>OZ024938.1:33785164-35234131 GCA_964017235.1 Sabellastarte sp. h YS-2021 | reverse complement strand
GAATATTTCATGGATAATGAGTTTTCATATTTATGTCTCCAGATACCTACATACCACCTGTAGAGTGGTGAGTCCTCTGTAATGTAGACTTTTGTGAGGTGTCAGCTAAATTATTCTTTCTTGTGTGTGACTTCAGAAAAAGGCTGCATTCTTTCTGTAGCAGTCAAAACTATACTGTATATCTACACTAGCGTTATGTCATTCAGTTATTCTGCGCCATTTTTTTTTTTTGTAAATGTATTTTCTTTGAATCTACTTGAAGTCTAGCTATTGTTTCTGTTACTTCATCAGTGCAATATGTTCACAAAGTATTAGTTCTATTTTTGTTTGCACAGAGTGTGTATTGCATAGTGTGTGACCAACTTCACACAAACAGCTTCACTGGGCAGGTCCTGACATATGATGGTTGGTCCTTGTCAATTTTTTTCGGAGAAGGTTACAGCACCCAAATTGTCTTGACCTTCAATAATATGTAAAAAGCTGTAAGACTGTGTCCTTATCAAATGTTGTATCAAAATACAACCAGATTACATATGATGGTGAAAAAAAGAATATACATAGTTTTTGAGTGTGTGGGGTTTAATCTATTTATTTTAGAAGACATAAGATATCTATATATGCAGTGTACTCTTTGTGTATTCTGTATACAAACCAGTGGTGCTGAACTGATTACCATATTTATCAACTGTTGTATATTTATTAACAAAAACAAACAACTGTCTTTTTGCTGTGTAACCACAATTAAAAGTTAGGTTATTTTTGTAATTGTTAATTCATTTAAAGAAATCTTGTTGATATTATTAATTAATTGTATTTCCAGATTGTTGACAGAGTATACAAAAGCCTTTCCCTGTAATATATCTGTATATCATAATTCTTATTCAGATCTTTGTACAAAAATGTGTATAATACGAGCACACAGTTGCCAGGGCTTGTTCACCATGGCAACCGGGTACAGCAGAATGATGTCTGGGTAATGAGCTGCACTGTGCTTTACATGTGTGCACACTGCATTCCAGCCCGACTCGCTTAACAACAACAAGGACCGATCTCTTTTTGTATATTCATTATATTGTAGTGAGGAAAAAGAAATTCTTTGTAACCTAAGACAGATGCCGCTACACTGTAAAGTGACTGCTGCTATTTTACTGATGTGTATCTCTTACATCTTTTGTTCAAAATTAACTAGGTGAAGTGACAAGGTCTTAAGATAACTGTATAAATTATGATACAAGAGTCTTGTTGGAGAAAATGATCTGAAATCTGTCTAATTTGGTGGGGTTTGCATGGTTTCTTCCCGTGGAAAGTGAGAGAGGCCTTGTAGGAAGATCCGTGGTGTTTGTTATGTAGGTGTAGTAAGTGCCTAGGTGTACAAATCAAAGAAGTAATGAGGAACTAAAGACCAAGGGAATTCTGTCTGCTTTAAAATCAGAAACAGGTATTCTGTGCAACAGATTGGGGTAGAATTGCAGTTTGAAGCTTACTGAATGTACACTGTGGTATCTTATGATCTTGTGGCACTCTGTGTTGCTAGCTGTGTTAAAGCGCTGTATAATCAGGTATGGGGAAGTCATTCAGGTAGGGTGTTTAGTTAGTGGGCCGCGGACACAGAAAGGTGGAATTCTTGTGATACCTGTATTATTCTGTACAGCCATGTGTGTTTGTTAGCCCAGTAGATTTGTTCATTTGCTGTATTATTGGAAACAAACTTAATCGGTTTTCATATTCTCTCCATTTATTGGGAAGTAGACGTGTTTTTGAATTGATTGGAACTCAGGGGAAAGTTGATAACAGTAAATACTTACTTGATATTACGCGAATGTGTAAATACGTTGTTATGTATCACACACAAGTATCACCTCTGCTCCTTTACAAAGGCCTTAACATCTGTGTATTGTTTTCACTGCATTTTATTTCTTGCAATTCACATTTTAAAAATTGTAGTTGAATTTAATAATTATAAAATTGTGCAATATTCTGTTTTATATTTATATATATCTGCTGCTGTTTCGTGCTGTTGTTGACCTATAACTTGAGTTCTGTGTATAATCGTGTTCCGCTGTGTATTGCGTGGGTCAGGTCACACCCCAACCTCTCAAACATCTCCACCAAAACTCAACAAGCTCACGACCCACTTAACTGACTTGTGTCTGAACTTTGACCCATCAGCGACTAAACTCAGTCATACTAACCAGCCACTGAAAAGCGGCCTTGTGGGCATCTCGTAAAATTGAATAAAGTCTACGTTGAGGTGTATCGTCGGATGTATCAGGTAAGAAGAGTGAGGTAGTTTGAGGGGTGGGGCATCACATATCAGTGTTTGTCTGCCCACCCAAGCCTTGGTGTGACTGGTGTACAGTGTAAGCATGTGTATAACAAGCATAGTGTGTGTAGTCTCTCATCACCTGCTCATTCCATGTAACTTTAACTTGCGATTTCAAATGTGTGATGAAAATAAGTTATATAAACTAAGTAAATTAGGATATTTCAGATGAGACAGGGTGTTTTGATTTCTGTATACTCCCTTTATTTACGTGTGTTGCTTTAGATGTAGCCGTTTTAACAGTCACTTTTGCCTTAGACTGCTGCTTGTAGACTTCTCCATTCTGTAACCCATTCAGTTGCCCGCCTTCAGGGCAGACAGATTCACTCAGTATGAGCCAATGTTCCCTGACTTGTGTAGGTTTGTGGGCTCTGTATTTAGTGAGGTGTGTTGTTTCTCCCAGTGACAAGGTACCACCAAATTGTACATAGTCTGTATAGTTAGTCTGCATGCTGCATGCCTCTCTAGTTAGAATGTATATATCCGGGAAAGGGTCGCGCCATCTTGGAGACAATCTCTTAATTACCCACATAAATCAACTGCGTTCCCACAGAATGGTTTGAAACATGCAATAGATCTACTGTATAAACATTTGAATGTCTTTCGTTTCAACACAAGTCATGATGATGCACTCGTTTGGTAACTGGTAGTGTAGCCACTAGTTCTAACACATGTGTGTTACTTTGCAGTTCCTCAGCTGTAAAGAAGATTGTGTATACAAGTATACCATATTATATTGTTCAGTAATAACCCAAAATGTGTACTCGATTTTAACAGGCCTCTCAGATTGTTGTAAATTATCACGAGTACAACACCTAAGTTATTGTCAAATCATATTGACTAGTTTATTTACAGATATTGTTGAAGCTATTTATTCCTATAAGAGATCTGCTTAAAGTATTACTCTATTTTACCCATGTTAATTGTTGAACTCAGTGCATTACACATATTTAAGGTAATATTACTTGATATTAAAACTATATAACAAATGTTAGGTCACACAATAGGTAACTGGAGAGTTGTTATTTTGATTTGTTCAGAGTTGTGGGCATCAGTTGTACACTGGCTGTGTGAAGCTGGTGTATGACAGATGCTGTAACAAGGGTATCTAACTGTATCAACCACAAGTATTCAGTGTGTATTACGATATCGTCATCAAAGTGCTTGTACCATAATAGTAGTTGACTACTTGTTTGTGTATTGTTTTAGATTGTTTATAGGAGGAAATCTGTTGATTTGGATTTTAACTGGTGCGTTGTTGGTGTGTAGCATAGTCTGTCATGTATATAGTGACACATCAAACTCTGTACAAAGATGCTGTGAAGGGACAAATGTAATAAAATGTAGAGATGGCAACCTCACACTTTTTCCTGACTTATCTCTGTGATCATGGATTCAAATACAGCTGATACTTGGAAATGACCGATGGCCTCGCTGTATGTCGGGTCATATAAGGGTTATAATGTGCACTAAAATGAATAGCAGTTTCTGATAGTTCCAACATTGTTTACTAGATTTTTCATTATAACTTGATTTGAATTTAGAGGTTTTTTTAACTATTATCTTCTTTTGCCTGAATCAGTTAATAGAACTTACTCAGATTCCCTGTGTTTTATCGCAAGAATGTTTGAAGGGGCTCGGGTTTTCTGCTTGTCAGATTAAATTATCGCTTAACTTGGGTTTTTGGGTTGGAATCAAGTTTCTGGCCACATAGCTTTTGAGCTTGTCACACTACCTCCACTCACAGGGAGTACCTATAAGATTTGATTATTCCAAGAAATAGTATCAGCTATGCCCATACCACACAACTTGGGAGAAATGGTAGCAGACACCTCAAGATACTGAAGAGGTAAAACTGTACAAAGATGGCGAGTCTCTCCGAACAGACAGTAAGTTAAGATGCAGAAGTATCAAGAAAGGGAAAATGTATGAAAAATAAATATTTAATAAAATTAAAACATTAATTTGTAAAATAAAAGTGAGAAGGTGTAAAACAACTATCAACTTTCCCGTATAGGGACTGGGATTCTAACTGCCAATTTCAGAGGTGGGAGATGAGGGTGTTGCCGCCGTACCACCAACCCCTCCTTGCTGTCAATGGAGAGAACTTATTGCATCAATTAATATAGCTTTATGATAGAAAAATATGTCCCAAAACGGGGTAGCAGAAAACATTATGGCAGAGACAAGGTCACAACGGGATGTTGCATACTTCTGCCAAATATCAACTTTCTACATCTTATATTTTTGATGTAGCGCGGACAAGATTGTAAAAGTCAAGATGGCAACAGGAAGGTCAAAGATGAAATCAAAGTGACACCATGATGTTTGCACACCAACACCCTATAACAAATGTCCCCGCGAAGTGTGGACATCCTATACTTTAACACGGTTTCGAATATACAGCCTGGACAAGGTTTTTCCTCCCCACCTTGCTGGACTCTATGGGTGAAAGCAATACTGTTGTGTTGTTGTTGTTGTTGTTGAAATTTATGTGTGGGAAGATACCGGGAAAAAGCCTTTTTCTTGATGTGCTTGAATGTTTTTAAACTTGCAAAACTTTGATGTTGAATCTGTTTAACGTCATCCAGAGAGTGTAGAAGTCCCACACTGAGTTCCTATTTAGCCATATTGCGGTATAGTTCAGCTTGTTAGACAAGTGCGCAATGTGAACCATTAAATTTGGAATGGAGTCAGAGAAAACCCAAGTATCTATTTCCAGCATCTTAACCTTTAACTTCTGCTTCAAAGCTTAACAGTTTAAACTTACCAAAAACTTCTTTTATCTCCCTTATCATTAATCCTAGGGATTTTGAAAGTTAAAACATATAGGAGATCAATTTGCACAGGGTCTGATTTGACCTCTGTCCCCTTGTTAAAGGTCAAATATGACATTAGCAGACTACACCTAGGCCTACTTTCCCACTTGATGCTGGGGCCTAGAACTGAGCCCGGGGCTTGATACCAAACCCACAAAATTGCCTGTACAGGAAAATCCTGATCTAAATCCCAAGTCAACCCGAACGCCTATTTCCAAACTTTGTTGAAGTTCATAAGCTATGGACTTTTTCTCTTTTTCAATTGGTTGCACATGCACAAAATTGAACAAGTGAAAAGACTTTATTTCTTTATTAAAATCACACATTATACGAGTAATCTGCTTCAACTTGCCTACTTGTTCTGTATTTACACAATGCTTGGTTATTTGAACAAAAGCATTTCAATAACACTAGGGTTCTACTAGAATACTGGTATCTGCTGAGATACTGATAAATACATGAATGCTTTATGTACAACACACGCACCATTACACAATACACCAGACATGAGGTCAAATACCTTCAAAAAAGTATTTACCTGACAATGCAACAATTTGTCAATTACAAATGCAAAATACTTTTCAGAAGTATTTTAAAAAAACTTTCCTACACACTTTTGCTGAGATAAATAATGAGCTATGATACATTAATTCATGCTATAAAAAATGTTTAACTTTTTAATGTGAACAGCATTTAATGAAAAGAGAGTTGCACAGATTTGAATCACACAGAACACATTTTTTTGTTTTAATTTGTGTTTTGAATCCAAAAAGATAATGAAAACAAAGGGCAAATAGAAACAGTCACTGTGTAGTTTTCATGCCATATACTTACGAACAAATTTGCAGGTGCTCTGGATTGAAAATTTTAAAAATATTCTGTATCAAAATATAATTTTAAATATATCTCAAGGCCACAGTGCCATGGGACAACAAGAAAATATAATTTTTCTCAGTTAAGTATCTTCTCGCATGAAAATCAATGTGTCGCGCAGCAATTCTGAGTAAAATCAATTGTAGTTACATTTCCGCCAAAACATCAATTGTTAATAAAAAGAAATATTAATACATGTACAAGCAAAAACTTAAAATGTTACAGTATAATTTATAAGGAAACCCATGAAAAATATGATACACAAAAACTCCAATGACACAAAACACGACAGATGAGCATCTGTATCCTATCAGAAACTCCAATCCATCACAAATTCCAACGGGAGCGTCTGACCTCACAACTTCAAATCCTAGTATTCAGGGTGTTAGTCTGAGGTCCAGATTTTAGGTTACATTCAAGATACACAGTTGTCTTTGGTTATTGGAAGTAAATAATACCCTCACATAAAAAACATCTCCCATCTCACACTTTTTCCAAGCATTTATTTGTTCTGGTTTGTATATTTCAAATGATTAAGCAACACAAAAGACTTTGCCTGGCCTCATTATGCTTACACATCACTTCTGTAAAGCAGTGGTTAAATAACAAACAAGAAAAATAAGATAAGTATATAAATGGGGAATACTTTCAAATCATGATTTTATAAGTAGATTTGCAAAAAATGTGCTGGAAAATAATAACCCCCACATGAAAATATTGCCGTCAGCCAACACCAAAGGAACATCTCTGACCAATAACACAGTGGTTTAGTGGGGTTCTATTGTTATTGCTGTTGAAAGTAGTAAATGATAATCATTTTACAAATAAAAGTATTTTATAGTTTCTAACCTGAGATATAATCATTTGGAAATTAAAATTGTGTCTGAACTTCCATGAATCATAAATAATTAATTTTAATTCGAAAAGACAGCGGAAAACTCTATTCTAAGGCATCTGAAAGCTTTTTTATTATGTTAATTACAATACTTTTGGTGTGCAGTTCCTTCTTTCTCCATGAAGTTCTTCTTCTTTTAAGTAAAGATAAAATAAAGCAGATTTGATAAAAGTTTCACTTTTCTACTGTTGGTTGGGGGAACATTTTATGGGGGGGGGGGGGTTGATTTACTTTTACACCGTTACCTCAAGTGATATTTTCCAACCAACAAAAATGACCTAAGTTTCTGACATCACAACTCCTAATTGGAGGTTTTGATCTAAGAATTCTAATTACTGATGGATCAGAGTCTAAAGATAAAGCTAATAGTGAAATAGATTAATAGTTGACACCAATTCTATGCAGTGCACAGGATTGAATACATGAGTGGAGAGCAGTAACTGAACCACTGAGTTCAGTAAGACCAGTGTCTGCAGATCATACAGTACTTACCCCTTATCATCAGGAACATTCATCATGACAAAGACAAAGTAAGGTATTTTTGGAATCGGTTTCCTAAAAATGTATAGTCGCAAATAGTCTGCTTGAGTCTGTTTGGATCTGTTGGGGTCGGTTTAAAAATCAAACATGTTTGATATTTTTCATGACTGTAACCGATCCACTTTCGTCCCTACCCGCCAACATCACAGTCTCAGGCTTCCTGAGACCTCCTCAGACCAAAAATTACACAATCGTATGTTTTAGATTGTTGCAATCTTGTTTTAGTCCCAGGAGGTCTGGACTTAATCCCAGATCTAAGAAAAAAACAAAAATCGGCAATAGCTGTCTGAGGAATTCTGTTATTAGTCCCAGAAAGCATGGGGAGGTCTCAGACCAGTCTCAGACCCAGTCGGTATGCCCCAGACAGGATCGGTGTTGAATCCTATCACAATCGTGGCTTAATCGCCTCTTAGTCGGGGAACGATCGTGAGTTGTCTGAGGAGGTCTGTGGCTTCCAAAGAACAATTGCAGAACTGGATCCCGATTCCATTGATCCTAACATTATTCATGTTTTTTTTTTCACAGACTCTCAAGGATTAAGGGTCGCAGGACCAATCGGAGCTTAATCCTTTGGTGGTAGAGGGGCATAACATTTTGATGTTTTTTCTCAATGTTCTTTCACAAAATATTTGCTTACCAATAAAGTAATCTTTAGAAACAAATCTACACTGACAAGAACTGACATTTAAACTTGCAGGACAATACGTTGTTTGTGAGCCTGAGCATTAAAAAATGACAAGTATTTTTGTTTTAATTGTTTTACTAATGACTACAGCTTTAATTTGGAAAACACAAACAGTTAAATAAACTAGAAATAGGACGCCCTGTTGATATTAGCTGCAACATATGAAAAGAAACAGGATAGCAAAGAAGAACACACATTATCATGTGTAATGTCCACCCCATGAATGTTTTGCAACAATTGTACAGTAGTCTTACAAGACCCTGTTTCATTTGTAATATATATCAATGATGCTTAAATATTTATTAGTATACAGGTAAATTATTTCAGCTTCATGCCTTTTTGCATTGGTTCAAAATTTGCTCAAAATCACTCTGTCTTTAAAGGTTTTTGAGATAAACAACATTTTCCATTTCCGATAAAATTGAAGATGGTGGGCAAAATTTGAGAAATTTGACATTTTTCAGAGGCAATATACCAAAGATCTCTAAAATCTAAATGGTCCAAAACTAGCTTGAAATTGCTCTATCCCTTACGGTTTTTCAAGATAAATGACATTTCAATTTCCGCCAAAATTCAAGATGGCGGACAAAATTCTGGAAATTCAACTTTTTTAACAGGCACTATATCTAAGGTCTCTAGTACCCAAAAGGTCCAAACATTGCTCGAAATCACTTTATCTCTAAGGGTTTTTGAGATAAATTACATTTTCAATTTCCGCCAAAATTAAAGATGGCAGCCAAAATCTTGTTTCCAAGATAAATGCATTTTTGCGTTTTACACAGAAATTCAAGAGGGCTGCCAAAAGTGGCGGGAAAGTGACTTTTGTGAAAAGTCGCCAGTACACTCTGGATATCCTGTGGGATGACAATTTCGACGAAATCGCTCTATCTCAAACGGTTAAGGAGATAGAAGCAATTTGTGTTTTTGCATTTTTGGCAAAATTCCAAATGGCCGCCCTTTTTGTTGAGAGAAATTTTTTTTTCAAAATTGCAGAGTAGTTTGCTAAGATACTCTGTGGGTCAAAAATTTCTACGAAATTGCTCTATCTTGCACGGTTAAGGAGATAGAAGCAAATGTATGTTTTTGTATTTTTGGAAAAAATTCGAAAATTCAAAATGGCCGTCATTTTTGGGGAAAGGAAATTTTTTTTTTGAAAATTGCAGACTAGTTTGCTGAGATACCCTGATGGTCGAAAATTTCAACGAAATCGCTCTATCTCACACGGTTAAGGAGACAGAAGCAAATTTGTGTTTTTGTATTTTTGGCAAAAATTCAAAATGGCCGCCATTTTTGAAGAGAGGAATTTTTTTTGAAAATTGCAAAGAGTAGTTTTCTAAGATATCCTGTGGGTTGAAAATTTCAATGAAATCGCTCTATCTCGAACGGTTAAGGAGATAGAAGCAAATTTGTTTTCCATTTTTGGCAAAAATTCAAAATGGCCGCCATTTTTGGGGAGAGGAATTTTTTTTTTGAAAATTGCCAATATTACAATGATTAGACACCCTATGTGTCGAAAATTTTGACGAAATCGCCCTATCTCGCACGGTTAAGGAGATAGAAGCAAATCTGTGTTTTTGCATTTTTGTCAAAAATTCAAAATGGCCGCCATTTAGTTGAGAGGAAATTTTTTTTGAAAATTGCAAAGGGTAGTTTCCTAAGATACCCTGTGGGTCAAAAATTTCGATGAAATCATTCTATCTTGCACGGTTAAGGAGATAGAAGCAAATTTGTGTTTTTGCATTTTTTGCAACAATTCGAAAATTCAAAATGGCTGCCATTTTTGGGGAGGGGAAAATTTTTTTGAAAACTGTCAAGAGTACATTGCTTAGATACCCTGTGGTTCGAACATTTCGACGAAATCGCTCTATCGCACAGTTTCGGAGATAGACATATTTATGTTTTTTGCTATATAGCTATTACTCAGGAAGACGGAGGACGGCGGAAAAAGCAAAAATAATATGTCAACCCCCCAGTGGGGTGGACATAATTATTACTAGATAAGAAGTGATCCACATAATATTCTATATAAAAATACCAACATAAATAGGCTATATTTCTTGCTGGTTAAAATGTATCTGAAAGGTATTTGACTTTTTTACATATACTTTTAAAATATTCACATGCAAACACTTAACAAAAGTATTTTATAAGGTATTTAACTGCATTTACATGTGCCCCATGTCTGCAATACACTCTTAGTAGTGAAATCGCCAGCTATAATGATTCAGATTCTCACACAGAATGACATGATAGGAATAAAGGTAATTCTACACGTGCTGAATTGTGCCTGAAACCAACAAAAGCACAAAGCGTGGACAACTGCAAGGGATCACTTACTTGATTTTTCAAAAGTATAAATCCTGATGACTTCACTATAAACTGAAGAAAATAGCATCGAAGATGCCTCTACCCCACAGCCAAGGGAAACATTTTTTGACACCATGAGATATAAAAGTGAAAACAGAAAAAGATCAGGAGACTTTAGAGCAGTCTAAGTTATATAAAGATCCATATAATGTTAAAATAGAGAAAATAATGTCAAAGAAAGAGAAAATGTACGTAAAGATAAAGTACTAAAACAAGACAATCCAATAGCAAGATGACAGCATTAATCAGTAAAACTAAAAATTATGAAGCTGTAAGATTTATTTATAAAAGTATAGTTGTCAATGGAAATAGCACAATTAAGTAAAAGTACATATAACAATAAGTTACAGCAAAGCCAAGGTTAAAGGTCACAACATGATTTAGCATACCTACACATTCCAACAAATGACTCATCCAAAAATCAACTTCCTACACCCTACAGTTTCTGAGATATGGCCCAGACAAAATTTCAAGGGTCAAGGTCACTATGGCAAGGTAAAAGGTCAAATCAAGGCCACAACATGATGTTGCACACCTACATCCTCTAACCAATATCCCTACTAAGTTTCAACTTCCTACACCTTACAGTTTCCAAGATACAGTCCAGACAAGATTTTACAAGTCAAGGTCACTATGGCATGGTCAAAGGTCAAATAAAGGTCACACCATCACAGTGCACACCTACACCCCCTAACCAATGTCTCTACCATGTATCAACTTCCTACGCCTAATGGCTTCTGAGATACAGTCCGAACAAACCTTTTTGCTGCCGCCCGCCCTCACATCCAGATGCCATGGGTGAAAACAATACCCGCACAGCTCTTAAAGGCTCTGGGGTAAAAACTGGTTCTTTAGTTTACCTGTCTTTTTTTTAATAATTGTGTAGGTGTCTTTACGAAAGGTTGTGAAAAATGTACTATATTTATTTATTTTATGAATTGTGTCAGGATTAGTTTTATAATTTATTCGGTTAACAGTTTCAACTCAACTTCTTGCTGGCAATGTATGGCTTGATTTACTGAACCAGTCAGATGACTGTGTTTATGTAACAGCAGTATTGTGGCATTAATCTTCACTGCACACTTATGGGTCAGAATTTGAACACTCACAAACAATTGAGAATAATCTTCAACAAAAGTGGGAAATTTCCATAAATGCATCTGTGAACAAAGTGCAATACACCAAATCAGTGCAATTTCTAAATTTTTACAAGTGACATGTCTGGCAAACAACACCAATACTGGCACTGAAATGGCTTGCATGGAATGGCAGTGTGTAACAATGTGTACACCCTGAAACCAGGAAAAAATGCTTCCTGGAAAAATGCCCCTGGAAAAAATTTCCAGGAGGTACTTTTTCCAGGAGGCATTTTTCCCACATTTTTTTATGACATGAATGTTTCTTGCAGTCACAGCTAAAATTTTTCCATTTACATAGAAATCAAAGGAGAGAGAACATGTAAGTCCAAACACAGACTTGGTTAAAATTGTCAATAATGAACTGCAATATCTGTATTAAATCAGAATGTACGATACTTATTACTTAGGTGGCACACAACTATCTCCATCAATGAAGTCACCATAAGCAAATATTCTGCACTTCAACCAACAACTCAGCCACTCAATTCTGAAATCTGACTGGACAGAAGACATGAGGTGTGGGGGGTTGAAGTGGTCAGTTGACCTGATGAGGTGGTCAGTTGAGTTGAAGCTTTTAGTTGAGAGAGGGGATGACCCCTCCTTTCCAGCTGAGTTCAACTGTGGGCCACTTAGTCATCAGACAGGTCTTGATAGGTGAAGTGTCTGTGATGATCTGAAGTTCCGGCAGATCCATGATTTCAGCTACACCCTCTATGTACTGCACCTGTAGACAGATTGGAATGTATTTGAATTGAAAACAGATCCAACAACATGCATCAGAAAGTAGATCTATGATTAATCACAAAAAAAAAACCTCTATACCCTGAAAATACACAAATTACATTAAAATCTAAAACTTATCTAATAAACAATACACGGTTAAAAGATTAGAACCACTGAGCAAATGAACCTGTAATCAACCCTGAAATTGCATTGTTTCTCATGTAATAAATCCACAAACATATATCACACCTGGTGCATACCATAGGAAGTTGAAACTAGGCTGACATGACCATATTTTACCTTTACATCATGTGTTAGATCGAATGGTTCTTTATCTTCCATTTCTCCTGATTTATATTCCTTTTACTATGACTAGATTTTCAGTAAGTTATTGATATTTGACAATTAGTCCCCAACTGATAACTGATAATTTATATTCCTTTTACTATGACTAGATTTTCAGTAAGTTATTGATATTTGACAATTAGTCCCCAACTGATAACACTGAAAATGCAGGAGTATGTCACATACAACCTTGCCTTTCCCTTTAATGAGGTCTCACCTTGTTTTCAGGGCAGGAGCGAGCCAGCCCATTATAATGGAACAGTTTGAACTTGCTGGCCTTGTCATCACCATGACTACTGGGGAAGAACTCCTCCATGAAACTGGTCAGCGTCACAATGCCTAGCTGCTCCGGATCTAACTTGTCACGCATGATCTTCACACTGGAAACAGAGGTTTAACCTGGTTTTGTCACAGACTAATGTCCCAAAACTCCTACTTCAGTGATATTAACTAGACATTTCTGTGATATAAATTAATTTTAACAGGGCTGTTGTACAATAACTTTTATTAAGATCAGAGGAAATTTGATCATAATCCAGTTAAAAGTTTATCGTTTTTGCAGAAATTAGATTTGGGTTTCACAGATTCATGACATAGAATGCACACACAGAAGTGTCCTGTCATCTCATCAAACTATTTAACAATGACACAATGCTCTTGTGGACCTAATTTTGACTGGGTAATGTTTCATCTATATACTTATACAATCACAACATAAATTCTTACAGAAAGCATGCCACTTTTATCATTTTACTGTGATTTTTTATAACTCTGCACACACTTTGTCTCATTAAAGGCTATCCATTACATCACTGTAGAAACAAGCTTGAATATTTGAGGAAAGGGACTAGGTACTCACTATTCAGGCTCATCCACTAGTTTGAGTGCTCCCATCAGATCTCCCAGCACCTCTACAGAGATGAACCCGCTGCCTGCAAATAGAGGGACTCCAGCCTATTGCCTGTTGTCATGTGGTTAAATTAGCCACTACTCACTTGGATCTACTACATATAGATGTATCATCACATTGGTGCGTAATAACATGATACTGGACAGCAAAGCGTTAAGATGGTGTCATTTGATTATATAATACCAGTATACTCAGTACAAATACCTTGTGCTGTATTACTAACAGACATTATTGAAAAAGGCCTATTTAGTTACAGAGTGATGCAATATTATCCACATTACCATACACCTTTTCTTTATCACTGGTTCATATTACTTATTGCTATGACAATGCTTTGTGCCTCTTTGCTTAAAAATCACAAAATTAGTTCATGATTTTCAACTTTACTTCATACTTTACAATTTTCTCATTCTAAGGTTTTTCTATTAATTTTATTTCTGAAAACTTTTTTCTAAGAAACAATTTTTTTGCCAAAACAATTCTCTGCAACATGTCTGTAGATACAGTTTTCCACAAAGGTCTTAAACCTTGTACCAGTAAATGCTGTCATAATTACAGCAGATTTTTGTGAGTACCTACCGTCTTTGTCAAAGTCACTGAAGACCCTCCTTGCAGCGGCTTCAGGTGTTTCTGAACACACAAGCTGCTCCTCCTGCAGTTGGGTGAAAAACAAAATGCCAGTAAATGACAAATTTCTTAAGAAAAAATGAGAGATTAAATTGATGTCAGTAACCCATGAAGTGTTGTTTTCAGTGAAAATGTCTGATGCATAATTTGATTTGAATAATTTATATAGCGTCCAACTGGTGTGAACATTATGTAAAGCACAGGTTTTCTGAGAAGGGATAATCCAATAGCCAGCAGGTGGTCAATATCACAACATGTGCTGGCAAATGTCCAGGTACACTGCCATCTATATTCCCTTCCAATTCACCTGATATTCAGTCAGAAGTGATGGATAACATACCTGAGAGAAGAGCACGGTCAGGTGGGTCTCACTGCCAAGCACCCACACAGGAAACCTTGGGTTCTTCAAATACCAACCCACCTGTAACATAACAATAGTCATATGCAGACAGTCACAAACTTGACAATTTCACCTAACAACTATCAACTTCCTACTCCTTATGGTTTCCGACATATAGCCTGGACAAGATTTTTAAACTCAAGGTCACTATGGCGAGGTCAAAGGTCAAATCAAGGTCACACTATGACATTGCACATCTGCATGTGCCAACCCATATCCTAAGTGAAAGAACTTTTCCAGGTACAACTGATTTAATCAACAGAGCTTTCAAAGTAGCTTTTGCTCAGCTATGGAATGAGTTAAAGGGCTGCAATTTTACTGTGGTATAGGTGACTCAAAAGTAGGTTAATAACACATTTAAAGAAAATACTATAAATGCAAAAGTTATCAAGTTACAACTGATTTACTCAACAGTGAGAACCTGAATGTAGCTATTGCACTGCTGTGTAATGACACACAGGTCTGTAATTAACGCTCGACGATAGGAGAGGGTTATTGTAATCAGTTTGTTTCTGTCTGTCTGTCTTTCTGTCTGTCTGTCTGTGCACCGTTTTGCCCTTATAGCTCAAAAACTATGACATCAATCTCTCTCAAATTTGGTGGGCATGTATTTCATGGGGTACAGACGGATTCTTCCAAATATGGTGTAATTTGTTTAAAAATTAAAGTCAGGAGAGAGTTTTTCTTATTTTTAATTGGGAATACACAGTGAAACTGCTTCTCTTCATCAAATACGTGAAAAATCAATATTTTGCTTTCTAATGTCATTATACTTAATGATGTCACAATGCAATTCTCATTGTGAGGTCACAAACCTAGTTTGTGATACTTGCTGTCTTTAAGTAAAAATATTTCTTCTCATTTTATGTCTTGAAATTGACACAAAGATAATAAAGAGAGGAGTGGTATATTCATCATTTTTATTAATTATTATTTCTGTTTTTATTTTCTCTTTTTTTCTTTCAATTCCTTGACAGTCCATCACAAAAATTTACCATGAGTGATTTTCACCAAGAAGTGACTTTTAAGCTATATTTTACCTCCACCAGCAGTTTATGTTTTTGGGTGTAAATTGTTTGTCTATTTGTCTGTCTGTCTGTTTTTTGGTGTTTAGATTACTCAAGAATTAATGAACAGATATTTATTAAAAAAATTTTTGTGGGTAGGACCTGGCCAAAGGAAGAAGTTACTAAAAAAAAGATATGGATCTTATTTTGGATACAAAAAATAAAGAATTTTCAGAGGTCCCATTTCAATGTACTTTTAATGAATTTGGCTTTCTACTTGATATTTCTTCGAAAATTAATTTACATCTTTGGTTTTATTTTATTGTCTTCCTTACAATACTTTATATCACTTTAGAGACTGGTCACATGGAGTCGAGCCTTTTGCTCTATCTGAGTGCATCTTGTTTCAGTATGTTATAGGTGACTGAAAAGTGGGTGAATAATATATTTAAAGAAAATACTCTAAATGCAATAATTTTCATGTTACAACTGATTTACTCAACAAAGAGAACCTAAAAGTAGCTTTTGCGCAGCTATGCCATGAGCTACAGGTCTACAATTTTACTATGTTACAGCTGACCCATAAGTAGGTAAATAATATATTTTAACAAAACTCTCTAAATGCCACAGTTTTTAAGTTACAACTGATTTACTTAACAGTGAGTACGTCGAAGTAGCTATTGCTCCAATTTGCAATGAGCTACAGCTCTGCAATTTTACCATGTCATAGCTGACCCAAAAGTAGGTTAAAACATATTTAAACAAAATACTCTAATTGCAATAGTTTTCAAGTTACAACTAATTAACTCAACACTGAGAACCTCAAAGTAGCTATTGCTTAGCCATGCCATGAGCTACAGGTCTACAATTTCACTATGTTATAGCTAACCCAAATTAGGTGAACAACATATTTTAACAAAATACTGTAAATCCAATAGTTTTCGAGTTACAACTGATTTACTCAACAGTGAGAACCTGAAAATAGCTATTGCTCAGCTATGTAATGAGCTACAAGTCTACAATTTCACTATATTATAGCTGACCAAAAATGAGGTGAATAACATATATAAACAAAATACTATAAATGCAATCGTTTTCAAGTTACAACTGATTTACTCAACAATGATAACTTCAAAGTAGCTATTACTCAGCTATGCAATGGGCTACACGTCTGAAATTTTACTATGTTATAGCTGACCCAAAAGTAGCTGAATAACATATTTATACAAAATTCTCTAAATGCAATAGTTTTCAAGTTACAAGAGATTTTACTCATCATGGAAGTTACTGAAAAGTCAAAAAGTAGCTATTACTCACTTAGCTATTAAGATAGACTCCCATGTTACTACCATGTCGTAGGTATGGAAAAAGTAGCTGAATAACATATTTTAAGAAAATGCTGTAAATGCAATACTTTTCAAGTTATAAATGATTTATTGCATGATTTCAGGAATTTTAGTGTATAAAAAATTATTTAAAAAATTCATGAAAAAAATTAAGAGATCCAGGCCTGATACTCACACATGGGAATCTACTAGTGTTATAGTACATGTATGGCAGATAAGAGAGAAATCCCTGCAATGATCAAAGAAAAAATTGTGATAAAGTGTTGAAATTTTCACACTCAGGGTGGGGGGTACCTCACTTGTAATGGCTCTGGGGAACAAACGAACAAACAGATCTGCATGCCTTGAACAATTTTTCATCCTCGATAGATAAGGTATCTTTTAAAAAAACAGCATGTCTCTGGGACTTGTACTTTTGGAGAGGAAGTTGTTCATGCAGACGCCAACGCGGACGTGATGCCATAATATCAGCTGACAGACAAGTCAGCCGACATAAAAACCATTAACTCCGTTAAACAATACAATCTTGGAAAGTATACAAAGCCCCTACCTCTAGATACCGTAAATGTTCTAACTGTGTCAAGAATCCTACAGTTGATCTTTTATTGATTCCATATAATTCTGAAATAGAAATTAGACAATTTATATGTAAACTAGATTGGGCCAACTCGGCGCCAACATATCCCCAGACAGGTCATCACTCACGCCACAGGTTTTGATCGGGAATTTTTTATTTAATCCATTTGTTGTATGCCATAAATATTGGGAAAAGTTATATGAACTTCAGCACATCAATCTACTAAGTTTATATCTTCCCAAGGAAGATGGTGTATCCCCAGACGTCGAATACATAACTCAACAGATCATATTTTCAATCTTCCCGCAATGATAACTCTGAACCTATTTTCAAAGTATTTAAATGATTGATGATTGAATGTCCATTCTAATTAATAATCTCAAAAGAGCATATCTGTTTCTATATTTGTTGACAAATAAAATATTATTTTTAACTCAACTCATCATACTTTTCAATCTTCCTGCAAAGGGTAACTCTGAACCTATTTTCAAAGTATTTAAATGATTGATGATTGAATGTCCATTCTAAATTCATAATTCCAAAAGCGTATCTCTGTTTCTATATTTGTTCACAAATAAAATATTATTTAAAAATCATATATTATTTATATTATTATTTTATTATATTATTTTTAGAATTTGCATTGTTTTTCAGTTATTCATTTCCTCAATTCCTATATATGTGGTCCATATATATGCAACCTAAATATGTGACACAATCTCAGTTCTGACTCCCTTTGTCTTAGATAATTAGATAATGAAGCAAACACCACCTCCCACCCCCACCCCACCTCTCTCCCCTTCTCCACACCTCTCTCACTATTACAGAAGATCTGTATACCTTTGTTTATTTAGTGTCACTTAATAGCTGGAGGTCCCAGAGGTGGGTGGGGGATGGGGGGTGGTACTACAAAGAGATGGAGTGCTGCAGCACAAATGGTAAACAAACACTTATAATATAAAAGGGGTAATCAAATACAAAAAGTTCAGTTAATCTTATCACTAAAATAAAATCAAATATATAAATAAGGAATGTCTATTAAAGGCCTAAATTTTGGAGTACATACAAGAAAAACATATTGATATATTCTAAGATGATATTTCACTTAGATGAGAGACATAGTTTGAAAGCTACAGTGCTTGAAGATGGCAAAAAGTCCATAAATTGGGTCTCTGTGGGCAATTTTGAGATCTTAAGTCGGCCTAACAGGTAAACCTACAGCCTTTAAATTTTTCACAGACAAGGATTACATATAAGAGTTACATCTAGTGCAGTTTGAGACTCATCAGAATTACCACTTCCAAATTATAGGGCAAAATAAGTTTAAAATATAGGAAAAAAGTCCTAAGTGGTGTCTTCATGGGCCTCAAAGACAATTTTCTCCTCAACTTAAAGTCTTGATTTTCGGCACATGTACTAAGAATATATTAATGTGTTCTCAGGTAAAATTTGAGGCAGATAAGCCTCATAGTTTGTGACCTAGAGGGCTCTAAGTGGACAAAAGTGCAATTTCTGACCTTAAGGTGGCCATAGGTTCTTTATTATTGGGAGTTTAAGGTCACCTTAAAATAGGGATCTTCCTTTGGGCATCCTTAACATGTGTACCAAGTTTGAAAAAAAAATATTAATCCGTTTTTGAGTTATCGCGTACACAAGGAAATTTCTACGGCGGCGGCGCGACAGACCTGAATCCAATATATCCCCGACTTTCGTCTGGGGATATAATTAATATGAGTTAACATATTAGCTACAGGGCCCAATGCCCTATGTCCAGCACAATTCTAATTCTAATAGTACTTTTATAGCGCTCAATCTCTATCTATTGACAGACTCTAAGACGCATAAAACCAAAAATCAGAGATCGTAATCGTTAAATCAGAGACATTGCAGGGGTCGGCACCACATGCACAAGTCGGTCCAAGCACTAGTAAAAGACATCCTGAGTGCTACTCCAGTAGGACCAGCAACGCCCTCTTCACTCGTAAGGTGACTAATGGCTCCACTACTAGCTAGGTGAACATCATGTGACTTCATCTTTTTCATTGTACCTCACTATTGAAAGACTTCAAGACTTCATCTTTTTCATTGTACCTCACTATTGAAAGACTTCAAGTAAGGGGAACCTGCAGGGATCATAGGGTGGGAATCCCCTGTCTGTTAGGTAAGATATTTAACTTATAAAATTTAATTTGCAATTAAAACTAGACCAAGGACACACTGTAGCCTGACGAAAGATGTATCCAAAGGAAAGTAGGACCAATACTGGAGTTTTGCTTTGTGAAAGAAAGACAATAGTTTTTGCAGAGCCAAAACAAAGCCTCAAAGATAAATGTGTTTTGCACTTCATGCAGAAATTCAAGAGGGCCAGCAAAAATAACGGAGAATGATCTTCTTGAGTAATAGAAACATGCCTTTGCACATAACCTCCCAACCAAAAATGTAGCCAAAATTGCTATATTTTGCACCTTTTCAGAGATAAATATGCTTTTACATTTTACACAGAAATATGGCTGCCAAAATACTGGGACAACAGTGATTTGGATAAGAGTATGCATTAGTTGCTACAAAAAATTGACCAAATTGTTTTATCTCACACCATTGAGATAAACTGAGATAAATGAGACTGAGATAACTGCATTCTTGCTTTTTACACAGAAATTAAAGATGGCTGGCAGAAATGGCTGCACACCAATTATTGGACAAGTGTACATATGAGTTTCCTGCAGCCCTCTGCACCAAATATTCGACCAAAATTGCTTTATCTCTCACCAATTCTGAGATATTAAGGAATTTTAATTTTCACCATTTTGAAAAACTGTCATCTTCAAATAATTGTTAATAAGTCAACCATTATTGTATCAGATCACTTTAAAAAGTTAATGATTTCAAGACATCTAATTTTATGCAAATAAGTAAAGTACTTTTAAGTTATCATCCAGAAAAGCACACCACATAAAAACATATTTTTGCCATTTCTTGCTAGTGGATTCTTTAATAAGAAACTAGTTGAGGGATAAAGGCACACCTTGGACCATTTTTTCAGGTGTCTAATGATCTTCTCAGGCCATACATGAATTTCATTTCTGCATTTACCCAAACTCAGGGCCAAAACAAAAAAAAACACCTTAAAAGTTGTGTGTTTCAGAGAAGCATTTGCGATCAACTCAAAAGGAGGAACGCAGAACTAAGAAAACATTCCAACTATGGATATCCCTATAACAGTAGGCTTATCTCAGTGGAATCTGTCTAACTGGCTATTTAGACTCTGATCTCGGCTGATATTGAGAAAAGAATTTTCATCTTGACTCTTATTGCTGATCTGCACCCATCAATGGGACTTCTGTAAAGATGGAGGGGCACTATATTCATACAAGGCTAAAAGTTGAGAAAGCCGCCAAAACATGTCCTTGTTGTTTGCGTGAACTGAAATTTTCAGCCATTAAAGGTAACCAAGGTGATGATTTTCCATATCCAATCCCATTGAAGTTACTGGATAATGCACAAATCACCATGCCCATTTTGTGAGGTCATGATCATGTCATACATGAGGTCATGGAAGGCTCTGACTGAGCTTCCATTCTTGCTGCCATTAGGTCAGTGAAGCCTTGTTCCTTGATTGCCATGTCTGTGGGAGCCAAGCTCATAAGATTAAGATTCTGGAGATCTCTATGTTAACTCCCGTTGAACAGTTGTAGCAACAGGGTTGTCTGGTCAAGAAGGCACAGAAGCTGTGTCTGAATGATTGGCCTGTGTCATGAGGGTTTGTCTGTGTTCAGACAACCTGGAATGTGCTCGGCTTTTAAGACAATCTGTCTGAGATTGCACCAGGATGGAAATCTCCACAGGCAGGCACACAGAGAGACTAGTCTAGTATTTCCCTTGTATTATGTTCAGGTTTTCTCAAAGGGTTTTACATCTTGCTCATCGACCGAGAAAGATGAACTCACATGACATCCACCTAACAAGTGTAGAGGCATTAGCCACCTAGCAAGAGAAGGGTTGGTTGCTGGTTAGGCTGGAGAAGTTTTGGAGAGGTTTCTCTGATTTTTGGCGAACCAGTTTGCACAGGACATAAGGCGTTAGTCTGTTCGGTAAGATAAATTAAAACAATAAAAACATTATTTATAATGAACAAATTTCTTAATACAAATGAAGAACAGAATAAAATTATGCTAACATACTGACAAGTAATTGTCTGAATACTGTATATGTCATTACACTCACTGGGTCCCAATAAGTACTTGTCTGTATACTATACACATTATTACACTGAAAAGAACTTGTCTGTATATTGTATGCATCATTACACTCACTGAGTCCTCAAAAGTACTTGTCTGTACACTTTATGTATCACTACATTCAGTCAGTCCTGACAAGTACTTCCCTGTATACTGTACAAAGTTTTACACTCACTGAGTCCTGACAAGTACTTATCTATATACTATACATATTATTCCATTCATTGAGCTCTGACAAGTACCTGTCTGTATACTCTACATATCATTACACTCACTAGGTCCTAACAAGTACTTGTCTGTATACTGTATATATCGCTACACTCAATTATTGGTGAGAAGTACTTGTCTGTATACTGTGCATATTATTACATTTACTAAGACCTGACATGAACATGTTACTATACTGCACACATTGTTACACTGAGTCCTGACAAGTGTTTGTATACTGTACATTATTACACTCACTGAGTCCTGACAAGTGTTTGTATACTGTTCATTATTACACTCACTGAGTCCTGAGAAGTGTTTGTATACTGTATGTATGATTACACTCACTGAGTCCTGACAAGTGTTTGTATGCTGTTCATTATTACACTCACTGAGTTCTGACAAGTGTTTGTATACTGTATGTATGATTACACTCACTGAGTCCTGACAAATGTTTGTATACTGTTCATTATTACACTCACTGAGTTCTGACAAGTGTTTGTATACTGTACATTATTACACTCACTGAGTCCTGACAAGTGTTTGTATACTGTACATTATTACACTTACAGAGTCCTGACAAGTATTTGTCTGTATACTGTATGTATGATTACACTCACTGAGTCCTGACAAGTGTCTGTATACTGTATGTATGATTACACTCACTGAGTCCTGACAAGTGTCTGTATACTGTATGCATCATTACACTCACTGAGTTCTGACAAGTGTTTGTATACTGTATGTATGATTACACTCACTGAGTCCTGACAAGTGTCTGTATACTGTATGCATCATTACACTCACTGAGTTCTGACAAGTGTTTGTATACTGTACATTATTACACTCACTGAGTCCTGACAAGTGTCTGTATACTGTATGTATGATTACACCACTGAGTCCTGACAAGTGTCTGTATACTGTATGCATGATTACACTCACTGAGTCCTGACAAGTGTCTGTATACTGTATGTATGATTACACTCACTGAGTCCTGACAAGTGTCTGTATACTGTATGCATGATTACACTCACTGAGTCCTGACAAGTGTTTGTATACTGTATGTATGATTACACTCACTGAGTCCTGACAAGTGTCTGTATACTGTATGTATGATTACACTCACTGAGTCCTGACAAGTGTTTGTATACTGTATGTATGATTACACTCACTGAGTCCTGACAAGTGTCTGTATACTGTATGTATGATTACACTCACTGAGTCCTGACAAGTGTCTGTATACTGTATGTATGATTACACTCACTGAGTCCTGACAAGTGTTTGTATACTGTATGTATGATTACACTCACTGAGTCCTGACAAGTGTCTGTATACTGTATGTATGATTACACTCACTGAGTCCTGACAAGTGTTTGTATACTGTATGTATGATTACACTCACTGAGTCCTGACAAGTGTCTGTATACTGTATGCATGATTACACTCACTGAGTCCTGACAAGTGTTTGTATACTGTTCATTATTACACTCACTGAGTTCTGACAAGTGTCTGTATACTGTACATTATTACACTCACTGAGTCCTGACAAGTGTCTGTATACTGTATGTATGATTACACTCACTGAGTCCTGACAAGTGTCTGTATACTGTATGCATCATTACACTCACTGAGTCCTGACAAGTGTCTGTATACTGTATGTATGATTACACTCACTGAGTCCTGACAAGTGTCTGTATACTGTATGCATGATTACACTCACTGAGTCCTGACAAGTGTTTGTATACTGTATGTATGATTACACTCACTGAGTCCTGACAAGTGTCTGTATACTGTATGTATGATTACACTCACTGAGTCCTGACAAGTGTCTGTATACTGTATGTATGATTACACTCACTGAGTCCTGACAAGTGTCTGTATACTGTATGTATGATTACACTCACTGAGTCCTGACAAGTGTCTGTATACTGTATGTATGATTACACTCACTGAGTCCTGACAAGTGTCTGTATACTGTATGTATGATTACACTCACTGAGTCCTGACAAGCGTCTGTATACTGTATGTATGATTACACTCACTGAGTCCTGACAAGTGTCTGTATACTGTATGTATGATTACACTCACTGAGTCCTGACAAGTGTCTGTATACTGTATGTATGATTACACTCACTGAGTCCTGACAAGTGTCTGTATACTGTATGTATGATTACACTCACTGAGTCCTGACAAGTGTCTGTATACTGTATGTATGATTACACTCACTGAGTCCTGACAAGTGTCTGTATACTGTATGTATGATTACACTCACTGAGTCCTGACAAGTGTCTGTATACTGTATGTATGATTACACTCACTGAGTCCTGACAAGTGTCTGTATACTGTATGTATGATTACACTCACTGAGTCCTGACAAGTGTCTGTATACTGTTCATGATTACACTCACTGAGTCCTGACAAGTGTCTGTATACTGTATGTATGATTACACTCACTGAGTCCTGACAAGTGTCTGTATACTGTATGTATGATTACACTCACTGAGTCCTGACAAGTGTCTGTATACTGTTCATGATTACACTCACTGAGTCCTGACAAGTGTCTGTATACTGTATGTATGATTACACTCACTGAGTCCTGACAAGTGTCTGTATACTGTTCATGATTACACTCACTGAGTCCTGACAAGTGTCTGTATACTGTATGTATGATTACACTCACTGAGTCCTGACAAGTGTCTGTATACTGTATGTATGATTACACTCACTGAGTCCTGACAAGTGTCTGTATACTGTATGTATGATTACACTCACTGAGTCCTGACAAGTGTCTGTATACTGTATGTATGATTACACTCACTGAGTCCTGACAAGTGTCTGTATACTGTATGTATGATTACACTCACTGAGTTCTGACAAGTGTCTGTATACTGTATGTATGATTACACTCACTGAGTCCTGACAAGTGTCTGTATACTGTATGCATGATTACACTCACTGAGTCCTGACAAGTGTCTGTATACTGTATGTATGATTACACTCACTGAGTCCTGACAAGTGTCTGTATACTGTATGTATGATTACACTCACTGAGTTCTGACAAGTGTCTGTATACTGTATGTATGATTACACTCACTGAGTCCTGACAAGTGTCTGTATACTGTATGTATGATTACACTCACTGAGTTCTGACAAGTGTCTGTATACTGTATGTATGATTACACTCACTGAGTCCTGACAAGTGTCTGTATACTGTATGCATGATTACACTCACTGAGTCCTGACAAGTGTCTGTATACTGTATGCATGATTACACTCACTGAGTTCTGACAAGTGTTTGTATACTGTATGCATGATTACACTCACTGAGTCCTGACAAATGTCTGTATACTGTATGTATGATTACACTCACTGAGTCCTGACAAGTGTCTGTATACTGTATGTATGATTACACTCACTGAGTCCTGACAAGTGTCTGTATACTGTATGTATGATTACACTCACTGAGTCCTGACAAGTGTCTGTATACTGTATGTATGATTACACTCACTGAGTCCTGACAAGTGTCTGTATACTGTATGTATGATTACACTCACTGAGTCCTGACAAGTGTCTGTATACTGTATGTATGATTACACTCACTGAGTCCTGACAAGTGTCTGTATACTGTATGCATGATTACACTCACTGAGTCCTGACAAGTGTCTGTATACTGTATGTATGATTACACTCACTGAGTCCTGACAAGTGTCTGTATACTGTATGTATGATTACACTCACTGAGTCCTGACAAGTGTCTGTATACTGTATGTATGATTACACTCACTGAGTCCTGACAAGTGTCTGTATACTGTATGCATGATTACACTCACTGAGTCCTGACAAGTGTCTGTATACTGTATGTATGATTACACTCACTGAGTCCTGACAAGTGTCTGTATACTGTATGTATGATTACACTCACTGAGTCCTGACAAGTGTCTGTATACTGTATGTATGATTACACTCACTGAGTCCTGACAAGTGTCTGTATACTGTATGTATGATTACACTCACTGAGTTCTGACAAGTGTCTGTATACTGTATGTATGATTACACTCACTGAGTCCTGACAAGTGTTTGTATACTGTATGTATGATTACACTCACTGAGTCCTGACAAGTGTCTGTATACTGTATGCATGATTACACTCACTGAGTCCTGACAAGTGTCTGTATACTGTATGTATGATTACACTCACTGAGTCCTGACAAGTGTCTGTATACTGTATGTATGATTACACTCACTGAGTCCTGACAAGTGTCTGTATACTGTATGTATGATTACACTCACTGAGTCCTGACAAGTGTCTGTATACTGTATGTATGATTACACTCACTGAGTCCTGACAAGTGTCTGTATACTGTATGTATGATTACACTCACTGAGTCCTGACAAGTGTCTGTATACTGTATGTATGATTACACTCACTGAGTCCTGACAAGTGTCTGTATACTGTATGTATGATTACACTCACTGAGTCCTGACAAGTGTCTGTATACTGTATATATGATTACACTCACTGAGTCCTGACAAGTGTCTGTATACTGTATGTATGATTACACTCACTGAGTCCTGACAAGTGTCTGTATACTGTATGTATGATTACACTCACTGAGTCCTGACAAGTGTCTGTATACTGTATGTATGATTACACTCACTGAGTCCTGACAAGTGTCTGTATACTGTATGCATGATTACACTCACTGAGTCCTGACAAGTGTCTGTATACTGTATGTATGATTACACTCACTGAGTCCTGACAAGTGTCTGTATACTGTATGTATGATTACACTCACTGAGTCCTGACAAGTGTTTGTATACTGTATGTATGATTACACTCACTGAGTCCTGACAAGTGTCTGTATACTGTATGTATGATTACACTCACTGAGTCCTGACAAGTGTCTGTATACTGTATGTATGATTACACTCACTGAGTCCTGACAAGTGTCTGTATACTGTATGTATGATTACACTCACTGAGTCCTGACAAGTGTCTGTATACTGTATGTATGATTACACTCACTGAGTCCTGACAAGTGTCTGTATACTGTATGTATGATTACACTCACTGAGTCCTGACAAGTGTCTGTATACTGTATGTATGATTACACTCACTGAGTCCTGACAAGTGTCTGTATACTGTATGTATGATTACACTCACTGAGTCCTGACAAGTGTCTGTATACTGTATGTATGATTACACTCACTGAGTCCTGACAAGTGTCTGTATACTGTATGTATGATTACACTCACTGAGTCCTGACAAGTGTCTGTATACTGTATGTATGATTACACTCACTGAGTCCTGACAAGTGTCTGTATACTGTACATTATTACACTCACTGAGTCCTGACAAGTGTCTGTATACTGTATGTATGATTACACTCACTGAGTCCTGACAAGTGTCTGTATACTGTATGTATGATTACACTCACTGAGTCCTGACAAGTGTCTGTATACTGTATGTATGATTACACTCACTGAGTCCTGACAAGTGTCTGTATACTGTATGTATGATTACACTCACAGAGTCCTGACAAGTGTCTGTATACTGTATGTATGATTACACTCACTGAGTCCTGACAAGTGTTTGTATACTGTATGTATGATTACACTCACTGAGTCCTGACAAGTGTCTGTATACTGTACATTATTACACTCACTGAGTCCTGACAAGTCCTTGTCATTGTCCCACACATTGCTCACAGCTCTCCCCGTCATTAGTAGGTTGATGAGACTCTGGTTCCCGTGTCCATACAGTGGGTCAATTAGTCGCTCCCCTGGGTCTAACACCTCATTCTTAATTTGTTCCACCCCCTGAAACAAGGAAAATGCATAGCTTGGGCAAAGCAGCTCATTAGATAAGTACATAACACCCTAGCCTCGCAACCTTACTCTTCATTAATCTTATTCTGAATCCACTTCAAACTCCAAAACAAGCAAATGAAATATCATAAACCTGTGGGAAGCTCTCTACCAGAAAGAATATCAAATCAACAAAATAGAAACACTGTTGAAAACCGACACACTTGCTAATGGCCTGTTTTACCAAAACATTTACTGGAAATATAAACCATACAACACCTAAAATGTTTAAAACTATTTTTGTTAATATTGTAATTTGTATACCACTATATTTATGTCATCATTATCAAAACTATTATATCAGTTTTAAAAAATAGAACCTGGAACTAACATAATGTGCTGGAATAAATTTAAACAAATTACTATTGTCAAAAATCCTGTGCATGCAACAATCAATAAATGTGTAAGCTCTTACCTTAGTGAGGATGAACGAGTAGAGTAGTAACAGCACCCCATACTGTGCCTGGAATGTGTGAAGGTTTCCACGCAGCTCCGCCTCCAACTCAGACTGAGAGGCCAGCTCTTTACACCTATAACACACAGTATTACAACCATGACACAAAACTCCTCACAACAAGCAGCTCCGCCTCCAACTCAGACTGAGAGGCCAGCTCTTTACACCTATAACACACAGTATTACAACCATGACACAAAATTCCTCACAAAAAGCAGCTCCGCTTCCAACTCAGACAGAGAGGCCAGCTCTTTACACCTATAACACACAGTATTACAACCATGACACAAAATTCCTCACAAAAAGCAGCTCCGCTTCCAACTCAGACAGAGAGGCCAGCTCTTTACACCTATAACACACAGTATTACAACTGTGACACATAACTCATTCCACACACTCCCATTCCCCAACTCAGACTCCTAATTACTGTCTCATAGCATCAGAGATGCCTGTACCCCACAGCCCACGGAAGGTAATGTATAAAAGCAAGATAATTCAATGTTAAGATGATCAGTAAACTAGAAAAAATAGCATCAGAGAGGCCCGTACCCCACAGCCTGGAGAAATAATTTTTAACACTATGAGACATAGAAGCAGTGAAACAGTAAAAAGATTGGGATACTTTCAGAGCAGTGTCAGTTGTATAAAATGTTTAAGTAGAGGAAATAACACCTAAGAGAAAGAAAATGTATGTGAAGATAAAGTATTGAAACAAGACAATTTAATAGCAAGATGACAACATTAATCAGTAAACTAAAAATTGTGAAGCTGCAAAATTTATTAACTGGAGAATAGCTGCCAATGGAAATAGCACAATTATGTAAAATTACATATAATAATCAGTTGCAGCAATCCATATGTCTTTGTCATAAGAGAAAGATGTCTCAAATATGGCAGGTGAACACACTTTGGCCGAGCAAAAAGGTCACACCATGATGCACACCTAGACCCCTACCAAATGTCCCTGCTAACTGCCAACCTTCTACAGCTTACAGAATCCAAGAAATAGCCCGGACAAGAATTTAAAACTCAGGGTCACTATGACAAGATCAAAGGTCAAATCAAGGTCACACCATGATGTTGCACACCTACAACCCCCAACCAATGTCCCTACCAAGTATCAACTTCCTACACCTTATGGTTTCCGAGATATAGCTAGGACAAGATTTTATAGGTCAGGGTCACTACAGCAATGTCAAAGGTCAAATCAAGGTCACACCATGACGTTGCACACCTACACCGCCTAACCAATGTCTCTACAAAGTGTCAACTTCCTACACCTTAAAGTTTCCAAGTTATAGCCAGGATAAGATTTTATAGGTCATGGTCACTACCAGGCCTGGGCAAAATGTATTCGTATTCATAAGTATTCGAATACATTTTAAAAAGTGTTTGTATTCGAATACTTTTGTGAAAAATGCAAAGTATACGTATTCGAATACATTTCAAAAGTATTCGTATTCATGAATACTTTTATGAATACATTAAATATTTTCACTTTGGTTGATTTTTGCACCCTGTACTGACAAGCTTTAGATATAAACATGAAATTTGGCTGTCTATCATTATGTGACAAGGAAAACTAACAAGACATATTTAATAACTACTTTTAGTCAGTAATTGTTGAAAACATGATAATGACAGTGTCCTGTTGGATCAAAATAGTTAGGATTATAACTTCTTCTCTTATATCTCATAAATGCAGTTATTCTGTGTGTTTAACTTTTATATTGATAAATGATTTCATGTGTGTTTTCATCCACATTGGTTTTCATAAGGTAGTGTTATGTTATTATAAATTTATGACAATATAAACACCAAGCTACCAACCTTAAAATGACCACTGTATTTGCCTTTGCTACAAAGTAACAATAGGGGATTAACTTAGATGTGTTCCAATACCAGTGTCATTTGTCATATATGAGTAATTCTTAGGCAAACTTATGTGACACCTATTGTGACAGTCTTATAGCAGTAGTAATCCCATCATAAAGATTTCCAAAACAATGGCTATCTCAGTTAAATACAAGATGTTTAGGTAGCTCATGTTTATCAGGTTGAATATTCAGATCTTGGAGCATAAATGAATTGTTGTCAAATATGATGTAAATATGAACCATCATTTACTGAATTGTGCTTTCATGTTTGTATATTTTATTCGGAAAGGTAAAATTATTAAGATTTATTAAAAATGATTGTATGAATTGGGGTCTAGTTAAAATGTATTCATAAATGTATTCGAGTACTTTTCAAAAAGTATTCGTATTCGAATACTTTTGAAACTGATGTATTCATATTCATGGAAATGAAAAGTATTCATATTCGAATACTATGGAAAGTATTCGCCCCAGGCCTGGTCACTACAGCAACGTCAAAGGTCAAATCAAGGTCACACCATGATGTTGCACACATATAACCCTTGACCAATGTCCCTACCAAATATCAACTTCCAACACCTTATGGTTTCCAAAATATAGCCCACACAAGGCATTATAGGTCAAGGTCACTACGGCAAGGTCAAAGGTCAAATCAAGGTCACACTATGACATTTTACATCTACACACCCTAGCCAATGTCCCTACCAAGTATCAACTTCCTACACATTACGGTTTCCGAGATATACCACGGACAATATTTTATACGTCAAGGTCACTACGGCAAGGTCAAATCAAGGTCACGCCATGACGTTGCACACCTACACCCCCTAACCAATGTCCCTACCAAGTATCAACTTCCTACACCTTATGGTTTACGAGATATAGCCTGGACAAGATTTTCAAACTCAAGGTCACTGCGGCAAGGTCAAATCAAGTCACACCATGACATTGCACACCTACACCCCCTAACCAATGTCCCTGCCAGGCATCAACTTCCTACACCTTATGTTTTCTGAGATGTACCCCGGACAAACTTTTTCCCGCTGCCCGCCCGCACACCCATCCGGATACCATGGGTGAAAACAATACCCCAACAGCATTTGGTGCATAAATTAAGCATACAGTTTAAGTTTGCCTGGGTTGATTTCAAATTGAACTGGGAAATTCTTATATAATGTGTTGTCTCTGATAAATTTGAGCAGCTTACCTGAGGTAGGAGTGGAATTGTTCATGACTAAAACAGGGCTTCTTGGGTTTGACTTCCTCCTCTTCTTCTCTTGGTGACTCCTATATAACAAACACACCAACAGACATTCAATCCCTGTGATATCATGACACAGTAATCTCTGCATTAAAATACACCTTACAGAATGACCATTGCATGTTTAGAATAAAACTGTGAATCAGATGGTGGACAACTTCAATCTTGTGTAACATTTTGTTAAATCATAATTCATGGAATGTTGGGCCCTCCTTATCCACAAAAGGGAATGTAACTAGAGATTGCGTCTCGACGCAGTGTATCCCTGGACGGGACATAGTTAAGGCGTGAATGTGTCGGGTTTGAGCCTGTTTCCTGGAGCACCAGGTCAGGATTCTCCATAGTACCAGATTACTTCCAAAAGCTAATCACTAGTTGTTTCAATTATATCTGTCTTTAAAAATTACATTTCATGGATCCAGAAGATCCATATAGTGATCCGGATCACTTCCAAAACTCAATCATTTCATCCTTTTACCTTTTCAGACATATTCTAAAAATTTCACCGAAATCCGTCCATAAGTTTTTGAGTTATCTTGTACACAGACACATCTGGCAGCCTGGATCCACATGATCCAGACAGTGATCCAGATTATTCCCAAAGTCTAATCACTTGTTCTTTGTCCCATTTAAGACATTTCCTGAAAATTTCATAAAAATCCATTCTGACTTTCTGAGGTATTTGTCTTTAAAAATTACATTCACGGATGCAGAAGATCCAGATAGTGGTCTAGATCACTTGTTCCTTGTACCATTTAAGCCATTTGCTGAAACAATCCAGCCATAACTTTTTGAGGTATCTGTCTTAAACAAGAGGAGAGTGCCCGTGAACGGGCACTGTGTCAGCTGACTGAGTGTTTTTGATTTGTGAAGGTGATTAGAGGACAGAATAATTATCAGGAAAAGGGCTGTACAGAAATACAGTAAATGGTAACTCAACAGCAAGTTCGAAAGAAATTCCGAAGCTGACAGAAGAAAAGGATAAAAAAGTTGTGCCCTGTAAATGGTATTATGAAGGAAAATAACAAGGTAATTGTTTAAGTGTAAAAAATAGGTTAAAACATATTTAAAGAAATACTACAAATGCAATATCCTCGTTCGACCTTGAAGAAGGGGTCCAAGGTTAAATCTAACCACACAAATACATTCCCAGCCCATGATTTCCTATGGTTTACCATTCCAAACCTCTAGGACCAATTATAAATGAGTTATAAGCACTTTTAAGCTTGGCTGTCCTCATTTGACCTTGAAGGAGGGGTCCAAAGGTCAAATCTGACCATACCAAAAGATTCCGAGCCAATGATTTCCTATGGGATGGTAAACTCTGTCACCAATAATAAGCGAGTTGTAGGCACTTTCAATTTTCGCTATCCTCATTTGACCTTGAAGGAGGGTTCCAAGGTCAAATCGGACCATATCAACAGATTCACAGCCCATGATTTCCTGTCTGTTTACCATCCCAAACCTCTGGGACCAATAATAAGCGAGTTATAAGCACTTTTAAGTTTGGCTATCCTTGTTTGACCTTGAAGGAGGAGTCATTGAAGGTCAAATCTGACCACACCAAAAGATTCCCACCCCATGATTTCCTACAGGTTGGTTTATCATCCCAAACCTCTAGGATCAATAATAAGGGAGATATAAGCACTTTTCATGACTGACAAAAAACACCTGTGGCGGCCATCTTGTTTCTCAAAATGAGGCCAAAAATATTCCCAGACAACATTTTATGGTTATTAATATATACTGCAAACTTAAGAAAGCTAGCTATAATACTTTTTTTTCATCAAAGCAGTAATGGTGAAATCTCTCTCTACACGCTGCGGCTATCCAGTGGATACAATGATTTACTCAACAGTGAGAACCTGAAAGTAGCTATTGCTCAGCTATGCCATGACATAGAGGTCTGCAATTTCACTATGTTATAGCTGACCAAAAATTCTGTGAATAACATATTTAACAAATTACTCTAAATGTAATAGTTTTCAAGTTACAACTGATTTACTCAACAGTGAGAACCTCAAAGGAACTATTACTCAGCTATGCAATGAGCTACATGTCTGAAATTTTACTATGTTATAGCTAACCCAAAAGTAGGTGAACAACATATTTAAGCGAACTACTGTAAATGCAATAGTTTTCAAGCTACAACTGATTTACTCAATAGTGAGAACCTGAAAATAACTATTGCTCCGCTATGCCATGAGCTATAGGTCTGTAATTTCACTATGTTATAGCTGACCCAAAAGTAGGTGAACAATATTGTCACGGATCGTGAGTTGACAGTTCTTCCCGCGAAACTAATCAAAACAAACGATGTTTACGTTTCGTTTCCGGTGCAGTGTAGGCGTGGCAGTGTATAAATCCGAAGTTTTATCGTCGTGGAATTGTACTTTTCTGGTATAATTTGAACTATTTTAATGATTTTGTGCTGTTTTTTCTATGATTTTCACCTAGTTTTGTTGCAAAACTGGCCATCTTTGATGTAGTTTATAACGACGATTTCGGGAGTATTTTTCGTCCGCAAGTTTTCGTTCCGAAACCGAAAGCGGAGGAATTTTATTTCCAAAAGAATAAAAATGATAATTATGCACATATTATAACATTTTAAAGTATAAACGTCATTTATTCTGCAAATATTCAACATATTTGTCACTTTAATCGAGTTAGAAGCGGTATTCACCAGTATTCTTATTTAGAATATATGGATCTTCATATTCGTGGACGAATACGCCAGTGAGTTGACAGGTGTCTGAACTTATAAATAAGCTTGGTCCGCATATAATTGGCGGACTTCCCTATGAGAGGTCTACATGTCAGACGATAATTTACATAAATTTACTACTTTGTTTACAAACATTACCACATCACATGCTAAATTCTTTGGCTGGAAAGTGAGTATTTACAATCATTACCTACCTGAATTGAATAGTAGTATTGTTGTTATTTCTTTTTGGCTGAGGTTGGAAATTTATTTGGTAATTTATAATTAATAGCATTAAAGTTTCCTGTAGTTGTCTGACCAAAATTTGTCCTTTAAATGAAGTCCACATTATTTAATGAAGATTACTTATGATTAATGATTTATGGTAACTGGACAAGACTGTTCAGAATTAAATCCCTCAGTCTTACAGTTTTTGGATAATTTTGACGGGTTTATTGATAATCTTTATATCTTGATGCTTGATCTGACTTTCAAGCAGTCTGACCTGATTAGACATTTTATAACTCTTTATAAATAATTTATTTGGCTGATTTATTTGACCATTTTTGTGTGTATGTGCTTAAAATCTTATACTTGGTGTGCTCATATATTTTTAGTGTGCACATATATATTTTAGTGTGCACTCATAAAGATCTTAGTGTGCAGATTTGGTGTGCACATTTGTTTATACTGATCTTAGTGTGCAGATTTGGCGTGCGCATTTGTTTATACTGATCTTAGTGTGCAGATTTGGTGTGCGCATTTGTTTATACTGATCTTAGTGTGCAGATTTGGTGTGCGCATTTGTTTATACTGATCTTAGTGTGCAGACTTGGAGTGAACATTTATTTATACTGAGCTTAGTGTTATTTTAGTTCATAGACTTAGTGTGCACATGTATTTTAGCTTATTGACTTGGTGTGCACATGTATTTTAGCTTATTGACTTGGTGTGCACATGTATTTTAGCTTGTTGACTTGGTGTACACATTGATTTTAGCTTATTGACTTGGTGTGCACCTTTATTTGTAGTTGTCAGGTTTATTGATATCAGTTTGTAGACTTGATACGGTGGCTTTAATATTTTCAATGTAAATATAACTTCAGTGCTTGACATTTACCTGCATACATTGGTTTACTTATTTATGAATTATTGGTACTTGATATAATAGTTATGTTTTCATGTCATAATGTCTTGTTGAATAAAATGTTCAATTTGGTTATTTTAATATCTTAGTTAATGGTTTATATCACCGCTCAGGAAGATCTCACTGATTTGGCATCGGGTGTTCATTGGATCTTTTCGATGACATTGAATTTTGTATTTTTGTGATCTTGAGAATTTGAGCTTGGACTTGTACTCTGATATTTTCATTGTGACAGGATTTATGCTTTGTGAGCACTGTCGATCGACACTGATGAATATACTGCTGTGGTGATATTTATTTATATATGAATGAATGGCGTGATTTTTATTACGCTGATATGAAACTTCAGTAATTTAAGTATTATATATACACGGGATACCCGTGGTGATAATTGAAGTTTCTGATTGATTTACCACTGAGCAGTGATTTAATTTGAATTAGTGTCTGATAGGTCATATAGACCTTGGCTCTATTAGAGTGATTGTGACAGTAAACCGTGAATGTATTAACTGTTTGTCAAGGATCAAACTTGTGAGGGATATTATCACAAATACAGTTTTGGCTTAATCTGCTAAGAAACTACCAAAGAACAGAACTGTGAGCAGTCAGAAAACCAGGATCAGTAGGGTTTAGTAGTTTAAATCACATATTTCCTAGTAGTCTGAGTCGGGGTAGGCATAAGGAAATCTAGTGATTGAAGTAGTTGCGGGTGAAAGAGCACCTGTGGCTACGGTAGTCCCCATAAGAGGGGCGGGGCTTGTGACGGGACACCTTGCCCGTTACAATATATTTTAACAAAATACTCCAAATGCAATATTTTTCAAGTTATAGCTGATTTACTCAACAGTCAGTACCTGAGAATAGCTATTGCTCAGTTGTGCCATGAGCTATAGGTCTATAATTTCACTATGTTATAGCTGACCCAAAAGTAGCTGAATAACATATTTGCACATATTTCTGTAAATGCAATAGTTTTCCAATTATAACTGATTTACTCAACAGTGAGAACTTCAAAGTAGCTATTACTCAGCTATGAAATGAGCCACAGGTCTGAAACTTCACTATGTTATAGCTGACCCCAAAATAGGTGAATAACATATGAAACAAAATACTCTAAATGCAATAGTTTTCAAGTTATAAGTGATTTACTCAACAGTGATAACCTAAAAGTAGCTATTACTCAGCTATGCCATGAGCTACAGGTCTGAAATTTTACTATGTTATAGCTGGCCCAAAAGTAGCTGAATAACATATTTATACGAAATTCTCTAAATGCAATAGTTTTTAAGTTACAAGTGATTTTACTCATAATGGAAGTTACTGAAAAGCCCAAAAGTAGCTATTACTCACTTAGCTATTGAGACAGACACCCAACTTACTCACCATATTGTAGCTATGAAAAAAGTAGCTGAACAACATATTTTCACAAAATGCTGTAAATGCAACACTTTTGAAGTTATAAGTGATTTAGTGCATGATTTCATGAATTTTAATGCATTAAAAACTAGATTGGGCCAACTCGGCGCCAACATATCCCCAGACAGGTCATCACTCACGCCACAGGTTTTGATCGGGAATTTTTTAAAACATAATTACCCATTATTATATGAACTTCAGCACATCAATCTACTCTGTTTATATCTCCCCAAGGAAGATGGTGTATCCCCAGACGCCGAATACATAACTCAAATTATATTTTCAATCTTCCTGCAATGATAACTCTAAACCTATTTTCAAAGTATTTAAATGATTGATGATTGAATGTCCATTCTAAAATAATAATCCCAAAAGAGCATATCTGTTTCTATATTTGTTGACAAATAAAATATTATTTTTAACTCAACTCATCATATTTTTCAATCTTCCTTCAAAGTATTTAAATGATTGATGATTCAATGTCCATTCTAAAATTCATAATCCCAAAAGCGCATATCTGTTTCTATATTTGTTCACAAATAAAATATTATTTAAAAAAAAATTATTTATATTATTATTTTATTATATTATTTTTAGAATTTGCAAATTGTTTTCAGTTATTCATTTCCTCTATACCTATATATGTGGTCCATATATATGCAACCTAAATATGTGACATAATCTCAGTTCTGACTCCCCTTTGTGTTATATGTAATGAAGCCCACCACCTCCCACCCCCACCCCTCTCCCCTTCTCCACACCTCTCTCACTATTACACAAGATCTGCAACCCCATTGAGTTCTTTGTTTCTCATCTGATATCATTAAATACCTTTGTTTATTTAGTGTCACTCAATATAGCTGGAGGTCCCAGAGGTGGGTGGGGGGAATCCGGGTGGGGGGATGTGGGTTGAGCATAAATGGTAAACAAACAATCTATATAAAAGGGGTACTCAAATACAAAAAGAATTGAGAATTTTAAGTATGTGATTATCAACTGAAATGAGTTCATAACTGTAGGAGCTGTGCCAAAATTAACTGAGGCAAGTTGAATAAAACTGGGCTAGTTGAGGGTTAAAAATCCCCTAGTTTTACTACATAAGGATATAATTTCATTAATATTGGGACTTAAAGCTCACTTAAAGTGTCCATTTTGTCTACTTCAATATGTTTCACCAGTTTCATTTTAAAAAGTGAAAAACTCAGCAAGCAGAGGTATAACACACAAAAATAAGTTCTTAAAAGACTAAGATAGCCATAACATTATTAATATTCAAAATTTAAATAGACAGGCATTTCCTTTTAAAAATTCAAAGATTTCAGCTCTATAACCCACATAGTTTGACAGTTACTGGGCTTTAAAGTGGCATAATATCCATAAATTGGGTTTCTGTGAGCATTTTACAATTGTTAAAGAGACCTTAGCAATTAAACTACAGATCTGAAACTTTTTGGGGGGACATACATAACAAACAAAAATCATATATAATACAGTTTAAGACTTGTCACACTAAGCATTTCCAAATAACAGGGCAAAATACGGAAAAAATGTCAAAAAAGGCACTTGGGCGAGTGTCTATGGCCCTCATACACAGGTTAAATGTCTACTAAAAACCTTGATTTTCGGCATATGTAAAAAGGACATAATAATGCATTCCCAGATGGGATTTCAGCTCCATCAATCACATAGTTTAACAGTTACAGGGCTTAAAGGTGGTAAAAAGTCCAATATTGGGTCATTGTGGGCCTTTTAGAGATCTCGATGTGGCTTTCAAATTAAAGCTTCAGACTTAAAATTTGTTACATACTAAGATTACACATAGAATATGTATCTAATAAAGTTTGAAACTTCTCAGACTTACCATTTCCAAGTTACAGAGCAAAATATGTGAAAAATGTCTTAAAAGGGTCACTCAGGTGGGTGTTAAAGGTCCTCATACACAGGTTAAATGTCTACTTGAAGCCTTGATTTTTGGCACATGTAAAAAGAACATAATAATGTATTCCCAGATGAGATTTCAGCTCTATCAGTCACGTAGTTTAACAGTCACAGGCCTTAAAATTGGCAAAAAGTCCAAATACTGGGTCTTTATGTGGCCTTCTAGAGACCTAAATGTGGCCTTCAAATTAAAGCTTCAGACTTAAAATTTGTCACATACTAAGATTACACATAGAATATGCATCTAATACAGTTTGAAACTTCTTAGACTTACCATTTCCAAGTTACAGGGAAAAATATGTGAAAAATGTCTAAAAATGGTCACTCGGGTGGGGATTTATGGTCCTCATACACAGGTTAAATGTCTTCTTAAAGCCTTAATTTTTGGCACATATAAAAATAACATACTAATATCTTCTCAGATAGGATTTGAGCTCTATCAGTCACATAGTTTGACAGTCACAGGGCTTAAAAGTAGCAAAAAGTCCAAATATTGGGTCTTTGGGAGCCTTTTAGAGACCTCAATTTGACCTTCAAAATTAAAGCTTCAGACTTAAAATCTGTTACATACTAAGATTACACACAGAATATATATCTAATACAGTTTGAAACTTCTCAGACTTACCATTTCCAAGTTACAGGGAAAAAGATGTGAAAAATGTCTTATAAGGGTCACTCGGGTGGGTGTTTATGGTCCTGATACACAGGTTAACTGTCTATTAAAGGCCTAAATGTTGGGGCACATATAAGAAAACACATAGATATATTCCCAGATGATATTTAACTTAGATGAGAGACATAGTTTGAAAGCTACAGTGCTTGAAAGTGGCAAAAAGTGCATAAATTGGGTCTCTGTGGGCACTTTTGAGACCTTAAGTCGACCCCTTTGGGTAAACCTACAGCCCTAAAATTTTCTACAGACAAGGATTACATATCAAAGTTATACCTAGCGCAGTTTGAGACTCATCAGAATTATCACTTCCAAATTATAGGGCAAAATATGTGTAAAGTATAGCAAAAAATCCCTAAGTGGGGGTATTTATGGGCCTCAAACACAATTTTCTCCTCAACTTAAAGTCATGATTTTCGGCACATGTACTAAGAACATATTAATGTGTTGTCAGGTAAAATTTCAGCCAGCTGAGCATCATAGTTTGTGACCTACAGGGCTCTAAGTGGCCAAAAGTGCAATATCTGACCTTAAGGTGGCCATAAGTTCTTTTTTACTGGGAGTTTAAGGTCACCTTAAAATAGGGATCTTCCTTTGGGCACCCTTAACATGTGTACCAAGTTTGAAAAAAAAATATTAATTTGTTTTTGAGTTATCGCGTCCACAAGAAAATTTCTACGGCGGCGGCGGTGGCGGCGCGACGGACCTGAATCCAATATATCCCCGACTTTCGTCTGGGGATATAATTATTTAAAAAAAGTAAGACAGATCCAGGTCTCATACTCACACAAGAGAATCTACCTCTGGCCTAGTACATATATGCAAGATATGAGAGAAATCCCTGCAATAGTCACTGAGACAATTGTGATAAAAGTTGAAATTTTCACACTTTTGGTGGGGGTACCCCCCTTGTAATGTCTCTAGCAAACAGACGAACAGACAGATTTGCATGCCTTGAACAATTTTTCATCCTCGATAGATAAGGTATCTTTTAAAAAAAACAGCATGTCTCTAGGCCTTGTAGTTTTGGAGAAGAAGTTGTTCACGCGGACGCGGACGCCCACGCCGCAGAGTGATGACATAATGTCAGCTGACTGACAAGTCAGCTGACATAAAAATTACATTTCATGGATCCAGAAGATCCATATAGTGATCTGGATCACTTCCAAAACTCAATCATTTCATCCTTTTACCACTTCTTCCTTTTACTATTGGTAACATAGCCTAAAAATATCATCAAAATTTCATCCTAAAATCATGTTGCAGGCTCGTTCCAGATGATCCAGACGGTGATCCAGATCATTCCAAAAGTATAATCACTTGTTCCTTGTACCATTTAGGTCATTTGCTGAAAATGTCATCACAATCCATCCATAACTTTTTGAGGTATGTCTTATTACATTTCATGGATCCAGAAGATCTATACAGTGATCCGGATCACTTCCAAAATTCAGTCATTTCATCCTTTTACCTTTTGAGACATATCCTGAAAATTTCATCAAAATCTGTCCATAAGTTTTTTTGCTACAATGTACACAAACACATCTGGCAACCTGGATCCAGATGATCCAGACAGTGATCCAGATCACTCCCCAAATCTAATCACTTGTTCCTCGCACCATTTAGGTCATTTGCTGAAAATGTCATCACAATCCATCCATAACTTTTTGAGGTATCTGTCTTATTACATTTCACGGATCCAGAAGATCTATACAGTGATCCGGGTCACTTCCAAAATTCAGTCATTTCATCCTTTTACCTTTTGAGACATATCCTGAAAATTTCATCAAAATCTGTCCATAAGTTTTTTTGCTACAATGTACACAAACACATCTGGCAACCTGGATCCAGATGATCCAGACAGTGATCCAGATCACTCCCCAAATCTAATCACTTGTTCCTCGCACCATTTAGGTCATTTGCTGAAAATGTCATCACAATCCATCCATAACTTTTTGAGGTATCTGTCTTATTACATTTCATGGATCCAGAAGATCCATATAGTGATCCGGATCACTTCCAAAATTCAGCCATTTCATCCTTTTACCTTTTCAGACATATCCTGAAAATTTCATCAAAATCCGTCTATAAGTTTTTTAGCTACAATGTACACAAACACATCTGCAACCTGGATCCAGATGATCCAGACAGTGATCCAGATCACTCCCCAAATCTAATCACTTGTTCCTCGCACCATTTAGGCGTTTTGCTGAAAATGTCATCACAATCCATCCATAACTGTTTGAGGTATCTGTCTTTAAAAATTACATTTCATGTATCCAGAAGATCCATATAGTGATCCGGATCACTTCTAAAATTCAACCATTTCATCTTTTTACCTTTTCAGACATATCCTGAAAATTTCATCAAAATCTGTTCATAAGTTTTTGAGCTATATTGTACACAAACACATCTGGCAGTCTGGATCCAGATGATCCAGACAGTGATCCGGATCATTCCCAAAATCTAACCACTTGTTCCTCGTCCCAATAAGGACATCTCCTGAAAATTTCATCAAAATGCACCCATAACTTTTTGAGTTATCTGTCTTTAAAAATTAAATTTCATGGATCCAGAAGATCCAGACAGTGATCCGGATCACTCTGAAAATTAAATCACATCTTCCTTTTACCAATTTGGACATATCCTGAAAATTTTATCAAAATCCGTCTGTCAGTTTTTGAGTTATCTTGTTTGCAAACAAACAAACAAATAGAGGGCCCAAAATGACCCTTGGTCAGGTACTTTGGCGGTCAGTGGATGACCTTCAATGAAGATCTGTAACCGGTCAGCCTGGATGCTGGTACTCCGTCATGTACTCAACCTCAAAAGCCATTTTCAATAGTTTCCACGCAATGTAGTCAGTATTAAGTGTGAAAATATCTCCAAAAAGGCCAAAAATGCCCCTCGGTCAAGTACTTTGGCGGTCAGTGGATGACCTTCAGTGAAGAGCTTCAAGGTCAAATTTCTGCATGCTTATAGAGGACATATATATGTATTATATATACCAGCCATACGATGATGTAACTTTCTGTCTTGGAGAACTGGGCCAAAATGTGCAAAACTGGCCAAAAACTGACCTTTAAGTGGCCACCAGTGAGATTGAAGGTCAAGGTCACAAAACAATAGCGTTCGTGGCATTGCCCATATATACCCACATACCAAATTTGAAAGTTCTAACTAAAATATTTTTTAAGTTATCGCGTCCAAAAGGAAATCTCTGCGGCGGCGGCGGCGTGACCATACTGAATCCTAAGTATCCCCGACTTTCGTCCGGGGATACAATAAGCATCCTTTTAAATCTATGTTCTAAAGTGTAGCTCTACAGGGTGGTTCAATGTTCTGAAGAATGTCTTACTTGAATGTCTATGTGACTGAATTTTATCTGTCTTAAGTGTATCTATGTGGGGGTGATTTGAAGCCTACCTGTGGTGGTGTTGGTTGGGCTGGCTGAGAACTGGGTCCCTCTGAACACTGGCTGCCACTATATGTGACAAGCTGGAACTTGGGTCCTCCTTCCTCCCGTAGCATGCTGAACATATCCACTAGAGTCTGCACCAACAACGCCTCACGCACCTCTCCTGTAAACCATGAAGATACAATATAAATTGAACTTTCTCATAAACGTACCAGGTACATCAGCATTGCCTTGTGCTACTCTCCTCTAATACCACACAGATTCTTATAAAATTGCCTTGTGTATTTCTCCTGTAAACAAGAAGACATAAAATCACAACTAGATTGGGCCAACTCGGCGCCAACATATCCCCAGACAGGTCATCACTCACGCCACAGGTTTTGATCGGGAATTTTTTAAAACATAATTACCCATTATTATATGAACTTCAGCACATCAATCTACTCTGTTTATATCTCCCCAAGGAAGATGGTGTATCCCCAGACGCCGAATACATAACTCAAATTATATTTTCAATCTTCCTGCAATGATAACTCTAAACCTATTTTCAAAGTATTTAAATGATTGATGATTGAATGTCCATTCTAAAATAATAATCCCAAAAGAGCATATCTGTTTCTATATTTGTTGACAAATAAAATATTATTTTTAACTCAACTCATCATATTTTTCAATCTTCCTTCAAAGTATTTAAATGATTGATGATTCAATGTCCATTCTAAAATTCATAATCCCAAAAGCGCATATCTGTTTCTATATTTGTTCACAAATAAAATATTACTTAAAAAAAAAATATTTATATTATTATTTTATTATATTATTTTTAGAATTTGTAAATTGTTTTCAATTATTCATTTCCTCTATACCTATATATGTGGTCCATATATATGCAACCTAAATATGTGACACAATCTCAGTTCTGACTCCCCTTTGTGTTATATGTAATGAAGCCCACCACCTCCCACCCCCACCCCTCTCCCCTTCTCCACACCTCTCTCACTATTACACAAGATCTGCAACCCCATTGAGTTCTTTGTTTCTCATCTGATATCATTAAATACCTTTGTTTATTTAGTGTCACTCAATATAGCTGGAGGTCCCAGAGGTGGGTGGGGGGAATCCGGGTGGGGGATGTGGGTTGAGCATAAATGGTAAACAAACAATCTATATAAAAGGGGTACTCAAATACAAAAAGAATTGAGAATTTTAAGTATGTGATTATCAACTGAAATGAGTTCATAACTGTAGGAGCTGTGCCAAAATTAACTGAGGCAAGTTGAATAAAACTGGGCTAGTTGAGGGTTAAAAATCCCCTAGTTTTACTACATAAGGATATAATTTCATTAATATTGGGACTTAAAGCTCACTTAAAGTGTCCATTTTGTCTACTTGAATATGTTTAACCAGTTTCATTTTAAAAAGTGAAAAACTCAGCAAGCAGAGGTATAACACACAAAAATAAGTTCTTAAAAGACTAAGATAGCCATAACATTATTAATATTCAAAATTTAAATAGACAGGCATTTCCTTTGAAAAATTCAAAGATTTCAGCTCTATAACCCACATAGTTTGACAGTTACTGGGCTTTAAAGTGGCATAATATCCATAAATTGGGTTTCTGTGGGCATTTTACAATTGTTAAAGAGACCTTAGCAATTAAACTACAGATCTGAAACTTTTTGGGGGACATACATAACAAACAAAAATTATATATAATACAGTTTAAGACTTGTCACACTAAGCATTTCCAAATAACAGGGCAAAATACGGAAAAAATGTCAAAAAAGGCACTTGGGCGAGTGTCTATGGCCCTCATACACAGGTTAAATGTCTACTAAAAACCTTGATTTTCGGCATATGTAAAAAGGACATAATAATGCATTCCCAGATGGGATTTCAGCTCCATCAATCACATAGTTTAACAGTTACAGGGCTTAAAGGTGGTAAAAAGTCCAATATTGGGTCATTGTGGGCCTTTTAGAGATCTCGATGTGGCTTTCAAATTAAAGCTTCAGACTTAAAATTTGTTACATACTAAGATTACACATAGAATATGTATCTAATAAAGTTTGAAACTTCTCAGACTTACCATTTCCAAGTTACAGAGCAAAATATGTGAAAAATGTCTTAAAAGGGTCACTCAGGTGGGTGTTTAAGGTTCTCATACACAGGTTAAATGTCTACTTGAAGCCTTGATTTTTGGCACATGTAAAAAGAACATAATAATGTATTCCCAGATGCCATTTCCAAGTTACAGAGCAAAATATGTGAAAAATGTCTTAAAAGGGTCACTCAGGTGGGTGTTTAAGGTCCTCATACACAGGTTAAATGTCTACTTGAAGCCTTGATTTTTGGCACATGTAAAAAGAACATAATAATGTATTCCCAGATGAGATTTCAGCTCTATCAGTCACATAGTTTAACAGTCACAGGCCTTAAAATTGGCAAAAAGTCCAAATACTGGGTCTTTATGTGGCCTTCTAGAGACCTAAATGTGGCCTTCAAATTAAAGCTTCAGACTTAAAATTTGTCACATACTAAGATTACACATAGAATATGCATCTAATACAGTTTGAAACTTCTTAGACTTACCATTTCCAAGTTACAGGGAAAAATATGTGAAAAATGTCTAAAAATGGTCACTCGGGTGGGGATTTATGGTCCTCATACACAGGTTAAATGTCTTCTTAAAGCCTTAATTTTTGGCACATATAAAAATAACATACTAATATCTTTCCAGATAGGATTTGAGCTCTATCAGTCACATAGTTTGACAGTCACAGGGCTTAAAAGTAGCAAAAAGTCCAAATATTGGGTCTTTGGGAGCCTTTTAGAGACCTCAATTTGACCTTCAAAATTAAAGCTTCAGACTTAAAATCTGTTACATACTAAGATTACACACAGAATATATATCTAATACAGTTTGAAACTTCTCAGACTTACCATTTCCAAGTTACAGGGAAAAAGATGTGAAAAATGTCTTATAAGGGTCACTCGGGTGGGTGTTTATGGTCCTGATACACAGGTTAACTGTCTATTAAAGGCCTAAATGTTGGGGCACATATAAGAAAACACATATATATATTCCCAGATGATATTTAACTTAGATGAGAGACATAGTTTGAAAGCTACAGTGCTTGAAAGTGGCAAAAAGTGCATAAATTGGGTCTCTGTGGGCACTTTTGAGACCTTAAGTCGACCCCTTTGGGTAAACCTACAGCCCTAAAATTTTCTACAGACAAGGATTACATATCAAAGTTATACCTAGCGCAGTTTGAGACTCATCAGAATTATCACTTCCAAATTATAGGGCAAAATATGTGAAAAGTATAGCAAAAAATCCCTAAGTGGGGGTATTTATGGGCCTCAAACACAATTTTCTCCTCAACTTAAAGTCATGATTTTCGGCACATGTACTAAGAACATATTAATGTGTTGTCAGGTAAAATTTCAGCCAGCTGAGCATCATAGTTTGTGACCTACAGGGCTCTAAGTGGCCAAAAGTGCAATTTCTGACCTTAAGGTGGCCATAAGTTCTTTTTTACTGGGAGTTTAAGGTCACCTTAAAATAGGGATCTTCCTTTGGGCACCCTTAACATGTGTACCAAGTTTGAAAAAAAAATATTAATTTGTTTTTGAGTTATCGCGTCCACAAGGAAATTTCTACGGCGGCGGCGGCGGCGGCGGCGGCGCGACGGACCAGAATCCAATATATCCCCGACTTTCGTCTGGGGATATAATTATGCTCAGAAAGTTGATCAGCACATCGTTAAGGCCGCAATCACCTCTGATGTACAACATGCAGCTGTTCTAATGTGTAGAGTTTGTAGTACTAACTTGTATACACAAGCAAGGCCCTGCATACCTCTCCTCTCCTTTCTTCTTAAAATTTCATGCTTTTGTATGTTTTGTCAAGTTACTGTATAAGTGGTTATTTTCGCGTGGAATTAATTTTCGCTATATTCGCGAGTGACTACAAAACGCGAAAATAACTTCTAGCCAATATTTATCAGTAGAACCAGTCTAGCGTGAGCGATAATACAAGATTGTGCAAGATACAATATTTGACACTGCCACGGAAACAATCAATTCCATTGCTTTATCAAATGTACCATTCACAGAAACGCCTAACTTCTTTGATCTTTCACCAATAGGGAGGGATTAATTCAATTACACGACCCCGCTACTGTACACAACTTCTTTGATCATGCGCCGATCAATGCAAGTGTGTTCGATTGGGTTTCGTAAATTTATAATCTCCCAGAGTAGGTTCACACACTGACAACGTGTATAAAAGAAAAGACGTTAACTATGCATTTCCAGTCAAACCAGCAGAAGTCCGCGTAATATTTTAATTTGAACATGTTGTTAGTTTGGGCGATAATTGAATATATTTCACCGCGAAAATAAATTCTCGCGAAGCAGGTCTACAGTGTACATTCGCGAACTTAAGTACCCGCGAAAAAAACCACTTATACAGTATTTGTCAAGTTACTTTATTTACACATTAAGCTCAAAAATATTGAACACGACCACTGCCGCGGTGTGTATCTCCCGCCGAGCATTAAAGGGGAAGAAATACCTTTTCCAAGATATTCACAATTTTTCATTTTCCGCTAAAATCCAAGATAGCCGCCAAAAGTGGCGAAAACTGAAATTTTTCCCCTAGGCACAGAATACCCTTTGGGTCAAAAATTCGCTTGAAATCGCTCTATCTCTTACGGTTTTTGAGATACTGTATAAGTGGTTTTTTTCGCGGGTACTTAAGTTCGCGAATGTACACTGTAGACCTGCTTCGCGAGAATTTATTTTCGCGGTGAAATATATTCAATTATCGCCCAAACTAACAACATGTTCAAATTAAAATATTACGCGGACTTCTGCTGGTTTGACTGGAAATGCATAGTTAACGTCTTTTCTTTTATACACGTTGTCAGTGTGTGAACCTACTCTGGGAGATTATAAATTTACGAAACCCAATCGAACACACTTGCATTGATCGGCGCATGATCAAAGAAGTTGTGTACAGTAGCGGGGTCGTGTAATTGAATTAATCCCTCCCTATTGGTGAAAGATCAAAGAAGTTAGGTGTTTCTGTGAATGGTACATTTGATAAAGCAATGGAATTGATTGTTTCCGTGGCAGTGTCAAATATTGTATCTTGCACAATCTTGTATTATCGCTCACGCTAGACTGGTTCTACTGATAAATATTGGCTAGAAGTTATTTTCGCGTTTTGTAGTCACTCGCGAATATAGCGAAAATTAATTCCACGCGAAAATAACCACTTATACAGTATTCACACTTTTTCATTTTTCGCTAAAATCCAAGATGGCCGCCAAAAGTGGCGAAAATTGAAATTTTTCCCCTAGCCACAAGACACTTCTGTAATACCCTGTGGGTCAAAAATTCGCTCAAAATCGCTCTATCTGTTACCGTTTCCGAGATATTTTCAATGTTTTATTTTCCGCTAAAATCCAACATGGCCGCCAAAAGTGGCAAAAATTAAAATTTTTCCCCTTTGCATAGGATACTCTTGTACTACCCTGTGGGTCAAAAATTCACTCAAAATCGCTCTATATCTTGCGGTTTTCGAGATATTCACACTTTTTCATTTTCCGCTAAAATCCAAGATGGCTGCCAAAAGTGGCGAAAATTAAAATTTTTCCCCTGTGCATAGGATACTCTTGTACTACCCTGTGGTTCAAAAATTTGCTCGAAATCGCTCTATCTCTTATAGTTTTCGAGATATTTGTGATTTTTTTCACATTTTCAATAGAAGTAGCAATAAAGTAGCAATTACTCACTTGTACATTGAGCAACAGGTGTGAAACTTAAATATGTCACAGTTCACAAAAAAGTAGATGAACAACATATTTGAGAGAAAGCCATTTATTCATTATGGTTACCATTAAAAATTGACAAAGTAGCTATTACTCACTTAGCTATGGAGATACACTTCCAAACTACTGACCATGTTGTAGCTGTGGAGAAAGTACCTGAACAACATATTGGAACAAAATACTCTAAATGCAATAGTTTGAGAGTTATAAGTCATATAATTATATTAGGTAAAAGTGCTATTACTCACTCAAGAGTAGGCCAAAGTTCACCAAACCCCCCCAAAATATTGAAGAGCGTAAAAATTCATTAGGACAAGTAATTTACCAAAAATGTGTAACTGTAGTAGTTTCAGAGAAAACTGCATGACACACGCACGCACGGACGTACACACATGGTGCAAATTATAATCTCAAAAACAGGAGAATTTGGGGTACTCAGAACCGACTAACCCACCAAACACTCTAGCACTGCCATACAGATGATACAGTACTAAATTAAAAGTTAGCAGCACGTCTGAAATTTAAAACATTGCAGTAACATCATTAATGTAGATGGAATATTAATACTGCAAAGATAGTGAATCGCAATAGTTTCTGCGTTGGCAAAGAAAAGTTGATTTTTCATAAGTTTTGTCAATAACTCAATCAAAACTGACACTTGGATATTTTCTTTGTAATATGTAATTTAAATTTTGTTGATCCAAAGCTATTACACCTTACTCAAATGTGACAGGAAGCAAATTTCTGTCCTCAGGAGTCACATAATATAAAATTACCAAAGTTCACATCCAGGTATTTCAAAAAACATTTTCCTGTCACCGGTAAGATGGTTGTTAAAACCCTTGCATAACTATAATACTGAAACTATAGTTGAAAATAAATATGTCACCTACCCAAAGGGTCACTTAAAATCGAGGACTGGGAGTTGTACTAACGCAGTCAACCATTAAAAGAATAGCTTGTCTAAATCTCATTACACAAACACAAATATACAATGACATAAAGTTTGATTAAAATTCCAAATTCACCACCACATTTGAACAAAATAAACTAGCTGTAATATTCCTACGCCAATATTTTGTAAAAACAAATATAAACACAAACAACTTACCAGTGACTAAGTTACTAGAATATACAAAACATTTTTCCAAAACAGCATGAAGTATTTGACAAATTCACTTAACACACACCAATGACTTGTCTCCAGGCAGGAATTACTGACTGAGCGGCGGACTCTGGGAAGAGCAGATTCTTCAGGAAGAAGGCCTGGACTGGTGCAATCACAGCACACGGGCCTCCCTCATGCTGTGACAGTGCTGTAGGTTCATCCTCACTCCAACACACACCTGTAATCACAAAACTGGATTATATGCTGCACCAGTACATCTCAAAACATCAACATGTAATAGTCTGTGACATTGTTATTCACAGTTGTGGCTTCAGTTGCAAAACCAATTTACTTTCATAACAAGAATTCAGAAGAATTGTACTGTGTCACCAGCTTTGGTTAAAGACTGAAGCAGATGAAATTCAAAAGGACAAAAATTATGCTGGACAAAAATAGTTGGCTGACTGGCAGTATTTTTGCAGATCCGGACCATGTACAGGATATGACAAATGGACACAGGCAAACAGAGAGGCAAACACATGAAGTTATCACTTACCAAGTTTTTACTAGATATCAGCATTAAGCAGGAAATTCAATTGAGTATCTTTTGGGTAACCTACTATTAAACTGCTAGTCATATGCCCATATAAGTTAATGCACTTTGCAACATGGTTCCTGTTTTGTCTGCCTCCTCTGTTCACGGAGGAAAGAAGGAATTACTTATATTTGTCAGCATTGTGGGAGAGCAAACAAGCCAGATCATTGTCAAATCTTGTGGAGTGAAAGGTCACTTAACCCTACAGATCTTCTTCAGGACTGTTTATATCCACAACCTAAAACCAGAAAAAAAGTGTTGCAATGGCAATAGTTGCCAGATACTGCCGAAAATCTAATCAGCTCCAATCTGTGCAGGGAATGCATAGAACCCATAAAAATATTTGTAAGTCCAAGAAACAGAAAGAAAGTGATGCCGTGGCAACACTTGTTGCGTGTTATTGCCGAAAACTAATCAGCTCCAATCTGTGCAGGGTTATGGAAAGAACCCATCAAATTATTTATAAGTTCAGAAACAAAAAAAAAGTGTTGCCATTGCCATGGCAACAGTACAATTGAAAAACTAGTCAGCTCTCATCCATGCAGGGGTTTGGAATGCAAAGAACCCACAAAAATATTTATATATAGGTAAATGAAACAGAAAGAAAGTGTTGCCATGGCAACACTTGTTGCCAGGTAGTGTCGAGAAATAGCCAGCCTCAGCAGGCAAGAACCCCAGCCCACAGGTACAGCTAAATGGCCAACATTGAGATTTGGGAAAATCTTAGGAACAACTTCTGTTGTAAGAAGGATAGAGAACCCACAAGATGTTCTACAAAAGATTCACAGGCCATGATTTCTTACAAGTAGTTTTCATATTTTGAAGCCAAAGAAACAATTATAAGGAGATATAAGGCCTTTTTGATATGATGTCCCTCTTATTTGCCATTAAAGATCTGATATGGCGGCCATTTTGTTTCCAAAACAAGGACACAATTACTCTCAGGCAAGCTTTCCTATCCATTTGCATTTTTGCAAATCTGATGAAGCTAGCTGCAATATTTTAGGTTACAGAAAACATTGAAGATTTTAGGACAAACTTTAAGACCCGAAAATTATGTGTTGCCGCTGGATACCCCTCAAAACTTAAGCAGCTGTAGATCCTCTTGGGGTAAACATATCTTAAAAATTTGGTGAAAATCCATACATGGGTTTAGGCTGTGGAACACCTACAAAGTTTAAGACCTGAAAATCTTAAAAGTGTTGCCATGGCAACAGATATTACTGGATACCCCCAAAACCTTATCAGCTCAAGATCCTTTTGGGGTAAACATATCGTGAAAATTTGGTGACAATCCGTGCAGAGGTTTAGGCTGTGGAAGACCCACAAACTTTAAGGCCCAAAATCTTAAAAGTGTTGCCATGGCAACAGTGGTAGCCAGATACCCATTAAAACCTAATCAGCTCTAGATCCTCTTGGGGTAAACATATCCTGAAAGTTGGTGAAAATCGGTGCAGGGGGTTTAGTCTGTGGAACACCCACAAACTTTAAGACCCAAAAATCTTAAAGCGTTGCCATGGCAACAGTCGTTACCAGATATCCCCCAAAACCTAAGCAGCTCCAGATCCTCTTGGGGTAAACATTCCTTGAAAATTTGGTGAAAATCTGTGTAAAGGTTTAGTCTGTGGAACACCCACAGGAACACCCACAAGCTTTATGCCTGCCGACACCACCCGGACGGCGCAGGGGACGACTATAACCCCAGCCTTTATGGGTTGGGGTTAAAAACTAGTCAGCTCCAATCTGTGCTGGGGCTTGGAATGCAAAGAAGAAACCACAAAAATATTTATATATAGGTAGAAGAAACAGAAAAAGTGTTGCCATGACAACAATTGTTGCCAGGTATTGCCAAAAAACTAAGCAGCTCCAATCTGTGTAGGGGTATAGAATGCAAAGAACCCACAAAAATATTTATATGTGGGTCCAAGAAACAGAAAAGTGTTGCCAGGTACTGCCGAAAAAAAAATCAGCTCCAATCTGTGCAGGGTTATGGAATACAAAAACCCATATAATTATTTATAAGTCCAAGAAACAGAAGAAAAGTGTTGCCAGGTATTGTCGAAAAACTAGTCAGCTCTAATCCGTGCAGGGGTTTGGAATACAAAGAACCCACAAAAATGTTTATATATAGGTCCAAGAAAAAGATAAAGTGTTGCCATGGGGTTTGGATTGCAAAGAACCCACAAAAAGATTTTTAAACCCAAGAAACATGAGAAAGTGTTGCCAAGTACCCACAAAATCACAATTTGAAAAATAATACAGAAAAAGTTTTACCATGGCAACAGCTGTTACCAAAAACTTGCAAAAAAGCATCATCACTACTCTTGTAGTTCCCCTTGCAAGAAATATATCCTGAAAATACTGGTTAAAATCTTTGCATGGGTTTTATTTATAAAGATCCCACCAATTTAAAAGTGAAAAACAGCAACAGGAAAAGTGTTGTCATGGCAACAGCTGTTGGCAAATGTTGCCTAAAACCAACTCACAAGTTCCTCTTGTGATGAACATATTTTGAAAGTTTTGAATAATGTTAAATGCCGACAAAATAAAAGACCAAGAAACTGAAAAAGTGTTGCCATGAAAACACTTATTGCGGAAATTGCCAAGAAAGCAATCACATACAAGTTCCCATGCCACTAAACCTCCACAGTTATATATTATATACATGCAAAATTTTAATAAAATTTCTCAAGTTATCTTCAGTATACTCTATACTATACTATACACTAAATAAAAAAACTGAAACTCAACATAATTATTTTATACATGGGAGTTTAAGGTCATCTTAAAATAGGACACACCTTGAATACCAGTTACAACCACATGCCAAATTTTAATTGAATCCGTCAACCCATTTTCGAGATACTGTCTGGTAACGGAAAAACTTAAAATCAATATAAGTATGTTACTAGTCGGAGTTTAAGGTCACCTTATAATAGGGCATACCTTGAGGACCAGTTACATCCACATAACAAATTTGAATTTAATCCATCATGCCATTTTTGAGATACTATCTTGAAAGGAAGTGTGACGACACTGACAATGTGTTATTACTGGGAGTTTAAGGTCTCCTTACCATATGGCACTTACCTATGGCCAGTTACATATACATGCAAAATTTGAATGAAATTTCTCAAGGTATCTTCAGTATACTCTATGGAAAAATAAATCTTTTATACATGGAGTTTAAGGCCACGTTAAAATATGACACACCTTGAATATCAGTTACAACCACATACCAAATGTGAATTGAATCAGTCAACCCATTTTCAAGATCCTGTGTGGAAACAGAAAAACTTAAATCAATATAAGCATGTTACTAGTGGGAGGTTAAGGTCACCTTAAAACAGGCACACCTTGAGGATCAGTTACATCTACATGCCAAGTGTGAATTTAATCCATCATGCCATTTTTGAGATACTGTCTGGAAAGGAAGTATGACGGCACTAACAATGTGTTATTATTGGGAGTTTAAGGTCACCTTAATATATGACACTTATCCATGGCCAGTTACATATACATACAAAACTTGAATGAAATTTCTCAAGGTATCTTCAGTATACTCTATGGAAAAATAAAAAACTTAAACTCAACATAAAACTTTTATACATGTGAGTTTAAGTTCACCTTAAAATAGGACACGCTTTGAATACAAGTTACAACTAGGGCATGGTTGGTAACACCGGTATCTCGGTATCGGGACCAATTCACTTCAACACCATGGTGACACTTTACAACCGGTATTTCGAATGTCAGTGTATAATATTGTGAGAAAACGTAAAGTATTAGAAACAAACCTCAAATCTGAAGAAATTACCAACTTTTATCCCATATTTTTATATATTTTAGCATTTTTATAGTGATTTCTTTCAGAACTGCAATATTTTCTTTTCACGAATCCTACTTCCGGTTGGTGGGCTTATTCGATTGGGTATATGCTAGAACAAAATTTCTTCTTTCTGTATCCCGAAATCGGTACGGTTTTACACGGGCGGGACACCGAAATGAAAAATATGCTACCGACCCTGCCCTAGTTACAACAACATGCCAAATGTGAATAAATCTGTCAACCCATTTTCGAGAGACTGTGTGGAAACAGAAAAACTTAAAATCATTATAAGTATGTTACTAGTGGGAGTTTAAGGTCACCTTAAACTAGGGCATAACTTGAGGATCACTTACATCCACATGCCAAATTTGAATTTAATCCATCATGCCCTTTTTGAGATACTGTGTGGAAAGGAAGTGTGACAACGACACTCACAATGTGTTATTACAGGGCGTTTAAGGTCACCTTAATGTGTGGCACTTATCTATGGCCAATTACAGATACATGCAAAATTTGAATGAAGTTTCTTAAGTTATCTTCAGTATACTCTATAGAAAAGTAAAAAACTTAAACTCAACATAATTCTATTATACATAGGAGTTTAAGGTCACCTTAAAATAATTCACATCTTCAATACCAGTTACATCCATATACCAAATTTGAATTTAATCCATCAAGTCATTTTTGAGATACTGCCTGGAAAGGACGACACTGACAATGTACTATTACTGGGAGTTTAAGATCATCTTAATGTATTGGCACTTATCTATGGCCAGTTACATATACACGCAAAACTTGAATGAAATTTCTCAAGTTATCTTCAGTATTATCTATGGAAAAATAAAAAACTTAAACTCAATGTAATTCTTATATACATGGGAGTTTAAGGTCACCTTAGAATAGGATACACCTTGAATACCAGTTACAACCACACGCTAAATTTGAATTGAATCCGTCAACCCATTTTCGAGAAACTGTCTGGAAACTGAAAAACTTAAAATCAATATAAGTATGTTACTAGTGGGAGTTTAAGGTCACCTTAAAACAGGGCACACCTTGATCATCAGTTACATCCACATGCCAAATTTGAATTTAATCCATCATGCCATTTTTAAGATACTGTCTGGAAAGGAAGTGTGACGATGACACTCCAAATGTGTTATTACTGGGAGTTTAAGGTCACCTTAATATGTGGCACTTATCTATGGCCAGTGACATATAAATACAAAATATGAATGAAGTTTCTTCAGTATACTCTTCGGAAAAGTAAAAAACTTAAACTCAACATAATTCTTTTATACATATGAGTTTAAGGTCACCTTAAGATAATACAAACCTTGAATACCAGTTACATCCACATGCCAAATTTGAATTTAATCCATCATGCCATTTTTGAGATACTGCCTGGAAAGAAGTATGACGACGACACTGACAATTTGCCCTTACTGGGAGTTTAAGGTCATGTTAATGTATGGCACTTATATATGGCCAGTTACATATACGTGCAAAATTTGAATGAAATTTCTAAATGCAATAGTTTTCAAGTTACATCTGATTTACTCAACAGTGAGAAAACCTTAAAGTAGCTATTGCTCAGCTATGCCATGACATACAGGTGTGCAAATTCACTATGTTAAAGCTGACCCAAAAGTAGGTAAACAATATATTTATAGTAAATACTTAAAATGTAATATTTTTCACATTACAACTGATTTACTCAACAGTGAGAACCTATTAGCTAAGAATAGCTATTACACAGCTATGCCATGAGCTACATGTCTGCAATTTTACTATGTTATAGTTAATTAAAAAGTAGGTGAATAACATATTTAAACGAAATTCTCTAAATGCAATAGTTTTCAAGTTACAACAGATTAACTAAACAGAGAAAACCTCAAAGTAGCTACTGCTCAGCTATGCCATGACACACAGGTCTGCAATTTCATTATGTTATAGCTGACCCAAAAGTACTTGAACAACACATTTAAACAAAATACTCTAAATACAATACTTTTCAAGTTGCAACTGATTCACTCAACAGTGAGAACCTGAAAGTAGCTATTACTCAGCTATGACACGAGCTACAAATCTGCAATTTTACAATGTTATAGCTAATTCAAAAGTAGATAAATAACATATTTAAACAAAATTCTCTAAATGCAATAGTGTTTAAGTTACAACTGATTAACTCAACAGAGAAAACCGCAAAGTAGCTATTGCTCAGCTATGGAATGAGCTACAGGTCTGCAACTTTACTATGTTATAACTGATCCAAAAGTAGGTGAACAATGTATTTAAAGAAAATAATCTAAATGAAATGGTTTTCAGGTTACAACTGATTTACTCAACAGGGATAATATCAAAGTAGCTCTTACTCAGTTATGCAAAGAGCTATAGACCTACATTTTTACTATGTCATAGCTGACCCAAAAGTATCTGAATAACATATTTATACAAAATACTGTAAATGTAATAGTTTTCAAGTTACAACTGATTTACTCAAGAGTGAGAAGCTCAAAATAGCTATTGCTCAGCTATGAAATAAGCTACAGGTCTGCAATTTTACTATGTTATAGCTGATCCAAAAGTAGGTGAATAACATATTAAAAACAAAATACTCTAACTGCAATAGTTTTGAAGTTACAACTGATTTACTCAACAGTAATAACATCATAGTAGCTATTACTCAGCTATGAAAATAGCTACAGGTCTGCAATTTTACTTTGTTATAGCTGACCCAAAAGTATCTGAATAACATATTTCTACAAAATACTGTAAATGTAATGGTTTTCAAGTTACAACTGATTTACTCAGGAGAGAGAAGCTCAAAATAGCTATTGCTTAGCTGTGAAATAAGCTACAGGTCTGCAATTTTACTATGTTATAGCTGATCCAAAAGTAGGCGAATAAGAGATTAAAACAAAATACTCTAACTGCAATAGTTTTGAAATTACAACTGATTTACTCAAGTGATAACATCAAAGTAGCTATTACTCAGCTATGGAAATAGCTACAGTTCTGCAATTTTACTATGTTATAGCTGATTCAAAAGTAGCAGAATAACATATTTACACAAATTTCTATAAATGCAATAGTTTTCAAGTTATAACTAATTTATTCAACAGTGATAACCTCAAAATAGCTATTGCTCATCTATAAAATAAGCTACATGTCTGCAAATTTGCTTTGTTACAGCTGATCCAAAAATAGGTGAATAACATATTTAAAGAGATACTCTAAATGCAATAGTTTTCAAGATCTAACTGATTTACTCAACACTGATACTCCCAAATTAGCTATTACTCAGCTATGCAATGAGTTACATGTCTGAAATTTTACTATGTTATAGCTGACCCAAAAGTAGCTGAATAACATATTTATACGAAATTCTCCAAATGTAATAGGTTTCAAGTTACAAGTGATTTTACTGATGATGGAAGTTACTGAAAAGTCCAAAAGTAGCTATTACTCACTTAGCTATTGAAATAGACACCCAAGTTACTCACCAATGTTGTAGCTATGAAAAAAGTAGCTGAATAACATATTTTAACAAAATGCTCTAAATGCAATACTTTTCAAGTGCATGATTTAGTGCATGATTTCATGAATTTTAATGCATTAAAAATTACTTTAAAATTTCTTAAAAAAATAACTAAGAAAGATCCAGGTATGACACTCACACAAGGGTATCTACTTGTGGCCTAGTACATATGTGCAAGATATGAGAGAAATCCCTGCAATAGTCACTGAGAAAATTGAGATAAAGTGTTAAAATTTTCATACTTAAGGTGGGGGGTACCTTACTTATATTGGCTCTAGCAAACAGACGAACAAACAGATCTGCATGCCTTGAACAAATTTTCATGCTAGATAGATAAGCTATCTTTTAATAAAAACAGTCCCTGGGCCTTGTAGTTTCAGAGGAGAAGTCGCTCAAGTGTACGCGTACGTCCACGCCACAGAGTGACGACATAAAAATCAAATATATAAATAAGGAATGTCCAACAGGACAATTATACCTCAAGATTTAAATATAAATTATTAAACCACAAGAACAGATTTATAAATAAGTTCATAACTGTAGGAGCTGTGTAAAAATTAACTGAGGCAAGTTGAATAATACTGGGCTAGTTAAGGATTAAAAATCCCCTATTTTTACTACATAAGGCAAAAATTTCATTTATATTGGGACTTAAAGCTCACCAGAAAATAACAGTGTCCACTTTTTCCTACTTTAATATGTATAACCAGTTTCATTTTAAAAAGTTAAAAACTCAGCAAGCAGAGAGATAAAAACACAAAAATAAGTTCTTAAAAGCCTAAGATACCCATAACATCATTAATATTCAAAATTTAAATAGACAGGCACTTCTTTTGAAAAATTCAAAGATTTAAGCTCTATGAGCCACATAGTTTGACAGTTACAGGGCTTTAAAGTGGCACAATGTCCATAAATTGGGTCTCTGTGGGCATTTTAGAATTGTTAAAGTGACCTTTGCGATTAAACTACAGATCTGAAACTTTTTGGGGACATAGATAACAAACAAAAACTAGAAAAAGTTTTTGCTAAGAAAAACGAGCGGCCCAGATGGAGACTAAAGCTGTAGTAGTTGTGGTATGAGACTGTAAGGCGGAGGTAAGCTTTACTGTGTTTTGTATCTGATGGTAAAGTGGATTATTAACGCTCGACGATAGGAGAGGGTTATTGTGATCAGTTTGTTTCTGTCTGTCTGTCTGTCTTGTGCACCGTTTTGTCCTTATAGCTCAAAAACTATGACCTCAATCTCTCTCAAATTTGGTGGGCAGGTATTTCATGGGGTACAAACGGATTCTTCCAAATTTGGTGTCATTTGTTTAAAAATTAAAGTTAAGAGAGAGTTTTTCTTATTTTTAATTGGGAATACACAGTGAAACTGCTTCTCTTCATCACATACGTAAAAATCAATATTTTGCTTTCTGATGTCATTATACTTAATGATGTCACAATGCAATTCTCATTGTGAGGTCACAAACCTAGCTTGTGATACTTGCTGTCTTTAAGTAAAAATATTTCTTCTCATTTTATGTCTTGAAATTGACACAAAGATAATAAAGGGGAGGGGGGTATATTCATCATTTTTATTTATCATTATTTCTGTTTTTATTTTCTCTTTTTCTCTTTCAATTCCTTGACAGTCCATCACAAAAATTTACCATGAGTGATTTTCACCAAGAAGTGACTTTTAAGCTACATTTTACCTCCACCAGCAGTTTATGTTTTTGGGTGCAAATTGTTTGTCTATTTGTCTGTTGTATTTACTCAAGAATTAATGAACAGATCTTTATTAAAAAATTTTTGTGGGTAGGACCTGGCCAAAGGAAGAAGTTACTAAAAGAAAGATCTGGATCTTATTTTGGATACAAAAAATCAAGAATTTTCAGAGGTCCCATTTCTATGTATTTTTAATGAATTTGGCTTTCTACTTGATATTTCTTCGAAAATTAATTTACATGTTTGGTTTTATTTTATTGTCTTCCTTACAATACTTTATATCACTTTAAAGACTGGTCACATGGAGTCAAGCGTTTTGCTCTCTCTGAGTGCATCTTGTTTAAAAACTATATCAGTTGCAGTATTAGACTGTAAGCAGAATAACAGCATGCACAGCTAGGCTTGATAAAGCTCAGCGAGAGTGAACCTTTCCATTTTCTTTCAGTTTCTTTTTTTTTTTGCAAGACAGAAAAGATACACACATTGCAGACATAATCTCCTCTTTGTTTGAATGGGGGGAAGTGACACAACACACACACACATAATCTCACTTCCCCCCCCCCCCCCCCATCCCCCATACACAGGGGCAATTCTTTTCTCACATGCATTTTTATTTGAGTGAGGAGAATGGGGAGGGGGCAGATCTGTGCAGAAAAAGACTGCCTCTTCCCCCCCCCCCCCCCCCCCACTGAAATACAATACAGGTGAGAAAAAGATTATTTACTGCAGTAGAATGTTTAGGTTTTACAGCAATTACTTAATTATTTAAGGGGCTACAGTTCTGAAATTTTACTATGTTATAACTGACACAAACCTACATCAAAAACACATTTAACAAAATGCTCTAAATGCAATACTTTTCAAGTTATAAGTGATTTAGTGCATGAATACATGAATTTTAATGCATCAAAAATTCATAAAAATAATTAAGAAAGATCCAGGCCTGATACTTCCACAGGGGAAGCTACTGGTGGCCTAGTACATATATGACAGATATGAGAAAATCCCTGCAATAGTCAATGAAAAAATTGTGATAAAGTGTTGAAATTTTCAGACTTTGGGTGGGGGTACCTCTCTTCTAATGGCTCTGGGGAACAAACGAACACACAGATCTACATAGATTTTACAATTTATCATGCTCGATAGATAAGGTATCTTTTTTAAAAAACAGCATGTCTCTGGGTCTTGTAGTTTTGGAGGAGAAGTTGTTCACACTTACACGGATGCCGCAGAGTGATGCCATAATGTCAGCTGACTGACAAGTCAGGTGACATAAAAACAGCAATTTTGAGGAAAAAGGTCATTAAAAGTCTTCTTTAAACTTAATCAATGTGTCAAGTTGAACTGATGTCATTGAACAGTAAGTCGGCTGGGAGCTGAAAACCCTCATTTTTACTTCAAGGTGGCATGACTGTACTTGTATTGGAACTCCAAGGTGGAAAGAAAATAAGAATGTCCCTATTTTCATCTTTAATAAGTTTGCAAAATTTAACCGAGGTCAGCCGAACAATACGATAGCTGGAGAGTAATTACTCCATAATTTCACTGCAAGGTGGCCATGACTTCATTTATATTGGGACTCTAAGCTGACAATAAAAGAAGAATGTCAAAAAAGGTCACTTGACAGTGCAGGACTTTTGTGTCGAAAACATCCTAGAACATCAGTCCAGGAAGTCAAAAAAGTTGTCTGCCCTTCACAAAAGTTATCTGCCCAAATATTTTTACCTTTTTTGCAACTTTTAGAATTGTTTTCATAAAAATGTATTTTTATGATAGAGCTTGTTACAGTGAATTTCGTCACCCCCAATTCATGACAATATTAAACCATTTTTACACTTAATTTACATCACTGAAATACATATTAATTTAATATTAGAAGTTGTGGTTGCATGTGTTTAAACACAAGTATTACTGGATTTTGAGGGTTTAAATGGCAGGTGACGAAATTCACTGGGAGACGAAACTCACTGGCTGAGTAGTAGCTGGATGCATCAAATAAAACTAGAAATAGGACGCCCTGTTGATAGTAGGTGCGAATAGAAACAGGATAGCATAGAAGAACACACATTATCATGTGTAATGTCCACCCCATGAACCTTTTGCCAAAATTGTACAGTAGTCTTACAAGACCCTGTTTCATTTGTAAAATATATGAATGATGCTTAAATATTTATTAGTGTAGATGTAAATTATTTCAGCTTCATGCCTTTTTGCATTGGTTGGGTCGAAAATTTTGACGAAATCACTCTATCTTGCACGGTTAAGAAGATAGAAGCAAATTCCTGTTTTCGGCAAAAATTCGAAAATTCAAAATGGGCGCCATTTTTGGGAAAAGGAAATTTTTTTTGAAAATTGCCAATAGTACATTTCTTAGACACCCTATGGGTCGAAAATTTCAATGAAATAACTATTTTGCACGGTTAAGGCCAATTTGTGTTTTTCCATTTTGGGCAAAAATTCGAAAATTCAAAATGGCCGCCATATATGGGGAGGGGAAATTTTTTGAAAATTGCAAAGAGTACATTCCTTCGGTACCCTGTGGGTTGAAAATTTCGACGAAATCTCTCTATCTCGCACGGTTAAGGAGATAGAAGCAAATTTGTGTTTTGCCATTTTTGGCAAAAATTCGAAAAATCAAAATGGCTGCCATTTTTGGGGAGGGGAAATATTTTTGAAAATTGCAAAGAGTACATTCCTTAGCTACCCTGTGGGTCGAAAATTTCGACAAAATCGCTCTATCTCGCACGGTTAAGGAGATATAAGCAAATTTGTGTTTTGCCATTTTTGGCAAAAATTCGAAAATTCAAAATGGCCGCCATTTTTGCGGAGGGGAAAATTTTTTGAAAATTGCAAAGAGTACATTAGATACCCTGTGGGTCGAAAATTTTGACGAAATCGCTCTATCTCGCACGGTTAAGGAGATAGAAGCAAATTTGTGTTTTGCCATTTTTGGCAAAAATTCGAAAAATCAAAATGGCCGCCATTTTGGGGGAGGGGAAAATTTTTTAAAAATTGCCAAGAGTACAATGCTAAGATACCCTGTGGGTGGAAAATTTTGATGAAATCGCTCTATCTCGCACGGTTAAGGAGATAGAAGGAAATTTGTGTTTTGCCATTTTTGGCAAAAATTCGAAAATTCAAAATGGCCGCCATTTTTGGGGAGGGGAAAATTTTTTGAAAATTGTAAAGATTACATTCCTTAGATACCCTGTGGGTCGAAAATTTCGACGAAATCGCTCTATCTCGCACGGTTACGGAGATATGAGCACATTTGCTTTTTCAGTATTCAAAATAGCCAATTACTCATTTATTTAATTAATTACTCACTCATCTATGAAGCAATTCCCCCCAAAAGCAATCCCATACAAGCTATTAACCCAATGAACCTCCATACCAAATTTCAGAAAGCTAGGCTTAATAGCATTCCTTAAAATGTCTGGAAACCAAAGAGCTACTCAAAAGTAGCAAAGTAGCTATTACTCAGTTAGCTATAGAGCTATCATCACCAAAAGCAATCCCATACAAGCTATTAACCCAATAAACCCGCATGCCAAATTTGGTAAAGATAGGATAAGAACTGTTGCCTAAAATGTCTGGAAACCAAGTGGGACGCCGGACGCCGGACACCGGATGGCGGAAAAAGCAAAAATAATATGTCCACCCCCCAGTGGGGTGGACATAATAAGCTCACTTTCGGGGTTTTTTCATCTATTTCTATGAGGAAATAATTAAGTATGTCATTACTTCTGATAGTAGACAAATTTCTTTGGTGGGTAGTTGTTTTGACTGTTTTGCCTGAAACTATACTGCTCAACCTGTGAAGTTTGTCACCCCAGTGACGTTCGTTACCTGCATGTTATGACAAAATAAAAGAGTATTTACAGTGAACTTTTGGTAAACATGTATGCCTCAAAAAAAAAAAAAAAAAAAAAAACAAGCAATCAGTGCCTGTGAAAGGGCCCTGTGTCAGCTGAATGTCTTTTGAGTTTCAGAGTAGAAGTGAAAGAAGAAAAGATCACAAAAATGGTGCCCTGAAAATGGTATTCAGAAGTAAGGTATAAAGTTAGCTGTTAAGGTGTAAAAAGAAGGTGGAAAACATATTTTAACAAAATACTGTAACTGCAATAGTTTTCAAGTTACAACTGATTTACTCAACAGTGAGAACCTGGAAGTAGCTATTGCTCAGCTATGTAATGAGCTACAGGTCTGCAATTCCACTATGTTACAGCTGACTGAAAAGTAGGTGCATAAGATATTTAAAAAGAATACTCTAAATGCAATAGCTTTCAAGTTACAACTGATTTACTCAACAGTGAACTTCAAAGTAGCTATTGTTTAGCTTTCCAATTAGCTACATGTCTGCAATTTCACTATGTTATAGCTGACTGAAAAGTAGGTCAATAACATATTCAAACAAAATTCTCTAAATGCAACAGTTTTCAAGTTACAACTGATTTACTCAACAGTGATAACCTAAAAGTAGCTATTGCTTATCTATGCAATGAGCTACATGTCTACAATTTCACTATGTTATAGCTGACTCAAAAGTAGGCGAATAACATATTTAAACAAAAATCTCTAAATGCAATAGTTTTTGAGTTAAAACTGAGTAGGTGAACACCATATATGAAGAAAATAGTCTAAATGCAGTAGTTTTCAAGTTACAACTGATTTACTCAACAGTGAGAACCTCAAAGTAGCTATTGCTCAGCTATGCTACAAGCTACAGGTCTGCAACTATACTATGTTTTTTTTTTAAAACATACGGCGCCAGGACTCCCGGTCCGAGTGGAGACAAATTCTCCTAAACCCGACGATATATTTGTCGGCCTCGGGCCACTGGTCCATCACAAAGGTCACACACTGTCACTTGGGTGAGTGTCTATGGTCCTCATACACAGGTTAAATGTCTACTAAAAGCCTTGGGCCATATTCACGAAAGGTCATAATCTTAGTCTTATCTTAGGCTTAGCCCAGTCTTAAATCTAAGATTTTTGTCCCAGCTAAGAATTGTCATAAATAGGCATTCACAAAGCAGGTCTTAGGCAGGACAAATGTCGTAAACTTAAGACCAAGTTAAGACTGATTTTTCATATAACCACAGTGGTTTTCTGTGTCATGTGATTTCATTTTGCACATTTTATTTAGTTACACAGTTAATACATTGTTGATGGTATGTCAGACAGCACGGAACATGAATTTGTGACACAGCTGTGTGCATAATAACAAGGTAAATTCATGCAACTTGAAATAAGTTACTCACAAACTATTTTGCATCCTGTCAGGTATGAATATATATGGGAAAAACATAAGGGCACTACAGGCATCACTAGTGCATTAAGAGAGCACTATTTGTCACATGTTTTGTTAACTGTCAAACAGTTGTGTTGGGAAGTCTAGAATATATATAGTTGATCGAAATCAACTGTCATGGGTATAATACATTAATTATGTATAACATGGTCTGATATCACACTGTATGTCAGGCTGGGAACTCATAAATTCAAATAAACAATGCATGTATATTAATATGCACAATATGCACATCTTTTATAATGAAACTGTAGACAATAACTGAAAAAAAACATGCATGTATCCATGTATTGTTTTTATTTACACATTGTGATTATAAGCTTGGATCCAGGCTGCCAGATATTTTTGGGATGGATTTTGAGAATATATATATAGGATATGTTAGAAATGGCATAACAAAGAAGTTCTAAAAGGAAGAAATTATTCAATTTTGCAATGATCTGGACCACTATCTGGATCTTCTGAATCCATGAAATGTAATTTTTAAAGACAAATACCTCAAAAAGTTATGGATGGATTTTGATGAAATTTTCAGGAAATGTCCTAAATGGGACAAGGAACAAGTGATTAGATTTTTGGGAGTGATCTGGATCATCTGGATCCAGGCTTTTTTTAAAGGAAGTTATCAGGCCTGGGGCGAGTACAAGTACTTGTACTTGGTACTTGTACTTAATTACTCTTTTTCAAGTACTTGTACTTGTACTTGACAGTTGAAAATTAAAAGTACTTGTACTTGTACTTGGCTAAAATATCCAAGTACTTTTCAATTACTTTCAAGTACATTCCAAGTACATTGATTTTGTAGTTTTATAACTTTAATTAAGTGACTTATTAGGTGTAAATTTTTACTGTTTCTTTCAGCAGAGTGTAGATAGATTATAGTTTGTGTTGTTTTGTCAAAGTACAAAGGGCTGTTTAGTTAGCCAGAACTTTGGTTTTCTTTAATTATAACAAGGCTGCATTTAATCAACACCTTTTTACATTTTAAACAAAATACCCACTCATTCAGAATATAGCTGTGTTTTAATCATAAAGGTGCTGCATTTAATCTATCCTTTTTCACTTTTACACAAAAGATCCACTCAGTCACAGCATAGCTTTGCTTTTGTCATATACCTACCCTTATTCATTTTCACACAAAAGACCCACTCAGCCTGAGTGTTGATGCCAAGCTTAGTGGACAGGAGGGCCAATTACTTGTTTATGTAAGACAAACAAGCTAATCCCTTACACAAATAAACTGTTGACTCATTCATTTCAATACACCCCTTTATAAACAAATATCAATGTTTAGTATATCTGCTTTGGCTTTTTACACTATACAATTGCCCTTAAATATAAAGTTTTATTTCACTTGTTCATTCATTTATTTAATAAATGTATTCCAACCACCAACCATATGTAATATCAGTTTTACATAAAGGACTGGTACAAACCCTTTAAAAATGTTTTATGTGCCCCAAGTAAATAATTCATTATCTGTCAACACAAGCATACTGATGTCCAAGTGGATCTTTTGAAATCAGATTTTTTAGCATTGCAAGACAGGATTTCCATGCATTCAGGTGTTTACTCACACTGTGAGTCTCACAGACAAAATTTTTGAAAGACCTGTATTTATTAAGTGTAACCAGAAAAGTAATGGAGCAGATTTTAGCTCATCAGTGTTTATTGAATGATTGCTTTAAATTGTATGTCTCAATAAATAATTAATTTTAAATAAATAGTGATTATCTAGCTATTATAGTTTTGGGGTCGTACGCTATAAAAGTACTTGTACTTGTACTTGCAATTTTTCAAAGTACTTGTACTTGTACTTGACTCTTGAGATCAGTACTTGTACTTGCAACTTGGCAAAGTAATTGTACTTGTACTTGTACTTGGCTCCATGTACTTGACCCCAGGCCTGGAAGTTATAGCCAGATAATTTTAGGGGGGATTTTGATGATAGTCTACAAATTGAGCTCCTTTGACGGAGGTCTGTGCTCTCTAAGTGCTCTTGTTGCTATATACAGCAATCTTGTTGTTATAAATTTATCTAAATATATGTTGATGTACCCTGTAAAACTTCCCCGCTATCTGTTAATACATAAGTCAGAAAGGGATAAGTTTTGTAGTTGAAAACGTTCTAACCACTTTAAAATATAAAATACAAGACCACTGCCGCGGTATGTATCTCCCGCCGAGTACCGCAGGGGAAGAAATACTACATTGAAATTTTTCCCCTTTGCATAGGACACCGTTGTACCATCCTGCAGGTCGAAAATTTGCTTGAAACCGCTCTATCTGTTATGCTTTTCGAGATATTGGCACTTTTCCATTTTCAGCAAAAATCCAAGATGTCCGCCGAAAGTGGCGAAAAATGAAATTTTTCCCCTTTGGACAGGACACTCTTGTATCACCCTGCGGGTCAAAAAATCGCTCGAAATCGCTCGATCTGTTACGGTTTTCGAGATATTGACACTTTTTCATTTTCCGCAAAAATGTAAGATGGCCGCCAAAAGTGGCAAAAATTGAAATTTTCCCCCTTTGCACAGGAGACTCTTGTACCACCCTGCAGGTCAAAAATTTGCTCAAAATCGCTCTATCTCTTACGGTTTTCGAGATATTGACACTTTTCTATTTTCCGCAAAAATCCAAAAAGGCCGCCAAAAGTGTCGAAAATTGATATTTTACCCCTTTGCACAGGACATTCTTGTACTACCTTGCAGGTCAAAAATTCGCTCGAAATTGCTCTATCTCTTATGGTTTTCGAGATATTCACACTTTTTCATTTTTTTCCGCTAAAATCCAAGAAGGCCGCCAAAAGTGGCGAAAATTGAAATCTTTCCCCTTTGCATAGGACACTTTTGTACTACCCTGAAGGTCTAAATGCAATAGTTTTCAAGTTACAAGTGATTTCACTGATGATGGAAGTTAGTGAAAAATCCAAAAGTAGCTATTACTCACTTATCTATTGAGATAGACACCCAAGTTACTCACCATGTTGTTGCTGTGGGAAAAAGTAGGTGAATAACATATTTTAACAAAATGCTCTAAATACAATACTTTTCAAGTTATAATCGATTTAGTGCATGATTTCATTAATTTTAATGCATTAAAATTTATTTCAATAATTCATAAAAAAACTTTAGCATGTGAAATATCTCCAAAATGTAGGTGAATGAGTTCTTTGAGAAATACTGGCTATCTGCAATACTTTTTGTGATAATAGGCAATTACTCATTTTGAGTAGGTGAGTAATTAGATATGGATCTGAAAATTCACTAATTGAAAGTTCTCCCAAAATATAGGTGAAGTGAGTTATTTGAAAAATACTGGCTATCTGCAATACTTTTAGAGATAATTCGCATTTACTCATTTTGAGTAGGTGAGTAATTACCTACAGGTTTGGAACTTCACCATGTGAAAGCTCTTCCAAAAGTAGATGAACGAGTTATTTGATAAAAATTGGGTACCCACAATACTTTTACAGATAATTAGCATTTACTCATTTTGAGTAGGTGAGTAATTACCTACGAGTCTGAAACTTCACCATGTGAAAGCTCTTTCAAAAGTAGATGAATGAGTTATTTGAGAAAAATTGGCTATCTGCAATACTTTTAGAGATAATTCGCATTTACTCATTTTGAGTAGGTGAGTAATTAGCTATGGGTTTGAAACTTCACGGAGTGAAAGCTCTCCCAAAAGTAGGTGAATGAGTTATTTGAGAAAAATTGGCTATCTGCAATACTTTTAGAGATAATTCGCATTTACTCATTTTGAGTAGGCGAGTAATTAGCTATGGGTCTGAAACTTCACCATGTGAAAGCTCTTCCAAAAGTAAATGAATGAGTTATTTGAGAAAAAATGGCTATCTTCTATACTTTTAGAGATATTTAACATTTACTCATTTTGAGTAGGTGAGAAATTAGCTACAGGTCTCACACTTCACCAAGTGAAAGCTCTCCCAAAAGTAGATGAATGAGTTATTTGAGAAAAATTGGCTATCTGCAATACTTTTAGAGATAATTAGCATTTACTCATTTTGAGTAGGTGAGTAATTAGCTACGGGTCTGAAACTTCACCAAGTGAAAGCTCTTCCAAAAGTAGGTGAATGAGTTATTTGAGAAAAATTGGCTATCTGCAATACTTTTAGAGAGAATTCGCATTTACTCATTTTGAGTAGGTGAGTAATTAGCTATGGGTCTGAAACTTCACCATGTGAAAGCTCTTCCAAAAGTAGATGAATGAGTTATTTGAGAAAAATTGGCTATCTGCAATACTTTTAGAGATAATTAGCATTTACTCATTTTGAGTAGGTGAGTAATTAGCTACAGGTCTGAAACTTCACCAAGTGAAAGCTCTCCTAAAAGTAGGTGATTGAGTTATTTGAGAAAAATTGGCTATCTGCAATACTTTTAGAGAGCATTCGCATTTACTCATTTTGAGTAGGTGAGTAATTAGCTATGGGTCTGAAACTTCACCATGTGAAAGCTCTTCCAAAAGTAGATGAATGAGTTATTTGAGAAAAATTGGCTATCTGCAATACTTTTAGAGATAATTCGCATTTACTCATTTTGAGTAGGCGGGTAATTAGCTATGGTCTGAAACTTCACCATGTGAAAGCTCTTTCAAAAGTAAATGAATGAGTTATTTGAGAAAAATTGGCTATCCGCAATACTTTTCGAGATATTTAGCATTTACTCATTTTGAGTAGGTGAGAAATTAGCTACAGGTCTGACACTTCACCAAGTGAAAGCTCTCGCAAAAGTAGGTGAATGAGTTATTTGAGAAAAATTGGCTATCTTCTATACTTTTAGAGATAATTCGCATTTACTCATTTTGAGTAGGTGAGAAATTAGCTAGGGGTCTGAAACCTCACTAAGTGAAAGCTCTTCCAAAAGTATATGAATGAGTTATTTGAGAAAAATTGGCTATCTACAATACTTTTAGACATAATTAGCATTTACTCATTTTGAGTAGGCGAGTAAGTAGCTATGGGTCTGAAACTTCACAATGTGAAAGCTCTTCCAAAAGTAGGTGAATGAGTTATTTGAGAAAAATTGGCTATCTGCAATACTTTTAGAGAAAATTCGCATTTACTCATTTTGAGTAGGTGAGTAATTAGCTATGGGTCTGAAACTTCACCATGTGAAAGCTCTTCCAAAAGTAGATGAATGAGTTATTTGAGAAAAATTGGCTATCTGCAATACTTTTAGAGATAATTCGCATTTACTCATTTTGAGTAGGCGAGTAATTAGCTATGGGTCTGAAACTTCACCATGTGAAAGCTCTTCCAAAAGTAGATGAATGAGTTATTTGAGAAAAATTGGCTATCTGTAATACTTTTAGAGATAATTAGCATTTACTCATTTTGAGTAGGTGAGTAATTAGCTACAGGTCTGAAACTTCACCAAGTGAAAGCTCTCCCAAAAGTAGGTGAATGAGTTATTTGAGAAAAATTGGCTATCTGCAATACTTTTAGAGAGCATTCGCATTTACTCATTTTGAGTAGGTGAGTAATTAGCTATGGGTCTGAAACTTCACCATGTGAAAGCTCTTCCAAAAGTAGATGAATGAGTTATTTGAGAAAAATTGGCTATCTGCAATACTTTTAGAGATAATTCGCATTTACTCATTTTGAGTAGGCGAGTAATTAGCTATGGGTCTGAAACTTCACCATGTGAAAGCTCTTCCAAAAGTAAATGAATGAGTTATTTGAGAAAAATTGGCTATCTGCAATACTTTTCGAGATATTTAGCATTTACTCATTTTGAGTAGGTGAGAAATTAGCTACAGGTCTGACACTTCACCAAGTGAAAGCTCTCGCAAAAGTAGGTGAATGAGTTATTTGAGAAAAATTGGCTATCTGCAATACTTTTAGAGAAAATTCGCATTTACTCATTTTGAGTAGGTGAGTAATTAGCTATGGGTCTGAAACTTCACCATGTGAAAGCTCTTCCAAAAGTAGATGAATGAGTTATTTGAGAAAAATTGGCTATCTGCAATACTTTTAGAGATAATTCGCATTTACTCATTTTGAGTAGGCGAGTAATTAGCTATGGGTCTGAAACTTCACCATGTGAAAGCTCTTCCAAAAGTAGATGAATGAGTTATTTGAGAAAAATTGGCTATCTGTAATACTTTTAGAGATAATTAGCATTTACTCATTTTGAGTAGGTGAGAAATTAGCTACAGGTCTGAAACTTCACCAAGTGAAAGCTCTCCCAAAAGTAGGTGAATGAGTTATTTGAGAAAAATTGGCTATCTGCAATACTTTTAGAGAGCATTCGCATTTACTCATTTTGAGTAGGTGAGTAATTAGCTATGGGTCTGAAACTTCACCATGTGAAAGCTCTTCCAAAAGTAGATGAATGAGTTATTTGAGAAAAATTGGCTATCTGCAATACTTTTAGAGATAATTCGCATTTACTCATTTTGAGTAGGCGAGTAATTAGCTATGGGTCTGAAACTTCACCATGTGAAAGCTCTTCCAAAAGTAAATGAATGAGTTATTTGAGAAAAATTGGCTATCTGCAATACTTTTCGAGATATTTAGCATTTACTCATTTTGAGTAGGTGAGAAATTAGCTACAGGTCTGACACTTCACCAAGTGAAAGCTCTCCCAAAAGTAGGTGAATGAGTTATTTGAGAAAAATTGGCTATCTTCTATACTTTTAGAGATAATTCGCATTTACTCATTTTGAGTAGGTGAGAAATTAGCTAGGGGTCTGAAACCTCACTAAGTGAAAGCTCTTCCAAAAGTAGATGAATCAGTTATTTGAGAAAAATTGGCTATCTGCAATACTTTTAGACATAATTAGCATTTACTCATTTTGAGTAGGTGAGTAACTAGCTACGCATCTGAAACTTAACCAAGTGAAAGCTCTCCCAAAAGTAAGTGAATGAGTTATTTGAGAAAAAATGGCTACCTGCAATACTTTTAGAGATAATTCGCATTTACTCATTTTGAGGAAGTGAGTAAGTAGGCCAAAGTTCACTAAACCATTTTCCCCTTAGCATAGGATACTCTAGTACTACCCTGTGGTTCAAAAATTTGCTCGAAATTTCTCTATCTCTTACAGTTTGAGAGATATTTCTGATTTTTCACATTTTCACTAAAAGTAGCAATAAAGTAGCCATTACTCACTTGTACATTGAGCAACAGTTGTGAAACTTAAATATGTTACAGTTCACAAAAAAGTACATGAACAACATATTTGAGAGAAATTGTGTAGCTGCAATACTTTTGAAGATATAAGCCATTTACTCATTATGGTTATCATTAAAAATTGAAAAAGTAGCTATTACTCACTTAGCTATGGAGATACACTTGCAAACTACTGACCATGTTGTAGCTGTGGAGAAAGTAGCTGAACAACATATTGGAACAAAATTGTGTAGCTGCAATACTTATGAAGATATAAGCCATTTACTCATTATGGTTATAATTAAAAATTGAAAAAGTAGCTATTACTCACTTAGCTATGGAGATACACTTCCAAATTACTGACCATGTTGTAGCTGTGGAGAAAGTAGCTGAACATCATATTGGAACAAAATTGTGTAGCTGCAATACTTTTGAAGATATAAGCCATTTACTCATTGACAGTTAAAAGTCATATAATTATATTAGGTAAAAGCGCTATTACTCACTCAAAAGTAGGCCAAAGTTCACCAAACCTTTCCCCCCTTAGCAATAGGATACTCTAGTACTACCCTGTGGGTCAAAAATTTGCTCGAAATTGCTCTATATCTTACGGTTTGAGAGATATTTCTGATTTTTCACATTTTCACTAAAAGTAGCAATAAAGTAGCCATTACTCACTTGTACATCGAGCAACAGTTGTGAAACTTAAATATGTTACAGTTCACAAAAAAGTACATGAACAACATATTTGAGAGAAATTGTGTAGCTGCAATACTTTTGAAGATATAAGCCATTTACTCATTATGGTTATCATTAAAAATTGAAAAAGTAGCTATTACTCACTTAGCTATGGAGATACACTTCCAAATTACTGACCATGTTGTAGCTGTGGAGAAAGTAGCTGAACATCATATTGGAACAAAATTGTGTAGCTGCAATACTTATGAAGATATAAGCCATTTACTCATTGACAGTTATAAGTCATATAATTATATTAGGTAAAAGCGCTATTACTCACTCAAAAGTAGGCCAAAGTTCACCAAACTTTTTCCCCCTTAGCAATAGGATACTCTAGTACTACCCTGTGGGTCAAAAATTTGCTCGAAATTGCTCTATATCTTACAGTTTGAGAGATATTTCTGATTTTTCACATTTTCACTAAAAGTAGCAATAAAGTAGCCATTACTCACTTGTACATTGAGCAACAGTTGTGAAACTTAAATATGTTACAGTTCACAAAAAAGTACATGAACAACATATTTGAGAGAAATTGTGTAGCTGCAATACTTTTGAAGATATAAACAATTTACTCATTATGGTTATCATTAAAAATTGAAAAAGTAGCTATTACTCACTTAGCTATAGAGATACACTTCCAAACTACTGGCCATGTTGTAGCAGTGGAGAAAGTAGCTGAACAACATATTGGAACAAAATTGTGTAGCTGCAATACTTTTGAAGATATAAGCCATTTACTCATTATGGTTATCATTAAAAACTGAAAAAGTAGTTATTACTCACTTAGCTACGGAGATACACTTCCAAACTACTGACCATGTTGTAGCAGAGGAGAAAGTAGCCGAACAACATATTGGAACAAAATTGTGTAGCTGCAATACTTTTGAAGATATAAGCCATTTACTCATTATGGTTATCATTAAAAATTGAAAAAGTAGCTATTACTCACTTAGCTATGGAGATACACTTGCAAACTACTGACCATGTTGTAGCTGTGGAGAAAGTAGCTGAACAACATATTAGAACAAAATACTGTAAATACAATAGTTTCAGAGTTATAAGCCATATAATTATATTAGCTAAAATAGCTATTACTCACTCAAAAGTAGGCCAAAGTTCACCAAACCCCAAAAATATTGAAGAGCAAAAAAATTCATTAGGACTTGTGATTTACCAAAAATGTGTAACTGTAGTAGTTTCAGAGAAAACTGCGTGACACACGCACGCACGCACGTACACACGCACATGGTGCAAATTATGATCTCCCTCCGGCGAGCCGGGCGGGAGATAAAAATACTTTACAAAGATTTGGTAAGTATTTTAAACAAGTCTTAAATATTTAAGACCACCCTCACCCAGTCTTAGATTTATGACCAAAGATAAGACTAAGATAAGACTAAAACCTTTCGTGAATTGCTCTAAGACTAAGATAAATGGTGTAACGAAGCCATTGGAGACATGAGTACTGCACTGAGGGGGGTCACCCATCCAATTATTAACATTGCCCATTGCTGCTTAACTTCAGTGATGAGACAGGTACTAATCACACTTCGCCCATGGACATCAGACTGGTCAGGTGGTTCTAACTCATGATGTATTCTATACTTGTGTCAAATGCTCTTGTCCACAGTGGGATGGATTACTGTAATTCACTATTCAGGAGTCTATCTAAGTTCAATCTACATAAGTTACATTGTATCCAACAAAGTGTGACTAAAGTTGTAACAAACACTAGTATATACACCAGTATAACACCTCTTCTTACGTAACTTCATTGGTTTCCTATTGAATATTTCTCAGTGCTTTTTCAGCAGCAACACTTGTTTACAAATCTCTTCGCAATGGTTTGGCAAGTGTTTTGCTTCATACCTTTGTTCTTGTAGTAGTTCTTACAATACCAGACACAGTCAGAGTGGTGGTAATTTCCTTGTCATACCAAAGTTTCACAAATCTACTCAAAGGTCTTGTCGAACAATTTCGTTATAACTTTGCCACCAAAGTATGGAATGCTCTTTGTGATGATATTCACGTTCCCCTCCCTTGCCTCTTTGAGAAGGAAGCTTAAATCCTAACTGAAGCATCACCCTCCTTAGTTTCAATATCTACCTGGCATTCTCTATTCCTGGATATCAAAACTGGTCGTCTATTTTTGTGCTGTTGTGCACTAGGGTCGCTTAATAATAAAGGGGAGATTGAGTACTATAAAAATCTGCATTTAAACTACAATTTGTTGAACTCTATTGCAATTGTTACTGAACTAAATAAGTGTGCATTCGTATGTATGCCATTCACAATTAGTAATCCACTCTAATTTAATCTAATCTAATGTGATTTAATCTAATGTGATTTTGATTCTAATTTAATCTAATCTAAACTTTTATAGCGTTTAATTTCAATCAATTGCCAGACGCTAAGGAGCAACTGAACAAAAATAATATGAACTAGAAATAGGCCGCCCTGTTGATAGTAGATGCGAATAGAAACAGGATAGCATAGAAGAACACACATTATCATGTGTAATGTCCACCCATGAACCTTTTGCCCAAATTGTACAGTAGTCTTACAAGACCCTGTTTCATTTGTAAAATATATCAATGATGCTTAAATATTTGATAGTGTAGATGTAATTTATTTCAGCTTCATGCCTTTTTGCATTGGTTGGGTTGAAAATTTTGACGAAATCACTCTATCTTGCACGGTTAAGAAGATAGAAGCCAATTCCTGTTTTTCTATTTTTGGCAAAAATTTGAAAATTCAAAATGGCCGCCATTATTGGGAAAAGGAAATTTTTTTGAAAATTGCCAAGAGTACATTTCTTAGATACCCTATGGGTCGAAAATTTCAACAAAATAACTCTATTTTGCACGGTTAAGGCCAGTTTGTGTTTTTCCATTTTGGGCAAAAATTCGAAAATTCAAAATGGCTGCCATTTTTGGGGAGGGGAAAATTTTTTGAAAATTGCAAAGATTACATTTCTTAGATACCCTGTGGGTTGAAAATTTCGACGAAATCGCTCTATCTCGCATGGTTAAGGAGATAGAAGCAAATTTGTGTTTTGCCATTTTTGGCAAAAATTTGAAAATTCAAAATGGCCGCCATTTTAGGGGAGGGGAAAATTTTTTAGAAATTACCAAGAGTACAATGCTCAGATACCCTGTGGGTCGAAAATTTTGACGAAATCACTCTATCTGGCACGGTTAAGGAGATAGAAGCAAATTTGTGTTTTGCCATTTTTGGCAAAAATTCGAAAATTCAAAATGGCCGCCATTTTTGGGGAGGGGAAAATTTTTGGAAAATTGCAAAGATTGCATTCCTTAGATACCCTGTGGGTCGAAAATTTCGACGAAATCGCTCTATCTCGCACGGTTAAGGAGATAGAAGCAAATTTGTGTTTTGCCATTTTTGGCAAAAATTCGAAAATTCAAAATGGCCGCCATTTTTGGGGAGGGGAAAATTTTTTGAAAATTGCAAATATTACATTCCTTAGATACCCTGTGGGTCGAAAATTTCGATGAAATCGCTCTATCTCGCACGGTTAAGGAGATAGAAGCAAATTTGTGTTTTGCCATTTTTGGCAAAAATTCGAAAATTCAAAATGGCCGCCATTTTTGGGGAGGAAAAAATTTTTGGAAAATTGCAAAGATTGCATTCCTTAGATACCCTGTGGGTCGAAAATTTCGACGAAATCGCTCTATCTCGCACGGTTAAGGAGATAGAAGCAAATTTGTGTTTTGCAATTTTTGGCAAAAATTCGAAAATTCAAAATGGCCGCCATTTTTGGGGAGGGGAAAATTTTTTGAAAATTGCAAAGATTGCATTCCTTAGATACCCTGTGGGTCGAAAATTTCGACGAAATCGCTCTATCTCGCACGGTTAAGGAGATAGAAGCAAATTTGTGTTTTGCCATTTTTGGCAAAAATTCGAAAATTCAAAATGGCCGCCATTTTTGGGGAGGGAAAAATATTTTGAAAATTGCAAAGATTGCATTGCTTAGATACCCTGTGGGTCGAAAATTTTGCCGAAATCGCTCTATCTCGCACGGTTAAGGAGATAGAAGCAAATTTGTGTTTTGCCATTTTTGGCAAAAATTCGAAAATTCAAAATGGCCGCCATTTTTGGGGAGGGGAAATTTTTTTGAAAATTGCAAATATTACATTCCTTAGATACCCTGTGGGTCGAAAATTTCGACGAAATCGCTCTATCTCGCACGGTTAAGGAGATAGAAGCAAATTTGTGTTTTGCCATTTTTGGCAAAAATTCGAAAATTCAAAATGGCCGCCATTTTTGGGGAGGGGAAAATTTTTGGAAAATTGCAAAGATTGCATTCCTTAGATACCCTGTGGGTCGAAAATTTCGACGAAATCGCTCTATCTCGCACGGTTAAGGAGATAGAAGCAAATTTGTGTTTTGCCATTTTTGGCAAAAATTCGAAAATTCAAAATGGCCGCCATTTTTGGGGAGGGGAAAATTTTTTGAAAATTGCAAATATTACATTCCTTAGATACCCTGTGGGTCGAAAATTTCGACGAAATCGCTCTATCTCGCACGGTTAAGGAGATAGAAGCAAATTTGTGTTTTGCCATTTTTGGCAAAAATTCAAAAATTCAAAATGGCCGCCATTTTTGGGGAGGGGAAAATATTTTGAAAATTGCAAAGATTGCATTGGTTAGATACCCTGTGTGTCGAAAATTTTGCCGAAATCGCTCTATCTCGCACGGTTAAGGAGATAGAAGCAAATTTGTGTTTTGCCATTTTTGGCAAAAATTCGAAAATTCAAAATGGCCGCCATTTTTGGGGAGGGGAAATTTTTTTGAAAATTGCAAATATTACATTCCTTAGATACCCTGTGGGTCGAAAATTTCGATGAAATCGCTCTATCTCGCACGGTTAAGGAGATAGAAGCAAATTTGTGTTTTGCCATTTTTGGCAAAAATTCGAAAATTCAAAATGGCCGCCATTTTTGGGGAGGGGAAAATTTTTGGAAAATTGCAAAGATTGCATTCCTTAGATACCCTGTGGGTCGAAAATTTCGACGAAATCGCTCTATCTCGCACGGTTAAGGAGATAGAAGCAAATTTGTGTTTTGCCATTTTTGGCAAAAATTCGAAAATTCAAAATGGCCGCCATTTTTGGGGAGGGGAAAATTTTTTGAAAATTGCAAAGATTGCATTCCTTAGATACCCTGTGGGTCGAAAATTTCGACGAAATCGCTCTATCTCGCACGGTTAAGGAGATAGAAGCAAATTTGTGTTTTGCCATTTTTGGCAAAAATTCGAAAATTCAAAATGGCCGCCATTTTTGGGGAGGGGAAAATATTTTGAAAATTGCAAAGATTGCATTGCTTAGATACCCTGTGCGTCTAAAATTTTGCCGAAATCGCTCTATCTCGCACGGTTAAGGAGATAGAAGCAAATTAGTGTTTTGCCATTTTTGGCAAAAATTCGAAAATTCAAAATGGCCGCCATTTTTGGGGAGGGGAAAATTTTTGGAAAATTGCAAAGATTGCATTCCTTAGATCCCCTGTGGGTCGAAAATTTTGCCGAAATCACTCTATCTCGCACGGTTAAGGAGATAGAAGCAAATTTGTGTTTTGCCATTTTTGGCAAAAATTCGAAAATTCAAAATGGCCGCCATTTTTGGGGAGGGGAAATTTTTTTGAAAATTGCAAATATTACATTCCTTAGATACCCTGTGGGTCGAAAATTTCGACGAAATCGCTCTATCTCGCACGGTTAAGGAGATAGAAGCAAATTTGTGTTTTGCCATTTTTGGCAAAAATTCGAAAATTCAAAATGGCCGCCATTTTTGGGGAGGGGAAAATTTTTGGAAAATTGCAAAGATTGCATTCCTTAGATACCCTGTGGGTCGAAAATTTCGACGAAATCGCTCTATCTCGCACGGTTAAGGAGATAGAAGCAAATTTGTGTTTTGCCATTTTTGGCAAAAATTCGAAAATTCAAAATGGCCGCCATTTTTGGGGAGGGGAAAATTTTTTGAAAATTGCAAATATTACATTCCTTAGATACCCTGTGGGTCAAAAATTTCGACGAAATCGCTCTATCTCGCACGGTTAAGGAGATAGAAGCAAATTTGTGTTTTGCCATTTTTGGCAAAAATTCAAAATGGCCGCCATTTTTGGGGAGGGGAAAATATTTTGAAAATTGCAAAGATTGCATTGCTTAGATACCCTGTGTGTCGAAAATTTTGCCGAAATCGCTCTATCTCGCACGGTTAAGGAGATAGAAGCAAATTAGTGTTTTGCCATTTTTGGCAAAAATTCGAAAATTCAAAATGGCCGCCATTTTTGGGGAGGGGAAAATTTTTGGAAAATTGCAAAGATTGCATTCCTTAGATCCCCTGTGGGTCGAAAATTTTGCCGAAATCACTCTATCTCGCACGGTTAAGGAGATAGAAGCAAATTTGTGTTTTGCCATTTTTGGCAAAAATTCGAAAATTCAAAATGGCCGCCATTTTTGGGGAGGGGAAATTTTTTTGAAAATTGCAAATATTACATTCCTTAGATACCCTGTGGGTCGAAAATTTCGACGAAATCGCTCTATCTCGCACGGTTAAGGAGATAGAAGCAAATTTGTGTTTTGCCATTTTTGGCAAAAATTCGAAAATTCAAAATGGCCGCCATTTTTGGGGAGGGGAAAATTTTTGGAAAATTGCAAAGATTGCATTCCTTAGATACCCTGTGGGTCGAAAATTTCGACGAAATCGCTCTATCTCGCACAGTTAAGGAGATAGAAGCAAATTTGTGTTTTGCCATTTTTGGCAAAAATTCGAAAATTCAAAATGGCCGCCATTTTTGGGGAGGGGAAAATTTTTGGAAAATTGCAAAGATTGCATTCCTTAGATCCCCTGTGGGTCGAAAATTTTGCCGAAAATCGCTCTATCTCGCACGGTTAAGGAGATAGAAGCAAATTTGTGTTTTGCCATTTTTGGCAAAAATTCGAAAATTCAAAATGGCCGCCATTTTTGGGGAGGGGAAATTTTTTTGAAAATTGCAAATATTACATCCCTTAGATACCCTGTGGGTCGAAAATTTCGACGAAATCGCTCTATCTCGCACGGTTAAGGAGATAGAAGCAAATTTGTGTTTTGCCATTTTTGGCAAAAATTCGAAAATTCAAAATGGCCGCCATTTTTGGGGAGGGGAAAATTTTTTGAAAATTGCAAATATTACATTCCTTAGATACCCTGTGGGTCGAAAATTTCGACGAAATCGCTCTATCTCGCACGGTTAAGGAGATAGAAGCAAATTTGTGTTTTGCCATTTTTGGCAAAAATTCGAAAATTCAAAATGGCCGCCATTTTTGGGGAGGGGAAAATTTTTTGAAAATTGCAAATATTACATTCCTTAGATACCCTGTGGGTCGAAAATTTCGACGAAATCGCTCTATCTCGCACGGTTAAGGAGATAGAAGCAAATTTGTGTTTTGCCATTTTTGGCAAAAATTCGAAAATTCAAAATGGCCGCCATTTTTGGGGAGGGGAAAATTTTTTGAAATTTGCAAAGAGTACACTCCTCAGATACCCTGCGGGTCGAAAATTTTGCCGAAATCGCTCTATCTCGCACGGTTAAGGAGATAGAAGCAAATTACTCAAAAGTAGTACTGAAAATACACAATGAAGTACCTAAATGGCTATTACTCATGTACTGACAAAGCTATCAGTCCCAAATGCAATACCAAGCGAGCTATGGACATAACAATCTTGTATTCAAAATTGTAGTAAAATATCTTTAATTATTTTGGCTTAAATGCACGGAAACCAATGGGTACTGAAAATAGCTGTACTTAAGTATTACTCAGTAAGCAAAAGAGGTACAACAGCCAAAAGCAATCCCAAGCAAGCTACTGACCCAATAAGCCTGCATACCAAATTTGGTGACAATAGCTCTAATACTTTTCCTTTAAATGAGCGGAAACCATGCGTGACGCCGGACATCGGACGCCGGACGCCGGACGCCGGACATCGGACATCGGACATCGGACATCGGACGGCGAAAAAAGCAAAAATAATATATCCACCCCCCAGGGGGGTGGACATAATAATTGTAAGTCCCTGAACAACATAGCCAGGGCATACCAAGAAGAAACAGGGGCGACAGGGGAGGCTATGGCTTATAGGCTTTTGCAAAGAGATATATTTTAAGCGTTTACCTGGAGGAGGCAACAGATGTCACACTGCATACATTATTTGAAAGATCATTCCAAATCTTAGCAGCATAAAATCAAAACTATAGTGAAAATGTTTGACTGTCTTATAGAATGAGGGGTGGAAAGAAGTTACCGTGAGGTACTGTCAATTAGGGTGACTATGCCTGGTACTGTAAGAGCAGCTCCAAGAGACAGGGATGGTCCAAGATAGCTAGTAGAACCACTGTGTAAAGATTTGTAAACCAATGTTGGGGTTTTCAACATACAGCGGTAATTGGCAGGCAGCTAGTAGAGTCCGTCATTAAACATAACATTTTCATATAACACAGAAAAGCACTGAGGTTATTTTATTAGTCAGCCTAAGATTGGACTTTGCCAAATCACCCTTTGTGAAATCTACCAATAGTCCCAGACTTATGCCTATGTGAGCCTTTCGGTGCGGTCAATTCTGTGTGTATTTGATTTCCTCTCCAGCATGTAGATTTTAATAGAGCTTATGACAGGTCACTGGGTTTGTTTTTTCAAATATTTCAAAAAGCAGTCTTGTAGTCCTATATCTGCCACTGTGGCCTAGTGGGTAACACACTCTCCTAGTAACACACAGAACATGGGTTAAAACTGCGGTACAGGCAGATACAAAGTGGCTTGGATGACCAATTAAACCAGCAGTCCTCTGTAATTGGGTCCATTTCCCAGTTGCAGGTTAAAGAACCTTTGATAAATGGTAATCCTTAAGCCTCTGTCTTTCAGTTAGAAGAATATCAGCACAAATACACACTACAATATGCAATGGATTTATGAAATGGGCCGAATGTATACTACCCAAATGCTAATCCCATCGAATCACGCTGAATGCGAGACAGAAAGCAGACCATATCACAACAATCTACAATTGAAGGTAGACAAACTCAGTCCTGATTCCAGTTTGCAAAGGTGTGGCCAAGATACAAGCTAAGACAAATGGCTTTAGTCCATGACTTATCCTAAGCCTGACTGAGTCTAAACCTTCTATAAAGTTGCCCCTGGTACTCATTACCTAAAAGTCCTCTTATAGACATTTTCATTGCGATTTTTTGTTATAAATCTACTACATAATCAATATAATCCAGAAAATGTGACACCCCCTTAAGGGACTCTATAAATATGACCCCTGATTTTTAACATGCATTATAGAGCCTCTCATAAAACAGAAACTCAGCTTAAAAGCTTTGGAGTGCTACATACTGTTTGCTTAATAATGCATGCACTTTTTCAAATGTGTAAGGCTGATAAAATTCTACCTGATATGTTAAACACAAAAATACTAACACATTTCACATAAAACAATCTTCTTCAATCAATTTTGTTTTCACTTTTTACTCAAATATCCAACATGGTACCTGTATTCACAAATATCTTGTAAGGCATTTATCTGTTTGTAGCTTAAAAAAACTTGGCTTGTGAAAGTTTATTCCCATTGACATTTTAAATCTGTGTTAAATTGTGTAAATTTCATTAGTCAAAGTGAAATTCTCAAAAAAAAAACAACGAAAATTAATGGAATTTTGTTAAAGCTACAAATTCTGCCTTTACAGTATAGCATATAAGTTTATGACATACAAAAAAGCTTTTGTCCAAAGTTATGACCAAAGTGTTAGAGTTAAGACTAAGATTAAGATAAGATCTTTCGTAAATATGACCCCTTGATTTTCGGCACATGTAAAAAGAACATAATAATGCATTCCCAGATGAGATTTCAGCTCTATCAATCACATAGTCTAACAGTCACAGGGCTTAAAAGTGGCAAAAAGTCCAAATATTGGGTCTCTGTGGGCCTTTTAGAGACCTCAATGTGACCTTCAAAATAAAGCTTCAGACTTAAAATCTTTCACAATCAAAGGTTACAAATAGAATGTATATCTTAGACTAATACACTTTGAAACTTCTCAGACTTTTTCCGAGTTACAGGGCAAAATATGTGAAAAATGTCTTAAAAGGGTCACTCGGGTAGGTGTCTATGGTCCTCATACACAGGTTAAATGTGTCTTTAAAGCCCTTTATTTTTGGTACATGGAGGGTCACTCGAATAATGTATTCCCAGATGGGATTTCAGCTCTATCAGTCACTTAGTTTAACAGTCACAGGGCTTACAAGTGACAAAGAGTCCAAATATTGGGTATCTGTGGGCCTTTTAGAGACCTCAATGTGACCTTCAAATTAAAGTTTCAAACTTAAAATCTGTCACATACAAAGATTACACATACAATTTATATCTTATACAGTTTGAAACTTCTCAGACTTACCATTTCCAAGTTACAAGGCAAAATATGTGAAAATGTCTTAGAAGAGTCACTTTTTAGAGACCTCAATGTGACCTTCAAATTAAAGTTTCAGACTTAAAAAATGTCTTAGAAGCGTCACTCGGGTGGGAGTCTATGGTCCGCATACACAGGTTAAATGTCAACTTAAAGCCTTTATTTTTGGCAAATGTAAAAAGAACATAATAATGTATTCCTAGATGGGATTTCACCTCTGTCAGTCACATAGTTTAACAGTCAAAGGGCTTAAAAGTGATAAAAAGTCCAAATATTGAGTCTCTATGGGCTTTTTTTTTCGAGACCTCAATGTGACCTTCAAATTACAGCTTCAGACTTAAAATCTGTCACATACAAAGATTACACATACAATTTATATCTTCTCAGACTTACCATTTCCAAGTTAGAAGGCAAAATATGTGAAAAATGTCTTAGAAGGGTCACCCGGGTAGGTGTTTATGGTCCTCACACACAGGTTAAATGTCAACTTAAAGCCTTTATTTTTGGCACATGTAAAAAGAACATAATATATTTCCAGATAGGATTTCAGTTCTATCAGTCACATAGTTTAACAGTCACAGGGCTTAAAGGTGGCAAAAAAGTCCAAATATTGGGTATCTGTGGGCTTTTTAGAGACCTCAATGTGACATTCAAATTAAAGCTTCAGACTTAAAATCTGTCACATACAAAGATTACACATACAATTTATATCTTATACAGTTTGAAACTTCTCAGACTTACCATTTCCAAGTTACAGAGCAAAATAGGTGAAAAATGTCTTAAAAGGATCACTCGGGTGGGTGTTTATGGTCCTCATACATAGGTAAAATGTCTATTAAAGACCTAAATTTGGGGGCACATACAAAAAAACATATTGATATATTCCCAGATGATATTTCACTTAGATGAGAGACAAAGTTTGAAAGCTACAGTGCTTGAAAGTGGCAAAAAGTCCATAAATTGGGTCTCTGTGGGCAATTTTGAGAACCCAAGTCGAGCTTACAGGTAAAGCTACAGCCTTTAAATTTTTCACAGACGAGGATTACATATAAAAGTTATACCTAGTGCAGTTTGAGACTCATCAGAATTACCACTTCCAAATTATAGGGCAAAATATGTGAAAAAGGTAGGAAAAAATCCCCAAGTGGGGTCTTTATGGGTCTCAAACACAATTTTATCCTTAACTTAAAATTTTGATTTTCGGCACATTTACTAAGAATATATTAATGTGTTCTCAGTTAAAATTCGAGCCAGATGAGCCTCACAGTTTGTGACCTAGAGGGCTCTAAGTGGCCAAAAGTCAAATTTCTGACCTTAAGGTGGCCATAAGTTCTATATTATTGGGAGTTTAAGGTCACCTTAAAATAGAGATCTTCCTTTGGGCACCCTTAACATGTGTACCAAGTTTGAAAAAAAAAATACTGATCCACTTTTGAGTTATCGGTTACACAAGGAAATTTCTATGGTGGCGGCGCGACGGACCAGAATCCAATTATTCCAATATATCCCCGACTTTCGCCTGGGGATATAATAAGGGAGAAATAAGAACGCTTCAGTGTGACAACTCCATTCAACCTTGAAGCAGGGGTCAAAAGTCAAATTCAACACCTGGAAAAGTTTCCAGGCCATCACTTCCTACAAGTTGTTTTCACATTCCGAACCTCTAGGGACAATATTAGGGGAGATATAAGGCCTTTATAATAGGATAACCCCGTTTGACATTAACCATGTGATATGGCGGCCATTTTGTTTTTGGAACTAGGCCAAAATTACTATCAGGTTAGCTTTTCTAGCCATATAGCTTTTATGCAAACTTGATGAAGTTAGCTGGAATATTTCAAGATTTAGAACACCTTTATGATTTTCAAACAATTAGCTATGGCGGCCATTTTGTTTTTCAAAATGAAGCCAAAATTTTCCACAGACAGGTTTTCATAGCTGTAAACATTCTCTGTAATTTTGGTGAAGATTTTTTTATAAATGAATGATATATTAAGGTTTATGTAAAAATGTGACGAATGGATGGACAGACGGATGGATGTACAGACACACATACCAAAGGTGATTTATAATCTCTTGACCACGGCCTTTGGCCACAGGTGGGAGATAATAAAGCCCCTTCAGCATGATGACCCTACATGATCTTGAAGACGGGGTCAAAGGTCAAATTTGACACTTGCAGAAGATTTGCAGAACATGATTTCCAATAAGATGTTTCTCACACCAAACCCCTAGGACAAATGATAAGGGAGATATTAGAGCTTTTGATATGCCCCTTTTGACATAAAAGATGCGACATGATAGCCTACTCAGCTGTAGATCCTGTTTCGGTTAACATATCCTGAAAGTTTGGTGAAAATCCACGAATCGGTTTAGGTTGTGGAACACCCACAAACATTAAAATCCAAAAATATTCAAATTGTTGCCATGACACCAGTTGTTGCTAGGTACTCCACAAAAGCCAATCAGCTCTAGATCCTCTTGGGGTAAACATATTCTGAAAATTTGGTGAAAATCTATCCACCATTTTAGGCTGTGGAACACCCACAAACTTTGAGACCCAAAAATCTTAAGAGTGTTGCCATGACAACAGTCATTACCGGATACCCCCCAAAACCTAACCAGCTCTAGATCCTCTTGGGCCCCAAGACTTGGGGTAAATATACCCTGAAAATTTGGTAAAAATCTGTGCATGGGTTAAGGCTGTGGAACACCCACAAGCTTTATGCCCGCCAACGCCGGGGACGACTATAACCCCAGCCTTTATGGACTGGGGTTAATAAATCTTCATCAATGGTCTGATCATTCAATCAGAACACTTTCCCTTTATTTTTACACATTAACCAATGAAATTCCTCAGTTGATTCCTCCAATAGTTTATCGAAGAACTTCATCAAAATCTTGTCAGACTGTGTGTCAAATTGTACTAATGGCATAGAAAATGCAGACAAACAGCCTAAAATACACCAAAATGGATCAAAAGGATGTATAAAAAAGATGGAAATGGAAGCCTCAGACAGAATATGTTATGACTTGGAGAGCTAAACTATTAACAGCAGAAACATTTTGAATGGTTGTTGGTAATGGGTGATAATAAAATCTATCAACTTGAGGTGGAATCTGGACAGCAATTGGGAGTTTGGGGTTATTTTTCTTTAAAATTAAAGAATTCTACATGTTGTAAATTATTTTATTTTACTGGCCAACCTGGCCAAGAAGTCCTCAAAGATGTAGGCCCACCACAATACTTGGTACCGTTTGGCCACCAGCCATTTTGAACACTGAATACCAGGCTCATAACACTAACAAACATTTGATTCAACTATTACATGAATTGGTCCACCATAACTATTACATATGAACAAGACAAAATAACAGTGCAATTGCAGTAGACTACCTGCAAAGACAAGCTAAAATGTTTTTTTTTCTGAAACAAATATTTAGTTTTTGTATGGATAATGAAGGTCATTTGAGTGTTCTTTCGGTTGGAAAGTCTGTTTTTGTCTTTTAGGGATGCTGCGACATTGCTATCCTTTATTTGGCCATATATTCTGACAATGAACGACAAATACTGACAGTTTTCATCACAAACTGGAAATATCAGTGAATGCTAGATTAGAAGGTAGGCATTCACTGGTAGAACACCAGTATGCTAGACGTGGTTACCTTGTCTCCACTTTACTTGTGTGTAGAGCCATGGCACGCCCCACATAAAACTGGAGATTTTGTCAAAAGACTTTTCTGTTGAATTAAACTATATAAATGGCTACATTTGACTTGTTGCAGTTGAAATCAATTGTTTTGATGTAAACATACCAAAATTATGATATATAAGCCATTCCAGATAACCTTTACAGTAAACAACATTTTTAATATTTTAAAAAATCTTTACAAATAATGTTGGAAATGGGTACAAATCTCCTGTTTTAAGTTGGTTGTGCCATAGCTTGCGAAACCATCTGACGACGACATCCATGCGTGTTCGCCATACCAGCTAGTCGTGCCGGTAACCAGATCGTTCACACAAAAACATGTTCTCCCAAATATTCTTCAGTCGATTTGCACAAATAAAATATTGTTAGGAAACCGATTTAATCAGGAAACCAGTCTATTTTTTCATCGGCAAACGTGATTAATTAACCAATAAAAATAATTGTTACTGAAACCTCACTCAAGACAAATATTTTACTCTTTTCTAGCAATACTTTAAAAATAGGCCAAGGCCTGCTGCTTACTGGCGACCCGCATGTTGTGGTTGTCATTTTTGGCAAAAATTCGAAAATTCAAAATGGCCGCCATTTTTGGGGAGGGGAAAATTTTTTGAAAATTGGCAAGAGTACATTCCTTAGATATTCCGTGGATCGAAAATTTCGACGAAATCACTCTATCTCGCACAGTTAAGGAGATAGAAGCAATTCTATGTTTTTGCCATTTTTGGCAAAAATTCAAAATGGTCGTCTTTTTGGGGGAGGGGAAAATTTTTTGAAAATTGCCAAGAGTACATTTCTTAGATACCCTTCGGGTCGAAAATTTTGACGAAATCGCTCTATCTCGCATGGTTAAGGAGATACAAGCAATTCTGTGTCTTGCCATTTTTGGCAAAAATTTAAAATGGCCGCCATTTTTGGGGAGGGGAAAATTTTTTGAAAATTGGCAAGAGTATACTCCTTAGGTACCCTGTGGGTCGAAAATTTCAACGAAATCGCTCTATCTCGCACGGTTAAGGAGATACAAGCAATTTTGTGTTTTGCCATTTTTAGCGAAAATTCAAAATAGACGCCATTTTTGGGGAGGAGAAAATTTTTTGAAAATTGGCAAGAGTACATTCCTTCTTTAGGTACCCCGTGGGTCGAAAATTTCGACGAAATCGCTCTATCTCGCACGGTTAAGGAGATACAAGGAATTTTGCGTTTTGCCATTTTTGGCAAAAATTCTAAAATTCAAAATGGCCGCCATTTTTGGGGAGGGGAAAATTTTTGGAAAATTGCCTAGATGACATTCCTTAGATACCCTGTGGGTCGAAAATTTCAACAAAATCGCTCTATCTCGCACGGTTAAGGAGATACAAGCAATTTTGTGTTTTGCCATTTTTGGCAAAAAATTTGAAAATTCAAAATGACTGCCATTTTTGGGGAGGGGAAATTTTTTTGAAAATTGGCAAGAGTAGTTTCCTGAGATACCCTGTGGGTCGAAAATTTCAACAAAATCGCTCTATCTCGCACGGTTAAGGAGATACAAGCAATTTAGTGTTTTGCCGTTTTTGGCAAAAATTCGAAAATTCAAAATGGCCGCCATTTTTGGGGAGGGGAAAATTTTTTGAAAATTGGCAAGAGTACATTCCTTAGATATTCCGTGGATCGAAAATTTCGACGAAATCACTCTATCTCGCACAGTTAAGGAGATAGAAGCAATTCTATGTTTTTGCCATTTTTGGCAAAAATTCAAAATGGTCGTCTTTTTGGGGGAGGGGAAAATTTTTTGAAAATTGCCAAGAGTACATTTCTTAGATACCCTTTGGGTCGAAAATTTTGACGAAATCGCTCTATCTCGCATGGTTAAGGAGATACAAGCAATTCTGTGTCTTGCCATTTTTGGCAAAAATTTAAAATGGCCGCCATTTTTGGGGAGGGGAAAATTTTTTGAAAATTGGCAAGAGTATACTCCTTAGGTACCCTGTGGGTCGAAAATTTCAACGAAATCGCTCTATCTCGCACGGTTAAGGAGATACAAGCAATTTTGTGTTTTGCCATTTTTAGCGAAAATTCAAAATAGACGCCATTTTTGGGGAGGAGAAAATTTTTTGAAAATTGGCAAGAGTACATTCCTTCTTTAGGTACCCCGTGGGTCGAAAATTTCGACGAAATCGCTCTATCTCGCACGGTTAAGGAGATACAAGGAATTTTGCGTTTTGCCATTTTTGGCAAAAATTCTAAAATTCAAAATGGCCGCCATTTTTGGGGAGGGGAAAATTTTTGGAAAATTGCCTAGATGACATTCCTTAGATACCCTGTGGGTCGAAAATTTCGACGAAATCGCTCTATCTCGCACGGTTAAGGAGATACAAGCAATTTTGTGTTTTGCCATTTTTGGCAAAAAATTTGAAAATTCAAAATGACTGCCATTTTTGGGGAGGGGAAATTTTTTTGAAAATTGGCAAGAGTAGTTTCCTGAGATACCCTGTGGGTCGAAAATTTCAACAAAATCGCTCTATCTCGCACGGTTAAGGAGATACAAGCAATTTAGTGTTTTGCCGTTTTTGGCAAAAATGCGAAAATTCAAAATGGCCGCCATTTTTGGGGAGGGGAAAATTTTTTGAAAATTGCAAGAGTACATTCCTTAAATACCCTGTGGGTCAAAAATTTCGACGAAATCGCTCTATCTCGCACCGTTTCTGAGATAAACACGTTTTTGTTTTTTCAGCGTCAAGAAAAATCGTGGCATTTAGAAAATCATTAATAAGTCGGCCATTTTGTATTGGATCACTTCTAAAAGTTAATGATTTCCAGACATGTATATAACGAACCTACTTGCAAAATTTCGTGTGAATAGGTAAAGCGCTTTTTAAGTTATCATCCAGACAAGCACACCCTTTTGAAAAACATGTTTTTGGTCATGTGACTTCTCTGATTGGTTGAAAAACATGCCATGAGGGAAAATGATAGTCCTCTACCCAAAAAGGTCCATACCAAATTTAAAAGAAATCGGTGCAGTAGTTTCTGAGGAGAAGAGGCTGGAAAAATTGTTGACGATGCCAACAACAATAACAACGACAACAACGAAGACGACGCAAGGCCATGCCATTAGCTTACGGCCGTTGGCCAGTAAGCTAAAAATAGATTATCAGAAGATTTAGCCAACCAGTCTATTTTTTGTTTACAAACATGATTAACTTATTTAACAAAAAAAAAATGTTATTGAAACCTCACTGGAGACAAAGTTCTGGGGTTTGGCAATCCATACTGCAGCACAGAAAACCCCCACGGAATTCCATGACCTCATGTTTTGTAATTTGCATAATTTATTTTATAACAGTTCTAGGAAACACCCACAGAAGTACAGGACTTGAATTTGAAGTAGTTAATCTTTAACTAAACAGACGTCTTTACATAAAATACTTGCTGTTCAAGCAGCATTTCTATTTATTACAAAAAAAAGTTGTGCGAATCATCTGCATAATATTTGGGCGAAACAATTTCTGTGCAAATGATTTCGTAATCACCGTGCCACGCCTCTACACGCAAAATAGGGCCCAGCTTATTATGTCTATATGCTGGCCTAAAATATTTTTAAGATATTTTAAAATAAGAAAAATTAAGAATACCCATCAAAAATATCATTAATGTTGTGAATTATGTTTGGGGCGAAAAGCCTGATAAATCGTTGAGACGAACGCAAATATTGGGGTAGACCGAGTTTCTGTCCCGTCACCAATTGCTATTGATATACTGATGGACACAATGGCGAGGGACAGAGCTTACATGTACTTGTTTTCTGTGTAAATTTGAACTGTTGGAAATTATTGCATTAACCTTAGAAATTCTTTGATACCTCTACATAGCTGTATCTAGGTTACAATACATATGTTGTTACACTAAACTGCTTTTACAAGCCAGAAATTTCTTTTTTTGCAGATAGCAGTGCACTGTTAAAGGCTTGTTTACATTTTAAAAATAGGTTGAACTATATACACATACCAGTATGATAGGCATTAAATATTAGTGAACGGCACATCTACATAGCTCAAAGAATGTAATAGACGTTGTTACCTCGGCTCTACTTTACTTGCGTGTAGAGCCATGACACGACTCCACATAAAACTGCAGATTTGCATCAAACACAAATAGCATACAATTGTGTTCACATAACTGTTCCCGCAAATATTTCGTTTCATTTTCTTCAGCAAATCAGTCAACATGCAAACATGTTTGACAAAAAATAAATGACATTTCCTGATTTTCTACAGTTTATGGATCATTTCTCCAAACATTTGAAAATTTTCTGTTATAATAATTATTTTAAAAGCTTTGTAAAATAGCATATCTTTGGTACACATATCATATTTGTTGTGTCGTTGGCTTAATACCAACTGTTTCTAATTATATTAAACCATTTTCAGTCATTTTTTTCCAATTTTTATTCAACAGAAAAAGGTTTTTTGCAAATCTCCAGTTCTATGTGGGGTCGTGCCACCGCTCTGAACGCAAGTAAAGTAGAGCCGTGCTAACCACGTCTAAGAATGTAAATAACCCTTTATACTTGAGACATTATGTGTACAAATATGCCGTTCAAAATTTACACAGAAAACAAGTACATATGAGCTCAGTCCCTCGCCATAGTGCCCATCAGTATATCAATCACTATCTCAACAGTGATACCTTAAAAACATTATATAATTCTTTAATATTGCCTTACATAAATTATTGTTGTCGGGTTTGGGGAAATACCAGTAAGTATCTGATCAAAATGTTGTGATATTGCAAAAGAGGGTAGTCAGAATTATATGTAAATGTAACTACTAAGCACATACAGCCCCTCTTTTTAAAAAATGTAAGTTATTAAAACTAAAAGATATTGTTGATTTCAATATTCTTGTTGTAATGTTCAAGGCAAAGCATAAATTGCTACCAAAAAATATACAGGATCTGTTTCAGATTAATGATAATTGTTATTGTAGCATGTTCCGATGTAACTTTGACGCAATAATGATAAATGTTATTACATGTTTGGACCGCATTTTCGTGAGTTTTCTTAGAAAAGTTGTCAAAAATTACATAAAAAATAGGTAGAGGATATTTACCCAACGGCTGTGTACGCTAGATCAGTTTCACTGCTAGCGTACCCAACGGTTGTGTACGCAAGATCTATTTGACTGCTAGCGTACCCAACAGTTGGGTACGCAAGATTTATATCACTGCTAGCGTACCCAACGGTTGGGTACGCTAACAGAGATATCAGTCTAGCGTACCCAACGGCTGTGTACCCAAGATTTATATCAGTGCTAGTGTGCCCAACGGCTGTGTACATACACTACTGGCATACCCAACTACCCTGTACCCAAGGCAGTAAACTCTGTGTTCCCAATGGGTTTGCACCCAAGATCAGTATCATTGCTGGCATACCCAGTGGCTGTGTACACAAGATCCATATCACTGCTAGTAGGGACGTCATCGTGTACCGTGATATCATCATATCGCCGATGTTTCAAGTCCACACACGATATCGAGCTTTGTTTTCATAGGTCGATTTCCGGGGTTTAGTTACTACATTAATGAAAAGTATATATGTCGGTGTACATGAGCCAGAACTCGTAACTGGAAATGGCTTTCAGTTTATTCTAAAATGAAGATTCTTGGATTTTACCCTTAATAAAGTAAAAATCTTTGTTCTTTCAGAGAATTTACAGGGTTTATAATGTTTTGAATTAAAAATATGAAGTTGAAATGTAGATATTAACTTAAGTGATAAATACCGCGATATCGCCCACTGTTTTGTTCACGGTATCGAGACAGCAAACTTCCCAACGATGACGTCCCTAACTGCTAGTGTTCCCAGCAGCTGTGATATTGGTCTAGTGTACCCAGTGGTTGTGCACACAAGATCTATATCGCTGCTAGTGTACCCAACAACTCCAAATTTTTTACAGCCTGCCCAATTTCTCATTACCCAAGGTAGTATGCACTCAATGGTTGTGCACTCGATATCAGTACCCTTCATAGCGTACTAAACAGGTCTGTATCCAAGGCATTGTGAAGTAATTAGTTTTTAAGGAATTTTTTTGAGTAGTCAGAAATGGGCCAAGGACCACTCTCTGAATTAAACTTATTCAGCTTATTGTTACATTTTAACAAAGTTAATTTAAGGAAGAAGTGATTAAAATATGGGTACACTAGCACTGATCTTGTGTACATAGCCGTTGGGTACGCTAGCGATGATATAAATCTTGTATACACAGCCGTTGGGTACACTAGACCAATATCACAACTAGCGTACACAGCCGTTGGGTAAATAACCACTCCGTAAAAAATATACAATTATCGTCCAAAATATGTCTGCAGTTAATTTAAAAACCCTTGGAAACATTTCAAAAAGGACGATATGCATAATTACGTCGAAGTTATAAATACGTCGAAGTTACATCAGATGACGATACATGACAGTATGGAAAATTTAATCATAAATATGTGAGAACAAGCTTAAAATATAAATGTGTTTCAGTTAATGGGGTTAAATTATGGAATGGATTAAATGATGAGTTGTCAAGCATTTTAAGCATATGTAAATTTAAAGTGATGTTAAAGACAATATTATAAAATATGTCGTAAAATTTTGATACAAACAATGACATGAATTAGAATAGTAAACTGTAAAGGACAGTAATAGTAAATTAAAATTTTAATTGGTGAAAACCTAACTGGAAGTGGGGACTGGCGTTAGTATAAGCAATATTTGCATCTGCCACTTCCCTTTCAAAAATAAGCTAAACAAAAAAAAGGTAAGAGGTTGATACTCATATATATATATAAAGTATATAGTAATCAATTGTTTACATACTATGCCAGTTGTATTATTATGTGTTGCTGGCTTAGAAATAAACTATTATTTATTATTATTAAAAGTAATTGGCGATGGGACAGAAACTCGGTCTAATATTGGGGCATCTTGGCACCATTCGGTGGCGATAATACAAGATTAACAAAAATAATCCTTCTACCTTGACTCCAACGCCTAAACACGTCATCTTTTATTTCTAATCCCCAGACCAGTGATCTCACATCACTGATTACTTTGGTGGCCATTGTATGTTAAGATACACAGTTATTTTGCTCTTTGTTTAGGAAGCCATATTTGGTATTTACTAAAATATGTAATATCCGAAATAACTTGACACGTCAAAAAAATCCTGTTGGATTTTCTATCAGCTCCATTTCCAGATTGGTGACGAGAAACAGATGTGGCATCGGGTGAGAATACACACCATTCATCAGTGTGTATTTACATTTACAACACACTGTATTTCTACTTATTTTTACTTTTAAAAAGCAACTCTGTGCAGTTTTGTATTAAGATTTGCTAAAGACTCAACTTTCATTGTAATTAGGGAAAACTTTCAATTTACAGAATCAAATTTCATTATATAATGTCCTCTTACACATTGTGGATTTTACATAAGCATGTTAATTGTTAAAACAGAGTGTTTGGTGAGCTTATACTTACTTTATGAAAACCAAATTTTAGATGAATATTTGAAAAACATTTGACACAAATTTGAGTGTCAAAACTAGGCTATTAGGCTTCATCTCACACATTGTGTGATGCTGCCGGTCAGAGCAGTGATACAAACACAGTAAATAAGTTTACAAAGTTTTAGAGAAAGCAATTAAACCGAATGTGGAAGATGTGAAAATTAGAAGTTGCATTCCCCTCAAATAGGATTTTAAAGGGGGGGGGGGGGGGGGCTTTGTTGATTCCACAGTCACATGAATACTTGGCTGATACTGTCATGGGTTAATTGTAAATTTTTCAAAGAAAACCCAATTTAAAAGAAAATTCTTCCATGAAATAAACAACAGATTTTCTATTGATGAAATCTTAAAGCTGAAAAGTTAACTAAAATTTAGGAATGATTCAAAAAGTTTGCAAAGTTCATCCTACATTAGTATGATCTGATGTTGTTTAAATTATATTGTTAGGCCAGGGTAAATTCATGAATAATATGCATAGCTAACCTTGGTGTAGCTGTACCTTTCCAAGGTTAACACAGAACAGTATAATTACTTTTAGTTTCTAAACAAAATGTCTGTTATGATGGTGTCTAAAAAGAGGTAATAGTTTCAGCTATTTTACTGATGAGAGATATTTCACCTTTGTTATATCTGGCATATTTATACAGACACGTATCTTATTTGCATAACTGATTTTAGGGGGTTATAAAGCTGACATACTGACAGGCTAGGTACATAAGTAAACAGACTAGGAACTAATGTCTCCAGAGGGGGATTCTAATTGCTCTAAATTTTCTTCCTCATATATTCCTATATCTCACTGAAACTGTGATGTAAAAAGACCTGCGCTTGGTTCACCACATATAGTTGTAGTTCTTTTTTGCTGTATATTATAGATTCCCAACACTCCTCTCACTTTCAAAAGCCATTATAAATAAAACTGACAGTGCTGTTTCTATTCCTGGATGATGCCACTCTGTTTTTATGAACAAATGGTGGATTTTATGGGTTGGGATTTGCGGTATTTATTAAATTGCTTGAATATCACATTTCAACATTTGTGAGGCTTGAATTAAATATAAGAACATCACAGGCAACACATCTCATTTTTTTTGAAAGTGAGATATATGACCTTTAACCCATGCAATTTTTAATGCATAAATAAACTTCTCTGATTCTACCATATTGAGAAAGCCCCTTTGAAAGTTTTTCTTCCTGCAGTTTCTATTTATCTTATCAGGTTTATCATCCCATATAGTTTAAGTTTATCAGGTTATTGATAGTTTTAATTATGTCTGAGGTAGGTGTGGGAAGAGATGTAAAAAGCGATTAAATTTTGGAAGGGCTTACATTTTAATTACAGTTATCTTTCCAAGGGGGACAAGAGTCTTCTTTCCCATTTATTGAGGAGTTTTGTTACTGATTCTATTGAATGGTTGTTAACTGAGAAGTTTATCTGTAGAAGATTGAACTCTGTGTTGCCCAAAACAAGACTCTTTCCAGTTTTAAATTTTTCTTAAACATATTTTTTCTTTCTAATTCAGACTATTTGTGGTTTGTCTGTATTTACCTTTAGTCCAAAAATAGTCCAATAGACTGCCAAAGTATTAAGTGCTGCCTGGAGTGAGACAGTTTGTCCATCTGGGCTCAGGGTGGTGTCATCGGCATATTATGATATTTGTATTTCTGTTATTAAAAATTATACCTCTTTTGTTTGTACTTTGTATAATCATATACCATAGAATTTGAGCACTAAGAATTACTAGGTATGGCGCAATAGCATCTCCTTGTTCACAGCCCAATTCTGTGTTAATGGGGGGTGGGGGGTGGGTGAGAGAAAGCCTGATAACAAAAGCTGGAATGTTTGCATTGAAAATATGTATCCATCTTATGAGGCTTTCTCCAAAACTAAAGAATGTTATTTAATGTTTCATATAGTCAACTCAAGGATACCGAGTCAAAAGCTTTTTCAAATCTATTAGCATTAAGAATCCTGGGATTTTTGCTTTCCACTCACATTAAGGATATCACAAATGAGGTACTCATTCTCCCCAATATCTCTTTCAGATACAAACCTGTTTGTATCTTGGACATGATAGTAAAAACTGTGGTGTAAGTCTATTATTGGCAATGCTGGCTGAATTCATTTTATAGGATAGATAGGTGTAATATAGGTCTCCAGTTTTTTTAATATGTTCCTTGCTTTGGCCCTGCTGGGAATGCATGTTATAATTCCCAGCCTATGGGTATCTGACATTTCCCACATTTCACAGATTTCATTCAAAGCATGCAGGACAACAAATTTTAGTTTTCTCCAAAGTATTTTTTAAAAATCAACCAGGAAGACATTTATACCTGATGATTTATCATTTGTCATGGCTTTTAAGATGCGAGACTTCTTCAATTCTAAATTTTCCATCAAGTTTTTAAAATTTTATATTGTTTAGCTTATATAAGGGTTTCGGGTTAATAATAGATGAAAACAGGGTTGCATCAATATTACACGATTTAAAAAGATTGTTGTATTAGTTTTGAATATCATTTAAGGTATAACCATATCAAAATAAAGACACAGCTCCCTCATTTTAAAGACAAGTTTTATATCCAGCATTGATGTAGATGTTACTTCTTCAGATAAAGTTTTGAATGAGAAATCAAAATTTCTATCAGAAATATTAATGATGTTGGTATCAAAACTGGTATAGAATTATAGTTTATTCAGCTTATATGCTACTCAGACAGTGATATTCTATATGAAAATAAAGATCAATGCCTGCACTTTCTAGTGGTATGTATAGCATTTCTATGTTTCATATTTCAGATTGGTACAGGAGCAGATAACACTTGGTACCCATGCACACTTTTGGTCCCAGAAATTGACCCTTTTTTGCTGCAGGGGTACCTCACTTTTGGATATGTCCTCGTTTGACCTTGAAGGAGGGGCCCAAGGTCAAATCTGGCCACATCAAAAGATTCCCAGCGCATGATTTCCTATAGGTTGGTTTCACACTGCAAACTTCTAGCAGCAATAATAAGGGAGATATAGGCACCGCTACATGGGGTACTTTGGCATTATGTGGATGACTCTGAATGAGGAACTTCAAAGAGAAATGTCTGCAAGGTTGTAGAGGACATGTATATCTGTTATACATTGTCACCTCTGAAGAGACTCAACCTTCTACTTATGAGAACCAGCCAGTAGAAAATTGTAGATAATTTTCAAAGAAATGCCCATGGCGGCCATCTTTTTCTTCAGAATGAGATTAATTTGAGTCCCAGAGAAGCTTATCTCCCAATGAAAGTACCCTGCAAATTTGGTGAACCTAGCTGGTGTAGTTTACCTCTGAGAGCGTTAACATCGAAAATTTCTCTATGTGTAGCAGAGGTGGCAGCGGCGTAGCGAACGCTAAACCAAAGTATCCAAGGAGTTGGATACAATAAGTTGCAGCAAACCATATATCTTTGTAATAAGAGAAACATGTCTCAAATATGGCAGGTGAACAAACTTTGGCAGAGCCAAAGTTAAAGGTCACACATTGATGCACACCTACACCCCCTAACCAATGTCCCTACCAAGTGTCATCTTCCTACATGTTACGGTTTCCGAGATATAGCCTGGACAAGATTTTATAGGTCAAGGTCACTACGAAAAGGTCAAATCAAGGTCACACCATATCACTGCACATATGCAACCCCCAACCAATGTCCCCACCAAGAATCAACTTCCTACACCTTACAGTTTCCAAGATATAGCCAGGACAAGATTTTCAAACTCGAGGTCACTACATCAAGGTCAAATCAAAGTCACACCATGACGTTGCACACCTATACTCCCTAACTAATGTCCCTTCCAAGAATCAACTTCCAACACCTTATGGCTTCCGAGATATAGCCCAGACAAGATTTAATAGGCCAAGGTCACTATGGCAAGGTCAAATCAAGGTCACACCATGACATTGCACACCTAGAACTAATAACCAATGTCCCTACCAAGTACCAATTTCCTACACCTTACAGTTTCTGAGATATAACTAGAAGATATTACAGGTAAAGGTCACTATGGCAAGGTCAAAGGTTAAATCAAGGACACACCATGATATTGCACTCCTACAACCCCTAACCAATGTCCGTACCAAGTATCAACTTTGTACACCTTACAGTTTGCGAGATATAGCCCAGACAAGATTTTATAGGCAAAGGTCACTATGGCAAGGTCAAAGATCAAATCAAGGTCAAACTTGCTACACCTTACGATTTCTGAGATACAGCCCGGACAAACTTTTTTCCGCCGCCCACCTGCCCATCTAGACACCATAGTTGAAAACAATACCTGAAGGGCTGTGGGGTAAAATTATTTTAAAAATTCATAAAATTTTTTTTCAAAAGATCCAGGCCTGATACTCACACAAGGGAATCTGCTTGTGGCCTAGAACGTATCTGTAAGATAAAGAGAAAAATCCCTGCAATAGTGAATGAGAAAATTGTGATAAAGTGTTAAAATTTTCAAACTTTGGGTGGGGGTACCTCACTTGTAATGGCTCTGGCAAACAGACAAACACATCTGCATGCTTTGAACAATTTTTCATCCTCAATAGATAAGGTATCTTTTGAAAGAAACAGCATTTCTCTGGGCTTTGTAGTTTTGGAGAAGTTGTTCAGGCATATGCCCATGCAGCAGTGTGATGCCCTGTCAGCTGACTGACAAGTCAACTGACATAAAACAATTAGAAAAAGGTTTTTGCTGACAAAAACGAGTGGCCCGGATGGAGACCTGTACTAGTTGCAGTATGAGTAAGCTTTACTGTTATGTATCTGATTGAAAAGTGGATGATTTAAAACCGGCATCAGAGATGCCCGTACCCCACAGCCTGGGGAAATAGTTTTCAACACCATGAGATATAGTAGTAAAACAGTACAAAGATCAGGATACTTTCAGAGCAGTGTCAGTTATATTAAGGTCTAACTGATGTTTAAGTAGAGAAAATAACATCTAAGAGAAACAAAATGTATGCAAAGATAAAGTATTAATACAAGACATTTCAATAGCAAGATGACAGCATTAATCAGTAAACTAAAAACTATGATGCACACCTACAACCTCTAAGCAATTTTCTTACACACTATCAAATTCCTACACTTTACAGTTTCAGAGATATTGCCGACAAAATTTTAAAGGTCAAGGTCACTACGGCAAGGTCAAATGTCAAATCAAGGTCACACCATGACATTGCACACCTACAACCCCAACCAATGTCCCTACTAAGTATCAACTTCCTGCACCTTGCGCCTTCTGAGATATAACCAGGACAGGATTTTATAGGTTAAGGTCACTATGGAAAGATGAAAGGTTAAATCAAGGTCACACCATAACATTCCACACCTAAACCCCCTAGCCAATGTCCCTGCCAAGTATCAACTTCCTACACCTTACGGTTTCCGAGATATAGCCCGGACAAGATTTTAAAGGTCAAGGTCACTACAGCAAGGTCAAAGGTCAAATCAAGGTCAGACCATGACGTTGCACACCTACAACCCCTAATTAATGTCCCTGCCATGTATCAACTTCCTACACCTTATGGTTGCCGAGATATAGCCCAGACAAGATTTTCAAACTCCAAGTCACTACGGCAAGGTCAAATCAAGGTCAGACCATGTTGTTGTACACCTACACCCCCAACCAATGTCCCTGCCAAGTATGAACTTCCTACACTTCCTATTTCCTGCCGCCTGCCCACCCGCCCATCCGGACACCATAGGTGAAAACAATACCCCGACAGCCCTTGGAAAAAGAAAGGAGCCAGAGAATTTTATTCCAATTTGATTACTTTAAGCAGGCCATAGGTCCATTAACATTTGAGTTGAAGGTCACCATAAAATCAGGATATTCCTTTGGGAAATCTTAATATATGTGCCAAGTTTGGTCGAAAGAAGTGAAAAACTAAGTGAACTGGAGGGCTAAAACCCCCTTTTTTGACATTAAGGTGACCTTGAGATTGCAGATACAGGGCTAAAACTTCAGCATGTGAAAGATTATCAAAAAGTAGCTCAATAAGCTATCCAACATAATGCCAAAATCCTGACCATTTTTGAGATACAGACCAAATACCCATTTTAAAAAAAATTACAAAAATAAAACGCCTCCAATTCAGGCATCTATTGGTCCGATTGATCAGAAAATCCTTTACGACCTTCGAAATTTGGTCTAGAATGTACCTGATAAATTTTATAGTGCAAGTGTGTGTGGTTTTTTCCGAAATGCGATGACAGGGTTTTTGAAAAATGCTTAAGGTTACCTTAAGTAAAGCTTAAGGTCTCCACAAAGTATCCCAAAATTTTTTCCCGCCCCTATAATTTAAAAAAAAGATAAGGAAAGAAAAATTTGAAAGCCCACGAAGTTATTCAAGGGAGACCATAATCCTGCGGCGGTGGTCAAACTTACGTGAAAACAAATAAGCCTCCTTGACGGGCCGCCTAATTAAGACAGATTCAGGTCTGATACTCACACAAGGGAATCTACTTATGGCCTAGTACATACATGCAAAATAAGATAGAAATCCATTCAATAGTCAATGAGAAAATTGTGATAAAGTGTTAACATTTTCACACTTGGGTAGAGGTAGCTTGTTTTTAATGGCTCTGGGGAACAGACGAATAGACAGATCTGTAGGCATTTTATGATTTCTCATCCCCGATAGATAAGGTATATTTTAACAGTAACAGCATGTTTCAGGTCTTTTTACTTTTAGATGTGAAGTTGTTCAGGTGGACGCAGAAGCCAGAGTGGTGCTATAATGTCAGTCAGCTGACATAAAAAAGACTGGAAAATTGAAAAACACATGATCTGTCCAGTTGAAAAAGCTTGGTCATTGGTTAGTAACTGTCCACCTTATTATCTGCTTCAGCTTGCCATGATTCATAAACACCACTTGTGAAACCAGGTCTCAATCACTTTTAGAAAGGTAAGAAAATTAATCAGCAGACTTGTGATGAACACCAATCAAAAAGTCTTTGAGGTTATTGATATATTTATTAATGCTTAAATTACACCATTAAATTATTCGAAATAGCTACTGAAATACAGACATCAACCAATCAATTACAAGCTTTACTGTCTTTAATCACATAATTTTCATTTTATTATTTTGGTCTACCAATTTATTGGATTTAATTATGCAAAATAAGCTTGGTCTCTCACAGTTTTGTTTCTATTCAATCAGCATACAATATGAGAAAACAAAGAGCACTGCCATGGTGGTTCTCTCTTCCCAGATATTAACCAAAATTGGAAGAAATGTCACCTTGAAACAGTTACAACTTAATCATACTGAACTGTAACATCTAAATTGCTGTATATCTTACAGCTTCTGAGATATTTGTGATTTTCAATTTTAGTACTAAGATGGGCTCTAAAAATACATGTTATTTGTACTTTGGCAGGGTTTTGTACTATTACCACAACTTTTCTGAACTTCCACATGGTGCTCTATTACCACCTAAAGGGTGTAAAATTCGATCAAAATTGCTTGATCTCTTACAATTTCCTAGATATTTGCACACAATCCCTTATGGAGGCCATTTTGTTTTTAAGATGAGGCCAAAATTATTCTCAGGCAAGGTTTCCAAGCAAAGTACATTTTGTGCAAATCTGATAAGGCACAAATCAACTGACATAAAAACCAAATAAACAGAATTTTTTTAACAACATAGTTATATAACAGCCCAAAAACAACTATGATTTTTTTTTTCAAAAATAACTAGACCTACGCATCGGAGGACCGATGCAAATTTGTATCCACCGGGCAAGACAACTCACCAAAGCCAGTGAACCATCATTGAAGGAGGGGCCAAAGGTCAAATCTAACATCAGAAGATTCCTAGCCCAAGATTTCGTATGAGTTTGTTTTGGTACTGTAAACCTCTAGGATCAATAATAAGCAAGTTATAAGCACTTTTACGTTTGGCTATCCTCATTTGACCTTGACCAAGGGGCCCAAGGTCAAATCTGACCAAACCAAAAGATTCCCAACCCATGATTTCCTATATGTTGGTTTACCATCCCAAACCTCTAGGACCAATAATAAGCGAGTTATAAGCACTTTTAAGTTTGGCTAACCTCCTTCAACCTTGAAGGAGGGGCCCAAGGTCAAATCCGTCCAAACCAGAAGATTCCCAGCCCATGATTTCCTACATGTTGGTTAACCATCCCAAACCTCTAGGACTAATAATAAGCGAGTTATAAGCACTTTTAAGTTTGGCTATCCTCGTTTGACCTTGAATGAGGGGCCCAAGGTCAAATCTGACCACACAAAAAGATTCCCAGACCATGAGTTTCTATAGGTTGGTTTACCATCCCAAACCTCTAGGACCAATAATAAGCAAGTTATAAGCAGTTTTAAGTTTGGCTATCCTCGTTTAACCTTGAATGAGGGGCCCAAGGTCAAATCCGACCACACAAAAAGATTCCCAGCCCATGAGAGTCTATAGGTTGGTTTACCATCCCAAACCTCTACGACCAATAATAAGAGAGTTATAAGCAGTTTTAAGTTTGGCTATCGTCGTTTGACCTTGAAGGAGGGGTCCAAGGTCAAATCTAACAACATCAGATGATTCACAGCACATGATTTCCTATAGGTTGGTTTCACATTGCAAACCTCTAGGACCAATAATAAGGGAGATATAGGCACTTTTAAAGTCCGCTATGTGGGTTACTTCGGCACTCCGTGGATGACCTTGAATTAAGAGCCTCAAGGTCAAATGTGTGCAAGGTTGTAGAGGACATGTATATCTGTTATACATATCACCTATGAAGAGATTCAACCTTCTACCTACGAGAAACAGCCAATAAGAAAATGTAGATTATTTTCAAAGAAATGCCTGCGGCGGTCATCTTGTTTTTCAGAATGAGACTATTTTCGTTCCCGGAGAAGCTTACCCCCCCAATGAAGATATCATGCAAATTTGGTGAAACTAGCTGGTGTAGTTTTCCTCTTAGAGCGTTAACACCGAAAATCTCTCTACGTGCCGCGGCGTAGCGAACGCTTCCGGTGGATACAAAAATTCATTATTATTAGCCTGAACCATAAGTAACATTCCCTTAAAGTCAGTCACAGGAATGGTCGGAAAAATTAAGGACCAGAATCTAACTGGACACCAGTGCATAACCAGTTGATATTATTTGGACACTCAGTGTCTGATTCCAAAGTTATCATCTCTGAAGAACTTTTGCATCTTGTTGGACTTGATGCTGATCCGCATGAGACGATGTGCCTTCATTCTCTGCACAAATGCCATGTCTCTGGCTCGCTTCTGGGCATCCACTCCTGAAATACAATGTAATACAGTAAAGATTCTCTCACATACTGTTTCAAGACACTTTCTGTCTCAACATTCTCTAAATGATTTCATAGTTTGTTTTACTATTAAACAAGGCCACTGCCATGGCAGTTATCACCTTCCAGTCTAGTGGGATCAGCAATGCATTGGGCATAAATGATAAGAAATCAGAATTAAATGCCCTAAAAAGTACATCTTACTCAGTTAGCTATGGAGCTACAGTTCTGATAACTGGTCATGACACATCACATCAAAAATTAGGAAAACTGTAAATTCAATAGTATTGAAGTAACAAATGATTTAATCATTTTAAGATTTTAATTTTTTAAGACAAGATTTTAAAGGTCAAGGTCACAACAACGAGGTCAAAGGTCAAATCAAGGTCACACCATGAGTTGCACAACTACAATCCCCCACCAATGTCCCTGTTAAGTATCAACTTTCTGCACCTTATAGTTTCTGAGATATCGCCAGGACAAGATTTTATAGGTCAAGGTCATTACGGCAAGGTCAAGGGTCCAATCAAGGTCACACCATTACGTTGCACACCTACGCCTCCTAACCAATGTCCCTACCAAGTATCAACTTCCTACACCTTACGGTTTCTGAGATATAGCCCGGACAAGATTTTAAAGGTCAAGGTCACTACAGCAAGGTCAAAGGTCAAATCAAGGTCAGACCATGACGTTGCACACCTACGCCTCCTAACCAATGTCCCTACCAAGTATCAACTTCCTACACCTTATTGTTGCCAAGATATAGCCTGGACAAGATTTTCAAACTCAAGGTCACTACGGCAAGGTCAAAGGTCAAATCAAGGTCAGACCATGACGTTGCATACCTACACCCCCCCCAACCAACGTCCCTGCCAAGTATGAACTTCCTATACCTTACGGTCTCTGAGATACAGCCCGGACAAACTATTTCCCGCTGCCCGAAAGCCCGCCCACCCACCCATCCAGACACCATGGGTGAAAATAATACCCCGGCAGCCCTTAAGGCCGACAGCCAAATTACCATTACTAAGATTGTGATAACCAATAGCAATACCAAGCAAGCTATTACCCCCAATTACTTGCATAGCACATTTGGTAAAGATAGCTAAAATATTTATCCTAACAATGAGTTGAAACAAAGTGTGATGAAATAGAGATAAGATATTTACTCAATATAGCTTCTTAGCTTTTATATAGCCTAATAATAGCAGTTTTATGGAGCTATAGCACTCCAAAGCACTACAGAGCAGGCAATGGACCCTGTTACCCTCCATACCAAATTCTGTGAAGATAGCTCCTGCACTTTTCCTTTTGGTGAGCAGAAAACTAAGTTCAACTGAAAATAGGTAACAAAGTAGCTAATACTCACTCAACTATAGAGCTATGACTCTCAAAAGCAATACCAAGCAACTATTGACCTAATAATCCTCCAATAGGAAATTTGATAAAGATGGCTAGGATACTTTTCCTTAAAATGAGTGGAATAAAGTGTGATGAAAAAGTGATAAGATATTAACTACAAATAGCTATTTCGCTATTAAGAGCATAGCTATGGAGCTATAACACCCCAAAGCTATACCAAGCAAGCTATGAACCCTATAATCCTCCCTACTAAATTTGGCTAAGATTTCTCTTTTTATTGAACAGAAAACTAAACAGTACTTGAAATAGCTAATTAAGTAGTTAAATGGCTCTAACTCACTTAGCTGAAGAACATGACTACCAAAAGCAATACCAAGCAAGCTATTAACCAAATAATCATCCAGCCTTATTTTGGTTAAATATCTTGATTTCCTTTGATTTAAATGCACCGATACCAAATTGCTACTCAAAATAGCTAACTAGCTATTGCTCAGTTAGCTATAAAGCTATAACAATAACCAAAAGCAATGCAAAGCAAGCTGTTGACTCAATAATCCTGTAGAGCAATTTTGGTAAAGATGACCAAAGAAATTCGAGAAGAAAAGAAATGCAGTTTATTTTATTTGATGAATTCAGATATCAGTAACAAAAACAGTAGCACCCAGCCATTAAGGCTTAGCTGTGCTTTCGAAATGAAATTTAAAAAAAAAGACAAATAAAAACAGCATAAATTAATTTATTTGAACTGAACAAAATAAAGATAATTTAATTATTTAAATAAAGAAGATTTTATGCAATTCCAATCTGAAACTACATATCCCAAAATATCTAGATGCAAAGCATGTCTCACATTTTTTCATAGTTGTCTCGCCTTTCAAGTGAAGGGAGACAGTCTGTCTCGCTTTGAGTTTTGACGAGAGCGAACAAAGATAGTCCATCCTCGAATTTGAAGTATTTGATCTTAAAGCAGAAATTATTCTTGGGAAATCCCATGAATTTCTCTAACCTCATGAATATTAATGAATTGTCCATGAATAAAATGAGTAAAATATTGTGAAGAAATGACATGGTATTGTCAAATATTACACCCAGATAGCATTCCGCCGTCGGACCAACGTTGGCTATTGGTCGCATGGTCGGCAGATTTTGCCAACGTTAGCCCAACGGTGGCTTGCCAACCACAACTCAGGTTAGATATCTCTATATTTTGCAGACGTCGGGCCATTGGTGGATTTTTATTCAAGATGGCTGTGAGTAATAATAGGGCATTTTGTGAAACTTAGTAAAAAATTATTTATTATGGTATGTCTAAAAATCATATTTCAGTGAGCCCACAAATTTTAACTATTAACTATTTAACAATTTTAGACATAAATCATAAAACATAAAAATAATATTCTGATTATAAATTCACACTGAAAAAGTTGTTTGTGAACATTATAATTTTATCACAGTGTTATGGACTTTTACCTTATGACACTGTTCCACCATTGTTAATGTTTGGTCATGTGACTTATCAGGGATTCCCTTAACTAAGATCCTCCGACAATCTGTCTATCACTTGCCTTCTGTTAAACAAAGGCCACATAACACCATACTGTAATCTGATGGGCTGATGCTATACACTGAGTAAAATGTTTTTACCGGTGGCTTGCGTCCAGCGTCGGACCGCCGCCCAAAAAGCCGTTGGGCCAACGTGGGCAGCCAACGTCGGACTGACAGATATGCCGACATTGGGCCAACGTCAGAATGTTATCTGGGTAGTTGTCATGGCTGGAAGCATATCTTTGGAGTTTTTGGCCAGGCCTGCAACTTTTTAACGAAAATCAAACACTTCCCAGACATCTTTTGTCCGATTGATCAGAAAATCTTTTCCGACATGCGGATATAGGTCTACAATATGTCTGCAAAATTTCATAGAATTGGTGTGTCTTTTTTCCCAAAATGTGATGTCATGACAGAGTGTTTTTGAAAAATCCTTAATGTTATCTTAAGTTAAGGTCTCCTCAAAGTATCTCAAAAATATTTCCAGCGCCTAAAGTTCGAAAGAAAGATATGAAGGCAAAACAAGCAATCATTGCCTGTGAACGGGCTCTGTGTCAGCTGACTGTGTGTTATAAGTTTCAGATTAGAAGTGAAAGGAGTAAAGGACACAAACTTGTGCTCTGCAAATGGTACGTCGAAGTAAAGCACCAAGTGAAACTAAATAGATTAAAGAGCAGGTAGAAAACATGTTCAAACAAAATACTCTAAATGCAATAGTTTTCCAGTTACATCTGATTTACTCAACAGTGAGAACCTGAAATAGCTCTTGCTCGGCTATGCCATGACATACATGTCTGCAATTTAACTATGTTATAGCTGACCCAAAATTAGATGAACAACATATTTATAGAAAATACTTTAAATGCTATAGTTTTCAAGCTACAACTGATTTATCCAACAATGAGAACCTGAGAATAGCTATTACATAGCTATGCCATGAGATAGACATTGGCAATTTTACAATGTTATAGCTAACGCAAAAGTAGATAAATAACATATTTAAACAAAATTCTCTAAATGCAATAGTTTTCAAGTTATAAGCAATTTACTCAACATTGAGAACCTCAAAGCAGCTATTGCTCAGCTATACAATGAGCTACTGGTCTGCAACTTCACTATGTTATAGCTGACCCAAAAGTAGGTGAATAACACATTCAAAGAAAATACTCTAAATGCAATAGTTTTCCAGTTACAACTGATTTACTCAACAGTGAGAACCTGATAGTAGCTATTACTCAGCCATGCCATGACATACAGGTCTGCAATTTTACTATGTTATAGCTGACCCAAGAGTAGGTGAACAAAATATTTATACTCTAAATGCAACAATTTTGAAGATACAAGCAATTTACTCAACAGTGATAACCTCAAAGTAGCTATTACTCGGCTATGCCATGAGCTACAGGTCTGCAGTTTTACTCTGTTATAGCTGACCCAAAAGTAGCTGAATAACATATTTATACAAAATTTTGTAAATGCAATAGTTTTGAGTTACAAGTGATTTTACTCATTATGAAAGGTACTGAAAAATCAGAAAGCAGCTATTACTCACTTAGCTATTGCAATAGACACTCAAGTTACTCACCATGATGTAGCTATGGAAAAATTAGCTGAATAACATATTTTAATAAAATGCTGCACATGCAATACTTTTCAAGTAATAGGTGATTTAGTGCATGATTTCATGAATTTTAATGCATTGAAAACTAGATCACCGGAAAGACAACTCACCAAAGCCAGTGAACCATCGCTTGACCTTGAAGGAGGGGCCAAAGGTCAAATCTGACATCAGAAGATTCCCACCCCACAATATCCTGCAAGTTGGTTTCATATTGCAAACCTCTAGGATCAATAATAAACGACTTATAAACCCTTTTAAGTTTGGCTGTCCTTGTTTGACCTTGAAGGAGGGGCTCAAGGTCAAATCTGACCACATGAGAAGATTCCCAGCCCATGATTTCCTATAAGCTGGTTTCACATTGCAAACCTCTAGAACCAATAAAAAGCAAGTTATAAGCACTTTTAAGTTTGGCTATCCTCGTATGACCTTGAAAGAGGGGTCCAAGGTCAAATCTGACCACATCAAAAGATTCCCAGCCCATGATTTCCTATAAGTTGGTTAACCATCCCAAACCTCTAGGACCAATAATAAGCGAGTTATAAGCACTTTTAAGTTTGGCTATCCTCGTTTGACCTTAAAGGAGGGGCCCAAGGTCAAATCCGACCACACCAGAAGATTCCCAGCTTATGATTTCCTATAAGTTGGTTTACCATCCCAAATGTCTTGAACCAATAATAAGTGAGTTATAAGCACTATACACTTTGGCAATTCCTTGTTTGAGCTTGAATGAGGGGCCCAAGGTCAAATCCAACAACACCAGAAGATTCCCAGTCCATGATTTCCTATAGGTTGGTTTACCATCCCAAACCTTTAGGACCAATAATAAGCGATTTATAACCACTTTTAAGTTTGGCTATCCTTGTTTGACCTTGAAGGAGGGACTCAAGGTCAAATCAGACCACACCAGAAGATTCCCAGCCCATTATTTGCTAGAGGTTGGTTTACCATTCCAAACCTCTGGGACCAATATTAAGCGAGTTATAAGCACCTTTAAGTTTGTCTATCCTCATTTGACCTTGAAGGAGGGGTTAAAGGTCAAATCCGACCATACCAGAAGATTCCCAGTTCATGATTTCCTATAGGTTGGTTTACCATCCCAAATCTCTAGGATCAATAATAAGCGAGTTATAAGCACTTTTAAGTTTGGCTATCCTCGTTTGACCTTGAAAGAGGGGTCCAAGGTCAAATCTGACCACATCAAAAGATTCCCAGCCCATGATTTCCTATAAGTTGCTTTACCATCCCAAACCTCTAGGACCAATAATAAGTGAGTTATAAGCACTTTTAAGTTTGGCTATCCTTGTTTGACCTTGAGGAAGGGGCCCACGGTAAAATCTGACCACACCAGAAAATTCCTGGCCCATGATTTCCTATAGGTTGGTTTACCATCCCAAACCTCTAGGAAAAATAATAAGCAAGTTATAAGCACTCTTAAGTTTGGCTATCCTGGTTTGACCTTGAAGGAGGGGGTCCAAGGTCAAATCTGACCACATCAAAAGATTCGTAGCACATGATTTCCTATAGGTTGGTTTCACATTGCAAACCTCTAGGACCAATAATAAGGGAGATATAAGCATTTTTAAAGTCGACTATGTGGGTTACTTTGGCACTCCGTGGATTACCTTGAATTAAGAGCTTCAAGGTCAAATGTCTGCAAGGTTGTAGAGGACATATATATCTGTTATACATATCACCTATGAAGACATTCAACCTATAAGAAACAGCCAGTAGAAAAATGTAGATAATTTTCAAAGAAATGCCCGCGGAGGCCATCTTGTTTTTCAGAATGAGGCTAATTTCCTTCCCAGAGAAGCTTACTCCCCAATGAAGATATCCTGCAAATTTAGTGAACCTAGCTGGTGTAGTTTTCTTCTTAGAGCGTTAACGCCGAAAATCTCTCTACGCGCGGCGGCGTAGCGAACGCAAAACCAAAGTATCCACCGCATGCTTCGGGTGGATACAATTATTTAAATTTTAACTCATAAAAAAACTAGACCAACAGGATGTATCCACCGACAAAGGCCAACTAACAGAGTTTAGAAGATAAACAGCATTTTTCGTTAATAAGCAAGCTGAAAGCACTTTTACGTTTGGCTACCCTTATTTGACCCTGTAGCAGGGGCCCAAGGTGAACTCTGACCACATCAAAAGATTCCCAGCCCATGATTTCCTATAAGTCGTTTTCACATTGCAAACCTCTAGGACCAATAATAAGCAGGAGGGGCCCAAGGTCAAATCAGACCACATGAAAAGATTTGCAGCCCATGACTTCCTGTAAGTTGTTTTCATATTAATGAGTTATATGAGAAATACTGGCTATCTGCAATACTTCTAGAGATAATTCGCATTTACTCATTTTGAGTAGGTGAATAATTAGCTACGGGTCTGAAACTTCACCAAGTGATAGCTCTCTCAAAAGTAGGTGAATGAGTTATTTGAGAAAAATTGGCTATCTACAATACTTTTAGACATAATTCAAATTTACTCAATTTCAGTAGGTGAGTAATTACCTACGGGTCTGGAACTTCACCATGTGAAAGCTCTCCTAAAAGTAGATGAATGAGTTATTTGATAAAAATTGAATATCTACAATACTTTTAGAGATAATTAGCATTTACTCATTTTCAGTAGGTGAATAATTAGCTACAGGTCTGAAACTTCACCAAGTGAAAGGTCTCCCAAAAGTAGGTGAAGGAGTTATTTGACAAAAATTGGCTATCTGGAATACTTTTAGAGATAATTTGCATTTACTCATTTTCAGTAGGCGAGTAATTACCTACGGGTCTGAAACTTCACCAAGTGAAAGCTCTCCCAAAAGTAAGTGAAGGAGTTATTTAACAAAAATTGGCTATCTGCAATACTTTTAGAGATAATTTGCATTTACTCATTTTGAGTAGGTGAGTAATTACCTACGGGTCTGGAACTTCAGCATGTGAAATCTCTCCAAAAAGTAGGTGAATGAGTTATTTAAGAAAAATTTGCTATCTGCAATACTTTTAGAGAAAATGCAAAATTACTCATTTTTAGTAGGCAAGTAATTTAGCCACAGGCCTAATTTAGACATAAAGCCTACCAATAGAATACTGTGGTGCACCCTCTAATATACCTTGCAAACTTGAGAAGGCTAGCTATAATATTTTTTTCGTTAGAGCGGTAATGGTGAAATCTCTCTACACACTGCGGCTATCCAGTGAATACAATGATTTACTCAACAGTGAGAACCTGAAAGTAGATATTGGTAAGCTATGCCATGACATAGAGGTCTGCAATTTCACTCTGTTATAGCTGAGCAAAAATTATGTGAATAACATATTTAAACAAAATACTGTATATGTAATAGTTTTCACATTATAACTGATTGACTCAACAGTGATAACCTTAAAGTAGCTATTACTCAGCAATGCAATGAGCCACAGGTCTGGAACTTCACTATGTTATAGCTGACTCCGAAATAGGTGAATAACATATTGAAACAAAATACTCTAAATGTAATACTTTTGAAGTTATAAGTAATTTACTCAACAGTGATAACTCGCCTCCCACCTCTGCGGCCGGGGTTCGATCCCCGTCATGGCCGTAAGTGGGAAAGCTGGTAGTTTCTTGCCGTTGGTCGGCAGTTTACAGTACAGAACCCTAGCGAACTATATGTACTGCTTTCCTCTGCCCTTCCAACTACCCGTCGTGATATGACCTGTACAGTGTTGAAAGCGACGTAAAACCCCAAATAAACAAATAAACGATGTTATAGCTGACCCAAAAGTAGGTGAACAACATATTTTAACAAAATACTCCTAGTGCATTATTTTTCAAGTTACAAGTAATTTACTCAACAGTCAGTACCTGAAAATAGCTATTGCTCAGTTGTGCCATGAGCTACAGGTCTGTAATTTCACTATGTTATAGCTGACCCAAAAGTAGCTGAATAACATATTTACACAAATTTCTGTAAATGCAATAGTTTTCCAATTACAACTGATTTACTCAACAGTGTGAACTTCAAAGTAGCTATTACTCAGCTATGCAATGAGCCACACTCTCACTCTGGAACTTCACTATGTTATAGCTGACTCCGAAATAGGTGAACAACATATGAAACAAAATACTCTAAATGCAATAATTTTCCAGTTATAAGTGATTTACTCAACAGTGATAACCTAAAAGTAGCTATTACTCAGCTATGCCATGAGCTACAGGTCTGAAATTTTACTATGTTATAGCTGGCCCAAAAGTAGCTGAATAACATATTTATACGAAATTCTCTAAATGCAATAGTTTTCAAGTTACAAGTGATTTTACTCCTGATGGAAGTTACTGAAAAGCCCAAAAGTAGCTATTACTCACTTAGCTATTGAGACAGACACCCAACTTACTCACCATATTGTAGCTATGAAAAAAGTAGCTGAATAACATATTTTAACAAAATGCTCTAAATGCAACACTTTTCAAGTTATAAGTGATTTACTCAACAGTGATAACCTAAAAGTAGCTATTACTCAGCTATGCCATGAGCTACAGGTCTGAAATTTTACTATGTTATAGCTGACCCAAAAGTAGCTGAATAACATATTTATACGAAATTCTCTAAATGCAATAGTTTTCAAGTTATAAGCGATTTACTCAACAGTGATAACCTAAAAGTAGCTATTACTCAGCTATGCCATGAGTTACAGGTCTGAAATTTCACTATGTTATAGCTGGCCCAAAAGTAGCTGAATAACATATTTATACGAAATTCTCTAAATGCAATAGTTTTTAAGTTACAAGTGATTTTACTCATAATGGAAGTTACTGAAAAGCCCAAAAGTAGCTATTACTCACTTAGCTATTGAGACAGACACCCAACTTACTCACCATATTGTACCTATGAAAAAAGTAGCTGAACAACATATTTTCACAAAATGCTGTAAATGCAACACTTTTGAAGTTATAAGTGATTTAGTGCATGATTTCATGAATTTTAATGCATTAAAAATTATTTAAAAAATTTATTAAAAACAAGAGGAGAGTGCCCGTGAACGGGCACTGTGTCAGCTGACTGAATGTTTTTGATTTGTGATGGTGATAATGAGAGGAAAGCATAATTATCAGGGAAAGGGCTGTACAGAAATACAGTAAATGGTAACTGAACACATGTTCGAAAGATATTCCGAAGCTGACAGAAGAAAACGACAAAAAAGTTGTGCCCTGCAAATGGTATTATGAAATAAAGTAACAAGGTAATTGTTCAAGGGTAAAAAGTAGGTTAAAAATATTTAAAGAAATACTATAAATGCAATATCCTCGTTCCACCATGAAGAAGGGGTCCAAAGGTCAAATCTGACCATACCAAAAGATTCCCAGCCAAAGAATTTAGGATGGTTTACCATCCCAAACCTCTCGGACCAATAATAAGTGAGTTATAGGCACTTTTTAAGTTTGACTCTCCTTGTTTGACCTTGAAGGAGGGGGTCCAAGGTCAAATCCGACCACACAAAAAAATTCCCAGCCCATGATTTCCTGTAGCTTGTTTACCATCCCAAACTTGTAGGACCAATAATAAGCGAGTTCTAAGCAATTGTAAGTTTGGCTATCCTCAACTGCCCTTGAAGGAGGGGTCCCAGGTCAAATCTGACCACACCAAAAGAATCCCAGCCCATGATTTCCTATATGTTGGTTTACCATCCCAAACCTCCAAGACCAATAATACGCGAGTTATAAGCACTTTAAGTTTGGCTATCTTCGTTTGACCTGGAAGGAGGGGGTCCAAGGTCAAATCCGACCACACAAAAAAATTCCCAGCCCATGATTTCCTGTAGCTTGTTTATCATCCCAAACTTGTAGGACCAATAATAAGCGAGTTCTAAGCAATTGTAAGTTTGGCTATCCTCAACTGCCCTTGAAGGAGGGGTCCCAGGTCAAATCCGACCACACCAAAAGATTCCCAGCCCATGATTTTCTATAGGTTGGTTTTCCATTCGAAACCTCTAGGACCAATAATAAGTGAGTTATAAGCACTTTTAAGTTTGGCTATCCTCATTTGACCTTGAAGGAGGGGTCCAAGGTGAAATCCGACCACACCAAAAAATTCCCAGCTCATGATTTTCTATAGGTTGGTTTTCATTCCAACCTCTGGGACCAATAATAAGCGAGTTATAAGCACTTTTATGTTTGGCTATCCTCATTTGACCTTGAAGGAGGGTTCCAAGGTCAAATCGGACCATATTAACAGATTCCCAGCCCATGATTTCCTACAGGTTGGATACAATGATTTACTCAACAGTGAGAACCTGAAAGAAGCTATTGCTCAGCTATCCCATGACATAGAGGTCTGCAATTTCACTATGTTATAGCTGACCAAAACGTCTGTGAATAACATATTTAACAAAATACTCTAAATGTAATAATTTTCAAGTTACAACTGATTTACTCAAGAGTGAGAACCTCAAAGTAACTATTACTCAGCTATGCAATGAGCTACATGTCTGAATTTTTGCTCTGTTATAGCTGACCTAAAAGTAGCTGAACAACATATTTAAGCAAAATACTGTAAATGCAATAGTTTTCAAGTTACAACTGATTTACTCAATAGTGAGAACCAGAAAATAGCTATTGCTCCGCTATGCCATGAGCTATAGGTCTGTAATTTCACTATGTTATAGCTAACCCAAAAGTAGGTGAACAATATATTTTAACAAAATACTCCAAATGCAATATTTTTCAAGTTATAGCTGATTTACTCAACAGTCAGTGCCCGAGAACAGCTATTGCTCAGTTGTGCCATGAGCTACAGGTCTGTAATTTCACTATGTTATAGCTGACCCAAAAGTAGCTGAATAACATATTTGCACAAATTTCTGTAAAGGCAATAGTTTTCCAATTACAACTGATTTACTCAACAGTGAGAACTTTAAAGTAGCTATTACTCAGCTATGCAATGAGCCACAGGTCTGGAACTTCACTATGTTATAGCTGACCCCAAAATAGGTGAATAACATATTGAAACAAAATACTCTGAATGCAATAGTTTTCAAGTTATAAGTGATTTACTCAACAGTGATAGCCTAAAAGTAGCTATTACTCAGCTATGCCATGAGCTACAGGTCTGAAATTTTACTATGTTATAGCTGACCCAAAAGTAGCTGAATAACATATTTATACTAAATTCTCTAAATGCAATAGTTTTCAAATTACAAGTGATTTACTCAACATTGAGAACTTGAAAGTAGCTATTACTCAGCTATGCAATGAGTCACGGGTCTGGAACTTCACTATGTTATAGCTGACCCCAAAATAGGTGAATAACATATTGAAACAAAATACTCTAAATGCAATAATTTCCAAGTTATAAGCGATTTACTCAACAGTGATAACCTAAAAGTAGCTATTACTCAGCTATGCCATGAGCTACAGGTCTGAAATTTTACTATGTTATAGCTGACCCAAAAGTAGGTGAACAACATATTTAAGCAAAATACTGTAAATGCAATAGTTTTCAAGTTACAACTGATTTACTCAATAGGGATGACCTAAAAGTAGCTATTACTCAGCTATGCCATGAGCTACAGGTCTGAAATTTTACTATGTTATAGTTGACCCAAAAGTAGCTGAATAACATATTTATACTAAATTCTCTAAATGCAATAGTTTTCCCATTACAACTGATTTACTCAATAGTGAGAACCTCAAAGTAGTTATTACTCAGCTATGCAATGAGCTACAGGTCTGAAATTTCACTATGTTATAGCTGACCCAAAAGTAGGTGAACAACATATTAAAGCAAAATACTGTAAATGCAATAGTTTTCAAGTTACAACTGATTTACTCAATAGTGATGACCTAAAAGTAGCTATTACTCAGCTATGCCATGAGCTACAGGTCTGAAATTTTACTATGTTATAGCTGACCCAAAAGTAGGTGAACAACATATTTAAGCAAAATACTGTAAATGCAATAGTTTTCAAGTTACAACTGATTTACTCAATAGTGATGACCTAAAAGTAGCTATTACTCAGCTATGCCATGAGCTACAGGTCTGTAATTTCACTATGTTATAGCTGACCCAAAAGTAGCTGAATAACATATTTATACGAAATTCTCTAAATGCAATAGTTTTCCAATTACAACTGATTTACTCAATAGTGAGAACTTCAAAGTAGCTATTACTCAGCTATGCAAGGAGCCACAGATCTGAAACTTCACTATGTTATAGCTGATCCCAAAATAGGTGAATAACATAATGAAACAAAATACTCTAAATGCAATAGTTTCCAAGTTATAAGCGATTTACTCAACAGTGATAACCTAAAAGTAGCTATTACTCAGCTATGCAATGAGTCACGGGTCTGGAACTTCACTATGTTATAGCTGACCCCAAAATAGGTGAATAACATATTGAAACAAAATACTCTAAATGCAATAATTTCCAAGTTATAAGCGATTTACTCAACAGTGATAACCTAAAAGTAGCTATTACTCAGCTATGCCATGAGCTACACGTCTGAAATTTTACTATGTTATAGCTGACCCAAAAGTAGGTGAACAACATATTTAAGCAAAATACTGTAAATGCAATAGTTTTCAAGTTACAACTGATTTACTCAATAGTGATGACCTAAAAGTAGCTATTACTCAGCTATGCCATGAGCTACAGGTCTGAAATTTTACTATGTTATAGCTGACCCAAAAGTAGGTGAACAACATATTTAAGCAAAATACTGTAAATGCAATAGTTTTCAAGTTACAACTGATTTACTCAATAGTGATGATCTAAAAGTAGCTATTACTCAGCTATGCCATGAGCTACAGGTCTGAAATTTTACTATGTTATAGTTGACCCAAAAGTAGCTGAATAACATATTTATACTAAATTCTCTAAATGCAATAGTTTTCCAACTACAACTGATTTACTCAACAGTGATAACCTAAAAGTAGCTATTACTCAGCTATGCCATGAGCTACACGTCTGAAATTTTACTATGTTATAGCTGACCCAAAAGTAGGTGAACAACATATTTAAGCAAAATACTGTAAATGCAATAGTTTTCAAGTTACAACTGATTTACTCAATAGTGATGACCTAAAAGTAGCTATTACTCAGCTATGCCATGAGCTACAGGTCTGTAATTTCACTATGTTATAGCTGACCCAAAAGTAGCTGAATAACATATTTATACGAAATTCTCTAAATGCAATAGTTTTCCAATTACAACTGATTTACTCAATAGTGAGAACTTCAAAGTAGCTATTACTCAGCTATGCAAGGAGCCACAGATCTGAAACTTCACTATGTTATAGCTGATCCCAAAATAGGTGAATAACATATTGAAACAAAATACTCTAAATGCAATAGTTTCCAAGTTATAAGCGATTTACTCAACAGTGATAACCTAAAAGTAGCTATTACTCAGTTATGCAATGAGTCACGGGTCTGGAACTTCACTATGTTATAGCTGACCCCAAAATAGGTGAATAACATATTGAAACAAAATACTCTAAATGCAATAATTTCCAAGTTATAAGCGATTTACTCAACAGTGATAACCTAAAAGTAGCTATTACTCAGCTATGCCATGAGCTACACGTCTGAAATTTTACTATGTTATAGCTGACCCAAAAGTAGGTGAACAACATATTTAAGCAAAATACTGTAAATGCAATAGTTTTCAAGTTACAACTGATTTACTCAATAGTGATGATCTAAAAGTAGCTATTACTCAGCTATGCCATGAGCTACAGGTCTGAAATTTTACTATGTTATAGCTGACCCAAAAGTAGGTGAACAACATATTTAAGCAAAATACTGTAAATGCAATAGTTTTCAAGTTACAACTGATTTACTCAATAATGATGACCTAAAAGTAGCTATTACTCAGCTATGCCATGAGCTACACGTCTGAAATTTTACTATGTTATAGCTGACCCAAAAGTAGGTGAACAACATATTTAAGCAAAATACTGTAAATGCAATAGTTTTCAAGTTACAACTGATTTACTCAATTGTGATGATCTAAAAGTAGCTATTACTCAGCTATGCCATGAGCTACACGTCTGAAATTTTACTATGTTATAGCTGACCCAAAAGTAGGTGAACAACATATTTAAGCAAAATACTGTAAATGCAATAGTTTTCAAGTTAAAACTGATTTACTCAATAGTGATGACCTAAAAGTAGCTATTACTCAGCTATGCCATGAGCTACAGGTCTGAAATTTTACTATGTTATAGCTGACCCAAAAGTAGGTGAACAACATATTTAAGCAAAATACTGTAAATGCAATAGTTTTCAAGTTACAACTGATTTACTCAATAATGATGACCTAAAAGTAGCTATTACTCAGCTATGCCATGAGCTACACGTCTGAAATTTTACTATGTTATAGCTGACCCAAAAGTAGGTGAACAACATATTTAAGCAAAATACTGTAAATGCAATAGTTTTCAAGTTACAACTGATTTACTCAATAGTGATGATCTAAAAGTAGCTATTACTCAGCTATGCCATGAGCTACAGGTCTGAAATTTTACTATGTTATAGCTGACCCAAAAGTAGGTGAACAACATATTAAAGCAAAATACTGTAAATGCAATAGTTTTCAAGTTACAACTGATTTACTCAATAGTGATGACCTAAAAGTAGCTATTACTCAGCTATGCCATGAGCTACAGGTCTGAAATTTTACTATGTTATAGTTGACCCAAAAGTAGCTGAATAACATATTTATACTAAATTCTCTAAATGCAATAGTTTTCCAATTACAACTGATTTACTCAATAGTGAGAACCTCAAAGTAGTTATTACTCAGCTATGCAATGAGCTACAGGTCTGAAATTTCACTATGTTATAGCTGACCCAAAAGTAGGTGAACAACATATTAAAGCAAAATACTGTAAATGCAATAGTTTTCAAGTTACAACTGATTTACTCAATAGTGATGACCTAAAAGTAGCTATTACTCAGCTATGCCATGAGCTACAGGTCTGAAATTTTACTATGTTATAGTTGACCCAAAAGTAGCTGAATAACATATTTATACTAAATTCTCTAAATGCAATAGTTTTCCAACTACAACTGATTTACTCAACAGTGATAACCTAAAAGTAGCTATTACTCAGCTATGCCATGAGCTACACGTCTGAAATTTTACTATGTTATAGCTGACCCAAAAGTAGGTGAACAACATATTTAAGCAAAATACTGTAAATGCAATAGTTTTCAAGTTACAACTGATTTACTCAATAGTGATGACCTAAAAGTAGCTATTACTCAGCTATGCCATGAGCTACAGGTCTGTAATTTCACTATGTTATAGCTGACCCAAAAGTAGCTGAATAACATATTTATACGAAATTCTCTAAATGCAATAGTTTTCCAATTACAACTGATTTACTCAATAGTGAGAACTTCAAAGTAGCTATTACTCAGCTATGCAAGGAGCCACAGATCTGAAACTTCACTATGTTATAGCTGATCCCAAAATAGGTGAATAACATATTGAAACAAAATACTCTAAATGCAATAGTTTCCAAGTTATAAGCGATTTACTCAACAGTGATAACCTAAAAGTAGCTATTACTCAGTTATGCAATGAGTCACGGGTCTGGAACTTCACTATGTTATAGCTGACCCCAAAATAGGTGAATAACATATTGAAACAAAATACTCTAAATGCAATAATTTCCAAGTTATAAGCGATTTACTCAACAGTGATAACCTAAAAGTAGCTATTACTCAGCTATGCCATGAGCTACACGTCTGAAATTTTACTATGTTATAGCTGACCCAAAAGTAGGTGAACAACATATTTAAGCAAAATACTGTAAATGCAATAGTTTTCAAGTTACAACTGATTTACTCAATAGTGATGATCTAAAAGTAGCTATTACTCAGCTATGCCATGAGCTACAGGTCTGAAATTTTACTATGTTATAGCTGACCCAAAAGTAGGTGAACAACATATTTAAGCAAAATACTGTAAATGCAATAGTTTTCAAGTTACAACTGATTTACTCAATAATGATGACCTAAAAGTAGCTATTACTCAGCTATGCCATGAGCTACACGTCTGAAATTTTACTATGTTATAGCTGACCCAAAAGTAGGTGAACAACATATTTAAGCAAAATACTGTAAATGCAATAGTTTTCAAGTTACAACTGATTTACTCAATTGTGATGATCTAAAAGTAGCTATTACTCAGCTATGCCATGAGCTACACGTCTGAAATTTTACTATGTTATAGCTGACCCAAAAGTAGGTGAACAACATATTTAAGCAAAATACTGTAAATGCAATAGTTTTCAAGTTAAAACTGATTTACTCAATAGTGATGACCTAAAAGTAGCTATTACTCAGCTATGCCATGAGCTACAGGTCTGAAATTTTACTATGTTATAGCTGACCCAAAAGTAGGTGAACAACATATTTAAGCAAAATACTGTAAATGCAATAGTTTTCAAGTTACAACTGATTTACTCAATAATGATGACCTAAAAGTAGCTATTACTCAGCTATGCCATGAGCTACACGTCTGAAATTTTACTATGTTATAGCTGACCCAAAAGTAGGTGAACAACATATTTAAGCAAAATACTGTAAATGCAATAGTTTTCAAGTTACAACTGATTTACTCAATAGTGATGATCTAAAAGTAGCTATTACTCAGCTATGCCATGAGCTACAGGTCTGAAATTTTACTATGTTATAGCTGACCCAAAAGTAGGTGAACAACATATTAAAGCAAAATACTGTAAATGCAATAGTTTTCAAGTTACAACTGATTTACTCAATAGTGATGACCTAAAAGTAGCTATTACTCAGCTATGCCATGAGCTACAGGTCTGAAATTTTACTATGTTATAGTTGACCCAAAAGTAGCTGAATAACATATTTATACTAAATTCTCTAAATGCAATAGTTTTCCAATTACAACTGATTTACTCAATAGTGAGAACCTCAAAGTAGTTATTACTCAGCTATGCAATGAGCTACAGGTCTGAAATTTCACTATGTTATAGCTGACCCAAAAGTAGGTGAACAACATATTAAAGCAAAATACTGTAAATGCAATAGTTTTCAAGTTACAACTGATTTACTCAATAGTGATGACCTAAAAGTAGCTATTACTCAGCTATGCCATGAGCTACACGTCTGAAATTTTACTATGTTATAGCTGACCCAAAAGTAGGTGAACAACATATTTAAGCAAAATACTGTAAATGCAATAGTTTTCAAGTTACAACTGATTTACTCAATAGTGATGACCTAAAAGTAGCTATTACTCAGCTATGCCATGAGCTACAGGTCTGTAATTTCACTATGTTATAGCTGACCCAAAAGTAGCTGAATAACATATTTATACGAAATTCTCTAAATGCAATAGTTTTCCAATTACAACTGATTTACTCAATAGTGAGAACTTCAAAGTAGCTATTACTCAGCTATGCAAGGAGCCACAGATCTGAAACTTCACTATGTTATAGCTGATCCCAAAATAGGTGAATAACATATTGAAACAAAATACTCTAAATGCAATAGTTTCCAAGTTATAAGCGATTTACTCAACAGTGATAACCTAAAAGTAGCTATTACTCAGCTATGCAATGAGTCACGGGTCTGGAACTTCACTATGTTATAGCTGACCCCAAAATAGGTGAATAACATATTGAAACAAAATACTCTAAATGCAATAATTTCCAAGTTATAAGCGATTTACTCAACAGTGATAACCTAAAAGTAGCTATTACTCAGCTATGCCATGAGCTACAGGTCTGTAATTTCACTATGTTATAGCTGACCCAAAAGTAGCTGAATAACATATTTATACGAAATTCTCTAAATGCAATAGTTTTCCAATTACAACTGATTTACTCAATAGTGAGAACTTCAAAGTAGCTATTACTCAGCTATGCAAGGAGCCACAGATCTGAAACTTCACTATGTTATAGCTGATCCCAAAATAGGTGAATAACATATTGAAACAAAATACTCTAAATGCAATAGTTTCCAAGTTATAAGCGATTTACTCAACAGTGATAACCTAAAAGTAGCTATTACTCAGCTATGCAATGAGTCACGGGTCTGGAACTTCACTATGTTATAGCTGACCCCAAAATAGGTGAATAACATATTGAAACAAAATACTCTAAATGCAATAATTTCCAAGTTATAAGCGATTTACTCAACAGTGATAACCTAAAAGTAGCTATTACTCAGCTATGCCATGAGCTACACGTCTGAAATTTTACTATGTTATAGCTGACCCAAAAGTAGGTGAACAACATATTTAAGCAAAATACTGTAAATGCAATAGTTTTCAAGTTACAACTGATTTACTCAATAGTGATGACCTAAAAGTAGCTATTACTCAGCTATGCCATGAGCTACAGGTCTGAAATTTTACTATGTTATAGCTGACCCAAAAGTAGGTGAACAACATATTTAAGCAAAATACTGTAAATGCAATAGTTTTCAAGTTACAACTGATTTACTCAATAGTGATGATCTAAAAGTAGCTATTACTCAGCTATGCCATGAGCTACAGGTCTGAAATTTTACTATGTTATAGTTGACCCAAAAGTAGCTGAATAACATATTTATACTAAATTCTCTAAATGCAATAGTTTTCCAACTACAACTGATTTACTCAACAGTGATAACCTAAAAGTAGCTATTACTCAGCTATGCCATGAGCTACACGTCTGAAATTTTACTATGTTATAGCTGACCCAAAAGTAGGTGAACAACATATTTAAGCAAAATACTGTAAATGCAATAGTTTTCAAGTTACAACTGATTTACTCAATAGTGATGACCTAAAAGTAGCTATTACTCAGCTATGCCATGAGCTACAGGTCTGTAATTTCACTATGTTATAGCTGACCCAAAAGTAGCTGAATAACATATTTATACGAAATTCTCTAAATGCAATAGTTTTCCAATTACAACTGATTTACTCAATAGTGAGAACTTCAAAGTAGCTATTACTCAGCTATGCAAGGAGCCACAGATCTGAAACTTCACTATGTTATAGCTGATCCCAAAATAGGTGAATAACATATTGAAACAAAATACTCTAAATGCAATAGTTTCCAAGTTATAAGCGATTTACTCAACAGTGATAACCTAAAAGTAGCTATTACTCAGCTATGCAATGAGTCACGGGTCTGGAACTTCACTATGTTATAGCTGACCCCAAAATAGGTGAATAACATATTGAAACAAAATACTCTAAATGCAATAATTTCCAAGTTATAAGCGATTTACTCAACAGTGATAACCTAAAAGTAGCTATTACTCAGCTATGCCATGAGCTACACGTCTGAAATTTTACTATGTTATAGCTGACCCAAAAGTAGGTGAACAACATATTTAAGCAAAATACTGTAAATGCAATAGTTTTCAAGTTACAACTGATTTACTCAATAGTGATGATCTAAAAGTAGCTATTACTCAGCTATGCCATGAGCTACAGGTCTGAAATTTTACTATGTTATAGCTGACCCAAAAGTAGGTGAACAACATATTTAAGCAAAATACTGTAAATGCAATAGTTTTCAAGTTACAACTGATTTACTCAATAATGATGACCTAAAAGTAGCTATTACTCAGCTATGCCATGAGCTACACGTCTGAAATTTTACTATGTTATAGCTGACCCAAAAGTAGGTGAACAACATATTTAAGCAAAATACTGTAAATGCAATAGTTTTCAAGTTACAACTGATTTACTCAATAGTGATGATCTAAAAGTAGCTATTACTCAGCTATGCCATGAGCTACAGGTCTGAAATTTTACTATGTTATAGCTGACCCAAAAGTAGGTGAACAACATATTTAAGCAAAATACTGTAAATGCAATAGTTTTCAAGTTACAACTGATTTACTCAATAGTGATGACCTAAAAGTAGCTATTACTCAGCTATGCCATGAGCTACAGGTCTGAAATTTTACTATGTTATAGTTGACCCAAAAGTAGCTGAATAACATATTTATACTAAATTCTCTAAATGCAATAATTTTCCAATTACAACTGATTTACTCAATAGTGAGAACCTCAAAGTAGTTATTACTCAGCTATGCAATGAGCTACAGGTCTGAAATTTCACTATGTTATAGCTGACCCAAAAGTAGGTGAACAACATATTAAAGCAAAATACTGTAAATGCAATAGTTTTCAAGTTACAACTGATTTACTCAATAGTGATGACCTAAAAGTAGCTATTACTCAGCTATGCCACGAGCTACAGGTCTGAAATTTTACTATGTTATAGCTGACCCAAAAGTAGGTGAACAACATATTAAAGCAAAATACTGTAAATGCAATAGTTTTCAAGTTACAACTGATTTACTCAATAGTGATGACCTAAAAGTAGCTATTACTCAGCTATGCCATGAGCTACAGGTCTGAAATTTTACTATGTTATAGTTGACCCAAAAGTAGCTGAATAACATATTTATACTAAATTCTCTAAATGCAATAGTTTTCCAATTACAACTGATTTACTCAATAGTGAGAACCTCAAAGTAGTTATTACTCAGCTATGCAATGAGCTACAGGTCTGAAATTTCACTATGTTATAGCTGACCCAAAAGTAGGTGAACAACATATTAAAGCAAAATACTGTAAATGCAATAGTTTTCAAGTTACAACTGATTTACTCAATAGTGATGACCTAAAAGTAGCTATTACTCAGCTATGCCATGAGCTACACGTCTGAAATTTTACTATGTTATAGCTGACCCAAAAGTAGGTGAACAACATATTTAAGCAAAATACTGTAAATGCAATAGTTTTCAAGTTACAACTGATTTACTCAATAGTGATGACCTAAAAGTAGCTATTACTCAGCTATGCCATGAGCTACAGGTCTGTAATTTCACTATGTTATAGCTGACCCAAAAGTAGCTGAATAACATATTTATACGAAATTCTCTAAATGCAATAGTTTTCCAATTACAACTGATTTACTCAATAGTGAGAACTTCAAAGTAGCTATTACTCAGCTATGCAAGGAGCCACAGATCTGAAACTTCACTATGTTATAGCTGATCCCAAAATAGGTGAATAACATATTGAAACAAAATACTCTAAATGCAATAGTTTCCAAGTTATAAGCGATTTACTCAACAGTGATAACCTAAAAGTAGCTATTACTCAGCTATGCAATGAGTCACGGGTCTGGAACTTCACTATGTTATAGCTGACCCCAAAATAGGTGAATAACATATTGAAACAAAATACTCTAAATGCAATAATTTCCAAGTTATAAGCGATTTACTCAACAGTGATAACCTAAAAGTAGCTATTACTCAGCTATGCCATGAGCTACACGTCTGAAATTTTACTATGTTATAGCTGACCCAAAAGTAGGTGAACAACATATTTAAGCAAAATACTGTAAATGCAATAGTTTTCAAGTTACAACTGATTTACTCAATAGTGATGACCTAAAAGTAGCTATTACTCAGCTATGCCATGAGCTACAGGTCTGAAATTTTACTATGTTATAGCTGACCCAAAAGTAGGTGAACAACATATTTAAGCAAAATACTGTAAATGCAATAGTTTTCAAGTTACAACTGATTTACTCAATAGTGATGATCTAAAAGTAGCTATTACTCAGCTATGCCATGAGCTACAGGTCTGAAATTTTACTATGTTATAGTTGACCCAAAAGTAGCTGAATAACATATTTATACTAAATTCTCTAAATGCAATAGTTTTCCAACTACAACTGATTTACTCAACAGTGATAACCTAAAAGTAGCTATTACTCAGCTATGCCATGAGCTACACGTCTGAAATTTTACTATGTTATAGCTGACCCAAAAGTAGGTGAACAACATATTTAAGCAAAATACTGTAAATGCAATAGTTTTCAAGTTACAACTGATTTACTCAATAGTGATGACCTAAAAGTAGCTATTACTCAGCTATGCCATGAGCTACAGGTCTGTAATTTCACTATGTTATAGCTGACCCAAAAGTAGCTGAATAACATATTTATACGAAATTCTCTAAATGCAATAGTTTTCCAATTACAACTGATTTACTCAATAGTGAGAACTTCAAAGTAGCTATTACTCAGCTATGCAAGGAGCCACAGATCTGAAACTTCACTATGTTATAGCTGATCCCAAAATAGGTGAATAACATATTGAAACAAAATACTCTAAATGCAATAGTTTCCAAGTTATAAGCGATTTACTCAACAGTGATAACCTAAAAGTAGCTATTACTCAGCTATGCAATGAGTCACGGGTCTGGAACTTCACTATGTTATAGCTGACCCCAAAATAGGTGAATAACATATTGAAACAAAATACTCTAAATGCAATAATTTCCAAGTTATAAGCGATTTACTCAACAGTGATAACCTAAAAGTAGCTATTACTCAGCTATGCCATGAGCTACACGTCTGAAATTTTACTATGTTATAGCTGACCCAAAAGTAGGTGAACAACATATTTAAGCAAAATACTGTAAATGCAATAGTTTTCAAGTTACAACTGATTTACTCAATAGTGATGATCTAAAAGTAGCTATTACTCAGCTATGCCATGAGCTACAGGTCTGAAATTTTACTATGTTATAGCTGACCCAAAAGTAGGTGAACAACATATTTCAGCAAAATACTGTAAATGCAATAGTTTTCAAGTTACAACTGATTTACTCAATAATGATGACCTAAAAGTAGCTATTACTCAGCTATGCCATGAGCTACACGTCTGAAATTTTACTATGTTATAGCTGACCCAAAAGTAGGTGAACAACATATTTAAGCAAAATACTGTAAATGCAATAGTTTTCAAGTTACAACTGATTTACTCAATAGTGATGATCTAAAAGTAGCTATTACTCAGCTATGCCATGAGCTACAGGTCTGAAATTTTACTATGTTATAGCTGACCCAAAAGTAGGTGAACAACATATTTAAGCAAAATACTGTAAATGCAATAGTTTTCAAGTTACAACTGATTTACTCAATAATGATGACCTAAAAGTAGCTATTACTCAGCTATGCCATGAGCTACACGTCTGAAATTTTACTATGTTATAGCTGACCCAAAAGTAGGTGAACAACATATTTAAGCAAAATACTGTAAATGCAATAGTTTTCAAGTTACAACTGATTTACTCAATAGTGATGATCTAAAAGTAGCTATTACTCAGCTATGCCATGAGCTACAGGTCTGAAATTTTACTATGTTATAGCTGACCCAAAAGTAGGTGAACAACATATTAAAGCAAAATACTGTAAATGCAATAGTTTTCAAGTTACAACTGATTTACTCAATAGTGATGACCTAAAAGTAGCTATTACTCAGCTATGCCATGAGCTACAGGTCTGAAATTTTACTATGTTATAGCTGACCCAAAAGTAGGTGAACAACATATTTAAGCAAAATACTGTAAATGCAATAGTTTTCAAGTTACAACTGATTTACTCAATAGTGATGATCTAAAAGTAGCTATTACTCAGCTATGCCATGAGCTACAGGTCTGAAATTTTACTATGTTATAGTTGACCCAAAAGTAGCTGAATAACATATTTATACTAAATTCTCTAAATGCAATAGTTTTCCAACTACAACTGATTTACTCAACAGTGATAACCTAAAAGTAGCTATTACTCAGCTATGCCATGAGCTACACGTCTGAAATTTTACTATGTTATAGCTGACCCAAAAGTAGGTGAACAACATATTTAAGCAAAATACTGTAAATGCAATAGTTTTCAAGTTACAACTGATTTACTCAATAGTGATGACCTAAAAGTAGCTATTACTCAGCTATGCCATGAGCTACAGGTCTGTAATTTCACTATGTTATAGCTGACCCAAAAGTAGCTGAATAACATATTTATACGAAATTCTCTAAATGCAATAGTTTTCCAATTACAACTGATTTACTCAATAGTGAGAACTTCAAAGTAGCTATTACTCAGCTATGCAAGGAGCCACAGATCTGAAACTTCACTATGTTATAGCTGATCCCAAAATAGGTGAATAACATATTGAAACAAAATACTCTAAATGCAATAGTTTCCAAGTTATAAGCGATTTACTCAACAGTGATAACCTAAAAGTAGCTATTACTCAGCTATGCAATGAGTCACGGGTCTGGAACTTCACTATGTTATAGCTGACCCCAAAATAGGTGAATAACATATTGAAACAAAATACTCTAAATGCAATAATTTCCAAGTTATAAGCGATTTACTCAACAGTGATAACCTAAAAGTAGCTATTACTCAGCTATGCCATGAGCTACACGTCTGAAATTTTACTATGTTATAGCTGACCCAAAAGTAGGTGAACAACATATTTAAGCAAAATACTGTAAATGCAATAGTTTTCAAGTTACAACTGATTTACTCAATAGTGATGATCTAAAAGTAGCTATTACTCAGCTATGCCATGAGCTACAGGTCTGAAATTTTACTATGTTATAGCTGACCCAAAAGTAGGTGAACAACATATTTCAGCAAAATACTGTAAATGCAATAGTTTTCAAGTTACAACTGATTTACTCAATAATGATGACCTAAAAGTAGCTATTACTCAGCTATGCCATGAGCTACACGTCTGAAATTTTACTATGTTATAGCTGACCCAAAAGTAGGTGAACAACATATTTAAGCAAAATACTGTAAATGCAATAGTTTTCAAGTTACAACTGATTTACTCAATAGTGATGACCTAAAAGTAGCTATTACTCAGCTATGCCATGAGCTACAGGTCTGAAATTTTACTATGTTATAGCTGACCCAAAAGTAGGTGAACAACATATTTAAGCAAAATACTGTAAATGCAATAGTTTTCAAGTTACAACTGATTTACTCAATAATGATGACCTAAAAGTAGCTATTACTCAGCTATGCCATGAGCTACACGTCTGAAATTTTACTATGTTATAGCTGACCCAAAAGTAGGTGAACAACATATTTAAGCAAAATACTGTAAATGCAATAGTTTTCAAGTTACAACTGATTTACTCAATAGTGATGATCTAAAAGTAGCTATTACTCAGCTATGCCATGAGCTACAGGTCTGAAATTTTACTATGTTATAGCTGACCCAAAAGTAGGTGAACAACATATTAAAGCAAAATACTGTAAATGCAATAGTTTTCAAGTTACAACTGATTTACTCAATAGTGATGACCTAAAAGTAGCTATTACTCAGCTATGCCATGAGCTACAGGTCTGAAATTTTACTATGTTATAGTTGACCCAAAAGTAGCTGAATAACATATTTATACTAAATTCTCTAAATGCAATAGTTTTCCAATTACAACTGATTTACTCAATAGTGAGAACCTCAAAGTAGTTATTACTCAGCTATGCAATGAGCTACAGGTCTGAAATTTCACTATGTTATAGCTGACCCAAAAGTAGGTGAACAACATATTAAAGCAAAATACTGTAAATGCAATAGTTTTCAAGTTACAACTGATTTACTCAATAGTGATGACCTAAAAGTAGCTATTACTCAGCTATGCCATGAGCTACAGGTCTGAAATTTTACTATGTTATAGCTGACCCAAAAGTAGGTGAACAACATATTTAAGCAAAATACTGTAAATGCAATAGTTTTCAAGTTACAACTGATTTACTCAATAGTGATGACCTAAAAGTAGCTATTACTCAGCTATGCCATGAGCTACAGGTCTGTAATTTCACTATGTTATAGCTGACCCAAAAGTAGCTGAATAACATATTTATACGAAATTCTCTAAATGCAATAGTTTTCCAATTACAACTGATTTACTCAATAGTGAGAACTTCAAAGTAGCTATTACTCAGCTATGCAAGGAGCCACAGATCTGAAACTTCACTATGTTATAGCTGATCCCAAAATAGGTGAATAACATATTGAAACAAAATACTCTAAATGCAATAGTTTCCAAGTTATAAGCGATTTACTCAACAGTGATAACCTAAAAGTAGCTATTACTCAGCTATGCAATGAGTCACGGGTCTGGAACTTCACTATGTTATAGCTGACCCCAAAATAGGTGAATAACATATTGAAACAAAATACTCTAAATGCAATAATTTCCAAGTTATAAGCGATTTACTCAACAGTGATAACCTAAAAGTAGCTATTACTCAGCTATGCCATGAGCTACACGTCTGAAATTTTACTATGTTATAGCTGACCCAAAAGTAGGTGAACAACATATTTAAGCAAAATACTGTAAATGCAATAGTTTTCAAGTTACAACTGATTTACTCAATAGTGATGACCTAAAAGTAGCTATTACTCAGCTATGCCATGAGCTACAGGTCTGAAATTTTACTATGTTATAGCTGACCCAAAAGTAGGTGAACAACATATTTAAGCAAAATACTGTAAATGCAATAGTTTTCAAGTTACAACTGATTTACTCAATAGTGATGATCTAAAAGTAGCTATTACTCAGCTATGCCATGAGCTACAGGTCTGAAATTTTACTATGTTATAGTTGACCCAAAAGTAGCTGAATAACATATTTATACTAAATTCTCTAAATGCAATAGTTTTCCAACTACAACTGATTTACTCAACAGTGATAACCTAAAAGTAGCTATTACTCAGCTATGCCATGAGCTACACGTCTGAAATTTTACTATGTTATAGCTGACCCAAAAGTAGGTGAACAACATATTTAAGCAAAATACTGTAAATGCAATAGTTTTCAAGTTACAACTGATTTACTCAATAGTGATGACCTAAAAGTAGCTATTACTCAGCTATGCCATGAGCTACAGGTCTGTAATTTCACTATGTTATAGCTGACCCAAAAGTAGCTGAATAACATATTTATACGAAATTCTCTAAATGCAATAGTTTTCCAATTACAACTGATTTACTCAATAGTGAGAACTTCAAAGTAGCTATTACTCAGCTATGCAAGGAGCCACAGATCTGAAACTTCACTATGTTATAGCTGATCCCAAAATAGGTGAATAACATATTGAAACAAAATACTCTAAATGCAATAGTTTCCAAGTTATAAGCGATTTACTCAACAGTGATAACCTAAAAGTAGCTATTACTCAGCTATGCAATGAGTCACGGGTCTGGAACTTCACTATGTTATAGCTGACCCCAAAATAGGTGAATAACATATTGAAACAAAATACTCTAAATGCAATAATTTCCAAGTTATAAGCGATTTACTCAACAGTGATAACCTAAAAGTAGCTATTACTCAGCTATGCCATGAGCTACACGTCTGAAATTTTACTATGTTATAGCTGACCCAAAAGTAGGTGAACAACATATTTAAGCAAAATACTGTAAATGCAATAGTTTTCAAGTTACAACTGATTTACTCAATAGTGATGATCTAAAAGTAGCTATTACTCAGCTATGCCATGAGCTACAGGTCTGAAATTTTACTATGTTATAGCTGACCCAAAAGTAGGTGAACAACATATTTAAGCAAAATACTGTAAATGCAATAGTTTTCAAGTTACAACTGATTTACTCAATAATGATGACCTAAAAGTAGCTATTACTCAGCTATGCCATGAGCTACACGTCTGAAATTTTACTATGTTATAGCTGACCCAAAAGTAGGTGAACAACATATTTAAGCAAAATACTGTAAATGCAATAGTTTTCAAGTTACAACTGATTTACTCAATAGTGATGATCTAAAAGTAGCTATTACTCAGCTATGCCATGAGCTACAGGTCTGAAATTTTACTATGTTATAGCTGACCCAAAAGTAGGTGAACAACATATTTAAGCAAAATACTGTAAATGCAATAGTTTTCAAGTTACAACTGATTTACTCAATAGTGATGACCTAAAAGTAGCTATTACTCAGCTATGCCATGAGCTACAGGTCTGAAATTTTACTATGTTATAGTTGACCCAAAAGTAGCTGAATAACATATTTATACTAAATTCTCTAAATGCAATAATTTTCCAATTACAACTGATTTACTCAATAGTGAGAACCTCAAAGTAGTTATTACTCAGCTATGCAATGAGCTACAGGTCTGAAATTTCACTATGTTATAGCTGACCCAAAAGTAGGTGAACAACATATTAAAGCAAAATACTGTAAATGCAATAGTTTTCAAGTTACAACTGATTTACTCAATAGTGATGACCTAAAAGTAGCTATTACTCAGCTATGCCATGAGCTACAGGTCTGAAATTTTACTATGTTATAGCTGACCCAAAAGTAGCTGAATAACATATTTATACGAAATTCTCTAAATGCAATAGTTTTCCAATTACAACTGATTTACTCAATAGTGAGAACTTCAAAGTAGCTATTACTCAGCTATGCAATGAGCCACAGATCTGAAACTTCACTATGTTATAGCTGATCCCAAAATAGGTGAATAACATATTGAAACAAAATACTCTAAATGCAATAGTTTCCAAGTTATAAGCGATTTACTCAACAGTGATAACCTAAAAGTAGCTATTACTCAGCTATGCCATGAGCTACAGGTCTGAAATTTTACTATGTTATAGCAGACCCAAAAGTAGCTGAATAACATATTTATACAAAATTCTCTAAATGCAATAGTTTTGAAGTTATAAGCAATTTACTCAACAGTGATAACCTAAAAGTAGCTATTACTCAGCTATGCCATGAGCTATAGGTCTAAAATTTTACTATGTTATAGCTGACCCAAAAGTAGCTGAATAACATATTTATACGAAATTCTCTAAATGCAATAGTTTTTAAGTTACAAGTGATTCTACTCATGATGGAAGTTACTGAAAAGCCCAAAAGTAGCTATTACTCACTTAGCTATTGAGACAGACACCCAACTTACTCACCATATTGTAGCTATGAAAAAAGTAGCTGAATAACATATTTTAACAAAATGCTCTAGATGCAACAGTTTTCAAGTTATAAATGATTTTGTGCATGATTTCATGAATGTTAATGCATTAAAAATTATTAAAAAAATTTATTAAAAAAAAAGTAAGAGAGATCCAGGTCTCATACTCACACAAGAGAATCTACCTCTGGCCTAGTACATATATGCAAGATATGAGAGAAATCCCTGCAATAGTCACTGAGAAAATTGTGATAAAAAGTTGAAATTTTCACACTTTTGGTGGGGGTACCCCCCTTGTAATGTCTCTAGCAAACAGACGAACAGACAGATTTGCATGCCTTGAACAATTCTTCATCCTCGATAGATAAGGTATCTTTTAAAAAAAACAGCACGTCTCTAGGCCTTGTAGTTTTGGAGGAGAAGTTGTTCACGCGGACGCGTACGCGTACGCCCACGCCGCAGAGTGACGACATAATGCCAGCTGACTGACAAGTCAGCTGACATAAAAAAAGTAAGACAGATCCAGGTCTCATACTCACACAAGAGAATCTACCTCTGGCCTAGTACATATATGCAAGATATGAGAGAAATCCCTGCAATAGTCACTGAGAAAATTGTGATAAAAAGTTGAAATTTTCACACTTTTGGTGGGGGTACCCCCCTTGTAATGTCTCTAGCAAACAGACGAACAGACAGATTTGCATGCCTTGAACAATTTTTCATCCTCGATAGATAAGGTATCTTTTAAAAAAAACAGTATGTCTCTAGGCCTTGTTGTTTTGGAGAAGAAGTTGTTCATGCGGACGCGTACGCGGACGCGTACGCCCACGCCGCAGAGTGATGACATAATGTCAGCTGACATAAAAAAAACGCCCACGCCGCAGAGTGATGACATAATGTCAGCTGACATAAAAAAACAGTATGTCTCTAGGCCTTGTAGTTTTGGAGGAGAAGTTGTTCATGCTAAGGCGGACGCCGTAGAGTGACGACATAAGTCAGCTGACTGACAAACTGACGGAAAATTACTGTAGATCTTAATACTTGGAAGAAATTTTAAAAGCTCACCTTAATGGATTGAGGGATCAGTTACCAAAAAAGTTTCTTCTAATGTAACACAATTTGTATTGAACTGATGCAAAATTTTTGTTTTATCTTATCTGTTTCGGTATAGTAGATGTTGTGACAATTAGTTCAGTCCCTCTGTTCACACAATTCTGTCCACACACACCTGTAGTTCCAGTCCAGCCCAGTGCTCTGTATTGTGCCATCACCCGACTCAATGCACTGGACACTCGCACTCGCTCAGGCTTCAGCTTTTGCCTGTAATACCTCTGTAAGGACCTGTGTCCCACTGCACTGCCTGTATAATACATAAAAATATACACCTGCTATACATAAGTAATTTAGAAGTATTTATACAGTGCCAAAAACGATGTAAACATCCTCTAAGGCACAGATGTCCTAAAAGGCATAGTACAGTTCCAGAAAGAGGCCGCAGTCCATGTTAGTGTCTGATAGGGGAGAAATGCTATGCTGGAAGATAGGCTAATATGAATACGTAATTCTTCAACTGTTTTCTCAATCAATTGATACTTTCCATGGTATGATGGCTGGAGGGTGCTTGTTCCATTCTGTTGGAGCAGCTACTGTGAAAATGTGCAACACCAAGCGTGCATTTGGTCTGGTTGGGAAAACTGCAAAGCGATTGCCCTGTGTGAGATCACTCCGCCTAATTAAAGAGGACAGACATGCGGGTTGGCTAAAATTTATTGCCTTATAAGTAAGAAGGCTGTATTTGAACAACATATGGTACTGAATGGGAAGCCAGTGTAGTTTGTGTAAGAAGGGTGTCACATGACTGAATTTGTTTAGTTTGCACACGTAGTTACATAAGGCATTTTGAACCCTTTGAAGTCTGCTAAGTCTAATAAAGCAATAAATTGTAGTAGTCCAGGGGACTGCTTACCAATACATTTGCCACCATCCCAGCTCTTTCATGGGTTAGATACCTGCAGACCCCCTGTAGTTTCCAGAGATGGTAGTAACATATACAACATAAACTAGACCTACGCATTGGAGAACCAATGCAAACAAATTTATATCCACAGGAAAGACAACTCACCAAAGCCAGTGAACCATTGTTTGACCTTGATCGAGGGGTCAAAGGTCAAACCTGAACACATCAGAAAATTTCCAGCCCATGATTTCCTATAAGTTGGTTTCACATTGCAAACCTCTAGGATCAACTAGAGGAATGCTTTTGCTAACAAAAGCGAAGCGTCCCTTAAAGTTTAAAATGCTTTGTGGTTTTAATAAGCAAGCTGTAAAGCTAAGAATGCACAAAGCTGCACCGTATGCTTTCCCAATACCTCTTAATACATTCTGAAGCTATAAAAGCAACGATAAAGGAGATATAAGGCAAAAACTCCAAAGCAGCTATTTATGACCCCAGTTTGGCCCATAAGGGAGGGTCGGGGGGTAAAACTGACAGGCTATTTAGACTCTCCACATATGCTTTCCCAATACCTCTTAATACATTCTGAAGGTCTAAAAGCAACAAAAAAGGAGATATAAGGCAAAACTCCAAAGGAACTATTTTATGACCCCAGTTTGACCCATAAAGGGGGGTCGGGGGATAAAACTGACCGGCTATTTAGATTCTCCACATATGCTTTCCCAATACCTCTTAATACATTCTGAAGCTATAAAAGCAACGATAAAGGAGATATAAGGCCAAAACTCCAAAGCAGCTATTTATGACCCCAGTTTGGCCCATGGGGGGGGGGGGGGGGGGGTCGGGGGGTAAAACTGACCAGCTATTTAGACTCTCCACATTCTTTCCCAATACCTCTTAATACATTCTGAAGCTATAAAAGCAACAATAAAGGAGATATAAGGCAAAAACTCAAAATCAGCTATTTATGACCCCAGTTTGACCCATAAGGGGGGGGCCGGGGGGTAAAACTGACCGGCTATTTATACTCTCCACATATGCTTTTTCAATACCTCTTAATACATTCTGAAGGTATAAAAGCAACAATAAAGGAGATATAAGGCAAAACTCCAAAGCAACTATTTTATGACCCCAGTTTGACCCATTAAACTGACCGGCTATTTAGATTCTCCACATATGCTTTCCCAATACTTCTTAATACATTCTGAAGCTATAAAAGCAACAATAAAGTTTAAAATGCTTTGTGGTTTTAATAAGCATGGTGTAAAGCTAAGAATGCACAAAGCTGCACCGTATGCTTTCCCAATACCTCTTAATATATTCTGAAGCTATAAAAGCAACGATAAAGGAGATATAAGGCAAAAACTCCAAAGCAGCCATTTATGACCCCAGTTTGGCCCATAAGGTGGGGTCGGGGGGGGGGGGTAAAACTGACCGGCTATTTAGACTCTCCACATATGCTTTCCCAATACCTCTTAATATATTCTGAAGCTCTAAAAGCAACAATACAGGAGATATAAGGCAAAAACTCAAAATTGAAAATTTTAATTACTTAAATGTAGCTTTTATAAGCTACAAGCTTACCATGTGGGACTTAATGCTGTTCTCGGGTGGCCACACCCGGGGCCAACGTCTTAGAAAGAAAGATCGTTCTTGTTAGCCACCGGATACACTGCTAGTTGTCGTCACGTGATAACCTCTGACCTCTCGCCCTACTTTCTCGTTGAAATTTTCTAAAACCTACCCCTCAGCTGTAAACAGCGGGGAGGCAGGGTGGGACTCTTCTAAGTCCCACATGGTAAGCTTGTAGCTTATAAAAGCTACATTTAAGTAATTAAAATTTTCAATTTTATTACGCTACAATAGCTTACCATGTGGGACTTAATGCTGAATTCAACCGCCCGGTGGCGGGATTACAGCTGAGACTGGAAGATATGTCATTTTTTTTCTAAGATTTTGAATTAATACATAAAGAATAGTGCTAGAAATACCAGTCTGAGTCCCATTTACAGTGCCCCGATCCCGAAGACCGGGCCTGTAATGAGCCAAAAACCTAAGTAAAATGGGGGACAGTGCTAAAAACTGTCTAGATGTTTGATTGTAGGACGGAAGTGCAGCAGTGCTCACTTGAGGTCTAAGGGTCCCTGAGGGACCTTCAAGAGTGACTGACCAACCCAGTGGTTGGGTGTCATAAATTTTTAACCTGAATATGAGATTAATGACAACTTAAGAAGTCCTTAATACAAATTACTTGATAACTAAAAAACAAAAATGACCTTACCCGTAACATCTTAAAGGTAAAGGAATACCTAGATCCTGGGAGAGACTCCTGAAGACTTGGTTGTAGCGGATGTGCCCCCCCCCCCCCCTTTTTTTCTTTCCGAGGACAAGTGGTCTGAGGGGAAGTATCTAGGACTTGTTGTGCCGCCACTACGGGTCCCAGATACATATTGTTGTCGGTGTCTGACCAAGTAAGGTCTTTTAGATAAAAATTTGTAAATGTGTTGTGAGCTTTCCAGTGACAGGCTTGCATGATTTGGTCCACCGATACCCCACCGTAAAAGGCCTTAGAGGCCGCAAAGCCCGGATGTCATGCGCTTTGACTTGGACCAAGTCCAAGGCTTGTTGGTCTGCTTGTTTGTAGCAAAGTAGGATGGTTTGTTTCAACCAGGAAGAGAGAGTAGCGGGTCTGATGTCTGTTCTTTCTTGAAGGAGATGAAAAGGAGAGAACAAGACCCTCTCAGGTCTTTGGTTCGGTCCAGATAATACCTCAGCGCCCATACCGGACACAGGGTCCTGTCTTCCTTGAATTGTCTATCTACAATGGTAGTCAAAGCAGGAATAGTCACCCGAGACACACTTTGAGAACCTTCTCTTGCTAGTTGGTTTTTGGCTATGAAATCTGAAGAAGGGAACAAGGCAACCTTTTCCCATTGGCCTAGATTAGATACTTTGTTTGCGACCCAGGCATGGATTTCGCTGTGGCGCTTGCCGGAGGCTAAAGCTAGCAAGAAAGCAGTTTTAAGAGTGAGATGTTTGAGGTCTTTCATGGGCTCAAAGGGTGCTTTTGTGAGCTCATTGAGAACAACAGAAAGGTTCCACCTGGGGAGATTTCTGGAACTTTTAGGACGATCCCTGTGAAAACTGGAGAGTAACCTATGAAGGTCTGCATTGTGTGCAATATGTTGGGCCGTTGGGCCTAAAGTGTCAACGATTGCAGTCCTGTAACCATCAATGGTCGAGGGGCGCCTGATTAAGTATTGGTACAGGTACATGAAAAAATCTGAGATTTGTTTCACAGATGGAGTGGAGAAATCCACCAAATTTTCTCTGCACCATTTTTCAAATAGGGCCCACTTTGACTTGTAGATGGTCCTTGTTGATGACCGCTGAGGGGCAGCAATTCTCTCTGCCACCTCCACAGAGAAGCCTTGTTCTTGGAGTTGTCCACTCCTAGACACAAGGCATGGAGGTTGAGCTGCTGGGGGTTGTTGTGGAACACATACTTGTGGGACTGTTTGAGTAGGGTCGTTGACACTGGGAGTTGTAGTGGGATCTCTGTTGAGAGCTGCACTAGGTCCCAAAACCAGGGCATCCCTGGCCAGCCTGGGGCTATCACGATGATCAGGCAATGACATTGCTTGATCTTTTGGATCACCTTGTGAAGGAGAGCCGTAGGAGGGTAAGCATAGGCCGTGAGGTTGTTCCAGTTTATGTTTTGAGCATCTATGTCCCAGGCCCTTGGGTCTGGGATAGGGGACACGTACAGTGGGAGCTTGTGGTTCAGGTGAGTGGCAAATAAGTCTACATGAGGGGTGAACCACTTCTGGCAGATCTGTTTGAACACCTGTGGGTGCAGAGACCATTCTGTTGACTGCACTTGGTTGGACCTGGACAGTAGGTCGGCCATCACATTCAGGCACCCTGGGATGTGCCTGGCTCTCAATGTTATGTGGTAGTTATCTTCTTGACAGTTGACTTAATGCTATGTTGGCATTTTTCCAAGGAAGCATTGCAAGAAGAGGAGGTTTTGGCAAAGGCAGCGGTGAAGTTGAGGGTAGAGATATTTTGCCTAGCCTACAGGGGACTGATCTTCCTCTGAAGAAGATGACACATATCTGGACCTTGATTTGTGTTTACTCTTATCAGAGTGCTTCTTAGGTCTGGAAGAAGGGATCCGAGATTCATCGGAATCCTCATGTAGTTGGTTCGAGGCAGAGCCCGGATCAACTGGATGCCTATGGCTTTGCTTTTGTGAGTACAAAACCTCTTTCGGATGAACCTCAGAGGGGGCAACGTACTGATCCGAGGTATCTGGCCTGGATTAAGTACTGGCCGAGGAGGGAGAGCTGGACCGACGTCCACATCCATAGCCTCGGTATAAATATTAGTACTAGATCTCGGAGGGGGTAGGTCCAGATGGGCAGCAGTGTTACTGGATGTACCAGGGTTGGAAGCAGGAAGCGAGGACTCAGCCTCGGGTTTCTTTTTGATGGTTAACTCCTCTCGGAGTGATTGAAAAGCTTCCAACATGGATGCCTGGAAGGAACCCATTTGTTGCTGCAATTGTATATTTAAGGAATCACCCAGGGATTTTTCAATATTTTTCTGAATTTTATTTTGTAAAGCTGTACCTGGGGTGGGTGGGACAGACTTGGCTAGGGTCTTTAATGACAAAGAACTGAAGGCGAGAGGTTGAGGACGGGGGGGTGAGGTAAAAAGATTATCAGCAGCACTCTCTAGGTCTGCATTTGATCCAGTGAAGGAATCGCCCTTGCCTTCACCCAAAAGATCTAGTTCATCATCTTTGGAACTAGTTGCCGCTTTTTGCATTTTAAGATAACGTTTCCTGTTTTGAATTTTATTCAGCTGTTCATCTGTAAAAGATGTACAGATTTGACAGGGAGCTTCGAAGGTGACACAGGGGTCATCTCCCTTGCCAGCCTCCCTACAGGTAGGGCAATAGTTGTGGAGGTCGAAATTAAAGCAAAAGTGGCGGCATTTCAGAGCTCTCGGTTTGTCTTTATTTGCTTGGTGGAGAGACATTTTTAACGCAATAAAAGACGTAGAATATAATAGCCTGTACCGAGGAGAACTCAAAACACACGAAAGCAAGAGAAATACTTATCCTGTGAAAATTAAAATTTTACAGAATGATCTATGATATATATTCAAAGAAATATCCAAATATTAGCCTCCAACAATAAGTAAAGTCTGAGAAATAAATGAAAATGTCTGTATATTTACAAACTGCTACCAGTCAATTGTGGCCAACGAAAAAGTAGGGCGATTGGTCAGAAGTTATCACGTGACGACAACTGCCAGTATATCCGGTGGCTAACAAGAACAATCTTTTTTTCTAAGATGTTGGCCCCGGGTGTGGCCACCCGAGAACAGCATTAAGTCCCACATGGTAAGCTATTATAGCGTAATAAAATCGGCTATTTTATGACCCCAGTTTGACCCATAAGGGGGGATCGGGGGTAAAACTGACCGGCTATTTAGACTCTCCATATATGCTTTCCCAATACCTCCCAGTACATTTTACAGCTCTAAATGCAATACTTAAGAAGATAATAGGGGGGTTGGCCTAAATTTAAGGCTTTCAGATTGGAAGGTGTCAGAAAATCACTCATAAATGAGACATTTTTCAAGGGATTGCTCCCAAAATCTAATCAGCTCGCGTTTTCGACAGTATGAACAGGTGTGTCAAATTATAAGGCTGTGTAGCAAGTAGTTTTTCCTGAACTGCGATGACGGGGGGTGTACTTCAAAAAATTGTTTTTGATCATGTGACCTTCATAAAGGTCAAAGGTCAAATTTAAGCATGCAGAAAAATTTCTCAATGCCTAAGGTATATAACTGTCACATATGGTTTGAAACCTTCTAAAAATAAGGGAGATATTCAAGGGAGACCATAATGCGGCGGCGGAGGCGGCAGCGAGGAAACTGAGGCGAAAACAAATAAGCACCCTTTCAGGGACGCTTAATAAAGAGCGAGTTATACGCACTTTTAAGTTTGTTTGCCCTCGTTTGACCTTGAAGGAGGGGCTCAAGATTAAATCTGACCACATCAGAAGATTCTCGGCCCATGATTTCTCATAAGTTAGTTTCACATTACAAGCCTCTAAGACCAATAATAAGCGAGTTATAAGCACTTTTAAGTTTTCCTATCCTCATTTGACCTTGAAGGAGGGGCACAAGGTCAAACCTGAACACATCAGATTCCAACCCCATGATTTCCTATACGCTGCTTTCACATTGCAAACCTGTAGGACCAATAATAAGCAAGTTATAAGCACTTTTAAGTTTGGATATCCTCGTTTGACCTTGAGGGAGCGAACCCTAAACCAAAGTATCCATCGGATGCTTCCGGTGGATACAATTAGCCATATGCATTGAGTTTGTCAGCATCCAGGATGACACCAAGGTTTTTGACTGATTCAGCTGGTTACATGATATTACCAAGAAGACTTACAGTGAATGATGACATCATGGAATTTCTAATTGGATCATCGCCAATTAAATAAATTCTGCCTTGTTGGGATTTAATTTCATTTTGTCATTTCCAATCTTACTGTTATTGCTTCAAAACAATTTGCCAGTTCAAGTGATATCACAATTAAAATTCCTTGAGTCAAGTTCCAAGTGAATTTGTGTATCATCAACATATAAATGATGGGTGAAATTGAATTTAGATACGACTGTACTAAGAGTTGTATACAGGGTGAAAAGTAAAGGGCCTGAGACTGAGTCATAAGGGAGTTGGAAAGCATCTGAAAGATGTCCATCTATGTTGAAGTATTTTCACATTCTATTTCTTTGAGTTGAGATATGACTGTACCCACTCAAGCACAACCCCATCAATACCAATATTGAAGGCGGTCAAGTAGGATAAAGTCGTCTAGGATAAAGTCCAGAAGGACTAGTCCAACAGTAGTACCCTTGTTCTTTGAGCTGGCAATTTCCTTTTGTATTTTCATCAATGCCATACATTATTGATAATACAATCTGCAATAAATTCAGAAAAACATGGACATACTATAAATCACTGTGTACACTAACTGTAGTACCTCTGCAGACCTAAACACAAAATTAAACTAGAGGATCGCTCGCAAAAAAAAAGATAATGTTTTTGTATAGCAAAAACAAAGCGTCCCGAAAAGGATATAAAGGTGAGTGCTAAAGTATTAAGAAAATGCTTCGTTTCTAGCCTTATACTGTTGTGGCAACCAAAGTCAGCGCAGTCTGCTCTGTCTAGCACGGTTTTCAAGATATAAGCATTTTTGTGTTTTGCAAAAAATTAAAAATGTCCGCTATATTTGGCGAGACAAAAATATTTTGAAAATTGGCATGGCTACTCTGCAGATATACCCAGCAGGTCAAAAATTTTGTTGAGTTCACTCCATATAGCACGGTTTTCGAGATATAAGCATTTTTGTGTTTTGCAAAAACTTTGAAAATTCAAAATGGCCACCATTTTTGGGGAGACAAAAATTTTTGTCAAGACCACTGCCGCGGTGTGTATCTCCCGCCGAGCATTAAAGGACAAGAAATAGCTTTTCCGAGATATTCACAATTTTTCATTTTCGTGTGTGAAAGCTCTTCCAAAAGTAGGTGAATGAGTTATTTGAGAAAAATTGGCTATCTGCAATACTATTAAGAGATAATTCACATTTACTCATTTTGAGTAGGTGAATAATTAGCTATGGGTCTGAAACTTCACCAAGTGAAAGCTCTCCCAAAAGTAGGTGAATGAGTTATTTGAGAAAAATTGGCTATCTGCAATACTTTTAGAGATAATTCGCATTTACTCATTTTGAGTAGGTGAGTAATTAGCTATGGGTCTGAAACTTCACCATGTGAAAGCTCTCCCACAAGTAGATGAATGAGTATTTGATAAAAATTGGGTATCCGCAATACTTTTACAGATAATTAGCATATACTCATTTTGAGTAGGTGAATAAATAGCTTTGGGTCTGAAACTTCACAGAGTGAAAGCTCTCCCAAAAGTAGGTGAATGAGTTATTTGAGAAAAATTGGCTATCTGCAATACTTTTAGAGATAATTCGCATTTACTCATTTTGAGTAGGTGAATAATTAGCTATGGGTGTGAAACTTCACCAAGTGAAAGCTCTCCCAAAAGTAGGTGAATGAGTTATTTGAGAAAAATTGGCTATCTGCAATACTTTTAGAGATAATTCGCATTTACTCATTTTTAGTAGGTGAGTAATTAGCTATGGGTATGAAACTTCACTATGTGAAAGCTCTCCCACAAGTAGATGAATGAGTATTTGATAAAAATTGGGTATCCGCAATATTTTTACAGATAATTAGCAGTAGGTGAATAAATAGCTATGGGTCTGAAACTTCACAGAGTGAAAGCTTTCCCAAAAGTAGGTGAATGAGTTATTTGAGAAAAATTGGCTATCTGCAATACTTTTAGAGATAATTCGCATTTACTCATTTTGAGTAGGTGAATAATTAGCTATGGGTGTGAAACTTCACCAAGTGAAAGCTCTCCCAAAAGTAGGTGAATGAGTTATTTGAGAAAAATTGGCTATCTGCAATACTTTTAGAGATAATTCGCATTTACTCATTTTGAGTAGGTGAGTAATTAGCTATGGGTCTGAAACTTCACCATGTGAAAGCTCTCCCACAAGTAGATGAATGAGTATTTGATAAAAATTGGGTATCCGCAATACTTTTACAGATAATTAGCATATACTCATTTTGAGTAGGTGAATAAATAGCTTTGGGTCTGAAACTTCACAGAGTGAAAGCTCTCCCAAAAGTAGGTGAATGAGTTATTTGAGAAAAATTGGCTATCTGCAATACTTTTAGAGATAATTCGCATTTACTCATTTTGAGTAGGTGAATAATTAGCTATGGGTGTGAAACTTCACCAAGTGAAAGCTCTCCCAAAAGTAGGTGAATGAGTTATTTGAGAAAAATTGGCTATCTGCAATACTTTTAGAGATAATTCGCATTTACTCATTTTTAGTAGGTGAGTAATTAGCTATGGGTCTGAAACTTCACTATGTGAAAGCTCTCCCACAAGTAGATGAATGAGTATTTGATAAAAATTGGGTATCCGCAATATTTTTACAGATAATTAGCATTTACTCATTTTGAGTAGGTGAATAAATAGCTATGGGTCTGAAACTTCACAGAGTGAAAGCTTTCCCAAAAGTAGGTGAATGAGTTATTTGAGAAAAATTGGCTATCTGCAATACTTTTAGAGATAATTCGCATTTACTCATTTTGAGTAGGTGAATAATTAGCTATGGGTGTGAAACTTCACCAAGTGAAAGCTCTCCCAAAAGTAGGTGAATGAGTTATTTGAGAAAAATTGGCTATCTGCAATACTTTTAGAGATAATTCGCATTTACTCATTTTGAGTAGGTGAATAATTAGCTATGGGTGTGAAACTTCACCAAGTGAAAGCTCTCCCAAAAGTAGATGAATGAGTTATTTGAGAAAAATTGGCTATCTGCAATACTTTTAGAGATAATTCGAATTTACTCATTTTTAGTAGGTGAGTAATTAGCTATGGGTCTGAAACTTCACCATGTGAAAGCTCTCCCAAAAGTACATGAATGAGTTATTTGAGAAAAATTGGCTATCTGCAATACTTTTAAGAGATAATTCGCATTTACTCATTTTGAGTAGGTGAGTAATTATCTACGGGTCTGAAACTTCACCATGTGAAAGCTCTCCCAAAAGTACATGAATGAGTTATTTGATAAAAATTGGGTATCTGCAATAGTTTTTGAGATAATTAGCATTTACTCATTTTGAGTAGGTGAGTAATTAGCTACGGGTCTGAAACTTCACCAAGTGAAAGCTCTCCCAAAAGTAGGTGAATGAGTTATTGGCTATCTGCAATACTTTTAGAGGTAATTCGCATTTACTCATTTTGAGTAGGTGAGCAATTAGCTATGGGTCTGAAAGTTCACCAAGTGAAAGCTCTTTGGGATAGCTGCTCTGCAGAGATACCCTGAAGATCAAAAATTTTGTCGAAATCGCTCTATCTAGCACGGTTTTCGAGATATAAGCATTTTTACGTTTTGCAATTTTGTGAAAAATTCGAAAATTCAAAATGGCCGCCATTTTTTGCGAGATAAAATTTTTTTCAAAATTGGGATAACTACTCTGCCTGTGGATAAAAAATTTCGTCGAAATCACTCTATCTAGCACGGTTTTCGAGATATAAGCATTTTTACGTTTTGCAATTTTGCGAAAAATTCGAAAATTCAAAATGGCCGCCATTTTTTGCGAGAAATTTTTTTTTTTGAAAATTGGCATGGCTACTCTGCAGAGATACCCTGCGGGTCAAAAATTTTGTCGAAATCGCTCTATCTAGCAGGGTTTTCGAGATATAAGCATTTTTACGTTTTGCAATTTTTGCGAAAAATTTGAAAATTCAAAATGGCTGCCATTTTTGGCGAGATAAAATTTTTTTCAAAATTGGAATAACTACTCTGCAGAGACACCCTGCGGGTCAAAAATTTCGTCGAAATCGCTCTATCTAGTATGGTTTTCGAGATATAAGCATTTTTATGTTTTGCAATTTTTGCGAAAAATTCGAAAAATTCAAAATGGCCGCCAGTTTTGGTGAGACAAAATTTTTTTGAAAATTAGCATGGCTACTCTGCAGAGATAGCCTGTGGGTCAAAAATTTCGTCGAAATCGCTCTATCTAGCACGGTTTTCGAGATATAAGCATTTTTACGTTTTGCAATTTTGCGAAAAATTCGAAAATTCAAAATGGCCGCCATTTTTTGCGAGAAATTTTTTTTTGAAAATTGGCATGGCTACTCTGCAGAGATACCCTGCGGGTCAAAAATTTTGTCGAAATCGCTCTATCTAGCAGGGTTTTCGAGATATAAGCATTTTTACGTTTTGCAATTTTTGCGAAAAATTTGAAAATTCAAAATGGCCGCCATTTTTGGCGAGATAAAATTTTTTTCAAAATTGGAATAACTACTCTGCAGAGACACCCTGCGGGTCAAAAATTTCGTCGAAATCGCTCTATCTAGTATGGTTTTCGAGATATAAGCATTTTTATGTTTTGCAATTTTTGCGAAAAATTCGAAAAATTCAAAATGGCCGCCAGTTTTGGTGAGACAAAATTTTTTTGAAAATTAGCATGGCTACTCTGCAGAGATAGCCTGTGGGTCAAAAATTTCGTCGAAATCGCTCTATCTAGCACGGTTTTCGAGATATAAGCATTTTTACGTTTTGCAATTTTGCGAAAAATTCGAAAATTCAAAATGGCCGCCATTTTTTGCGAGAAATTTTTTTTTGAAAATTGGCATGGCTACTCTGCAGAGATACCCTGCGGGTCAAAAATTTTGTCGAAATCGCTCTATCTAGCAGGGTTTTCGAGATATAAGCATTTTTACGTTTTGCAATTTTTGCGAAAAATTTGAAAATTCAAAATGGCCGCCATTTTTGGCGAGACAAAAATTTTTTCAAAATTGGAATAACTACTCTGCAGAGACACCCTGCGGGTCAAAAATTTCGTCGAAATCGCTCTATCTAGTATGGTTTTCGAGATATAAGCATTTTTATGTTTTGCAATTTTTGCGAAAAATTCGAAAATTCAAAATGGCCGCCATTTTTGGAGAGACAAAATTTTTTTAAAAATTGGGATAACTACTCCGCAGAGATACCCTGTGGGTCAAAAATTTCGTCGAAATCGCTCTATCTAGCACGGTTTTCGAGATATAAGCATTTTTGTGTTTTCCTTATTTGGAAAATTCATAATGATTAATTAATCATTAATTACTCGGCCATTTCTTAACCAATCAATGCCAAAATCTAATGATTTCCAGATTTTAATAGAATGAATGTATTTGCCAAGTTTCAGGTGAATTGATAAAATTCCTTTCAAGTTATCATCCGGACAAGCTTCCCCATCGAAAAAAGACATTTTTGGTCATGTGACCTCTCTGATTGGTTGAAATGTCACTGCAGCATATTCAAAAAAATTCCCCAAGGCTACTGCCTAAACCTGCCAAATTTGAAAAGAATCCGCCTAACGGTTACAGATTTATAAGGAAAACAAAATGTGGAGCCGCCGGAGCCGCCGGAGCCTGAAGGTCTCCCATACACAAACAAGCGTCCCTTGCGGGACGCTTAATACCAACATGCTTGTAAAAGCCACCAGAGAGACTGTGAAAAGAGAAAGATTTAACACACAGGTGAACCACTGCAAAGATAGATTGCCAGTAAATGAGGGAAATGCATGTACGTTACTGCCCATGGGTGAAATTGTGTCCACCATGTCACTCTAACACAATGAAGTCACTATATCCAGCTAAAACTTGCATGGATTTAGATGACTTCGTGCTGTTTCAGAACAAGCAGTTTTTGTATGAGCAGCTATTCCAGAAGTGTATAGACAAGTGTTTAGGGGAGTACAATCTCACATACATAGGGATTATAAAACACTCAACAATCACTTAACTATGGGCCCATTGACTTGAAAATGAACTGTTGTCTGGATATAAATGTGCTTAATATACACCTGAATTTGGATACTTAGGTATGGATATCTAGAATACAACTTTACTATCTCAGAAAAATAGATCAAAAACCTTAATTAGCAAAACAAAACACGCATCGGAGACGCCCATACCCCACAGAGCAGGGAAATAGTTTTTCACAACGTGAAATATTGAAGAAGTTAAATAGTACAAAGATTAGGATACTTTCACAGCTAACAATGTCAGCTGTGTACAGGACAACCTAACGTTATTAGAGAAAATAATAATTAAAAGAGAAAATGTCAGAAAATTATAAAGCTGTAAAATTTATTAGTTGAACTATAGCTACCAATAGAAATAGCACACTTAAATAAAAGTACATATAATAATCGGTTACAGCAATCTATATACCCTTGTCACGAGAGAAATATGTCTCAATTATGGTAGGTGAACACACTTTGGCAGAGCTAAGATCACACCATGACTTGGCATACCTGCACTCCCAGACCAACGACCCATCCAAGAATCAACTTTCTACACCTTACAGTTTCTGAGATATACCCTGGACAAGATTTTAATGTTCAAGGTCACTACAACAAAGGTCAACTCAAGGTCACACCATGATAATGCATACCCAAATCCCTAACCAATGTCCATACCAAATATCAACCTTTGACACCTTAAAAATCCCAGATATAGTCTGGACAAGATTTTAATGATCAAGGTCACTACAGCAAGCTCAAGGTCAAATCAAGGGCACACCATGTTGCAGACCTACACTCCCTAAACAATATCCCTACAAAGGCTCAAATTCCTACACTTTACAGTTTTCAAGATATAGCCCAGATAAGAGTTTAAAGGTTGAGGTTAATACAGCAAGGTCAAAGGTCAAATAAAGGTCACACCATGACATTGCATACCTACTCCCCACAACCAATGTCCCTACCAAGTTTCAACTTCCTTCACCTCTTAGTTTCTGAGATACAGCTCAGACAATCTTTTTCGCACAACGCAACCCCCCACCCACCCATCCGGACACCATGGGTGAAAACAATGCCTGCACAGCCCTTAAAGGCTGTAGGGTAAATAGCATTTTTAATGAAGTGATCCTAAGAAATGTCAAAGGTTAATCTAATGTTTTTGACAAGTTTACCCCATATCCAATTAATAAACATGTGCATGACAAAACTCATTTACATACCATTAATATTAACCAGATATCGAAGGAAAACCCAATTTTTTTCTAACACAAACTGAGGAGATTTGTATGTATATATTGTAATTAACTTGTATGTATTGTTAAGCAAAAAAAACAAAACAAAAAAACTCTGACTTGCTTCCTTCGGGAGGTTTTTTTCCTTCTTATGGGACTGAATTCATCCCTCTCTTCCCTTACCTCAGATTGGTTCTGTAAAAAAAGGATGGGGGCTGTGTCGGTTTACTGCCAGATAACCGGTTCTACAAACCGACTGTGGTTCTTTTTCTTTACCTGTATCTTCCTAACTAACAGAACTGACCTTTTTTACAAAGTAAGTTGTTCATTTACTTTCATGTTGATTATGTTGTGCAAGTCTCAGCTATCTAGGTGTAATATTTATAAGTACTTGAGGTGCTGAAATTGTTACTTGACCTGTCTACTGTCATGTGTGTGGATCTGTTGAGCAACCACCACATGCCCTAAATGGAAAAGCTCTGTGTCAGCCCAGGCCATATCCTTCAAATAGAACTGTGTGAAGGTATTATGGGATTTCCAGTGGCAGTCTGAAAGGATCTGATCTATGGAGACTCCCAACTGGAAGGCCTTAGAAGCAGCAAAAGCCCTAACATCATGGGCTTTGACCTGATGTAGGGTGGGGGCTTGCTGAGCTGAGAGCTCATAACATACAATCACAATCTGCTTGATCCATGACGAGATAGTGGCAGGGGAGATGTCCTTTTAAAACCTTTCTTGAAGGAGACAAAGACCAGCTCCTTTTTCTGCCTGAGATATGAAGTCCTGTCCAAGTAATACCGCAGGGCTCTGACTGGAAATAAGGATCTGTCACTCTTGATTGACTTATCCAGAGTTGGGGCCAGGGCTGGTATAACCACTGGGGCCACACTATCTGGTCCCTCCTTAGCCAGTTGATTCTTTGACAGAAAACTGGGTGAGGGATACAAGGACACCTTGGACCAGTCTGATTGGTGTCTGATGTTTTTGTGTGTCCAAGCTTTTAAAGGTGGTGCCCTGAGGTCCACCTTATTACTGAGACACCACTTTGTAAAAATGGTCCATTTTACCTCATAGACTGATCTGGTTGATCTTCTTTGAGGAGCCTCAATTGGTACTGCCACTGCCTCAGATAAGCCTTGTTCCTTGATAGTTGAGGCTCTAGGAGCCAGGCATGTAGATTCAGATTTGCCAGATTCCTGTGTAAGGTCTGGTTGAATGGTTGAGTCCGTAAATTGGGCAGGTTGGGCAGGCACAGGGGGATCTGACTGGACATAGCCACCAGATCCCAAAACCAAGGCATGTTGGGCCACCCTGGGGCAATCAGAATTATTCTGTTGCACGGGTAGTCCTGCAACTTCTCCACCACTTTGCCCAAGATGGCGACTGGTGGGAAGGCGAATGGGTCCAGATTTTCCCAGGACAGACCGAGGGCATCCACTGCCCAGGCCTGTGGGTCCGGAACCGGTGAGACAAATTGTGGCAGCTTGTTGTTGAACCTGGTGGCAAAAATATCCACTTGTGGTTGATGCCACCGGTTGCATATTGCTTGGAAAACCTCTGGATGGATTGACCATTCTGTTTGAATGGTGTGGCCCAGCCTGGATAGTTTGTCTGCTATCACATTTAGTCGGCCTGGGATATGTCAGGCTCTGAGAGTTACCCATCTCCTGGTGCACCAGGATAGGATTCTCCACAGTGGGGCACACAGGGGCCCGGACTTCATACCCTCTTCTTTGTTTATGTAAGCAACCACTGTGGTGTTGTCTGTGACTATGGGAACCATGTGGTTTGTACAGAGGTCTTGGAACTCTTTTAGGGCCAGGAAGACCGCTTTTACTTCCAGATAATTTATATGTAGTTTGCTTTCTGGAAGGGAGCAGGTTCCCTGTTTAGGAGTCTATCTGTTTCTAACCTATGCAAGCTACAATGCATTCAAAACAGTCTGGTCAGAATTGTTTGTAGAGCCACATGTCTTTCTCATACCACTCCACTAAGAAAAGCCCGACATTGGCTACCCATAAGGCACCGTTGCATCTTCAAGACTGCCTTGCTGGTGTACAAATACCTACATACTAACTGTCCAAAATATTTCAGCCCATTCCTCAAAGTTAGACAATGTGCCTATAATACTCGGTTGAGTCAATCTGATGGTATAATTCTACATGTTCCTCAATACCAACCATCTATTTACAAATCCACAAAGCAGTTTGGTCTAAGCTTTGCATATGATGCTCCCAAAATATGGAATGAACTCTCGGATGATGTACGATCTGCCACTTCTATTGCTTCCTTCAGAAAAAAACTTAAGGCATACCTATTCTGCCAAGCTTATCCTCCTTAGTATTTTCCACCCCATATGGCGTTCTCCGCGATGTCGACCATTGCTATGGATAAGGACAATGATTTTTTGTGACTACGCTTATGATTTTGCGCCTTAGAGTCTGTCACTTTGGCAGAGATTAAGCGCTATAAAAGTTGAATTGGAATTGGAATTCCCCTTGTGTTCGTTTACGTGAGCGCCCCAGCCTTCATTGGATTCGTCTGTAAAGATTTGCAGAGCATGTTTTAGTGGGTGTAATGGGTGACCTTGAAGCACATTGTCTTCCTCCAGCCACCATTGTAGGTGAGGGTGGAGCGTCTTGGGGATAGGAATCACCTTCTCCAGTGATTCTGGTACCCTCCTGTTGTTTTTGAGGTGCCACTCTATAGGTCTCATGTGTAACCGGCCTAAGTGCACCTGTTTCTCTGTGGCTGTTCGTGGACCTATCAAGGACATTAATTTCCAGACCGGGCAGGTCTGCCAACACTCTTGGGTGGGTCTGACCCTGCTTTGTTTCAAGTCGAACTTTTAACTTAAGAAGTCGAAGACTTGCTTAGCATCCAGTTCTGATTTCTCCTGGTTTACTAGCCAACCTAACTCCTGGCATAGAGATGTTAGTGTCCTTGTGTGCTGGAGACAAATTTGGTGGGATGTGGCTCTGACCAACCAGTCATCTAGGTACTGGTGGATCCGCATATCCTTTTGTAATACCAGAAACCTGACCTCTTTGGCCACAACAGTGAACTCCACTGGAGCTGTGGAGAAGCCGAAAGGGAGTGCTTTGAACTGATAAGAGTTGCCCTGTATATTGAAAAGCATGTACTTCCTGGATTGACTCTGGATTGGTATGTGGAAGTATGCATACTTGAAGTCTATTGAGGTGACCCACTCCCCTGTTTGCAGAGAGGTTCTTATTGTCTCTGGAGTCTCCATTTTGAATGACTGTCTTTAGAAATTTGTTTAAGTTGCTCAGGTCTAGTATAGGTCTCCACCAGTTGTTGGGTTTGGGGACTAAAAACAACCGGTTGTAAGCCCAGAGATGTTTGGTTTGTTACCTGTTCTACTGCATTTTTGTTCAGAAGCTGATACAATGCCTCCAAAAGGTAGAGTTTCCTGTGGGGATTTACATAACAGCTTATGATGTTGGGTGACCTTGTCAAATTTGGACATGATTGGAAGGGTGGCCTAAGGCTGTAGTCTTGTCCCTACAGGTAGATCTGGAACAACAGTTGGGACTTTTGTGACAAGATTTACAGAACTAAATTGATCTACACAAGAAACACCTTTTACAGCTTTTATTGTCATATAATAATCGGGATTTAAGCCTTTGTTTTGTGGCAACCCTCCTGCAAAAGGAACAAGTTTTACAACACCACAATTTACATTTGAAAAAGTTCTTGTCTCTGTACTTCTGGTCACAACTAAACAGTCCTTTCTGGTCAAGTTCTTCTCTAGAATCCCCATGATGCCGGTGACACAAACATATTGATCTCGGCCAGCCACACAATATGCATAGTAATTGTCATTTAAAATTCTTTTGCCCCTTGGCCGGTTGTTGTAAGTGGAGGCTTTGCCCCTGTTGGATCTCTGTCCCCTTCTCTTCAATTGTTTCCAGGCATGGGGAATGGATTTCCTGTCCGGATCAGAGTGCTGTCTGCTAGCCTGACAGTAAGGGTGGAAATGCTGGGAACCCTTATGAGATGAACTTGGAATATGTTTGTCCTCGTGATGGCGTATTTCCTTCTCTGCTTTGGAGATAGATGGTCGGGAAACAAGGCACTCATGTGGAGGGGTGCCGTCCTGAGAGCAGTCAAAGTATCTTGCTTGATGCCAGCTTTGACGTAATGCAAGTAACTATCCCTGTGTGTCAAGGTTAAGTTAGCAACATTTATGAACAGCCTGGTTGCACATGTAGCTCTGATCACGTGCAGCCCTTTCCCACTTTTTTGAGTGTCTTGAGAAACCGGTCTGGAAGCGGGTGCAGAAGGGAGAGAGCGATTGGCAATCCTTGGGAAGCAAACATTGAGACACTCCGGTTCGTTAGTCGATGTATGTACTTTGGAACACGAGAACTCTTTCTTGTCACTGAACATGTCATACCAACGCAGAGTTTTGGGTGGTTTGACAAACTGGTCTCTACTCAAACTGGCTGTTTCAGAAGAACGTGAAGGGTAACCTTCCTGTACTGTCACATTCAGCTTCTCAAATTTTCTACATAGCCAATTGTCCACCGGGACTTTCACTGACACTTTACCGGTTTCCTGAGGTTTTGTACCGGCAAATGGGTTGTCAGCCAGAGATGAAGAAGCTGAGTCAAACTCTGGCACTTGGTTCCAAGCCATAAAGGACCTAACACCACAAATAGTCTAACTATATGTCTGTTCAGCACCGACTTCTTGGTCCACATCCAGTAATTCTTCACGATCTGGACCTGTTGACTGTGCATCAGAGAGTTCACCCTCTTCTACAGGACTGGAGGAGACATGGTCACTCATGTGTTCCTCATCAGAAGCCGGGTAATCTGAAGGGGCAGTAGCACCGGTAAGAGACAAAGCCCGGTTCTTAGTTGTGGTAGAAGGCTGGCCAGTGGGACCTGGGGGCTGAACCTCTAGTCGACCACTGGTACCAGGAAGGATCTGGCTAGCAGGAACTGGGGGCTGAACCTTGGATCCGGAGACAGCAACAGTGTAGGGCACATCATGGCTGGTGGGTTGAACCTCTGCAGTTGCACCGGGAGCCTCCAAGGGCTGGGTGGCAGCCAGTGCACCGGGAGACTCAACAGGCTGGATGGCTTTCTTCATCTGACCGGTAGCATCGGTAGTAGACATCTGACTGGAAGACTGCTGTTCTGGTGGAATAAAAGGAGTGTCAGATACCACCACACTGGACTTCTGAACCAATTCAACTGGAACTTGGAAGGTCTTTGCCAGGAAAAGTGCTTCAAGACGTTCTGACCATTTGTCATCAAGGGATTTAAGGTCAGCCTGAAGTTCTGGGGCTTTGCCGGCTTTGGTAGATTTCTTGGGTGACTTGTGAGTGGGCCTTTTTTTCTTAGCATGTGTAGATTCACCTGTATCACTGGATTCACCCTTCTTACTCTCAACCTTCCCCAACACTGTTGGCAGGATCTACAACGAGGGGAGAGCTTGCCTTCTTTTGGTGTTCTTTCCTAGCCCTATACGTAGGGGCAGCCAGCTTTTTCTTCTGCTCAGAAGTGAAGCTATAACATATCTCGCAAGCTTTTTTTCTACACAAGGGTCTTTCCTGATGCCTTTCTCATGACACCTCGCGCACTTCGTATGTGAATCAAAAAGAGCATTGCGTGGCCACAAGTCCCTCTTCTTTGTCCAGGGGATGCCATAATGCTCTTGAACACCAAATATGAAGATGAAAATAAACTAAAGTTAAAAGTTTGTTGAATATCTTGAAAAATCTTCACTCTAGAAAAACACGACTGCAAACTCCATGTGCCAAACGAAAAGACGCGATGACATCACTGTCTAGACAGGAAGGAGTTACAATGCACCACCTAGCGAGTGCACACTGTGTGTGACCAGTTCTGTCGGTATTATATACAGGATGACTTTTTCTGTTGTTTGGCGGGACCGGTCGCGCCAACCGGTAAAGCAATTATCCACTGGATAGGATGTACTAACGCAATAAAATCACATTTTTACAAGCTTACATACAAGATATATACCTGTTACACACATTAAACAAAACAAGATCCCCTTTTCAACCATTCACTGGCCACTCTATCAGATTTATGTGAGTGAACTCACCAGACGGCAGCACAAGCTGAAAGTTGTCCTCACTAAGCAATTCTGGAGCAACTTCCTCACTCTCACCTTCCTCACCAGTTGACTGACTAGTGTTTTGGTCAGGGTAACTCTCCCTGTAAAATATACACAAGAAACAGGAGTAGAGCACTAGAATTTATGGAAGTGTGGCGACAAAAATATATATTGAGTCAGATACATTCCATACCTGACCTAGAACTCAGACAGCCACCCATCCAAGTACTAATGTAGCTCATTGCTGCTTAACTTCAGTGATGAGATGGCTACTCATCACACTACACAACAATTTAAGAAAAACAAGCATTCTGACGCATGCAATTATCTCCCGCCATATTAATTAGATGTACTAAAGATAGTGGAATATAAATTTTCTTGTGAGATCTCAGCTATTCAAAAAGCTATAGATCTGCTTCGCAATGTGGTACATCACCCAATAGTAGGTGAATGGCTTAATTATCACTGAAATTGCTCTATCTTGCATATCCTAAAAACTTCCTCAAAATCTGTCCATAAGTTTTTAAGCTATCTGTGTTTAAAAATTATAGTTCATGGATCCAGAAGATCCAGATAGTGATAAGGATCACTCCAAAAATTGAACCGTTTCTTCCTTTTACCTTTCCAGACATATCCTGAAAATTTCATCGAAATCCATCCATACGTTTTTCAGTTATCTGTCTTTAAAAATCATATTTCATGGATCCAGAAGCTCCAGACAGTCACCCGGATCACTCCAAAAATTCAATCATTTTTTTCCTTTTACCTTTTCAGACATATCCTGAAAATTTCATCGAAATCCGTCAATAAGTTTTGAGTTACCTGTCTTTAAAAATTACATTTCATGGATCCAGAAGATCCAGATCACTCTAAAAATTGAATCATTTCTTCCTTTTACCTTTTCAGACATATCTTGAAAATTTCATCGAAATCCATCCAGAAGATCCAGATAGTGATCCGGATCACTCCCAAAATTGGAAATTTCTTCCTTTTACCATTTCAGACATACCTTGAAAATTTCATCGAAATCTGTCCGTAAGTTTTTGAGTTATGTCTTTAAAAATAACATTTCATGGATCCAGAAGATCCGGATAGTGATCTGGATCACTCCCAAAATTTTTTGAACCATTTCTTCCTTTTACCATTTCATACATATCCTGAAAATTTCATCGAAATCCGTCCATAGGTTTTTGAGTTATCTGTCTTTAAAAATTACATTTTATGGATTCAGAAGATCCAAATAGTGATCCGGATCACTCCCAAAATTGAATCATTCTTCCTTTCACCTTTCCAGACATACCCTGAAAATTTCATCGAAATTCGTCCATAAGTTTTTGAGTTATCTGTCTTTAAAAATTACATTTCATTGATCCAGATCATGATCTGGATCAATCAATTATAATTTCTTACTCTTACCTTTTCAGACATATTCTGAAAATTTCATTGAAATCCGTCCATACGTTTTTGAGTTATCTGTCTTTAAATGTAACATTTCATTGATCCAGAAGATCAAGATAGTGATCCGGAACACACCAAAAATTGAATAATTTCTTCCTTTTGAGACATATGAACAACATATTTGAAAAGATTAGCCTAACTTTAATACTTTTTAAGATATTTCACATTTACCTCTGTCATTATTTCGCTACAAATAACAAAATAGCTATTACTCACTTGTGGCATACTATGAAACTTCAAACTATATGTCATCTTATAGTTAAGGCCAAAGTAGCTGAACAACATATTTTAGGAAAATACTGTAACTGCAAGAGTTTTGGAGTTACAAAGGGTATACTCAATGGTAAGAATTTTAAAGTAGCTATTTCTCAGCTGTACAATGTGGGACAGCTCTGAAACTTTACCATGTGATAGCTTACCCAAAACTAGATGAACAACATATTTGAAAAGATTAGCCTAACTTTAATACTTCTTAAGATATTTCACATTTACCTCTGTCATTATTTTGCTACAAATAACAAAATAACTATTACTCACTCATGGCATGCCATGGAACTCCAAACTCTATGTCATCTTATAGTTAAGGACAAAGTAGCTGAACAACACATTTTAGGAAAACACTCTAACTGCAATAGTTTTGGAGTTACAATGGCTTTACTCAACAGTCAGAATTTCAAAGTAGCTATTACTCAGCTATCCAAGGTACAACAGGTCTGAAACTTTACTATGTGATAGCTTACCAAAAAGTAAATGGACAACATATTTGAAAAGATTTCCCTAAGTTTAATACTTTTGAAGATATTTGACATTTACTTCTTTTGTTATTTAGCTACAAATAAGAAAATAGCTATTACTCACTTATGGCATGCAATAGAACCCCAAACTATGTACCATCTTATAGCTAAGGACAAAGTAGCTGAACAACATATTTCAAGACAAGAGGAGAGTGCCCATGAACGGGCACTGTGTCAGCTGACTGAGTGTTTTTGATTTGTGAAGGTGATTAGAGGACAGAATAATTATCAGGAAAAGGGCTGTACAGAAATACAGTAAATGGTAACTGAACAGCAAGTTCGAAAGAAATTCCGAAGCTGACAGAAGAAAAGGATAAAAAAGTTGTGCCCTGTAAATGGTATTATGAAGGAAAATAACAAGGTAATTGTTTAAGTGTAAAAAATAGGTTAAAACATATTTAAAGAAATACTACAAATGCAATATCCTCGTTCGACCTTGAAGAAGGGGTCCAAGGTCAAATCTAACCACACAAATACATTTCCAGCCCATGATTTCCTATGGTTTACCATTCCAAACCTCTAGGACCAATTATAAATGAGTTATAAGCACTTTTAAGCTTGGCTGTCCTCATTTGACCTTGAAGGAGGGGTCCAAAGGTCAAATCTGACCATACCAAAAGATTCCGAGCCAATGATTTCCTATGGGATGGTTTACCATCCCAAATCTCTGTCACCAATAATAAGCGAGTTGTAGACACTTTCAATTTTCGCTATCCTCATTTGACCTTGAAGGAGGGTTCCAAGGTCAAATCGGACCATATCAACAGATTCACAGCCCATGATTTCCTGTCTGTTTACCATCCCAAACCTCTGGGACCAACAATAAGCGAGTTATAAGCACTTTTAAGTTTGGCTATCCTTGTTTGACCTTGAAGGAGGGGTCATTGAAGGTCAAATCTGACCACACCAAAAGATTTCCACCCCATGATTTCCTACAGGTTTGTTTATCATCCCAAACCTCTAGGATCAATAATAAGGGAGATATAAGCACTTTTCATGACTGACAAAAAACACCTGTGGCGGCCATCTTGTTTCTCAAAATGAGGCCAAAAATATTCCCAGACAACATTTTATGGTTATTAATATATACTGCAAACTTAAGAAAGCTAGCTATAATATTTTTTTTCATCAGAGCAGTAATGGTGAAATCTCTCTCTACACACTGCGGCTATCCAGTGGATACAATACAATACATAGAGGTCTGTAATTTCACTATGTTATAGCTGACCAAAAATTCTGTGAATAACATATTTAACAAATTACTCTAAATGTAATAGTTTTCAAGTTACAACTGATTTACTCAACAGTGAGAACCTCAAAGGAACTATTACTCAGCTATGCAATGAGCTACATGTCTGAAATTTTACTATGTTATAGCTAACCCAAAAGTAGGTGAACAACATATTTAAGCAAACTACTGTAAATGCAATAGTTTTCAAGCTACAACTGATTTACTCAATAGTGAGAACCTGAAAATAGCTATTGCTCCGCTATGCCATGAGCTATAGGTCTGTAATTTCACTATGTTATAGCTGACCCAAAAGTAGGTGAACAATATATTTTAACAAAATACTCCAAATGCAATATTTTTCAAGTTATAGCTGATTTACTCAACAGTCAGTACCTGAGAATAGCTATTGCTCAGTTGTGCCATGAGCTATAGGTCTATAATTTCACTATGTTATAGCTGACCCAAAAGTAGCTGAATAACATATTTGCACAAATTTCTGTAAATGCAATAGTTTTCCAATTATAACTGATTTACTCAACAGTGAGAACTTCAAAGTAGCTATTACTCAGCTATGAAATGAGCCACAGGTCTGAAACTTCACTATGTTATAGCTGACCCCAAAATAAGTGAATAACATATGAAAGAAAATACTCTAAATGCAATACTTTTCAAGTTATAAGTGATTTACTCAACAGTGATAACCTAAAAGTAGCTATTACTCAGCTATGCCATGAGCTACAGGTCTGAAATTTTACTATGTTATAGCTGGCCCAAAAGTAGCTGAATAACATATTTATACGAAATTCTCTAAATGCAATAGTTTTTAAGTTACAAGTGATTTTACTCATGATGGAAGTTACTGAAAAGCCCAAAAGTAGCTATTACTCACTTAGCTATTGAGACAGACACCCAACTTACTCACCATATTGTAGCTATGAAAAAAGTAGCTGAATAACATATTTTAACAAAATGCTCTAAATGCAACACTTTTCAAGTTATAAGTGATTTACTCAACAGTGATAACCTAAAAGTAGCTATTACTCAGCTATGCCATGAGCTACAGGTCTGAAATTTTACTATGTTATAGCTGACCCAAAAGTAGCTGAATAACATATTTATACGAAATTCTCTAAATGCAATAGTTTTCAAGTTATAAGTGATTTACTCAACAGTGATAACCTAAAAGTAGCTATTACTCAGCTATGCCATGAGCTACAGGTCTGAAATTTTACTATGTTATAGCTGACCCAAAAGTAGCTGAATAACATATTTATACGAAATTCTCTAAATGCAATAGTTTTCAAGTTATAAGCGATTTACTCAACAGTGATAACCTAAAAGTAGCTATTACTCAGCTATGCCATGAGCTACAGGTCTGAAATTTCACTATGTTATAGCTGGCCCAAAAGTAGCTGAATAACATATTTATACAAAATTCTCTAAATGCAATAGTTTTTAAGTTACAAGTGATTTTACTCATAATGGAAGTTACTGAAAAGCCCAAAAGTAGCTATTACTCACTTAGCTATTGAGACAGACACCCAACTTACTCACCATATTGTAGCTATGAAAAAAGTAGCTGAACAACATATTTTCACAAAATGCTGTAAATACAACACTTTTGAAGTTATAAGTGATTTAGTGCATGATTTCATGAATTTTGCAAATTTAATAAGTAAACTAGATTGGGCCAACTCGGCGCCAACATATCCCCAGACAGGTCATCACTCACGCCACAGGTTTTGATCGGGAATTTTTTAAAACATAATTACCCATTATTATATGAACTTCAGCACATCAATCTACTCTTTTATATCTCCCCAAGGAAGATGGTGTATCCCCAGACGCCGAATACATAACTCAAATTATATTTTCAATCTTCCTGCAATGATAACTCTAAACTTATTTTCAAAGTATTTAAATGATTGATGATTGAATGTCCATTCTAAAATAATAATCCCAAAAGAGCATATCTGTTTCTATATTTGTTGACAAATAAAATATTATTTTTAACTCAACTCATCATATTTTTCAATCTTCCTTCAAAGTATTTAAATGATTGATGATTCAATGTCCATTCTAAAATTCATAATCCCAAAAGCGCATATCTGTTTCTATATTTGTTCACAAATAAAATATTATTTAAAAAAAAATTATTTATATTATTATTTTATTATATTATTTTTAGAATTTGCAAATTGTTTTCAGTTATTCATTTCCTCTATACCTATATATGTGGTCCATATATATGCAACCTAAATATGTGACACAATCTCAGTTCTGACTCCCCTTTGTGTTATATGTAATGAAGCCCACCACCTCCCACCCCCACCCCTCTCCCCTTCTCCACACCTCTCTCACTATTACACAAGATCTGCAACCCCATTGAGTTCTTTGTTTCTCATCTGATATCATTAAATACCTTTGTTTATTTAGTGTCACTCAATATAGCTGGAGGTCCCAGAGGTGGGTGGGGGGAATCCGGGTGGGGGATGTGGGTTGAGCATAAATGGTAAACAATCTATATAAAAGGGGTACTCAAATACAAAAAGAATTGAGAATTTTAAGTATGTGATTATCAACTGAAATGAGTTCATAACTGTAGGAGCTGTGCCAAAATTAACTGAGGCAAGTTGAATAAAACTGGGCTAGTTGAGGGTTACAAATCCCCTAGTTTTACTACATAAGGATATAATTTCATTAATATTGGGACTTAAAGCTCACTTAAAGTGTCCATTTTGTCTACTTCAATATGTTTAACCAGTTTCATTTTAAAAAGTGAAAAACTCAGCAAGCAGAGGTATAACACACAAAAATAAGTTCTTAAAAGACTAAGATAGCCATAACATTATTAATATTCAAAATTTAAATAGACAGGCATTTCCTTTTAAAAATTCAAAGATTTCAGCTCTATAACCCACATAGTTTGACAGTTACTGGGCTTTAAAGTGGCATAATATCCATAAATTGGGTTTCTGTGGGCATTTTACAATTGTTAAAGAGACCTTAGCAATTAAACTACAGATCTGAAACTTTTTGGGGGACATACATAACAAACAAAAATTATATATAATACAGTTTAAGACTTGTCACACTAAGCATTTCCAAATAACAGGGCAAAATACGGAAAAAATGTCAAAAAAGGCACTTGGGCGAGTGTCTATGGCCCTCATACACAGGTTAAATGTCTACTAAAAACCTTGATTTTCGGCATATGTAAAAAGGACATAATAATGCATTTCCAGATGGGATTTCAGCTCCATCAATCACATAGTTTAACAGTTACAGGGCTTAAAGGTGGTAAAAAGTCCAAATATTGGGTCATTGTGGGCCTTTTAGAGATCTCGATGTGGCTTTCAAATTAAAGCTTCAGACTTAAAATTTGTTACATACTAAGATTACACATAGAATATGTATCTAATAAAGTTTGAAACTTCTCAGACTTACCATTTCCAAGTTACAGAGCAAAATATGTGAAAAATGTCTTAAAAGGGTCACTCAGGTGGGTGTTTAAGGTCCTCATACACAGGTTAAATGTCTACTTGAAGCCTTGATTTTTGGCACATGTAAAAAGAACATAATAATGTATTCCCAGATGAGATTTCAGCTCTATCAGTCACATAGTTTAACAGTCACAGGCCTTAAAATTGGCAAAAAGTCCAAATACTGGGTCTTTATGGGGCCTTCTAGAGACCTAAATGTGGCCTTCAAATTAAAGCTTCAGACTTAAAATTTGTCACATACTAAGATTACACATAGAATATGCATCTAATACAGTTTGAAACTTCTTAGACTTACCATTTCCAAGTTACAGGGAAAAATATGTGAAAAATGTCTAAAAATGGTCACTCGGGTGGGGATTTATGGTCCTCATACACAGGTTAAATGTCTTGTTAAAGCCTTAATTTTTGGCACATATAAAAATAACATACTAATATCTTCTCAGATAGGATTTGAGCTCTATCAGTCACATAGTTTGACAGTCACAGGGCTTAAAAGTAGCAAAAAGTCCAAATATTGGGTCTTTGGGAGCCTTTTAGAGACCTCAATTTGACCTTCAAAATTAAAGCTTCAGACTTAAAATCTGTTACATACTAAGATTACACACAGAATATATATCTAATACAGTTTGAAACTTCTCAGACTTACCATTTCCAAGTTACAGGGAAAAAGATGTGAAAAATGTCTTATAAGGGTCACTCGGGTGGGTGTTTATGGTCCTGATACACAGGTTAACTGTCTATTAAAGGCCTAAATGTTGGGGCACATATAAGAAAACACATAGATATATTCCCAGATGATATTTAACTTAGATGAGAGACATAGTTTGAAAGCTACAGTGCTTGAAAGTGACAAAAAGTGCATAAATTGGGTCTCTGTGGGCACTTTTGAGACCTTAAGTCGACCCCTTTGGGTAAACCTACAGCCCTAAAATTTTCTACAGACAAGGATTACATATCAAAGTTATACCTAGCGCAGTTTGAGACTCATCAGAATTATCACTTCCAAATTATAGGGCAAAATATGTGAAAAGTATAGCAAAAAATCCCTAAGTGGGGGTATTTATGGGCCTCAAACACAATTTTCTCCTCAACTTAAAGTCATGATTTTCGGCACATGTACTAAGAACATATTAATGTGTTGTCAGCCAGCTGAGCATCATAGTTTGTGACCTACAGGGCTCTAAGTGGCCAAAAGTGCAATTTCTGACCTTAAGGTGGCCATAAGTTCTTTTTTACTGGGAGTTTAAGGTCACCTTAAAATAGGGATCTTCCTTTGGGCACCCTTAACATGTGTACCAAGTTTGAAAAAAAAATATTAATTTGTTTTTGAGTTATCGCGTCCACAAGGAAATTTCTACGGCGGCGGCGGCGGCGGCAGCGGCGCGACGGACCTGAATCCAATATATCCCCGACTTTCGTCTGGGGATATAATTAAATTTTTATAAGTTAATACCCTATCCAATGGACAATTGCTTTACCGGTCGGCGAGACCGGTCCCGCCAAACGCCAGAAAAAGACGTCCTGTATATAATACCAGCAGGACCGGTCAGTAGTGTGCATTCGCTAGGTGGCGCATCATACTTGCTTCCTGTCTAGACAGAGTGACGTAACTTCATCTTTTTCGTTGTCTAAACAGATTTAGACCCCTAGTAAGCTGTTAGCGGGGTCGGTTGGGTGGGCCTTTCCTGTCCATTGGATAGGGTATTAACTTATAAAAATTTAATTTACTTATTAAATTTGCAATTTTATTGCGTTAATACATCCTATCCAATGGACAATTGCTGAATAACTACCGCTTGGAAGGCGGGTAAGCTACTAGGGACTCAAATGAACTCATAATAAAAAATTATCCTGAGAATGCCCCTTTTGACCTAGGGTCAGAGAACCCTGAGAGGTCAAGGTCGGTTACCAGTTAACCGGTTACCCGGAAGACTACCGACATTGGCCCCCCCCCTTTTTCTTTACTCAGAAATACTCTGAGAAAGGGGAGAGAGGAAGAGGCTGAGTTCAGTCCCATAAAACTTAAACTTCCCTAGAGAAGTAAGTTAAATTTACACATCTCATTTTTTGGGCTTGGTGGTGCCCGTGTTGGGCAACCACAACTGGTCCCAAATGGCCAAGCTCTGAGTCAACCCAAGAAACATCCTTCAAATAGAACTGAGAGAAGGTGTTATGGACTTTAGAGTGGTAGGCCGACAAAAACTGCTCTCAGGAGACCCTTGATTGGAAGGTCTAGAGGCAGCAAGGGCCCTGACATCATGGTTTTAAAACTGATGCAGAGTGAGGGCCTCCTGGTCAGAGGGCTCCTAGACATAGGATCACAGTCTGTTCGATCCATGGGGGGATGGTGGCAGGAGAGATGTCTTTGTCGAAACCTTTCCTGAAGGAGACAAAGAACTTCTTATTGCCTAAGATCTGAAGTCCTGTCCAAGTAGTAGCGCAGGGCTCTAACTGGACGTAAGGACCTGTCACCCTTGAATGACTTATCCAGAGATGGGACCAGGGCTGGTATGACCACTGGAGCCACCCTATCTGGAGCCTCCTTTAATAAGCCAGCTGATTCTTGGAAAGAAAGCTGGGTGAGGGGTACAAGGACATCTTGGACCAGTCTGACTGGTGTCTGATGTTCTTATGTAACTAAGCATGGATCTCACTCCTGCGTTAACCAGAACCTAAGGGCAGCAAGGAACAGTCTTGAAGGTCAGAAGCTTCAAGGAGGCCTCTTTTTAAGGGGTTCAGAGGGAGCCTTGTCAGCTGGTGTAGTACCAGAGAAAGGTTCCAGGAGGGGATGCCCCTCCTGCCCTTGGGTCTGTCCCTATGGAACTGTCCAGAGACGAGTGAGATTCTCAACCCTGCTGACATAAATGGTGCAATAGCCCAGCTGTCAGCAATGGGTGATTTGAAGCCATCAATAGTGCCTGGTTGCAACTTCCTATCCTGAAACAAGTGCAGGAGGAAGTCAGCAATGGCTTTTAGAGGTGGTGCCCTGAAGTCCACCTGATTACTGAGGTACCACCTGTAAGAAATGGTCCACTTGGCCTCATAGATGGATCTGGCTGATCCTCTTGAGGAGCCTTAATTCGTGCTGCCACTGCCTCAGCAAAGCCCTGCTCCTAGATTGCAGAGGCTCTAAGAGCCCGGGATGAAGATTCAGAATTGACAGGTTCCTGTGAAGAACCTGGTTGAATGGCTGAGACTCCAGGTTGGGTATGTTGGGTAGACACAGTGGGATCTGACTGGACATTGTCACTAGATCCCAGGACTAGGGCATGTTGGGCCACCCTGGGGCAATCAGAATTATACTGTTGCAAGGGTAGTCCCGAAACTTTTCCACCACTTGCCCAAGATGGCTGCAAGTGGAGAGGCGTATGGGTCCCGGTCCTCCCAGGAAAGGCTGAGTGTGTGCACTGCCCCTGCCTGGGGGTCTGGGACTGGTGACACAAACTGTGGGAGTTTGTTGTTGAACGTTGTGGCAAATAGGTCCACTTGAGACTGATGCCACCGGGAGCATATAGCTTGGGACACTTCTGGATGAAGTGACCACTCTGTTGAATGGTCTGGCCAAGCTTGGACAGCATGTCTGCTATCACGTTCAGCCGGCCGGGGATGTGACGTGCCCTGAAGGTTATTTGCTGCCTGGTACACCAGGACAGGATTCTCCACAGTAGGGCACAGAGAGCCCGACTTCATCCCCCCCTCTTGTTGATATAGGCAACCATTGTTGTGTTGTCTGTAGCTATCAGTACTGTCTTGTTGCCGTAGAGGGTTCGACACACTTCTAGAGCTAGAAAGACTGCTTTAGCTCTAGATGGTTTATGTGCAACTTGCTTTCTGGAAGGGACCAAGTTCCCCTTTGCAGTGCGCTCATCTAAGTCAGAGCCCCATTCTTCTTGATGCATCTGTAAATATTTGCAGAGCATGTTTAAGAGGGTGTAATGGTTGACCTAGCAGCACATTGCCTTCCTCCCGCCACCACCTTAGATGGGGGTGGAGCGAACTGGGGACCGGGATCACCTTTCTAGAAATTCTGGGACCCTCCAGTTGTTTTCCAAGTGACACTGTATGGGTCTCATGTGAAGTCACCCTAGGTGGACTTGCTTTCTGTTGCTGTGAATAGACCTCTGAGGGACATGAACTGTGGACCGGGCATACCGGACCGGACAGTATTGACTGGATCTTGTCTGTCAAGGCCTGCCAATGCTCTGGTGTGGGTTTGACCTTGCCCTCTTTCAGGTCGAACTGGTAACCTACGAAGTTGAAAACTTGTTTGGGAGCCAGTTCTGACTTTTCCTTGTTCACCAGCCACAAAGGTTACTAAGGTCTGTGTGTGCTGGAGACAAGTGTCATGGGTAGAGGCTCTCACCAGCCAGTCATCTAGGTATTGGTGGATCCTTATACCCCTCTGAAGTGCCATGAGTTTGACCTCTTTGGCCACCACTGTGAACTCCATGGGAGTTGTGGATAGACCAAAGGGTAGGGTTGGTCCTGGTAGGCCCGACCCTGGGGTTGAAAACGCAAGTACTTCCTGGACTGACTGTGAATTGGTATAAGAAGTATGCGTCTTGAAGTCTATGGATGTGACCCACTCCCTTGCCTGTAGGAAGGTTCTTAGTGCCTCTGGGGTCTCCATTTTGAACGACTCTTGAGTTTAAAAAGGTGCTCAAGGTGCTCAGGTCCAGGACAGGTATCCACCGGTTGTTGGACTTGGGTACCAAAAATAGCCAAAAGCCCAGTGAGTTGATTTCCTACCAGCTCTACTGTATTCTTGTTCACCAGCTTATACAGTGCTTCTAAAAGGAGGGACTGTATGGCTGGATTGTGGTACTTGTTTATGACATTCGGTGACCTTGTCAAGTTGGGTCTGAACCGGAAGGGGAGGGTGCAGCCCTCCCTCAGTGTGGTGACTACTCTTGGACTTGAACCCATAGCTTCCCACTTCTGCCAACACCGGTTATAAGTGAAGCAATGCTCTGTAACCGGTCCCTGGTGGCTCCTCAGTTCTGCAAAAATCTCATTGGAGTTGGCAGAACTAGATGAACTGGACTATTTCTTGTAGGGGTAGGTTCATATGAAAAAACCGCCTTCTTCCTGCCCAGTGGAGGATTCAGCGGCCTCTGTAACCAACAATCTCTGTAACCGGCCAAACCGGTCGGCTGGCATCTCCCTGTAACCAAAGTTTCTGGGAGAAGTCTCTATAACCAAGGAATTGGGACAGCACATTTCTGTAGTCTCAGTTAATCCCTTGGTAGATCTCCCAGTCCAGTAGACTGCTGTTCCAGGTTCAGTCTGGTTACTTCACCATTATCTCTTCAGATTCCTGTGAAGCCACTGGCCCTGAAGGTTTGCAAGCCGGCACCTGGTGGCTAGGCTCTGTAACCAGTTGGTTAAAGGAATTTTTCTGAAGAAAACTTCCTGTCCAACTAACTTGTCACCAGCAAATTTCTGTAACTGGTAAACCTCTGTTACCGGTGAACCTGTTTTCAGCACTGGATTGAAGCTGGTTTCTTGTCAGTAAGCATGGGAACAGCAGATTTCTCTGTAACCAGCAGCACTCCGGAACCGGCAACACTCAGGAACTGGCAGGACTCCGGAACCGGTAATTCTCTGTAACCGGTAGAACTGCTGTCAACACACGATTTGAAGCTGATTCCTTGCCAGTAAGGATGGAAACAGCAGATTTCTCTGTAGCCAGCACACTCCGGAACCGGTAACACTCCGGAACCGGCAACACTCGGGAGCCGGTAATTTTCCTGGTCCGCCTCTTCTCTGGGGACATCCTTCTCTGGTGACTGGTTCCAGTGGAAGTCAGATTCCAGGGAACCAGCAAGACTGATCTGGTCAGCTTCACTCTCAGCACTGGATTTGAAGCTGATTCTTGCCAGTAAGGATGGAAATAGTAGATTTCTCTGTAACCAGCACACTCCGGAACCGGCAACACTCGGGAGCCCGTAATTTCCTGGTCAGCCTCTTCTCTGGGGACATCCTTCTCTGGTGACTGGTTCCAGTGGAAGTCAGATTCCAGGGAACCAGCAAGACTGATCTGGTCAGCTTCACTCTCAGATGATGGGCTGATGTGTCTCTCACCGGATGGCTGATCATCAGGGACTGAACCGGGAGCCTGAACAGGCTTGGTTACTGTCCCCGCACCGGGAGCCTCAAGAGGCTGGGTGGCAGTCTGCATCTCCCTTACAGCCTCACCGGGAGCCTGATCAAGGCTGGGACCGGTATATTCTCTAGCCAGACTGCTGGTGGTGGCACCAGGGTCAAAAATGGCTTCTGGTTGGTGAACCCTCAGAGCAGCCTCACCGGTGGTCTGAACAAGACTGGAACCGGTACCCCCAACAGTCACACCAGTGGAAAGGCCTCTGGTGGAGGTTCCAGGATCAAAAAAGGGGAGATCACTGGAAACCACTGAAGGGGGTGTCTTCTTGTCAGCTGAACCAATCACACTTGGGGCTGAATCACCGGTGGTCTGGACAAGACTGGAACCGGTACCCCCAACAGTCACACCAGTGGAAAGGCCTCTGGTGGAGGTTTCAGGATCAAAAAAGGGCAGATCACTGGAAACCACTGAAGGGGGTGTCTTCTTGTCAGTTGAACCGGTCACAGTCGGGGATCTGCTTGCCGGTAGTTGTATGAAGATCTGTGAAGTCACATGACTGGCACCGGCAAAAATTCACAGAGTTCAATGGCCACTTGTCATCTAACTTCTTCAGGTCAAAATATGAGTTTGCTGGATTTCTTCTTGCCAGTTAAAGTGGGTGAAGAATAACAAATGGTCGTCTTCTTCTCAGAAGATTTCTGTTGAAAACACGATTCCTCCATTGTTGAATGCGTATCACGTGATCAGGTCGTGTCACGTGACAAGCATAAGCTGGAAGTGATGACGTCAGACGATGCATTCTTCTTTCCTTCTAATTTCTTCTCATCAATATACACGCAGTGTTACTCGACAATGAAGAATAAAATGGAGGGGAAGTCGAGGTAGATACAACCTTCTGTGCAGAAGAAGGAATGCTGCAGGGACGACACACGACCTCTCACCCACGATTTCCTCTCGACGACAAGTACACAGAAAATCTTCAAAACTGGCTATAAAGTGCTGGATAATGCCTCGTTTCAGTCCTGGAGAGGCCATGATATGTACGTAACACAAATAAATATATTTCAAATGAAATTAGGCTTTAAAAAGTTGCGTTTCCTTCAAAACTTGGAGATCACTTCAAAACACGTCCGCACACTACACGCGCCAAACGAAAAAGATGAAGTTACGTCACTCTGTCTAGACAGGAAGCAACTATGATGCGCCACCTAGCGAATGCACACTACTGACCGGTCCTGCCGGTATTATATACAGGACGTCTTTTTCTGGCGTTTGGCGGGACCGGTCGCGCCGACCGGTAAAGCAATTGTCCATTGGATAGGATGTATTAACGCAATAAAATTAATGCATTAAAAATTATTAAAAAAATTTATTAAAAAAAAAGTAAGACAGATCCAGCTCTCATACTCACACAAGAAAATCTACCTCTGGCCTAGTACATATATGCAAGATATGAGAGAAATCCCTGCAATAGTCACTGAGAAAATTGTGATAAAAAGTTGAAATTTTCACACTTTTGGTGGGGGTACCCCCCTTGTAATGTCTCTAGCAAACAGACGAACAGACAGATTTGCATGCCTTGAACAATTTTTCATCCTCGATAGATAAGGTATCTTATAAAAAAAACAGCATGTCTCTAGGCCTTGTAGTTTTGGAGAAGAAGTTGTTCACGCGGACGCGGACGCAGACGCGTACGCCCACGCCGCAGAGTGATGACATAATGTCAGCTGACTGACAAGTCAAAATGCTGACAAGTCAGCTGACATCAAAAAACTCTAACTGCAATACTTTTTGAGTTATGAGTCCTGAACTCAAAGTAGCTAAAATTGCTGTTACTCACTTATCTTTAGATGTAAGTCCACAAAACCCCAAAAAATTTCAAGGGCATGAAAATTCATTAGGACAATTAATTTACAAAAAATAGCTGTAGCAGTTTTGGAGAAATCTGTGTGACACACTAACGCACACACCCCCGCACAGCATGCATTTTATAATCTCCCTCGGGAGATAATAGCCAGCCTTAGCCAGCAAGAAACCCAACAGCACATACAACTAAAAGGGCAACAACATTGAGCTTTGGGAAAATCTCAATTCACACTACAGTCGCTATATCCCGCAGTTAGAGGTTTTACTTGGTGGCAAACCACCTCCAAGGATGCTACATACCTTCCAAGATTTGGTGTGTCATTCACACTACAGGTGGTATAACCCGCGATTATAGTTTATTTGGGGTTTAACGTCGCTTTCAACACTGTACAGGTCATATCACGACGGGTAGTTGGAAGGGCAGAGGAAACCAGTACATAGAGTTCGCTAAGGTTGTGTACTGTAAACTGCCGACCAACGGCAAGCAACTACCAGCTTTCCCACTTGAGCCCGTGCGGGGATCGAACCCCGGCCTCAGAGGTGGGAGGCGAGAGTGTTACCACTCTGCCACCGTGGCCCCTACCAGCGGTTATAGGCATTGCGCGAAACACCTTTGTCCTTCAACTAATTCATAAAAGAATGAGAACATAATATTAAGGAAAATGTTGTAATATATAAAAATAAAATTTCACATGTCAGAAATACTAGTATTCTCTACAATATTGTATAGCAAGTTCTTCTTTCTGTTATGCAGGTCTAAGCTCTCATTTGAACAAATATATATACGAAATATTTCTTTTGAAATATTCAAGATTTAGTATTCTCTCTTTGTATTTGGTAACAAAAATTAAATAGTTTACTAAATTAAACACGTGGTTCAAAATTCCATAGTGATTACCTCTATATTGTAACATAAGTGAATTAGGGGTCATAAAATTTTTTGCCAGTTGACAATGGTTAAACAGACACTTAACCTCATCCTAAAACTGTTTCACCTTTGGGTAAAGCCAAAATAGGTGTTCAAAACTTTCATTGCTTTCATGAAAATTCTTTGCAAATTTGAAGATATCTTCATGAATGAATGAGATACAAAGGTTAATGTAAAAATGTGACAAATGAACACATGCACACACACACATGGAAGGTATTTCATAACCTCCCAAAAATGCAACTGTATTAACATCAGTTTAATGGTGCCCCCTTTTAAGAAGTTTCAGACCGAAAAGTATTTAAAGTGTTGCCAGATACTCTCCAAAACCTAATCAGCTCCAGATCCTGTTTTGGTTAACATATCCTGGAATTTGGCAAAAATCCATGCATTGGTTTTGGAACAGCCACAAATTAAAGACCCAAAATAATATTCAAAGTGTTGCCACTGTAAGCTTAACTCTCAGTTGAGCTTGCACTTAACAAATATACTGCTGTCCCTATAAAGTACATATTGTCTTAAAAAAAAGTTAAATGTCTGAAAACATACACTTCCTTAAAACAGAGAAACCACCAGTAAAATATACCTTATAACTCTGACCTGTATTTCAGGAAGCAATTAAATACCATTATTTAGTGAAAACTGAAAAACAATGTTGACATTAAAATCATAATTTAACTAGATTGTGCGGACTCAAGACCAATATAAGCCCACACAGGCCATTGCACATACCACTGACATTCACTGGGTATGTTTTATGGCACCAATTTTTTTTTTCAGTTAATGTTTCTGTAATGATACGATTAATCCTTTTTCAAAGTATTTAAATGGTTTTCAGTACTTTCTAAAATAGTAGCACCAAACTTTTGTAGGGTTTGTTTGCATTTAACATATTAATTGAGAGATGAGATTTCAGGTAAATTAGCGACATAGTTTGGCACAGTGCCTAAAAAGTGGGGAAAATTCATAAATTGGGTCCCTGTGGGCATTTTTACAGACCTTAAGGAGTCTCTAAAATTTAAGCTACAGACCTCACATTTCCCACAAAGCTCATATATAGATGTTATATCTAATACAGTTAGAAAATTGTTAAACTTGCCATTCCCAAATTACAGTGCAAGATATGTGAAAAATGTAGAAAAGAGGTCACTCAGGTGGGGTGTTTATGGGCACCATGCACATGCAAAATATCTGCTTAAAGCCTTGATTTTTGGAAAAGAACATATTAATATAGTCCAAGATGAGATTTCAGCTCAAGTGGCAAAAGTCACTAAAATTGGTCTCTGTGGGTATTTTTAGATACCTTAACGTGACCTTAAAATTAAAAGTGGAGACTTCGAATTTTCCACAGAAAATTGCAAATTTAATAAGTAAATTAAATTTTTATAAGTTAATACCCTATCCAATGGACAATTGCTTTACCGGTCGGCGCGACCGGTCCCGCCAAACGCCAGAAAAAGACGTCCTGTATATAATACCAGCAGGACCGGTCAGTAGTGTGCATTCGCTAGGTGGCGCATCATACTTGCTTCCTGTCTAGACAGAGTGACGTCAGTTCATCTTTTTCGTTGTCTAAACAGATTTAGACCCCTAGTAAGCTGATAGCGGGGTCGGTTGGGAGGGCCTTGCCTGTCCATTGGATAGGGTATTAACTTATAAAAATTTAATTTACTTATTAAATTTGCAATTTTATTGCGTTAATACATCCTATCCAATGGACAATTGCTGAATAACTACCGTTTGGTCGGCGGGTAAGTTACTAGGGACTTAGAATGAACTCATAAATGGTAACAAAATTTTTACCCTACGGTCTAGGCTGACTTAGTCAGGAGACCTATAGGTCCATGGTGGTTACCAGAGCCCGGTTGCCGGGGCTATACCAGCATTGCCCCCCCCCCTTCTTACAGACCTGCTCTGAGGTAGGGGAAGAGAGGGATGAGTTCAGTCCCAGAAGGCAAATAAACCTCCCGAAGGAAGCATGTCAATTAGATTCATGAGCTATTTACACTATGTACATGTATACAAATCTCAATATAAGGGCTATTTGTGGATCTGCTGAGCATCCACTACTAGGCCCAAGTAAAGAAGCTCTAAATCAGCCCCAGCCACATCCTTCAGAACTGTGTGAAGGTGATCTATGACTTACAGTGGAAGGCTGAGGACTGTTCTAAGGAGACTCCTGACTGGAATGCCTTAGAAGCAGCAAAAGCCCTAGCATCATGGGCTTTGACCTGATGCAAGGCGAGGGCTTACTGGTCAGAGAGCTCATAGCATAGGATCACAGTAGCTTGATCCAGGAGGAGATGGTGGCAGGAGAGATGTCCTTGTCGAAAACTTTCTTGGAAGGAGACAAAGACCAGCTCCTTGTTATGCCTAAGATCTGAGGTCCTACCCAGATGGTAACACAGGGCTCTGACTGGACACCAGGACCTGTGACCTATCCAGAGTGGGGACCAGGGCTGCATTAACCACAGGGGCCACACTGTCTGGACTCTCTTTGGCTAGCTGATTCTTGGAAGGAAGGCTGGCTGAGGGGTAGAAAGACACCATGGACCAATCTGGTGTCTGAGGTTGTTATGTAGCCAAGCATGGATCTCACCCTTCGCTTGCCTGAACCTAAGGCCAACAGGAAGACAGTCTTGATAGTCAAGTGCTTCAGGGAGGCCTCCTTAAGGGGTTCAAAAAGGAACCTTGTCAGCTGGTGTAGAACCAGGGAAAGGTTTCAAGAGGGGATGCCCCTCTTCCCTTGGATCTGTCTCTGTGGAAACTATCCAGGAGATCAGTGAGATTTTCATCGTTGCTGACATTAATGGGCAAATTCCCAAATTGTTAACAATGGCTGGTCTATAGCCATCAATGGTGCCCGGCTGTAACTTCCTGTCTTGAAAGGGTACAAAGGGAAGTCAGCTATAGCTTTTAAAGGTGGTGCCCAGAAGTCCATCTGATTACTGAGGTACCACGTGTAAAACATATGGTGCACCTGCCTCATAGACTGATCTGTTTGATCCTCTGGAGGAGCCTCAATTCGAGCTGCCACTGCCTCAGGGAAGCCCTGCTTCCTTGGTAGCTGGGGCTCTAGGGGCCAGGCATGTAGATTCAGATTTACCAGGTTCCTGTGAAGGGTCTGGTTGAGTAACTGAGTCAAAAGTCAGGCAGAAAGTGCACACAGTGGGATCTGACTGGACATGGTTACCAGGTCCCAGAACCAAGGCATGTTGGACCACCCTGGTGCAATCAGTATGAGTTGTTGCATGGGTGGTCCTGCAACTTTCCCACCACTTTGCCCAAGATAGCTGCTGGTGGGAAGGCATATGGGTCCAGGTCCTCCCAAGGCAGACTGAAGGCATCTACTGCCAAGGCTTGAGGATCTGGAACTGGTGAGACAGAGATGTAGTTGTCGAACCTGGTGGCAAACAGGTCCACTTGAGGATGCTGCCACCGGGAGCATATTGCTTGAATACCTCTGGATGGAGGGACCATTTTGTTGAATGGTCTGCCCTAGCCTGGATAGCTTGTCTGCTATCACATTCGGCCGGCTGTGGATGTGTCGGGTTCTGAGTCACCTGTGTCTGGTACACCAGGTCAGAATTCTCCATAAGAGGGCCCAAAGGGGGTCTGATTCCATCCCCCCTTTATACAGAAAACCACCATGGGGTTGTCTGTAGCTACAACAGCAATATTGTTCAAGCAGAGGTTTTGGAACTCTTTAGGGCCAAAAGGCCACCCTAACTTCCAGATATTAAAGTGTAACTTGCTTCGGAAGGGGCCAGGTTCCCCTTGCAGTGTGTTCCCTTAAGTGAGCACCCCACCCTTCTAAATGCATCTATAAGGATTTGCAGAGCATATACAGTAGGTGTAATGGTTGACCTTGAAGCACATGGTCTTCCTGCAGCCACGATTTTAGCTGAGGGTGGAGTGAACTGGGATCACCTTTTGGTGATTCAGGTACTCTCCAGCTATTTATCAAGTGCCACTGTATCGGCCTGATGAGGAAGGCCACCTATGTTGACGGGCTTTGCTATGGCTGTCAGTAATGCTATCAGGGGCATGAGCCGCCGGATCGGGCATGTCGATCCGGAGAGAAGTTTCTGGATTGCAGATAACGTCTGCAAATGCTCTAGGGTGGGTCTCACCTTGCCCTCTTTCAGGCTGCACTGGTAGTCTCTCAAGTTAAAGACTTGCTCGAGGTCCAGTTCTAATTTTTTCATGATACCATTCAAACTTACTCCTGACACAGAGCTACTAGAGATTGTATACGTTGGAGACTGGTTTGGTGGGAGCTGGCATTTCCTTGTTGGTTGAAAGGAATGAGGGAGTATGCAACCTTGAGGTTAGCCACTCCTCTGGCTGAAGAGAGGTTCATGTGGTTCCTGAAATTCCAGCTGAATCATTTAGGATACTGAACCAAAATCCTGCCTGGAGAACTGGTCAAACTGGTCGTTTCTGGCAGGGGAGGGTGTAGCCTTCCTGGGAGGTTCATATAAACTTGAGGCTGGCCCCTAGGGTGGCCCAAGTTTGAACCGGCAGGTTGGTGCAAAAAATACCAGTGTCAACACTGGCGACAGGTTCACTGATCCACACAGTAGGAAACCATCCAAAGGGGATCTGCGACGTCATTTCCACAGAACCCCACTGTGGCAACACTAATAGCCATTTATGAACACTGTGACCCCTGGTCCAATTAACAGATAAATTTCCCATTGCTTCAGTTGTGACAAACCAGAAAAGGGTTGTAATCTTTTGCGGAAAAGCTTGAGTTTGCAAACTCATGCCCCTGGTGTCAGCTGACACTGGTCACAAGCTGGGTAAAAAAGGCAAGCTGGGTTGGCCAGTTTCGGAGGCTGGATCAATGGCATCTCTAGAATAACTGGTACAGCAGACTTCTTGTTGGCAGTATTCTAACCAATGTGGTTGAGTTCCGCATCTCACTGGCAAGAGTAACTGGCTGACTGATCAGGCAGGTTGAGACAGTCATCTCACCAGGACGAGTGACTGGTCCAAGAATTTCTCTGTAACCAGATTCCTCAGACAGCAACTGGTTGGTCTAAGATGGCCATTTGGACCCTTAAAAGACTTTGCTGGTCTGTTAGCCAGTCCTGTGGACCTGCCCAGTACCAGGGCCTAACCGGTTATAGGTTAAGCAATGCTCTGTAACCGGTTCCTGGTGGATCCATAATTCTGCGAAAAAACTCATTTGAGCTGGCAGAACTGGGCGACTACTTCTCAGCAGAGGTAGGCTTATCTCACAGAACTGCCTTCTTCCTGTCCGTAATGTTGGAATCAGAAGGTTTTCTCTGTAACCAACACTTCTCAGTAACCAGTAAGCCATTTAACTGGTAATGAACTGGTAAACTGGTGCTTCTCTGTAACCAACCATTCAGACAGCCACAGCTCTATCATTATTTGATCACTTGGTGGGTCTGGCAATCCGGTAAGCTGGTGTTCCAGTTTCAATCAGGTTTCTTCACCGGAATTTCTGCCTATAAGCCAGACCAGTAGACTCTGTAACCGGCTTGGTATGAAGCTACTGGTCCCTGGAGGTTGTGTAAGCCAGAACCTGTTGGTAGGTTCTGTAACCGGTTGGTTGAGGTAATTTACTGAAGAACTTCCTGTCTATCTGACTGTCACCGGCAAATCTCTAACCCTGTTGTCCTCACTGGACTTGTTGCCTTAAGTTGCCTTCTGCCCATGGGAACAACTGATTTCTCTGTAACCGGTGGGCCTGCTGTCGGCACTGGAATGGTGGGAGCAGCAGATCTCTCTGTAACCAGCAACCTCTGTTAACCAGTAAATTCTCTCTGTAACCGGTAAACTCTGTAACCAGTGAGCCTGCTGTCAGCACTGGGATGGTGGGAGCAGCAGATCTCTCTGTAACCGGTAAATTCTCTCTGTAACCGGTAAACTCTGTAACCAGTGAGCCTGCTGTCAGCACTGGGATGGTGGGAGCAGCAGATCTCTGTAACCGGTAAATTCTCTTTGTAACCGGTAAACTCTGTAACCAGTGAGCCTGCTGTCAGCACTGGAATGGTGAGAGCAGCAGATCTCTCTGTAACTGGTTAGCCTGCTGTCAGCACTGGGATGGTGGGAGCAGCAGATCTGTGTAATCAGAAAATTTTCTCTGTAACCGGTAAACTCTGTAACCGGTGAGCCTGCTGTCAGCATTGGGATGTGGGGGCACAGCAGACCTGTCTGTAACCGGTAAATTCTCTCTGTAACCAGATTATTCAAACAGCCAGGGTCAGTCTGGTTAAATCACCTGTATTTTCTGCCTGTAAACCGGTCTGGTTGGCTCTGTAACCGGCCAAGGGGAAGCACACTGGTCAATGAGGGCTGTGTAGCCAGCACCCAGTGGGTAGGCTCTGTAACCGGTATTGTAGGCAGCATAAAATCAGTGGCCTGGACAGCTAGCTGGTGCAACTTTTATAACCAGTTCCCGGTAGGCCCATCCTCTGTAACCGGTTGGTAGATCTTCTTACTCTCAACCTGCCCCAGTACCCGTACCAAGGTAGGGTCAAAGGGGGGGGGAGAGGGCTAGCTGGAGACCCCACCGGTAGTCTGAGCAGAACTGGTACCGGTAAAATTCAGCACAAGGGGTCTAGACCTGGTCATCTTCTTGCTAGCTGAACCGGTCACACTTGGGGATCTGTGGAGCCACAATTTCTTCTGCTAGCCTTGCCGGTCGTGTATGGAGATCTGTGAAGTCACATGACCGGCACTTCAAAAACACGCAGATTGCAGTGACCAAATGTCATCTAATATCTTCACACCAACAGGCGAGATGCTGGATTTCTTCTTGCCAGTTAAAAATGGGTGTTGATTAATAAATGGTCGTCTTCTTCTGATGAAAACTTCTGTTGAAAAAATACGATTCCTCCATTAATAAATGCGTATCACGTGACCTCCATAGTTGAATGCGTATCACGTGACCAGGTCTGTGTCACGTGACCAGCATAAGCTGGAAGTGATGACGTCAGACGATGCATTCCTCGTTTCCTTCTAAATACTTCTCGTCGACATACACTCCGTGTTACTCGACTATGAAGAATTAAATGGAGGGTAGATACAACCTTCTGTGCAGAAGAAGGAATGCTGCAGGGACAACACACGACCTCTCACCCACGATTTCCTCTCGACGACAAGTGCACAGAAAATCTTCAAAACTGGCTATAAAATGCTGGATAATGCCTCGTTAAAGTCCTGGAGAGGCCCTGATATGTAACACAATATATATTTTTTCAGATGAAAATAAGCTTTAAATTCGTAGAATAAACCGCGTTTTCTTCAAACTTGGAGATAACTTCAAAACGCGTCTGCACACTACACGCGCCAAACGAAAAAGATGAACTGACGTCACTCTGTCTAGACAGGAAGCAAGTATGATGCGCCACCTAGCGAATGCACACTACTGACCGGTCCTGCTGGTATTATATACAGGACGTCTTTTTCTGGCGTTTGGCGGGACCGGTCGCGCCGACCGGTAAAGCAATTGTCCATTGGATAGGATGTATTAACGCAATAAAAACATTACTTTATGAGTCTCAACCACAATTTTAATCTCACCATAAAGTCTTGATTTTTGGCATAATTCGGCGTTAAATTGGAACTTGACCTGACATGTCCCAAGACTTTCCCTTTTGAACTCAAGTGCATAAGAGGATGTTGTATGACTAAAACACTAAATAACTGTTGCTATTCCATTCTATATGTGAGGAGAACATATAAATGTGTTCTCTGGTAAAATTATAGCCAGGAATATCTAAGCCACAGTTTGTGACCTAGAGGGCATCAAGTGGCCAATTTTCCATTTTTAATCTTAAGGTGGGGTCATAACTTCTTTATTGGGAGTTTCTGATCACCTTAACAAAGGATTAATCTCCTAACCCAAGCACATGTGTGTGCCAAGTTTGAATGAAATCCATGAAAGCATTTTTGAGTTATCACACACATAAGTCAACACGGCGGTGGTGGTTGCATGACCAACATAAAACCAGCATATCCCTTTCAACTGGGGATATAAATATAAATAGCAAAGCAAATAACTCATCAGACACTACTTGCAAAATATTGTTACACTTCTATTTGTAGTTTAATCCATGATCATGTCAGTCATTCTCTGGCATGTTACAAGTACACACCATCATTGCTATTATTTAACAACTGACCTGTAATCATAGTAGTCTGAATACTCAAAGATGGCATCTCCCTCAAAGATCATCTTGCAGTGGCCTTTATCCTGCATGTGTTGCTGTACTGACTTCACTGACAAGAAGGTCTTGGTCTTCTCATTGCACCATAGGCAGATGTGACCCTCACCCACCTTCTCACCTGTATAAAAGACCAGGTATACACAAAATGCACAAAATATACAGGCAGGTGTGACCCACATCTTCTGTCTCTCCAGCACAAAGAACAGGTGCACTCAAAAGTGTTCTAACTAAACGGGATTTTCGCCCAGTTTTCTCCCCCGCACAAAGAACAGGTCCATTTTAAATGTAATAAGTAAACAGGATCAGTGATTTAAATATATTTTTGTTAGTTGCAATACAGAAACATGATCATCTACCAATCTTTACTTTTTGTCAATGAGTGAAAATCAAGGATCTTACTGACTTAAAAAAAATCTTTCAATGGTATAATTCAAAAATATTATCTTCCTTTAAAGATGATACACAGCTTGTCAAAAACCACACCTTAAAGTTTAGAATAAGCAGTAAAATGTGAGCTTAAAATATGCTTTGAATGTCTAAGAATGATAGTAATGTTCAGGAGTACAACATTGCATTTGAATATGGGCAATGGTCAATAATAAAAGTTGGTGTTTAATGTCTCATTCAACAACCAGGGTCATATTGGGACATGTCCTCGACATTATCACTTGTAGGAGTCAAACTCACTTAGAGGTGACAGCCTGTGATTAGATAGCAAACGTGCTAACCCACTAGGCCATTGAGGACCTCCATGGGCCCTGGTATAACAGATCATCACTTCAATCACCTACCCAAATAAACTATCAGCCCCTCCAAGTCACAAACATACTCCAAGTCTGGGATGAAAAAGCTGTGCAGACGGGTCATATGACTGATATTAGCATCCATTGTCTTGGAAACATGTGAACAAAATAAACACTCCTCCAACCCAAGAGCTTCTCCATCCCAGGATTCCTCGGATTCATTGTCAGTGTCCATATCTGAAATACAGTCAAACACTCCCATAACATTATCAGAACTCTAATGAGTAGTTACACTGCAAAAGTGTTCATATCTCAAACACAGTCAAACACTGCCTACAAATACAACACTAATACCATTTTAAAAGACAATTTATTAGTATTTCTGTTGCTTTTTATCTGAAGAAAATCCATTGAGTGGTTTTAGAGATACAATCATTGTCTTACTTCCCCTGTATATATTTTAGATTGTCACAGCTTGCAATTCCCGAGGCCATTTTCTAGAGTTAAAAATTGAAGAACTTCCAAGATTTAGAATGTCTTCATTGGAAACTCTAACTAGAAAAAGGTTTTTGCTAACAAAAACGAGCGGCCTGGATGGAAAGCTGTAGTAGTTGCAGTATGAGACTGTAAGCAGAACGTAAGCTTTACTGTGTTTTGTATCTGATCGAAAAGTGGATTATTTAAAAACTGTAGCAGTTACAGTATTAAACTGTAAGCAGAATGTGAGCTTTATTGTGTTTCATAAAGTAGTATATTTTACAAATCATTTTTACTAGAGGTTGGCTGAAGAGAAACTGTAGCTGTAAATGTGGAATCGTAAATTGTTTCCACGAGATATGTAATTTAAGGCTTTTTCTATTCTCTCAAAACAGACTAGATGCCGCAGAGTGATGCCATAGTAAAGCAAAACCATTTGAAAAAATATATTAAAAATTGACATTTGAAAATTCAGGGCTTTTGTATCCAGAATGTGATCTGGATTTTTCACAAAAATTAATTTTATTTCCTTCAGTCAGGCCCTATGTACATAAAAAATTTCATAAAGATCTGTTCACGTCTTTTTGAGTATTAAGAAACAAAGATACAGACAAACACATCTAAAACATAACCTTCTTATGGCAGTAATGAGAACAGATATTAGTATAAGGTAATATTTCTGAATATGTCAAAATATGAATTTAAAATACTCTTCATTGATCATATACAAATTGTGCATGTAAAGAGGAATCTCTATGGATTTTCTTTGCAAATGGATTTATTTTGACTTTCCACAAAGTAAGGCTCACCATAACAAGCTTTGTCTTTAACTTAAAGAAACATTTTTTTCTGGGTAATTTCTCAAAATATTCAAGTACAATACGTCAGCTGACATAAAAATGAGGTGGGAGCAAGAACTATATATTTACTATGTTAAGATGGCCAAAGTCTCTGAAATACAAGAATATTAAGTAAAAAGAACATAAAAATCTTCCTTAAGCTTAATCAATGTGTCAAGTTAAACTGATGTTTTTGAACCATAAGTCAGTTGGCAGCTGAAAACACTCATTTTTACATCGGGATGGCCATGGCTGTACTTGTATTGGAACTCCAAGGTGGAAAGAAAATAACAATGTCCCTATTGTCATCTTTAATAAGTGTGCACAATTTAACTGAGGTCAGCTGAACAATACGATAGCTGGAGGTTAAAAACTCCATAATCTCACTGAAGGTGGCTATAACTTCATTCATATTGGGACTCTAAGGTGACCATAAAAGAAGAATGTCTCTTTTGTCATCCTTTATAAGCGCAAAAAGTTTAGCTGAGGTCAGTTGAACAATAAGATAGCTGAAGGCTGAAAACTTCCTTTTTTCACTGTAAGGTGACCATAACTTCATTGATATTGGGACTTTAAGGTGACCATAAAATCAGAATATCCCTTTAGGCAACCTTTATAAATGTGCCAGGTTTTATTCTAAAAATGTAAACATTCACCAAACTTAGGGCTGTAAGAACCTACATTTTAAGTTTAAGATGGCCATAACATTATTAATATTTAAATCATAAGGTAGTTAGAGTCTTCTTTTGATCAACCTCAATATCAATATAAGATAGAATCTTTAAAAATAGAAAAAATAAAAGGGTCAGACGGTTTTATTCCAATTTTATGACTTTAGGGGGACCATAGCTCCAATTATATTAACAGTTTAAGGTTACCATAAAGTCAGGATAATCCTTTGGTAAATCTTAATATATATGCTAAGTTTGGTTGAAAAAAGTGAAAAACTATATGAACTGGAGGGCTTTTTTGACATTAAGGTGACCTTAAGATTGCAGATAAAGGGCTAAAAACTTCGGCATGTGAAAGATTATCAAAAAGTAGCTTAATTAAGTTATTCCAACAAATCGCCGAAATCCTGACCATTTTTGAGATACAGACAAAGTATCCATTTTTAAAAAATTTATGAAAATGAAACCGCCTTTTTTGACATTAAGGTGACCTTAAGATTGCAGGTACAGGGCTAAAAACTTCGGCATGTGAAAGATTATCAAAAAGTAGCTTAATTAAGTTATTCCAACAAATCGCCGAAATCCTGACCATTTTTGAGATACAGACAAAGTATCCATTTTTAAAAATTTATGAAAATGAAACGCCTCCCATCTAGGCATCTATGGTCCGATTGATCAGAAAATCCTTTCCGACATGCGGATTTAGGTCTAGAATGTACCTGATAAATTTTATAGCTCAGGTGTGTGGTTTTTCCCGAAAAGCGATGACGGGGTGTTTTTGAAAAATGCTTAAGGTTACCTTAAGAAGAGCTTAAGGTCTCCACAAAGTATTCCAACAATTTTTCCCGCCCCTACAGTTTTAAAAAAAGATAAGAAGGAAAGAAAAATTTGAAAGCCCAAGAAGTTATTCAAGGGAGACCATAATCCTGCGGCAGCAGCAGCGGTGATCAGTCAAACTTACGTGAAAACAACTAAGCGCCCCTGATGGGCCACTTAATTACCTCATAATTGGAGAAACTTCAACACTGCTCATCCAATGCAAAGTCTTTTTCCACAATATTAAACATGCGATTTCTTACCACAAGATATGGGTCAAAAATAGAAGTTTGTCTAAAATTGTCTTTATTTTAAATGGTGGAAGAATGGCAAATACATCTACAGATTGTCAGAATTACTCAAGCGGCATCTGAAAGCAGTAATTCATGACCGCTCAAAACTACCACAATTTTCACTGTAAGGTTCACAAAACAGTAAAATACTATCTTTGAGTTGGTGCATATGCCCAATTCAAGAGGAAAATCAGAGGCTCTGTGCCAAATCCTGATGCAGGTGTCATGCCACTCACCATCTTGTGTGTCCTGTCCCTCTTGTGTGTCCAGACTGCCTGCCCCCTGCACCCTGAGTTTAGCTTTTAGAGCCTCATTCTGAACATCCTTCAGCCTGGATTCAGACACTGCAGACATGTCCTTCTCCAGGTTCTTCTCATTTAGCTTCTCCACATCATTCTAAAACCAAAGGGGAACAGGTGCATTAAACAACCATGTGAACACCGACTCTTGTATAAAACCATGGGAATAATGGCTGACTCATGCATTCCAGCATAGAAAATGGGAACTATGGCTGACTGATACATAAATTGTAAGTCCCTTGTCCCACTCTGATCTTTCTCTGCAGTCTGAGCTCAAGCGTTTGACAAAGGCATAGTACAGAACACATTCATTACAAGTTATGGATGTCTTGTGTTACACAGTTTAAATTCATGCCTGAGTACACAGTTTAAATTCATGCCTGAGTACACAGTTTGCTGACTCACCTGTTGCTTCTTCTCCTGTCTGAGCCCACACTCCCGGTGTTTCTTGGACTGCAGGTGGTTCTCGTACGCATTCTTACTGGAGAAGCTCTTTGCACAGAGTTTGCAGTAACTGTTCTGATTCTCCTGTTCTGATTGCTGGCAAACAAGAAACCAATACATGCTTCAACAACAATGATGTGTACTATAGGTATCAACCAATTTAAACTGACTATCAAAGGTAAACATAAATATATATCAATTAAATGCAACACCAACAAGATATCAACAACTGGACAAGAGTTTTTAGAGAGAGCTGTGTCTTAAATAAAATTTTTATATCTTACGGGATAACCTATAGTGCATTATCAGAAAAATGAAATATCAAAACATTGTGTTTGCCTGATCCTGAGCAGATTAGGTATGTTTTACCAATTCTCTTTAAACTGTAAGTTAAACTACCAGTGCCACTCTCTGTATCGCAAATGCTTTCATAAGTGCCCACCACAATCTTATATAATTGCTAACAAACTGCTAATATGTCATTTCGAGGTAAAGTTTGTCCAGTAAAACCCAATAACAGGTCTAATTTGATTTTTTCATATCGATTTCCAAAAAAAAATTCCTTATTTTAGCAGTTATTTCACATTTTATTACTGAGAAATTTGTTTACACCAACCATACTTTACTTCCAGCTGGTCAATGCTAAAACATGTTAACTAAAATTTATGTCTTTTTCTTTTTGAACTGCCGGCTAGTTTTCCTAGTCACAAAAACCCATCCCTTTGATGGTGCCTTGATGATGTAACAGAGTAGATGTCAACTAGTAAACTCAAATTGAGAATTTTTAGTTAACTGAATTGTCCTGTTTTAATACTTAATCTTTATATGCAGTTTAAAAAAACAAACAAAACTAGAAATAGGCCGCCCTGTTGATAGTAGATGCGAATAGAAACAGGATAGCATAGAAGAACACACATTATCATGTGTAATGTCCACCCATGAACCTTTTGCCCAAATTGTACAGTAGTCTTACAAGACCCTGTTTCATTTGTAAAATATATCAATGATGCTTAAATATTTGATAGTGTAGATGTAATTTATTTCAGCTTCATGCCTTTTTGCATTGGTTGGGTTGAAAATTTTGACGAAATCACTCTATCTTGCACGGTTAAGAAGATAGAAGCCAATTCCTGTTTTTCTATTTTTGGCAAAAATTTGAAAATTCAAAATGGCCGCCATTATTGGGAAAAGGAAATTTTTTTGAAAATTGCCAAGAGTACATTTCTTAGATACCCTATGGGTCGAAAATTTCAACAAAATAACTCTATTTTGCACGGTTAAGGCCAGTTTGTGTTTTTCCATTTTGGGCAAAAATTCGAAAATTCAAAATGGCTGCCATTTTTGGGGAGGGGAAAATTTTTTGAAAATTGCAAAGATTACATTCCTTAGATACCCTGTGGGTTGAAAATTTCGACGAAATCGCTCTATCTCGCATGGTTAAGGAGATAGAAGCAAATTTGTGTTTTGCCATTTTTGGCAAAAATTTGAAAATTCAAAATGGCCGCCATTTTCGGGGAGGGGAAAATTTTTTAGAAATTACCAAGAGTACAATGCTCAGATACCCTGTGGGTCGAAAATTTTGACGAAATCACTCTATCTGGCACGGTTAAGGAGATAGAAGCAAATTTGTGTTTTGCCATTTTTGGCAAAAATTCGAAAATTCAAAATGGCCGCCATTTTTGGGGAGGGGAAAATTTTTGGAAAATTGCAAAGATTGCATTCCTTAGATCCCCTGTGGATCGAAAATTTTGCCGAAATCGCTCTATCTCGCACGGTTAAGGAGATAGAAGCAAATTTGTGTTTTGCCATTTTTGGCAAAAATTCGAAAATTCAAAATGGCCGCCATTTTTGGGGAGGGGAAATTTTTTTGAAAATTGCAAATATTACATTCCTTAGATACCCTGTGGGTCGAAAATTTCGACGAAATCGCTCTATCTCGCACGGTTAAGGAGATAGAAGCAAATTTGTGTTTTGCCATTTTTGGCAAAAATTCGAAAATTCAAAATGGCCGCCATTTTTGGGGAGGGGAAAATTTTTGGAAAATTGCAAAGATTGCATTCCTTAGATACCCTATGGGTCGAAAATTTCGACGAAATCGCTCTATCTCGCACGGTTAAGGAGATAGAAGCAAATTTGTGTTTTGCCATTTTTGGCAAAAATTCGAAAATTCAAAATGGCCGCCATTTTTGGGGAGGGGAAAATTTTTTGAAAATTGCAAATATTACATTCCTTAGATACCCTGTGGGTCGAAAATTTCGATGAAATCGCTCTATCTCGCACGGTTAAGGAGATAGAAGCAAATTTGTGTTTTGCCATTTTTGGCAAAAATTCGAAAATTCAAAATGGCCGCCATTTTTGGGGAGGGGAAATTTTTTTGAAAATTGCAAATATTACATTCCTTAGATACCCTGTGGGTCGAAAATTTCGAGGAAATCGCTCTATCTCGCACGGTTAAGGAGATAGAAGCAAATTTGTGTTTTGCCATTTTTGGCAAAAATTCGAAAATTCAAAATGGCCGCCATTTTTGGGGAGGGGAAAATTTTTGGAAAATTGCAAAGATTGCATTCCTTAGATACCCTGTGGGTCGAAAATTTCGACGAAATCGCTCTATCTCGCACGGTTAAGGAGATAGAAGCAAATTTGTGTTTTGCCATTTTTGGCAAAAATTCGAAAATTCAAAATGGCCGCCATTTTTGGGGAGGGGAAAATTTTTTGAAAATTGCAAAGATTGCATTCCTTAGTGTGGGTCGAAAATTTTGCCGAAATCGCTCTATCTCGCACGGTTAAGGAGATAGAAGCAAATTAGTGTTTTGCCATTTTTGGCAAAAATTCGAAAATTCAAAATGGCCGCCATTTTTGGGGAGGGGAAAATTTTTGGAAAATTGCAAAGATTGCATTCCTTAGATCCCCTGTGGGTCGAAAATTTTGCCGAAATCGCTCTATCTCGCACGGTTAAGGAGATAGAAGCAAATTTGTGTTTTGCCATTTTTGGCAAAAATTCGAAAATTCAAAATGGCCGCCATTTTTGGGGAGGGGAAATTTTTTTGAAAATTGCAAATATTACATTCCTTAGATACCCTGTGGGTCGAAAATTTCGACGAAATCGCTCTATCTCGCACGGTTAAGGAGATAGAAGCAAATTTGTGTTTTGCCATTTTTGGCAAAAATTCGAAAATTCAAAATGGCCGCCATTTTTGGGGAGGGGAAAATTTTTGGAAAATTGCAAATATTACATTCCTTAGATACCCTGTGGGTCGAAAATTTCGACGAAATCGCTCTATCTCGCACGGTTAAGGAGATAGAAGCAAATTTGTGTTTTGCCATTTTTGGCAAAAATTCGAAAATTCAAAATGGCCGCCATTTTTGGGGAGGGGAAAATTTTTTGAAAATTGCAAAGAGTACACTCCTCAGATACCCTGCGGGTCGAAAATTTTGCCGAAATCGCTCTATCTCGCACGGTTAAGGAGATAGAAGCAAATTACTCAAAAGTAGTACTGAAAATACACAATGAAGTACCTAAATGGCTATTACTCATGTACTGACAAAGCTATCAGTCCCAAATGCAATACCAAGCGAGCTATGGACATAACAATCTTGTATTCAAAATTGTAGTAAAATATCTTTAATTATTTTGGCTTAAATGCACGGAAACCAATGGGTACTGAAAATAGCTGTACTTAAGTATTACTCAGTAAGCAAAAGAGGTACAACAGCCAAAAGCAATCCCAAGCAAGCTACTGACCCAATAAGCCTGCATACCAAATTTGGTGACAATAGCTCTAATACTTTTCCTTTAAATGAGCGGAAACCATGCGTGACGCCGGACATCGGACGCCGGACGCCGGACATCGGACATCGGACGGCGAAAAAAGCAAAAATAATATATCCACCCCCCAGGGGGGTGGACATAAAAACTCAAATTGAATCTGGACAAGACTGAGTTTATACTCTTTGGTTCAAAGAAACAGAGGAAAAAATTGAAAAAAATGGTTCCCAACTGACATCTTCGAACGTCCTCTCTGCCCAGCTAAGTCAGTCAAGAACTCGGGAGTATGGTTTGATTCTAATTTCACCTTATCTAAACATGTTCAGAGTGTCTGCAAAAGTTGTTTCATCCAACTCTGTGACTTCAGACGTATTTGGCAGTTTCTTACTTATGACGCATCTATACTTGTGGTCAATGCTCTTGTTAGTAGTTGGTTGAATCATTGTAATTCTCTTTTAAGAAGTCTCTCCTAGTTCAATCTATGTAAATTATAGTGCATCCAAAACAGTGCACCAAGAATTGTATCAAACACGATTAGATACACCAGTATAACTCCTGTTTTTAAGAAATGTTCTTTGTTTAAAACAGCCACACTTGTTTATAAGTTTCTTCACACTGGTTTTCCTAAGTATTTTGCTCCATGTCTTTCTTCCAACAGTAATGCTTGCAGTACCAGGCACACTCAAAGTGGTGGAAATTTCCTTCTTGTTCCAAAGTTCTATCCTTCAACTGACAAGTCTGTCAAACAGTTTGGTTATAGTATTGCTTTCGATCCTCCCACTATGGAATACTCTTCCTGATGAGATGCAAGCATCCCCCTCAACTATCCTCATTCAGATAGCAGCTTACAACCTACCAGTATACCAAGGCATACCCACCGTAGTCATAATCATCCCCTGGTGTTTTCTATGGTGCTCGACATGTTTTCTGTCCCTGGATACTGAATTTGGTTGACTATCTTCTGCTGTTGCACCTTAAGAGTTCCCTTTTGTTAAGGGGAGATTAAGTGCTATAAAAGTCCAATCAGAATAAGAATCTTCAACATTTGTAAATATTTACTCACATCACCCATGGGGGCTACACAGGGCAGGTATGGTACATTACAAAATATTAGCGATGATTTGTTATTTTTTTCCTGTATAAAAACCTGATTTATACTCGTTCTATTTGTAACAGATGTGGCCCAGTGGACTGACCTGAGCTCTCTGCGCTAAGACTCTCTGCTGGAAGTTATCTGCAGTGACAGGAGGCAACTCGGCAACCTAATAAATTCAGAGTGACAACCACATAAATCATTTACAAGCAATAATATTCTACTCAACTATTTATCTGTAACAATAATTTTACAGGTCTAATTCTTCAGATGCTCCTCAAATTTATTTACATTTGATCCTACTCGTTACGTTCACATGTCAATTTTTCTTTCAAGAAAACAGAAAATTAGTTAAATGGTTAATAAGGGGCCAAAAAAAGGAGCCTGTTTGTTCAAATTGCTCAAAAAATAAAACGTTTAACTTCCACCAAAATTCTAGAGGGCTGCCAAAATTAAAAAATTCAACAGTTAGACACTATACCTGTGGTTCTTATACACACAGGGTTCAAAATTTGCTCAAAATCACTTTAACGGTTTTCGGGGTAAAAAACATTTTCCTTTTCCACCAAAATTCAAGATGGTGGCTGAAACTTGGAAAATTCCGACACTTTTCAGAGGCACCCAAAAGGTCAGAAATTTACTCAAAATCGCTCTATCTCTAATTGTATTCGAGACAACATTCAGGATTTTTTTAAAATTTTATTTCATTCTTCCAATAAATGCAAAGGTGTTTGCCAAAATTCAAGAGTGGCACTATACCTAAGGTTTCTAATACCCATCAGGTCCAAATTTGCTGAAAATCAGTCTATCTGCAACAGTTTTGGAGATAAATGACATTTTGGATTTCCGCCAAAATTCAAGATGGCAGCCGAAATTCGGGAAATTCAACATTTTGCAGAGGCACTATACCTTAGGTATCTCATACCCAAAGGGTCCAAAATGTGCTCGAAATCACTCTATATCTAACAGTTGTTAAGATAAACATTTTCCATTTCTGCAAAAACCAAGACGGCGGCCGAAATTTTGGAAATTCAACATTATTCAGAGTCACTATAACCTAAGTATACCCTAAGTGTTCAAAAGTGTTCAAAATTGCTCAAAATCGTTCTATCTCTGTTTTCCAGATTGATGACATTTTCCGGCAAATTAAAGATGTACCCTATATTTCCCCATGCCAAATTTGGTTATGACATCTCCTGCACTTTTCCATTAAGTGTGCAGAAAACTAGGTGTTACTGAAAATAGCTACAATGTAATTATTCATTTAGCTATACAGCTATGACTCCCAAAAGTAATACCAACCATATTATTGACCCAATAATCCTGTATAGCAAATTTGATAAAGATAGCTTAAATACTTTTCCTTAAAATGAGTGTAAACAAAGTGTGATGAAAAAGTGATAACATATTAAATCACAAGAATTCAGTAGAATTGTACTGTGTTACAGCTTTGGTTAAAGACTGAAGCGCATGAATTTCGAAAGGACTAACATTATGCTGGCTGACTGGCAATATTTTTGCAGATCCAGACCACCTTTCAGAAGGATTGAGCCATGGTGAAGCCCCAACTTGTAAAAAATATAACCTAGATCCAATATACAGGTTATGTCAAATGCACACAGGCAGACAGAGAGGCAAACACACAAAGCTATCACTTGCCAAGTTTTCACTAGATGTCAACCGTCAGCAGAAAATTCAATAGTATCATTTTGGTAACTACTGTTAAACTGCTAGTCATATGCCCATATAAGTTCATGCATTTAGCAAGATCCTCTCTGCCTCCTCTCTTCATGGAGGAAAAAAGGAATTACTTTTAATTGTCTGTCATTTTGTGGGACAGCAAATGAGTGACATTATTGTCTAATCTTGTGGAGTGTAAGATCACCTTACCCTACAGGTCTTCTCCAGGACTATATTTCCACAGCCTAGAAATTTCTTTTTCAACTTAGATTTGTAGCAATCACCTCACATGTGCTCTAAATGCAATACTTTTCAAGTTGTAAGATATTAAGATTTTAATGCATTTAAAAATTATTTCAAAAATTTATAAAAAATAATTAAGGAACACCCAGGCCTGATACTCACACATGGTAATCAACTTACGGCCTGGTACATATATGCAAGATAAGAGAGAAATCCTGTCAATAGTCACTGAGAAAATTGTGTTAAAATGTTGAAATGCTCACACTTTGGGTGGGGGTACCTCACTTGTAATGGCTCTGGGGAACAGAAAAACAGACAGATCTGCATGAATTTTTTTGATTTATCATCCTAGATAGATAAAGTATCTTTTAAAAGTAACAGGATGTTTCTGGGCCTCGTACTTTGGAGTTGTTCAGCTGATATAAAAATGGTGGCCCAGTAATTTTTTTTCAGAGTCCTATGTTACAGATCACAACATTTTTGCATTTTAAGTACTGTATTATTCTATTTATGCTGTATTATTGCATCACTGTATTGTTTATTACATTGTATGAAAATCAAACTAGAAAAGGGATTTGGCTAACAAAAATGAGCAGCCCGGGTGGAGACTTGAGTTAATAAAGCTATAGTAGTTGTGGTATGAGAGTGTAAGGAGAAGGTAAGCTTTACTGTGTTTTTGTATCCAATGTGAAAGTGGATTATCTAAAAACTGTATCAGTTGCAGTATTAGACTGTAAGCAGAATAACAGCATGCACAGGTATTTTTGATAAAGCTCAGTCAGAGTGAACCTTTCTACTTTCTTTCAGTTTCTTTTTTTTTTTTTTTTTTTTTGCAAGACAGAAAAGATACACACATTGCACACATATTCTCCTCTTTGTTTGAATGGGGGGAAGTGAGACTTACAACACACACACATAATCTCACTTCCCCATCTCACTTCCCCCCATCCCCCATACTCTTTTCTCACATGCATTTTTATTTGAGTGACGGGAATGGGGAGGGGGCAGATCTGTGCAGAAAAAACTGCCTCTTCCTCACTCCCCTCACTGAAATAAAATGCAGGTGAGAAAAAGATTATTTACTGCAGTAGAATGTTTAGGTTTTACAGCAATTACTTAATTATGTAAGGAGCTACAGTTCTGAAATTTTACTATGTTATAACTGACACAAACCTACATCAAAAACACATTTAACAAAATGCTCTAAATCTAATACTTTCAAGTTATAAGTGATTTAGTGCATGAATACACAAATTTTAATGCATAAAAAATTTATAAAAAAAATAATCAAGAAAGATCCAGGCCTGATACTCCCACAAAGGAATCTACTGGTGGCCTAGTACATATATGCAAGATATGAGAGAAATCACTGCAATAGCTAATGAGAAAATTGTGATAAAGTGTTGAAATTTTCAGACTTTGGGTGGGGGTACCTCTCTTCTAATGGCTCTGGGGAACAAACGAACAGACAGATCTGTATGGGTTTTACGATTTATCATCCTCGATAGATAAGGTATCTTTTAAAAAAACAGCATGTTGCTGAGTCTTGTAGTTTTGGAGGAGAAGTTCTTCACGCTGACACGGACACCGCAGAGTGATGCCATAACGTCCACTGACTGACAAGTAAGGAAAACAGGAATTTTAAGGGAAAAGGTCATTAAAATTCTTCCCTAAAATTAATCAATGTGTCAAGTTGAACTGATGTCATTGAAAACTAAGTAGATTGGGAACTGAAAACCCTCATTTTACTTCAAGGTAGCTATGACTGTACTTGTATTGGAACTCCAAGGTGGAAAGAAAATAAGAATGTCCCTATTTTCACCTTTAACTAGACCTACGCATCGGAGACCCAATGCAAATTTGTATCCACCGAAAATACAACTTACCAAAGCCAGTAAACCATCGTTTGACCTCGAAGGAGGGGCCCAAGGTCAAATCTGCAAACATCAGAATATTCCCAGCTCATGACCTCCTATAAGTTGGTTTCATATTGCAAACCTCTAGGACCAATAATAAGCAAGTTATCACCACTTTTAAGTTTGGCTATTGTTGTCTGACCTAGAAGGAGGGGCCCATGGTCAAATCTGAAAACATCAAAAGATTCATAGCCCAAGATTTCCTGGGTTGGTTTCATATTACAAACCTCTAGGACCAATAATAAGCGAGCTATAAGCACTCCTAAGTTTTGGGTATCCTCGTTTGACCTTTAAGGAGGGGCCAAAGGTCAAATCTAAGCACATCAAAATATTCCTAGCCCATGATTTCCTATAGGTTGGTTTCACTTTGCAAACCTCTAGGACCAATAATAAGCAAGTTATAAGCACTTTTAGGTTTGGATATCCTCGTTTGACCTTAAAGGAGGCGCCCAAGGTCAAATCCGGACACACTAAAATATTCCCAGCCCATGATTTCACATAGGTCAGTTTACCATCCCAAACCTCTAGGACCACTAATAAGCGAGTTATAAGCTTATAAGTTTTAAGTTTGGCTATCCTCGTTTGACCTTGAAGGAGGGGTCCAAGGTCAAATATGACCACACCAAAAGATTCCCAGCCCATGATTTCCTATAGGTTGGTTTATAATCCCAAACCTCTAGGATCAATAATAAGCAAGTTATAAGCACTTTTAAGTTTGGTTATCCTTGTTTGACCTTGAAGGAGGGGTCCAAGGTCAAATCTGACCACATCAGAAGATTCGCAGCCCATGATTTCCTATAAGTTGTTTTCATATTGCAAACCTCTAGAACCAATAATAAATGAGCTATAAGCACTTTTAAGTTTGGCTATCCTTGTTTGACCTTGAAAGAGGGGCCCAAGGTCAAATCCGACCACAACACAAGATTCCTAGCCCATGATTTCCCATAGGTTGTTTTATCATCCCAAACCTCTACGACCAATAATAAGTGATTTATAAGCACTTTTAAGTTTGGCTATCCTCGTTTGACCTTGAAGGAGAGGCCCCAGGTTAAATCCGACCACACCAGAAGATTCGCAGCCCAAGATTTCCTACAGATTGGTTTGACATTCCAAACCTCTAGGACCAATAATAAGGGAGATATAAGCACTTTCATGACTGAAAAGAAACGGCCATGGCGGCAATCTTGTTTTTCAAAATGAGGCCAAAAATAGTTTCAGTCAAGATATTGTAATGATGAACATATCCTGCGATTTTGAGATCTCTACCTATAATTCCCTTTGTTCTAGAGGGCCAACAAAACTCCTTGCTGAAAGTCGAAAAATGTGCGTGGCGGCCATCTTGTTTTTCAAAATGAGGCCAAAAATATTCCCAGGCAAGATTTTATAGTATAGGATTAAAAGACATATTCGAGTGCTTTATGATGGTTTTAAACTATCGATCGTCTGAATATTAAAGCCACGAAGCCCGAAGGCACGAAGCACGAGAATTTGTCTTTTATTCCTATTCTAAAATGGTTGCATTGATATTTTGTTCAAAACATGGTGTAAATCCTGCATAAAAATCAAAACAAATCCAATGCCATGTTGGCTGTTCCATTAGCTAAACGTGCATAGTGATGGATGTGCAAACAGCCTTTTGGTTAAAATATTGTTAGGAAATCCCCCATAGAATTCTGTGATCTCATATTAATGAGTAGTCGATCTTTAAATAAAATATTGATACAAATCCCCACTGAATTATTTAACTTTATGTTTGCTGCATATAATTTACGTTTTATTTTACCGTGAGTTGTTTGTTTACAATTGTACGTGAAAGGACGATGCACGCAGAATTCAACAACGTTGTTTTATTTACCGTTCTATATTCGTGATTCCAGCATTGCGCAAAAGACGTGTCCAAGGTCACTGCGCAGCGTACCATTTTAGAATTATGAATATAACCTGAAAATTTGAGAAGTCTACCTATAATACCCTGGCCTCTAGAGGGGTAACGAGAAAATCTCTACACACTGCGGCAGCGGCGTACTCATGCGTAATCCATAGTATCCACTGGATGCTATCCGGTGGATACCATAATATGTCCAACCCCATTAGTGTGGATGTAATTAGTACCAGAGTAATGCACTTTACATTTTCATACAATACTCCACAAGAATATGTAACCAAACAACCTATTCAGTGAAAAAGCTCAATTCTTCATTGTTTCATACAAGTATCACATTTTTAAAATATTACTCAGGCTACTCTAAAATTTCTGCCTAAACAGCTTCATGGAAAAGCAGCTGGACAAGTACAGTGAAAAAATTTATTTCTTTGTGAAAATTTTGTGGAGAAAATTCTCCAATGAAAATGCATAACTTTTAAGTTATTCGCAAAAAAACTAGTTGAAGTACTGTTTTACAACCTTAAAGAAAATAAGAAATAAATGGTGTTATAGTATTTTGAAAGCTTGTAATTTGTTTTGGTGAAAATTTAGCTTTAAGAGTAAATGAGCGATAACTAAAACCAAAGAATCTTTTTGCAAGATAATAAATTTATTTTTTGACCCCAAATACAGTAAAATTTCAACATATTTAACAATTTTCTTTGGAGTTTCTTTTTAAAGTTCTCAAATATTTAATATTGTAACTTCCATTTTTTGTGTGTTTTTACAGTTCTTAAACATTTATTTCTATTACTACAAAGTTGTAAACTGGTTTACCGTTTGCATCACTACCTTGAAGTCACTAGAATTAATTTATTATTGGGAGTTTAAGATTAGAATGAATTTAATCTATCAAATAAATTTTACCTAAATGACCCTGGAGTGATAAACAGAAAATCTTTATAAGGATGTTGGAAGTTTAAGGTCAACTTGAACTAGCTATCTTCTCAGGGTCTAGTTACACCCACATAAGGAATGATAAATGCAATCCATGAAGTAATTTTTCAACACTGACCACATAAGTAGTAGTCACTTTTATTATATTGGTTTTTGAAGTGATTATCTTAAAGTTGTTTATTGTTTGAAGTTAAATCGTTTGGCTGTGTGCATATCAATACTGAATATAAAAATATTTCAATATCGGGGAATATCGGGGGTGATACTGTCACAAATAGTCCAAATTCGGGATACCAAAAATGTTTTAGTCTAGCATATCCTCAACCACCTCAACATCCTCATATCCTCAACCACTAACAGGATACGAAATTTATCAAAACAAAACAGTGGCCATTATGATTAAAAACATTTTGAAAAGTGCAAAAATAGCATCAGAGATGCCCGTACCCCACAGCCTAGGGAAATATTTTTAACACAATGAGATATAGAAGTACTGTATCAGTACAAAGTTCAGGATACTTTCAGAGCACTGTCAGTTACATATAGGTCCAAACTAGTGCTGTAACGAGTTGACCGAAACTCGAGTCGTAACTCGGTGGGCGATATTTGGGACCACATCGATTTACGTAATTTAAACTCGAGTTTTTAAGAAATAAATTATGATATACTAGTCTTGTTATAAAACCAGCACTTTTACAATTTATCTAACCATAAAGACAAAAAATTCAATGAGCAATGGCCGTTTTTTTATTTCCTTATTTACGTGGATGTTCCATAATGTGGTCATACATACCAGGGGCCGTATTCACAAAAGGGATCAAGCTCAACTTAAGCTGATTTTTGGCTCAAGTTAAGCTAAAAACTGGATCAGAATCAAGTTAGTATTCACAAAGAATTTGAGCTGATTTTTGGTTCAAATTTTGGCTTAACTTTGATCCAGCTAGGTTGGAGGATTAAGTTTTGGATCAAAGTTTGTAGCTTTATATTTAACTAAAATAGCAAACATATGAAAAATAAATCATTGGTTAATAATCTTCAATCATTTATGTTGTTAATTAATAAGTTTTTAATACTTTTTACTTGTTTTAAGTAGGCTTATATTGATGTGTAAAATGGGTCAGATTTTGCTGTTTATTCTGGATCAAAAGTGGGCGGAGCCTAAATTTTTGGATTAAATTTGAAATATTTAAAAATTCTTCAGTGAAAAAAAAGAATGAACCAAATTTATATCAGAGTATATTTTGTGGAAATTCAGACAAAAAGGCTGTTTACAATGAATAAACGCAATTAACTTATGCGTTGCTATGTGAAATTTTTCAAATTTTTTGGCTCAGCTGATCCTTCCTTTGTGAATACGGACTTGAGCCAAAGATCAGCTGAGCCATTTTCCTTGATCCTGATCTGATCTGAGCTGATTTTTCGCTCAGCTTGATCCATGTTAGTGAATACGGGCCCTGTACAATTTAACCGGCAACAGAATATATTTCCTTGCAATAAAATGGTACTAAATACGTCAATGGCGGATCCCTTGATGACAATATTTGGACATTATTATTTTATTTATAGTTGTGTCATTTACTCGAGTTCAACTCGAGTTCAACTCGCATCTAACAAGCGAGCGTCGATCTACAAAAATCACTGTTGATTACAGCTCTAGTCCAAACAATGTTTAAATAGAGAAAATAATGTCTAAGAGGAAGATAATGCATGTACTCTTTATCTACATCTGGCATGGCCGAATTATGGTTTAGATGTTTTGAATATTACCATGCATAAAGAAGTGGTAATATATTCAATGAATGCTTATGTATGGTGTTGGAGCAAAATCTGTGGCTCACTTGATGAAATTCCATCTGTTACAATGGGAAGTTGTAAAAGTAAAATTCTTAATGAATTCTAATATGACTTCAACAGTGCTTAATCTGCATCAAAAGACAGATACAAAGGTGCGACAAGTTCAAAAGTCAAATCAAGGTCACACCATGATGTTGCACACCTACACCCCCTAACCAATGTCCCTACCAAGTATCAAGTTCATACACCTCACGGTTTCCGAGATATAGCCTGGACAAGATTTTATAGGTCAAGGTCACTACAGCAAGGTCAAAGGTCAAATCAAGGTCAGACCATGACATTGCATACCTACACCCCCTAACCAATGTCCCTACCAAGTATCAACTTCCTACACCTTACGGTTTCAGAGATATAGCCCGGACAAGATTTTATAGGTCAAGGTCACTACAGCAAGGTCAAATCAAGGTCACACCATGACGTTGCACACCTACACCCCCTAATCAATGTCCCTACCAAGTATCAACTTCCTACACCTTATAGTTTCCCAGATATAGCCAGGACAAGATTTTATAGGTCAAGGTAACTACAGTAAGGTCAAAGGTCAAATCAAGGTCACACCATGATGTTGCACACCTACACCCCCTAATCAATGTCCCTACCAAATATCAACTTCCTACACCTTACGGTTTCCAAGATATAGCCAGGACAAGATTTTATAGGTCAAGGTCACTATGGCAAGGTCAAAGGTCAAATCAAGGTCATACCATGACGTTGCACACCTACACCCCCTAACCAATGTCCCTACCAAGTATCAACTTCCTACACCTTATGGTTTCCGAGATATAGCCCGGAGAAGATTTCCAAACTAAAGGTCACTACGGTAAGGTCAAATCAAGGTCAGACCATGACGTTGCACACCTACACCCCCTAATCAATGTCCCTACCAAGTATCAACTTCCTACACCTTACGGTTTCCGAGATAAAGCCCGGACAAGATTTTATAGGTCAAGGTCACTATGGCAAGGTCAAATCTAGGTCACACCATGACGTTGGACACCTACACCCCCTAACCAATGTCCCTACCAAGTATCAACTTCCTACACATTAAGGTTTCTGAGATATAGCCCGGACAAGATTTTCAAACTCAAGGTCACTACAGCAAGGTCAAAGGTCAAATCAAGGTCACACCATGACGTTGCACATGTACACATCCTAACCAATGTCCCTACCAAGTATCAACTTCCTACACCTTACGGTTTCTGAGATACAGGCCGGACAAGATTTTTTCCGCCGCCCGCCCGCCCATCCAGACAACATGGGTGAAAACAATACCCCGACAGCCCTTAAGGGGTGTGGGGTAAAAACATGAGACAAAGTGTATAATTTCCTCAGATTTAGGCTTTATTTCAGCTATTTGCAGTGTAAGTTTACAGTTTTACTTAAAATGGTGATACTGATATCCATCTTTAGACATTAATATCAGCAACCCCTGTCCCAAAACAATAAATTTCATCAATATCGATAAACAATGTACCCACTACGTGATATAGTTATGATACAGTTTTGGAATTATTGTCCATAAGAACAAGCTCTTTTGAAGCTTTAAAGTATCAATGAGGTATAAGCCATCTGCTTCCCCACTGGGAATCCCCAGTCAAAGAAGGATAAGTATTTCAGACTGTATGTACATATATATACTGTGGATTCAGAGAGTGACTGACTTCTTCAAACTTCATCAGAAATGGTCAATCGACAGAGGTTGCACTATATGTCTCGTTAACTCATATGCAAAATCAGGGTTTTAAAAGTTAATACCATTGGTCAAATATTATGATGGGTGGAATTAATTTTCAAGTGGAAAGCTTTTTTGTATCTGTTCAACCTTAAATGTATTGTGGTATTAAAGATGTGATACTGGAGAGTACTACCTTTCTCTTGAGGTTGTATCTGTGCCAGTCTGACTTGTAATGTGCTCTCTGTAAGTCTGCCTCTGCAAATGCCACCCGGCATGAAATGCATGTGAATGCTGCTGCACATTCAGCCATTCTGTACAATGCAAAATTTGAAATATTGTATACAACAATTATTCTTTTAAAATTGCAGGTATTCACTCTTTTGTACATACAGTTTATTTCTAAAATTCCCAGGTCCTTGGACAAATAAAAAGCAATTACTGACATAGCTGAAGCCACTGCATATCTAGGGTTTAAGCCAAAAACATAAATTCTGCAATTTTACCACCTACATTGACCCCTATGGGAGGAGTGGGGGAGAGGTTGGTGACAATTTTGACCAGCTTATTAGACTCCCTGCATAGTGTTTCTTATTACCTCGGAACACAGCTAAAGATAGAATACAAGACATATATTTTAAATAGAACACATCACTAGATTTTCAGATAAGATATAAACCAGATGACCCACATAGTTTGAGAGCCACATGGCTTTCAATGGAAAAACTGTTTAAAATTGGAGAATACATGTCAATGGAAATAGCACAATTATGTAAAAGTACATATAATAATCAGTTGCAGCAATCCATATATCTTTGTCATAAGAGAAAGATGTCTCAAATATGGCTGGTGAACACACTTTGGCAGAGCCAAAGCTAAAGGTCACACCATGATGCATACCTACACTCCCTAACCAATGTCCCTACTAAATGTCAACCTTCTACAACTTACAGAATTTAAGAGCCCGGACAAGATTTTAAAACTCATGGTCACTACCACAAGGTCAAAGGTCAAATCACGGTCACACCATGACGTTGCACACCTACAACCCCTAACCAATCTCCCTACCAAGTATCAACTTCCTACACCTTACGATGTACGAGATACAGCCCAAATAAAATGTTATAGGTCAAAGTCATTACGGCAAGGTCAAAGGTCAAATCAAGGTCACACCATGACATTGCACACTTACACCCCCTAACCAATGTCCCTACAAGTATCAACTTCCTACACGTTACAGTTTCTGAGATACAGCCCGGACAAACTTTTTCCTGTCACCCACCCGCCCATGTGGACACCATGGGTGAAAACAAAACCCTGACAGCCCTTAAGGGCTGTGGGGTAACAAATCTGTCCATTTATTAAATAAAAATGCCTAAAATATTTTAAAAATACTTGGATATTGAAGGACATTAGGAAAGGTATTTAAACTGAATAATCGATTATTGCAAAACGTCAGTGACTGACAGCAACTGTACACTCTCACTGACAATTAATTGAGCACACATCTAATCATCCCACCACTATTAAGATCATCCTTAAACATGGATCTGTGTACCAAAAATAAGGGGTATAGGGGCACTAATCATACAACAAGAGGAAAACTAGTGCTAACAAAAACAAAGCATCCCAAAAGGTTAGATGCTTTATAGTATAAAGTAGAAAAAGGTTTTTGAAAAGAAAAACATGCAGCGCTGAGAGAAGAAGTTAAAGTTAAGCAGTTTGGAAGTATATGCATTAACATGAAATCACTAAGCTTTATTGTGTTTTCTGTGGTCATAAATTGTGAAAGTTAATTTTATTTAATGCTTTAGTTTGTAAGAAGAGTAGTTTTAAAGTAGATACAAGGCAAAAACAGAAAATCTGCTATTTCATGACCCCAGTTTGACCCATAAGAAGGGGTGAGGGGGTAAACCTGACTGGCAATATAGACTGTCCATATATGGGGTAGTGTGACCACAAAACCTGGTTGTTAGCCCAAGAAGCAATAATGAGAGGGATAAAAGACATTTTCCATATGATAAACTCAACTTTGAAGCAACTTTACTAAGCAGCAGATGTAAAATTTTTTTGAGAAATCCTTCAAATAGTCAATGAGAACATGGTGATGAAGTGTTGAAATTTTCAAACTTTGGGTGGAGGTACCTCTCTTCTAACGGCTCTGTGGAACAGAAGAATGGACAGATCTGCATGGATATTACAATTTATCATCCTCAATAGATAATGTATCTTTTAAAAGTAACTGCATGTCTCTTGGCCTTGTACTTTTGGAGGAGAAGGGAGATATAAGGCAAAAACCCAAAATCAGCAAATTTAATAACCCCAGTTTGACCCATGGGGGGGGGGGGGGGGGGGGGGGTGAGGAGGTAAATCTGACCAGCTATCTAGACTCTTCACATATGATTTCCCAATACCTCTTAATACATTCTAAAGCTCTAAAAGCAAGAATAAAGGAGATATAAGGCAAAAACACAAAATCGGCTATTTTATGACCCCAGTTTGATCCATATGGGGTGTCAGGGGGTAAATTTGACCGGCTATCTAGACTCTTCACATAAGGTTTCCCAATACCTCTGAATACATTTTAAAGCTCTAAAAGCAAGAATAAAGGAGATATACGGCAAAAACATAAAATCGGCTAATTTTTGACCCCAGTTTGACCCATAAGGGGGGGTCGGGGGGTAAATCTAACTGGCTATCTAGACTCTTCACATATGGTTTCCCAATATCTCTTAACACATTCTAAAGCCCTAAAACCAGCTAGACATTGCGTCTCGACGCAGTGTATCCCCAGACGGGACATGGTTGAAGCGTGAATGTGTCAGGCTTGAGCCTTTTTCCTGGAGCACCAGGTCAGGATTCTCCATAGTAGAGCATAAAGAGGACCCGACTTACTCCCCCCCCCTTAAATAGGCAACCACCATGGTGTTGTCTGTAGCTATGGTAGCAATAAGGTTCAAGCAGAGGTCTTGGAACTCCTTTAGGGCCAAAAGACCACCTTGGTTAAAGATACTTTATGTGTAACTTGCTTCTCGAAGGGACCAGGTTCCCCTTGCAGCGTGTTCCCCTGAGCACTCGCCCTTCTTGATGCATCTGTAAGGATTTGCAGAGCATATTTACGTAGGTGTAATGGTTGACCTTGAAGCACACGGTCATCCTACAACCACCATTTTAGATGGGGTGGAGTGAACTGGGATCACCTTTTCTAGTGAGTTTGGTACCCTTAAGCTGTTCTTCAAGTGCCACTGTATTGGCCTCATGTGGAGGCGACCTAGGTGGACTTGCTTCTGTATGGGTGTCAGTAACCCACACAACCACACTGTGGAAAACACTAATAGCCATTTATGAGAACTGTGACCCCTGGTCTGATTAACAGATAAATTTACCATTGCTTGAGTTGTGAAAACCGGCAAATGGGTTATAATCTTGAGGGGAAGGCTGAGTTTGGAAACTCAGGCCCCTGTTGTCAGATGACACTGCTCACAGGCTGGGTAAAAGGCAAGCTGGGTGGCCAGTCTAGGAGGGTGGATCACTGTATCTCACTGGAACCCGTAAGAAAAACTTGATGAACCTCCACAGTAACTGATACAGCAAACTTCTTGCTGGCGGTAGGCTGACCAGTCCAGTTGAGTTCGGCATCTCACCGGGACCAGTAAGTGGCTGGTGTGGGGTCTGATAAGGTAAGGCTGACAGGTAGTTGGACAAATCTTGTTGGGAAAGTCTTCTTATCTATAGTCACTTGCGACCAGCTAGGAGGTCCTGACAGTAGGCTGGCTGACTGGTCTGGTAGGTTCAGACAAGTCATCTCACTAAGACCAATGACTGGTATAAGAATTTCTCTGTAACCAATTTCCTCGGGCAGTAACTGGTTGATCTGAGATGGCCACTTGGACCCTTAAAAGGCTACTGCTGGTCTGTCAGCCAGTCCTGTGGACCTGCCCAGTACCAGGGCATAACCGGGTATAGGTGAAGCAATGCTCTGTAACCAGTTCCTGTTGGCTCCACAGTTCTGCGAAAACTCATAGGAGCTGGCAGAACTGGGCAAATGAGACTACATCTCAGCAGGGGAAGGCAGGTATATGAAACAACTGCCTTCTTCCTGTCCATAACTGTTGATTTCAGCAGATTTTCTCTGTAACCAACAATCCTCTGTAACCAGTAAGTCTGGATACTAGTACTCCATCATGTACTCAACTTTCAAAGCCATTTTCAATAGCTTCCTTGCAATATAGTCAGCATAAGTGTGAAAATATCTCCAAAAAGGCCAAAAATGGCCTCGGTCAGGTACTTTGGATGACCTTCAATGAAGAGCTTCAAGGTCAAATGTCTGCATGCTTATAGAGGACACATATATGTATTATATATACCAGCCATAGGATGATCTAACTTTCTGTATATGAGAACTGGGCCAAAATGTGACCTTGAAATTGAAGGTCAAGGTCACAAAACAATAGCGTTTCGTGGCATTGCCCATATATACCCACATACCAAATTTGAAAGGTCTAACAAAAATATTTTTTAAGTTATCGCGTCCAAAAGGAAATCTCTGCGGCGGTGTGACCGTACTGAATCCTAAGTATCCCCGACTTTCGTCCAGGGATACAATAAACTTTGTCCAAGACTGTTACTTAGTAATACACCAATAGCAAATGTGCAATTCCATAAGCACATTGGACTATGGACCTCGAATAACTTCAAATGGGATACTCACATCAATAGTTTGGTTGACAAGTGTTCAAGACACCTGGGAATTCTCAAAACATTAAAGTATAAACTGCATCGAAAAGCACTTGAAACAATCTTTATTTTATATAGAAGACCAATTTTGAAATATGCAGATATCATCTGGTCAGGGGCACCTCAACACCTTCTTTCTAAGCTAGATTATATAACAAACGAGGCAATGAGAGTTGTAACTGGTGCTCCTGCGAGATCGAGTATCTCAGATTTATATAGCGAAACAGGATGGCTTTCATTATCTAAAAGAAGAGAAATACATGTTTTAAAGATGATGTTTAATGTTGCAAATAACTTAAGTCCTTCATATTTATCAAATATTGTGCCTCCAATTATAAGAGAACTTACTCCACAAGTTGGTAGGTTAAGGCAGAATATCAACTCGAGAACAAATTGTGGGGACTTCCCTACTACAAGAACACGCCTCAAGCTTCTTGAAAATCTCTTTCCAGCAATTGGCACAAAGCTGTGGAATGCTCTCCCTCCAAAATTCAAATCATTGAACTCAATAGGCTCATTTAAACGAGAACTATATAAATTGTATTTCCCTGATAGTTTAAAACATAAATTTCGTGAGAAGTTATTTGGTCACGGGAATCGGTCAATGAATATTTTTCATTCTTGTTTAAGAATGGGATGTAGCAAGCTTAATGCACACCTAAAAAAACGACTTCCATGTAACTGACCACGAATCTTGCAGATGAGGGTACCCAACAGAGGATATACAGCATTTCTTTTTTTCTTGCCCATTGTATCACACTAATGTGCAAGCTTAATAAATACTGTTCAGGCTGTAATTAATGTAGAGGTATCAGCCGAATTGTTATTATTTGGCAGTTACAACTTAAGTGTAGAACAAAATCTGACTATTATAGATGCAGTCCATCTATTTTTCCACAAATCTAGACGATTCTTGAACGATTAATGTCACCAGCTAACCAGTTGTGTGCTCATTCATTTCAACCATCACATAATGTTTCATTTGTAAATATTTCATTCAGCAAAGGACTTGATATAATTGTACAATTGTTGTCCAATTGCAAATAAATATGTTTAAATAAAAAAAAGCTCCAATAAAAATCAGACATTATTATGAACCAGACACAATTGTGACCGCCCATGTAATATAGTATAAATTTTAAATATTATCTAAAGGACGGGTGTTTATTGGTAGAAAGCCATTACTAAGGTACACAACGCGCTTTGTGCACTACACCTTCTGAGAGAGTGGCGGGTGATTACTAAACCACGGAAAAGTGACGGAATTCTGTGACGGAAACAGAAATCGCCTAAAAATTGCCTAACATAAATATTCTAAGAAGACATAATTGGTGGTTTATTGAGACTTGTTTATTCCATGTCAATATGCAAACCATTTCTTACAATCTCAAAAACTGCTACCTAGCTTGATGTTGAAATGTGACAAATGCTTTCATACTTGTTTTATTAAAATCACCCAATTATTAAACATTTTTTGTCTTTTGAACACAATCTTGGATTTCTTAGCATTATTCAATCAGACAAATTTTTCTGTGGGTGTTACAGTTTAATATCTTGATTTTGAAATATCGTATGTAAAGTGCCAAGTCAAATTATCCATAAACGACCATTGTACACAAAATACTGAACTATTAGTTGGTTTTTCCATTTAATTCAAGCAAATATTGACCATTTTATTGGTGTCCAATACCTGGGATTTTCCAGTGTTTTCTAATGGGGCAATTTTTTCCTTGGATTTAGTCCCACAATATCTTACTTTTAAGATATGTTATGCAAAGTTTCCTGTTACATTTTCTATAGACGAGCATTCTACACATAATAAGGAATAATTTGGTGGTTGTGTTTCTAAAATCTATCAGATATTAAGCATTTTACAGTGCTTTTAACATAGCTTTTGATTTCCCATGTATTTTCAATTGGGTGATTTTTTTTTCGTGACTTTTCCCCTCGATCAATATCTTATTTTAAGTATATCAAAGTTTAAGTATTTCACATTTTATTGATACAATTCTTATTCCAGGGTTTCAACGAAATACTATTAGGACATCTAATAGTTAGTTTTATGCTATACATGAGCATTCTGCAGATAATAATGACTATTTTGGTGTGCAAAGTCAAAAGGCACAGTCAAAGTCAAAAACATTAATACTGCCCTTTGTAGCCCTCTTTGGTACAATCCAGCAATCTCAAAGGCACAGTTATACTTACCACATTGGTATAAAAAAGGAATATTAACCGTTTGCAATGTGATGTACAAAAATGGTGTGTATATTTCCCAGAACATGTTACAAAAAGTATATGGTATTAAAACCAACTTTCCAGAATACCATACGGTAGTCACCTTTGTCAGTGGACTTTTAGCAAAGTTGAAATTAAAATGTTGTGAGAATGTGAAGCCATATTATCCAAACAATTTGGGCCTTCTCCTAAAATCGAGGAAAGGAAGCAGAGACATAGAGCAGAGAACCCTAACTGAGATTGACAGCCAAAATAGACCAATTTATTCCATCTAGGAAGAAAGTTTCAGGACAACCATTTCATGTTCAGATTGGAATAAAATATTTAAAATTTGTTTCAAAACTGTTAAAGATAACTTCCTCATATGGTCACAGCATCATATTTTGTACCAAATCTTAGGAACAAAGGAGTATTTATTTACAATGATAACCACCGAGAGAACTTTTGCTTTTTTTGTAGGAGCGGTGTAGAAATAGTTAAGCATCTGTTTGTAGACTGTGAAAAAATAAAAGAAGCAATCAGTACCCATGAACGGGCTCTGTGTCAGCTGACCGTGTGTTTTGAGTTTCAGAGTAGAAGTGACAGAAGAAAAGGACACAAAAGTTACGCCCTGGAAATGGTATTCACAAGGAAAGTAACAAGGTAACTGTTAAGGTGTAAAAAGTTAAAAACATATTTAAAGAAAATACTGAAAATGCAATAGTTTTCGAGTTACAACTGATTTACTCAACAGTGAGAACCTCAAAGTAGCTATTACTCAGCTATGCAAGAAGCTACAGGTCTGCAATTATACTGTTTTATAGCTGACCCAAAAGTAGGTTAATAACTTAATAACAAAATACTGTAAATGAAATAGTTTTCAAGTTCCAACGAATTAACTGAACAGTGAAAATCTACAAGTAGCTACTGCTCAGCTATGCCATGAGCTACAGGTCTACAATTTCACTATGTTATAGCTGACCCATAAACTTATGTGAACAACATATTTGAACAGATTACTCTAAATGCAATAGTTTTCACGTTACATCTGATTTACTCAACAGGGAGAAATCCTGAAAGTAGCTATTGCTCAGCTATGTCTGTAAATTCACTATGTTAAAGCTGACCCAAAAGTAGCTTGACAACATATTGATAGAAAATACTTAAAATGCAATATTTTTCAAGTTACAACTGATTTATTCAACAGTGAGAACCTGAGAATAAGTATCACACAGCTATGCCATGAACTACACATCTGCCATTTTACTACGTTATAGCTAATTCAAAAGTAGGTGAATAACATATTTAAACAAAATTCTCTAAATGCAATAGTTTTCAAATTACAACTGATTAACTCAACAAAGAAAACCTCAAAGTAGCTATTGCTCAGCTATGCCATGACATACAGGTCTGCAATTTCACTATGTTATAGCTGATCCAAAAGTAATTGAACAACACATTTAAACAAAATACTCAACATACTCATCAAGTTGCAACTGATTCACTCAACAGTGAGAACCTAAAAGTAGCTACAAAATACTCGACATACTCATCAAGTTGCAACTGATTCACTCAACAGTGAGAACCTAAAAGTAGCTAAGTTAAAACTGATTTACTGAACAGTGAAGACCTGTGAATAGCTATTACTCAGCTAAGCCATGAGATACACATCTGCAATTTTACTATTTTGTAGCTAAATCAAAAGTAAATGAATAAGATATTTAAACAAAATTCTAAATGCAATAGTTTTCAAGTTACAACTGATTTACTCAACAGAAAAAACCTCAAAGTAGCTATTGCTCAGCTATGCAATGAGCTACAGGTCTGCAACTTTACTATGTTATAGCTGACCCCAAAGTAGCTGAACAACATATTTAAAGAAAATACTCTAAATGCAATGGTTTTCAAGTTACAACTGATTTACTCAACAGTGAGAAGCTAAAAATAGCTATTGCTCAGCTATGAAATAAGCAACAGGTCTGCAATTTTACTATGTTATAGCTGATCCAAAGTAGGTGAATAACATATCAAAACAAAATTCTCTAACTGCAATAGTTTTCAAATTACAACTGATTTACTCAACAGTGATAACATCAAAGTAGATATTACTCAAAAAATAATTACGAAAGATCCAGGTCTGACACTCACACAAGGGAATCTACCTGTGACCTAGTAGTACACATGTGCAAGATACGAGAGAAATCCCTGCAATAGTCACTGAGAAAATTGTGATAAAGTGTTAAAATTTTCTCATTTAAGGTGGGGGGTACCTTACTTATAATGGCTCTAGCAAACAGACGAACAAACAGATCTGAATGCCTTGAACACTTTTCATGCTAGATAGAGAAGCTTTCTTTTAAAAAAAACAGCATGTCTCTAGGCCTTGTAGTTTCGGAGAAGTCAGTGTCCAAATAATGTTTAAGTAGAGAAAATAAATTCTAAGAGAAAGAAACTGCATGTAAAGATTAAGTATTAAAACAGGACAATTCATTAAACTAAAAATTATGAAGCTTTAAGAGTTCTCCCATTTTGATATTCATTTGTAAGGTCGAATTATGGTTTGAATGTTTTGAATATTACCCATACATACAGATATGGCAATACATGCTTGTATGTGGACTTGGGGTAAATCCTGTGGCTCACTTGATGCAATACCATCTGTTATAATGGGAAGTAGCAAAAGTAAAACAGTTAATGAATTCTAATATCACTTTAACATTGCTTAATCTACATCAAAAGAAACCCAAAGGTGCAACAACCAAGATTCAAGTAAAAAGATATAAGAGAGATAAAATAGTATCAGATATCCCGGTAGAGAGATAAAATAGCATCAGATATGCAAGATCAACGGTCAAATCCAGGTCACACCATGACGTTGCACACATATAATCCCCGACCAATGTCCCTACCAAATATCAACTTCCTACACCTTATGGTTTCCGAAATATAGCCCAGACAAGGCATTATGGGTCAAGGTCACTACAGCAAGGTCAAAGGTCAAATCAAGGTCACACCATGACATTTTACAACTACACACCCTAGCCAATGTCCTTATCAAGTATCAACTTCCTACACCTTACGGTTTACAAGATATACCCTGGACAAGATTTTATAGGTCAAGGTCACTACAGCAAGGTTAAATCAAGGTCACGTCATGACGTTGCACACCTACAACCCATAACCAATGTCCCTACCAAGTACCAACTTCCTACACCTTATGGTTTCCGAGATACAGTATGGACAAGATTTTATAGTTCAAGGTCATTACGGCAAGGTCAAAGGTAAAATCAAGGTCATACCATGACGTTGCACACCTACACCCCCTAACCAATGTCACTACCTAGTATCAACTTCCTTCATCTTACGGTTTCCGAGATATAGCCCGGACAAGATTTTATTGGTCAAGGTCACTACAGCAAGGTCAAATCAAGATCACACCATGACTTTGCACACCTACACCCCCTAGTCAATGTCACTACCAAGTATCAACTTCCTATCCCTTACAGTTTGCAAGATATAGCCCGGACAAGATTTTCAAAGGCATTATAGGTCAAGGTCACTACGGCAAAGTCAAATCAAGGTTACACCATGACGTTGCACACCTACACCCCCTAACCAATGTCCCTACCAAGTATCAACTTCCTACACCTTATGGTTTCCGAGATACAGGCCAGACAAACTTCTTCCCGCCGCCGTCCCGGACACCATGGATAAAAACAATACCCTGACAGCCCTTATGGGCTGTGGGTAAAAAAAAAACAAGTTTGTAATATACCTTTTTTTTTTTAAACACTTACACCATTTTTCAGTTAAATTGTTTACCAACAAGACCACTGCCGCGGTATCTCCCGCTGAGCATTAAAATACCTTTTCCGAGATATTCACACTTTTTCATTTTCCGCTAAAATCCAAGATGGCCGCCAAAAGTGGCGAAAACTGAAATTTTTCCCCTTTGCATAGGACACTCTTGTACTACCCTGCGGGTCAAAAAGTTCACTCCAAATCACTCTTATCTTGTACGGTTTTCCGAGATATTCACACTTTTTCATTTTCCGCTAAAATCCAAGGCCGCCAAAAGTGGCGAAAATTGAAAATTTTCCCCTTTGCATAGGATACTCTTGTACTACCCTGTGGGTCAAAAATTCGCTCAAAATTGCTCTATCTCTTACGGTTTGCGAGATATTTGAGATTTTTCACATTTTCACTAAAAGTAGCAATAAAGTAGCCATTACTCACTTGTACATTGAGCAACAGTTGTGAAACTTCAATATGTTACAGTTCACAAAAAAGTAGATGAACAACATATTTGAGAGAAATTATGTAGCTGCAATACTTTTGAAGATATAAGCCATTTACTCATTATGGTTATCATTACAAATTGACAAAGTAGCTATTACTCACTTCCAAACTTCTGACCATGTTGTAGCTGTGGAGAAAGTAGCTGAACAGCATACTGGAACAAAATACTCTAAATGCAATAGTTTGAGAGTTATAAGTCATATAATTATATTAGGTTAAAGTGCTATTACTCACTCAAAAGGCCAAAGTTCACCAAACCCCAAAAATATTGAAGAGCGTAAAAATTCATTAGGACAAATAATTTACCAAAAATGTGTAACTGTAGTAGTTTCAGAGAAAACTGCGTGATCCACGCACGCACATAAATGGTGCAAATTATAATCTCCCGCCCGGCTCGATAATAAAACTTGAAATTGTATAGGTGTATTGAATATAGCTTTATTTGTGTTTATATATTTTAAAACATGTGCTAATGTCATGATCATGTGCATGTATTGTTTTTGTTCTTGTATGTAATCATGATTTGTCAACCTTACAAGTAACTTGTATGTTGTATCAAAAATTTAAAAAAACCTATTTTGGTGGTTGTTTTCTTAAATTGGCCCAATTATTTAAGTATTTTACAGTCTTTTCCCATGCAGTATTACTCAATTAGGTGATTTTTTCTGTGGATGTAGGTGCACAATATCTTAATATTAAGATACCTTATGTTATGTTCCAGATAAATTGTTGATAGACAAGCATTGTACACTTAATAATGGACAATTTGGTGTTCGGTTTATTAAAATCCACGAAATAACAAGTATTTTACAGTCTTTTTAACATAACCTTTAACTTTATAGTATTATTTATTTGAATGATATTTTCCATGGAGGTTGAGAGCTCAATATCTTCATCTTAAGATATCTTAGACTGTGTTAGTTTTCAGGGACTCAGAATTTATTATATTCTTGGGTCAACCGTTTTGTCAGTTTTCCACGTATAATGAACAATTTGGTGGTTGTTTTATTAAAATCGACCAATTATTAAGTAGTTTAGTCTTTTTAACAAGGCTACAATTTACTACTATAAAACTACCATTTAAAAGAACTTAGGCAATATTTGGGTGCTTTTAGGCGATATTCAGACGATTTTCCATATCGCCCAACGGATATTCCGGACTTTAGAAACAACCAGTGGCGACACAATGTCTACATCAAGTAGTATATTGACAGAAACTATACTGTACAGTACACGGGTGGACACAAAAATAAACTGGACACGAAGATAAATGTTTTTATAACTTGGCTCATTTTACTGGTATAAATAATTAAATTGAACAAAATAAATAAGAAATGTCTTAACAAGCTTTAAGTCTATTCTGTTTCTTAGTTTGTGCAAATTTGCTGTTTACACCACTTACATTTGAAAAGTTCTTCAGACGGTTTATCTTCGTGTCCGTTTATCTTTGTGTCCACCCGTGTACTGGGTTCTGTATGGTATAGTTCCTTAAAGCATGGCATTATCGCTCATTTGGCAACAAATCACCAACAAATCAAAGTAGCATATCAGGAAAGGGATTGTTGAATAATAATATGAATACTGGGTTTCTTAAAAAGGCATAGCGTGAAGGTTAATTACAGTATCACCTTTTATTTAGTAACAAGACAAAGTGCAAAAAGTCGATGTTGTGCAATTTCGGCACATACTAGGCGTATTTCGGGGTGAAATACGGAGGCATTTTCTACCGCTCGGGTAGATCAACGGATTCGGATTCATTGGATTACCCATAAATCTTTGTAAAATGATGGCGGCAAAATGTGGCAGGAAATTTTAACATTTGGGAAATTTTATTATATTGTAATATGATAATCTCATATTAATATATAAATATATAATATTTAAAGTAAAGGAAGGGGGATTTCTAACCTTTGGCAAGGCTTCCCTTAAATCCTGTTTCACAAAGCCTTCTTTATTCCACCTTACCAAAGATTTTCCTTAAAACAAAGGAAGGGGTTTCCCTGTATAACCACACTGCTTGGAATTTTCCCTTCATTACTTATATAACCTTCACACAATTTATTTTAAATGTTAAGAGAGTAAATTGCATTTTAGCATTTTAACTATTTTAAACTTGGTACATTAGGTACATTTTAATTTTCAGATACATTATTTGCATTTTTATTTCTTTTGGGAGTTGTTTCCAAAACCTATAACCACACCAATGTTTTTCTTTCACTGTAAGTACATGTGTACTTGTGCACTTATTTTGTACCTAAATTAGCTTATGGATGCAATGTCCTTATTGTAACACTGTTAAAGATCAGTAAAGTCAATAAATCTATATTTTACTATATTTTAATAAATTTGGTAAAATGCAGATTTGTTGTGAGTATATTTTGCAAATTAATACAGTAGGTCACACAACAATTTTTTACCCAAAGTAAGGGAGGGGCCCTTTATGTTTAAGGAAACTCCATGAATACGTTGCTCACTTCAAAAGTTTGAACATCAATTTTTCAAGAATTAAACAACTAAATTGTATGAAATAAACAGCAAAACATTGCTTGTGGATGTAGGTTTGACAATAATATTTCAAGTTCTATATATTTAGATGGATTCACCTTAAAATGTTCATTAAAGTTAATAAACATTCCTTGAACGACACTTCCTTAAATCTAAGGTAGGTCCTTAGCTTCCTTGAAATTCAAGGGAGTTTTCAAGGTCTCCTTCAAGGAAGGAGGCTTTGTGAAACTGAGATTTTCTAAAGGAGGGAGAAAATCAAGGAAATCCTAGAATTTAAGGTGACCTTTATCTTAAGGAGGAGTAGTATATTGGATGCTTTTTGCGACATTGAGGAGGAGGAGGAGGAGTTTAAGTTTAGCCTTAAATTTAGGGTTTTTGACTTTTTGGTAAGTTTAGACTTAAATTTAGGGTTTTTGACTTTTTGGTGAACTAGAGGTTTAAAGGAGATATATTTGAAGGGAGACTTTTAACATTGAGTGACTTTACGAGTTTAAGGTTTGTGGTGATTGATTAAAAAACAGCAACCTTTGGTAGCTTAAAGACTTTGGAGACTTTAAACAAAAAAAAGCCAAAGAAATTCTACAGGTCTTTTCAGATTTTAACTGATTTATATGAAAAAAAAAATAATAAGAATAAGAATAAAGAAGATATTCTTTAAAAAGACAAAAGAAAATAATGCAATGCTACTGCTGGTCATAATAATCTTCAGTCCTTCAAAAGATCAGAGGCATATCCATACTTCAAGTGTGGACTCATAAGGTTCATTTGAATAAAGCACTACACATGAAAGGCACACCGACACCACCGAGTCTGAGCATGCATAAATCAGTGAAATTATATAGTGAAACTTTAGCTCTTGTGACATTATGTATTTATTGACAACTGATTAAAACATGAAAGTGACAATTTTAATAAAGCACTTCAAAACAGTGAAATTTTGCATTATTATCTATTTGTAGTCTAGTACTTAAAACATGAAAGGCACTGCAAGTGTGGACACATAAAACTAACTCATGTTAGCTAATCTCAAAAATAATAAAGCCGTGAAGTGCAGTACTTGTGACAATATGTATTTCTGATCAAGTGTTTAAAAACTGAAAGGCACACGGACTCTTCACGTGTGGACATGTGGTTATGTTAATATAGCACTCCACATTTTGCTTAAGAAGCTTAATCATCTATGCAGAACCTGAATATAAAGAGTTAAGTTTACAGAAAAAGAAAGGCACACCCACCCTTCAAGTGTGGAGACACAAGAGTAGTTAATGTTCAGTTAGTTGGAGGTCTTCCCTCGGGCTATATGAGATCTCTTATGGGATTTATATATGGAGAGAGGGGAAATCTGCTACTGGGAGACACGGGATCGGAATGGAGGGCACCCTAACCACCAAAAGGTGTTGTAATGGAAGATATGTATATATTAAATATCATTTATTTGAGAACAATTAGCAAAGGAGATAATTTTTTCAACACTCTCTCGAGAAAGAAGTGGGTTTTAACTTGTCACAGTCTTACAGTCCACATCTGGAAACACAAGACATTTGGAAGCACCAATATGAACTGTTAATCTACCAATGAACTGTTAATCTATGCAATGGAAAAGTACACATGTAAATATACCACCTCGGCTATATCTAACAAATCAGAACAAATGAAAGGGATCTTATGTAAATGAATCAAACAAATTCAGCCCCAACTCGTTTATGTATCTAATCTTAAGACCCTAGATATTTACTTTCATCATAAATCTGTCTGAACCAGTGTGTTGATTGTAGAAACAACCTGAATGAATATACAATAGAATCAACCTTGAACCTGTCATGAAAGTCTTTAAAGCCTGTCAAAACATAGACAAATATCTTACCTTAGAGCACCCTACCACCAAAAATAACAAAACCCTCACTCTGTTTATCTCACCCAACGAAATTAGCGTAAAAGTCTCTAAAATGCGAGCTTTGGTTATATTTTACATCACTATTAAATTGTCGTGCAAAAACAGGATCTAACGTCGACGAATCATCAAATCTCTAATTAGGTCATCACGTGACTAAACAACCTCGTAGGAGTATATAAGCAATTTCGAGCAAAAGTGGGATCCAATGTCGGCGAATTATCAAATCTGAAACTAGGTCAACCCAATCTCAGTATCTCAAAAGGTATATAAGATAATTTCGGCGAAACATGGATCAAGTGTCGACCAATCATCAAATCGCTACAAGATCATCACGTGACATATCTGTTGATATGTAACTATATACAAAATATGATGAATTTGATTTTTTTTCATGCTGCATCAGCTAAAAACCTTACAGAAATCCATACTATATAAATCCAGTCTCCAACCTGTAACATCCACTCACAAGTTTTAGAAAACTGGTAAAGGAGGATGTTTTCTAACCCAGGTTTTAATTCTGAACAGTCAGATTCGACTGATTCCTCAATGAAAGAACCTGATATTTTGAAACCAGCTGCAAAACCACCATCAAGTGCAAACACAGGGGGATTTTCATTGTCAAACAATCAGCAAATCAGATATGCCTTTAAAAATCCACTTACATACACCTTTAGTCACAGTACAATGGATCATCCAACTCATTTGAAAAATTCTGTTTTTAATGACTATATATTTCAATGTGATCCACTGGTTTATAAGAAATATGTCACAAGATTTGAATCATTCAGGACATGGCCCAAATCACATCCAGTGAGACCTGATCAACTATGCAGAGCAGGTTTTGTCTACACAGGAGAAGGGGATAAAGTTATCTGCCCGTGGTGTAAAATAAGGCTGATAGAATGGGAACCCTATATGACATACCATTCGAGGAACACAGAAGACATTCCACCTCATGCGACTTTTTGAAGATGCTGATGCCCTAAAGACTATTAATGTGTAAAAATGATATGTTGCAATCTTTGTAATAAATGTGATATTAATAAATAGATAGTTGTAGTTTATGTTAAAATATTGTTTCTTAATATCCAAATCAGAGAAAATAAACGCCACACACCCTTAAAATAAGCACAATACTACAATCCTAACCCACATAATGTACATAATTTCCATTATCTCCTCTGACCTTGACTTGTATAGGCCTTTGTACAATATAAACACCTGTAACAGTCATTCTACAATCCAGGCACTCATGAGACACATGTTAAAACAGAGTAATAGGTCTCAACACACTCACACCCCTCTAGCAGTATCAGAAATTCATATCAGAACAATAATATTAATATTTGATGTCACAACCATACATTAGTGGGCATGCAATGAATGCTGTATTGGTGGAAGAGCATGCAAAATCACATCACAACAAGTTCAAGAGGTCTTAAACTATAGAAATTATATCCTAAACAGCAACCCTTGTAAAACAGACTGTAATACCTCGAACCCAAAGGTCTGAGTTAATTGTAAGTTAAACTGGCATTCAGATTGAAATCTGCTTAAACAGAAAGGAATCCTAGAGATTCTGTCTGGTCACGAAATTTCTATCAATAGTAACTTTCAATAATCAAAAAGAAAAGATATTCGAGTCTGTAACAAGCTTGAACCAGAATTTCCAATGAAGAAAATCATGCTGATTATGCCCCCTTTCCGAACAATGACCCCCCCTTTATCTAGTGTTATAAAAACCCCACAGATTTGACAATCTATCATCCAACCTTCTGGTGTACTGGACAGAAGAGCGACCTACAGCACCCAGTCTTTGGAAAGCAACAAGGAAATCTACGACATCTACATCAACACTCAACTAGTAGGTACAAGAGTTTGAAGTTCTAATGGCAGAGGCTACATTGAATGCACCAATGAAAAATTCCAACAGTAAGAAGAGAAAGAACGAGCAGTCACAATTCGCAAAAGTGAAGAAGGTCATGTTAATGCCACAACAGAATTCTGATGCATCAGGGGAACACAACCAAACCAGTACAGATATCTCTACTACATGCAGTGTTGTAGCGAACAAACCTTACAGGAAAAATTATCATTTAGGCGGCAAAAAATATGCAATTTTTTATGGGGAAAGGGATCTTATAGATCACATCCAAATTAAAGAGTGGGATGGTAAAGTGGTGTTAAAAGAAGGTGTAAAACTTAATAGATCTAGATTTGTAATGATTCTTCACAATGTCGAAATTATAAACCACACCCTTGAAAAAATTTTGAAAGGGGAGGAAGGATTGAACTCTAGAATTCACATAGGAGGGTCGTATTACCTCTCTGTCAATAGTCCATACAAAACTGTAGCAATTCGAATGTGGAGAAAGGGGGGGAATGGGGAATATTTTCCCACCAAGTCTGGCATAACAATGAGTTGTGGGGAATGGGATGAATTTACTAAAATTTCTAATAAAATCTATTCAGAGAGAATGGAAATTTTTACACACATTCCATGCTTAATGCAATCTGATCAACCAGGTCATAACAAAGTGTTTTGTGCTGAATGTTGTGAATCAACCAAAGCACCAATGGGAGAGGTCGATTTTGATATACCTCTCTAACAACTTTCACAAGTTAATGCTACTGTAGTATAAATATAACAAACTAGGCAGAAACTAATTTTTATGTACATACCCATAAGAGGACAATAGGTTAGTATCTATAGATAGAGTCGGGTAATAACAGATTTTCAACCAACCTGTTTGAACTTGTAAATAAATCTGTAGCTAAAGTAGGGTGCTGGACATTTACGAGTTGAGACAAATCTTTTGAATGGGGCTTTGAATCTTAGGGCTATAAAAACCCCACCTTCTCAATGATATGTCATTGATTTCTTATCAAATTTGGGATTGAGACCAGTGCAAGTCGCAAGTGTTCTGTCGCCTCAAGATTAACTTTGAGTGAATAGTAGTTGGTGAATTTTACAGCATTTTTTTTGTTTTTAGAATAAGTCAACCTTTAGTAATATAAGGATGGAATTAGCTCAGATGGAGATGAATCTGTTCATGGGCAACAGATATGATGTCTACTATCCACTTCATATACCATCCTCGATGGTAACTTTTATGCATTTGATTCAGCTAATTGAAGTCAAAAACTTCAAGCAGGCTTTCAACTGCATAACGCTGTTGAATGAGGTACTACCAGACTTCATTATGTAAGTAGAAATGTTCTCATATAAGTAATTTGTTTGATATTTAAATTTCATTCTCTTGGTGGGATATCGAAAATAAGGCTGTAAACCATCATTCAGTAGAAATCTACTCATGTAGGTAATCTTTTTTGATACTTAAATTTCTTTCTCTTGGTGAGATATCGAAAATAAGACTGTAAAACACTGTATGTAACTTATTGTAAACCGACATATCACGTGACATTAGAAGTGATTTTGGTATATAAACCTTTTGGGGAAAAAGAGGGATCAAGTGTTGACCTATCATCAATCGACGAACTAGGTCATCACGTGACACAACAACCACATGCGGTATATAAGGCTTTTTGGGGAAAACAGGGATCAAGTGTCGACCAATTATCAAATCGCAAAACAAGGAGTCACGTGGTGACTTAGCATTGTGGTATATAAGGATCCGCTCAGTATAAAGACGCGTATAACACCTTTCATTCAATCACCCAAGTTTGTTTTGTTTTTTTTGTTTTTTTTGTCAAACTGTCTTTACTCCCATCCCACTAACCAAGAATCAATAACTAAAGATATGTACAAGTTTGCCTACTGTTTATGTGATTTCAGGTCCAAATATCCAGACTTCGCCAGATATTTTGTGGAGGAATTTGAGAAAGCAGTCTGTTGTATTTGTAAAGACAGTCTAGCAAGAGAACAACTCATTCTATCCAACCCTTGTGCGCATTATTTCTGCGCTGAATGTGCCTGCCAGTTGATTAAGAACTGGAACGAAGAGGGCAGACAGAGACCCAAGTGCCCTCTCTGCAGAGCAGTGTTGAGAGACCATTTATTCGCAAAACCAGGTTTCTTCAGTGCCACCAGACTACACCAATGCTCACTCTTTGTGTGGGTCCCCACATCCACCTATATCCACACCAACCACAATCAATCAATGATTGAGGCATTGACGTCAAGAAATTTTATCAAAGCATTTTACTATTCATTCTTAATGAGTACTAAACCCTCAGATGGTGAGAAGATGCTAGCACCTACATGGCCACAGTTCTATGAGGACAGAAAAAACAACCTAAGCTGCACCACCTGCACTCTTCCAATCAGCTTTGCCCAAGCATTTGCCACAAAATGTGGGCATTTTTATTGCACTATCTGCTCTGCCTACTCTGTCTCCAAACCACGGAATTCTCCCCTCCACTGCCCAATATGTGAGGAGGAAATTGAGGACGAGTCAACAGAAATCATTTTCCTAAGACCAATTAAACTTCCCCCAGGCGATTGGACAGAGGTTCCCCAACCCCTCAACTAACTCAATTCATAGAACTCTTGAAGTTGAACTGTAAGTTATAACTGAAAAGTAATAATGTGAAATTAATTTAAATCAAAGTTACAATCAATCAGGTTTATTCGATATATATATATATATGTAATATACCTTGGTAATTATAGATTTATTACTAATATTCAGATGTAATTTGTCATTTAAATCCAATACACACCAATAATCAGATATAAGGTGTTATATAAAGGTAATGACATAAAGTTATGGTAAGTTTTAGTTACAAACATATCACGTTTTAAATATATATATATATATATATATATGTAGTACAATACTGCCACTACAGTACTATTTTGCATAATACCAGTTCACCCAAGTCAACATATAGCGTAATATAAGGCGAGGTTAATAAATAGATTACATTAACCTCAAAATAGGTTCACTTCTATGTATATCAAAGTAAACATTTGAATGTTACAGTTGTGAACAGTGTATTGTCTGTAATACATAGGTCAATGACTACTCCAGGTTAAATACCTTGAGGTATAAATGTAAATGGGAGGATATCAAGTACTCTGTACAAATTATAGTTAAATTTTCAAAGTTATCTAAATATCCTTTAGCTTAACATGGCGAATTTTAAGCAGAAAAAGCTATTTTCTGAATTATTGTCTTCTGTATAAAATCTTAACTCTGTAAATGGTATGTTGTTGTTAAAAAAGTTCTATGGTGAGTTAATCACTGAATTACACATTGATACATATAATATTACTACATATATTTTACGCAATGTACAAATTTTAACTAATACTTTATAAAGTTTATATGTTTTTGTAATAAATCTTTCCTGATCTAGTTTTAAAAAAAGGTCTGTTACTGTGTTCATTAATAGAAACAGATGATGCAGAGCTATCAGATTGTAGGTTTTGCTCAGGGTTAACTTCCATTGTACCATCATGGGTATCTTGGTCAAGGTCTACTATACTATCACATGATCCATTGTTTTGATCTGATGTGTTATGATCACTCAATAGGGTATTTGAGCTACACCTAGTGTTCTGACTAGATCTATTCAAATTCAACTGATCCTCTGAGCTGTTTTCCTCCTCACCAATCTGGTCAGACGCGCATCTCAATGGGATGCTCGAATTGGGTTCACTGTTCTGATCAGAACTAGTCAAATTCAAATGATCCTCAGAGCTGTTCTCATCCTCAACAAACTGACTAGTCTGATAACTCAATGGGATGATTGAGTTAGAATCGCTGTTCTGGTCAGATCTAGTACAATTCAGTTGATCCTCTGAGCTGTACTCAAATGTACTGGTTTGAGTGAACTGATCTCTGTATGCTATCTTTGGTACTGTTACACTGCAGTCTGTGACAATTGTATCTAATTCACTGTCTTCTTCAACACTTAATGGAATGAATTCATCCACTATGGGATTGATTAGTGGGAGGTAACTGCACATAGATACAACCATAAATACACAAAAATACATACTGGGTTGTGGAAGCGGTTGAGTTGTCAGACGTCTTCATTATCTCTGAATTATGAACCCCAATTGTAAAATCCTCATAAATATGCTCAGCAGTACTACTGATATCTGAAGATCAAATGAGAGTAAATTTTACTGTATCTAAAGGTGACTTACCCGTACTACATCCGCGTATGATGGGGAAGTAATCCTCATTACAATCCTTATGTGTGTATCTGCACAATCCATTACAATCCCAGATTATCATCTTGACAGATGGATAATTTTTAATTATTTTTTCAACAGGAAGAGATAATTGGCCTACATAACATTCATAATATCGAATAATCTCTATATCCTCATCTCCACATCTGTTTAAGAAGTCGTTAAACTCATCACTACCACTAAATCCCGATATTATTCCAACCTCACTGTTTTTTCTGAAGTCACATTGGATGTCATACCCTCCAACATATACCAACAAACTACATAGTAAACAGAAACATTTAACCAATAGCATTATCAATCCATCCATAATTCAATCTTAAATCTTCAACCATCGAGGAAATCACTAGTGTTAATGAACCACCACGTGTATGCCATGACGTATAAATATGTTCTGACGCAGGAAAAATTTGTAATGTGACGTCACAATCCATTTCTTTGAATTCGCAGTGTTTTCTACAGAAAAAAGTAATATTACCTAACTCCCAACTGAATTCTGATAAACTTTCCTCTTCACTAATCTTGCTTTCAAACCCCACCATTATTTGGTCGTGGTGACAATGCTCAGTGCAACACGTTGGAACCATATAGTAGCTATAATTTTGCAAACAAATATACATACAATGGATCTTAAGAAACACGGTGTAGGGATTCGAAATAACTCATTCTGAATAGCATTGAGAATCGCATAGTGATGAATAAGTTTAAATGGATGCATATCTTACCTTTCTTGCATTTCGATACCCTCAACATTACTCTCATTCACTACACAGGTCATTTGAAGACTGCCTAGGTCTCTTACAATAGGTCTCCTAGACGGTCTCCTTGCACTAGGTCTCCTGCTGATTCGTGCCCTCTTGAATACAGCCACAATAACTATCAATATAACTGAACTGATGAGCAGTGTTCCTGGTATTGCAGCCAAAAAAATGATATAATTTGGAGTGGTACAATGACATTGGGGGGCATTTTCAGGGATATAAGTATTGATAGTAGATTCTGTCGTGTAATAGCTATACATGTGGGAGTTGGATTGATCAGTGTCAGGGATATTTGATTCTGTGTTGATAGGGTTGGTGATTTTGGTGCTGATTAAACTAGATTTTGAGGAACCCGCATCAATTTCACCAGTTGGGGAATTAGAAAAGGTACTACCATCTTCATGTTTGACTGATTCAGTGGATAATGTTATATACCCACTTGTATCAGAATGAGGACTAGTGATAAGACTCGAGTATGAAATGCTCTCATCTCTGATAGTGCCACCTGTGCTGAATTGACCCCTAGTGGACATTTGGCTTGAACTGGAAGACTGGACGGAATCTATCTGCTGATCTATAGAAGAAAGAAATGATAGACATAAACCCTTGTGAACCTACTCATTGAACTGTAACAGTTACAGCAATGAGGAGTAATGTCACAATATTTTATTATGAACGAAAATACCACAAACAGTACAACTTTTTTCTTTTATACCCCTTTTAATAAGATCACGTGACATACTAATTCTATTTGTTGATAGGTCAACAGATGATCCTGTTTTTTCCCGAGATGACTTATATACTACAGCAGGGATGTAGATCACGTGACGACCTACTTTAAGATTTGATGATTGGTCGACACTTGATCCCCTTTTTTCACAAGAAAAAATTTGTTGCAAGATAAGTTTTCAAAAGCTATTGTACAACTACAAATCACCATATTGTAACTATTACCCATTAAAATTCATACCTGTGGTGGTGAGAGGTAATCCCGTACTAACCAGACACATATTTGTTGTTACTATAACATTAGAGGGAATTTCTCCCATCCAATCGCAATTGAAGTATTGCATATCTACCAGAGAGAGATATACAAGGTTGGGTAGAGCCCTTATTATAGATTCCAGCTCCAGTAGCTGCACCCTTTCCATGTAAAGTCTGGTAACAACCGGCCTATAGTTGAATGAAGGCACAGATACGTCAATGCAGAAAATCATATCCTCCCTACAATTACATACTTTTTGGTGACAACTTGTAGAACCAGCTGTAGTTAAAGCATTCAAAAAATAGCATATAAGCAAAAATTGACGTGAGCTAGCTAATTCCATGTTTGTTAAGAACTCTAAACAATGCAAATGACTGAGATTTTTTATCTAACCGAGATTCTGTAGGTACAGATACTGATACAAGAGACTATAAATAAGACTGGTTTATGGTGAGGTTAATCTGTTATTCTTGGAGTGAGCGTGGGTAATAATCACACCATTTGTAAAACAGAGTGGCAGTTAAAAAACAAGCAATCACAATGACCTCCTTGCCATTTACAACACCGTGTACAGCAATTATATCAGGACCTACAGCGTCTGGAAAATCCACCTTTATATTTAAGATGCTACATAACCTGAAACATATGTTTGACAAACCAGTGAACAAGATATATTACTTCTATGGAGTCTGGCAGAAGATGTTTGAAAAAAATCCGGAATTAAATATGGAATACATCAAGGATATACCCAACACTCAGTTTCTGGAGGATCTAGAAAGCGACAACCATAATCTGCTTATTATAGACGATCTGCAAAGTTCAGCCTTAAATAACGGATTTATAGCGAATCTATTTAGTAGGGAGTCACACCACAGAAATGTGAGTGTATTTCTAGTGTTACAGAATTTATTTCATCAAGGAAAATTCTCAAGAGACATTTCACTAAACACTCATTACTTCATTTTATTCAAAAATCAAAGAGATATAAATCAAATTAAGGTTCTAGGAAATCAATTGGGTATTGGAACTAAACTTTTACAAGCTTATTCAGATGCAACTAGTCAACCATACTCATATATTTTGATAGATTTATCTCCTCAATCCAATAATTCCTACATGTTGAGATCCCATATATTTCCTGATGAATATGCAACAGTATATAAGTAGAGACTTGAAGACACTTTTGTTTATTGCTGGACTTTAACTGGAGTGGGTACTATCGAATCTCTATGCACGTACAATGTCAAAAAATTTACTGAGATCAAGTCACTTCATAAACCTTATATTGGAGAAGGATAAAAACTTGAATAGGTATTTGCTGATACACGCCTCGAGGAGGCAACTCCAAGCATTGGCAGAGATTTTTTATAACGTCTTTCGTCTACCTTTAGATCCAAGAACTGAAAGAAAATTTATTAAAAATATCCCAATTTTGAGGAAGTTCATTCAACATCCCAACAAGAGACCAACTATTGTTAAGAGGCACTACAAGTTATTAAGTGATCTATTAATACTCCTACAATCTTATCTACAAGAGATTTTACAATGAATAAGTTTATATTAGTACCTAAAGAACAATATGATAAATTTAAGGATGTTCAGGACATAGGAGGAGTCAAAAGGAGCACTGAAAACAGTAGCACAGATCAAAATTACGAAGATAGGATCGACCAAGAGAGCAAATCAGTGCATAAGCCACATAATTCCTTGAAAGAAGAGATATCTCCACCACCAGGACTTCCAGAGCAATATATAAACTCAAGTGATAGGACAATACCATCCCAGAAATCTGATGTAGTGACCACTCCAGATCCTAATCTTGAAGACATTATTCAGGTCGGATATGGAGGAACAAGGAAGGGAATTAGACGTACACCAGAGTGGATCAAGTTCTGGAACAAAAATATCAGATGAAGAAGAGCAGATTCTGACTGATATCTATTACAACCCAAGGAGTCCTGTTGCATTCGGTGGGATTCAAAAAATTCTCAAATATTTAAAAAGTGAGGGTATAGAAACCATCAAACCTAAGAAGCTTAAGATATGGTTAAGTAGACAGGAAGCATACACATCACATCGTTCTGCCAGAAGAAGATTCCAAAGACCTCGAGTGATAGCCTTTTCAGTGAACTACCAATGGGACAGTGACACTGCCAATATGAATGGTTATAGGGAGCATAATGATGGGTACAGCCATTTTGCGGTTTTCATAGATATATTTTCCAGATTCCTCTACACAGCGCCAATGAAAACACTAACTGGAAAGGAAATGGTTTATATCATGAATGATCTCTTTGAACAGACTACTGATAAACCAAAGAATCTAAGAACTGATCAAGGTAGTGAATACAAAAACAATCAGGTTAAAAAATTTTTAAGGGATAATAGGATTAATCATATTTTTACATACTATGAAACCAAGGCCAATTATGCAGAGAGAGTAATAAAAACCATTAAATTAAAAATTAATAAATATTTTACCAGCAAGGAAACATTCAGATGGATTGAGATTTTGCCAGATCTTACATTCGGCTACAATCAGTCTTATCATAGGACTATCAAAATGTCACCCAATCAGGCTAAAGAGGGTAATGACTATCAGGTTTGGAAAAATCAATATGAAATAAATCTAAACTCTAAGAGAGATAACCAACCATCAAGTAAAAAGGATCAGGGTAAACCCTCTAAAAGTAAGAGACGGTCTCTGTACAAATTCAAGCTTGGAGATAAAGTAAAAATTAGTTTCATTAAAAAAACATTCGATAGAGAGTATTCCGAAAAGTGGTCAGGAGAAATTTTTACTGTGGTAGACAGAAAGAGGAACCAAGATATACCTATGTATCAACTCAAAGACTATAATAATGAGGTGATAGAATCTCTCTTTTATGAACCAGAGTTGCAATTGGCATACATGGACTCTAATGTTGTTTATAAAATAGAAGATATATTGAAAAGACGTAAGAGAAATGGTATTCCCGAGGTTTTAGTTAAATGGAAAGGTTGGCCTGTTAAATTTAACTCTTGGATTCCAGAGTCTGATGTACAGGAAATAAATTAAAGACATATAATGCCAACTAGTCAATCAGCTGTTTTGAAGAATTAAATCACGTGACTACATCTACTGCAGTGTGTTTACCCTTACGTCCGAAATTTGAGTGTTTTCCCAGAAGCTCGGAATTTTGAAAGGGTCTTTCCTTGACGTTCGAAATTGGAGTATATAAACCGCTTCAGATGGTTTATATCTGGTCACATGGTGTCCTTTTGTAGAGAGTGACTGATCTAAGGAGTTTAAAATTTGATGTTTTCTCACAGGAAACATCACCTCAACCAGCAATTGTATCGTATTTGTTGTAAGTCAATGGCAGAATCAGATCTATATTTCTTCCTATCCTCTAGGGATTCTTTGTTTTATCACAAAGATAATAAACCTTATGACTTCACAGTGGAATTAAACGAAACAGTTAACCTAAAAGGTTTATGGGAAATTGCTTTATGCGATATCAACCTCAACACCAATCTAACTGAATCTGTGTATGTTTATAGTGACATATGTGATCAGTCTTATGTTCTTAATTCATCTGAACCAGTAATTCGTCTAATTTTTCCTTCAGCTTCTTCCACATCTTATTCATTCACAAACAGGTATTATCTACCAATTAAACAGAAGGTATTAACTCGCATACGCGTATATATAAGAGACAATGAGATGAATTCTGTCAGTAGCTTATCAGAGGAGATACAGTTGACTCTTCATGCTAGGTTAAAGAAATGGATACCTATTTAGACTTTTGTAAAAGGTGCAGTGAGGGAAAGGTAGGGTACAACAAAGATTTCTATGTACTTAGTGATAATTACAGTAACATCAAAGGGAGAGAACAAAGCAAAGATATTTCAATTGTCAATCCAACTCAGGCTGCTGTAGATCAGGCCAAAAGTGAGGTAAAAAATGAAAAGACTATAAATAGGGTAGAAAAAATGAAATATAATCAGACGGGAGGTAATAGTGGAAAGAAAAAGTCAAGACAGTCTAAAAAAAAAGCGGTTGTTAAAGGTAAAAAGAAATCGAAATCTGCTCAGAAAAAGAAAACCAGCAGAACGAATAATAAAAAGGGAAAGATCAAGAAAACCAGTGGAAGGACATCGAAAAGTTACAGTTCAATATGGATGTAGTGCAAACATCTTTGTCTCTGTTTATGCCACCTCCTATCGATAACTCAATCCAGAGGGAGTATTGGGTAGAGTTTAATCCAATTGCAGCAATATCAGGAGGTGGGGTTATTGAGTTTAACATTCCTGGAACATCTGTAGATTATGTTAATTTAGCAAAAACTAGGTTACAGGTTACTTATGCGATAACCCATGCAGACGGCAAACCTATTGTAGATGACAGAGTAGGTGGGGTACCTACTACAGACAGTGATCAGGTGGGTCCTGTCAATCTGACATTACACTCAATATTTCGCCAGATTGACTTATCTCTGAATCAGAAGATAGTGTCACCAGATGTTGGAGTTAATTATCCCTATAAGGCTATGATAGATCTACTTTTAAACTCTAATTCTGACATGATAGAATCCCAGGCAGAGGCAGCATTATTTCATAAGGATCAGGCAGAGAGATTTGAAGAGGTCACATACCTAGGCAATAACCCAGCATTTGCAGAGAGAGCCAGACCTACCAAGGACGGTGGTACAGCTACAGTGGAGGGGAGTTTATACCTAGACTTTGCCACAGGACAAAACAGAGCAGTTTTAAATGGTGTGTCAATAAACCTCAAGCTGTTCCAAGCATCTAACGATTTCAGATTGATGAGAAATGGAACTAAAATTTATAAATTGCAGATAAGATCTGCTGTTTTGAAAGTGTGTCATGTAAATTTAAATCCCAGTCTCATAATCGCCCATAATGAATCTTTAAAGTTAACACCTGCCTTATATCCATTCTGGAGGAGTGATATAAAGAGTTTCAGTGTGGCTCAAGGTTCTCTAACTTTTATGACAGATAATATATTTCACGGGAAGGTACCTAGTAAAATGATTATAGGTATGGTATCTAACAACGCCTACTCTGGTGACTTAAGTAAGAATCCCTTTAACTTTAAACATATGGATGCTAATTACTTAGAGGTCACTGTAGATGGACAACCTGTTCCTAACAGACCATATAAACCTAATTATGAGGAAAATGATTATGTCTCTTCCTACCTCAGTTTACTAGACAGTGATCTGAATAAGAAGAAGGGGATAATTATTGGTTTAAGTGAATACCCTAATGGTTATTGCTTGTACCTATTCGATATTCAAAGTTTCCTTAGGGGTAAAATCATGACTAGATGTAATAGTGGTCATGTGAGGTTAAGTATAAGGTATGCCAAGGCATTGCCAGAAACTATAAATGTCTTGGTTTATGCTAAATTTCCTGAATTGATAACTATTGATCACACAAGGAGTGTGAACCTGTCATAACGAGGTGGAGTTGAGGGGACTGCAGTGTCATAGAATATGATGAGAGTGTGGGCTGGTGAAGGTTGTACATATATATATAGCAGGATTTCGAACGTCAAGGAAAGACCCTTTCCAAATTCCGAGCTTCTGGGAAAGCACTCTTTAAATTTCGAACGTAAAGGAAAGCACTTGTGTTGAACAGCTGATTAGGATCACGTGACCTCGATTTTATTTTCTTTCTTTGATTTTTTCTCTCAATGGATGGACAGACTTTAACTAGCTATATGGAACAGGATAGGTGGATAAGAGAGAGGTTTCGTGGAATTTATCCTATAGATTTGATTCCTGAGAATCTTCCTAGTAAGTCTATAATCATTGTGAATCAGGACACTTCTAATCAGAAAGGAAGTCATTGGGTTGTCATACATTATACAAGTGATGCTATTGTTGAATATTTTGATTCAGTAGGAAAACCACCGAAACTAGAGGTGCAGAATTTGTTACTATCACAGGATATGATGTATATGTATAACAATAGGAGGCTACAATCTTACAATACCTACACCTGTGGTTTATTTTGTCTTTTTTACAGTTATTACAGTTGTAGAGGGGTTAATTTGAATGGTATACTTAGACATTTCAGTGATAGTCTTTTAGATAATGAGTTATTAGTGAGTAGTTTTTTTGTGGAAAGATTTCATATGAACTAGTTCTTTTTCTCTCTAGATATGTGTATATGTCATGGTGAAACGAACTCTGTTTTGTATCTCTTGTAAATTTATATAGAAATAAATGATACTGTCTATAACTTTCGTTTTACTTTCATCAGGTACTTGGAATGGAGTCCTGTAAACATTCCTTAAGTATAACTCCCATTAAATTGTTGCCGGAAATATATTTCACATCTAACACTGTCACTAGTTTACTCGGTACAGTAACACCCCAGAAGGTTTCTTGACTTTTACCAAAATTAACTTGTTTATATGCTATATATTTTCCATAATGATTAGAGAGTTCTTTTTTAAATTCTATAACCTGTTGCAATTTTAGTGAGATAGTCAATCTCATCAGAGTTTCCATCACTTCATGAGATGGATTAAAATCTTGGAAGGAATTCATAAGGGATTGTAATTCAAGGGGATCAGAATTTTTTATAATTTTCTCACACAGCTTGTCTTGGTCATAGGTTGCTGCTATTAGGTAGCAAAACATCTGTTCTGATGAGTGAAATATTCTCTCATCCATTCGGATCTGACATATATAAAGGTTTGACATCGGGTTTTGTGGTTTCTCTACTAAAAAAACTTCATTCTCCCAAGGTGTTAGTGTAACCTCAAGGGGTTCTGTTGAAATGCCATCCATTAATACCTGTCTCTTGCAATAGAAATAGTTAAAACCAATTTTACTCTGTGAATATGTAAATATATCTGAGTCTCTAACTCTAAATCCTACATTAGTGGAGTAATTTACTTTCTTAGACCTCAAACATTCCTCAAATTTCCTCATTGGATCTAATATGTTTCTTTTGGAAATTCCTTTACATGAAATTTTTTGTTTACCATCAGCATCTTCTATTATGTAAGACTTTGAACATAATGACAACATCTTATCCCCACCCCATTCAAATTTAAATGTGCCTAAATGGCGGCCGTCTAGTGCTAGATGGCGCTGACAACACCTCCTTGGAAACCATATTGGTGATTTAGCATCACTACAAGATCCGAATATTTCCAGGTTATATCTCTCCTTATACTCTTCCCTGATACACTGATCGATAGTAGGGGCGTTTATTGCCATGTAAATGCTGTCTGTGTCTGTTTCTATTATCTCAAAGCTGTTGTCTGTTAGATAGGTCCTTAGACAATCATAATAAAACTCTAACATCCTTAATTTGGCATATTGCAGAATAAAGAAACCAATCTGAATGGGGTTGTCCATTGTTACAGAATTCTTATATGTTTCCACCTCAAATAGGTTGTCCTCTAATTTCTCTAGAGTTTTAAATGTTGGTGAATTAATGACCTTCGATATTTTGATTTTGTTGTTCATATACCTTGTGTTACTATGCTTGGTACGATCCATCAGTACTGATCCATAGCTCGAGTTGCTTAACAGTTTGTAAGTGTCACCAATGATAGCCATATCAGGGTTCTGATCTCCACGAATTCTATGCATGGTTACTGTGTCTATGAAGGACTTGAAGGCAGTAGTTGGTTGGAATTCTACTATCTGATATATTCTAGTGACCTCACAGTGATTAGCAAGATACCATCTCAATAGTGGTGTAGCTAACAAAATTTTTTTCGCTTTAAGTCCACTAATTAATAGTCTTTTATGATCGAACATAATGTCATTGTCCCTACAATACTGTAGCATATGTGGTCCTATTTCCTCCATCTTAACATTACATGTACAAAAAAATGGTGGAAACTCCTTAAACTGAGCTTGGTGTGACTGTTTCACCTCAATATCTACTTCTACAGCACCAAATAATTTGTTAGATTCGACATCTCTCAATATCTTACTTGTGGTCAAACTACCTTTGTTCTTTCTGTAGTACACAGGCAAATACTTCTGGTAAAATTTACTACAAAGGGGTTTAATTTTAGATAGATATTCACATTCCTGTATGCTTATATATTTATAACCCTGTGATATGAGAAATTGTTTTTTTCTTTCATCTTTCTGTTGTACCTGCTTTAATTTTTTTAGCCAGTTTTTTGAGGTTATTTTTTTCATAATGTGACAATTATATCTACAGTAGTGATAATAACATCCATTGTATTCATAAACTGTCTTAGTTTTAGCACAAAATCCATCTACAAGAAAGTTACCAATTCTTATTTCTTTCTGATTATTTAACTTATGGAGTATTTTGACCTTGTCCCTCTTCATCAAATAGTCCAACCATACATATGAGTCTATATACCTTTCTGATACTTCTGGTTTGAAATTATTCTGATGGTATCTCCTAACAAATACTCCAGATGGCATTTTTTGTTTAAGAGCGAAAGAATAAAGTCCATTGCAATCATAACCAACTACAGCTTGACAGGTATTACCTGCTATATTTCTTATATTTGTTACAGATTTTTCGTGATATCTACTAAAAATAATGCTAGGACCCCCAATTATGTTTTTTTTAATTATATAATACAGATCTCTGTTGTTATGATTAATTAAAGAAAAATTGCTTTTAGAGGATTCGTACAGCATTCGTCTGGCAACACCTGGTAGTGTTATATAGTCCTTAAAAATATCAATACCCTCATTCTTATATATATCTATGAAATTTTGAAGTGCTATGGCGAATGGGGCTGTATCAAGGTTATTATAATAAATAAGATAGTCTTTAAACGTTTCCATGTGTTCGTCTCTCCATATAGTGAGCAGAGCCTGGTATTCAGACTCAGTCTTAATTGGGTTATCATTGGAAAGTCTTGAATAGAATTCTTGGGATTCAGGTAGGTGATTTTGACTTAATTTCTCCTCAGAATCGAACCATTCATATGGAAAAATACCTTTGGGTATTTCACAACCATATGCTTTCAGAAATTTACTATATGAGCATCCAGCAGCCAGATAATTTGAAATGTCTAAAAATTTCATGTCAGTAACTGCGATTGCGAGATAAGAGTTATTTTTCTTGATGGTAAATATCTCATTATCTTGATAGTGAGCTGTGATATATAACATAATCTGTCTTTTGACTAAATTCAGATCATATTTGCCTGAGTTAAAGCCTATTACTGGAAGCTGAGATATGTATTTGTCGAATTCTTTATTCATGGTGATTATAACATTAGCAAAATGAGACTTGAATTTTGTGTCTGCTTCTTCAGACTCAGAGTCTGATTCTTGAGAATATTGATCCTTCAATACTTCCAACTCATGATATACAAATTCATATCTTTCCTTCATTATCTCATAACAGACTTTACTAATTTCTTGAAATTTTTTCATCATTTTAGCTATCAAGAGGTTTGGTGAGACTTCTACAATGCACACTGGATCCTCATGCTGAGGTATATTAGAAGCAATGCTTACACTTACAGGAATATGTTTAGATATCCATTGTAGTTGTTGGGTATTTGACTGGTTATCGTCTACAGTTTTCCTCAGCATAGCCTCCATATCCCAAACCAAAAAGTAGGGATAATACCTGAGATCATTTGGTACATATATGCCTATGGATTCTAATTTTTCGAATATTGTGGATTTAGTCTTATAAAATCCTCCTGGAAATATGTATTTGGTTCTGTCATAACATGTACTGTTATGTCTTTTCATATTCCACAATCTTTTAAATATCTTTCCACATTTATCACATTGAAACTTCTTAGCAAATTGATCAAAATTTGTAATATAACTGAAATGGTTTTGATATACATTCAAATACATTTTTGATTGATAATCAGACATGGTCTCGTAAATATGACTGACTGTACCATTAGCATTCAGGGAATAGAGAATAATCTTAACTTCAAAACATTTCTCTAAATTGATAACATCTTCAATTAGTACACCTGGAAACTCGGTAGGATTTTGAGAATTAGTGAAATTTAACCATATTTTTAAATAGTCTTTAATATTCTTGTTCTGGTTATTAAAATGGAGCTTTAAACATCTGAAGAAACATAGGTTATCTTGGTATGGTTCTTTCCTGTTTTTATCATAGATAAAGTTTCTTAAAAATTTATTACTTTTGATATATGTGGGTAGTTCTATGGCTTGACCTAAAGGGAAATCTGTTAGAAATATATTGTACTGTATATTGGTTATGAATGCTAGTGTCCAGGCTGTTGAAGGTCTGATAGCTCTGGCTTGTTCTATGATATCAATCCTGGTTATTTTGTTCATTAATAATCTGATACTATTTCTGTTAGATATTGTATAGGGATAGGTCAATATCCTACTATTATAATAAGGAATATAATACCTATACTCTCCTGTTTGATTATTGAATAAAATCATGCCAAAGCCAAGGTTTATTCGAAATACTGTTGTCTGATCATCATATATTAGGTTAATATGTCTTCTGATTTCCCTATAACCATCGTTCAGATTATTAACTGGAAAATTATATGTTTCTCTTAAATCTCCAGTCTCGTGTTCAGCTAGTATATGGTTTCTATTGGTTATGTACACTTCTCTAATATTTTCATTCTGTTCTTCAAAAATATATTGGGGTATATCATCTAAATTATCGTTGTCATTGCCACCATGCTGATTCATTCTATGACTATATAACTCAGATCTGTCTTTACAGACATGGCTGCATATTGAACACTTGTATAACTTAATAATGGCAGATTGATCTTGTTTCCTGTGAACTCCTTCAATGTGAGCATTCAGACTTCCTGGATTTAAAAATGGTAGATTGCATTGAAAACAGATGAATTTCCCACATTTCATAAGGTGAAACTGCAATTCTTGTAATGAGTTAAATTTTTGAGTGCAAATTTTACATTCCTCCAACACCCTTCTGTGTGACTGTATGCAGATTGCTTCATGGTGTATTTGGTTGGATTTATTCAGCATGTCCCATCCACAATATGAACATTTATACGCCATATCTACTCGTAGTTTAACTTCTTCCTTAGATCCTTGTATAACTTCTTCAGGAAAATTCCAAATATCTTACTTGATGAGAGAGGGTATTGCATTGCATAACACCCTGTAAATATAACACATACATATACTCTGCCAAAATTGTTAATGTCAATTCTGGAAATGATCTGAGTATAGCATATGTCAGGACTGTGAGTTCGATTCTGGGGAACCAACTTATTTATATCTGAGCAGTAACAGTATAAACCATAGCATTTCTGTCTGATTAGCGATAGCAATTGTATAAGCCTCATTTTAATCTGGGATTATATCCTTAGGTGTTATCTGTTGTGACTTGTTAGATTTCGAGATTGAACTTATTTCTTCGTGTATGGTGTCCCTTATATACCACATTGGATGTATATATCACGTGACTGCTTGATAGGATTTGATGATTCGTCAGCTTTGGATCCCCTTTTGGTTCAAGTTTTCTTATATATGCGAGTACTATGGAGTGACCTACTTTGTGATTTGATAATTCGCGAGCACTTGATCCCTCTTTTTCCCGAAATGGTTTATATACCAAAACCTGATGTAAAGTCACGTGTTGACCTAGTTTGCGATTTGATGATTCGTCGACACTTGATCCTGCTTTTTTCTCCGAAATAAGAGGCGATATTTTATACTTCCTTAAGATGCATATAAAATCTTATTCTGTTCATATACATTCAGATTAACTTAAACATTAAATATGCATTGTGGGATGTGTCAGACCACCGCATACAGTTTCCCTAGACTTGTACTGTGTTTATATAAGGTTGTGAGGTTCAACGTGTGCCTTAGAGGTGTTTTTGTGGTACTCAGAATTTGTGTAAATACAAAGAGTGAATACATTGCGTTGAACCATTATTGAACCATTAATAATATAAATATGACTTGAACCATTGTAAGAGCACAAAGAGTAATTGTAGATTTGATAATCCTCTCAAATAATATCCATTGGATGTACTCCTATGTCCTTGATGTGTACATATAACTCTGGTTTTTAGCATTTACATTGTTCATATATCATTACATATTTAGAGTTTCTCATGAGGTTTACATTACAAGTTAAAACCCGTGCTGTGAGGGTTTATTAATGACAAATATGTAAAGCCATCATTTATGTGTGTACATTTCTCAGGGAGATTACAATTCAAGTTACAACTAGTGTGAATGTGATTTATTCAGCAAGTAGCAAGTATTTACATTTCTCATAGGATTAGCTAGGATTTGATTTCAGGTTAGAACTTGTGTGATGGTTAGTGTATTTAAAACTGAGCCATTCCATTGTCTTTGTTGATTTCCAGCTTTCCATATAGGAGACACTGTTTACAAAAATAACCTTTTGGTGGTTAGGGTGCCCTCCATTCCGATCCCGTGTCTCCCAGTAGCAGATTTCCCCTCTCTCCATATATAAATCCCATAAGAGATCTCATATAGCCCGAGGGAAGACCTCCAACTAACTGAACATTAACTACTCACAAGTGATATGTTAATAAAACACTCCACGGCACTCTACAATTTGCTTATGAGACTTAATCGTTCATGCTACCACCATTCAAAAGCTCTATTGACTCTCATGGGTAAATGTAAACATTCTGAGGACACACCCTTGATTTGGAGGAAAATAAAGTTGACTGAGGACAATTCTTGAACATTTGTTAAAAAAAAAAAGATATCTGTTATGCCATTAAAATATCTGACATTTTTTCATGAAGAAATGTGAAATACTCAATAATGAAACCATTCATTTTTAAAGTTTCAAAACTTTCTTTTGCTTTTTTTTCAGTACATTTTTCTCTATAAGAGAATTTGAAAGTGTTTCATTTTATTTATGACTGGAAGCAGAGAGTGGTATTTATATATCAGCTTAACAAGTGGATGGGGTTATTTAAACGGGAACCTCCAAGCTCTTAGCAAAAGAAGGGGTAAGTATAACAAGAGCCCCACTTTCAACATGTAGAGCACATGTACTTCAATTTAGAAGAGAATCTTATAGGTTGAAAACATAAGATTTTGAACACTTGTACAGGTTATAATGTACACAAAATTGATATATTATCCCCTAAAACTGACCAATAATCTGATCAGCTTGATGACTTTTACTCAAACTTTTAGTTATAGCCCGGAAAAACCCCACTTATTGGTTGAATATTCCACGCATTCTTTACCAACTACTTAAGCTACACTGACCAGTGGAAATTCTAGCAAACTATATTTTACAAATTGAACAATAGAATGAAACAACCAATGAACTGACCAGACACCGAATGAATGATAGTTGAAGGCACTCTATAAAAGCTCATACAAGTTCATGTAATCTCATTCACATTTTTCAAGTTCTGTGTAAAAAACTGGAATAAATTTATCATTGCTCACAAAAAAAAGTTTTAAGTGCTGCGGATAAATTGGAATAAATTCAAGAAAGTGAGTACAATCTCTCTGTCTTTTTTAAAAATAACAGCAATGAAATCACTAAAAGAACTTTGTGTAGAGCACTATGTTAAAAACATAGACACAATAAATAATGGTTGGCTTAGGAAATACAACAGCTACAATGAACTCATACGTGTCTGGTACGATGCACTCAAGTAAGTAGAATACTGTATCATGATTAAGATAAAGATATATACATAGAATTTTATGTTCAAAGACAAGAAATATCAATGTAACTATATAATGATTAGTCTACTAAAACAAGCAAAGTGAAATTTTTTTTTCTAGGGATATTCATATCTAGTAATATATACACATAAATCCAATTCAAAACAACTAATATCATTTTTACTGTACTTTTGCAGAGCTAAGAAAATGTCTACAACTAGCAATACAACAACAACAACAACAGCCACATGTACATACCGGTTCATAAACCGTCCATGCAGCAAAAGGTAAGACTATTTCTCATACACTATAAGAATTTAAAGACTTATTGAAATGGTAATATATAACCCATTAAACTAGATCTAAAAAGCATAAACCTGTTACATTTTAATAATATCTCTTAATATGTAAACACATCTTCTGACTGTATGTCTCAACAGTAGTGTATACTTGTGAATTTATGGAAATTAACATATGTCTTTTTGTCATTAACCAAAGACAATATTGTTCCTTCTGTTCTTAGGTTTACAGTCCCAATGGAAAGTATATGTCTATTCGTTACATACAGCTTCTTGCCATTAACCAACAGTCACTTTTCAGTAATTGTCTTTTCCACACTGACTTCTTTCAGAGAGGTAGTAATCTTGAAATACAGAATAATAATAATATGTAGCTTAGTATGAAAATTTCTTTTTTTTTTCAGGGGCTGAGTAATCTCCAGATGCAGAAAACAAAAATTACCTCTTATCTGTATGAGCATTTGTGCATTTATTTAACCAACTACCAACTTTCTTGTGTTTACAGAACAGACACTAGGGACAGGTCTCCCTTGAGACAGGGTGAAAGCAACCCGATGACACTGGGTAGTGTGACCCTGCAAGGAGAAGATGGGGCATTGGTGTTGAGGCAAGCAGGCAGAATGCTCCGTCTACAGAAGGAGCAACTCACTAAGATTCTGGCTGAGGATGCAGAAGTCTACGTTAATGCCGAGATGGCGGACGAAGACAAAGTGGTTGACTACCAACTGGAACTGCCGCGGAACTTTCTTTTAACTATTTCGGACATGAGCCAGGTGTTGACCCTGCGCAGGTTCATAGTGAACCAGCTGGGGGAAAAGCTAACTGTGCAAAAGAAGATAATTGCTGTTGGACTGAAAGACGTTCCTGCTATGTTGAAATTTATTGCAAAAATTATGAATTAAAATTTTTTTTGACTCTATATGTGTTTTTATACATATAATAATAATAATAATTATTATTATTATTATTTTCAAAATAGCGAATTAGCTTACCTATAGTTCTACATCCTCGTAAGTGACATTCTCCACAAAGATAGGTGAACGTACCCTCCTCCTCTGTCTCTTCTTGAGAAATTTCAGGAGACAGAAAATACAACATCCAGCACTCAGGAAGACAAAACCTGCCCCAAGACATCCTGCCATGATCTTGTGCCAATCTATTTTGAAAAAAAAAAAATAATTGGAATTTGTCTTGTAAACTGTTTACTTTTAAGCACTCAATCTCTGTAAACTTAATCTATTCTAATTGAATTTTTATAGGCCTTAATCTCTACTAATTTGCTGAAGTCTAAGGCACAACAACTATACAAAATCAGACAAGCAATTTCAACATTGAATTTTAAACATTGATCCAAACTAACATTATTTGCTTTGAAGGTTTTAAACTATTTCAGCACTCTTACTTTAAAAGAGAAACTATATTGAAACTATAAATGAATGTATTTACCAACTTTTAAACAACCAAACTATAATTACCATGCTTTTCTACTGAAGCCTGGTTCACATCTTTGCTTTCAGTGGAATTACTTGACCAGACACTAGATTGGGTTCTTGTGTATAGCTTATCAATAATTGAAAGGGTGGAGGAAGGGAGGGTTGTTGAGCGGTTCAGTGCTGAATGAGATGGCTTTGCGGAACTGGTTGTGGGTGCTGTAGAATGCTTTTGGGTGCTGGTCAATACTTTCTCAGAATGGGTGGAGGAAAAGCGTGTTACACTATTGCTCAATGACTTATCAACTGGGGTGGAGGAGGGAAGACTTGAAATGTGGGTCAAACTTACATTTGGGACCAAAAAAGTGACAGTGGGATTTAACCTGGTCATAGCTTTTGGTGTGTAACTAGGAGCAATACTGGAAGATCTGCTCTTCTCAATATCTGTAAAATGCATGTCACCAAAATATTGAAAATGTAAGAAACTAAATTTTATCATTACTGCTTGTCTAAGAATTAAAGGCAAACAAAAACCTTTTGCAAGTATTACATGTCAAACTTGTAAGCACTGAATATCTTTCACTGTTACTGCATACTACTGACAACAAAACTTTTTCATGAAACTAATATTCTGTATTGAATATAAGTAACAAAAAAAAAAACAAAAAAAAAAAACAAAAAAAAAACAAAACATAAATACCTGGACAACTGGGTGCTATCACACTCAATGACCTGGGCAATGTAGCCTTTTGCAACAGGGTACAATTAATTGAAACTTCAAATAATGATAACTTTTGCAAATTTGGAAACTGAGCTATGAAGCTGATATTCTTTATATCCGAGTAAGAAATATATATTGTGTGCACTTGTTCTGGAGCTGGTGCCATTAACTTTGGTTGGTCAAATATATATTCACACCAAATAGCTGTATTTTGGCAAGTGCATTTGTCAATGCAGTCATTTTCAAATGCCTGAACAGTCCCTATCACCACAATTAAAAATTGAAGAAACATCATCTTTCCCCCTTAACTCAAATTTGTTTTAAACTCTGACACTACAGATATTGACAGAAAAGTTTTTGCAAGACATATAAATTCTAGAGAGAATATGAGGGCTGAATCTTGTGGAAACAAGTACTGGCTTTTTATTGCAACTCTAAAGCCAAACCCGTTCTCTAATTTCTGTTTAGTCTTTGGAGAAATGGGATCATAAACTTGCAATAGAAGGTGGATCATGCAAGGTTAATAGTGGCAACTTTTCCATACATATGCTCAAAGCAGATCAAATGGGAAATGCACACTAAATTATAGTAACAGATAACCATTATGCCACACACACACACACACACACACACACACACAGACATACCCCAACACATAGACACACACACACACACACACACACACACACACACACAGAGGAAGATGTTATCTTGTAACCTATCCAGATCTTGTACTAATGGGACCAATTTTATTTCACACCAATTGCATTTCAGTTTTTGTAGCTTTTAAATCTGATTGGCAGCTTATTTTTAAAGTTTGCCTCATTTCTTGTTATTATGACTGTCCACCCAACAATATAAACTCCTTTTTTCAAAATCTCACAGTGAAAAAAAAAAAAAATTATCTTATTTCCACTGGGAAATAATCTGTCTTGGTTCTGTATGATAATAGTTTTCATTTTCTGGACTTAGATTTATTCAGCTTTTTCAAGTAAGTATCATTAATAATAATAATAATTGATTTTGCTTTTATAAAAGTTATAATAGATTTGTTTAAAGTAGTCTGTTAGATGATTCTTCAGAAGAGAGCATTGTGAATTTCATAAGAACATCATATATGTAACACATAAAAATTCTATAACAGATCATTGGGAATCTCACATCTTAAATTTTGCAGGAAACTAATGTAAAATCACGCAATACTAATAATAATAATAATAATAACAACAGAAATAATAATAATATATGAATTTTTAGTTCACCTGACTTGTTGCAATTTAATAACATAGTACTGGAGAAATGGTTTATTAAAATTTCAGTCATGGCTTCAAATTATGCGCCGCTCACAGCAATTGAAAAAGAGCAGCTCAGAACTCAACCAAACGTGGAGCTCATTTTGGCCTGGGCAATGGTGAGAGGGATCGTAGGACATCCCGAAGTTGTAGAACAAATCAGAGTGAAGTCAAATGAAGTAAGTTTTGTTTTTTCATAGGAAAATCTTTAATAGTCAAAAAAAACTTTTCACATTATATAACCCGTAAAACAACAACAACAAAAAATTCTCTGAATAAGATAAAAAAATCTAAACTAAACACACATTTCAATCACAGTCTTCATTTCTACAAATCTAAGATATCCAGAAATCTCATTTAACTTGGATAAAATCGCAATAAAAGTTGAAATATAAATAGGAAGCATTGCTTCAAAAAAAAAAAAACATCTATAACTACCAGGATAAATACATTTCACATGAAGGCTGGAAGTCATATTAAATAATAAAAAACTCTAAACTGAACACATATTTCAATCACAGTCTTCATTTCTACAAATCTAAGATATACAGAAATCTCATACAAGATTTTAAATCCACAATAAAACATGAAATATATATATAATGAGCAATGGTTCAAAAAATCTGCAACTATAAAAAACAAAACTATCAGGATAAATACATTTCACGGAAAGACTAGAACCAAATGAAATGTTCAAATATTTTCAGTGACTTCACTATCAGTTTCACCTTCCATTTTCTTCTGCTTTCTTGTCTGTGACCTTGTCTGTGACCTTGTAACTGGTCGTCTTCGCACAAAACCATGAACTGCATCAGGGTCGTTCCTGGATGCCTTCTTGAAACATAATTTTTCTTTCACCTTTAAATATCTGCAGAGTTTAATGCTATAATACAGCATTATGACTGAATATCCAATAATTGTAAATGCGATGGCTATCCAATTATCTTTTTTTACGCTGTTCAATGCTGCGATCATTGATTTGATGACTTTGGTATCCTCACTGTCGGTAGGTAGAAAATCCACTGGTTTGAATCCTCCTGACGTATCCGGTTGAACTGGAAATAGAACAAAAAAAAAAATGCATTATAATAAAATTAACTTTTTTAACAAACCGTCAACTACATGAAGTATTTATCTTTAAGCTTGATATAATTGATAGCGCCAATGCAACTTAACTTGCAAAAAGTGATATACTCTATTATAATCTTCATTATAATCTTATAGAAGCATATTTCATTATATCTATGAAACTATAGTGGAAAATTTTCAAAAAGAAACCATGACATGAAGAAGCAACATTATTACATTTATATCAACTACCTTTTTCCTGGCTTTTGTCATCTTCTTCAGACTTGCCATCACATCCTCCCACAAATTGCACGTTGGTATTTGCAGGGCAATTCAATGCTACTGACTCCACCAATTCAATGCGGCCCACATTGGGATAATGCCTAATCACACTGCTGATGTCAATAACACTGTGGTGAAATGTGACTCTGGTTATCATCTGGCTCTGATGCAGAGCATCCATTTTTAACAAATTATAACAGTCCATGCTTCTTAACCTGCAGTCACAACCAGTTGGACATGCTGAAAATCTGCTAATGATAACACACAAACACATTAATTTGAACAACAACAACATTTTGCAAACTTTCCTTCATCCACAGTTGAAAATATAAACGAGATGATATTTGTCACAAATATTCAAAACACTCGAAACGGAAAAGATTGCTAGGTGCTCGAACTCTCGATTGTTTTGATTTTTACACTGCTCTGTACAAGTGAGGATTTTCTTTGTAAAATATTTATTTTATAAAATATCGTATAAGCTTGCAAATAGATCTTTATATGGTAGATATATAGACGTAGAAGACAACCGCTACCTTACTCGCTCCATTATTCGACAAATAAACGCAGTTTCAACCATTTTCTTGTAGGAACTATCTCTTTATAATATTCATACGCTGGGTGTGACAAGGCATTGTTTTGCAATATTCCTGCGCTGACAGTGACGGTGAGGCGAGTTCGATTGGGGAGATTTCTTTGTAAAGTATTTTATAAAATGTCGTATAAGCTTGCAAATAGATCTTTATATGGTAGATATATAGACGTAGAAGACAACCGCTACCTTACTCGCTCCATTATTCGACGAATAAATGCAGTTTCAACCATTTTCTTGTAGGAACTATCTTTCCAAATATCCATGCGCTGGCTGTGACAAGGCAGTGAGTGACGGTGAGGCGAGTTCGATTGGGGAGATTTCTTTGTAAAGTATTTTATAAAATGTCGTATAAGCTTGCAAATAGATCTTTATATGGTAGATATATAGACGTAGAAGACAAAGGCTACCTTACTCGCTCCATTATTCGACGAATAAACGCAGTTTTCATCCATTTCTTTGTAGGAACTATCTTTCCAAATATTCATGCGCTGGCTGTGACAAGGCAGTGAGTGACGGTGAGGCGAGTTCGATTGGGGAGATTTCTTTGTAAAGTATTTTATAAAATGTCGTATAAGCTTGCAAATAGATCTTTATATGGTAGATATATAGACGTAGAAGACAAAGGCTACCTTACTCGCTCCATTATTCGACGAATAAACGCAGTTTTCATCCATTTCTTTGTAGGAACTATCTTTCCAAATATTCATGGCTGTGACTGATGGCGGGGATTTTCATTTGAAAATATTTCTTTAACGCTTCACCCATATCAGTAAGACAAGTTCATTTGTACTTATTTGTACTAATTTGTACTTTTTTTTTCAGCTAGAGCAAGCATATACTTATGAAAACCTAGAGGAATATGCTGCAAATGCCACCAAGGTATGTCTACACTGTATTGTTTGTTGTTGTTGTTGATATTCACATAAAACACGACAGAAATGCTCCATATCTTATTATTTGTTGGTTGGTTTGTTTGTTTGTTTAGCACACCATTTTCTGACTTTTAAAACAAATACTACTATATTACAGGGAGACTCATTCGAGTGCGGGCAGTGTCAGGCGGTTTTCAAGCGCAGGGACAATCTGAAAAGACACATGAAACACTGCAGACAGAAAGAACCCCAATGGCAATGCATCGGGTGTGCTGCCACCTTCAAGAGGAGAGACAATTTGAAAAGACACCAGAAACAGTGTCAAAATTCCAGGGTCAAATTTACTTGTTCCAATTGTTCCAACTCCTTTGATAGAGAAGACAATTTGAAGAGACACAAAAAGAAGTGCAGTGACTTGTACACTTGCGAGTTTTGTGACAAACACTTCAAAATAAAAGCAACATTAACACACCACCAGAAAATGTGTGCAAAAGTGCAACATCTTTCTCCAAAGTTGTTTAGATGTAGTAATTGTAGGGAAACATTCCCAAATAGGCGTGACCTCTACCACCATCGAGTAACCCAACACGGTGGTGCAGAAGTCAATGCCTTACAGCAAGAGGTAGAATTGGTAAATCCTCCTTGGCTGAATGAACAAGGAGAAGTTATCGATGAGAGTTTGCAAAGGGTCTACGATAACAATCGACTCCATATTTTAGCTCCACACACAGAGGGGGAAGGAGTGAGAAATTATAATTTTCCAACAGACGATTTGAGAGGGGGTGTAGATGAAATTATGAACAGGGTAGAGAACATTTATCAAACTGAAAACAATAGTTTTAAATTGAATCTAAATTTAGGTTTCATTATGAGAAACAGGGAAACTGGAGAATACCGTTACTTCATACCCTACGCAAACTCTTACCTCTTGCACAGTCCGCAGACCATTACCGATCGTGCTAGCTTGAGGAGACTCCGACGAAAGTTGGAAGACCTCAACCCGGTAGAGTACATCATGACTCACAGACCGGACAGTAGGTGGGAGCCAGTGTTTATAACAAATTTAAAATTAGATATATTTTCCATGGACTACCCGCTCGGTAAAGGCGTCGATTTGCCAAAGCACGTCACTGAGTGCAAAAGCTTGTTCACATTACTGAAGCATCAAGACAAGAAGCCTCACAACGATAATTTGTGCTTCTTCAGGTGTTTGGCATGGGAGCAGTTGAAGAGCTACAGCGGTCTGGACATCCTGACGCATCAAAAATACAGGGATTGGTTGGAGTACAAGGGTCTAGAAACCCCGCGTAAATTTCCAGGATTGCAATTAGATGATTTTCCAGAGCTGGAGAATTGTTTTCAGACCAACCTGAATGTTTTCCAACTCTTGGAAAATCGGGCCGTGACCGTGCACTACAAAAGCATGTCATATTTTGATCAAACGGTCTATCTCGACATGCAAGATGGACACTTGTCCTACATAAAAAATTTCGACAGCTACGCGAAACGGTACCAATGCCCGACTTGTAGCAGAATGTTTAAAAGATTCCCCGTTTTAAAAAAGCATTTACGACATTGCTCGAAATTGACCAAGTTGAAATTTCCAGGGGGCTTTTACCAAGCCAAACAAACGGTTTTTGATGAGTTAGAAAAATTTGGTATTTTTGTAGCAGGGGAAGATCGCTTTTTCCCATATTTTATCACATACGATTTTGAATCCCTTTTGCAGAGGCAACAGAATCGGGGCACAAACAAACTTCGCTGGGACGAAAAACATATTCCCATTTCTGTAGGCGTTGGTTCCAACGTCCCGGGTCATGAGAAAGGCGTCTGCTTTGTAAATGCTGATCTCGATGAATTGCTCGATGAAATGCTAACTGAGATGCACAAGATCGCCAAAAAGGTAAAACATATCCAGAAAATTAAATTCGAGCACGTTATTGATCGGCTCATAGGACTTAGGGATCAGTACAAAGACCGGGAGCACTCAGCTGAGGTCGATCCGTCAAGGGCTGCGTCAGAAGTAGAAGAGGTCAATGATTTTGAACCACCCTCCAAGAAATTTAAAAAAAGAATTGGTGTTGAAAACACGTTTCGTGGGATGTTGCAAAGACTGGAACAGACTGGTCAAATGAGAGCACAGTACCACGATTTTACTTCCGATGATAGTGATGAGTCCAATTGCGAGCAGGAGGAGGAGGAGGGAGACCTATGTACTAATGAACGGGGATCATTAAGGAATGAAGGTAGAAACCAAAAGTGTCGCAAAACAATGTACAAGAAATTGGACACTTTACTAGGGCGTTTCAAAAGCTACTGCCGTTGCGTGCCGGTGCTGGGTTTCAATTCTGCCAAATATGATTTAAATCTAGTCAAATCAAAATTGTGCTCTCACTTGGACTTAACAAGACCAGAATGCTTCACCGTCAAAAAAAGCAATGCCTACGTAACAATTTCCACGCCGAGCTTGAAATTTTTGGACATCAGTCACTATATCGCTCCCGGGTATTCTTATGCCCAGTTTTTGAAAAGCTACAAAGCAAGCGAAGAGAAGGGTTTCTTTTGTTACCAATACCTCTCGGATCCGACGGTATTGGAGGAAACCAGACTACCTCCGTATGAGGCATTTTACAGTTTGCTGAAGCGCATCAATGTCTTGGAGGAAGAAATATCGAGATGGCAGAAAATACACTCGATTTCTCTCAGCACTCAAGATAGTGAGTACCACCGCTACACGGGTAGCTACAAAAGCAAGTATGTTTCTGCATACTCAGATGTCCCGGTAAGCTTATGCAGCTATTGCGAAAAAGCAAAGTGCATTTGCGAGGGTAAACCAAAGTCCGGTTGGCGGAATTATCTTGATCTAAAGAAGCTCTGGGCAAAGCAGAATATGACTACGCTGAAAGATTTTCTAATCTACTACAACCTAAAGGACATTGACCCCTTTACGGAAGCCGTGAAGAATTTACAAAAATTCTACAGGAAAAACAGGGTAGATCTGTTTAAAGACACCATCTCGGTACCGGGTGCAGCCAGGCAGATGCTGTTCAATACAGACAAAGCAAAGTTTGCTTTATTTAACAGCCAAAATGAGGATTTATTCCGAAAAATCAAACAAAATATATGTGGCGGTCCGTCCATCGTTTTCACAAGGCACATGCGGGAGGGTCAAACTCTGAAAAATGGCGATCAAGTATGTCAAAAAATATTTGGTTTTGACGCCAACGCTCTTTACCCGTATTGTTTAAGGCAGGAAATGCCTTGTGGCACTTTTGTCAGAAGGAAAAAAGACAAGAATTTCAAACCCGAAATCCAGGACAAATATCTGGATATGTTTGTGTGGATGGACCAGGTTTCTGAAGTCCTAAATATTAAAATTGCCCACAAAATGAACTCGGGCAAAGAACATTACGTGATGGGATACTACGTGGATGGTATTCACGAGAATCACATCTATTCCTATCACGGGTGTTATCACCACGGCTGTCGTTCCTGCACAGAAAAAGTAAAGGAGAAAAAGTCTGCTCAGTTTCTGAGACAGCAAAAGACAAAGTATGACAGAACTGTCTCCAGGAGAGAATACCTTGAAAAACTCGGGTATGTCGTGCACGAAATATGGGAGTGTCAATTCAATGCAGTGTTCAGACCTTACACCCAAAGCATCCGTGACAATTACATGCCTCCTTATTACAGAGTACACAAATGGGGTTTGAAGATGGACACTCTACTCAAGGCCATTCAGTCCGGAGAACTTTTCGGCATGGCAGAGGTCGACATCCGGGTACCCAATAAGTGGACTGGTGCCTTTCAACCCGACCTGCCTCCGCATCAATATTACAGTGAATTCTCTCCCATATTTTGCACGACACACATACCCGAGGAAGTGATCGGAGAGCGCATGAAAGAGCATTGTCGGGAGCAGGGATTTAAAATCGGTAAGCGCCGATTGTTGGTCGGGGGTATGAAAGCAGAAAGGATCATGCTCTCCACTCCGCTTTTATGCTGGTATTTACAGCACGGATTGGAAGTCACAGATTTGCACGAAGTCATCGAATTTTCACCGATGCGTTGCTTTTCAGGATTTGTGGAGAAATGTATATCCGCACGTCGTGAAGCAGATCTACACTCAGACCTTTCACTGCAAGGGGACACATACAAGACCCTGATTAACTCGGCGTATGGTTCGACTTTGCTCGACAAGGAGAAGTTTTGCAACACGTCCTACCTTAAAGGACACTCCTCTTTCAAACTGGCAGTGAATAACCCTGGTTTTAGAAAAGCTACACATCTCGTGAACGAAATGTACGAGGTTGAAAGCGCCAAAAATTCGATCACTATGGACATTCCGATCCAAATTGGCTTTTTCATTTTGAATTATGCCAAGCTTCGAATGCTTCAATTCTACTATGACTGCTTGTGCAAGTACATAGATAGAAGCAAATTCGAATGCATTCAAATGGATACGGACAGTCTGTACTTTGGTCTGGCTGCCAAAAACCTGAGCGAAGCTGTGACGGATAATTTAAGGGGTGAATTCATTGAAAAGCTGGAGGGTAGGTGCGGGTGTATACACAAAGCCGATGCCGAGACCTTCTTTCCCCGCACTTGTTGTCGTGCGGACATCTTGTTTGATAAAAGGGGAGAAGGCCTATTCAAAGAAGAGATGACCGGCAGTGAAATGGTGGCCTTGTGCTCAAAAACCTACGTCATAGAGCGAGATGGTCAATGCAAGCTCTCATGCAAAGGTATAAACAAAAAAAGTGTTAAGTCCCCGATGAAAATAATGAAGAATGTGCTGGCCACGGAGAAAGCAGAATGCGGAGTCAACCAAGGTTTCCGAGCTCGGGAAAACACCATTTACACTTACACCCAGCAAAGGGTGGGGTTCAATTACTTTTACATTAAAAGAAAGATCCTAGAGGACGGTATCCATAGCTGTCCTCTAGACATGGTGCTTAACCCTTGGCCTCGCTTCCATCGGCACGTCTTTGCACGAAACCGGGAAAATCCATTATGCATTTCGTATCCTTTTGAGCTCGAAATCGATCAGCTAAAGTTCTTATCTGGTGAGCATTATATGTTGTTCGCTGCAACTTTGCATCATTCGGGTATGGAAAAAGCCATGGAAATCCAAAAAGTCAAAGAAATTTCTAAAAGCGTTATGGACGACCCCGATCAAGCTTTCTGGTATGTGAAGGTTCCCGATGTGCTCGAACGGGTGTTGGCACAGAAGTATAGGGTGTGCCAAAGCTTTCGTGAAGCATTGAATGCACTAGGGCCCACGGAAATTATCTACGCCCACAAAGACAAATTATTAGCTTGTGGTATGGAGTATTCCATAGCCGTATTAACGGAAAGCAATCGCTTCCCAGGATGTAATATGCTAGGGGAAAGCTTGTCTTCCCTCAAAAAGCAAAAGGAGACTTAGTTTGTTTCAGTATCCTTTACTTTATTCGTGTGTGTTTGTGTGCAGCAGAAAGAGTCGTATTTCTATTTTATACATTTATTATATATATATATATATATATATATATATATATATATATATATATATATATATATATGCACATGGTTATTTGAATTGTACATAATATGAAATATTTTTTGGTATTTACATTTGTACATTGTATATACATTTATTGTATTATTATTCTGCAAATATTAAAGTTATTATTATTATTCCTAAAATCGTCTATTTACTCGTGTACTGATAAAAGTGAAACACCAGTTGGTCATTGTAATACAAGTTCTGCTTATCAAACATATTCAAAATAGTTCCCATGCTACGACCTCTAGCTTTGAAATAGCAGTAAAATAAACAGTAATGTCCACACAAATTCGACAGGTAATTCTGACACCTCTGAGTGTTAAACATATATCCTCTACTCTGCAGAGTCAAATAGTTTTTGAAATCTGTGTCCGGTTCTTTCCCCAGTGGATCAAAGTATTCCCCGAGCTCGCCCTCTCCGCCGAGAAAAACTACTATCCAGTGACTTCCATTTTTCTCGCTGGTGTCCTGGTTGACGATGAACAGGCTCGGTCGTACAGGTCTCATAGGCACTAAGTCTTTTGGCAGCACCCCTCCGTAGTACTGGGAAATCTCGGGATCCTGTTGCATGTAGGTTTCCAGCTCCATGGTCTATTACTCTAAGATGACGTTTCTGGTTTTGTCTATCTTGATCAGACTCGGAAAGGAAGAATACAGAATCAGCATCAAATTAGGTGTTGGTGAGGCAAAGTTCATTACCAATTTGGTGTATCCCGCTCTCTTCTTACCTAATATATCCCCCTTGACCTCACCTTGAATGTCGAAACAAAAGAGTGAATAGCCATTGGCGTATTCTTCTCGAGAAATCCAATTGCCTCCGTCGTGGTGTGGATAATTGTTGAAAAATATTGACAGGAATGAACTAGTGTAGTCTCCCGTCTCAAAATTGGGCTTGAGTGGTTGACCGGGACGCTTTGACCGTCGACAGAGAGTTCTATCCAGTTGACATTGCTGTGGACGAAATTAAAAGGATTTAAACCGTAATCTCCAGAAAATGCTTGCGTCTTCACCATGGCTAGGACTAGCTTACTCGGCACCTCTCCGTGAAATATGTCATCACTGGTCACAGTCGAGACGCCCGAAGGAATAGAAATGGTCTTGAAATTTGATTTCCAATAGGGATACAGAGCCGGTGAGAGGTTGAGAGCCTTATTCTGAGCGACAATTACTGCATCGCTGACTTTGACGTGACAAACTTTCAGAACAGCCGAAGTGATGGACACTTTGTAGTGTTCAGAGTCTCCCGTCATCAAGGCAAATTTGTTACTGCTAGGGTGAAACTTCAAGACAATTTTCACGCCATTTAGAATCAACCTATCCTGTTGAAAGAGATCTGTATGAATTGGGCCTTCCAGAGTAACTTCGTTTCCGTTCGCCGTATAGGACGTTCTTACAGCCAAACCGCTGTTGTTTCCCGGTGGTACGGCATCCATGACCCCTGTATCTTTGTAGTAGAGCTCACTCTGTAATAGTCCTTCCTTCACATCGAATCCATATTTGAGCAGTACATCTATTATAGCTTTGTAGGGATAGCATATGTTGATCTCGGAGCTGACCAATTTTTCCTGCATTTGTACATCCACTTGTCTGAATATCGAGGATAAGCTGAGATTCACCAAACCCACTTGGTCTTCGGCTATAATGGGAGTGCCTTGGTTATCCACAATTCGCAGCTTTACTTTAAGCCTACAGCGCTGCAGATCCACGTATTCTGAGCTTGTTCCGGGTATCCGAAATTCTATTACTGATCCATCTGATATAGTGGAGGTAGGAAGAAATTCGATGTACTGTACTTCATCTACACTAGATTCTACATAAGGCTTTTGAAAGAGAGCCAACTTAGAAGTATAGGTTTCCTCGCCTTCCATAGCGCCGATTTATTTCTTCTTCTTCTTTTGACTTTTCAAATTTTTCTTCTTCTTCTTCTTCTTCTCACTTTTCGATTTACTGTTTGTAGACTTTTTGCCTTTCTTGCTTTTGCTATTCTTAGCAGGAGCCTTCTTTTTCTTGTTGGTCTTCTTCTTCTTCTTCTGTCCAGATCCAGTCTGAGGACTAGCTCTTATCCGCTTCGGTTTATATTGCACTGATTCTGACAGTTTTCGTTTCATGTCCGCCTTGGCTCGTTGAACGTCCGCTTGTGTCGGTGTTACTAATTGGATGTCACCCATGCCGGTCTGCGGTTGGATTTTGTAAAACCTCTTCCTATTGGGTATCAGTCCTCGAGTCATATCCATGAAATGCTTTACCCAAGCATTACTCATGATGCCTTGTTCTGTTTGGATTTTTGACGTAAACCCAGTGTGCAAGTCAAATCTAAATCGTATTCTGAAGGCACTCTTCCAGTGACCAGGTCTCTTATACAGATTCTCGCATGACTGATGCGATTTCTATTGATTTTTATGTAATAAGGATGGAGGAATGTATTCGTCGATTGAAAGACGCACCTCAGAAGCGATGCCGTGCCATTGTTGAAGTAGCTTTGCTCAACGATATCGCAGTACACCACCAATTCTCTATCCACCCTGGGAATGCAGTTGATGTCCAAAAGTGCACATTCCCAGTCTCCCTCTAATATCAATTCACGGGGTAAGTCCACGGTAAAATCGTACCATTTGTTGTTGGGATAGTCCCTCAAAGAATCTTTGGAAGACAGAAAAAGGTATTTCATTTTGAGAAATCTTTGAGCTGATCTTCATCTATCCAACTGTCAAATTTGGACGGCCAGCCTACCCAGTGCACTAGTAGTTGCGTTTTACCGTTCCTCTTTCGCTTGCGCAAGATCTCGTCTACGTCGTAGTGTGTACCTTCGTCGACCAGAACCTTCTGCAGTTCCTCGTTAGAAAACTGATCTATTATAGGATCATTGTCAAAGTCCTTCACCACATATTTTGGAATTCCTTGATTAAGCGACCTCGTCGTGATCCTAAATAGCTCATCCGTCCATTTCTGATCTGTTTCCTTGTCAAAAGTCCCCGGCAATTTGGAAAGTCTTACAACGTCGCCGACTTGGAACTTATAAACTGGTTTTCGCCGTCTCATCTTTTTCAGTGAGGTTGCTTTTTCTCGCTTTCTCCCGGGTTTTAGGGTTTCGTACTGAGTTTTCCAAAGCACGGGATCTTTGGTGACTAGAGCCTCTTTGGGAGACATTTTGATCGTTCGGTGATAGGTATTATTGTAGCTGTTTGTGACGTCTGCTAAGGCATCTATCCACCTACGAGTTTTGTTGTAAGTCATGTATCTCCCTAATTTTGTCTTGATGGTTCTGATAACTCTTTCGGCATAATTAGCCTTAGAATGATCCGATGTGGTGATATGTTTGACTCCTCGATCTTTCATGTATTTAGTCGCTTTGTCAGCGTACTCTTTCCCTCTGTCCGACCTCAACAAAGTAGGCTTATTGCTTTCGAATACCTTTTTCATCGCGTCGGCCATTTCTCGAGATGTTAGGCTTTTCAGGGGTACTGTGTACAGGTAATGCGATAATATGTCTATAAAGACCGCAATGTATTTGTAACCGTCATTTGAGGAGGCATACTTCTCATAATTAGCCGTGTCAGAATCTAGCATGTACTGCTTGCTGGGTGCGATTACTTTTGCTCTCTTGAATTTCCTCACCACTTTTCTGTACAAAGAATAAGTGCTCTGTTTACTCAACCATTTCTTAATGTCAGACCTAGAAATGGCGTAACCTTGATCTTTAACATAATGGTACAATTTATCTGCTCCTCCGAAGGAAGTTGGCTTGCTCGGGTCTAAATAGATTTCTCTCAAATAATCCTCTTTCTCTCGGGTTAACATTACTTTTTTTTTTTTTTTCAAAAGGATTAATAGGCTTTCCACTTTTGTCTCCAAGAATCACTTTTCCTCTCTCTGCGTCTCTTTGCTTTTCCGCTAGCTCCCTCTCCGGTTTGTAGTGTAATTTCTGGTTCACCCGGAGGTGGCGGGGTCGAGTTTATTTCCACTTCTCGGGAAGTTGATGGTTTTTCTTCTTTTTCCTCCTCTGCTACTTGCTCTACTCGTTTTTCTTGGGGTTTCGTACTAGTTTCTTGTTCAACAGAGTGGTTTTCTAGTGACTCGGGTTGCTGCACTGAGCTCTCTTTAGCTTCTCTGACCAAAAACTGCTCGTATCTTTCGTGAGGTATCAACACTAGTTTTTTCATTTTATTAGGGTTAAAAGTACGTGTTTGAAATGAGAAAGGGTTTTTAAGACTTGTTGCTTATGCTTAGATATTAGCTTTGTTTTTCTCCGTAAACTAACCCTTTTGTTCAACAGTTTCCTGAAAGTCGATCTTCTTTTGCGAACAATATCTTTGTCGGCCTTTTTAGAAGCTAGGTTTGCGATATTGTAGAAGATTTCTACCAAGGCTTGGGTTTGATGATTACTAATAGTGTTTAACAAAGCTTTGGCTTGTTTCGGTTCACCGTTTAGTAACAAAGTCACAAAATCTCTGTTTTTTGCTAATATCCTAGACATGTTTGCCCGAGCGAGACATCCTTGTTAATGAAGGCTACATTTTCTTTAAAGCTACTGATATACTATCACTGGAGCCTCGTTTGGAAATACATTCGTCCTCAATCTATAGCTTTCTTCCCCCTTAGGAGACAAATCCACTACAAGATACCCAAAAGGTTTGCTTGTGGCATCTTTGTAAGCCTCCTGGAGGGTCTTACCCATGCCTAGTTGGCGACCTAGCAAAGCCACCTGCTGGGTGTTTCTAGGATTTCTCATCAAGACCGTATAAGCTGTGTTCAGATTCAGCATCCTGGCACACTTGCCTTGGTAGTATAAATTTTGATTCAAATAGATCACGCTGAGGTTATTGTGATGACTCAGCTGGGTAAAAAGCCTTTCGGCCTCTTTGCTATTGGACACCTCGTGCTGTAAGTCGTCCAGGCAAATTATGTGGTGGTGACCATCAAAAATCTCTTTTATCTTATCGGGCTGAGGCATACCCTGTACAAATTCTATGTCAAGATTTTTCTCCATATCGTCAAATAGTTTAGTCCATATGGAATAGCAATATATTATTTTCTTGGGTGGTTCTTCGAACATGGTTTCCTTAGATTTCAAGAGGTTATATAACCAGGTAGTTTTCCCACTGCCGGTCATTCCCGACACAATCCAAGTACAGGGAGATTGAAATTTAACCAAAGCCATGTCTGTCCTCGTTGGTGACCAGAAAGTAAATAGATAGATTGTCGCTTTACCAATAGTATATGTACAAGTTAAAGATAGAGAGATGGGGGGGGGGGGGGTGTAAATGCTTTCCTTAAAGGGTAAAATACACTAAATAATAAAAACAATAAAAAAGACTGAAACATACAGATATTTTTAATGAGACATATATTATGTTTATTATTATACAAGGTGTACATAAAATATATTTATACACACTTACCCGCTGTTTATGCGAGCCAATTAAATGAATAAAACACACACGCACACAATCAATAAATCCAAAGTTATTAAAAGTCTCGCAAATCTTCAAGAGTCAAATGTTCCCTTTTAAAACAGTTGTGAGCGCACTTCGTCCAAGGCCTTCTTTTTGCCATTGTAGAATTTCTGCTTTCTTTGGGGAGTCTCAGTCACACCGGATGGACAGCACACAGGACAGGCAAAGTAATCCTCTTGATTGGCATGGAAATCGCCGCATTGGTTCACTCTCTTTGGTGTAGCAAAATCCTTTTCAATCAGCGTAAATGTCCCGAGCAGAACAAACCACTGAGCTCTCTTCAAAGAAATACCCTCTTTGGTGGCGATGTTGCGATTTTCTTCAATTTCTTCAAACTGACGAATCTGTACGCATCTGTAAGGCGAGTTCACATAAGCGTGAATGTTTTTGCCCAAGTCGACGTTACAATGAACATCATCGGCCTTTGTACACACCTTCAACAAGGCCTGGGAGAGATCATCAGCGTGTCGTTTCAAAAGCTGGTACATCTCCGAGGATAAACAAATCTCTCCATCTTTGTGGTTGAATATCAAAGCCAGTTCCTCTCCAAATGATTTCACTTCCAACATTTTACCATCTTCACCATCGATTTGGTATTCCATTTTTACTGTAAGTATTTCGAAGGAAAGTATATCTTTAGAAAGTTACAATCTCCTTTACAGTGTTTCTTGTGCTGTTCTAATGCACTGTCGAAGACCTCCCACTGGTGTAGGGTGAGCTCGCAGCAAAAGCACCTAACTTTATCTGAAAAGCCTGTGTAGTAAAAGCCAGCACCTGCCAGTGATTCAGGTCTCATTGGATGACCTTTAGGCCAATAAGCAAAACTTTCCAATCTCTTGTCATACCACATGTACTGTAGAGAAGACCCGCCTCCAAAGCTGAAACCAGCATGTTTTCTGCCAAAAAGTGATTGGCCATTCTCAGGAGTACCCACACTATCCTCAAGTAGGGTAGGTTTCCAAACATTGTTTGAAAAATTCTTGCTGTCAGCGGTTAGTGAAAAGCCTCCGGTAGTCATGTTGCTTTATCAAACTTGAGATGACAAATAAAGAAACAATGCTAGCGTCAGCATTTTTAAAATTCGACTCCGCCCAGTTCTGCCTAGACTTGTTTTGAAAGTAAACTATTGTTCTACTTACCTTGCTTTGGTTTACTTAGTCCGTTATGTGACCACTTGATTCAAATGCAATTTGAAGTGCTTTGTTAACATTCACCATCTGTGCTCAGACTCGTTGGTGTCGGTGTGCCTTTCATGTGTAGTGCTTTATTCAAATGACCTTAATGTGACCACTTCATTCAAATAAGTGATTTGAAGTGCTTTGTCAAGATTGACCATCTGTGCTCAGACTCGGTGGTGTCGGTGTGCCTTTCATGTGTAGTGCTTTATTCAAATGAACCTTATGAGTCCACACTTGAAGTATGGATATGCCTCTGATCTTTTGAAGGACTGAAGATTATTATGACCAGCAGTAGCATTGCATTATTTTCTTTTGTCTTTTTAAAGAATATCTTCTTTATTCTTATTCTTATTATTTTTTTTTTCATATAAATCAGTTAAAATCTGAAAAGACCTGTAGAATTTCTTTGGCTTTTTTTGTTTAAAGTCTCCAAAGTCTTTAAGCTACCAAAGGTTGCTGTTTTTTAATCAATCACCACAAACCTTAAACTCGTAAAGTCACTCAATGTTAAAAGTCTCCCTTCAAATATATCTCCTTTAAACCTCTAGTTCACCAAAAAGTCAAAAACCCTAAATTTAAGTCTAAACTTACCAAAAAGTCAAAAACCCTAAATTTAAGGCTAAACTTAAACTCCTCCTCCTCCTCCTCAATGTCGCAAAAAGCATCCAATATACTACTAGGAGGCTTTGTGAAACCGGCCTCAGATCTACAGAAAATTGCATCTCACGAATCTAGCTAATCCAAAGAATCCAAATCTGAATCTGGATTGCACAGATAATGCAGATTTTTGTTTGTGAAATACTCCTTGTGCAAACACAGATTCGGATTCTTTGGCTTAGCTAGAGTTGTGAAATTTTTTTAATCCTCCTGAATCCAAAATTAAAAAATAAGATAAAACATTTTAATCATAAAAATTCCCCAATTCTTAAAATTTATTGAAACATTTTGCCACTATTTTGCAAAGAATTATTGGTAATCCAATGAATCTGATTCTGTGAATCCACCTCCTGAGGTACATCAACAGATTCATAATGTGGATTTATGATTCTAGTCACATCACAAGCTAATCTGTTAATCCAAGGAATCTAGATTCAATGGATTATGTCTGTAAAATATGTCTACTAGTACTCCCCATACTTTGAAGGTCATTTTCAACATTTTTGAAAGGAGAAAAATGTGTGAATATAGTGCCATCCCAGCTGGCACGCAACTTTGAAATCTGGTTGAATCCAACATAGAAATCTGGTTGAAATACGTGTAGATTTTGCAAACCGTTTTTAGTTGGATCCAACCGTTGAAATCATGTTGAAACCAATGTTGAAATCAGGTTGAATTCAATGGGTGAAAGGGGTCACAGTGGCAGAGTGGTAACACTCTCGCCTCCCACCTCTGAGGTCGGGGTTCGGTTCCCAGCGCGGCCTGAAGTGGGAAAGCTGGTAATTGCTTGCCATTGGTCGGCAGTTTCAGTACAGAACCCTGACAAACTGTATGTACTGGTTTCCTCTGCCCTTCCAACTACCAGTCGTGATATGACCTTAACAGTGTTGAAAGCGACGTAAAACCCCAAATAAATAAATCAATGGGTGAAATCTGGTAGAAATACTTGTAGATTTTACAAACTGTTTGCGGTTGAATCCAATGTATGAAATTTGGTTGAATTCAATGCATGAAATCAGGTTGTTGATTCCTGATAATTAAAAAAAAAAATTGTCAAGTTGTTGAGAAATCTAAGATACATGTTCAATGAACCTGTTTATAAGGTTTATTATTTCTATGGGGTTTGGCAAAAACTTTTTGATACCATAGAGGCTCCTAATGTCGAATTTATTAAGGATTTACCTACCAAAGAACATTTAGAATCGATTGCAGATGACAAGCACAACTTAATTGTTATAGATGACCTACAGTTCTCAGCTTTGGACAATGCATTCATAGCCAATCTTTTTTCTCGAGAGGCGCATCACAGAAATATTAGTGTATTTTTAATTTTACAGAACCTATTTCATCAGGGCAAATATTGCAGATATATCTCTGAATACTCATTATTTTATACTTTTTAAAAATCCCAGAGATGTACATCAAATCAGACATTTGGGGTCACAGTTAGGTATTTGTAAGAAATTATTAGAGGCCTATACAGATGCCACTGCTTCACCTTTTAGTTATCTGTTGATCGACCTTGCTCCAGCCTCTGATAGTTCGTACATGTTGAGGTCAAATATATTTCCAAAAGAATTTGCAATCGTATATAAGTAAGCGTCAGAGGCGATTCCTGCTTAGTTTTCAATTTGTGCAAACAGATTGAGGATGCCTTATATTTCTAGGATATGAAATTAGGAAGATATGTCAAAAAACCTCAAAAAATCTAAACATTATATATATCTGCTATTAGATAACAATCTGAATCTTAATAAACATATATTGACACATGCTGGAAAGAGAAACCTACAGTCTTTAGCAGAAATCTTCTATAATGTATTTAGACTGCCTCTATCCAATAAAACTAGGAACAAGTTCCATAAGAATATTAAAATTTTAAGAAAATTTATTCAATCACCAGCCATTGGAGACAAAATTGCTAGGAGGAATTACAAGGTTTTTCCAGAACTCCTAGGATCAATAGCGAAATATTTAAAAATAATTCTGAAATGAATAAATTCATACTGGTCCCTAAAGAACAATTTGAAAATTTGAGAGAAAATCAGATCTCTGAAACGGGGTCAGATAGTAAAAATGAATCGTCATTAGAAGAGAAAAATAGTGAGGAGGGACAGAAGATTATAAAAATTCAAGACACCTCCACAAAAGGTGACAAAATTATAAAAGGACAAGACCCTCCACCTGGTCTACCCAATCATTATCTAGAGGTAGATAAAAAAAATATATCAAAATATGACAGAGATAGAGCAGTCAGAAATTCCAGTGGAGGAAGAGGTGGAAACAAGGATCCAGAATGGGTCAGATTCTGGAACAAAAATATCAGATGAGGAGAGCGACTACCTCAAGGATATACATTATAGTCCTCGAAGTCCTGTGGCTTTCAGCGGTTTTCAAAAGATTTACAAATTTATAAAACAGGAGGGGAAAAACATCAAACCTAAAAAACTGAAGGTTTGGTTAAGCAAGCAAGAGGCTCATACATCTCATTATCCGGCTAGAACAAAATTTCAAAGACCTAGGGTCTTGGCTTTTTCAAAAAATTATCAATGGGACACAGATACTGCAAATATGAATCAATACAAGAAATACAATGATGGCTATGGCTATTTTGTGGTATTTAAAGATATATTTACGAGATTTCTGTATACAGCACCTCTGAAAACTTTGACTGGTAAGGAAATGGTTTATATTTTAAATCACCTAATCAACACTATTGATGAGCAACCTAAAAAATTAAGAAGTGATCAAGGAAGTGAATACCTAAACAGAGATATGAAGAAATTTGTAACTGATAAAGGAATAGATCATATATTCACATTTTACGAAACAAAGGCAAATTTTGCTGAGAGAGTAATAAAAACTATAAAATTGAAAATTGTTAAGTATTTCACAAATAAAGAAACCTACAGATGGATGGAAATATTACCGGATCTAACTTACAGCTATAACCAGTCATATCATAGGTCGATTGACGCATCATATACTACTTAGGTCCATCAAAATGTCTCCCTCTGATGCACAAGATGTTGACAGTTTCATCTTATGGAGGAGACAATACACTATCAATTTAAATAAGCCGAGCTCTTCCACCAAAAATTATAAAAATAAAACTAAAAAAAATTTCTCAAGAAAACTGTATACCAAAAGATATAAATTCAAATTAGGTGACAAAGTGAAGATCAGTTACATTAAAAAAAATTTCGATAGAGAGTATTCTGAAAGATGGTCTGGAGAGATTTTTACTATTATTGAGAGAAAAATGAATCAGAATGTACCAATGTATAAATTGAAAGGCTATAACAATGAGGTTATAGAATCCTATTTTTATGAACCAGAATTACAGATAGCCTATATTGACAGTGATGAAATTTATAAGATTGAGAAAATACTGCAAAAAAGAAAAAGGAATAGAATTTCTGAGGTTCTGGTGAAATGGAAGGGGTGGCCAGATAAATTCAACTCCTGGATTCCGGAGAGCGATTTACAGGATATAAACTAGCCTTTCTAACTGGCGTATCAGCTGTTGGACTTCTTACTTATATATGTTTGCGCGATCATCACGTGATGGGATCCAAACGCGAATCTAGGTCAAGGTCAGACAGAAATCAGTTTAGATCTCATATAAATAGAAAGGAAGGAAAAAAAACCTTGAAGAGATTATGATGCTACACAATTAAGAGGAGAAATGTGTAGTAAGGATATTTATTTATTTCCTCAGCTGATTCTAAGAGTTATCATCCAGACAATAAACCTCATACCTTCATTGTTGAATTGGGTGAGAGATTAAATCTAACTGGTAGATGGTTGGTGGCCCTATCTGATCTCAATTTAAATGTATCAAGTGCTGAAACTTTGTATATATTTTGTGATATTTGTGACATTTCGTATTTCCAAAATTCAATGAAACCTATCTTGAGAATGACTTATCCCACTGATACATCAAAGTCGGTTAATTTTTCTAAGAGATATTATATTCCACTAGCTCAAAAAAACTTCACGCGCTTGCAAATATATATAAGAGACAAGAGCATGAATGTGCCAGGTATTATGACAGAGGATCTACAGCTGACATTACATCTTAAAAAGGATTATTAAAATGAATAAATATCTTGACTTCCGTAACAGATGCATGCAATCAAGGATGGATTATCATAAGAAATTTTATATTCTCGATAATGACCTAAAACTGGAAAATAAAACAGGGGAGGGGGAGAAAGCTAGTGATATAGACATATCAGTGGTCAATCCTACCCAGGCGGCAGTAGAACAGGCAAGGAGTGAGGTTAAACAAGAAAAGGCTATAAATAAGGGCAAAAAAAGAAAGTACAATCAGTTTGGGGGGAGTACATCATCAATCAAAAGCAAATCTAGAAAAGGGGGGAAAAATAATAAAACCCCAAAAACAGTGTTGAAGTCCAAGAAAGGTGGAAAGAAAAAAATTGTTAACATAACCAGGACAAGAAAAGATTTAATTAAAAAAAAGAAGAAAAAATATCAAAGGGGGTGGTTATAGTTCAATATGGATGTAGTTCAGACATCTCTAAGTCTGTTTCAACCCCCACCTATTGACAAGTCAATTCAGAGAGAATATTGGGTTGAATTTAACCCTATTGCTACAATATCTGAAAGTGGGGCTGTAGAATTTAATATTCCTGGTACCTCCCTTGATTACATAAATTTGGCCAAGACTAGATTGCAGGTTACTTACGTTTTAACTACAGAAGATGGGAATCCGATCAAGGATGAGAGGGGTGACCAGGGACAACCTCTAGATACTTCGGATCAGGTTGCCCCCGTTAATCTGACTCTACATTCAATATTTCGACAAATAGATTTGTCTTTAAATCAAAAAGTAATTTCACCAGATTTAGGTGTAAACTATCCTTATAAGGCAATGATAGATTTCCTTTTAGGGACAACTACTGATATGATCAATTCTCAAGGCCAGGCTGTTTTATTTCATAAAGATCAACCCGAGAAAATGGAGATGGTCACATATTTAGGGAGTAATCCAGCGTTTACTTATAGAGCAGAAAAAAACAAAGATGGGGGTCAATAACTTTAGAAGGATCCTTGTACCTAGATTTTGCCTTTGGTCAAAACAGAGCTATTTTAAACGGTGTGGCTATCAATGTTAAGTTATTTCAGGCAGGGAATGACTTCAGATTAATGAGACATGGTGTGAAGGTCTATAAATTAAAGATACTGTCAGCTGTGTTAAAGGTCTGTCATGTAGGACTAAACCCCTCTGTAATTCTAGCACATAACGAGGCTCTAAAATTAGCACCTGCAATATATCCTTTCTGGAGGAGTGACATAAAAAGTTTCAGTGTTGCTGCTGGTTCTCAAACCTTTATGACAGATAATATCTTTCATGGTAAGGTACCAAGTAAATTGATAATAGGAATGGTCTCAAATTCTGCCTATTCAGGTGACTTTAGTAAAAATCCCTTTAATTTTCAGCATATGAATGCCAATTACCTGGAGGTTACTGTAGATGGTCAACCAGTACCTAATAGACCCCTCAAACTTAACTTTGAGGAAAAAAATTATGTGGTGTCTTACCTGAGCTTATTGGACAGCGACCTTAATCGCAAGAAAGGAACCATAATTCGTTGGGAGATTATCCTGGTGGTTATGCACTCTATCTTTTTGATATACAGAGTTTTCTTAGTGGAAAAATTATGTCGAGTCCAATAGAAGGGCATCTTAGGTTGAGCATTAGGTATGCTAAGGCTTTAGCAGAGACTATTAATGTCATAGTTCATGCAAAATTTCCAGAAATAGTTAGGATTGATCAGAGTAGAAATGTAAGCATGAGCTGAGATCTAACAGACCACATGATGTGTGCGACTGGTTTATATACTCAGATTTCGAACGTCAGAGATCTCTCATCAAAAATCCGAGCTTCAGGGAAAGCACCCTATATATTTCGAACGTAAAGGAAAACACCTGTACTACATAGAGAGATTTCACATAAAAAAAGTCCGAGCTTCTGGGAAAGCACCCTTGATTATTTCGAAAGTAAAGGTAAACACCTCTATTTGATGTGGTCACATGATATTGTTCGAGTAGATATAACTGAAAGAGGATGAGAAAGAACAGGAATTTCTTTTTTACAAGTTGGTAGAGTAGGGATACCTAGGCAATATAGCTTGAATCTAAGGTGCATGTGTTGAATAATGGATTCCAATACCCTTGCCAGATTAATGACAAGTGACAGAATGATTGAGAGGCGGTTTCGTGGAATATATCCACTAGATATGATCCCCAAGAATGTTCCTGCTAATTCTTTACTTGTTGTAAATCAAGACAGGTACATGGAGGCAGGGAGTCATTGGATTGTGCTACATTATAAGGAAAAAGACATAGTTGAACATTTTGATTCAGTAGGAAAACCACCAAAAAAGTTCATACATAATTTATTAACAGGTAACAGGAGTACATATATGTACAACAACAGTAGATTACAGGCATACAATACTAATACATGTCCATTATTTTGTTTGTACTACAGCTTCTATTCCTGCAGGTTCATGTCCTTTCAAAACATACTACAAGGATTTAGCTCCGATTTATCGGATAATGAAAAAATTGTAACTAATTTCTTCTTGATGAATTTCAGTTAAAAGTGTATCAATTGGTAATTTTTTGTCAAGTTTCTCATTCTGAAACCAATAAAGATATGCTGATTTATGGTGACTCTTCATTAATTTTTGTGGCATATTCCATCAGAATTTGTCCCATAAGGTTGTTGCCGGATATTGAAGAGAGAGAAATAACCTGTGCTATTCTTAATGACAGGGGAGTACCCCAAAATGTCTCTTCATTTTTCCCTAAATTCATTTGTTTATAAATTATACATTTATCCTTTGCATTACATAATTCATTCCTGAACTGATCAACTTGTTGAATCTTCTGCATAATAACGAATCTCATAATTCTCTCCTTTTCAAATTGATTGGCTAATAATTTCTCATATTTCCCAATAACTGCTTGTATTTCTATAGGGTCATCAGATTCCATTATTTTAGTAGCTAGATCGACCTGATTGTAAAATTTAGCCAAAGATGATAAAACATTTGTTCAGCTGAATGATAGTTATTATCCCCATTTGTCATTTCACATGAGTAGAGGTTAGATAATGGATGGTGGGCTTTATCCCCAACTAGGTTAGTAGACTCCCAGGGTGATAATGTAATATTTAAGGGTTTGGTAGAAACACCATCAGCTAGCACCTCCCTTTTACAGTAGAAATAATTAAAACCTATCTTATCCTGCGAATAGGTGTATATATCCGACTTTCTGATCCGAAATCCGACATTATTGGATTCAATTGTGGTCTTGTTGTGTAGAGCCTCTTGAAATTTTTGCATTGGATCTTTCAGATTCTTTTTGGAAATACCTTTACATGATACTTTTTGATTTCCATTAGCATTTTCTATTATATATGACTTAGAGCACAGTGATACCATCTTAACCTCTTTGCCACCAAGGGAGCAGTATTCTACTATAATGAAGGAAAATCCAGGATAAAGAGCTTACAGAGAGTTTAAGTTGCTAAAACACACACCACAAGTGATTTGCGTTGTCCATAACGTCCTCGTACATAATAATTTAAATAACGTATTTCAGTATACCAAGACGTTTAAGTCTACAGTGCTGAAGGAAAGTTAGCATACCATATGGGCGTGTCAACTGCTAGCCGACAGACATGGTACTGTAGAATACACATTGCTGTCGACTGCTAGTCGACAGATAAGGTCTTTAAGGGGTTAATGCCTTGCCATTCCCGTTTATAAGTACCTAAATGTCTCCCATCGAGCACCAGATGGCACTGGCAACATCTTCTAGGAAACCAGGTGGGACTTTTTTCATCTGAGCATGATTTAAAAATTTCTTTCTGAAATATATCATGGTGTGAAGATCTAATACACTCGTCTATGGTTGCATCATTAATAGCCATGTATATACTATCAGTGTCTGTTTCTGTGAGTTCAAAACTATTTTCAATAAAATATTTGGAAATACAATCATAAAAGAATTCTAGCATTCTCAATTTAGCATATTGTAGAATAAAAAACCCAATCTGAATGGGGTTGTCCATTATAATACTTTTCTTATAGGATTCAACCTAAAAAATTTGGTTATTTAATTCTTCTAGAGTTTTAAAATTAGGCGAATTAATCATTTGTGTGACCTTGACCTTGTTGTACATGTATCTAGTCTGTGTATGTTTAGAATGGTCCATTAAAACAGATCCATAGCTGGAGTTGCTTAACAATTTGTATGTGTCCCCTATAATTGCTTTATCAGGATTCTGATCTCCTCTAATTCTATGCATGGTGACTGTGTCTATAAAAGACTTGAAAGAGGTAAGTGGTTGGTACTCGACTAGCTGATAAATCCTCTCTATCTCACAATGATTATTCAAATACCATTGTAAAAGTGGAGTAGCAAGTAATATTTTTTTGGCCTTAAGTCCACTTATTAATAGTCTTTTGTGTGAAAACTTTATGTCATTTTCGTTACAGTACTGCTGGATATGAGGTCCTATATCATCCATTTCAACATTGCAGGTACAAAAAAATGGGGGATATTCTTGAAATTTTTCAATAAATTGAGGAATAACTCTGATATCAACCTCCACAGCACCGAATAGCCTACCGTTCTTTATGTCTTTAATTATTTTTTTAAATGACAATGGTCCCTTATTCCTTTGGTAGTATGATGGCAAATATTTATCATATATCTTACTGCATTTAGGTTTTATTTGAGAAATAAATTCACATTCCTGAATGGTAATCACTTCATATCCTTGGGATATAAGAACATTTCTTCTGATCATATCCTTTGTTTTCGTTTTTTGTAATTTAGAAAGCCATGTCTTACTCTTTATTCTAGATGCAATATAGCAATTATGAGGACAATAATAATAACAGGTGATAAGGTGATAATAACATCCATTATATTCATAAACTGTTTTGCTTCTTATACAAAATCCATCCACTAGGTAATTACTAATTCTTATCTCTTTGGAATTATTCAGTTTATGTAAAATTTTGATTTTCTGATCTTTCATAAGAAAATCCATCCAAACGTAAGAATCTATATACTTTTCACTAACCTCTGGTCTGAAATCGCTGTGTTCAAATCTTCGAATATATACACCTGTTGGCATCTTCTGTTTAATGGCATATGAATAAAGTCCATTACAATCGTACCCTACCACAGCTTTACATAGATTATTCTCTATATTTTTTATATTTGTAACATCCTTCTCATGATACCTAGAAAATATTATGCTGGGGCCTCCTACAATATTTTTTTTCATGGTGTAATATAGATCAGCATTTTCTTTATTTATTAATGAAAATTTGCTACCTGATGATTCATAGAGCATTTTTCTAGCTACTCCTGGTAGTGTCACATAATCTTTAAAAATATCTATACCCTCCTGCTTATAAATATCTATAAAATTGGTAAGGGCAATGACAAAGGGACCTGTGTCTAAATTATTATAATACATCAGATAATCTTTAAATGTCTTCATATTATTACGACTCCAAATATCTTTAAAGTGATCGTAATCTTCATCAGTTTGTATTGGATTGGTTCCACTTAATTTCGAGTAAAATGCTTCTGGTGCTGGTAGGTATGGGTGATCTAATTTTGAGGGTGAATCTAACCATTCATAGGGAAAAACTCCTTTAGATATTTCACATCCATATGCTTTAAGAAATTTGCTATATGAACAACCTGCAGCTAGATAATTTGTTATATCTAAAAACTTCATTTCAGGTACTGCAATAGAGATGTAGGTGTTATTCCTTTTTATTGTAAATATTTCATTCTGTTTATACGTATACGAAATATATGCCATTATATGCCTTTTTATGAGATTTAAATCATACTTTCGAGAGTTAAATCCTAAAACTGGTATCTGCCTAAGGTATCTGTCAAATTATTTCTTTAAATTTATGATTGGGTTTGAGGAATGTTACTGGTTTAGGATATGATTTGAGGATTCGATTGATTCAGATTCGGAATCTTGGGTTTGTGTGCTTTGATAGCTTTCTATTAGTTCATCCAATTTTTGGATCAAAGATGAATACTTTTCTGTTAATGTATGATAGCAAGCAGTACTGATATCTTGAAGTGTGGTCATCATCTTATTAATCAGTTTTTCTTCATTTAAATCTACTATACATTTAGGTTCTTCATAGCCAGAGACATTGGAGGCAATACTAATGCTGATAGGTACATGTTTGGTCAACCATTGCAGCTTTTTATCTTGTGAATCAGAGGTAGATTGAATTTGTTTTTTATGGAATTTGTGTTTTATGGAAACCCCCTGGAAATATATATTTGGTTCTTTCATAACATTGTGATGTGTGTCTCTTCAGATTCCATATCTTCTTAAAAATTTTAGAGCATTTTTCGCATTGAAATTTTTTAGCATACTTTGAAAAATTTGTAATATAACTATAATGATTATGGTAGACATTAAGATACATTTTGGAAGAATTTTGTGACATAGTTTCGTATACACAGGTCACAGTTCCATTTGAGTTAAGATTGTATATCAAAATCTTAATATTATAACATTTCTCAATCTCTATGATATCCTGAAACATAATTCCTGGGAATTGGGCCTCATCTGTGTCACTGTTATTTGTATATTTTAACCACATTCGTAAATAGTCTTTAACCTTTCGGTTATTATTCCCAAAATGTAACTTGAGACATCTAAAAAAACAAATTATCCTGATATGGTTGATTTTTTCTGCGATTCATTATTACATTTTTTAAATATCTATTAGTCGAGATATAGCTTGGTAAGTTGATGTTGGCTCCAAGTGGGAAATCTGTTAAAAATACATTATACTGGACATTGGTTATGAAAGCTAGAGTCCATGCAGTGGAAAGTCTAACAGCTCTGGCTTGTTCAATAATATCTGTTCTTAAAATTTTGTTCATCAACAAACGTAAACTATTTCTATTAGAGACTGTAAATGGATATGTTAGAATTCTACTGTTGAAATATGGTATATAATACCTATATTCCCCTGTTTGATTATTAAATAATATCATACCAAAAGCAAAATTAATTCTATATGTCACATTTAGGTCATCATAAATGTCATTTAAGTGTCTTCTGATTTCTGCATAACCGTCATTGAGATTGTTAGTTGAAAAGTTATATACATGCCTCAAATCACCCTCATGATGATAATCCTTAATATGATTCCTGTTGGTTATATAAACCTCTCGAATGTTTTCGTTTTCTTCATTCTGTATATAGTCTGGAATATCCTCAATATCAGTGTCATCATCATTCCCTCCATGTTGGTTCATTCTATGGTGGTAGAGCTCTCGTCTACTTGTACAAATCCTCTTACATTGAGAGCATGCATATGTCCTGGCGTTGTTGAGATTTTCACTATGATGATGATTTAGATGAATATGAGAATTCAAAACAGAAGTGGTCAAAAAGGGTATATCACACTTAAAACATTGATACTTGCCACATTTCTTCAGATGAAACTTGAGTTCCTCTGAGGTGTTGAACTTCTTTGCACATATTTTACATATTTCCTGTGATCTTCTGTCAGATAGGAGGCATATTCTTTGATGATGTTGCAGATTTGAGTTAGTAATCATATCCCATCTACAATAACAACATCTATAACGCCTTTGTGGTGTGGTTGGATCCATGGCGATGTTTCTTAAAAGATTGTATAAGATGATGAAAAAAAATTTTCATAATATCAAGAGAGTGTCGTGGATAGTGGTAACAACAACATCCAACATACATGAAACATACCCAAAATCTCCTGAGAGAGTTTATATCGACATAAAATAATATTACATCCAAGATTGGGCATGAATTCTGGTTATGTACATGTGGAACCAGCCTATTTATCTCCCTCAAGCCTTGAAAATTGATAAACATATTTATCATCAATGTTATTATATGACGCACATTCAAAGTCTGAGTGTGGAGACATATTAGTGTTGTTTATATAATAAAAAATAGGGTTAAGCCTCTTGATAACGCAAAGAAAACAGCTGATTAGGTCACGTGATGGGATCCAAATGTATAGGTTGTAAATTCTGTGATTGGTCAGGTGGTTAATTGGGTCAAGGAAGGTCAATTCGCGTTTAGATCCCATCGCGATTTCATATAAATAGCGAGTGAGAAATTCCACTTCATCATTTACGCAGAGATGTTGCAAGAGTCCTCAAGTGTGCTTTGTAGCATATTACCCTTGTCCCTATGTTATCTATTATTATCATGTCATTTGTAAATTGTTGGGGTAAGTTGACCAAGTTCAGTAGTTTAAAGAGAAGCTCTTATATAAACACTTACTTGGTAATTATTCGGACATGAGAGGAGCATTTGATTATATGATAATATTATTAATTTTATTGGATCTTAAGGTTAATTTAATAATAAGGGTTTACATACCTGAGGATAGGTCATGGCAAAGTAATTGTAGGGTTGATTATACTGGGGTTACGCAGAGGTGAGGGTATGAGTGTTATTAGAGGTTAAGGGTTATGGTTGTTAACAGATTATTTGCTCAGTTGTGGAGGATATTGGTGTTAGGGTTTGGGTTTAAATACCTGGGGTTAGGTCATAAGTTGGGGATGGTACTTGATTATATAAAACGCTTTTAAAGCTGGTATAAAAACACTCCTACTCTCAGCTCTGTGTAACCCCAATATAATCAAGGTTGTTATGAGATTATTTGCTTAGTTGTTCAAGATATTGGGGTTAGGGGTTGGGGTTACATTCCTGGAGTTAGGTCATAAGTTGGGGATATTATGACATAGATATTGGGGTTAGGGTTGGGGTTACATTCCTGGGGTTAGGTCATAAGTTGGCGATATGTGGTTACATACCTAGAGATTCCTGGGCTTAAATCATAGGTTGGGGATAAGGGGTTACATAGCTAGGGTTAGATCATGATATGGGGTTGACCATTCTGTTGACTGCAATTTGTTTGACCAGGAGAGGAGACATAGATATTGGGGTTAGGGCTGGGGTTACATTCCTGGGGTTAGGGTTGGGGTTACATTCCTGGGGTTAGGTCATAAGTAACCCTAGATAAATAAGATTTGAACTAACCCATCATGATATGGAACCCCTAAGCTATGATCTAACCCCTAGATAAGTAAGCCTTGAACTAACCCTAGGATATGGGGTTACATACCTAAGGTTAGTTCAAGGCTTACTTATCTAGGGGTTAGATCATAGCTTAGAGGTTCATATGTAGGCTAATGAGATCATATGCTTGAGTTGTGGGGTTGGTACTTGATTATATAACCCTTTTACAGCTGATTTACAAATATCCAATAGTGATCGTGTAAGTGGTGTGGCACTTAGTTTACTACTAACAATAGCTTAACTTTTTTAAGCACTGCAAATTCTCGTATAACTTATTCTTTTACATTCTCAGTTTGTGCTTTCCAAGATAATTCAGAATCAAATAGAATCCTTAGGAATTTAGCCACATATACTCTTTCAATTTTACAGTTAGTGTTTAAGTGCTTCTTGTCAAAAACCATAAAATTAGTTTTACTGCTGTTTAATGAAAGCTTGTTTATGGAGAACCAATTGTGGAACTTTTTTTAACTCCAAAAACACCTGTTTACCTAAATCTATTATATTGTCAGCTGTACAGAATATGTTACTATCATCTGCAAATATGATCAAGTATATTGCATTGGAAATATTACACATATCATTAATATAGTGGATAAATAGTTTAGGGCCCAAGATTGAGCCTTGCGGTAACCCGCAAACAAGCTCTTGCAGTTCTGAATTTATACCAATAAAATGAACAAACTGTTTGCGATTAGCTAAATATGACCTTATCCAATTACTGGTTATACCTCTCACTCCATAAAGGGCGAGTTTCTTTATTAACAGTAAATGCATGATCTATGGTATCAAAGGCTTTCTTTAAGTCAATAAATACACCTACGATATAAGGTAATACAGTTACTGTCTATTGCACTCATCAGTTTTTCCATAAAGTGTAAAAGAGTCAGGGATGTCAATCTTGTACTTATACTAAGAATTACTTTTTTTCGTTTTTGTTATTTTTTCTACAAACTCTGTTAATCTTTTATCAAATAGAGGAACAATCTTAGCTATTTTCATGTTCTCAAGAAAGATTCTATTACTAAAGGATAAGTTACAAATATGTATGAATGGTTTAATTATAGCTTTAAAAGTTGATCTAAATATGTTCATACTCAAATCATTTACATTGCACAAATATATATGTTTACATGAATTAATTATGTTGAGGAGTTCCTTTTCTTTTACTGGTCACAAAAACATTGAGTTTAAATTGGTACCCATAATTTTAAATAAACATTGACTTTCATGGGGTACTGTAATTTTACTTGCTAATGATGGCCCCACATTAGTAAAGAAACTATTAAAACAGTTGGCTATACTTTTACAATCAGTTATATAGCTACCATTATCTTTAAATTTCTCTGGGTAAGTATTTCCACTATTATTACTTTTAATTATGTTATTTAAAATTTTCCATGTACCTTTCATATCTCTTTGTTTACTATACAACATTCTATCATAATAATTCTTTTCGGCTTGTCTTACAATTGATGTTAATTTATTTTTATAGACTTTGTATCTGTTTAGACTCTGTTTTGATCTACTTTTGAGAAAGAGTTTGTATAAATTATTTTTCTTTTTACAAGCATTTTACTAGTTTATTTTACCTTGGATTTCTTTACAGGACAACACTTGTTAAAATCAGCTGTAAATGAATAAATAAAGTTTAAATAAGCCTTGTTGGCATCAGTGCATTGCTGAACTTCTGTCTAATCCCTTTTGTGTAACAACGTAAACAATTGATTGATACTGTTATTATCTTAAACTCTCCTGTACTGGTATACACTAGCTTTTTTACGTTTTATTTACTCTCCACTACATACAAATGATGATCACTTATATCACTTATTAACAAACAAGCTTTTTTTTTTTTTTTTTTTTTCCATGATGAAAAATGCCATTACATTCATACTGGAGGTACACACACCCTGGCAGAGGTGACCCAGTATTATCACTGTAAAAGTTATAACTTGAACTGATACATCATGTTTTTTTATGTACAGTATATACTACAAGAAGTAAAAGAAAATACACAGTAATAATTTTTCCTTTGGTTTACATTTTGCCTCATTTAATCAATCAAAAGTTTTATTAATCACCAAGTTTTGTTAAATGTTTCTTGTTCAAATTTTTTTCTTTATTTATCTTAGTAAGATCATAAATCAATATATTGTCAATTAATGTGGCACTTGAATCAGTAATATGGGATGGTTTTGTAATTAAAGGATAAAAACCAGCACCAAACATTTTTTTAAATTTTTTATTAGCCTCTTTAGTAGATGATTATTACAAAACAGATGTTACATAAGTTACATCAATTAACGCATACATCAGTCACATAAATGGTCATATAGTTTTCCATACCTTTGTTTAAACACCTTCACATTGTTAGTAGCTGTAAAAGATTCTTTCAGAACTCTAACTTTATTTTTGACATGTGCAATATAGTCTGGAAACCAAATCCTTTCTTTATTATTTTTTTTTAAGTTAATGAACCACTTGCCAAGTATGATAACATAGTTATAAGTGTAATAATGTGTGTCAGTTGTAGAGGTTTTAATGATACCAAGAAGCACTTCACATATTGAAAGATTAAACTTTCCCTCGTAAAAGAATTCAACCAGTCAGAGATGTTCATCCAAAAGTCTTGTGATGCGGCACAGTAGTAGAAGTGATGTTCAATGGTATCTATACATAAATTACAGTAATTGCAAACAGCAGAATTAACACGATTCCACTTAAAGAGATTGTACCCACAATTGACAGTCCTGTGTAATATTTTGAATTGGAAACTTTGTAAATACGGTTCTTTACTTATTTTATGAGCCAGGCTAAAAATTTCAGACCATTCTAGTTTTTCTAAGAATGGAAATAAGTCAATCCACGTGTACAGTGCAGTTGGAGCTTTAATTTTATTGTTTACTAATTCCCAGTATATCTCTGAACTTAAGTTTAAATAATTCTTTTGGTTTTTTATTAATTTGTATGTTAAATTCAGATAACTTTTGAAAACTTTCTGTATGTATTTGAAACTTACGTTTCCATGTTACCGGTATTGCTGAAATAAGACATTGTATATCAAGAATGGTTGCTCTACACTTAAATTTTCTTTTTAAATTTTTTGCAGGGATTAACTTTTTTTTTCGTCTAAAAAGTCGATAATTTTTAGATTTAAGAATTCATCACTCATCCCGAGCATTCTAGGAGTTAAAGGAGCATTGTTCACTAGAATAAATTTGTTCATAAAAACATACTCATTATATAGCTCTATCATTGTAAGTGGCTGTGTACTTTTAATATCATACCAGCAATTTAGTACTTGATGATGAAAACTTCCAATTTTACATGGGCTAACATCAGACACTTGTAACTTATGATCCAACAAGAGAGAATTTAAATTACTTAATATGAGGAATAAGTTTTTCCATTTGCCTCTACTTGTTTGTAGTCTTTTAATCCAAAAGGCTTTTTGTGCATTCTGAAAACTGGTAATATCTGGTAGCTTTAGTCCACCATCTTTTATGTTGGCAATCATAGTTTCATATTTAACTCTTGGAGGTTTATTATTCCACAAAAAGTTCAAAATAAGTCTCTTTAATTTTTCTAGCACATATGGAGGAGTGTATAACATACTAAACAAGTGTGTAAATTGGGACAATATCAAAGATTTTATTGTTACAATGCGTCCTTTCCATGATAAGTTGCGCTGTTTCCAAATTTGAATAATGGTTTCAACTTTCCTTAACTTTTCATCGAAATTTCTTTTTGTTCTCTCTGCAGCATCGGTTGAAAACCAAACTCCCAAAGTTTGAAAAGAATCTAACTTTATACGTAATTCTTTAAGCCAGTCTGGTAATGAAATAGGTATATTTCGGAATGGGCCTAATGGTATTATAACAGTTTTTTCCATATTTAATTTTAAACCAGAAATTTTTTGAAATGCATTAAAGTGATTAATAGCTTCTTCAAGACAACTTAAATTTTCTAAAAAAATGGTTGTATCATCTGCTAGTTGGCAAATTTTATATTCTGTGCCTGCAATTTTAATTCCTTTAACACCCTTATCAGATTTCAGAGACAATGATATAATCTCTGAGACTAATATGAATAAGAAAGCAGATAGCGGGTAGCCTTGTCGGACTCCCCTTGAGAGTTTAAAAGATGGAGAAAGGTGCCCATTGTTCACTGTACATGATGTGATATTATTATAAAGAAGTTTCACCCATGAAATAAATTCTTATCCAATATTGTAAGATTTCAGACTTTTAAAGAGAAAATTCCATTCTACAGTGTCAAAGGCTTTTTCAAAATCTATTAGGATTAATAGCCCTGGGATGTGTTTAGTTGTAGTATAACTCAGAATATCTTCTATAATTCTCACATTTTTCTCCTATGAAACGTCCTTTAATGTAACCCACTTGATCACAACTTATCAAACTTGGCATAACTTGTTCTAATCTTATTGACAGTGCTTTGGCTAGTATCTTATAATCTGTTGCTAGCAAAGATACAGGTCTCCATGATTTCAGGTATCGTAAATCCTTATCTTTTTTGGGTATTAATGAAAGTACACCTCTTCTAAGACCACAAGGTAATTCCCCCTGTTGGAAAGAATAAGTTAATGTTTCATACAGAAGATTTTTTAAGTCAGTCCAGAAGAACTTATAAAAGTTAGTCGTAAACCCATCTAAGCCCGGTGACTTATCATTTTTCATATTTTTAAGTGCATGTGAAAGTTGATCTATATTTATTGGAAGATCGAGATTTGATTTAACATCTTGATCTAGCTTAGGTATACTTGGATTTTTTAAATATTTCTCTTCTATTTTGCTATTAGATATGGAATCAATTTTCCTGGTTGTATAAAGATTCTCAAAAAAAATGGCTTGTTCATTCAAGATATTTTTGGGGTCTGTAACTTCTAACCCATCTCGATTTATAATTGTTTTCATACATTTCCGGTTGTAATTACGCTTCTCTAAATTTAAAAAGTATTTAGAGTTTTTTTCCCCCTCTTCTACTAACTGCGCTTTCGATCTGATTATAGCACCTTTAGTTTTGATATCTTGAAGGTTTTCCCACTCTCGTCTTAGTTGATTGTATTCCGAGATTTGTTCTTCATTATTGGCGTCTAAAGCTCTAAAGCACCAAACATAATATCCACAAATTGTTGTGACACACAGTGCAAAAGGTCTAAATTAAAATCTCCACATATAAGTTAATTTATGGCTTCCAGATATGGTATTAATTATATCTTCAAATTTTTCATTGAAAAGTCATCCCTCCTGGAGCCATATACATACAAAACACTATTACATTTTTATCTTTACCCATATCAAGTTCTACACTGGTACACTTAATCTCATCATTCACAGTAAAGCATAGGTTCTTAACTATATTAAATTTAACTGAATTGTTAATATATATAGAACAACCACCACCCTTCTTAAATTCTCTATGTGTAATACCAGGTAGCCTTCAATGTCAAAACAGTGAACATCGTGTTTATCCAGCAGTTTTCTGTAAGTGCAATAATGGGGCCACGGTGGCAGAGTGGTAACACTTTTACTTCCCACCTCTGAGATCAGGGTTCGGTTCCCGGCACAACCTCAAGTGGGAAAGCTGGTAGTTGTTTGCCATTGGTCGGCAGTTTACAGTACAGAACCTTGACCAACTGTATGTACTGGTTTCCTCAGCCCTTCCAACTACCCATCATGAAATGACCTGTACAGTGTTGAAAGTAATGTAAAACCCCAAATAAATACAAATAAAATAAAGTAAGTGCAGTAACATCAAATTTTAAATACAGATTATCCAACAAATGAGACAAATTACTAAATTTGTTTTAAAAGGCAAAGGATAGAAAAATCATGGTGAGCAGCAAAGTTACTCTTAAACTGTTCTTCTGTAAAGTATTTACTTGCTCACCTGTACCACTGAAATATGTTCATAGTTGACTGAATCAAAAGCTTGATACTTTGAAAGTAACAATGATGACTTAGCTTGATGGCTAGAACTGGAGCATTGCTCATTACATAGAGACAATGATTCTTCATTTTCAATATTGTTGAAAGGTAATAGTGTTAAACACCTATGACATAACCAAGTCGCATCGCCTCCTAAATCAATGAGGTCTTTTTTTCTTAAAATTAGCACATATTAGATGCACCTGAAACTTACACAAAGAACATTCAATAGCATTCTTCATTACATTTTTACTACATATGCCACAAGGAAATGGAATTGTATTGACAGACATATAAACAATTAAAGTATGAATGTATTGTATTGAAAGACTTATGAAAGTCTCAAGTCACTCAGATCTTTCATTTCTCTGATGATTTTTGGACTTGAATGACCATTGTCACTGTTTAATCCAATAAAAAATTTAGAGTTTCTTGTCCATGTGTTCAGTATCTTTCGTTATTTCCTCTTCTGGCCATAGCTGCTAATTCTCTGTTTTTTGCTGTCAAATGCTCATTGAGATAAATATTAGTCCTCTTGAGTTATCTTGCATGTCTCAGGATTCTGTTCTTTACTTTTCTGCAAATAAATCTCACCACTATATTGGGAATGTCTTTCCTACCAGGCAGTGTATGGTAAACAGAAATATCTGTTTCTGACAATTGGATTCCCATCTTATCTTCTATGAATGTAGTGACTTGCCCTTCTAAGGTATTCAACTCATCATCAGGAGCATTTTGGTTATCTGACATATCACTAGTGACAATAGCTCTAGCATACGATTTGTGTCTTGTTTTAAGCCCCAAAATCATATTATAGTCTTGTCTATTCTACTGCTCCAGATCGTCAAAACATTGTTGAAGATCATCTATTTTTCTATCTTTGGACGCAATTTGTTCTTTTAGTGTATGTACTATAGACTTTCCTCAAGTCCATTGTCTTAGGTATTATATGAGGACTGAATGACTTTTTGTGGCTGTCCACATACTGGGAAAAACACACACTACAAATTACAGAAAGAATCTCATAAGACTGTCAGCCAATGAAGCTACATGTATTTGTATCCAAATTACAACACTATGAATACACTCACATAGTCTATGTGGTTTATCTCCTCACTGGCTGATCAGCCCACTAATATTCCCCCACAAAATAACAATATTAATGGCTGTGTCCTGTACTGCTGTTCTAAATGTATATGTTTATGTGTCCAGACTCTTGTTTTTTTATATTATCAAGCAATCACATTTGTGCTACAGTAAAAGTCAGTGGTGTACTGACATATACTAGTTGTGTTTTCACAACAGTTATTTTATTCAGTAAATTATCAAGGACATGTGCAAGTTTAAGCAGTAATAAATCAAGGTTTTGTGTGCAAGACACCTGAAATCAGTTAATCAGTCATATTATGTTGGATGAGAATATGTGTAGTAAATTAAATGTGTTGAAATAATTACCTGCAGAAGGTAATTACCTGCAGAAGATTATGTTTTTCAGAGTGTTTGTCTGTGTTCCGGATTACTCCAACAGTAATTCTTTATGATTTTCGTTTTTTATGTGTAAGGGGCCTGACCAGTGATTACAGTTTTGGAAAGATCCAGACTACAATCTGGATTGAAAAATATGGAATTTTAAAGGCTCCATTTTCAAATGTATGAGTCAAACTGAGGTTGTCATATAGCAAATTTTATGTTTTTGGCTTATAAATATCTCCTTTATTATTACCTTTAAAATTTAGGATGTATTAGGAGGTAATATGAAACCATGTATATGGTATCTAGAAATTGGGTTAGATTCCTCTCCCTGGCCCTCACAGGTCAAACATGGGTCATAAAATTAGCAGAATATTTCAACAAACAGTTTAAACCCCCGATTTTTCAAGTCAATGGGTTCAAACCCTAAACTCCCAAAATTTTACAGGGATTAAACCCAAGACCTGCAACAATTAAAAGTTAAAGGGCTTGATTCCTAGACCTCCAACAAATAGAAGTTACAGGGTTACAACACAAGGATCCAAAAATTTGAAAGTTAAAAAGCTTGAACCTTAGAACCCTAGCATTTAAAACTAGACCAAGGATGCATCTGTGGCCAGATACGAGATGAAAGCAGTCCATTCTACCTATCCAAGATGGCCCTGGCTGTTGACAGGACTTGAAACTATGAACTTTTTAAACCACTATTATTATGGGGGTGTTCCACAGGAGCCGACTTGTAAGTAACTAGGAATTTTTGAGTGTCGAGAGCAATGTTTACAGAGTTGGTTAGGATTGGTTGAAGTTTCCTGGCTTGTCATAGTGAATTGGCAAAATGTCAAACATGTTTGATATTTCACTGACCCTCCATGACTCCGAGTAGTATATGATGCGCCATCGCATCATATACTACTACTCTGTATCCAGACCTTGGCTCCCCCCACCTTAAAACTGTCCTGTTGTGAATCTCTACAGTTTGTTGGTCACACTTCCCGTCTTGTCCTATACTCTGATCTTCTTCTCTGGAAGAAATTGCTGGCCTGTCGTGGTTAAGTACCAGGACAACACCTCCCGACAGGCCGTACACACAAAATGACTGTACTTGAAAACAGGGGGTTTATATAGCGTGACTCTAGGAATTAATCAGTCCAGTTGGTGTGGGTCAGGAAAATGTTCCAGCTTGTCTGTTAGGGGTTTACGGTTTGTTGTAGTAGTTTTCCGTCTTTTCGGGGAGAAAATCATCCCGATCCCAAGTCAAGTCAGGGTCTTGATCCAGACAAGCCGGTACTTAATACATCCTGTTGGGGAGATGAAACTTACCCAATATTTTTGTGCGCCTTTTTCTGGATTCGTGTCTCCGGCTCCTGACTTTTGCAACCAACCCTAGACTCATAGAGTCGGTTATACGGTCAGCTCAAGTGGAACACCCCAATTAGAGATGAAAGCCAAGTGCAATATTGTTTATCAAGATTGTGTGCCTGCTTATGATAAAGATTTATATAAATTTACATTTGTTTTGCCTACATAAAATGTCACTCTCCTGTGTCATTCACCTATCATTTATGGGCTTTAGAATCAGCAACCTTGTGAGGATAATAGATGTGTCAAAGAGAGTGTTTGCACCCGCAATTGTTTTTAATAAAACAATTGCTTTTGTCCAAAATTTTAACTTAATGTCATAAAAGACTAATGCTGTATTTCAAATAATGATAATCCATACAAAATAAGGAAATATAGTTGTTTTTAAATGAGAAAAGCAGAGAACAGTTTAGGGTGATGGGGGTTGGCTTTTGATTTATTTGTTTTCATGTACATAAACTTTTAACAGGTAGAGTTAAACAGCATAATTTGGATGAAGGCAAATTTTGTGATCCCATCTGTATAAACAGAAAAATTCAATTTAATTTAACTTCCACATGTTCTGGTAAATTAGCATAAATTGTCTCTGCTTGTTTCACAAAGTGATCAGGAAAGTCTCTGTTTTATATCATAAAGAGTGTATACAAATAAGACAAAATTAACTACCTAGATGGGGGAAACCTCCAAAGCTGAGAAATGTCTAATTATGTACACTTAAATGGAGAAAGAAATAATGAGTACAATAAATCACTTGTGCATGGCTGTAGTAAAATTTACGATGCACACTGTATAGTGGAATCATCTGGCTGTCTCTATGAACAAACAACATTCCATGCCAGGTCATCTCAGATGTAAACACAAGTATTCTAATGTGTAGGGGGAATCCTCTGGGATGTTTGCATTAATTTAAATGTGGTAAGACTCATTACAAGGAAAACCCCCTGGCTGAGACAAGTCTTTGTATTTCATCCCTCACTAATTTCCCCACCCATCATGATGGGGTCATAATGATTCCATGTATGTCAGATTTGGTGGAATAAGAAATACAAAGACTTGGAGCAAGTCTAGTACTAGGGCTTTTAAGTCTCCAAGATCATTCAACTTCATGCGGGATCCATCGCGAGTACCGGACATACCCACTGTGGTTGTATTAACTTAACTAAAAGTATCTTAAATAGGCATTTTACCTGCACACTTTTACACCTTTGTACACTGGGACTGTGAACGATAATAGGTGCACCACTGTTAGTTTTATTACTGTTTGATTAATCTGCACTATTGTGCCAATTTTTCACCTCACAAACAACTTATTCCACTTTACTTATTCTTATCATGTACCTATTGTTGATATATCACCACTGTATGCTATGTTATTTATTCTTCTAACCAATTTATTGTGCATCTGTTTTGTTTATATCAGACTGGAAGTTAGTCTGTCATGCATTTGGAATCCAGATTGTGATATATATTCAACATTTTAATTATTTATATCAGTTAAATACGTGTTAAAATTACTTTTACAACACAAAATCAAATTTCAACATGATGTATTGCTAATGATATAAATAATATTTGGTTTGACCATGTACATTAAAAATTTAAAATAAAATCCCAATTTTATTGATAAAAGAAGATCTACAACACTTCAATTGATGCACATTTTTTGTTCAACGCAAATTTCATTTAACTATTATGCATTATCATTACATAGTAAAAGGGATATATAATGTCAAAGTATGAACCAAATCAGTTGACAGGAAATAAATTATATTTAATTTTTTTCTATGTTAATGGTAACTACGAATGCCAATTGTCCAAAATGGTTGTCGCTACCTGACCCTTAATTGCAGATTAAAGGTCACATATCACAGTTTTAACATTTAATAAAACATGTTTTATATTATGTACTTGTTAAAAACTAAAACATGTGGTGCATTTATTGTGGGAAATTCATTTGATAAACCTCCCAAAAAGTATTTTAAAAAGCTCACTTTCTACTTAAATTTTCTGTCGGCTCCATTTCCCTATTTTGTTATAAGAAACAGGTGTGACATAGAGCAACTTCACACCATTATCCGTGAGTAATTTACATTGTCAAAAACATTGTAGTTCTACTTATTTTTGTTTGCAAAAAGCCTCTCTGTGCAGCTTTATATTTAGCCTTGCTTTAGACTAAAATTTCTTTGTAATTAGGGAAATACATTCAGTTTACATAATTATATTTCATTTCATATAATGTACTCTTACACATGGTAGATTTTATATGAGCATGCTGCTTAGGCAGAGTGTTTTATGAGCCTATATACATATTTATAAAAAAATTGTGTGCATGTTTGAAAACGATATGACACATATTTGAACGTGAAGTTAGGCTGCTTTTACTTGAAAAAAAAAACCAATTCACCCCCTTGTCACAGTTTATTTGACATAAACTTCAAAAAGCAGTTGGTTTGATTTAAGCCTGACCATGTACATTCTGTAAATGAAGTTATTATGCTGAACTAAACTATATTTAAGTTTTGAAACTCAAACTCAACAAAATAGCAGTTAAAGGCAATTACCCATTTATGTCAGGCTACTGTGGAGTCCCTTTATTACACAGAAACAATAAAATTAAATAAGTTTTTAGACTTTCCTTCCTGGCTAGATCTTTCAAATTTTTCTGGCAAATTAGATTAAGGGTACATTTTTCATCTTGTGCCTTGTATGATGTTGCCTGCTAAAGCAATTACACATTCATAGTGAAGAAGTACACTACGTATTTTGTTTTAAAATCCTGCTTTTTGGAGAACGCAAACTGAACGTAAAAAGATATGAAAATTAGAGGTTGTCTCTGAAACATAGACTTGCTTACAAGTCTTTACTTAGGGGCCACGGTGGCAGAGTGGTAACACTCTCGCCTCCCACCTCTGAGGCCGGGGTTCGATCCCCGTCATGGCCGTAAGTGGGAAAGCTGGTAGTTGCTTGCCGTTGGTCGGCAGTTTACAGTACAGAACCCTAGCGAACTATATGTACTGGTTTCCTCTGCCCTTCCAACTACCCGTCGTGATATGACCTGTACAGTGTTGAAAGCGACGTAAAACCCCAAATAAATAAATAAACAAGTCTTTACTTTGGGGGTTTTAAGACAATGAATGAGTGCATTTTATAACTGTCTGGATTTCACACTCTCACTGGAAACACAATTTTCAAAAAAAAAATCCTTCCATAACATAAACAGAAGATTTCCGACAATCTGAAATGATAAAAAGTTAGGAATTTGCAGCTTACATTTCTGTTATGTAATGACATCTTAAAATGTTGGTTTATATTGAAGTGACAATAAGTAGATTCTATACTCTTTTGAAAACAAAGCCAAACATGTAAAGGTTTAGAAAATTTACCCAAAATGGGGAATAATAAAATATTTAAAAAGCTCATCCCATGTCAGTATGATCTGACAAAGTTTCTCTGATGCTGTTAAAATTATAGTACAAGGCCTGGATAAATTTATTAACGCCTAGCTAACCTTGATGTAACTGCATCTCTTTTTTATGGTTCTCACAAAACAGTACATAATTGCAGTGATTTTCGAGACTAACTTTCTAACAGAAGTAAAAAAACAACTGTTTTAAACAATGACAGATATTTAGTCTTTGGTTATATCTAGGGTGTGTATGCAGATATTTGATTTCGATTGATATTTGTAACTAGTAAGGAATAGCCTTAACAGCATAGGCTTTTGATATCTCTTCTCTACTGATATTGTAACATGCCAAGAGTCTTGATCTATAAAAGCTGAGGATAAGATAAGTCAAGAAAAAAACTTCATTTAATATAACTGCACATTTATTTACAAATAAATATGATATATAATCTACTAGATCATGCTGGGGCTAAATTGCTACAAGCACCAATGTCACTGCCTACAAAAGTAACTAAAATTATATTTATATTTAATCTCTTACAAGTAACTTCATTAAATTAAATAACCTAAATGAATGATGACAAGACGTAACAGGAAACCTGCTGTCTGCAGACTCAGACCTTGGATCATATACCCTACCAAGTATTATGTATAGTAGATTCAGTGATGAAATGAACTGAAATAATATCAATTAATTATTCATGGGTTTAACCCCATGAAACACTCTTCAAATAACCAGCATTCAGCCTGGAAATCTCCAACCATATGACTGAAATCAAATAACTACAATATTTCAGTTCATATAAAAAAAATTCCTGTCAAGTTTTACCCTATACCATAAAAAATCAAACAAACTACTTTATGATTATTTCATTCAAAACGAGAGAAATACAAGACAGAAAAGTATTAATGAAACCCAAGCTATCCATTGAAATAAACTGTTCAAATATAATGATACTTTCAAGTAAATTTCCCAGATTCCTTCCTAGGTGTAACCCGGTTTTATCCTGAAAACAACATGAGCTATAAATAAGACATTCCCTTTTCCCTATTTCAAAGTATTACCAGATTTATCCTGCCATCTTCCCCTAGAATCTTAACTATAAAAATAAACACTAGATTTTACATTGACATCTCTGAAATCTAAACTACATAAATAAAACAACAGCTTTTACCCTTAAATCACTGACTTATCTTCAATGCAATACCTATTCCAATTTAGCAAAGAATGGCCTTCACCCTGACTTTCTAGTGAAATACCTGTCATGGAGGATCTACTCAAAATCTACACCTATAAAATTAGAACAAGGAATCCTATTGGTTTAAAAATCATCTAAAATAATGATATACAAGAAGAATAACAGTATATGGTATTAAAATGTAAATAAATAATAGTTACAAACACTGTACATCAATATCAAACTGTATAAAAAATGATTTAAAAATAATGTAATATCACCGATACTGCTGTACACTTCAATATAAAAATTGTATATACAACTTGTATTCTCAGTTTTCAAGTAAATTTTTTTATGAAAATGGTACTTTATAATAAACATGATTAATTATCAACATTGGGGATAATAGTTTGGACAAGCTCCTATTTATATTGTATATTTTTTTTGGCTCTAGGAAATAAACCAACTTATCTTTCATTTATCCCTTCGTCCTTTCATTCATTTACATGCACCTACAGTCTAATTTTCACCGAGTTAAAACATGCGTTACTTTTGAGAAATATAATTTACCTGGGTGAAATGGAAATTCTGATATGAATCTATTAGTCGGGGTGTTCAAAAACTTGTTCGGCTGTGGATTTTTTTTTTTTTTTCGCATGTTCAGTATTAACCTCAACTGCTTCCTTTTCCTGTTTATATGCCGTTAAACTTATCATGGTAAATAATTTGTATGATAAATCAGGGATAATCAGATGCTTTGATGCTTAAGAATAGAAAAAAAAATAATCTTGAAATCCCACTGTACGTTTCTTTGATTGTGGAAGTTTAAATATTTATGTCCTGTCGAATAGATCGCTGTGATTGATCCGTTTGTCTGAAAAATGTCGCTCTGTGAAGTCAACAAATCGATTATTCAGACTTTTCGACCCTCGTAAAACTTTGACATGATGCGCCTGTGAGGTCAATCTTTAAAAAATGTAATTGCCTTGATATCAATTATTGCCAACTGTAAATAAAACATTATTTGGCCCCATTATTTTCAGTTAGAGTGGTTTTACCCAAGGGCTGTGTACCCTTGAAGTGACACAGGGTCCAGCGCACCAAATGGCTTAGACGTGGTTACCTCGGCTCTACTTTACTTGCGTGTAGAGCCGTGGCACTACCCCACATAGAACTGGAGATTTGCAAAAAAATCTTTTTCTGTTGAATAAAACTTGAAAAAATGACTGAAAATGGTTTAATATAATTAGAAACAGTTGATATTAAGCCAAGGACACAACAAATACGATGTGTGTACAAAATATATGCTATTTTACACAACTTTTATAATAACCGAACATTTTCAAATTTTTGAAGAAATGGTCCAAAAACCGTAGAAAATCAGGAAATGTCATATATTTTTTGTCAAACATGTTTGCATGTTGACTGATGGTTGAAGAAAATGAAACAAAATATTTGTGGGAACTGTTATGTGTACACATTTATATGCTATTTGTGTTTTATGCAAATCTCCAGTTCTATGAGGGGTAGTGCCACGGCTCTACACGCAAGTAAAGTAGAGCTGAGGTAACCACGTCTACAAATGGCTATGTATGCAAGATCTTAGACCGATTAATCTGTCTCTCAGCCAATTTTTAAAAGATGGATGTATTGGCGAGAGACAGATGGCATAAGTATGCAAAAAACATAAACGCCCTGAAGGGCAACAAATGGCACACATCCTGTCATTAAACATGTACTGGGCTGCTACCTTGAGTATCAAGGATGTGCCCCGCGTTAAAAGAAATAAACTTTTTCCATAGTTAATGGATATATTTACCAAAATTTATTTCACCTGCAAAATTTCATCATTGTTTATACAAACAGGAAGTGCAGAAAAAGTGTCTATATTACTGCAAACACTGAATATTATGTTCCTGCATCTAAATGCTTTATACTGTGAATACATTTGAGTGGATATTTTAAAGTTTAAAGTGACAGTAATTTTCAGATATTGAAGTTTTTTGCGATGCGAGGAACTCTGTCCCAAAATGCCATCAATCAGTTTTAAAAAGGCATATTTTGGGACAGAAAACTCGGTCTAGCAAGATCTATATCATTGCTAGTTTATTTGGGGTTTTACGTTGCCTGTACAGGTCATATGACGGGTAGTTGGAAGGGTAGAGGAGGGTGTCGAGAGGTTTCGCTGTTAATTTGGAAGATTCGCAGTAAAAATGGGAGAGGTTTCGCATGACTGGACATAAGTAGGAACTTCACCTGTCCTTGTTCGTACCCGTGCCCGTGAAAAGAATAAACCAAGGTATCACAGCTAACTACACCTGTCCTTACCCGTACCCTTGAAAGTTAATACCCATGTCAGTTCACGGATGGGATGGTTTCTGATCGTTCTTTCACGGACAGGGGCCATGGTGGCAGAGTGGTAACACTCTCGCCTCCCACCTCTGAGGCCGGGGTTCTATTCCCGGCACGGCCTCCAGTGGGAAAGCTGGTAGTTGCTTGCCATTGGTCGGCAGTTTACAGTACAGCACCCTAACAAACTGTATGTACTGGTTTCCTCTGCCCTTCCAACTACCCGTCGTGATATGACCTGTACAGTGTTGAAAGCGACGTAAAACCCCAAATAAATAAAAAATAAATTCTGAGTATATTAACATACTTAAACATAAGATTAGGGATGTTGCGGTAGTACCGGTATCGTCGGTACGGTAAATAAATTAGTGGAATTCGTCATAAGTTCAGCTACTGATTTTCCGCTTTCACCACAGTATAAAGTAACTTTACTAACCTTACATACAAAATAAATGTCATAATCCACTTTTATTTGCTTTTTACTGTGATAAGACAGCCATAATGAGCCATAATAATTTGCAGCAACCATGTATTTCGTTGTTTAGTCAATCAGAATCAAGGACACATCTGTGTCATGTTAGCATTCCTGTTTTACAGTATGGAAGACTATTTGGTTCTCATGTTTTGCTAAATAAGAGACGGTTAACCGATAACTGACTGGAAAGTGCTAGACGTGAAACCGGAAGGAAAAAATCGCTAACCCAACACCCCTACATAAGATTAAACAAAATTAAACATACAAGTTCACAACAATGTTTATGTGGAATCCTCTTTCACTGACAAGCATTACTCAGGCATGATTTTGGTTTCTACACTTATGGATTGGTGACAGTCAGTTAAGTATTGAAAGACAATCGGATAGTCGTACTCTGATCACTGGCAGTTTTACTCAGGCCATTTAAAGAGATTATTGTGACCTTTGTTGAGGTAGTTTCTCAAACAAGTGCTGAGGCAGGGATAATCTTACTCCAATCACTGGTAGTATAACTCAAGCCATTTAAAAGGGATTATTGTGACATCTGTTAACAAAAAAAGTTTGTTTATTGTGTTTAAAATTTAAGTAAATATGCTTATTTGTTGGTTTTGACAATTAAAGTTATGTAAAAAGTGCCATAATGTTAGACAAATGTAAGAGAACATTATATTAATATGGTGAAGTAGTTGTTTAACTCATCTTTACCCTCTCAGAGGTTTTTGACGGTTTAAACTAGTGCTGTAACGAGTTGACTGAAACTCGAGTCGTAACTCGGTGGGCGATATTTGGGACAACATCGATTTACGTAATTTAAACTCGAGTTTTTAAGAAATAAATTATGATATACTAGTCTTGTTATAAAACCAGCACTTTTACAGTTTATCTAACCATAAAGACAACAAATTTAATGAGCAATGGTCGTTTTTTTATTTCCTTATTTACGTGGATGTTTCATAATGTGCTCATACATACCTGTCGGCAACAGAATATATTTCCTTGCAATAAAATGGTACTAAATACGTTAATGGCGGATCCCTTGATGACAATATTTGGACATTATTATTTTATTTATATTTGTGTCATTTACTCGAGTTCAACTCGCATCTAACAAGCGAGCGTCGATCTACAGAAATCACTGATGATTACAGCTCTAGTTTAAACCAGTTTTTGACACTGTCATTTTTTGACGCTAAAAACCCAACCCTGATTGAGGGTGGGCATGAATAGGTACATGGGCCTGAATTGGTCCACCACCACTACTGATATTGAGTGCACAACCATTGAGTGCTTACTTCCATTTGTACCGTGAAATTGGGAACACTGTAAAACATTGGAGGGATTGGGTATGCTAGCAGTGATGGAATCTTGTGTACGCAAATGCTGTGTACCTTATAGACTGATATCACTGCAAGTCTACCCAACTGCTGGCTATGCTAGCAATGACATAGATCTTGGGTGCACAACCATTGTGGACATAAAGTTCATTGCCATGGGTACAGGGTAGTTGGGTATGCCAGTAGTGTACACAGCCGGTGTTGGGTGTGCTAGCAGTAGTGGGTGGACTATAAGTGTGCTCAATAAATCGGCGGCAGTGTACAATCGCAGTCGTTTACTGATGTTTTCAATTATTCATCCTAAATTTTACCTTTCATAATTTATCCCAATATCCCAAGTATTTTAAAAATATTTTATTTTTATTTAATAAACTGACAAGTTTTGTCTTGAATTTCAAGTTTGTCTACCACCATATTTACATGAAGTTGGTATTTTCGGTAGATTTTATATGTTGGAACACAGTTATTCTTAGCAGATAATTAGCAGACAGCTTCATAATTTTTTGTTTACTCATTAATGCTGTCATCTTGCTATTGAATTGTCTTGTTGTAATACTTTATCTTTACATGCCTTTTTGTTCTCTTAGACGTTATTCTCTACTTGAATATTATTTGGACCTTTATATAACTGACACTACTCTGAAAATATCCCAATCTTTTTACTGTTTCACTACTATTATATCTCGTGGCGTTAAAAACTATTTCCCCAGATTGTGGCATACTGGCATTTATTTTTGGCTAAGTATCTGACCCTTATTGATCAGGACCTTAAAACTTAAACTCAACTTATTTCGTAAAGCTTTACCCAGGTGTTAATTAATAAGAACTGAAGGCTACTTTGAGTAATTTGTAATGTTTAATCTAGGGCTGTGAACGAGTACTCAAGCCTCGATAGACGAGTCGATCTTTTGCTAGTACTCGAGTCCATTTTAAATCCTCGGTTACTCACGAGGTATTGTGTTATCGCCCACATAATGAAACGCTTGTGTAAAATATGCCACATTTCAGCATTTCCGTCCCATCATATCAGTTAAAGTTATTATTTTCGCTTGAAAATGTATAATTTACTCCATATTCTATAATATCTGATCAAATAGAAGACATTTTTCTGCAGAAGTTTCGTTTCCAGAACCGACTATTTGTTTACAGAAGACTTCTAATGGTAGATACTAAATCTTGCGGTTACTCAAATTCGGGCCGGTTGTGAGAGGGCGAGTACTCGATGCCGTTTTTCAGCACCCGTCCCAGCCCTAGTTTAATCTATTAATTGTATCCACAGGATGTATCCAGTGGATACTTTGGTTTAACGTTTACTATGCCGCCGCAACCACAGCAGAGATTTTTGATGTTAACACTGTCGGCAGGAAACCACCTCCTAGCTACACCAAATTTGCAGGATATCTGTATTGGGAGGTAAGCATCTCTGGGACTGAAATTAGCCTCATTCTGAAAAACAAGATGGCCGTCCCAGGCATTTCTTTGAAAATTATCTACCTTTTTCTACTGGCTGGTTCTCATCTATCTTTTTCGGCTCGCTGGTTCTCATAAGTAGAAGGTTCAATCTCTTCATGGTTGATATGCATAACAGATTAATGTTCTCTAAAAGCTTAAAGACATTTGACCTTGAAGCTCTTCAAAGTCATCCACGGAGCACTAAAGTACCCCATTTAGCAGACTTTAAAAGTGCCTATAGCTCCCTTATTATTGGTTCTATAGGTTTGGCATGTGAAACCAGTCTATAGGAAATCATATTCTGGGAATTTTCTGATGTGGTCAGATTTAACCTTGCCCCCCCCCCCCCCCCCCCCCCCCCCCCCCTTCAAGATCAAATGTGGATAGCAAAAATTGCAAGTGCTTATATCTTGGTTATTATTGGTCCCAGAGGTTTGCAATGTGAAACCAGCTTATAGGAAATCATGGGCTGGGAATCTTCTGATATGGTCAGATTTGGCCTTGGGCCCCTCCTTCAAGGTCGTGAGTTGTCTTTCCGGCAGATACAAATTTTCATTGGTTCTTCGATGCACTACGTCTAGTTCTATGCTGGTTTTAAGATAAGTTGTTTCAGCACTTCTTGATTTGAAACAACTGAATGCACTTTCACATGTCTAGTTTCCACAAGTCAGCTGAATATGTTAATAGGCAAAGAGAACAAAGAAGGTGGGAATAGTTGGAAAGTATGGGACCCGTTACGGAGCCTCGCTCAGAAAAACCATCAAAAAAATGGAGACCACCCAACATGGGAAGTACACCTGCTCATTTTGTGGAAAGGTAAGCACACTAATGACACAAGTGAAGATATCTTTCACAAATGTAGAAGTTATAATCATTTGATGGGCTTCTTGTAGATGGAGGAATCATAATACTCCAAAGGAAGATGAGTTTCCTCTGGAAGGTTGGTATTCTCCACTGGAACACCACACTTAAGAAACTGATATCTGTGGTTGTTGGTTGGAATCTACTTGTGGCCAACATTTGAGATTCATTGAGGCTCTATACTGATGTGAATTTAGCTGTTCTGCTAGTAGCTAGTATGTAACTTTGACATCAACAAACTGTTTTTCCAAACACCTTCAGAATCCAGAATTTACCAGCACATTTAAGCATGGCATAATTTATGCACATCCAGGCATCCCAGGGGAACCTTTAAAAAAGGTTTTAGCCTTTTTTTTTGCTAAAAGAACCTTTTTTCTCCTTTTTTCTAGAAAAACCTTTTTTTAAGCTGAAAAATGGCGTGAAAACCTTTTTTAGCCTTTTTTCCCCCAAGACAAAACCTCCCCTCCCCCCCCCCCCCCCCAGCAGTCAATTTGTTGATTAAAAGTTAATTTTGTTGTTCATACTTTTAATGTATATGTCGCTATAATTGAGTGTTTCAGACTGTTTGACTTCTGTTCAGATCATACAGTGAAGTTGACATGGTGATACCAACAAAATGTTTGGTCTGAGAGGTGTTAACAGTCTGAAACAGCAGTAATCAGTCTCCAAGAAAGCCTAAAACGTAGGAAGGTATACATTTGTTATATTCCCAGCAGAAATTCAGGGATATACTTATTTCACTTTGTTGCACTGCCACTGTATGTTTTGTGTGCGCGATAACTCAAAAACACTTTCATGGATTCATTCCAACTTGGGACACACATGTATTTGGAGATGAACCGTAACCTAAGGGCTTCCAAAATGGCAGCATGGACAAATTTTATGAGCTTTTTCCCACTTTAAGCCCTATAGCTTTCAAACTTTGTCCCTCGCCCGCCTAATATCTTTTCTGATAATATATTAATATGTTATTTTTCTATATGCCAAAAATCAAGGCTTTAAGTTGACATTGAACCTGTGTATGATACTCAAAGACCCATCTTGGGGACTTTTTTCCGGGTTTTTACCCCACAGCCCTTAAGGGGCTGTGGGGGTATTGTTTTCACCCATGGTGTCCGGATGGGCAGGCGGGCGGCGGGAAGTAGTTTGTCCGGGCTGTATCTCAGAAACCGTAAGGTGTAGGAAGTTCATACTTGGCAGGGACATTGGTTGGGGGGTGTAGGTGTGCAACGTCATGGTCTGACCTTGATTTGACCTTGCCGTAGTGACCTTGAGTTTGAAAATCTTGTCCGGGCTATATCTCGGCAACCATAAGGTGTAGGAAGTTGATACTTGGCAGGGACATTAGTTAGTGGCAGGGACATTAGTTAGGGGCTCTGGGTGTGCAACGTCATGGTGTGACCTTGATTTGACCTTTGACCTTGCCGTAGTGACCTTGACCTATAAAATCTTGTCCGGGCTATATCTTGGAAACCATGAGGTGTAGGAAGCTGATACTTGGTGAGGACATTGGTTGGGGGTAGTAGGTGTGCAACATTATGGTCTGACCTTGATTTGACCTTTGACCTTGCCGTAGTGCCCTATAAAACCTTGTCCGGGCTATATCTCAGGAACTGTAAGGTGTAGGAAGTTGATACTTGGTAGGGACATTGGTTAGGGGTGTAGATGTGCAACGTCATAGTGTGACCTTGATTTGACCTTTGCCGTAGTGACCTTGACCTATAAAACCTTGTCCGGGCTATATCTCGGAAACTGTAAGGTGTAGGAAGCTGATACTTGGTGAGGACATTGGTTGGGGGTAGTAGATGTGCAACATCATGGTGTGACCTTGATTTGACCTTGCCGTAGTGAACTTGACCTATAAAACCTGGTCCGGGCTATATCTTGGAAACCGTAAGGTGTAGGAAGTTGATACTTGGTAGGGACATTGGTTAGGGGGTGTAAGTGTGCTACGTCATAGTGTGACCTTGATTTGACCTTTGACCTTGCTGTAGTGACCTTGACCTACAAAATCTTGTCCAGGCTATATCTCAGACTGTAAGGTGTAGGAAGTTTATACTTGGTAGGGACATTGGTTGAGGGTTTTAGGTGTGCCACGTCATGGTGTGACACTGATTGACCTTTGACCGTGCTGTATTGACCTTTAAAATCTTGTTGCACCTTTGGGTCTGTCTGTTGATGGAGATTAAGCACTGTTAAAGTCATATTAGAATTCATTAAGAATTTCATTTTGCAAGTTCCCATTGTAACAGATGGAATTTCATCAAGTGAGCCACATGCTTTTCTCCAACACCACACATAAGCATTCATTGAATGTATTGCCACTTCTGTATGCATGGGTAATATTCAAAACATCCAAACCATAATTCGGCCATTTTTAGTTTACCGATAAGTGCTGTCATTTTATTATTAAATTGTTTTGTTTTAATACTTTATCTTTACATACATTTCTTTTCCTTAGATATTATTTTCTCTACTTAAGCATTATTTGGACCTTAATATAACTTACACAGCTCTGAAAGTATCTTAAACTTTGTACTGTTATACTACTTCTGTATCTCATGGTGTTGAAAAATATTTCCCCAGGCTGTGGGGTACGGGCATCTCTGATGCTATTTTTTATTTTTTTCACAAATTATGCTTTCTATTTTTGAAATGCAATGTCTGGAAAATTTTAACTCTGTAGTTTACATTTTAAAATGACATTCAGGTCTCTAAGAGATACCCACCAGGACCCATTTTTACCCCATAGCCCTTAAGGGCTGTCAGGGTATTGTTTTCACCCATGGTGTCTGGGTGGGCGGGCGGCGGGAAAAAGTTTGTCCGGGCTGTATCTCAGAAACCGTAAGGTGTAGGAAGTTGATACTTGGTAGGGACATTGGTTAGGGGGTGTAGGTGTGCAACGTCATGGTCAGACCTTGATTTGACCTTGCTGTAGTGCCCTTGAGTTTGAAAATCTTGTCCGGGCTATATCTCGGAAACTGTAAGGTGTAGGAAGTTGATACTTGGTAGGGACATTGGTTAGGGGGTGTAGTTGTGCAACGTCATGGTCTGACCTTGATTTGATCTTTGACCTTGCCGTAGTGACCTTGACCTATAAAATCTTGTCCGGGCTATATCTCGGAAATCGTAAGGTGTAGGAAGTTGATACTTAGTAAGGACATTGGTTAGGGGGTGTAGGTGTGCCACATCATGGTCTGATCTTGATTTGACCTTTGACCTTGCCGTAGTGACCATGACCTATAAAATCTTGTCCGGGCTATATCTCGGAAACTGTAAGGTGTAGGAAGTTGATACTTGGTAGGGATATTGGTTAGGGGGTGTAGTTGTGCAACGTCATGGACTCATGGTCTAACCTTGATTTGACCTTGCCATAGTGACCTTAACCTATAAAATCTTGTCCGGGCTATATCTCGGAAACCGTGAGGTGTAGGAAGTTGATACTTACTAGGGACATTGGGTAGGGGGTGTAGGTGTGCAATGTCCTGGTCTGACCTTGATTTGACCTTGCCGTAGTGACCTTGACCTATAAAATCTTGTCTGGGCTGAATCTTGGAAACTGTAAGGTGTAGGAAGTTGATACTTGGTAGGGACATTAGTTAGGTTTTATAGGTTTGCATTATCATGGTGTGACCTTAATTTGACCTTTGACCTTGTCGTAGTGACCTTGACCTTTAAAATCTTGTTGCACCTTTGGGTCTGTCTTTTGATGCAGATTAAGCACTGTTAAAGTCATATTAGAATTTATTAAGAATTTTACTTTTATAACTTCCTATTGTAAGAGATGGAATTTCATCAAGTGAGCCACAGATTTTGCTCAAACACCACACATTGAATGTATTACCACTTCTGTATGCATGGTAATATTCAAAACATCTAAACCATAATTCGGCCATGCAGATGTAGATAAAGAGTGTTGTAATTTTAGTTTACTGATTAATGCTGTCATCTTGTTATTGAATTATCTTGTTTTAATACTTCATCTTTACATGCATTATCTTTCTTTTAGACATTATTTTCTCCATTTAAACATTATTTGGACCTTTATATAACTGACAGTGCTCTGAAAGTATCCTGAACTTTGTACTGATACAGTACTTCTATATCTCATGGTGTTAAAAATATTTCCCTAGGCTGTGGGGTATGGGCATCTCTGATGCTATTTTATACACTTGTTGCCACTTTAATGCAGCTTACCAAGCTAAAATCTCAGGTGGGGAAAGTTGTTAGTTAGTTGATATTTAGACAATTTTTAAAGCCCATAAAGATCCCACATGTAACTTATTGCATCCACTGTGTAGAGATTTTCTCATTACCCCTCTAGAGGCTAGGGTATTATAGGTCGGCTTCTCAAATTTGCTGGATATATTCATAATAATAAAATCTTGCCTGGGAATATTTTTGGCCTCGTTTTGAAAAAGAAGGTGGCCACCAAGGTGTTTTTCGACTTTCAGCAGGGAGTTTTGTTGGCCCTCTACAGCAAAGGGTATTAGAGGTAGAGATCTCAAATTTGCAGGATATCTTTATCATTACAAAATCTTGGCTGGAAATATTTTTGGTCTCATTTTGAAAAACAAGATGGCCACCACGGGTGTTTGTTTTACATCATGAAAAGTGCTTATATCTCCCTTATTATTGGTCCTATAGGTTTGGCATAAAAAGCCAACCTATAGAAATTCTTGGGCTGGGAATCTTCTGATATGGTCAGATTTGACCTTGGGCCCCTCCTTCAAGGTCAAATGAAGATAGCCAAACTTAAATGTGCTAAAAGCTCGCTTCTTCTTGGTCCTAGCGGTTTGCAATGTGAAACCAACCTATAGAAAATCATGAGCTAGGAATCTTCTGATGTGGTCAGATTTGACCTTGGGCTCCTCCTTCAAGGTCAAATGAGGATAGCCAAAGTTAAAGGTGCTTAAACTCACTTGTTAGTGCTCCTATAGGTTTGCAATATGAAACCAACCTATACAGGGTGTATCCAGTCATGGAAAACCTGGAAAAGTCATGGAAATTGACCATAACCACTGTCACCCAGGACATATCCCACATAATCACCACGGTCATACTTTAGTTTCAGCTCTGACTCCCTCAATATTCTGGAGTCATGGGTACTGCCTGGCCACCTAAGAAATACATATAATTTTACATTTCAAATAGTCTTCCAAACATTAAAAAAAAAAAACTTTCACATTAATTACACTCCAGCAATAATCTTAACACCATCCCATACTTTTTTTATTATTATTATACAAAGTACTAAAAGAATAACACAAATGATTTTACCATTGAAATGAAAAGTTTCAATATGTACTCATACAATTGACATATGAAGGCATTGTGTCTTCACTCATTCCCCAGATGGCAGCACATTTTTATTGCGTTAATACATCCTATCCAATGGACAATTGCCAAACCGGTCGGCGCAGACCGGCCCGCCAAACGCCAGAAAAAGACGTCCTGTGTTTCCACCGGCTGGCCGGTCCCAGTACTGTACATTCGCAAGGTGGCGCATGGTATTTACTTCCTGTCTAGACAACATGACGTCATAGCATCTTTTTCGTTTGGCGCGTGTACTGTGCAGACGTGTTTTCATCATCTCCAGATATTTTAAGGAAAAGTGTGCATTATGACGGATTTTCAACCTTATATGTGGATGTTTTCAGTGTAGAAGTTTTATCTACTGATCAAGCATGGATATACAGTTAGAAATCTGCTGGAAACGCTCCCTAGTTGACTCAATTTTATTTTGATGATAGGGCAGTAATCAACGAGAATTATGAAGGCAGCCAATTTTGCTAGTTTCCTCCCATTCAACCATTGTGTTGTTAGGGGCAGATCGACTTTATTGAGGAATTATGGATTTACTATTTGCAGGTATTTTTATCTGTGTCTTTGTTTGAGTGTTCAATCTATAACCTTCCAGCTACTGTCACCATAGTAACGTCTTAGAAATCACGAAAACCTCAGTCTATGTAGTTTTGAGCACTGTAAATAGAAGGAATTCCCCAAGGTGCATTCTTCATCAGAGCTCACTGGTACAGACTTCTCTGCTGTAAAGCATCAGTCACACCAGCCCAGCTCGACTATTTTTCATCAGAAGCAAGAGATGAATTCTTCAGATTTCTTCAGAGCGCACTGGTCCAGACATGTTTGCTGTAAAGCATTAGTCGACCCGCAAGCTTATATATATATATATTTATTTATCTACACTGGAGGAATTCCATCAGAAGAACATGAAGTCTACTATTGTGATATCAGTCCCTCCCTTGCGGACCCGGCTTTGTTGTCGGTAGTGAGGGTTGTGGATGGCCAGTTAACTGGTTTTATCACGAAAGGAAGAAGGAATTTCATCTACAAATCTTCAGAGCGCACTGGTCCAGGCTCCCCTGTTTTTAAAGCATCAGCCGGCCGGCCAGCTTAAAAGAACGCGACCCCTGACGTCATATCCAGTCAGCCAATCACGTTCCTTCCTTCCAACTCACGAAGCTGGTCACGTGTTTTCACCGACCAGGAAGGTCGGAAGTGCGTTCTTCAGAACTCACGTCTACTGTGACTACAGTCCCTGCTTTGCAGACCCGGCCTGGTTGTCGGTAGTGGGGTTTTGTGGACTGTAAAGTTGCCGGTAAAGCATCACACAAAGAACGCGAATACTGACGTCATCCCCAGTCAGCCAGTCGCGTGTCCTTCCGAACAATCACGAAGCAGGTCACGTGTTTTCACCGACCAGGAAGGTCGGAAGTGCGTTCTTCAGAACTCACGTCTTTTGTGATTCCAGTCCCTGCCTTGCAGACCCGGCTTCGTTGTCGGTAGTGGGGTTTGTGGATGAGCAGAATACTGCACATTTGCATGTTTAAGTATCACAAAAGAATGTCACAACTGACGAGCTCCAATCAGCCAATCGCGTGTCTTCCGACCAGCAAGCTGGTCACGTGACACACCAAACACCAAGTGTTTCTAAAAATAGTTCACAAGGGCTTTCCCAGCAACTGTCAAATCTACAAATAAGACGTGCGATTAAAGAAATTCTTTAATTAATGGAGGAAACCTACAACAAGCTGAATTCAACACAGATGATAGTTGTAAAATTGCTTTAGCAACTGTGTACAGAGTGTACTGACTGGTAACACAGTTTTGTACACTTCAACAACTGGTTACAGAGTGTACCGGCTGGTACTGACTGCACAGCCTTGTACTCTTGCTTCAACAACTGGTTACAGAGTGTACCGACTGGTACTGGTTACACAGCCTTGTACACTTGCTTTAACAACGGGTTACAGAGTGTACCGACTGGTACTGGCTACACAGTCTTGTACACTTGCTTCAACCTACTGGTTACAAAGTCAGTAAAATTATATTTGATCAAATAAAGCATGGAAATAAAGTAAATGTGCTTTTTAAATATAAAAGATGCAAAACACAATGAAATAAAAGGGTGAGATGATTATATTACGGAATTATCAACTAGTCGATCTCTGAAAATGGTAGTCGGTTCATGTTCACGGACCGTAATAATCGACTAGTACGGTTAATTGTTTCAGCACTACTAACAGGGTGTTGGCGACACATTCCTTACTGTACAGTGCTTCAACCCAACTGGTTACATTAAAAAATAAAAAAAAATTTAAAAAAAAGCTGGCTAAATATAGACCAGTAGCTGTCAAAATTCATGGATGACCCCAGCCTGCCAGTTTTTTGTTACAGAGAATTACTAGTTACAGTAAAGTACCGAGTATGGAGCCCGGGTACCGGACAGAGTTACCTCAGGTTTATTTGGTTACAGAGAATTCTTAGACCAGTCAGTGGTCTTGATGATATGACAGGGATATGACAGTGACCCTTATCACACCTCTCAACAACCTGTTATCGGTGCTGGACTTGACTGGAGAGATAATAAATTTTGTCATCATGTCCGGCCAGGGGTCAGACATCTCACAAATGACAATTGCTCTGTAAATACTGCACCTTGCAGGCTGCTGGCCCGGGGCGAAGAGTCTATTAATGTGAAAAGTTGTGTCAGCCCCACTGGACCACAATAAGAACAGAGAGACTGTTAACCTGGATCATTGTCACCAGACTGGACCAGTGTCCGGAGGGACAGAAAATGCTGGTCAGAATACCAAATGTCCCAAATGTGGCACACAGTCTGCCTATAGGTTCCAGACTAAGCCCTTTTTGGAAACGTAGGAACCCTTGGGGGCTGGACCCTAGGTAGTACAACTGTTGAAGGAGGGATACCTATGTCCATATACCTATACAAGAACAATCCAGGAAATGCCTGAGATTTCACATCCAAGGTCGGACATACCAGTTCAAGGCCCTGCCATTCAGTTGGTCCACAGCACCTTTGGAGTTCACCGTGATACCAAAGCAGGTGAAATGGATAGCCATACACAAGGATTTAAGAAGCCACCTGTACCTAGATCACTGGTTGGTGAGAGCCAGATCCCACATACACAGGAACTAGTAAATAATGTGTCAGCAACTGGGTTGGCTGATGAACTTAGAGAAATCAGAGCTGGAGCCCAAACAAGACTTCGATTTTGTAGGCTACCAGTTCGACTTCAGTTCTGATCGGTTCCGACCGACTCTGGACTGGTGACAGAACCTTCAAGAGACTGTTAAAACTGCTATCCCTACCGGCTTGCCCGGTCCGGGAATTCATGTCCTTGACAGGTTACTAACATCTACAGAAAGCATGTTAATCTAGGCAGACTTCATATGAGACCCATACAGTGGCATCTCAAAAACAACTGGAGGGTATCCAGAATCACTGCAAAAGGTGATCCAAGTCCCCAGGTCCCTGCACCCCCATTTACATTGGCGGCTGAAGGAAGACAATGCACTTACAGGCCAACCATTACACCCAATAAAACATGCTCTGCAAATATTTACAGACGCATCAATAGAAGGGTGGGGCGCTCACTCAGATGAGCACTTGGCAAGAGCAACCTAGTCCCCTCCGGGAAGCAAGTTGTATATGAACTATCTAGAACTTAAAGCAGCCTTTCTGGCTTTAAAAGAGTTCCAAGACCTTTGCTCAACAAGATAGTACTTGTAGTACTTGTAGCAACTGACAACACCACAGTAGTGTCATACATAAAGGAAGGAGGAATGAGGTTGGGCCCACTTTGTGCCCAACTATGGAGAATCTTGACCTGGTGTACCAGGAAACAAGTGACTCTAAAGCACGACACATTCCAGGCCGGCCTAATGTGGTAGCAGACAGGCTGTCCAGGCTAGGCCAGACCATCCCAACAGTGGTTTCTCCTTCCAGAGGTCTTCCACTCTATGCAGTAGGTGGCACCGGCCCAAAATAAACTTATTTGCCGCGAGGTTCAACAACAAGTCACCTCTGTTTTGTGTCACTGGTACCGGATCCCCTGGCCACAGCAGTGGATGTGCTCAGTCGGCCATGGTAGGATCTAAAAGCATATACCTCACCATCAGCCATATTGGGCAAAGTGGTGAAGTTGCAAGACTCCCCATGTAAGAGAATCATTCTGATTGCTCCGGGGTGTCCCAACATGCCTTGGTTTTGGGATCTAGTGGCCATGTCCAGCCACATCCCGCTGAGTCTGCCCAATCTGTCCAGCCTGTTCACAGCCATTCGATCAGATCCCTCACAGAAATCTGACAAATCTTAATCTCCATGCAGGGCTCCTAGAGCCTCCGCAATCGAGGAGCAGGACTTGTCTGAGGCAGTGGCAGCAAGAATTGAGGCTCCTCAAAGGAGGGTCAATCAGATCAGTCTATGAGGCAAATGGGTCATTTTTACCAAGTGATGTATCATTCATCAGGTGGACTTCGGGCACCACCTGTAAAGTCAGTTGTTTACTTCCTTAGGTACCTGTTTCAGGACAGGAAGTTGCAGCCCAGTACCATTGATGGTTACAGGTCAGCCATTGCTGATGGTCTAGAAATTTGCCCATCAATTTTAGTAAGGATGATAATCTCACTCGTCTCCTGGATAGCTTCCACTGAGACAGACCCAAAGGCCGGAGGGTAACCCCTTCCTGGAACCTCTCCCTGGTTTTTTTACCAGCTGACAAGATTCATTTTGAACCAATTAAAGGCCTCCTTGAAGCATTTGACCTTCAAGGCAGTTTTCCTCTTGGCCCTGGGTTCGGGCAAGCGTAGAAGTGAGATACATGCCTGGCAAACAGCCCAACACCATTGATGGTTATAGGTCACTCATTGTTGATAAACTGGAAATTCACCCTTTAACATCAGTAAGGACGAAAATCTCGATAGTTTCCTCAGAGACAGACCCAGAGGCAGGAATGGCATACCCTCCGGGAACTTCTCACTGGCGGTGCACCAGCTGAGACTCCTTTTGATCCAATCAAGGAGGCCCCCTTGAAGCATTTGACCTTCAAGACGGTATTCCTCTTGGCCCTTGGGTCGGGCAAGTGCAAAAGTGAGATTCATGCCTGGCAAAACTGATATATTGGACACCAATCCGATTGGTCAAAGGTGTCCCTGTATCCATCACCCAGCTTTCTATCCTAGAATCAGCTGGCCATAGAGTGTCCAGTGTGGCCCCTGGGGTTATAACAGCCCTGGCCTCGACTCTGGATAGATCCCTCAAGTCTGACAGGTCCCTCTGTCCGGTCAGAGCATTATGCTACTATTTGGACAGGACCTCGGACATCAGGCAGAATAAGGAGGTGGTTTTTGTCTCCTTTAAGAAAGGTTTCAACAAAGACATCTCACCTGCCACTATCTCCTCTTGGATCAAGCAGACTGTGATCCTATGTTATGAGCTCTCTGACCAGGAGGCCCACATTTAACATCAGGTTAAAGCCCATGATATCAGGGTCTTTGCTGCTTCTAAGGCCTTCCAGTCGGGAGTCTCCTTAGATCCAATCTTGTCAGCCTGCCACTGAAGTCACAATACCTTCACACAGTTCTATATGAAGGGCGGGGCTTGGGCTGATTCAGAGCTTTACCAATTGGGCTCGGTAGTGGCTGCTCAGCAGATCCACAAGTGGCCCTTAGATTGAGGAGATTTGTATATATGTATAAACAGTTTCTTCATGTACATAAGAATTAAGTGTGGCGTGCTTCCTTTGGGAGGTTTATTTGCATTCTGGGACTGAACTCATCCCTCTCTTCCCCTACCTCAGAGCAGGTCTGCAAAAAAGGGGGGGGGGGGGGGGGGGGCGGTATAGCCCCGGGTAACCGGCTGCTGGCAACCGACCATGGCCTTGCAGGGTTTCCTGACCTTAAAGTCAACCCAGGCCTGGACCTATAGGTCTCCTGACGAAGTCAGCCTAGACGACTGTAGGTTAAAATTTGCTATTACTTGTGAGTTGACATAAGTCCCTAGTAACTTACCCGCTGACCAAGCGGTAGTTATTCAGCAATTGTCCATTGGATAGGATGTATTAACGCAATAAAATTGCAAATTTAATAAGTAAATTAAATTTTTATAAGTTAATACCCTATCCAATGGACACACAAGACCCTCCCACCGACCCCGCTATCAGCTTACTAGGGGTCTAATAGTTTTAGACAACGAAAAAGATGCTATGACGTCATGTTGTCTAGACAGGAAGTAAATACCATGCGCCACCTTGCGAATGCACAGTACTGGGACCGGCCAGCCGGTGGAAACACAGGACGTCTTTTTCTGGCGTTTGGCGGGCCGGTCTGCGCCGACCGGTTTAGCAATTGTCCATTGGATAGGGTATTAACTTATAAAAATTTAATTTACTTATTAAATTTGCAAGTTTGTTATTGTGGGATTAGTGGCCATGACCTTATGCATATGCACTGATTATAATGAAATCATATGATTGGTGCATGACTGAGACTTGAAGTGTGTCATGTTTACTGAAAGTGTATTTTGTGTGAAAAAACCTGTTTCCAGTTTACTGTGATGCAAATAGGGATATAATTACACATTTTAAGTAAACCAAGACAGACTTTACTGTGAGCATAACAAATCAGAAATTTGGAATAGAATATACAGTATTCTTTGGGAAATCTATGTTTTGGTATTGTGATGTAACAATATAATACTAAGCACAGATTTTCTTTGGAATTTTTGATACTTTATTTTGCTGTACTCAGTACTGTATGGGATAAAAATAACATGGCCTTGCTTTTGTGTGTTGGCATGAATGAATGATAAGACACTATGTATTTTACGAAATAGTGAAGACTTGCAAAATGGATAAATATTTACCTTGACACAACACTGGTGATTATGCTGCGGTGATCAACTGTCACTTGGTTATTAATTGAGTGAACACCCTTACGGTTGACGTAAGTTTCTTCATTTTCAATAGGAGCCAATATTCTTGTGTGTGTTCCATCTATCAGTGCAGCCACTTCTGGAAATTGGTAGTTTCTGAAAAACCCCTCCTGTACCTGTCTCAATGCATCTCCTTGAGGGTAGCGAATTTCATGTTGCAGGTGCTGCACAATAGAATTTAAAACTCTTTCCAAAATCCTTGAAGTGGTGCTTTTTGAAATTCGTAAACTGTCTCCAACTGTTCGCATCATATCCCCTGTGGCTAAAATTCTTAGTGCACAGCAAAGCTGTAACACTGGGAAAATTGGTGATGAACGATTTGTTGCTGCAGATAGGTTATTTTGAATTGCGTTCAAAAAATAATTGTTCACCTTGAAATTCAATTGAGTTTTCAAGGACTCCTTTAAGGAAGGAGGCTTTGTGAAACAGATTTTTTAAAGGAGGGAGAAAATCAAGAAAATTTAAGGTGACCTTTATCTTGAGGCTTCGTGAAACCGGCCCCAGGTTTTGGAAAATTCATAAAAAGTCATGGAAATTAAAAGGCATCCTTTCACGAAACGGTGTTGTTCCTTTCTTCCATCCAGCATTTCAATACAAGGATACGTTTATGTAATCAGATCAAATTTTGTCGTCTTCCACATCGCACTGTACTGTGACAGGAACCTTGTGAGTGGTTCTCAAAGGTAAAGCCGGAAGTTTGGCCTCGGTACATTCTTTTTCATGCCACAAAGCATGTAAAAGGTCCTTAATTTTAAAGCTTCGGTCATGGAGAAGTCATGGAAAAGCCATGGAAAAATTATTGAAATTTAGTGGATACACCTTGCCTATAGGAAATCATGGGATGGGAATCCTCTGATGTGGTCAGATTTGACCGTGGGGCCATCCTTCAAGGTCAAACGAGGATATCCAAAGTTTGAAGTGCTTATAACTCGCTTATTCTTGGTCCGAGAGTTTTGCAATGTCAAACCTACTTATAGGAAATCATGAACCGTGAATCATCTGATGTGTTCAGATTTGACCTTGGGTTCCTCCTTTAAGGTCAAATGAGGATAGGCAAATTTAAAAGTGCTTTAAGCTCATTTATTATTGGTGTTAGAGGTTTATATTATGAAATCAACCCATAGGACACCATGAGCTAGGAATCTTCTGTTGAGGTCAGATTTGACCTTGGGGGCCCTGCTTCAAGATCAAATGACGGTAGCCAAACTTAAAAGTGCTTACAACTTGCTTATTATTGTATCCACCGGAGGCAACTGGTGGATACTTTGGTTTAGCGTTCACTACGCCGCCGTGCGTAGAGATTTTCGGTGTTAACACTCTTGGAGGAAAACTACACCAGCTAGGTTCAGCAAATTTGCAGGATATCTTCATTGGGGGGGTAACCTTCTCTGGGACTGAAATTAGCTTCATTCTGGAAAACAAGATGGCCGCCGTGGGCATTTCTTTGAAAATTATCTACATTTTTCTACTGGATGTTTCTCATGGGTAGAAGGTCAAATCTCTTCATAGGTGATATGTGTAACAGATATACATGTCCTCTACAAACTTGCAGACATTTGACCTTGAAGTTCTTAATTCAAGGTCATCCACAGAGTGCCATAGTACCCCACATAGCGGACTTTAAAAGTGCCTACATCTTCCTTATTATTGGTCCTAGAAGTTTGCAATGTGAAACCAACCTATAGAAAAAATGGGCTGCGAATCTTCTGATGTTGTCAGATTTGAACCTGGAACCCTCCTTCAAGGTCAAATGAGGATAGCCAAACTTAAAAGTGCTTATAACTCACTTATTATTGGTCCTAGAAGTTTGCAATGTGAAACCGACTTATAGGAAATCATGGGCTGGGAGCCTTGTGATGTGGTCAAATTTGACCTTTGACCCCCACTTCAAGGTCAAACGATGATTCACTGGCTTTGGTGAGTTGTCTTTCAGGTGGATACAGATTTACATCGGTTCTCGGGTGCGTAGGTCTAGTTGTAAAATGCTGTTTAACTTCGAAACCACATTATTTGTTCTTTTCCGGTAGATACATCTTCCATCTGGCCACAGATGCGTCCGTGGTCTTTTTCTGCATTTTACATATATTTTGATTAAGAAAGTAATTTTTAGAAATTTTTCTTATTTTTGTTTCATCTTGATAAACTAACATAAACCAAGTTTTTTTGTAAGTGAAGTTTACCACTTTTTATGTAAAACATTTTAAAATCTAAGTTTTCTAGCTGTAATCCTTATTGAGTATTGAGGGTATTTAAATTTAAACCAGAACTTGATCTGTGTACTGTGACAAATATCAGCTTTTTTCGGGCAACCTTTTCCTTTCAATATCTGCTTTTCCCCCTTGTATGAAATGTATTTTGGCATGCATATTCCTTGGGATATATCCCTCAATGAGTGGCGTTTCTGTTTTGTTTTGTGGGGATGTTATGTGGTAGTAGATACTATGACATTTATGTGTTTGCCTTTGGTGCATGTGTGTGTTATTTTTTCCATATATAAGAAAAAAATCCAAAATTCTTGAGATATAAGTCAATCTCCTACATAATTCTCCTGTTACATAATGTGTCTGCACACTGAGTGAAGTGGTTGATAGGGATATGAAGATGTATTCATTTCTTTTCATCAAGGGATATGCTTACAGTAAATCTTTTTGGGGGTAAACAATTCAAACAAGGACATTTATCTTTAGGTTCGGGGAAGTAGTGGAAAGAGCATTGTGGAAAGAATGCCTTACCTGTTTTGAGAGAATGGGAAAGGCCTTTAATAATATGTAAAAACCCTAGGCTTTCATGATATTCAGATATAGTCATGTGTGAATTAAAAATGTTAAAAACATGTGCCAACTGACTTTGTGTATTTTTTTTTACAATGGAACAATAAAGGATTTCACAAATACGATTATCTTAAGCATATTTATCTTATAAAAATATTAAATAGCATTGAATTAAAATAAAATGCCTCAAAGATACACAACATATGAATGTCCTATCTATAGCCAATTATAGTTTACTACAGTGTATCTTTATCATTATAAATCTAGGATTAAAGATCTCCCGGAAAAAAATTATGATCCCAAATTTACAGCAAAAATGATATATTCGTTTCATAAAATATACCACTCTACGAAACACATTAAAGCTCACATTCTGCTTACAGTCTAATACTGCAACTGATGCAGTTTTTAGATAATCCACTTTTCCATCAGATACAAAACACAGTGAAGCTTACCTTCTCCTTACAGTCTCATACCACAGCTACTACAGCTTTATTAACTGAAGTCTCCATCCGGGCTGCTCGTTTTTGTTAGCAAAACCTTTTTCTAGTTGTATTTGTAATCTCACATTTCCCTGTCCAAGCCTTAGCAGACCTATTTTATTGCAGGAGAATATGAAGAGACGGGCAGTTGGCATCTGGAATTGCAAGAGCTGTAGAAAAACTGTGGCAGGTGGAGCATATGTGTACAGGTAGGTGCAGATGAGATCTGTATCTTTCTGCAAATGTATGTATTGATCTGTTGAGTAGATAGGAGTAAAATACACATGTTTAGGGTAAAGGTAGGTACAATAAAAAACTGCGCAGGTAATAATAGGTAAAGCATCTATCAAAACTTTGTAATTTAGCACGAGACAGAAAAGTGTGTAGGTTATTGCATGAGACAGAAAAGTGTGTAGGTAATTGTTAAGTTCACATGGAAAATCAAGTTAATACTGTTCTTGTATCGTTACATGATCGAATTGAAATAATTATGTCAGCTGACTTATCTGTTCCCCAGAACCATTACAAGGGAGGTACCCCCACCTAAAGTGTGAAAATTTCAGCATTTTATCACAATTTTCTCATCGACTATTGCAGGGATTTCTCTCTTATCTTGCACATATATACTAGGCCACAAATAGATTCCCTTGTGTGAGTATCGGGCCTGGATCTTTCTTAATTATTGTATCCACCAGATACTATGGATTAGCATGAGTACACCACCACAGTGTGTAGAGATTTTCTTGTTACCCCTCTAGAGGCCAGGGTACTAGAGGTAGACTTCTCATATTGGCATATATTCATAACCACAAAATCTTGCCTGGGAATATTTTTGGCCTCATTTTGAAAAACAAGATGGCCACCACAGGTGTTTTTCGACTTCCATCAAGGACTTTTGTTGGCCCTGTAGAGCAAAGGGTATTACAGGTAAAGATCTCTAATTCAAAGGATGTGTTCATCATTACAAAATATTGACTGGGAATATTTTTTAGTCTCATTTTGACAAACAAGATGGCCGCCATGGGCGTTTCTTAAGTGCTTATAACTCCCTTATTATTGGTCCTAGAAGTTTGCGATGTTAAACCAACCTATAGGAAGTCATGGGCTAGGAATCTTTTGGTGTGGTCAGATTTGACCTTGGGGGCCCCTCCTTCAAGGTCAAACGAGGATACCCAAACTTAAAAGTGCTTATAACTTGCTTATTTTTGGTCCTAGATGTTTGAGATGTGAAACCAACTTATAGGAAATCATGGCCTGGGAATCTTTTGGTGTGGTCAGATTTGACCTTGGGCCCCTCCTTCAAGGTCAAACGAGGATACCCAAACTTAAAAGTGCTTATAACTCACTTATTTTTGGGCCTAGAGGTTTGGAATGTGAAACCAACTTGTAGGAAATCATGGGCTGGGAATCTTTTAATGTGGTTAGATCTGACTTTGGACCCCTCCTTCAAGGTCAAACAAGGATACCCAAACTTAAAAGTGCTTATAACTTGCTTATTTTTGGTCCTAGAGGTTTGGGATGTGAAACTAACTTAGAGGAAATCATGAGCTAGGATTCTTCTGATGTGGTCAGTTTGACCTTGGGTCCCTCCTTTAAAGTCAAACGAGGATAGCCAAACTTAAAGTGCTAAACTCGATTATTTTTGGTCCTAGAGGTTTGCAATGTGAAACCAACTTATAGGAAATCATGGACTGGGAATCTTTTTATGTAGTCAGATTTGACCTTCGGCCCCTCCTTCAAGGTCAAACAAGTATAGCCAAAATTAAAAGTGCTTATAACTCACTTATTCTTGGTCCTAGAGGTTTGCAGTCTGACACCAACCTATAGGAAAACGTGGCCTAATAATCTTTTAATGTGGTCAGATTTGACCTTGGGCTCCTCCTTCAAGGTTAAGCGATGGTTGATTGGCTTTGGTGAGTTGTCGTTCTGGTGGATACAATTTGCATCGGTTCTCCGATGCATTAGGTCTCTGATGCTATTTTCTTCTTTCACTTCTACTCTGAAACTCAAAACACACAGCTGACACAGAGCCCATTCGCAGGCACTGATACAGCTTTCAAATAAATGTGCCATTGTTTCATAGTTCAAATTGGCCACATAATCGACAAATGTCGAAGTCAGATAGTTTAAGTTTTTGGACAAATTCTTGTGTACCAAGATTCCTTCAGACAATTCTATATAGGAACCATATGAAACTGTTATTGTAAATAGTGAAAAAGTTTATAAGCCTGTACTTAATTTTAAAGGTCAAGAGCAACACAGCAAGAGCAAAGATCAAATGAAGGTCCCACCATGACGTTGCACACCTTCGTCCCCTAACCAGTGTCCCTACTAAGTATCAACATTTTTTAAACATTTTCATAGATAGCCAGTACAAGATAGTTTCAAACTCACTGTCACTACGACAAGGTCAAAGGTCAAATCAAGGACAAGCCATGATGTTGCACACTTAGTTCCCTATTGTAATATATTGTTTAAGGGAAAAATATTTTAAAAGTGAATGTGTGTATTTCAGCACCACAGCAGCTGCCACAGTCAGAAGTGCAGTCAGAAGATTGAGAGAAAATCAGTCGGCATAAAGATCCCTCTTGTATTATAAACATTTTGAAAAGTAATAAAAAAAGAACTGCCATATTTGGTGTTTTATTAAGTCCAGACACAAGATACTTTTGGTAGTAAAATTTGTATAAAGAAGGTAGATATGAAATTGATTTTGTTAGTATTTACTATTTATTGAATTCTGATGATATTCTGGTATTGAAGATAGGTCATTAATAATACAGACCAAAGAATCATTAAGGGAAATGTAACCGCCATAGTCTTTTTTAAAAGAACACAGTTTGTGTAGAAAGAGGAGATTCGTACCTACACTTCAGATGGCATATTTAGGCTCAAAAGTATAATACAGTTTGTATGACAGGTGTCAAATTTTAGGGGGCAGAGTGCTAGTGTTAACTCACGCAGCTACACCACAATCATAGTAGATTCAGGTTCTATCACAGTACGCTGTCCCAACCTCCAGTCTCTGTTTCACATCTTGTTTTAGGTTGTAAAATGGACATTTGGTCATTCCCAATTGAATCTAGACAAATATAATTGGCATGTATTGTTCATGAAATAAATTTAAAATGTGGTTGATCTGGTGCTATAACTAGTAGTATTCGAAACCGTACTACTAGTGCTATTTGAAACAGTAAATCATATTTGGGTTTCACCTCACTTCAACCCGTGTATTGGTCCCATCATGACAGGCGAGGGGATGGAGGAAAGGAATGGGTACTGGGTTGTCTAGATTCTATACTGAAAACCATTGGACACTGGCAAGTAACTACTTAAATTTTTCACTTAAACTCTGGCAGGGAATCAAATACAGGACCCGAGAGGGGAGCAAATTGCCCTTCACGCTACAGCATGTTTTGCATTTGTTGGGTAAGGCAAAATGTTGTAGTTTAACAAAAATATCAGAAGGGATGTCCAGTGATGAATAAACTGATGTGTGCATTGCAATATTTCTGAAGTAAAAACCCAGTTATCCACTGCGTAGTACTTATTAATCCAATTAAAACAAGATGCACTCAGAGAGAGCAAAACTCTCGACTCCATGTGACTAGTCTCTCAAGTGATATAAAATATTGTGAGGAAGACAATAAAATAAAACCAAACATGTAAATTAATTTTCATAGAAATATCAAGTAGAAAGTTAAAGTCATTAAAAATACATTGAAATGGGACCTCTGAAAAATCATGAATTGTTATGTCAGCTGACTTGTCAGCCAGCTGACATTATGTCATCACTCTGCGGCGTGTACGTACGCGTCCGCGTGAACAACTTCTTCTCCAAAACTACCAAGGCCTAGAGACATGCTGTTTTTTTAAAAGATACCTTATCTATCGAGGATGAAATATTGTTCAAGGCATGCAAATCTGTCTGTTTGCTAGAGACATTACAAGGGAGGTACCCCCACCAAAAGTGTGAAAATTTCAACACTTTTTCACAATTTTCTCAGTGACTATTTGAAAGATTTCTCTCGTATCTTGCATATATGTACTAGACCAGAGGTAGATTCTCTTGTGTGAGTATGAGACCTGGATCTGTCTTATTTTTTTTTTAATAATTTTTTTAAATATTTTTTAATGCATTAAAATTCATGAAATCATGCACTAAATCACTTATAACTTGAAAAGTGTTGCATTTAGAGCATTTTGTTAAAATATGTTGTTCAGCTACTTTGTCAGCTACAACATGGTGAGTAACTTGGGTGTCTATCTCAATAGCTAACTGAGTAATAGCTACTTTTGGGCTTTTCAGTAACTTCCATCATGAGTAAACTCACTTGTAACTTGAAAACTATTGCATTTATAGAATTTTGTATAAATATGTTATTCAGCTACTTTTGGGTCAGCTATAACATAGTAAAATTTCAGACCTGTAGCTCATGCCATAGCTGAGTAATAGCTACTTTTAGGTTATCACTGTTGAGTAAATCACTTATAACTTGAAAAGTATTGCATTTCGAGTATTTAGTTTCAATATGTTATTCACCTATTTTGGGGTCAGCTATAACTTAGTGAAGTTCCAGAACTGTGGCTCATTGCATAGCTGAGTAATAGCTACTTTGAAGTTCTCACTGTTGAGTAAATCAGTTGTAATTGGAAAACTATTGCATTTATAGAAATTTGTGTAAATATGTTATTCAGCTACTTTTGGGTCAGCTATAACATAGTGAAGTTACAGACCTGTAGCTCATGGCACAACTGAGCAGTAGCTATTTTCAGGTTCTCACTATTGAGTAAATCAGTTGTAACTTAAAAAATATTGCATTTGGAGAATTTTGTATAAATATGTTGTTCACCTACTTTTGGGTCGGCTATAACATAGTAAAATTTCAGACCTGTAGCTCATTGCATAGCTGACCTGAGTAATAGCTACTTTGAGGTTATCACTGTTGAGTAAATCACTTATAACTTGAAAATTATTGCATTTTGAGTATTTTGTTTCATGTGTTATTAACCTATTTTGGGGTCAGCTATAACTTAGTGAAGTTCCAGACCAGTGGCTCATTGGATAGCTGAGTAATAGCTACTTTGAAGTTCTCACTGTTGAGTAAATCAGTTGTAATTGGAAAACTATTGCATTTACAGAAATTTGTGTAAATATGTTATTCAGCTACTTTTGGGTCAGCTATAACATAGTGAAGTTACAGACCTGTAGCTCATGGCACAACTGAGCAATAGCTATTTTTAGATTATCACTATTGAGTAAATCAGTTGTAACTTGAAAACTATTGCATTTACAGTGTTTTGCTTAAATATGTTCACCTACTTTTGGGTCAGCTATAACATAGTAAAAATTCAGACATGTAGCTCATTGCATAGCTGAGTAATAGCTACTTTGAGGTTATCACTGTTGAGTAAGTCAGTTATAACTTGAAAACTATTGCATTTAGAGTATTTTGTTTAAATATGTTATTCACATAATTTTTGGTCAGCTATAACATAGTGAAATTGCAGACCTGTATGTCATGGCACAGCTGAGCAATAGCTACTTTCAGGTTCTCACTGTTGAGTAAATCATTGTATCCACTGGATAGCTGCAGTGTGTAGAGAGATTTCACCATTACCGCTCTAATGAAAAAAATATTATAGCTAGCCTTCTCAAGTTTGCAGAATATATGAATAACCATAAAATGTTGCCTGGGAATATTTTTGGCCTCATTTTGAAAAACAATATGGCTGCCAGGGACGTTTATTCGACTTTAAACAAGAACTTTTGTTGGCCCTCTAGAGCAAAGGATATTATGGATAGAGATCTTAAATTCGCAGGATATGTTCCTCATTATAAAATCTTGACTGGGAATGTTTTTGGCCTCATTTTGAAAAACAAGATGGCCGCCAAGTGCTTATATCTCCCTTATTATTGGTCCTAGAGGTTTGGGATGGTAAACCAACCTGTAGGAAATCATGGGCTGGGAATCTTCTGGTGTGGTCAGATTTGACCTTTGATCCCTGCTTCAAGGTCAAACAAGGATAGCCAAACTTAAAAGTGTTTATAACTTGCTCATTATTGATCCTAGAGGTTCGGGATGGTAAACAGACAGTTTGGAATCATGGGCTGGGAATCTGTTGATGTGGTTCGATTTGACCTTGGACCCCTCCTTCAAGGTCAAACGAGGAAAGCCAAACTTAAAAGTGCTTATAACTCGTTTATTATTGTTCCTAGAGGTTTGGAATGGAAAACCAACCTAAAGAAAATCATGGGCTGGGAATCTTTTGGTGTGGTCGGATTTGACCTTGGACCCTGCCTTCAAGGTCAAACGAGGATAGCCAAACTTAAAGTGCTTATAACTCGCTAATTATGGTCCTACAAGTTTGGGATGGTAAACAAAACTATAGGAAATCATTGGCTGGGACTCTATTGGTGTGGTCAGATTCGATCTTGGACCCCTCCTTCAAGGTCAAACAAGGATAGCGAAACTTAAAAGTGCCTATAACTCACTTATTATTGGTCCTAGAGGTTTGGGGTGGTAAACCAACCTATAGAAAATCATGGGCTGAGAATCTTTTGGTGTGGTCGGATTTGACCTTGGACCCTGCCTTGAAGGTCAAACGAGGATAGCCAAACTTAAAAGTGCTTATAACTCGCTTATTATGGTCCTAGAAGTTTGGGATGGTAAACCAACCTATAGGAATTCATGGGCTGGGAATGTTTTGGTGTGGTTGGATTTGACCTTGGACCCCTTCAAGGTTGAACGAGGATATTGCATTTGCAGTATTTCTTTAAATACATTTTAACCTACTTTTTACACTAAAACAGTTACCTTGTTACTTTCCTTTATAATACCATTTACAGGGCACAACTTTTTTGTCCTGTCATCTTCGAAATTTCTTTTCTAACATGCTGTTCAATTACCATTTACTGTACTTCTGTACAGCACTTTCCCTGATAATTATGCTTTCCTCTCTTTATCACCTTCACAAATCAAAAACACTCAGCTGACACAGTGCCCGTTCACGGGCACTCTACTCTTGTTTGTATCTAAAATAAGATCCTGATCTTTCTTTTAGTAACTTCTTCCTTCAGTCAGGTCCTACTCACAAATTTTTAAATAAAGATCTGTTCATTAGTTTTGGAGTAATCTAAACACACACACACACACACACACACACACACACACACCCCCCCCACACACACACACACACACCAAAATAAAACAAACAACACACAAAAACATAAACTGCTGGTGGAGGTAAAAATTCTGCTTAAAGGTCACTTCTTGGTGAAAATCATGCATGGTAATTTTTTGTGATGGACTGTCAAGGAATTGAAAGAAAAAAGAGAAAATAAAGCAGAAATAATAATTAATAAAAATGATGAATATACCACCTCCCTCTTTATTATGTTTATTTCAAAGACATACAATGAGAAGAAATATTTTTACTTAAAGACATCAAGTATCACAAGCTAGGTTTGTGACCTCACAATGGCAGTTACATTGTGAGTTCACTAGTAATGACATCATCAGAAAGCAAAATATTGATTTTTACGTATGTGATGAAGAGCAGCAGTTTCACTGTGTATTCCCAATTAAAATGAGAAAAACTCTCTCCTTTAATTTTCAAACAAATTAGACCAAATTTGGAAGAATCCGTCTGTACCCCATGAAATACCTTCCCACCAAATTTGAGATTGATTGAAGTTAGTTTTTGAGTTATAAGGGCAAAATGGTGCACAGACAGAGAAGCAGATTTCACTGTAAAAGCTCAATTAAAAATAAGAAAAACTCTTTCCTGGCTTTAGTTTTCACACAAATTACACCAAATTTGAAAGAATCGGTCTGTACCCCATAAAATACCTGCCCACCAAATTTGAGCTCGATTGGTGTTATAGTTTTGGAGTTATAAGGGCGAAACGGTGCACAGACAGACGGAAACAAACTGATTACAATAACCCTCTCATATCGTCAAGCGTTAAAAATTAGAGGGTTTAATCAGGCTTATTCTTGAAGATTTTAAATTGTTTACCTAAAGTAGTCATTGATAGAAAGTGTCTGAAAATGACATCTTTCAGCATTGTCCCTAACTGACCGGATGCGGCTTAGATTTATGGCAACAAGGAATAAGTAGCATGTACACAGAAAGTTTATTATGTCCACCCCCCTGGGGGGTGGATATATTATTTTTGCTTTTTTCGCCGTCCGATGTCCGGCGTCCGATGTCCGGCGTCCGATGTCCGGCGTCACGCATGGTTTCCGCTCATTTAAAGGAAAAGTATTAGAGCTATTGTCACCAAATTTGGTATGCAGGCTTATTGGGTCAGTAGCTTGCTTGGGATTGCTTTTGGCTGTTGTACCTCTTTTGCTTACTGAGTAATACTTAAGTACAGCTATTTTCAGTACCCATTGGTTTCCGTGCATTTAAGCCAAAATAATTAAAGATATTTTACTACAATTTTGAATACAAGATTGTTATGTCCATAGCTCGCTTGGTATTGCATTTGGGACTGATAGCTTTGTCAGTACATGAGTAATAGCCATTTAGGTACTTCATTGTGTATTTTCAGTACTACTTTTGAGTAATTTGCTTCTATCTCCTTTACCGTGCGAGATAGAGCGATTTCGGCAAAATTTTCGACCCGCAGGGTATCTGAGGAGTGTACTCTTTGCAATTTTCAAAAAATTTTCCCCTCCCCAAAAATGGCGGCCATTTTGAATTTTCGAATTTTTGCCAAAAATGGCAAAACACAAATTTGCTTCTATCTCCTTAACCGTGCGAGATAGAGCGATTTCGTCGAAATTTTCGACCCACAGGGTATCTAAGGAATGTAATATTTGCAATTTTCCAAAAATTTTCCCCTCCCCAAAAATGGCGGCCATTTTGAATTTTCGAATTTTTGCCAAAAATGGCAAAACACAAATTTGCTTCTATCTCCTTAACCGTGCGAGATAGAGCGATTTCGTCGAAATTTTCGACCCACAGGGTATCTAAGGAATGCAATCTTTGCAATTTTCCAAAAATTTTCCCCTCCCCAAAAATGGCGGCCATTTTGAATTTTCGAATTTTTGCCAAAAATGGCAAAACACAAATTTGCTTCTATCTCCTTAACCGTGCGAGATAGAGCGATTTCGGCAAAATTTTCGACCCACAGGGGATCTAAGGAATGCAATCTTTGCAATTTTCCAAAAATTTTCCCCTCCCCAAAAATGGCGGCCATTTTGAATTTTCGAATTTTTGCCAAAAATGGCAAAACACTAATTTGCTTCTATCTCCTTAACCGTGCGAGATAGAGCGATTTCGGCAAAATTTTCGACGCACAGGGTATCTAAGCAATGCAATCTTTGCAATTTTCAAAATATTTTCCCCTCCCCAAAAATGGCGGCCATTTTGAATTTTCGAATTTTTGCCAAAAATGGCAAAACACAAATTTGCTTCTATCTCCTTAACCGTGCGAGATAGAGCGATTTCGTCGAAATTTTCGACCCACAGGGTATCTAAGGAATGCAATCTTTGCAATTTTCCAAAAATTTTCCCCTCCCCAAAAATGGCGGCCATTTTGAATTTTCGAATTTTTGCCAAAAATGGCAAAACACAAATTTGCTTCTATCTCCTTAACCGTGCGAGATAGAGCGATTTCGTCGAAATTTTCGACCCACAGGGTATCTAAGGAATGCAATCTTTGCAATTTTCCAAAAATTTTCCCCTCCCCAAAAATGGCGGCCATTTTGAATTTTCGAATTTTTGCCAAAAATGGCAAAACACAAATTTGCTTCTATCTCCTTAACCGTGCCAGATAGAGTGATTTCGTCAAAATTTTCGACCCACAGGGTATCTGAGCATTGTACTCTTGGTAATTTCTAAAAAATTTTCCCCTCCCCAAAAATGGCAGCCATTTTGAATTTTCGAATTTTTGCCCAAAATGGAAAAACACAAACTGGCCTTAACCGTGCAAAATAGAGTTATTTTGTTGAAATTTTCGACCCATAGGGTATCTAAGAAATGTACTCTTGGCAATTTTCAAAAAAATTTCCTTTTCCCAATAATGGCGGCCATTTTGAATTTTCAAATTTTTGCCAAAAATAGAAAAACAGGAATTGGCTTCTATCTTCTTAACCGTGCAAGATAGAGTGATTTCGTCAAAATTTTCAACCCAACCAATGCAAAAAGGCATGAAGCTGAAATAAATTACATCTACACTATCAAATATTTAAGCATCATTGATATATTTTACAAATGAAACAGGGTCTTGTAAGACTACTGTACAATTTGGGCAAAAGGTTCATGGGTGGACATTACACATGATAATGTGTGTTCTTCTATGCTATCCTGTTTCTATTCGCATCTACTATCAACAGGGCGGCCTATTTCTAGTTGAAATAATAGAATAAAGTCAAAATTATTGCATAATCAAACACATTTACTGAAAATTGAAACCCGAGGATCAAATTTTATGTACCATAACAAAGTAGCCACCCCATGGAAGAACTAAAAATTTTCAAGTAACCTGCTTTAAAAGTATTAATAGTTTGCAGGTCATTGCAGATATTTGGCATAAACCAGGACAGGCTCTAAGGTTCTCCCAATTTTTGGCTGAATGTTGGCAATTCTTTAATTTTTTATTGGAGCAAACCAGGTGCATGTGTATTAAAAGTATGTAAGATTCATCTCTAAATATGAAGTATGTGGAGTTCGAGATGTTACAGTAGTTGTACTAACATCCCGCCCCATCTCTTGGAGGCAAATAAATTCCACCCAAATTTGAGCTTCCAATCTGAAATGTTTCTGTAGCACAAAACTGCTGATGTTTCAACTAAAACGTCCAATTTTATTGCGTTAATACATCTATCCAATGGACAATTGCTAATCCGGTCGGCGCAGACCGGCCCGCCAAACGCCAGAAAAAGATGTCCTGTGTTTCCACCGGCTGGCCGGTCCCAGTACTGTGCATTCGCCAGGTGGCGCATGGTATTTACTTCCTGTCTAGACAACATGTCATAGCATCTTTTTCGTTAAGCACGTGTACTGTGCAGACGTGTTTTCAACAATCTCCAGATATTTTAAGGAAAAGTGTGGATTATGACGGATTTTCTACCTCATTTGCAAATAATTTATTGTAGAAGTGTTACCTACACATCAAGCACGGATATACATTCAGAAATCTGCTGGAAACGCTCCCTAGCTGACTCAATTTAGTGTTGATGATAGGGCAGTAACTGACGAGAATTATGAAGGCAGCCAATTTGCTAGTTTCCTCCCATTCAACCATTGTGTTGTTAGGGGCAGATCGACAATATTAAGAAAAATAATGCATATGCTACTTACAAGGTATTTTTTATTGCGTTAATACATCCTATCCAATGGACAATAGCTTATCCGGTCGGCGCGGACCGGCCCGCCAAACGTCAGAAAAAGACGTCCTGTGTCTCCACCGGCTAGGCCGGTCCAGTACTGTGCACTCGCCAGATGGCGTGTCGTACTTCCTTCCTGTCTAGACAGAGTGACATCATAGCATCTTTTTCGTTTGGCGCACATGCTGTGTACACGGATTTTTTCTGCCAGTGGAAAACTTTGATATATTTACTTCTTATTTTACAGAGAGTGTTTTTTCATCATATTATTTTGTTACGGGGTACTTATAGACCTTTGTGGAATAAGTTTTATCAGTTACAATGTCTTCACCTAGCCAAAAACACGGAAATTGTGGGCACATCATGGCTGCCTTTGACAGCCATAATTTTTGTGCAAGGTGTAGGGAGAAAGGAAAGGGCTCTGACCCGTGTATTTCTCATAAGGACTGTAACGCATGCAATTCTCTTACTGAAGAACAATGTGCTCAGTTGTCTACGCCTTCTTATAGGCTCAAGAAAGAAAAGCGTGACTCCAAGAAATCTTCTGAAAACCCCAAACAGGACGCCAGTTCCTCTCTCATTGACCCGTCCTCTGTGACGGTTGTGGGAGCAGTGGACGACCAGGGGATTGTAAAGTCTCCTGGTTCATGTTCTGATAAGAAAAAGAAGACAAGTGTGGATAAGCCTACACCACAGACTTCCAAAGAACCTTCTGACAAGCCGTCTAAGTCGCTCCCTAAATCGCATAAATCCTCACAGGATTCAAGATTTGACCAGTTAGACCAGAAATGGTCGGAACGCTTTAACAGACTTGAGGCTTTGTTGTTAGCAAGATCTTTGGAACAACCTGAACCGACCTTCTCAACAGTCAAAGTCACTCCCAACACACTCACCACCTCATAGTTAGGTTGTCTCTTCAAAACCATTCATCAAGCCATCTACCGATCTTAAAGCAAAGTAAAGTAAAGGCAAAGCCGCTTATTATTCCTCGCGACCAGCCAAGGGCCAGCAGTCATATAAATGACAATTACAGTTTATGCCAAGGACTGCTGGCCCGGACACAGGGTTTACTACAGGAAAAGACATTGAACGTTGTAAATTATCATGTTGCAAAAAGTGTAGCTTCTGCGCCCGGGCACTCACAAAAGAAAGAGCTAAGTCCCGGGCGTTCAGAATGTCAGATATCAAGAAATTACAAATTAAAATATGTGAACAGTGTTTCTTGTGTCACTCAATTACCTGTTGTCCTACCTGTAGTAAGTGTCCCCAATGTTGTTCAAAATCCATCTGTAGGGGCCAGACTTCAAAACTTTTGGCAAACTTGGTTGAAAATGGGGGCCGGTCCGAAGGCAGTTCAAATCCTGAAAGAGGGTTATACCCTCCCCTTCCGGATCCGACCCAGACTCTCAAGGTCACCTACAGTCATAAGCCGTTATGTCAATCCCCACAGGAACAGCTACCTGTTGGAGGCATTACATCAGCTTATAGACAAAAATGCAGTGGAGCTGGTCCTCAATCAAACATCTCTGGGTTTCTTCAACCGACTGTTCTTAGTCCCCAAGCCCAACAACAAGTGGCGGCCTATCTTAGACCTGAGCAACCTAAATCTTTTTCTCCAAACGGAGAAATTCAAGATGGAAACACCAGAAACCATCAGAACATCCCTTCAAAAAGGGGAGTGGGTCACCTCAGTAGATTTCAAAGACGGTTACTTCCACATACCAATACAGGAACAATCGAAGAAGTATCTCAGATTTCACATTCAGGGCCGGACTTACGAATTCAAGGCACTTCCCTTTGGTCTATCAACAGCACCCATGGAATTCACTGTATTGGCAAAGGAAGTAAGACTGATGGCCACCCGCAGAGGTATAAGGATCCACCAGTACCTAGACGACTGGTTGGTGAGGTCCAAATCCCAAAGAACCTGTCTGCAACACACGCAAATTCTGGTCGAAATGTGCCAGAATCTAGGCTGGCTAGTGAACCTAGAAAAATCAGAGCTGGAACCCAAGCAAGTTTTCGACTTTGTGGGCTATCCGTTCGACCTCAGGTCCGGTCGGGTCAGACCTACTCCGGACCGGTGGCAGAGCCTCCAGGACAAGATAAAATTTCTCTTACTGCGACCGACTTGTCCGGTCCGACAGTTTATGTCTCTGATAGGACTGTTAACGGCCACAGAAAAGGAGGTTCACCTAGGCCGGTTACACACGAGACCTATACAGTGGCATCTCAAAAACAACTGGAGAGTACCGGAATCTCTAGAGAAGATCATTCCTCTACCCAGGTCCCTTCACCCCCACTTACATTGGTGGCTACAGGAAAACAACGTGCTGAGAGGTCAGCCGTTACACCCTATAAAACATGCTCTGCAAGTCTTTACAGACACATCAAAAGAAGGGTGGGGCGCTCACTTAAACGAGCGCACTGCAAGAGGGTCCTGGTCGGTACCAGAAAGCAAGTTGCATATAAACTATCTGGAACTAAAAGCAGTTCTCCTAGCCTTAAAAGAGTTTCAGGATCTCTGCGTAGGCAAGGTAGTCTTAGTGGCAACCGACAATACTACAGTGGTGGCCTACATAAACAAGGAAGGAGGCATGAGGTCGGGCCCCCTTTGTGCCCTTCTGTGGAGAATCCTGACCTGGTGCTCCCAGAGACAGGTGACTCTGAAAGCCCGACACATCCCAGGCTGTCTAAATGTGATAGCGGACAAGCTATCCAGGTTGGGTCAGACCATCCAGACAGAGTGGTCCCTCCTCCCAGAAATTTTCCTAAAATTATGCAACAAATGGCACCGACCACAGATAGATCTGTTTGCCATGAGGTTCAATCACAAACTACCTCAGTTTGTGTCTCCAATTCCGGACTCCCTGGCTGTAGCAGTGGATGCACTCACTCTGCCATGGGAGGACTTGGATGCATATGCCTTCCCACCGACCGCCATTTTGGGCAAAGTGGTGGAAAAGCTACTGGACTCCCCTTACAAGAGGGTCATTCTAATTGCCCCGGGGTGGCCCAACATGCCTTGGTTCTGGGACCTGGTGACCATGTCCAGTCAGGTCCCTCTCAAGCTGCCCAATCTGCCAAATCTATTGACACAGCCCTTCAATCAGATCCCTCACAGAAATCTGACCAACCTAAACCTTCATGCATGGCTCCTAGAGCCTCAGCAATCAAACAACAGGGCTTCTCTGAGGCAGTGGCAGCAAGAATTGAGGCTCCTCAAAGAGGATCAACTAGATCAGTCTATGAGGCAAAGTGGACCATTTTTACAAAGTGGTGCCTCTCTAATCAGGTGGACTTCCAATCACCACCTGTGAAGTCAGTGGCTGACTTCCTACTGTACCTCTTCGAGGTAAAGAAGTTACAGCCCAGTACTATTGATGGATATAGGTCTGCCATTGCTGATAAACTCGGTAACGACACAGTCAATATCAGCAAAGATGATAATCTCACCCGTCTCCTGGACAGTTTCCACAGAGACAGACCCAAAGGGCATACCCTCCTGGAACCTTTCCTTGGTATTACACCAATTAACGAAGGCTCCCTTTGAACCCCTTAGGGAGGCATCCCTGAAGCACCTGACCTTCAAAACTGTCTTCCTCTTGGCCCTAGGGTCCGGCAAAAGAAGGAGTGAGATTCATGCTTGGCAGCATAAGAACATCAGACACCAGTCCGACTCGTCTAAGGTGTCCCTTTTTCCATCACCCAGCTTCCTTTCCAAGAACCAACTGGCCAAGGAAGGACCAGAGCGTGTAGCCCCAGTGGTCATACCAGCCCTGGCTCCTACTCTGGACAGATCCCTTTGTCCAGTCAGAGCTTTACGCTACTATTTGGACAGAACTGCAGACATTAGGCAGGCCAAAGAGTTAGTCTTTGTTTCCTTCAAGAAGGGTTTTGACAGAGATATCTCTCCTGCTACCATCTCCTCGTGGATCAAACACACTATGATCCTATGCTATGAGCTCTCTGATCATCAAGCCCATAACCTACATCAAGTCAAAGCTCATGATGTTAGGGCTTTTGCTGCATCTAAGGCCTTCCAGTCGGGAGTCTCCTTAGAACAGATTTTGTCAGCCTGCCACTGGAAGTCACATAATACCTTCACTCAGTTCTACTTGAAGGATGTGGCCTGGGCTGATTCAGAGCTCTACCATCTTGGTCCAGTTGTGGCTGCCCAGCAGATCCACCAACAGACCAATAGTTAGAGGAGATCTGTACATATGTAAATAGTTCTACATATCTGTATATATTGTACTTTAGTTAAACAAAAAAAACAAAAAAATATCTCAAGTGCTTCCTTCGGGAGTTCTAGCTCCTTGGGACTGAAATCATCCTTCTCTTCCCCTACCTCAGAGCAGGTCTGCTTGAAAAAGGGGGGGGACGGGGATAGCAAGGTCGTCTCTGACGGTTCAACCTAGTTAGCCGGATGATGATAACATGCGACCAGAGCCTTTAAGGGTCCACGACCTCAGGTCTGCCCAGCTTGAAGGACATTGCTATTACCTCAGAGTAGGATTTCAAATCTTGTAGTCCCTAGTAACTTACCCGCCGACCAAGTGGTAGTTATTCAGCTATTGTCCATTGGATAGGATGTATTAACGCAATAAAATTGCAAATTTAATAGGTAAATTAAATTTTTATAAGTTAATACCCTATCCAATGGACACACAAGACCCTCCCACCGACCCCGCTATCAGCTTACTAGGGGTCTAATATGTTTAGACAACGAAAAAGATGCTATGACGTCACTCTGTCTAGACAGGAAGGAAGTACGACACGCCATCTGGCGAGTGCACAGTACTGGACCGGCCTAGCCAGTGGAGACACAGGACGTCTTTTTCTGACGTTTGGCGGGCCGGTCCGCGCCGACCGGATAAGCTATTGTCCATTGGATAGGGTATTAACTTATAAAAATTTAATTTACCTATTAAATTTGCAATTTTATCCGTGTCTATTGTTTGAATGTACCTTCTGTAACCTTCCTGTTAGAATCGCCATAGAAACATCTTTTTTAGCACCACAAATAGAAATCATGGGAAACTTCAGTCTAGGTAGTTTTGAACACTGTAAATAAAAGGAATTCCCCATATAAGAGGTGCATTCTTCAGAGCGGTCAAACAGCCAGCTCGAGTATTTAGTGTTTTTTCATCGGAACCATGAGATGAATTCTTCAGATTTCGTCAGAGCGCACTGGTACAGGCTTCTGTTAAGCATCAGCCACACCAGCCTAGCTCGAGTATTTAGGGTTTTTAATCAGAAGCAAGAGATGCATTCTTCAGAAATCTTCAGAGCACACTGGTCCAGACTTCTTTGCTGTAAAGCATTAGTCGACCGGTAAGCTCCAGTTCAGCCGACCACTCAATAGAAGGTGATATCAGTCCCTCCCTTGCAGACCCGGCCTTGTCGGTAGTGGGGGTTGTGGATGGCCAATTCACTGGTTTTATCACAAAAGAAAGAATTTCATCTACACATTTACAGAGCGCACTGGTCCAGGCTTCTCTGCTTTTAAAGCATCAGCTGACCGGCCAGCTCAAAAAGAACGTGACCTCTGACGTCTTCTACACGAAGCTGGTCACGTGATTCACCGACCAGGTCACGAAGCTAATCGTGTGATTCTTTTTGCTCACGTCTACTGTGATTCCAGTTTTAGTTCCTGAAATCACCTTCAGAGTGCACTGGTACAGACTTCTGCTACAAGCATCAGTCGACCAGCCAGCTCATGTTTACTGTGGTAAAAAAGGAAAGAAATCGACCAGTGACGTCATCTCCCTGAAGCTAGTCACGTGATTCACCGACCGGCAATTCTTTCTACATGTTGCTACTACGTTCTTCACAACTTACGTCTACTGTGATACCAGTCCCTCTCTCATGGAGCCGGCCTTTGTTGTCGGTAGTGGGGTTTGTGGATGAGCAGATTACTGCGCACTTGCCTATTTAAGTATCACAAAAGAACGCGACAACTGACGAGCTGGTCACGCGACACGCCGACCAACAATTGCTTCTAAAAATAGCTCACAAGGGCTTTCCCAGCAACTGTCATATGTACAAATAGGACGTACGCTTAAAAGAAATACTTTAATTAATGAAGGAAACGTGCAGTAAAATGAATTCAACACAAAAGATAGTTATAAACTTCCTTCAGCAACTGGTTACAGAGTGTACCGACAGGGTACCGGCTACACAGCCTTGTACAGTTGTTTCAACACCTGGTTACAGAGTGTACCGACCGAGTACCGGCTACACAGCCTGCACTGAACAGCTTGCTTCATATTAGCCGGTTACAGAGCCTTTCTGCCTATTACCAACCAGCACCAAGAATCACCAACTCAAGGCCTTCTACCAGCTGGCCACTCCTCATCAGCAGCCTATTCACCAGCCTAAGACTGATGACAGGCCTAATAATGTGTAGTCCCTGACAGGAAGTTTGGAATAGGTTACCTGCTATACAGTTTTCACTGAGCAGTTTTCCTTTACACCAGCTGGAGACTACCGACCTATCAAGTGCAATTACTGTCTTGCCCCTTTTCAATACTGGTCTCAGAGGACCGGAAACGACCGGCAGACCCAACCGGGGATCACCTAGTTCGTAGACCAGTAACTAAATTCAGTGGTCAGCCTAACCTACCAGTTTTTATGTCAGCTGACTTGTCAGTCAGCTGACATTATGTCGTCACTCTGCGGCGTGGGCGTCCGCGTACGCGTACGCGTCCGCGTGAACAACTTCTCCTCCAAAACTACAAGGCCTAGAGACGTGCTGTTTTTTTTAAAAGATACCTTATCTATCGAGGATGAAAAATTGTTCAAGGCATGCAAATCTGTCTGTTCGTCTGTTTGCTAGAGACATTACAAGGGGGGTACCCCCACCAAAAGTGTGAAAATTTCAACACTTAATCACAATTTTCTCAGTGACTATTGCAGGGATTTCTATCATATCTTGCATATATGTACTAGGCCACAGGTAGATTCTCTTGTGTGAGTATGAGACCTGGATCTGTCTTACTTTTTTTTTAATAAATTTTTTTAATAATTTTTAATGCATTAAAATTCATGAAATCATGCACAAAATCATTTATAACTTGAAAAGTGTTGCATTTAGAGCATTTTGTTAAAATATGTTATTCAGCTACTTTTTTCATAGCTACAATATGGTGAGTAAGTTGGGTGCCTGTCTCAATAGCTAAGTGAGTAATAGCTACTTTTGGGCTTTTCAGTAACTTCCATCATGAGTAGAATCACTTGTAACTGAAAAACTATTGCATTTACAGAATTTCGTATAAATATGTTATTCAGCTACTTTTGGGTCAGCTATAACATAGTAAAATTTTAGACCTGTAGCTCATGGCATAGCTGAGTAATAGCTACTTTTAGGTTATCACTATTGAGTAAATCGCTTATAACTTCAAAACTATTGCATTTAGAGAATTTCATATAAATATGTTATTCAGCTACTTTTGGGTCAGCTATAACATAGTAAAATTTCAGACCTGTAGCTCATGGCATAGCTGAGTAATAGCTACTTTTAGGTTATCACTGTTGAGTAAATCGCTTATAACTTGGAAACTATTGCATTTAGAGTATTTTGTTGCAATATATTATTCACCTATTTTGGGATCAGCTATAACATAGTGAAGTTTCAGATCTGTGGCTCATTGCATAGCTGAGTAATAGCTACTTTAAAGTTCTCACTATTGAGTAAATCAGTTGTAATTGGAAAACTATTGCATTTAGAGAATTTCGTATAAATATGTTATTCAGCTACTTTTGGGTCAGCTATAACATAGTAAAATTTCAGACCTGTAGCTCATGGCATAGCTGAGTAATAGCTACTTTTAGGTCATCACTATTGAGTAAATCAGTTGTAACTTCAAAACTATTGCATTTACAGTATTTTGCTTGAATATGTTATTCACCTACTTTTGGGTCAGCTATAACATAGTGAAATTTCAGACCTGTAGCTCATTGCATAGCTGAGTAATAGCTACTTTTAGGTCATCACTATTGAGTAAATCAGTTGTAACTTCAAAACTATTGCATTTACAGTATTTTGCTTGAATATGTTATTCAGCTACTTTTGGGTCAGCTATAACATAGTGAAATTTCAGACCTGTAGCTCATTGCATAGCTGAGTAATAGCTACTTTTAGGTCATCACTATTGAGTAAATCAGTTGTAATTGCAAAACTATTACATTTAGAGAATTTAGTATAAATATGTTATTCAGCTACTTTTGGGTCAGCTATAACATAGTAAAATTTCAGACCTGTAGCTCATGGCATAGCTGAGTAATAGCTACTTTTAGGTCATCACTATTGAGTAAATCAGTTGTAACTTGAAAACTATTGCATGTACAGTATTTTGCTTAAATATGTTGTTCACCTACTTTTGAGTCAGCTATAACATAGTGAAATTTCAGACCTGTAGCTCATTGCATAGCTGAGTAATAACTACTTTGATGTTCTCACTATTGAGTAAATCAGTTGTAATTGCAAAACTATTGCATTTAGAGAATTTAGTATAAATATGTTATTCAGCTACTTTTGGGTCAGCTATAACATAGTAAAATTTCAGACCTGTAGCTCATGGCATAGCTGAGTAATAGCTACTTTTAGGTCATCACTATTGAGTAAATCAGTTGTAACTTGAAAACTATAGCATGTACAGTATTTTGCTTAAATATGTTGTTCACCTACTTTTGGGTCAGCTATAACATAGTAAAATTTCAGACCTGTAGCTCATGGCATAGCTGAGTAATAGCTACTTTGAGGTTATCACTGTTGAGTAAATTGCTTATAACTTGGAAATTATTGCATTTAGAGTATTTTGTTTCAATATGTTATTCACCTATTTTGGGGTCAGCTATAACATAGTGAAGTTCCAGACCTGTGACTCATTGCATAGCTGAGTAATAGCTACTTTGAAGTTCTCAGTGTTGAGTAAATCACTTATAATTTGAAAACTATTGCATTTAGAGAATTTAGTATAAATATGTTATTCAGCTACTTTTGGGTCAGCTATAACATAGTAAAATTTCAGACCTGTAGCTCATGGCATAGCTGAGTAATAGCTACTTTTAGGTCATCACTATTGAGTAAATCACTTATAACTTGCAAACTATTGCATTTAGAGTATTTTGTTGCAATATGTTATTCACCTATTTTGGGGTCAGCTATAACATAGTGAAGTTCCAGACCTGTGGCTCATTGGATAGCTGAGTAATAGCTACTTTGAAGTTCTCACTGTTGAGTAAATCAGTTGTAATTGGAAAACTATTGCCTTTACAGAAATTTGTGCAAATATGTTATTCAGCTACTTTTGGGTCAGCTATAACATAGTGAAATTACAGACCTGTAGCTCATGGCACAACTGAGCAATAGCTATTCTCGGGCACTGACTGTTGAGTAAATCGGCTATAACTTGAAAAATATTGCATTTGGAGTATTTTGTTAAAATATATTGTTCACCTACTTTTGGGTTAGCTATAACATAGTGAAATTACAGACCTATAGCTCATGGCATAGCGTAGCAATAGCTATTTTCAGGTTCTCACTATTGAGTAAATCAGTTGTAACTTGAAAACTATTGCATTTACAGTATTTTGCTTAAATATGTTGTTCACCTACTTTTAGGTCAGCTATAACAGAGCAAAAATTCAGACATGTAGCTCATTGCATAGCTGAGTAATAGTTCCTTTGAGGTTCTCACTGTTGAGTAAATCAGTTGTAACTTGAAAACTATTACATTTAGAGTATTTTGTTAAATATGTTATTCACAGACGTTTTGGTCAGCTATAACATAGTGAAATTGCAGACCTCTATGTCATGGCATAGCTGAGCAAAGCTTCTTTCAGGTTCTCACTGTTGAGTAAATCATTGTACCCAACCTGTAGGAAATCATGGGCTGGGAATCTGTTAATATGGTCCGATTTGACCTTGGAACCCTCCTTCAAGGTCAAATGAGGATAGCCAAACATAAAAGTGCTTATAACTCGCTTATTATTGGTCCTAGAGGTTTGGAATGAAAACCAACCTATAGAAAATCATGAGCTGGGAATTCTTTGGTCGGACTTCACCTTGGACCCCTCCTTCAAGGTCAAATGAGGATAGCCAAACTTAAAAGTGCTTATAACTCGCTTATTATTGGTCCTAGAGGTTTGGAATGGAAAACCAACCTATAGAAAATCATGGGCTGGGAATCTTTTGGTGTGGTCGGATTTCACCTTAGACCCCTCCTTCCAGGTCAAACGAAGATAGCCAAACTTAAAGTGCTTATAACTCGCATATTATTGGTCTTGGAGGTTTGGGATGGTAAACCAACATATAGGAAATCATGGGCTGGGATTCTTTTGGTGTGGTCAGATTTGACCTGGGACCCCTCCTTCAAGGTCAATTGAGGATAGCCAAACTTACAATTGCTTATAACTCGCTTATTATTGGTCCTACAAGTTTGGGATGGTAAACAAGCTACAGGAAATCATGGGCTGGGAATTTTTTTGTGTGGTCGGATTTGACCTTAGACCCCTCCGTCAAGGTCAAACAAGGATAGCCAAACTTAAAAAGTGCCTATGACTCACTTATTATTGGTCCGACAGGTTTGTGATGGTAAACCATCCTAAATTCTTTGGCTGGGAATCTTTTGGTATGGTCAGATTTGACCTTTGGATCCCTTCTTCATGGTCGAACGAGGATATTGCATTTATAGTATTTCTTTAAATATTTTTAACCTACTTTTTACACTTAAACAATTACCTTGTTACTTTATTTCATAATACCATTTGCAGGGCACAACTTTTTTGTCCTTTTCTTCTGTCAGCTTCGGAATATCTTTCGAACATGCTGTTCAGTTGCCATTTACTGTATTTCTGTACAGCCCTTTCCCTGATAATTATGCTTTCCTCTCATTATCACCATCACAAATCAAAAACATTCAGTCAGCTGACACAGTGCCCGTTCACGGGCACTCTCCTCTTGTTTACTGGTTACAGAGTATCACAGGCTACAGAGATTTACTGTGGCCAAAAATTGCTGGTTACAGAGAAAACAGATTGGTCTTTTGAACAGCAAGAGAAAAGGTGGTCCACACTCAAACAAGCCTTCATCGTGCCCCATCATACAAATAACAGAAGGACTGTTAACTGTTTTCATTGTCACCAGGCCAGACCAGTGTCCGGAGGGACAGAAAATCTTTGTCAGACTACCAAATGTCCCAATTGTGGCACACAATCTGCCTGTAGGGTCCAGATTAAATCCATTTTGGGAACTTAGGAAGCCTTGGGGGCTGGACCCTAGGTAGTACAAATGTTGAAGGAGGCCTACACTCTCCCTTTCTAGTCAAGCCCAAGCTTGACAAGGTCACCAAAAATCAACGGCTATGTACATTCTGACAGGAACCTATACTGGTTAGAGGGGCCACAGTGGCAGAGTGGTAACACTCTTGCCTCCCACCTCTGAGGCCGGGGTTCGATCCCCACACGGACTCAAGTGGGAAAGCTGGTAGTTGCTTGCCGTTGGTCGGCAGTTTACAGTACACAACCCTAGCGAACTGTATGTACTGGTTTCCTCTGCCCTTCCAACTACCCGTCGTGATATGACCTGTACAGTGTTGAAAGCGACGTAAAACCCGAAATAATAAACAAACATACTGGTTAGAGGCATTACATCAGCTTATGGGCAAAGATGCAGTTGAGCCAGTTCAAATCTCTAGGCTTCTTCAACCGACCTTTTTTGGTTCCAAACCAGACAGCCATTGGAGACCTATTCTAGATCTGAGCAAACCAAACCTTTAGAGACCATCAGGACCTCCCTCCAACATTTCAGGGATACCTAATAACATATTTCCTATACAAGAACAATCCAGGAAATGCCTGAGATTTCACATCCAAGGTCGGGCATACCAGTTCAAGGCCCTGCCATTCGGTTTGTCCACAGCACCCTTGGAGTTCGCCGTGATACCAAAGGAGGTGAAACTGATGGCCATACACCAGGATTTAGGAATCCACCAGTACCTAGATGACTGGTTGGTGAGAGCCAGATCCCACCAGGCTTGTCTCCAACATACACAGGAACTAGTAAATAATGTGTCCGCAACTGGGTTGGCTGGTGAACTTAGAGAAATCAGAGCTGGAGCCCAAACAAGACTTCGATTTTGTAGGCTACCAGTTCGACCTCAGGTCTGATCGGATCCGACTGACTCCGGACCGGTGGCAGAACCTTCAAGAGAAAATGCTGAAACTACTATCCCTACCGGCTTGCCCGGTCCGGGAATTCATGTCCTTAGGTTTACTAACAGCTACAGAAAAGCAAGGCCTAACAGCTACAGAAAAGCAAGTTCATCTAGGCCAACTTCATATGAGACTCATTCAGTGGCATCACCAAAACAACTGGAGGGTACCAGAATCACTAGAAAAGGTGATCCCAATCCCCAGGTCCCTGCACCCCCATTTACAATGGTGGCTGAAGGAAGACAATGTACTTACAGGCCAACCATTACACCCAATAAAACATGCTCTGCAAATATTTACAGACGCATCAATAGAAGGGTGGGGCACTCACTTAGACGAGCACACTGCAAGAGGAGCCTGGTCCGGGAAGCAAGCTGCATACAAACTATCTAGAACTTAAAGCAGTCTTTCTGGCTTTAAAAGAGTTCCAAGACCTTTGCTCAAACAAGATAGTACTTGTAGCAAATGACAGCACCACAGTAGTGTCATACATAAACAAGGAAGGAGGCATGATGTCGGGCCCACTTTGTGCCCTACAATGGAGAATCTTGACCTGGTGTACCGGGAAACAAGTGACACTAAAGCCCGACACATTCCAGGCTGGCTGAATGTGGTAGCAGACAAGCTATCCAGGCTAGGCCAGACCATCCAAACAGAGTGGTTTCTACTTCCAGAGGTCATCCACTCAATATGCAGCAGGTGGCACCGGCCCAAAATAGACTTATTTGCCACGAGGTTCAACAACAAGTTGCCTCTGTTTGTATCACCAGTACCAGATCCCCTGGCCACAGCAGTGGATGCACTCATTCGGCCATGGTAGGATCTGAAAGCATACACCTTCCCACCATCAGCCATATTGGGCAAAGTGGTGGAGAAGTTGCAAGACTCCCCATGCAAGAGAATCATTCTGATTGCTCTGGGGTGGCCCAACATGCCTTGGTTTTGGGATCTAGTGGCCATGTCCAGCCAAATCCCACTGAGCCTGCCCAATCTGTCCAACCTGTTGACAGCCATTCAATCAGATCCCTCACAGAAATCTGACAAATCTTAATCTCTGTGCAGGGCTCCTAGAGCCTCAGCAATCGAGGAGCAGGGCTTGTCTGAGGCAGTGGCAGCAAGAATTGAGGCTCCTCAAAGGGGATCAATCAGATCAGTCTATGAGGCAAGTGGACCATTTTTCACAAAGTGATTTATCACTCGTCAGGTGGACTTCGGGGCATCCCCTGTAAAGTCAGTTGCTGACTTCCTTATGTACCTGTTTCAGGACAGGAAGTTGCAGCCCAGCACCATTGATGGTTACAGGTCAGCCACTGCTGATAGACTGGGAGATTCACCCATCAATATCAGTAAGGATGAAAATCTCACTCGTCTCTTGGATAGTTTCCACCGAGACAGACCCAAAGGTCAGAAGGGAATCCTCTCCTGGAACCTCTCCCTGGTTTTTGCACCAGCTGACAAGGTTCATTTTGAACCAATTAAAGAGGCCTCCTTGAAGCATTTGACCTTCAAGGCAGTTTTCCTCTTGGCCCTGGGGTCGGGCAAGCGTAGAAGTGAGATACATGCTTGGCAAAACAGAAATATTAGACACTAATCCGACTGGTCAAAGGTGTCCCTGTACCCATCACCCAGCTTTCTCTCTAAGAATCAGCTGGCCAAAGAGGGTCCAGACAGTGTGGCCCCAACTCTGGATAGATCCCTCATGTCTGACAGGTCCCTCTGTCCAGTCAGAGCATTGCGCTACTATTTGTACAGGACCTCAGGCAGAATAAGGTGGTGGTTTTTGTCTCCTTTAAGAAAGGTTTCGACAAAGACATCTCACCTGCCACTATCTCCTCTTGGATCAAGCAGACTGTGATCCTATGTTATGAGCTCTCTGACCAGGAGGCCCACACTTTACATCAGGTTAAAGCCCATGATGTCAGGGCCTTTGCTACTTCTAAGGTCTACCAGTCGGGAGTGTCCTTAGATCCAATCTTGTCAGCCTGCCACTGAAGTCACACAATACCTTCACACAGTTCTATCTGAAGGGCGGGGCTTGGGCTGATTCAGAGCTTTACCAATTGGGCTCGGTAGTGGCTGCTCAGCAGATCCACAAGTGGCCCTTAGATTGAGGGGATTTGTATATATGTATAAACAGTTCTTCTTATGGAGGTTCATTTGCATTCTGGTTCATTTGTAACCGGCTGCTGGCAACCAACCATGGCCTTACAGGGTTTCCTGACCTTACGTCAACCTGGGCCTATGTGGCGAAGTCAGCCTAGACCGTAGGTTAAAATTTGCTATTACTTGTGAGTTCACATAAGTCCCTAGTAACTTACCCGCCGACCAAGCGGTAGTTATTCAGCAATTGTCCATTGGATAGGATGTACTAACGCAATAAAATTGCAAATTTAATAAGTAAATTAAATTTTTATTGCGTTAATACATCCTATGCAATGGACAATTGCTTTACCGGTCGGCGCGCCTGGTCCCGCCAAACGTCAGAAAAAGACGTCCTGTATATAATACCGGCAGGACTGGCCAGGAGAGTGCATTCGCCAGGTGGCGCATCGTACTTCCTCTTCCTGTCTAGACATCGTGACGTCATAGCATCTTTTTCGTTTGGCGCGTGGAGAGTGAAGACGTGTTTTCTCGACAAGCGAATATTTTGTTCTAAACCGAACGCAACCTTTTTAATTCACTTTTAAAGTTTATTAGAAGTATTACCTACAACTATGTCATCTCCAGGACCAAGACGAGGCTCCTGCGGACACGCTATGGCTGGGTTCGACTCCCACTCCAAGTGTGCACGTTGTATGGACAAAGGGCTAGGCGACGACCCTGCGTCCAGAAGAAGGAATGTGCTATCTGTAGAGGGTTTAACCCTGAACAGATCCAGCAATTGTCTACCCCTACTTATAAAGACAGGAAAGACAAGAAGGCGACTGCGTCCTCCTCCACTCCCACTCTCGTGGACGTGTGCTGGGTAAAATGGAGAAGGTCAAGGCTGCTCATTCCACCCCTTCTACCAAGAAGACTAAGCATAGTGAATCCCCCAAGCCTTCTGCCAATAAGAAGAAATCTTCCAGCAGTAAACCATCAGCTGAAGATTTGAAGCAGCTTGATGACAAGTGGGCAGAAAGATTCTCCCATCTTGAGGCAATGTTATTGGCCAAGACATTCACAGTACCGGTTGAACCGGTTGTGAAACCAGCTTCAGATGTGACTACCAGCCAGAAGCCATTTTTTGATCCTGGTGCCACCACCAGCAAGCTGGCTGTAGAGAAGCCCGGTCCCGACCTTGATCAGGTCACCGGTGAGGCTCTAGAGGAGATTCAGACTGCCACCCAGCCCCTTGGGGCTCCCGGTGCAGGGATAGCAACCCAGCCTGTTCAGGCCACCGGTTCGTTCCCTGAAGTTCAGCCAACCAGTGAGGGAGATCTGAGTGCAGCTTCTGATAGTGAGATAGTGGATGAGGAGATCCACCGGGACCGGTCAGCAGACAGGGATGTCTCCAGAGATGATCCTGACAGTGAACCTACTGAGGAGGCAAACTACAGGGAGACTATGAGGGGTGTGAGAAGTTTCATGAACTGGCACAAGGTTCCCGAGTTCGAAACTGTGTCCTCCACTGCTGATGACAACCCCTTTGCCGGTGCACGTGTTAGACCAACCGGTAAAGTGTCGGTGAAACTTCCGGTGGACGACTGGTTGTGTCGTAAGATGTCCAGTCTTAACCTCACACTCACAGAGGGCTACCCAACTAGAAACACGGACAATACCGGTCTCCTCAGAGATCAGTTCATTAAAACTCCCAGATCTTCAAGGTGGTATGGGATGCATGCGGAGAAGGACTTTGAGAGCACAACAGTACGCACCTGGTCACCGGACCCTGCCAAACTCAACCATTGCTTCAGCAGGGTGGCTAGAAGAAACTTAGCTACTGCCCCACCCTCCCGGGCCTTCAGTCAGGAGCTGCTCAGGAGGTGGGAGAGAGCAGCAAGAGAACAGACAATAATGTACAACCAGGCTGCTGGTTTGTCAAGGTGTCTGACTAGAGTTCAAGACTCTATGTCCACTCAGCTCAAAACCCTACATCTTGACAGTAAGGGCAAGTCATCAGAGAAGATGAAGCAAGCTGTCAATGAACTGGAGTATCTGACCACGTTTAACTGGTCAATCTCACAGGCCATGGCCAGAACCATGCAAGATCTATCAGAGGGTATTTTTATCAACATGGCCAACTTCACCCTAGCTCGCAGGGATAGCTATCTGGACTACCTACACGCGGGAGTGAAACAAGATACTGTGAACGCCCTAAGAACGTCTCCAGTACATCTACACGCACTGTTTCCGGATCAGCTTATCACCAAGGCTGAAGAGGAAATCAGTAGGAATGACGAGAGGCATTCGTTAATACTTTGCTCGTACCTTATGCTTCCTTTTGTCAGAATGTTTTTTGGCTTTCTTTTAGGTTGTTCTGACTCTGGAAAGCATGCTCGGACTGGACACTTTGAGTGGACTTTGGAGGAAGTGTAGGTCCATAGTGGTCCGTGTCCATCGGTTGAGCATCCGAGTGGTCGGATGTCTGAGTCGTAATGGGGTCGGGCTGTTTACTGGGTCCAGCTTTAGGTAAAGAGTCGGATGTCTGAACTACATCCGACTCGGAGGCTTTTTTTATGGAGTGCATTTCATCTCTGAGAGACTTCATAGCCTCCAGCATGGACACCTGAAAAACCCCCATTTCTCTATTTTGTTCTGCAATGCATTTGTTTGTTTGCCAGTCTCTTCTGAAAGAACAGAGGCGACCTCGTACTGGTGGACTGATGGAGGCTTTGGAGGAGTCATTGGGGGGAGGGGTTTCCATGTCCTCGCCCCCTAGACCTTTGGAGCCTCTGAAATTTGGTTTCCTCCTACCTGAAGAAAACGATTGGTTACAGCTTTGAGAGGAGTTGCCCCCATATGGGTGTTTCCTGTAGGAGCCTCTTTTCTTATTGTGGGGACCACGAAAGGGCTTATTTTGATAGGGTCCGAAACCCTGAGCATCTTTAGAGGTGCCTTTTTTTAGGAGGAAGTCTTCTCCCTCCTTGACTAACTGAGACTTGAACAACGAGGAAGGCCAAAAGGGCGAATTCCTGAGTTCTTGGCATCTCATATCCCCTAAATGTGGTATAAGTAGGGTCATCTCGGCCTCACGCCTAAGCAGGCCAGTGTTACCCATGGTGTATAACTCCCTCTGGAGTATATGAGCTAGAGAGCTGCTTAGGCAGGCAAGTGTTCTTTGTTGAATAAGAATGGCCTTATTCCAAATCTCCAAATATTCACAGCCCTGTTCATAACCATGCCTGGCTGCTTTTTCAGGGTTGGCACCTTTCTGGATCTGAGATTTAACCCTTTTAAAGGAGGACTTCAGACTGTGTTGACACTTCTCCAAAGTGAAGTTACAGGAAGCAGCAAAAGCAGCCATGAAGTTGATAGTGGAGAGCTTCTGCCTAGCTAGTTCTTAAAGAACTGGTAGGGGAACCTTGCCCATAGGGGCTCCAGAGGGTTTAGGAGAGATACAGATCTTCGAAAAGCCTGTATTCAACTCCTGGATTTTGTCCTCATAACAAGACTATTCCACCTTGTACCATATTGCAGTGGAGGGAGGGGGTTTAATATATTTACCTTCAGGTAAATTAGAGGCCAGAAAATCATGCTCAAACTTATCAAAGGCATCTTTGATGTGAGAGCTAAGTGGGAGCATAGAGGAAGGGCCTCTTGGCCTAAGCTCCTGTTGGCCTTTTTTGTCGTCCAGGCCCAAAACAGAAGTGGAAGACTGGGGCATGGTTTCCCTGGGGTCAGGAAGATCAAGAATACGCTTAAAGGTCTCCACTTCCTGAGCATATTGAGAGGATAAGTCAGCCATAGCTGCTTCCCTATAACAAAGTGGGTCTGGATTGTGTTGAGATTGGTCTTGATCAGAAGGGGCCCTAGAGGGCTTAGAAGACCTTTGCATGTGTACAGAGGACTGATCTTCCTCTGAAGATGATGACTGAGACAAGTATCTGGACTTAAAAGAAAGCATGTTTTTTGGGTCTAGCAGAGACCACCCGAGAGGGTTCGTAGGACTGACCTGAATGTTGATCCGAGACATGTCTCGGGTCAGAGTCATGCATGGAGTGATCATCTCCGAGATGTGGTGGAAGGGGTGGACCATACAAGTCCACCTCCATAGCCTCATCTGTATGAGAGGATGGCTGAGGTCTCGGAGGAGGTCTTGGAGGAAGGGTTGGGTCCAGATTCTCAGTTTGTTTACTGGTACCTGGCTTAGAGGCTGAAGTGGAGGTCTGATCTACCTCCACTTCTTTAGACATCTTTTTGAAAGACTGAAATTCATCTCATAGAGACTTCATGGCCTCAAGCATAGAAGCCCGGAAAACCCCAATATGCTGTTGCAATTGGATGTTAAACTGAGAACCCAGGGATTTCTCGAGTTTAGACTCGATTTTCTGTTGTAAAGCTGTACCTGGGGTAGGCGGGACAGTTTTGGCTGGAGACAATGACTCGAAACGTAGGGGCTGAGGACATGGTGGAGAAGCAAATAAATTGTCAGCAGCACCCTCAAGGTCTGCCTGAGATCCAGTAAAGGACTCCACGTCCTCGTACCCTGGCAAATCAAGCTCATCATCTTTTGAAGTGTCTGCTTTCAGTTTCCTAACACAACGCTTCCTGTTTTTTTTTCATTTTAAGCATTTGGGATCATCTTCTTTATTTGCTTCCCTACAGGAAGGACAGAAATTGTGGTTATCAAATGGAAGACAGAAATGCCTACACTTCATAGATCTAGGTTTGTCTTTGCTCATTCTTTTGGTATTGGAGGACATTTTACTGCAATAAAAATGCATAAAAAGCAAGCCTGAACCGAGAGAACTCACAAAAACACAAAAGAGTTAAGAAATACTTATCCTGTCGAAATGGAACATTCACAGAATATTCTATAACATTAATTAAGTAAAATAGCCAAATGGTAACATCCAACAATACATAAAAAATTGAAATAGAAGAAAATATGATGCAAAAGGCAATCGCTTCCAAATCACATGGCCAATGAGAAAAGGAGAGTTCCATGACAGTACAACCTGAGGTTACGGCCAACACTAAACGTCTATTTTTCTTGGACGTTGGCCGGATGCCGGAGGCCTCCCGAGATCAGCATTCAGTTCCACATGGTAAGCTATTGTAGCGCAATAAAATGTCTATTAAAGGCCTAGATTTTTGGCACATGTAAGAGTAACATATAACTATGTTCCCTGATATTTCAACAAGATGAGAGACATAATTTGAAAGTTACAGGGCTTAAAAGTGGCAAAACGTCCATAAATTGGGTCTCCGTGGCAATTTGGAGACCTTAAGGTGACCTTAATATGAAAGTTACTGCCCTTGAATTTTTTACACACAAATTTTAGATATAGAAATTTTATCTAGTACAATTTTAGACTCATCAGAATCACCACTTTCAAATTGAAAGTTTGAAAAATGTAGAAAAAAAACCCTTAAGAGGTGACTTTATGGGCCTCAAAGACAATTTTATCCTCAACGTTAATATGTATGAAGCACATATGAATATGTTTTCTGGTTAAATTTTAGAAGGATGAGCCTTATAGTTTGTGACCTAGAGGGCTTTAGGTGGTCATAGGTCTATTTGAGACTTAAGATGGCCATAAGTTCTTTATTATTGAGCGTTTAAGGTCACCTTAAAATAGGGATCTTCCTTTGGCCACCCTTAACATGTGAACCAAGTTTGAAAAAAAATGTTAATCTGTTTTTGAGTTATAATGTACACAAGGAAATTTCTACAGCGCCGCGACGGAGCTGAATCTAGTATATCCTCGACATTCGTATGGGGATATAAATAGTTTCATCTATTACATACTAATTACCATACCATTGTTGTAGGTCCACGAACTATGCAGCCTTTCACTGGAGAACTCAAGTTTTATATAATTTAAAACAATATTTACCCGATAATTGTAGTTTCCTGTCTGACACGCTTTCTGTGAATTCTGGGTAATGTATATAAGTTTTTTTGATTGGCTGTTTACAATAAAAAAACTCCATTTCACCATCTGCACAACTGTTAGATGACACAACACTGGACTTGTACTAGTGGGCTCATATATGTGTGTTGACCATTCTGAAACCTACACAACACTACAAAAATGGTGTAAATAAGTTTTCCTGCTGCCTTCTTCTTGAAGAAATGGATCTTCGGCAGTGCACGGCTATTCGTGAATGGTCATATCTATACATTAATGAAATTTCTTCTGTGAAATTGTGCTTAACCCCATGAGAGGTAGCAGAACTGTGACTGTAGAGCTAGTATTGAATTTGATGTGGTCAGTAACCATGGCAATCATCAAAAAGCACAGAATGTACAAAATAAATTTTAAGAGAAGAAATAGAACTAATACTTGAATCCGTGGTAGGACGTTCTTCCAAAGAAATTTCCTTCTACCGTACACTGCCATATGCCAGTGTGACGGTCACAGATCCAGTCACAGATCCTATCACAGCATCGTAGTTGTGTGTGGTCTACCATGCATGGCTATCTTAAAGAGCTGGTGAAGGTCACGGTATCATAGTGTAAGTGGTCAGTTACATTCTTGCCATCAAAACGCAAAGAATCTACAATATTAAGGAATCTACTATATTAACCTTATGAGAGGAGAAGCAGAACTGTTAGTTGAATACATAGAAGATAATCTTCTTCACTGCATTCACAAAGCTGTTTACAACCACCTCCTGGTCACTGACGATGGCCATTTCTTTTGTAACTGCCTCAGCATTTGTGTAGTTGCTCTTTTCAACCTCCTGGTAACTGTTAATTAAAGGCCGTTTCTGCTGGAACTGTCTCACTTAGATAGCAGTCCAAACCATAACAGATTTTCCAGCACTCTCCCTCAATACATTCTAACTAGATTAAAATAAAATGTATAGATCTGACATGAAGAAATATCCAACAATCTCCAAGAAATTAAGGCGTTCTAGTAAATCATCATAGATGAATCCATCTAACTGTATGTGATATTTCAGTCATGAAAAAATTTAGCCATTTCGAAATAAACATAATGGCAAATGGTTTCTGAAGTCGATGTTTACTCTCTGATGACCAAATAAAATATGAAGTATTAGAGGGAACTAGGGACAGGGTGTATGCGAAGTCCTCATATGCAAAGTAGTACCAACAACAATAATTTCTTTTAAAATATTCATGCTGGTCGTTGATGTTTGCTCTCACCAACATATAGCAATTGTGAGGATAAGGCAACGGTATTTTAGCAATAAAATAGGGACCAGCTCAGCTAATCAACAAATCAAAACTGTGAAGAGATCAATTTTTTTCTATTTTTATTGAAATATAATATAGTATATATACATCTTCAATTTTTTCATTCACCAGAATCTCAAGAATACTGCTGTATATTCGCTGCACAATTCTTTTGGACTGCCTGAGCACTAAATAGTACTACATGACAAACATTTGGGGGATTTGTTTTTCCCAAGACAAAGTACCTCTGCATAGTTTTTACCTCACTGTCGGGGTATTATTTTCACGCACGGTGTGCGGATGGTCGGGCAGCGGCAAAAATGTTTGTCCATTCTGTAACTCAGAAACTGTAAGGTGTAAGAAGTTGATACTTGGTAGGGGTATTGGTTAGGGGGTGTAGGTGTGCAACATGATGGTGTGACCTTGATTTGACCTTTGACCTTGCTGTAGTAACCTTGAGTTTAAAAATCTTGTCCGGGCTATATCTCGGAAACCGTAAGGTGTAGGAAATTGATACTTCTTAGGTACATTGGTTAGCATAAACTGTAGGAAGTTGATACTTGGTGGGTGGGTGGGCATCAGGAAAAAGTTTGTCCAGGCTTTATCTCAGAAACTGTAAGGTGTAGGAAGTTGATACATGTTAGGGACATTGGTTAGGGGTGTAGGTGTGCAACGTCACGATATGACCTTCATTTGATCTTTGACCTTGCCGTAGTAATTTACATTTAGTTATTTTATCTGCTTAAACATTATTTAGACCTTTATATAACTGATACTGCTCTGATTGTATCCCGATCTTTGTGCTGCTTCACTTCTTCTATATATCATGGTGTTGAAAACTATTTCCCAAGGCTGTGGGGTAAGGGTATCTCTGGTGCTATTTTTTTTCCTGGCAAACTAAAGCTTGCACCCAAACAGGGGAGATGCATTTCAAGTATTTGAACTTCTGATGTAAATACCACAACACCATGACATCCAACATAAAAAATAGCATCAGAGATGAATGTACCGCACAGAGCAGGAAAATAGTTTTCAATACCCCAAGAGATATAGAAGAAATGATACCGTACAAAGATGAGGAAACTTTCAGATAAAACATTGTGACATGATGTTGCACACCTACACCCCCAACCAATGTCCCTACCAAGTATGAACATCCTACACGTCATGGTTCTGAGATACAGCCCATACAAGCATTTTCACTCTGCCAACCCATCCGGAAAACAATACCTGCACAGCCCTTATATTTAGGCTGTGGGCTAACCATCATTATTTTAAAACCTCCCTTGCAGAATATATGTCAATGTAAAAATTTTGGTGTGAAAATTAAGTTTCATTCATCTGGCCAACCTATCAAACATTCCTCAAAACTGTTAGACTGAATTTTCAATAACAGTTCCTGAAGTTTGCCACTGTAAATGAATTCCAAAATTACAAAGGAAGTGTGGCTTCTTGATGTTGATCATTGCAAAGGCCCTTTGTATCGCTTTTCAATTCTATTTTTTAAGACTGAATCGATTCACATGCTAAAGGAGATTGCTGCACATTCATGCACTTCTGCCAAAAATGGAAAAAAGTGTTGTTCAAGAAGGTTCACAAATGATTGGCAACAGTGGAACAACCTCACCATGTCTGATCTTCCTTTTTTGTGGCAACTTAAATTTAAATTTGAACTTCATCAGTCAAAACAAGGTTCCACTCCATGGTCTGACAACATACTATTGCCTAGAACTCTGTATCACAGAATAAAAAATTATACAGTCTGGATTACAAGTTTTCTTCCTGTCAAGTGCTACCTGTCTCCTCCACCACTTAACTGTAACTAAAAATAAATTTCACATTATCAGTGTATAATTTATTATGTTAAAAAAATATTAATGTATATTTAAAGGAATTTACAAACTGTCATAGTTATGTGAATATCCTTCAAGGTGCTTGGTGATTAATTTTGTTTGGTGACAATCTGATAGTACTTTAAGATGTCCTACCTTGATAAAGATCTGAATTTTTTAATTGCTGTTATTACCAATCGACATTATGGTTAATCCTTGCATATTCGGCCTAAGTCATATTTTTGGCCTAGTATGTGTATTTTGGCACTAACATAGAGCAAAATTCTTATTTTTCAACAAATATTAAAACATCTACTAACGTTTAACAACTGTTATTCTTTTATTTTAATCAAATGTGCATATGAAACTGTGAAACTTGCCATTAAAAGTCGCATTTACTGTTTGCTTAATGGGCCGAGCAATGTTAAAGTGAGATAATAACTTTTTACCACTTCCTACTAAATCATGAAAAGAGAAATTCATATGAAAATCTACCTTTTCTACTTCTCTATTCAGCTGCCTTATTGTGTCCTTCACCAAATTCAGCTTATCTTCTTGTTTTGAATGTTTTTGTTCCAATACTTCACACCTTTGTGATGAAAAAAACACATTATTACATTTTATAAATTGTACATAAATACTGTTGCAATGGAACAGAGAATAGAATTCTTGGGACATAGTGCAAAAAGAGCCATGTTGGGGTACATTTGTTGGGGTACACCCTCCGGATGTCAAATTTCGACAATTTATTGAGATATATATCTGTTATAACTACCAAAACATGATCTAGGCTAACATATAAAAGAATCAGGCCAAAAAATACAAAAGAAACAAAAAATAGCACAAAATTGTCATGTCCACATTCCAATTTTTAGAAATCTAATTGATATATTTGAAGCTTTCACAATTCAAGGAAAATATCTGACAAGCTCACAACTCTCAAAAAGAAATTTGTGGTAATGCTCTTGGGAAGTTAATCTTTCTTTCCCAAACTGTCACTTTACTATCTTAAACTTACATATCTAGAGTTAAAAATTAGAAAAAAAATTACGGTTGTCCCACTATTTTTCTGTACAAAACAAACATATCTTTTATTTATAATGTAATTATAATGAACATGATTTGTTTTCATAAATACCACTTCTATTCTTGCATAGCTATTTTCAATTGAGATAAAACCTGCATGAAATGAAAATGAAATATTTTATTTGTAATGGTTTTCACGGACACCTGTAAGACACTAACATGGAAAACATGCTAGCAGCCCTTTCCCAGAATGAAGACATTTATGAAGGGCCCTATAATTTTTTCATTAAAGTGAATGTTCTTCGAAACTTCCTCCATAATTATATACTCTCACTGCTTCTGCTTGAACCAACTTTCAAGCCTGTCTAGGGTGCATACTTGAGGTACGTTTGTAAAAAATGCAATGTTTAAATAACCTTTGTATCACTTGCAAAAATACCTCTGTTGAAGATTATATTGCAAATTTAATAAGTAAATTAAATTTTTATAAGTTAATACCCTATCCAATGGACAATTACTTTACTGGCCAGCATGACCAGTCCCACCAAATGACAGAAAAAACTGTCCTGTATATACTACTGGCAGGACCAGTCACAGAGTATGCATTTGCTAGGTGTCACCTCATACTTTCTTCCTGTTTAGACAGTGTAACATCATAGCATCTTTTTCGTTGTCTAGTCCAATTAAGACCCCTAGCAAGTTGATAGCGGGGCCAGTTGGGAGGGCCTTGCCTGTCAATTGGATAGGATGTATTAACTTATAAACATTTAATTTACTTATTAAATTTGCAATTTTATTGCATTAATACATCCTATCCAATGGACAATTGCTGAATCACTAATGCTTGGTAGGCGGGTAAGTTACTAGGGATTAAGGTGAACTCGTAAACAAACAACAAAATTCACTGGCCCGGGTTGAGTTTAGGTCAGGAAACCCTAAGAGGCCATGGTCAGTTACCAATATCCGGTTACCCAGGGGTGTACCAACGTTGCCCCCCCCCCCCCCCCTTTTTACAGACCTGCTCTGAGAGAGGGGAAGAGAGGGATGAGTTAAGTCCCATAAAGGAAATAAACCTCCCAAGAGAAGCTTGTCACAGTTTTTTTTTTTTTTGATTATATACTTGTATACAGTCCAAGCCATATCCTTCAAATAGAACTGTGTGAAGGTATTATGTGACTTCCCGCGACAAGCTGACAAGATCTGCTCCAAGGAGACTCCCGATTGGAAGGCCTTAGAAGCAGCAAAGGCCCTGACATCATGGGCTTTAACCTGATATAGTGTGAGGGACACCTTGTCAGAGAGCTCATAGCATAGGATCACAGTCTGCTTGATCCATGAGGAGATAGTGGCAGGTGAGATGTCCTTATCAAAACCTTTCTTGAAGGAGTAAAAGATCAACTGCTTGTTCTGCCTAAGATCTGAGGTCCTGTCCAAGTAATAATGCAGGGCTCTGACTGGACATAAGGACCTGTCACCCCTAAGTGAATTATCCAGAGTGGGGCCAGGGCTGGTATAATCACCGGGGCCACATTGTCTGGACCTTCTTTAGCCAGCTGGTTCTTGGAAAGAAAGCTGGGTGAGGGATACAAGGACACCTTGGACCAATCTGATTGGTGTCTGATGTTCTTATGTAGGCCAAGCATGGATCTCACTCCTGCATTAACCTGAACCCAGGGCCAACAGGAAGACAGTCTTGAAGGTCAAGTGCTTCAGGGAGGCCTCTTTAAACGGTTCAAAGGGAGCCTTTGTCAGCTGGTGCAGTACCAGTGAATGGTTCCAAGAGGGGATGCCCCTCCAAACCTTGGGTCTGTCTCTGTAGAAGCTATCCAGAAGACGAGTGAGATTCTCATCTTCGCTGACATTAATGGGTGAGTTTCCAAACTTGTCAGCAATGGCTGATCTATAGCCATCAATGGTGCCCAGTTGTAACTTCCTGTCCTGAAACAAGTACAGAAAAAAGTCAGCTATGTCTTTCAGAGATGGTGCCCTGATGTCCCCCTGATCACTGAGGCACCACTTTGTAAAAATGGTCCACTTTGCCTCATAGACAGATCTGGCTGATCCTCTTTGAGGAGCCTCAATGCGTGCTGCCACTGTCTCAGAGAAGCCCTGCTCCTTGATAGCTGTGGCTATAGGAGCCAAGCCTGTAGGTTCAGGTTTGACAGATTCCTGTGTAGGGTCTGGTTGAATGGTTGAGTCAGCAGATTGGGCAGATTTGGCAGGCTCAGTGGGATCTGACTGGACATGGCTACTAGGTCCCAAAACCAAGGCATGTTGGGCCACCCTGGTGCAATCAGTATGATCCTGTTGCATGGGTAGTCCTGCAACTTCTCCACCACTTTGCACCAGATGGCTGCTGAGTGCATCCACTGCCCAGGCGTGGGGGTCTGGAACCGGTGACGCAAACTGTGGAAATTTGTTGTTGAACCTGGTGGCAAAAAGGTCCACTTGGGGCTGGTCCCACCGGGAGCATATTGCTTTGAAAATCTCTGGATGGAGAGACCATTCTGTCTGAATGGTCTGGCCTAGTCTGGATAGTTTGCTATCACAGCACGCATTGAGGCTCCTCAAAGAGGATCAGCCAGATCTGTCTATGAGGCAAAGTGGACCATTTTTACAAAGTGGTGCCTCAGTGATCAGGGGGACATCAGGGCACCATCTCTGAAAGACATAGCTGACTTTTTTCTGTACTTGTTTCAGGACAGGAAGTTACAACTGGGCACCATTGATGGCTATAGATCAGCCATTGCTGACAAGTTTGGAAACTCACCCATTAATGTCAGCGAAGATGAGAATCTCACTCGTCTTCTGGATAGCTTCTACAGAGACAGACCCAAGGTTCGGAGGGGCATCCCCTCTTGGAACCATTCACTGGTACTGCACCAGCTGACAAAGGCTCCCTTTGAACCATTTAAAGAGGCCTCCCTGAAGCACTTGACCTTCAAGACTGTCTTCCTGTTGGCCCTGGGTTCAGGTTAATGCAGGAGTGAGATCCATGCTTGGCCTACATAAGAACATCAGACACCAATCAGATTGGTCCAAGGTGTCCTTGTATCCCTCACCCAGCTTTCTTTCCAAGAACCAGCTGGCTAAAGAAGGTCCAGACAATGTGGCCCCGGTGATTATACCAGCCCTGGCCCCACTCTGGATAATTCACTTAGGGGTGACAGGTCCTTATGTCCAGTCAGAGCCCTGCATTATTACTTGGACAGGACCTCAGATCTTAGGCAGAACAAGCAGTTGATCTTTTACTCCTTCAAGAAAGGTTTTGATAAGGACATCTCACCTGCCACTATCTCCTCATGGATCAAGCAGACTGTGATCCTATGCTATGAACTCTCTGACAAGGTGTCCCTCACACTATATCAGGTTAAAGCCCATGATGTCAGGGCCTTTGCTGCTTCTAAGGCCTTCCAATTGGGAGTCTCCTTGGAGCAGATCTTGTCAGCTTGTCACGGGAAGTCACATAATACCTTCACACAGTTCTATTTGAAGGATATGGCTTGGACTACTATATAATCAAAAAAAAAAAAAAAAAACTGTGACAAGCTTCTCTTGGGAGGTTTATTTCTTTTATGGGACTTAACTCATCCCTCTCTTCCCCTCTCTCAGAGCAGGTCTGTAAAAAGGGGGGGAGGCAACGTTGGTACACCCCTGGGTAACCGGATATTGGTAACTGACCATGGCCTCTTAGGGTTTCCTGACCTAAACTCGACCCGGGCCAGTGAATTTTGTTGTTTGTTTACGAGTTCACCTTAATCCCTAGTAACTTACCGGCCTACCAAGCATTAGTGATTCAGCAATTGTCCATTGGACAGGATGTATTAATGCAATAAAATTGCAAATTTAATAAGTAAATTAAATTTTTATAAGTTAATACATCCTATCCAATGAACAATTGCTTTACTGGTCGGCGCGACCGGTCCTGCCAAACGCCAGAAAAAGACGTCCTGTATAGAATACCGGCAGGACCGGTCAGGAGTGTGCATTCGCCAGGTGGCACATCGTACTTCCTTCCTGTCTAGACAGCGTGACGTCATAGCATCTTTTTCGTGTCTAGTCCTAATAAGACCCCTAGTAAGCTGATAGCGGGGCCGGTTGGGTGGGCCTTGCCTGTCCATTGGATAGGGTATTAACTTATAAAAATTTAATTTACTTATTAAATTTGCAATTTTATTGCATTAATACATCCTATCCAATGGACAATTGCTGAATAACTACCGCTTGGAAGGCGGGTAAGCTGCTAGGGACTCCAGTGAACTCATAACAAAACAAAACTGAAAAGGCCCATTTGACCTAGGGTCAGAGAACCCTGTGAAGTCAAGGTCGGCTACCAACTAACCATTTAACCGGAAGTCTACCGACGTTGCCCCCCCCCCTTTTCTTGCTCAGGGGTGCTCTGAGAAAGGGAAAAGGGAGAGAGGGGCTGAGTTCAGTCCCATAAGAAATAAACTTCCCTAAGGAAGCAAGACAGATTTTTTTTAAAAATTTTTTATGTACAAGGTATATACAGTATGTACATTTTAACTTATTTACAGTATGTACATATTTACACATCTCCTCATTTTTGGGTTTGGTGGTGTTGTGCAGCCACAACTGGTCCCAAATGGAAAAGCTCTGAGTCAGCCCAGGCAACATCCTTCAAATAAAACTGAGTGAAGGTGTTGTGAGATTTCCAGTGGCAGGCTGACAATATCTGCTCTAAGGAGATTCCTGACTGGAAGACCTTAGAGGCAACAAAGGCCCTAACATCGTGGGCTTTAACCAGATGCAAGGTGAGGGCCTCCTGGTCAGAGAGCTCATAGCACAAGATCACAGTCTGTTTGATCCATGAGGAGATAGTGGCAGGTGAGATATCTTTGTCAAACCCTTTTTTGAAGGAGACAAAGACCAACTCTTTGTTCTGCCTAAGATCTGAGGTCCTGTGCAAGTAGTAGCGTAGGGCTCTGACTGGACATAGAGACCTGTCACCCTTGAGTGACATGTCCAGAGATGGGGCCAGGGCTGGTATGACCACTGGCGCTAAACTATCTGGACCCTCCTTAGCCAGCTGTTTCTTGGATAGAAAGCTGGGTGAGGGGTACAAAAACACCTTATACCAGTCTGACTGGTGTCTGATGTTCTTATGTAACCAAGCATGGATCTCACTTCTGCGTTTGCCAGAACCTAAGGCCAGTAGATAAACAGTCTTGAAGGTCAAGTGTTTCAGTGAGGCCTCTTTTAAGGGCTCAAAGGGAGCCTTGGTCAGCAGGTGTAACACCAGAGAGAGGTTCCAACAGGGAATACCCATCCTGCCCTTGGGTCTGTCTCTATGGAAATTATCCAGGAGACGAGTGAGATTTTCATCCTTGCTGACATTAATGGGGACATTGCCTAATTTGTCAGCAATGGTTGATCTGTAGCCATCAATAGTGCCTGGTTGCAACTTCTTGTCCTGAAACAAGTATAGGAGGAAGTCAGCTATAGCTTTCAGAGGTGGTGCCCTGAAGTCCACCTGATTACTGAGGCACCACTTTGTAAAAATGGTCCACTTTGCCTCATAGACAGATCTGGTTGATCCTCTTTGAGGAGCCTCAATTCGTGCTGCCACTGCCTCAGAGAAGCCTTGCTCCTTGATTGCTGAGGCTCTAGGAGCCAAGCATGTAGATTCAAATTTGACAGGTTCCTGTGTAGGACCTGGCTGAATGGCTGAGACACTAGGTTTGGTATGATGGGCAGACACAGTGGAATCTGACTGGACATTGCCACTAGATCCCAGGACCAGGGCATGCTGGGCCATCCCGGTGCAATCAGGATCATCCTGTTGCAAGGGTAGTCCTGCAACTTCTACACCACTTTACCCAAGATGGCTGCTGGTGTGAAGGCATATGGGTCCAGGTCCTCCCAGGACAGGCTGAGTGCATCCACTGCCCATGGCTGGGGGTCTGGGACCAGTGACACAAACTGTGGCAGTTTGTTGTTGAACCTGGTGGCAAACAGGTCCACCTGGGGCTGGTGCCACCGGGAGCATATAGCTTGGAATACTTTTGGGTGAAGGGACCACTCTGTTTGAATGGTCTGGCCCAGTCTGGATAGCTTGTCTGCTATCACGTTCAGACGGCCGGGGATGTGATGTGCTCTGAGAGTTACTTATTTCCTGGTACACCAGGACAGTATTCTCCACAGTAGGGCACACAGAGAGCCCGATTTCATCCCCCCTTCTTTGTTGATATGGGCAACCACTGTTGTGTTGTCTGTAGCTACTAGTAATGTCTTGTTGCAGCAGAGGATTGAAACTCCTTTAGAGCTAGAAAGACTGCTTTTAGCTCTAAATGATTTATGTGCAGCTTGCTTTCTGGAAGGGACCAGGTTCCCCTTGCAGTGTGCTCGTTTAAGTGAGCGCCCCACCCTTCTTTGGATGCGTCTGTAAATATTCACAGAGCATGTTTTAGAGGGTGCAATGGTTGACCTGGTAGCACATTGTATTCCTCCAGCCACCACCTTAGGTGGGGGTGGAGCAACCTGGGGACTGGAATCACCTTTTCTAGTGACTCTGGAACCCTCCAGTTGTTTTTCAAGTGCCAATGTATGGGTCTCATGTGGAGTCGCGCTAGGTGGACTTGCTTTTCCGTTGCTGTGAGAAGACCTATGAGGGACATGAACTGCCGGACCGGGCACACAGGACCGGACAGTAGTGACTGAATCTTGTCTGTCAAGGCCTGCCAACGCTCTGGTGTGGGTCTGACCTTGCTCTCTTTCAGGTCGAACTGGTAACCTACGAAGTTGAAAACCTGTTTTGGGACCAGTTCTGACTTTTCCTTGTTCACCAGCCAACCTAGTTCCTGACAGAGAGCCCTCAACGTCTGTGTATGCAGGAGACAAATTTGATAGGATGTGGCTCTCACCAACCAGTCGTCTAGGTACTGGTGGATTCTTATACCCCTCTGCAGTGCCATCAGTTTGACCTCTTTGGCCACCACTGTGAACTCCATTGGAGCTGTGGAGAGGCCAAAGGGTAGGGGTCTGAACTGGTAGGACCGACCCTGGAGGTGAAAAAGCATGTACTTCCTGGACTGACTGTGAATAGGTATGTGGAAGTATGCGTCTTTGAAGTCTATGGAAGTGACCCACTCCCCTGACTGTAGGGAGGTCCTTATTGTCTCTGGGGTCTCCAATTTGAACGACTCTGTGTTTGAAAAGGTGTTCAAGTTGCTCAGATCCAGGATAGGCCTCCACCGGTTGTTGGGTTTGAGTACCAAAAATAGCCGGTTGTAAAAACCCAGTGAGTTTTGGTTTTCTACTGGTTCCACTGCATTTTTGTTTGTCAGCTGATACAGTGCCTCCAGAAGGTGGGACTGTCTTTGTGGGTTGACATAGTTGCTTATGACCGTTGGTGACCTGGTTAGGTTGGGTCTGAACCGGAAGGGGAGGGTATAACCCTCTCTCAATATTGTGACTACTTTTGGACTTGAACCCAGAGCTTCCCACTTTTCCCAAAACTTGTGTAACCTTGCCCCTACAGGTGGATCTATGACAACAGGTGGGGCATTTGTGACAAGATTTACAGAACTCAAGTGACCTACACAGGAAACATCTTTCACATATTTTATTTCTGTGTACATTTGACAACAATTGGGATTTACGCCTTTCCTTTGTGACAACCCGGTGACAATATGAGCATTTGCCAGACAAAAGTCTACATTCAAATTTAAAGTCACTTTCTTGTCTCCGGCTAACACCAGTGGTGGTGGATTCAAGCCTATGTGACCGGTAACACAAACAGAGTCCTTCTGACCGGTTACAAACTCTACACACTGATTGTCATTTACGCAGCTTTGAACCCTTAGCTGGCTTCTGGGATAATGTTGAGGGCTTGCCACGACCTTTCTTTGACTGTTGCTTGTCCCTTATTTGCTTCCATGCGGGAACACCGGATTTCCGGTCCGGATGGGTAGCAGACTTGTCACTGGGAGCATAAGGGTGAAAACGACCTTGACATCTGTGAGATTGGCCAGAAGAATGCCTCTCCTCACTTCTGCAGATTTCCTCTGCAGCCTTGGTGATAAGCTGATCCGGGAACAAAGCATTGAGATGGACAGGAGACGTTCTCAAGGTGTTCAGGGTGTCTTGCTTCACATCAGCATGTAAATATTCTAGATAGCTGTCCCTACAAGCCAGAGTGAAATTAGCCATGCTGATAAAAATCCCTTCTGAAAGGTCTTGCATAGTCCTGGCCATAGCTTGTGATATTGACCGGTTGAAGGTAACCAGGCAGTGCAATTCTTCAACCGCCTGCTTTGTTCTTTCAGAAGACTTGCCCTTCTTGTCCAGATGTAGGGTTTTCAGCTGAGCCGACATAGCATCTTGAACCCTGGTCAAGCATCTTGACAAACCAGCAGCCTGGTTGCACATGACAGTTTGTTCATGAGCTGTTCTCTCCCAATGTCTAAGCATGTCTTGGCTGAAGGCCCGAGACGGTGGGGCAGTAGGAACGCTTCGTCTTGCAAATCGACTGAAGGAATGGTTGAGCTTGGCCGGTTCCGGTGACCAGGTGCATACTGTGTTACTCTCACAGTCCTTCTTCTCAGTATGCATCCCATACCATCTGGATGATCTGGGGGGCTTGACGAACTGATCCTTGGGGAGGCCAGCAGTGTCAGTATTCTTTGCAGGGTAGCCCTCTGTGATGGTGAGATTAAGCTTGTCCATCTTTTTACATAACCAGTCGTCCACCAGAAGCTTGACTGACACTTTAACGGTTGGCTGAACACGTGACCCGGCAAAGAGATTGTTATCAAAAGAAGACAAACTCTCGAACTCTGGAACCTTGTGCCAACCCATAAAGGATCTAACTCCTCTAATTGTCTCCCTGTAGTTGGCCTCCTCAGATACTTCTTGATCTGCAGACTCGTCCCTGGAGAGATGTCTATCTGGGGACCCGTCCCGGTAGTTTCCCTCCAACAGGGAACCGGTAACACTGTACTGGCCATCCTCACTATCAGAGTCACTGGAGCTCTGGACACCTCTACCGGTCAGGGTCTGTTCTGCACTGAGATCAGCATCACCGGTACCAGATGGCAGTACATCAGGGACTGAACTGGGGGCCTGAACAGGCTGGGTTGCTGTCCCGGTACCAGGAGCCTCAAGAGGCTGGGTGGCAGTCTGCATCTCATCTACAGCCTCACCGGTGGCCTGAACAAGGCTGGGACTGGTAACACTTGCAGGTCTAGCTAAACTACTGGTGCTGGCACCAGGATCAAAGAATGGCTTCTGGCTGGTGGGGACTTCTGCTGCTGGCTTCACAACTGGTTCCACCGGAACGGTGAATGACTTGGCTAACAGCATAGCTTCCAGCCTTGAAAACCTCTCTGCCCATTTATCGTCCAAATTCTTTAAATTTTCAGATGAAGGTCTGCTACTGGCACTGGGCTTCTTCTTGCTGGCAGAGGGCTTTGGTGAATCACTGCATTTCTTCTTCGCAGCAGCAGGGATGGTTTCAGAATTTACAGCCTTGTCCCCCTCCACTTTACCCAGCACACTCACGTGTAAAGGGTCCACGAGAGTGGGAGCAGGGGAGGACGAAACCAACTTCTTCTCTTTACTCTTACGTTCTCTGTAAGTGGGGGTAGATAGCTGGTGAATTTGCTCAGGGGTAAAACCTTTACAAATACTACAGTCCTTCTTGAGGACGCAGTAGTCTTCTCCAATCCCCTTGTCATGACATCGTGCACATTTCATGTGGCCATCAAAACTAGCCATAACATGGCCACAGGTGCCTCGTTTCTGTCCTGGGGACGACATGATGGTTGATACTTCAGTAGAAATACATAGAAGTAAAATAAAACAGATGAATTTGTTTAAAGGTTCAAAAAACGTCTCACGTTGAAAACACGTCTACACACTCCACGCGCCAAACAAAAAAGATGCTATGACGTCACGCTGTCTAGACAGGAAGGAAGTACGATGCGCCACCTGGCGAATGCACACTCCATGACCGGTCCTGCCGGTAGTAAATATAGGACGTTTTTAGCTGTCGTTTGGCGGGATTGGTAGCGCCAATCAGTAAAGCAATTGTCCATTGTATTAACACAATAAAATAGTATATTAACCAGTACTTGTTTCCTGTCGAAGTACTGCTGTTGATTACCTGTCAAAGTACTGTTGCTTGTGGTCAGACAATGCATCTAGTTGGGAGTGCAGTTCATCTATTTCCTGTTTCACCTTGTCTTCCTGTCTCTCTATATTAGACACTTGCTTCTTCTCCTGATCAATCTCCCGCTGAATGCTGGACATTGCATCTCGGATGTTGTCTGACTCGCTGTCAAGCACATCCAATCGCATCATCAATGTCTTGATTTCTTCCTTGTAATCTGAAACAAAGTGAATAATCTGTCAATGACTTGAGTTCCTCTTTGAAATCTGAAATCACGTGTTGCTGTGAGATTTCGTGCTTTTATCTTATCAAGCAGTATCAACAAATAAATACAAAAATGATATGCTTCTTCAAATTTAGATACCAACATTTTTACTGCTCAAAATATTCCAGTAGAATTTTGTAAAAGTCCCTTTTATGTGAAAATAAATACCAGGTCCTATATTCTCTGTGATGATTACCGCCACCAAGGAGGTATTATTTTCATGACAGTTTGTTTGTTTGTTGGCAAGATTATAGAAAAATGCTGCTTAGATCCTCTGAAAAAAAATTAGAAAATGGGCCTTGGTCTTAAATCCCATTAAATTGTGAGAAAGTTTTGGATCACTCTGTGGATACAAAAAAAAAGATCTAGATTTTCTCATATACTTATTATGACGTACCTTGGTGGAGGTATGTGCTCTCTGAGTGCTCTTATTCATTCTATTACCTGGTCCAGTAAAAGTATTTTTTCAGGTCTCTTGTGACCTTAACCAACAGGGTTCAAATGTATACATAGCTGTATTCACACTTCAATCATACCCTTCTCTGCATCCTGGATGTTCACACCCCTGGAAGTCTGTTTTTTTCTGGCACTGCCTACTCTCCGTCTGTCTCGCTGGAAGTCGCTGATGATCTGTTTGAGCATGATGTTGGAGGTGACAGAGCTGACTTCACAGGAACACGCTGCACACAGATCAACATCCTCTTGCTCTGAGCAGGACCGACACACATTGTGTCCACATGGGATGATAAGCATGGGCTCATGAGGTCCAACCTAATGAAAGGAAACCATCAGAGTAATATGAACCTAAATATAAAGGAAAACTTTTGGCATACACACATCATGTCCTTTGACATCATGGTTTGCACATTCAGACTTTGTATTAGCACAGAATAAACACTATAGGTTTACATGTTACCAAGGGTCCTCAATGGCCTAGTGGGATAGCAGGTTTGGCATCTAATCACAAGTTGTTACATTTGTAAGGATTCGACTCCCACAAGTAGTAACTTTGACTTTGCATGTTGTCACCTGATGACAGTAAGCATGCAAGTGTGCGAGATAATAAAAATGTTGGAAAAAAGCTTCCTGTTTTGGCATGAGTTCTGACCACATGTGTACACACAAGAAAGTGTATGTATAACTATACGCTACAATAAAAATTATAGGGATCATAATTACATATACTGTTACTGACTATTAATACTGAAATTATGTTATTACAACAACATTTCCAACAGTTCATAGTGCTGTCCTTGCTCCACATGCTCTTAGTAGCATTCGATTGGTTCACTGCAATTAAGATCTGCCCAAAAATGGCCACATAACTCTATGCTGCAATCTAATTGGCTGATCCTATTGCAGAAAAGCCAGAAATTCAACCAACGTATTGCCACTCCAGAAGTAGCTGGAGATGCCCATACCCCAAGGCCCAGGAAAATAGTTTTAACATTACTGGATGCAGAAGAAATGACACAGTACAAAGATTAGGAGACTTTCAGATCAAACACTGTGATATGATGTTGCACACCTACATCCTCTAACCTCTAATCCCTACTAAATATTAACTTTCTATGCCTTAAGGTTTCCAAGATATAGCCCGGACAAGATTTTAAAGGTCAAGGTCATTACAGCAAGGTCAAATCAAGATCACATCATGATGTTGCACACCTACACCCGAAACTAATGTCCCAGTCAAGTAAGTCAAGTATTAACTTCCTGTACCTTAGACTTTCCAAGATATAGCCTGTAAAAGATTTTAAAGGTCAAGGTCATTCAGCAAGGTCAAATCAAGGCCACATCATGATGATGCATAGCTACAACTTCTAACTGATGTCCCTAGCAAGTATCAACTTCCTACACCTTACAGTTCCCTAGATGTAGCCCAGACAAATTTTTAATGTCAAGGTCACTACTGCAAGGTCAAATGCCAAAATCAAAGTTACACCATCACACTGCATACATACACCCACTAACCAATGTCCCTACCAAGTATCAACCTTTTCACTCCTTTCATTTTTCAAGATATAGCTCAGACAAGATTTTAAAGGTCAAGGTCACTACAGAAAGGTCAAAGGACAAATCAAGGTTACACAATGACGTTGCATGCATACAACCCCTACCAGTATGCCTATTAAGTATCAACTTCCTATACCTTATGGTTTCTTAAATATAGCTCAGACAATATTTTAAAGGTCAATATCACTACAGCAAGGTCAAATAATTCAAATCAAGGTCCCACGTTGCACAACTACAGCCCAAACAAATGCCCCTACCAAGTACCAACTTCCTACACCTTCTGATTTTTGAGATACACCCCAAACCATTTTTTTTTTCGCCACCCACTCACCCAGATGCCATGGGTGAAAACAATACCCACACCACCCTTAAAGCCTGTGGGGTAAAAGTGTTGTGACTGTATCTTTATCTTCACATAAAATACCTTCAAAAAATCAAGTATAGGTTTCCATACAGAGGCACTGCAGGTATGGTGTTTAATACCCAAGAAGGAAAATTTTGGTGAAAATCACTCAAGAAAAACAATATTATTGATTTTCCGCCAACATTAAAGATGGCATCCAAAATTCGAAAAATTAAAAAATTTTCAGAGGCACTATACTTAAGGTGTCTAAAACCTGAAGTGTCCAAAATTTGCTTGAAATCAATCTATTTTTAACAGTTTTTGAGATAAACAACATATTTTACTTTCCATCAAAATTCAAGATGGCGGCACATATGTGGAAAATAAAAAATGTTTCAGAGCCACTATACCTGAGGTCTCTACTAATCAAATGATCAAAACTTGGCTTCATATCACTCTATCTTTAACAGTTTCTGAGATATTTTGAACTACTGAAACTGAGAGCTAATTAAAAAAAAATAGCTACTACACACATACCTACAGTGATAGATTTCTACAACTGTAAACCTATTGTAGCTTGGGAAAAGTAAGTTAGCCTGTGACCTTTAATGAGCAATAACTTGAATAGTTGAAAATTAATAACATACCTATGGAGCTATCGCACACAAAAGCAATGGTGAGCAAGCTATGTGGACCCTATAACAATCCACACCAAATTCAGTTAAAATATCTAATGCACTTTTTCTTAAGAGACCAAAAAACTAAGTATTCGTCAACACGGCTAATTAAGTAGCTAACTGGCTGTTACTCACTAGCTAAAGAGTTAAGACCCTCAAAAGTAATAACAAGTAAGCCATTAATCCAATAATCTTACATACCAAAGATTTTTCAAATATCTAGAATCCTCTATTTTAAAAGGGCGGAAACCAAATTGCTACTCAAAATAGCTAATTGGCCATTACTAAGCTGTACAGCAAAAATAACCACAAACAATACCAAGCAAGCTATTGACCCAATAATCCTACATAACAAATTTGGTAAAGATAGCTAAAACGCTGTTTCTTAACCCTTTCGCTACTGAAGGAACATTATTCCAAGGGACTGTAGCCATATGACGTCATATCACGTCAGAAACGCCAATGAAGTAAAGTAATATCTCACTACCTTATACACTTTATTTGCGGTATTTTTCGGCATATTTTATTAGGAATTGATGAAAGTCGAATGGGAAAATTCGTGGGAATTCCCCAAATAAAAATAACCACGAATAAACAATATGCAACAATATGCAGGTATATGCGGTAAATACGGCAATATATACAGAAACCAGTTAAAATAGGTGAAATGGCGAATTAAAAAAATATATATAGCTTAACTTTCATATAAAATACTTTAAAAATCGGTTTAATACTGATACACCAAAGAAAACGTATAACAGTACACTGAAGGGAAAGAAGAAATATATTTTATTGCCGTCGACTCTTGGTCAACAGACATGGTCCCTTGTAATACACATTGATGTCGACTGCTAGCCGACAGACATGGTAGCGAAAGGGTTAAAATGAGCAGAAACAAAGTTGAAAATTTTAATTACTTAAATGTAGCTTTTATAAGCTACAAGCTTACCATGTGGGACTGAATGCTTTACTGGTTGCTGCGAGGAACTACGACCAACGTCTAAGAAAAAAAGACATTTATTCTTGGCCGTAGCCTCAGGTTGTCGTCACGTGATCTGCCCCTTTGTAAGCACTTTTCTCGTTGAGATTTTAAGCCCATACCCCATCAGCTGTAATACAGCGGGGAGGCAGGGTGGGACTCTCCTCAGTCCCACATGGTAAGCTTGTAGCTTATAAAAGCTACATTTAAGTAATTAAAATTTTCAATTTTATTGCGCTACAATAGCTTACCATGTGGGACTGAATGCTGAATCCAACCGTCCGGAGGAGGGATTACAGCTGAGACTGGCAGATAAGTCTATTTTTTCTTAGAATTTTGATAACAATAATAGAATGAAGGATCGAAAGTACCAGTCTAAGTCCCGTCTACAGGGCCCCAATCCCGAAGACCGGGCCTGTAGAAGCCAAAAACCTGAATGAATGACAGTGCTAAAAAACTGTCAGGGTGTTTGACGAGAAGAAGGTGTGTACCCTAGATACACAGGCGGGGTCAGTCCCAAGGACGATCACGGAAGAACCTGAGCTTAAGGATCGGGAACTGACTAAAATTGTAAATTTTAATTACTTAAATGTAGCTTTTATAAGCTACAAGCTTACCATGTGGGACTTAATGCTGTTCTCGGGTTGCCACACCCGGGGCCAACGTCTTAGAAAAAAAGACAGTTCTTGTTAGCCACCGGATACACTGCTAGTTGTCGTCACGTGATAACCTCTGACCTCTCGCCCTACTTTCTCGTTGAAATTTTCTAAAACCTACCCCTCAGCTGTAAACAGCGGGGAGGCAGGGTGGGACTCTTCTAAGTCCCACATGGTAAGCTTGTAGCTTATAAAAGCTACATTTAAGTAATTAAAATTTACAATTTTATTACGCTACAATAGCTTACCATGTGGGACTTAATGCTGAATTCAACCGCCCGGTGGCGGGATTACAGCTGAGACTGGAAGATATGTCATTTTTTCTAAGATTTTGAATTAATATGTATAGAATAGTGCCAGAAATACCAGTCTGAGTCCCATTTACAGTGCCCCGATCCCGAAGATCGGGCCTGTAACGAGCCAAAAACCTAAATAAAATGAGAGACAGTGCTGAAACTGTCTAGATGTTTGATTGTAGGACGGAAGTGCAGCAGTGCTCACTTCAAGGTCTAAGGCTCCCTGAGGGCCCTTCACTAGTGACTGACCAACCCATGGTTGGACATCTCATAAATTTTTGCAACCTGAATATGAGATTAATGACAACTAAATAAGTCCTTAATAGAAGTTACTTGATAACTGAAAAACAAAAATGACCTTACCCGTAACATCTTGAAGGTAAAGGAATACCTAGATCCTGGGAGAGACTCCTGAAGACTTGGTTGTAGCGGATGTGCCCCCTCCCCCCTTTTTCTTTCCGAGGACAACTGGTCTGAGGGGAAGGATCTAGGACTTGTTGTGCCACCACTACGGGTCCCAGATACATATTGTTGTCGGTGTCCGACCAAGTAAGGTCTTTTAGGTAAAAATTTGTAAATGTGTTGTGAGCTTTCCAGTGACAGGCTTGCATGATTTGGTCCACCGATACCCCACCGTAAAGGGCCTTAGAGGCCGCGAAGGCCCGGATGTCATGTGCTTTGACTTGGACCAAGTCCAAGGCTTGTTGATCTGCTTGTTTGTAAGAAAGTAGGATGGTTTGTTTCAACCATGAAGAGAGAGTAGCGGGTCTGATGTCTGAGGTATGTCCTTTCTTAAAGGAGATGAAAAGGAGATAACGAGACCCTCTTAGGTCTTTGTTCGGTTCAAATAAAACCTCAGGGCCCGCACGGGACACAGGGTCCTGTCTTCTTTAAATTGTCTATCTACAATGGTAGTCAAAGCAGGAATAGTCACCGGAGATACACTTTGAGAACCTTCTCTTGCTAGTTGGTTTTTGGCTATGAAATCAGAAGAAGGGAACAAGGCAACCTTTTCCCATTGGCCTAGATTAGATACTTGTTTGCGACCCAGGCATGGATTTCGCTGCGGCGCTTGCCGGAGGCCAAAGCTAGCAAGAAAGCAGTTTTTAGAGTGAGATGTTTCAGGTCTGTGTCTTTGATGGGCTCAAATGGTGCTTTTGTGAGCTCGTTGAGGACAACAGAAAGGTTCCACTTGGGTAAATTTCTGGAACTTTTGGGACGATCCCTGTGAAAACTGGAGAGTAACCTACGAAGGTCTGCATTGTGTGCAACATGTTGGGCCATTGGGCCCAAAGTGTCAACGATTGCAGTCCTGTAACCATCAAAGGTCGAGGGGCGCCTGTTTTGGTCTTGGTACAGGTACATGAAAAAATGTGAGATTGTTTCACAGATGGAATGGAGAAATCCACCGAATTTTCTCTGCACCATTTTTCAAATAGGGCCCACTTGACTTGTAGATGGTCCTTGTTGAAGACCGCTGAGGGGCAGCAATTCTCTCTGCCACCTCCACAGAGAAGCCTTGTTCTTGGAGTTGTCTGCTCCTAGACACCAGGCGTGGAGGTTCAGGTGCTGGGGGTTGTTGTGGAACACATACCTGTGGGACTGTTTGAGTAGGGTCGTTGACACTGGGAGTTGTAGTGGGATCTCTGTTGAGAGCTGCACTAGGTCCCAAAACCAGGGCATCCCTGGACAGCCTGGGGCTATTACGATGATCAGGCAATAACATTGCCTGATCTTTTGGATCACCTTGTGAAGGAGCCGTAGGAGAGTACGCATAGGCCATGAGGTTGGTCCAGTTTATGTTTAGAGCAGTTTATGTCCCAGGCCCTTGGGTCTGGGATAGGAGACACGTACAGTGGCAGCTGGTGGTTCAGGTGAGTGGCAAATAAGTCTACATGAGGTGTGAACCACTTCTGGCAGATCTGTTTGAACACCTGTGGGTGCAGAGACCATTCTGTTGACTGCACTTGGTTGGACCTGGACAGTAGGTCGGCCATCACATTCAGGCACCCTAGAACGTGCCTGGCTTTCAATGTTATGAGGTAGTGATGGACCCAGGTCATGATCTTCCATAGGAGAGCACACATCTCTCCTGAGTGTGTTCCTCCTTGTTGTTGATGTAGGCTACCACTGTTGAGTTGTCCGTCGCAACTAACACTGTTTGATTCTGGCACTGGTCCTTGAAGTCTCGAAGGGCCAGGGAGACCGCCTTCAATTCTAGGACATATATGTGTAGCCTTTTTTCCCGATCTGACCACAGACCCTTTGTGGAATTTTGGTCTAAGTGAGCGCCCCAACCTTCGTTTGAGGCGTCGGTAAAGAGTTGGATACTGTGGTCTTTGGGATGAAGGTCTGCACCTTTCATCACGTTTGAGGGATTTTGCCACGAATCTAGGTGGGCTGCAATGGCTTCTGTCCAAGGAAGGAGGTTGTCCAGCGACTGAGGATATCTCCAGTGCTCCTTGAGATGAAACTGAAAGGGCCTCATGTGAAGGCGTCCCTCCGGGACCATTTTCTCCGTTGAGGTTAGTAACCCAATTAGAGACATCAAACATCTTGCAGTCAAAACACGTTTTGACTTGAGTAGTAGGATCAAATCCTGAAGTTTGAGCCATCTCTCTTGAGTGGGTTTTACAAGGGCTGAATCTAGGTGGTATTCGTAGCCCATGAACGAAAAACACCTGAATAGGTTTCAGTTCTGATTTTTCCTGATTTATTATCCACCCCAAGGACTGAGTTAGGTCTACCACTGCCTGTGTGTTCACTTGGGCTTCCTCCTGAGACTGGGACCTGATCAGCCAGTCGTCCAGGTGTTGGTGAATTCTGAGTCCTCTTGAGAGGGCCATTAGTTTCACTTCCTTTACGATCATTGTAAAGACCTGGGGGGCTGTGGCTAGTCCGAATGGGATGGAGGTGAATTGGAACACCTGTGACTTGTAGCAAACCTTAGGTATTTCCTTGAGTTTGGATGGATGGGGATGTGTAGGTAAGTGTCCGACAGATCTATCGACGATACCCACTCCCCTGGAATCAGGGAGGTCCTGATTGACTCTGGGGTTTCCATTTTGAACTTTTCTACGTGTAGAAAAGTGTTGAGCCTGTTTAGGTCTATGACTGGCCTCCACCTTAGGTGAGGCTTGGTACTAGGAACAGGCGACTGTAAAACCCGAGAGATTTTACATTTTTCACCCTTTCTATTGCGTTCTTTGACAGAAGAGACTGGATACAGAGGCCAGGACTTGGTCTTTGAAGGGCCTTGTATTCTGACCGGGTCAGGAGTCTGACTGGACTTGGATTGAAAAGAATGACAGGATTTGTTTGCCAGTCTTATCTGAAAGAACGGAGGAGAACTCCTACTGGTGGACTGAGTGAGGCTGGAGGAGTCATTGGGGGGAAGGGTTTTTATGCCCTCGTCCCCTGGAGTGGGTCGAAAGACCTTGGAGCCTCGGCTACTCGATTTCCCCCTGCCTGGGGAAAACGATGGATACTGCTAGGGATGGAATGACCCCCATTGGGGTGGTTCCTGTAGGAGCCTCTAGATGTGGGGAATTGGAAAGGGTTGATTAATAGGGCCTAAACCCTAAGTGTTATTACAGGTGCTTTGATGAGGGACTCCTGTCCCTCCTAAAGTAGTGTGAATGGAAACTTTAAGATCTAAGGATCCAGTATCTCACCTGAATTCACCATACCCCTTCTGACTACTTATATGCACCATGAAATTGAGTTTGACCTGTCTGGAGGTAGCCTTGCTACTGTCTTAACATATATCCATAACCAGGTTATATTGAGGAGAACCTAGTGGAGAGCAGCCTAAAGCTCAACTCTAGCTGACCAGAAGGGAGGAGGGGCTTACCCAAGGAGGCCCCTAGGGAGATACAGATTTGAAAACTTGTGTTCAAAACAAGGTTGTTCCAGTTTAAGGGAAAATAACAGCCCAACTTCCTGTTGGCCTAGTAAATCATTCAGAGTCCAGACTGAGGGGAATCAAGGCATAAACTCCCTGGGGGCAGGGAGGTTCAAAACTGCCCAAGTGTCAATGTCCTCCAAAAATGGATAGGGTGAAGTCAGGCAACCTACTTCCCTAAAATACAGAGTCAGGACTGAATGAAGGACCTTGTTTAGAAGCCCTCTTGGGCTTTGGACTTGGACCTAAGCCTCCAATAAGTGATATTTACTGCCAGGCTGGTGAAATATAGTCCAAGTGTGTGTTAGGATTGTTCAGAGTTCTGATCTGGAACCATCATCTGAACATCAGATTTAAGATCCAATCATCCGAGGATTAGATCTACATACAATCATCCGAGCATCGGATTTAAGATTAGATCATCCGAGCATTGGAATTTAAAGTAGCCTCGGATCTGATATCTGATCTGATGGACTAGATGCAACGAAAATCCGAGTATCAAATCATATTCGGATGGATAGAAGTTGGAAATAATGCATCCGATTCTCGGGCGCATTAAAATCTCGGATGAACTAAGATGTTATCTGGCTTCAGATTTAAGCAGGGATCTGATCCACCCTGGAGAAAGAAGTTGGATATTATAATTTTTATGTAAGCTTTCCTTAAAGCAAGCTTCCATGTAAGCTTTGCCTTTCCTTCTTTGAAGGAACTACACAACTGGATTTACGTAAGTAAATCGACAGTGACACAAGGTCACCTGCCCCACCCGCCTCACTGCAGGTAGGGCTAGTTGTGAGATAAGGAAAGCAGTAATTACACAGAATTTTATTAAATAACATAGAATCTAAAAGGCAAGTACAATATTTCTTATATTATAAAACTGGATGAATTAAAATATGATTAAAATAATGGGAAACCAAGGTTACCTTAATTTGGAGAGACACGTAATGTCTAGACGATTAGAAGAAGGATTCTATTCCTGTTTATTTAAGTATGAACATTATAAATGGTCAATAAGACAGGAAAGAAGGGATGAAATATTTCATTTCATTTATTTATAAATTTATTTATTTTATTTTATTGATAAACGTACTGTAAGAAACACGCGTCTCTCAGCACATGTTGTCTAGACGTGACGTCATCACAGGGGTTTCCCCGAGGATTCCCCTAAGTTAGTTTCGTGCTTTATATCATATTTTAACCCTTAAAATGGACCAATAGAGTCGCAGAACGGGGATAAACCCTTGCAAAATTTATTTTATTTTATTTCAACAGGCATATATTCCTGTATATAAACTACCTAGACGAGACGTGCATATTGCAAGAAATGCTGTCTCGACAAAAAAACGGAAGTTGTTTCCGATGATTTCACTCGACCAGGACTCGTTTGTGTTACATTTATATATATTTAAACCCTAAAAAGGTCCAATAATGAAGCAGATAGGGGTTAAATATTTTATTTTATTTTACTGACAGGCATATATATATATATATATATCCTGTATTAGAAACCACATAAACGAGTCGCTGTTGATTTACAACGAGAACCCGGAAGTGGACTTCATTTGTAAAATATAGTAAAGATACTTATCTGAACTATGAAAAGACATCGAATTGTGATTCTATGCAATAAAATAAAGAAACTGATGTAGTTTCCGGATCCAACGACAAGTATATCCTTGTAAAAATGAAATAATATTCCTTGTAAAATAAAGCATTGTTAATTCGCGTGGCCAACGAGAAAGTAGGGCGAGAGGTCAGAGGTTATCACGTGACGACAACTAGCAGTGTATCCGGTGGCTAACAAGAACTGTCTTTTTTTCTAAGACGTTGGCCCCGGGTGTGGCAACCCGAGAACAGCATTAAGTCCCACATGGTAAGCTATTGTAGCGTAATAAAATGACAACCTTCAGGTCCTTAATAATGTACAATTATAATGATTTAAAGATTAGATTAGACCTTACCGTATACACCCTGATGAGGTAGACGTATACGTAGACCCTGGGCTTAGACTCCTGAAGACTTGGTTGTAGCGGATGTGCCCCCCCCTTCTTTTCTTTCCGAGGATGACTGGACTGAGGAGAAGGGTCTAGGACCAGTTGTGCCGCTACTACTGGTCCCAGATACAGATTGTTGTCATTGTCCGACCAAGTAAGGTCTTCTAGATAAAAATTGGTAAAAGAGCTTTCCAGTGACAGGCTTGCATGATCTGGTCCACCGATACACCACCGTAAAACGCCTTAGAGGCTGCGAAGGCCCGAATGTCATGCGCTTTGACTTGGACTAAATCCAAGGCTTGCTGGTCTGCTTGTTTATAACAAAGTAGGATGGTTTGTTTCAACCAAGAAGAGAGAGTAGCGGGTCTGATGTCTGAGGTATGTCCTTTCTTGAAGGAGATGAAAAGGAGGGACCGGGAACCTCTTAGGTCCTTGGTTCGGTCCAGATAGAACCTAAGAGCCCGCACAGGACACAGGGTCCTGTCTTCTTTGAATTGTCTATCCACAATGGTAGTCAAAGCAGGAATAGTCACCGGAGACACACTTTGAGAACCTTCTCTTGCTAGTTGGTTTTTGGCTATGAAATCAGAAGAAGGGAACAAGGCGACCTTTTCCCATTGGCCTAGATTAGATACTTTGTTTGCGACCCAGGCATGGATTTCGCTGTGGCGCTTGCCGGAGGCCAAAGCTAGCAAGAAAGCAGTTTTGAGAGTGAGATGTTTGAGATCTGTGTCTTTCATAGGCTCAAAGGGTGCATTTGTGAGCTCATTGAGAACAACAGAAAGGTTCCACTTGGGGAGATTTCTGGAACTTTTGGGGCGATCCCTGTGGAAACTGGAGAGTAACCTATGAAGGTCCTCATTATGAGCAATATGTTGGCCCAATGGGCCCAAGGTGTCAACAATGGCAGTCTTGTAACCATCAATGGTGGAGGGGCGCCTGTTTAGGTCTTGGTACAGATACATGAAAAAATCTGAGATTTGTTTCACAGATGGAGTGGAGAAATCCACCAAATTTTCTCTGCACCATTTTTCAAATAGGGCCCACTTTGATTTGTAGATGGTCCTTGTTGATGACCGCTGAGGTGCAGCAATTCTCTCTGCCACTTCCACAGAGAAGCCTTGTTCTTGGAGCTGTCCACTCCTAGACACCAGGCGTGGAGGTTGAGGTGCTGCGGGTTCCTGTGGAACACGTAGTTGTGGGACTGTTTGAGGAGTGTTGTCGACACCGGGAGTTGTAGTGGGATCTCTGTTGAGAGCTGCACTAGGTCCCAAAACCAGGGCATCCCTGGCCAGCCTGGGGCTATTAGAATGATCAGACAATTGCATTGTCTGATTTTTTGGATCACCCTGTGAAGGAGAGCCGTTGGAGGGTAAGCATAGGCAGTGAGACCCGTCCAATCTATGTTTAGAGCATCTATGTCCCAGGCCTTCGGGTCTGGGATAGGGGACACGTACAGTGGAAGCTTGTGGTTCAGATGAGTGGCAAATAGGTCCACGTGGGGAGTGAACCACCTTTGGGAGATCTGTTTGAACACCTGTGGATGTAGTGACCATTCGGTCGACTGTACCTGATTCGACCTGGAAAGTAGGTCGGCCATCACATTCAAGCACCCTGGAATGTGCCTGGCTTTCAATGTGATGTGAGAATGATGGCACCAGGTCATGATTCTCCACAGGAGTGCACACATCTCCGCTGAGTGTGTTCCCCCTTGTTTGTTTATGTAAGCAACCACAGTTGAGTTGTCCGTCGCAACTAGCACTGTTTGGTCCTGACACTGGTCTTTGAAGTGTATCAGGGTCACAAAGACAGCTTTCAATTCTAGGACATTTATGTGAAGGCCTTTTTCCTGGGGAGACCACAGACCTTGGGTAGAACTTTGTTCTAAGTGAGCGCCCCAACCTTCGTTTGAGGCGTCTGTAAAGAGTTGGATACTGTGGTCTTTGGGATGAAGGTCTGAGCCTTTCATCACGTTTGCAGGGTTCTGCCACCAGTCTAGGTGTGCAGAGATGGCTTCTGTCCATGGAAGGAGGCTGTCCAGTGGTTGAGGAAATTTCCAGTGCTCCTTGAGGTGAAACTGAAAGGGCCTCATGTGAAGTCGTCCCTCTGGGACCATTTTCTCCGTTGAGGCTAGCAACCCAATTAGAGACATCAAACATCTTGCAGTCAAAACATGTTTTGACTTGAGTTGTAGGATAAAATCCTGAAGTTTGAGCCATCTCCCTTGAGTGGGTTTTACAAGGGCTGAATCTAGGTGGTACTCGTAACCCACGAACGAAAACACCTGAGTGGGATTTAGTTCTGATTTTTGTTGATTGATGATCCATCCCAAGGACTGGGTTAGATCTACCACTGCCTGAGTGTTCACTAGGGCTTCCTCCCGGGATTAAGACCTGATCAGCCAGTCGTCCAGGTATTGGTGGAGTCTGAGCCCTTTGGAGAGGGCCATGAACTTCACCTCCTTTACGATCATGGTAAAGACCTGGGGGGCTGTGGCCAGTCCGAAAGGTAGGGAGGTGAACTGGAACACCTGAGACCTGTGGCAAAATCTTAGGTATTTCCTTGAGTGAGGATGGATGGGGATGTGAAGGTAAGCGTCCGATAGATCTATCGACGCTACCCATTCTCCTGGAATCAGGGAGGTCCTGATGGACTCTGGAGTTTCCATCTTGAACTCTACGTGTAGAAAAGTGTTGAGCCTGCTTAGGTCTATTACTGGCCTCCACCTTTGGTGAGGCTTGGGTACTAGAAACAGGCAACTGTAAAACCCGAGAGATTTTACATTTTCTACCCTTTCAATAGCGTTCTTTGACAGCAGAGACTGGATGCAATCGGCTAAGGCTTGGTCTTTTGGAAGGGCCTTGTATTCTGATATTATCAGAGGAAATCTGACCAAGTTTGGTTTTGAGAGGAATGCCAGAACGTAGCCATTGGTGATAATGTTTAACACGTTGGATGAACAATTGTTTGTTTGCCAGTCTCTGCTGAAAGAACGGAGACGACCTCCTACTGGTGGACTGTTTGAGGCTTTGAAGGAGTCATTGGGGAGAGGGGTTTCCACGCCTTCTTCCCCTATTGTGGGGTCGAAAACGACCCCTGGAGCCTCTGAAGTTTTGTTTTCCCCTGGTGGAAGAAAATGATTGGTTACAGCTTTGTGAGGAGTTGCCCCCATAGGGGCGTTTCCTGTAGGAGCCTCTTTTCTTGTGGGGACCACAAAAGGGTTATTCTGATAGGGTCCGAAACCCTGAGAATCTTTTGAGGTGCCTTTTTTAAGAAGGAAGTCCTCGCCTTCCTTTACCAACTGTGATTTAAACAAGGAAGGCGGCCAGAAGGACGCATTCCTGAGTTCTTGGCGCCTGGTTTCTCCTAAGTGGGGTTGTAACAGAGTCATTTCGGCTTCACGCCTAAGCAAGACCAAATTGCCCATTGAGTACAATTCTCTCTGGAGAATATGGGCCAGGGATTTACTAAGGCAAGTTAAGGCCCTGTGCTGGATTAGGACGGTCTTATTCCACAAATCCAAATACTCACAGGCTTCCTCATGTCCACGTTTCGCTGCTTTATCAGGGTCGGCACCTTTCCTGATCTGAGACTTGACCCTTTTAGAAGTCGCTTTCAAGCTATGTTGGCACCTCTCCAGAGTGGCATTACAGGAGGAAGAAGTTTTGGCAAAAGTAGTAGCGAAATTGAGAGTGGAAATATTCTGTCTTGCCTGATGTTCCAATTCTTTAAGAACTGGCATAGGGATCTTGCCCGTAGGAGCCCCAGATGGCTTAGGAGAAATACAAATCTTGGCAAAATCTGTGTTCAGCTCTTGTATTTTGTCCTCCAAACAAGGCTGGCCTACCTTGTACCACTTGGAGGGAGGTGGTCTGATGTACTTGCCCTCAGGTAAATTTGCTGCCTGGAAGTCCTGATCAAATTTATTAAAGGCATCCTTGATGACTGAATTGAGAGGCAACATGGAGGAAGGACCCCTTGGCCTAAGTTCTTGCCTGCCTTTCTCATCATCAAGGCCCATGACCGCTGTTGAAGATCTAGGTAAGGATTCCCTAGGATCTGGAAGTTTTAGGATGCGTCAGAACGTATCCACCTCCTCGGCATATTGGGATGGGATGTCAGACAAGGCTACTTCCCTGTAATAAGGAGGGTCAGGGTCATGTTGGGGGTGGTCCTGATCAGAGTAAGACTTCCTAGAGGGCTTAGGAGACCTATGTCTATGTTCAGGGGACTGATCCTCCTCTGAAGATGATGGTAAAAATCTGGCCCTCGACTTGTGTTTTGATTTATCAGAGTGCTTTTTGGGCCTACTAGGGGCTGGCTGAGGGTCAACAGAGTAGTCTGAGTAGTGGTCTGAGGCAGAGCTCGGATCCACAACATGATACCTAGAAGAGTACCTAGGTAGTGAAGGTAGCATTAACATTTGCCTAAATCCTGTAAATATTCAATTTTATACACTTTTAGTTAGTGAAGGGACAAACTATCATATTGGTGCCAAAATTAAACACTCTATATATTCTAGGAACATCTGAAGGGACCACCTGGATCTCTGATCTATGGAGACACCCCACAGATGATCATCTGCTGTGATGCACAGATGTGGTTAGAGGGAGCAAAAGTCAGGGTTTTTTTAAAATGCTCCAGGCAGCTCTGGGTACACCTTGAGCTTCCTGGGTCTTCGCGTAAGGTGACCCTGGATGTTGCCCCGACCTCATTCCTGGTCCTGTCCATGGGGGCTCCTTGGCTCCAGGGTACCCTGGAACCTCCCTCAGGGACACTTAACTCCCTCAAGTCACCCATCTGAATGTTGAAAAAAGCCTGACAAAATATCAGTACTTTTCACGCTATTATCCCAAAACAACCACTTGATTTGCTTCTTCTGGGTTTAACATTTTAAATGTAATTCATTTTTTATTTGGCAAGTGGTAAGATTTATAGCAATGTGTCATTGTGTTAGGTTAAGTATTTGTTGGGGCAAATCAAGATCACACCATGATGATGCACACCAACACCCCTAACCAATGTCCCTACCATGTATGAACTTCCTATACCTTATGGTTTCTGAGATACAGCCCACCCGTCCGGACACCATGGGTGAAAACAATGCCCTGATAGCAATTAAGGGCTGTGGGGGTAAAAATCAAAAGAATGACAATGCTGACATTCTTCCTCACAACAGTGTAAATGGAAAGCGTGAGCACAGGTGGTCTCCACCTTAGTGTTTATACCCATGCATAACTACACCAGGTGATATGATCAAACATAGTCTGCCACGTGTGACCCATATCTCCCACAATTAACCTGTAAGTCATCGATGGTAACCATGACATCAGCCCATTTGATTGGTGTGTGAATCAGGGCGGCTTTATTTCATGTGGGTTATTGTTACTCCAATTTTTGACGACTGCCGGATGCACAAAGATCACCCCAGGTGACCATTAGTGCTCCTGCTCCATCGTGAACAGCAGGTGACACTTTTCTTGTCCCTGGGAAAACATGTCATAACATTTTTCCCACTTCCATGGCGTCAAGGGATTTTGGGTTCTCAAAATATAGGAATATAGGAAGTGACCTGACGAGAATATAGAAAGTGACCTGACGAAAATATAGGAGGTTTTGAGCAAAATATAGGAGATCTAATACCCTATTTCACTCATCAATCTGATGAGAAATGCATGCCTTTTAAATATTATGGCCCCCTCCACCCCTCATGTGGCGGTTACACATCCATGGATACCCCACGGATATAGACCATGTATGGTAACTGACATGGATCTACTGCGGATCAAGGGTTTTGTGGGGGGGGGGGGGAATTTTGGACAAGCGAGTGATTTACGGACGCGCCACGGAAAACTCTACGGATGACATGGATGCCACAAGGACGTTAGGGACTCGTTTCTTCACTTGCGGATCACCCGCGGATACACGTCCGTGGCCACCCGCAGTGCAGTGGAAACACTGCCCCCGGATGGGTTTGCGGACCTTGCGGACACTCGCTGATGGGGTTTAAGGATCAAAATTTTTCTCTCGGATGTCAGCTTATCAATAAGGGAATTTTAAGAAAACATTGCAGGTGTCCTGCTGAGAGCTAGTGACCACTGGATACCTGGATCTCAATGGCTATAAAAGGGGTAAAGGTCAGGGCACTAGCCAGATAGAATTTTGGTGCCAATATGAACAGACAGGGCAGAAATCTTCGACAAATTCAACTCTTACTCTTAGAAATGGAGAGGCAGTCATCATTTCAGCTATGATAGAGAGGCTGAGAAGGCGATGGGGTCTGCAAGTAAGCCAGCGAAGACACAGAAGATATTGAGTCAGGCCATGGCTAACCCAGGCAGGGCTTGAAGAAGAGGGTCAGTACACCAGACTGATGCCAAGGCTCGAGTTAGATGACCCTATGGCATACTGAAACTTCATACAGATGCCACCCAAGCTCTTTCAAGAGCTTGAGCAGAGACTCACTCCTGAGCTCCAAAGGGAGAGGACCAGGATGAGAGCCCCTGAGTCCAGGACTCAAGTTAGCAGTCACCCTCAGACATCTGGCCACTGGAGACAGCTACATCACCCTGCAGTATGCCTTCAGTTCGACCATCAACAAGTTTGTGCCTGAGGTCTGTGACACTATCATCAGGGCCTATCGAGATCAGGTGATGCAGTGCCCCACACTACCAGAGGACTGGTTGCAGATCGAGTCTGTCTTCCGACGGAGATGGAACATTCCACATGCCTTGGGTACCCTGGATGAAAAGCATATTCCAATCATATCTCCACAAGGGAGAGGCAGCCTCTATCACAACTACAAGGGCTTCCATTCTATAATAATCTTGACCCTGGTGGATGGAGACTACAAGTTCCTCTGGGTGGAGGTGGGGGCTGCCAGGTCAAGTTCAGGTGCTCAGATTTTCAAGCCCTCCGATTTGAGGCACAAAACAGAGGACGACAGCAACTTTTTCATCCTCGGGGGCGACGTTTTCCACCTCAAGCTCTGAACAATGAAGCCCTACTCAAGACACAGTATGGACTTGAAGGAGAGAGTCTTCAACTACAGGATCAGCTGGGGAAGAAGGGTGGTCGAGAATGTCTTCGGGAACCTCACATCTTGTTTTAGCGTCTTCCAGAGGCCAATGCAGCAGGAGCTCCAGGTGGTGACCAGGGTGGTCATGGCCTGCCTTGTACTGCACAACCTACTGAGGATCAGATCCATGTATGCTTTGCTGTGAAGCCTGGCCGTGGATGTGTTGTTGAGCTGGTGCATATGCCTGAGTAAATGTCTGTTGAAAGTGCTGCTGTGAATGTTGTAAATGCTGCTGCTGTGGAAGTGCTTGCAGTACATGTGTAAATGTCTGTTGTATCTGCTGCTGTGGGGTCTGCATCTGGGTGTGAGACAGAGGATACTGGTGTGAGAATGAGGCCTGGCTGTACGTGGCGGTCTGGGCCATAATCATGCCGATTGCATGTTGGTACATTTGCTGCTGCCTGTCCCTATGTGTAAGTCTCGTACTAAGTTGAATGTCTCTTGTTGAAACTCGTCATACGAGTCGCTTGTTAGTTGTACCACCTCCACCTTTAGAAAGTCACAGAAGCCCAGTCTTGGGTAATCAGGTTTGTCATCACTCAGCTTTTTAACCACAATGCCTTTTAACTCTGTTTTCACACTCTGAGATTCTGCAAGAGCTGATTGGAGGTCAGATTCTGCTAAGCTTAAGGTTAAACACTGACACCACGTGATCTAGGAGTAAGGGTAATTTGTGTATCCAGATTGGACAGGTCTGCTGGGTCATCAGTGGATTCTGGGCGAGAAATATCCTGGAACGGTTCCATGTGCACACTCTCCAGTCTGGATGCTGAGCCTGCTGCTGTGACTGCTGCGGCTTGGGAAGCAGACCCCCTGGGAACCTTGAATTCACTTTTTGCTGTAAGATGGCGCACGATGTGGTCTCTTCAAAATTGTCTCTGGTCCATTTCTGCTTCTCTGTCAGCTGTGGTTCCCCATGCAAAAGGTCCACTAATTTCTGCTCCTCCTCAGAACAGCAGGTTTCTTGCTTCTTTTCTTAGCCTTCTCTTCTGATACATGTTGCCCTTGCCTGGTCCTTGACTTCCCCTTGCCCTTCAGCGTGTGTGTCCTGTGTGTCAGCAATGTTCTCATCACATGAATCCGAATCCTGCTGTGTCTCAAGCGCAATGTCACCCTGTTCTGTATCCGACATCTCCAGAGAATCCTCCACTCCACCACCAACTCCTCCACCCCAACTGACTGCTGGCTCTGCTGAGTCTTTGGTACACAACTCAACTAGTCCACCTCTGGACTCCTGGGCTGGGCCTGGGTGGACATCCTCTGCCCCTCATGACTGCTTCTCCTCTTTGACCTTTTCTTTGGTGGCATTTTACAGAAATATTCACCAAATCTCCTTTTCAAAAGAAAAAAAAACAAACAAAAGTCTCAATAATTTTGACTTAATATGCCAGCAAAATTGCAAATTTAATAAGTAAATTAAATTTTTATAAGTTAATACCCTATCCAATGGACAATTGCTAATCCGGTCGGCGCAGACCGGCCCGCCAAACGCCAGAAAAAGACGTCCTGTGTTGCCACCGGCTGGCCGGTCCGTAGTACTGTGCACTCCCCAGATGGCACCTCGTACTTCCTTCCTGTCTAGACAACCTGACGTCATAGCATCTTTTTCGTTGTCTAAACCTCTTAGACCCCTAGTAAGTTGATAGCGGGGTCGGTGGGAGGGTCTTGTGTGTCCATTGGATAGGGTATTAACTTATAAAAATTTAATTTACTTATTAAATTTGCAATTTTATTGCGTTGATACATCCTATCCAATGGACAATTGCTGAATAACTACCGCTTGGTCGGCGGGTAAGTTACTAGGGACTTATGTGAACTCACAAGTAATAGCAAATTTTAACCTACGGTCTAGGCTGACTTCGTCAGGAGACCTATAGGCCCAGGCCTGGGTTGACCCTAAGGTCAGGAAACCCTGTAAGACCTTGGTCGGTTGCCAACAGCCGGTTACCCCGGGGGCTATACCGACGTTGCCCCCCCCCCTTTTTAACAGACCTGCTCTGAGGTAGGGGAAGAGAGGGATGAGTTCAGTCCCAGAAAGCCAATAAACCTCCCGAAGGAAGCACATCATATTTTATACTATGTGCTTGTAGAACTGTTACATTATGTACATATATACAAATCTCCTCATTCTAAGGGCCACTTGTGGTTCTGCTGAGCAGCCCAACACCAAGCCCAATTGGTAAAGCTCTGAGTCAGTCCAAACCACACCCTTCAGAAAGCACTGTGTGAAGGTATTGTGACTTCAGTGGCAGGCTGACAAGATTGGATCTAAGGAGACTCCCGACTGGAAGACCTTAGAAGCAGCAAAGGCACTGACATCATGGGCTTTAACCTGATGTCAAGTGTGGGCCTCCTGGTCAGAGAGCTCATAACATAGGATCACAGTCTGTTGATCCAAGAGGAGATAGTGGAAGGTGAGATGTCTTGTTGAAACTTTCTTAAAAGGGGACAAGAACCACCTCTTTATTCTGCCTGATGTCTGAGGTCCTGTCCAAATAGTAGCACAGTGCTCTGACCGGAGAGAGGGACCTGTCAGACTTGAGGGATCTATCCAGAGTTGGGGGCCAGGGCTGTTATAACCCCAGGGGCCACCCTGTCTGGACCCGCTTTGGCCAGCTGATTCTAGGATAGAAAGCTGGGTGATGGAAACAGGGACACCTTTGACCAATCGGATTGGTGTCCAATATATCAGTTTTGCCAAGCATGAATCTCACTTCTGTACTTGCCCGACCCAAGGGCCAAGAGGGATACCGTCTTGAAGGTCAAATGCTTCAAGGGGGCCTCCTTGATTGGATCAAAAGGAGTCTTAGCTGGTGCATGGCCAGTGAGAAGTTCCAGGAGGGTATGCCACTCCTGCCTTTGGGTCTGTCTCTGAGGAAACTATCCAGGAGACGAGCGAGATTTTTGTCCTTCCTGATGTTGAAAAGTGAATTTCCCAATTTATCAACAATGGGTGACCTATAAGCATCAATGGTGCTGGGCTGTTTGCCAAGCATGTATCTCACTTCTAGGCTTGCTCGAACCCAGGCCAAGAGGGAAACTGCCTTGAAGGTCAAATGCTTCAAGGAGGCCTTTAATTGGTTCAAATGAACCTTGTCAGCTGGTGCAAAAAACCAGGGAGAGGTTCCAGGAGGGGGGTTCCCCTCCGGCCTTTGGGTCTGTCTCAGTGGAAGCTATCCAGGAGACGAGTGAGATTTTCATTGATGGGCAAATTTCCAGTCTATCAGCAATGGCTGATCTGTAACCAACAATAGTACTGGGCTGCAACTTCCTGTCCTGAAACAGGTACCTAAGGAAGTCAGCAACTGACTTACATGTGGTGCCCGAAGTACACCTGATGAATGATACATCACTTGGTAAAAAAGAACCATTTGCCTCATAGGCTGATCTGATTGACCCCCCCTTTGAGGAGCCTCAATTCTTGCTGCCACTGCCTCAGACAAGTCCTGCTCCTCGATTGCTGAGGCTCTAGGAGCCCTGCATGGGGATTAAGATTTGTCAGATTTCTGTGAGGGATCTGATCGAATGGCTGTGAACAAGCTGGACAGATTGGGCAGGCTCAGCGGGATGTGGCTGGACATGGCCACTAGATCCCAAAACCAAGGCATGTTGGGCTACCCCGGAGCAATGAGAATGATTCTCTTGCATGGGGAGTCTTGCAACTTCTCCACCACTTGCCCAATATCGCTGATGGTGGGAAGGTGTATGCTTTCAGATCCTACCATGGCATACTGAGTGTATCCACTGCTGTGGCCAGGGGATCCGGTACTGGTGACACAAACAGAGGCAACTTGTTGTTGAACCTCATAGCAAATAAGTCTATTTGAGCCGGTGCCACCTGCTGCAGATTGAGTGGAAGACCTCTGGAAGGAGAGACCACTCTGTTTGAATGGTCTGCCCTAGCCGGGATAGCTTGTCTGCTACCACATTCAGCCGGCCTGGAATGTGTCGGGCTTAGAGTCACTTGTTTCCTGGTACACCAGGTCAAGCTTCCCCATAGTAGGGCACACGTGGGCCCGACCTCATGCCTCCTTCCTTGTCTATGTATGACACTACTGTGGTGTTGTCAGTTGCTACAAGTACTATCTTGTTTGAGCAAAGTTCCTGGAACTCTTTTTAAAGCCAGGAAGCCTGCTTTAAATTCTAGATAGTTATGTGCAGCTTGCTTCCCGGGAGGGACCCGGTTCCTCCTGCAGTGTGCTCGTTTAAGTGAGCGCCCCACCCTTTTATTGATGCGTCTGTAAATATTTGCAGAGCATGCTTTCTTGGGTATAATGGTTGGCCTGTAAGTACATCGTCTTCCTTCAGCCACCATTGTAAATGGGGGTGCAGGGACCTAGGGACTTGGATCACCTTTTCCAGTGATTCTGGTACCCTCCAGTTGTTTTGAGATGCCACTGTATGGGTCTCATATGAAGTCGACCTAGATTAACTTGCTTTTCTGTAGCCGTCAGTAACCTATCAAGGACATGAATTCCCGGACCGGGCAAGCCGGTAGGGATAGCAGTTTTAACATAGTCTCTTGAAGGTTCTGTCGCCGGTCCAGAGTCGGTCGGAACCGATCAGACCTGAAGTCGAACTGGTAGCCTACAAAATCAAGGTCTTGTTTGGGCTCCCGCTCTGATTTCTGTAAGTTCATCAGCCAACCCAGTGGCTGACACATTATTTACTAGTTCCTGCGAATGTTGGAGACAAGCCTGGGATCTGGCTCTCACCAACCAGTCGTCTAGGTACTGGTGGCTTCTTAAGTCCTTGTGTATGGTCACAAGTTTTACCTGCTTTGGTATCACAGTGAACTCCAAAGGTGCTGTGGACAAAACCGAATAGCAGGCATTACCTGGATTGTTCTTGTATAGGTATATGGGAGTAAGTATCCCTCCTTGAACATTTGTAATACCTAGGGTCCAGCCCCCAAGGCTTCCTAAGTTCCCGAAAAAGGGCTTAGTCTGGACCCTACAGGCCGATTGTGTGCCACATTTGGGACATTTGGTATTTTTGATAAACATTTTCTGTCCCTCCGGACACTGGTCCGGTCTGGTGACAATGATCCAGGTTAACAGTCTCTCTGTTCTTATTGTGGTCTGGTGGGACTGACACAACTTTTCATATTAATAGACTCTTCGCCCCGGGCCGGCATCCTGCAAGGTGCAGCATTTACAGAGCAATTGTCATTCGTGAGATGTCTGACCCCTGGCCGGACATGACAAAATTTATTATCTCTCCAGCCAAGTCCAGCACTGATAACAGGTTGTTGAGAGATGTGATAAGGGAAGGTTGCCTGGTAGTAGGTTGGGACACTGGCATGTCACATCACCAAGACCACTGACCGGTCTAAGAATTTTCTGTAACCAAAATTAACCTTAGGCAACTCTGTCCGGTACCAGGACTCCATACCCGGTACTTAACTGTATCCAGCAATTCTCTGTAACCGGCAGAAAACTGGCAGGCTGGGGTCACCAATCAATTTGACAGCTACTGGCCTATATTTAGCCAGCCTCTTTTTTTTTTTTTTTTTTTTTTTTTTTTTTTCGTAACCAGTTGGCTCGCAGCATTATTCAGTAAGGACTGTGTAGCCAGCACCCTGTTAGTAGACTTGTAACCCGTAGGTTGAAGCCAGTGTACTAGGCTGTGTAGCCAATACCAGTCGGTACACTGTGTAACCATTTGTTGAAGCAAGTGTACTAGGCTGTGTAGCCAGTACCAGCCGGTACACTGTGTAATCAGTTGTTGAAGCAAGTGTACTAGGCTGTGTAGCCAGTACCAGCCGGTACACTCTGTAACCAGTTGTTGAGGCAAGTGTACACGGCTGTGTAGCCAGTACCACCCGGTACACTCTGCAACAGTTGTAGCCAGTAATAAAAAAACTGTAACTGTAACTGGCAAGAAACTGGCAGGCTGTGGTCAGCAACAAATTTAGACAGCCACTGGTCTACATTTAGTCAGCTTATGTAACTAGTTGGGTGAAAAACAGCACAGTAAGGACTGTGTAGCCAGTGCCCTGCCGGTAGACTTGTAACCGGTAGGTTGAAGTCATATGTAGCCAATTGCTAAAAGAAGGGTACAAGGCTGTATAGCCGGTACCGGCCGGTACACTCTGTAACCAGTTGTTGAGGCAAGTGTACAAGGCTGTGTAGCCGGTACAGGTCGGTACACTCTGTAACTAGTTGTTGAGGCAAGGGTATAAAGGCTGTGTAGCCAGTATTGGTCGGTACACTCTGTAACCAGTTGATGAAGCAAGTGTACAAGGCTGTGTAGTCGGTAACCCATTGCTAAAGCAATTTTATTTTGTGTTGAATTCAGCTGGCTGTAGGTTTCCTCCATTAATAAAGGTTTTTGTTTGAACGCACGTCTTAATAGTAGATTTGACAGTTGCTGGGAAAGCCCTTGTGAGCTATATTTAGAAACGAATGTTGGTCAGTGTATCACGTGACCAGGGAGGGGCAACATGATTGGCTGAGAAGAAATGACGATCAGCTTCGTGCCCTGGTCGGTGAAGCACGTGATTAACTTCGTGACCTGGTCGGTGAATCACGTGACCAGCTTCGTGAGTTGGAAGGAAGGACGCGATTGGCTGACTGGATATGACGTCAAAGATCGCGTTCTTTTTAGCTGGTCGGCCGGGTGATGCTTTAAAAGGCAGGAAAGCCTGGACCAGCGCGCTCTAAAGATTTGTAGATGAAAATTCTTCTTCCTTTCGTGATAAAACCAGTGAACTGGCCATCCACAACCCTCACTACCGACAACAAAGCCGGGTCCACAAGGGAGGGACTGATATCACAGTAGACGTGAGATCAAACTTCCTGCACTTCTGAAGGAATTCCTTCTTTGTAGATGTACATATATATGAGCTTACCGGTCGACTAATGCTTTACAGCAAAGATGTCTGGACCAGTGCGCTCTGAAGAAATCTGAAGAATGCATCTCTTGCTGCTGATGTACATATATATAAGCTTACCGGTCGACTAATGCTTTAAAGCAAAGATGTCTGGACCAGTGCGCTCTGAAGAAATCTGAAGAATGCATCTCTTGCTGCTGATGTACATATATATAAGCTTACCGGTCGACTAATGCTTTAAAGCAAAGATGTCTGGACCAGTGCGCTCTGAAGAAATCTGAAGAATTCATCTCTTGCTTCTGATGAAGAAACACTGAATACTCGAGCTAGGCTGGTGTGACTGATGCTATACAGCAGAGAAGTCGGTACCAGTGCGCTCTGAAGATGAAGAATGCATCTTGCTGGGGGAATTCCTTTCTTAACAGTGTTCAAAACAACGTAGACTGAAGTTTCCCGTGATTTCTACTTGTAGTAATAGAAAAGACGTTTCTATGGTGATTGTAGCTGGAAGGTCACAGCAGGTACATTCAAACAAAAAAACACGGATAAAAATACCTTGTAAGTAGTATATCCATTATATTTCTAAATATTGTCGATCTGCCCCTAACAACACAATTGTTGAATGGGAGGAAACTAGAAAATGGCTGCCTTCATATTCTCGTAGATTACTGCCCTATCATCAACACTAAATTGAGTCAACTAGGGAGCGTTTCCAGCAGATTTCTCGATGTATATCCGTGCTTGATATGAAGGTAACACTTTTACAATAAATTATTTGCAAATAAGGTATAAAATCCGTCATAATGCACACTTTTCTTTAAAAAATCTGGAGATTGTGAAAACACGTCTGCACAGTACACGCGCCAAACGAAAAAGATGCTATGACGTCAGGTTGTCTAGACAGGAAGGAAGTACGAGGCGCCATCTGGGGAGTGCACAGTACTACGGACCGGCCAGCCGGTGGCAACACAGGACGTCTTTTTCTGGCGTTTGGCGGGCCGGTCTGCGCCGACCGGATTAGCAATTGTCCATTGGATAGGATGTATTAACGCAATAAAATATATCCTCAAATATCTCCAGTATCTGTTGTAAAGTTGTTGAATTGGTGTATCCTCATCAAAATGCAAAATGTGTATGAGCAAAAGCCAAGCCAAGTGCCCTTTATATATGCTTTCATCCATGATATGCTTCATTGGCGTGGAAGAGTCAAGGATGTTAGGGATGCCAAAAGGACATTCCGGATGGGTTTAAGGATGTTAGGGATGAGTTACGGATGAGTTACATATATCAATTACAGGTAAGGTCTGCAAAGCATTTACAGAAAAATCAAGCAGTGTGATTTTTCCGTAGCATCCTTGCAGACACATCACATCTGCGTTGGTGTCCGTGACGAGCTCACAAATGAAAAATATGATCCGTAAATCACTCAGAATTTTCCATATTAGGTGGATGATCCTTGGATGTGTAACTGGGGTGTTATAGCCATCCTTAGCTCCTTTTTATTATAACTTATGAGATAAACACTCAGATAAACACTGTTCAAGTGCATACTTTTGTGATAAGTTCAAAAATTGATAGTTTATAAACATAAACTAATACAACAGAAGCAGAAGCAAGAAAATCTTAATTCTTTTTGAGTTATGACATACACAGGGAAATTTCTATGGCGGCGACGCGACAGACCTGAATGCAATAAATCCCTGACTTTCGGTTGGGGATATAATTAGTGTTGCACTGTTGTACTGTATTTATGCTGGAAGCCCGCCCTAAAGGTAGCACACATTATATGTATGGTACCTTATGGGTAAATCTAGCTACCAGTATTACATGAGTGAATCATCAAACATGAAGGGAAATACTGGTTAGCAATGAAGTTGAACACAAGACAAGCTATATTATGATCAGATATGCTGCGTAGCAGCAAAAATTTTATCTGAAATTGTTGCAGGAGTTGCTGTTTTGACACGGGGATACACAGTGCTAGAAATATAGGAGACATTTCCTTAAATATAGGAAATACAGGACAATTTATGCAAAATATAGGAATTTTTTCCTTCCCTCTAAAATATAGGATGTGGGCCTGAAATACAGAATATAGGAAATATAGGAATACTTTGACGCCATGCACTCCAAATGTTTTCCCACAGACGGCCAAGATTGGCTCAAAAAAGACCCTGGTTGATGCTAGATGTACAAGATAGCCTGTGGACACCTACAGGGATCACCCTGGATGGCCAAAATTTGAGTTGCTTCTGATCTACTTTGAATATGGAACAGCCCTATTAAGAATTTCAAGGTTGTGTTTTAGCTTTTTATTATCAATTGTTTTGCATGAAGTTCAATACATATACATGTACTGATATTGTATACAGACCATAATGTGGGCACACTGCGGACACAGGTGACCATCAGGATGACCTTCATGATAACCTTGAGGTTGGCACTGAGGCTGGGGAGTGACTGAGTTCTGGTGATCAGTGTTGCGTGTCAGATAGTCACTACTGTGACTGGGAGTGGACATCTTGGTCTCCTGATTAGAACTACTCTGTAAGTCTTCATACTGCTTGGCATAGTAAGGCTTACTAAAACACAAAGTACAAATTTTAGCATGACTGTGCAAACATGAATCAAATGATGATCTCAAAGTAAACCAGTTTAGGCCTTACATCTTAATTCTCAAAGAAGCTATACTAAAAGTTTCTTTAAGACCATATTCCAATCACTTATGTTTGGATTCTTGGAATTTCTTTTAAGGAAAATCTGAAACAGTACTTCAGTGCTGGTAATAAAAACAGACAGCAGCAACACATGAAAAGAAGTCAAATGAAACAAAAAATGAAATAAAGGCTCTGAATGGGCAGTGTGCTAACAATAAGTCATCCAATCAAACTAGACCAAGGATGAATCTATGGCCAGATGCAACTTGCATCCACCGGAAAAGTAGGACTAATATCAAGACAATTCCCATCTGACCTTCAAGTAGGGTTCATAGGCAAGGGTCCTTGCTACAAAAGATTTCAAAATTTGCTCAAAGTTGCTGCATATCTAATGGTTTTCAAGATAAATGACAGTTTTCAATAACCGCCAAAATTCAAGATGGCAGCTGAAATTCTGAAAATTCAAAAGTTTTCATGGGCATTACATATAAAGTCCTTAACATAGAGTGGATCCAAAATTTAATCAAAAGTGCTCCATCTATAAAAGTTTTTGAGATAAATAACATATTCGATTTAAGCTAAAGTTTAAGATGGTGGATAAAATTTGAAAATTCATAATGCTTCACACTACATATAAAGTCCTTCCTACCCTAAGGGTTAAAAGTTTGCTCAAAATTGCTCTATGTCTAACAGTTTTCGAGATAAACCACAGTTTCGATTTCCATCATCAATTCAAAGTGGGAGCTGAAATTTTGAAATTTTAAGATTATTCAGAGACTTAGAATAAATAGCCGCTACTACCCAAAAAAAATCAACATTAGCTCAAAATTTTCGTAATAGTTTTCAAGACAAATAACATGTTTGATTTCTGATCATTTTCAAAGTCTTTAAGACTCAGCAGGTCTAAAATTTGCTCAAAACTGTTCTTTCTTTAATGGTTTTTGAGATAAATGACATTTTTCATTTACAGCCAAATTCAAGATGGTGGCCGATATTCTAAAAATTCAAAATTTTTACAGACTTTAAAGAAATTATAGTCCTTACTACATAAAGATTCATATGTTTAGCAAAAATTGCTCCATCTCTCTACCTTTTTGAGATGTCAAAACCAGTTTTCAAAATTCAAGATGGTGGCCAAAATTTTAAAATGTTTCATAGGCTTCAAATAAGTAGTCTTTACAACCTAAAGGCTCTAAAATTTGCTCAAAATTGCTATCTCTATAACAGTTTTTGATTTCCACCAAAATGAAAATCCTAAAAATAGCATCAGAGATGCTCGTACCCCATAACCTCGATAAATAGCATTAAACCCCATGAGTCACCATGTCAAGTTTATACCAATGTTGCACGCCTACACCCCCAACCAATGTACCTACCAAGTATCAACTTACTATACCTTGCGGTTTCAGAGATTATAGCCCCGACAAGATTTTAAAGGTCACAGTCACCACAGAAAGGGCAATCAAGGTCGCACAGTAATGCTGCACACCTACAGCCCCCACCCAATCTTCCACCTAAGCACAAAGTACCAATACCTGATAATTTCTGAGATACAGCCCAGAGAAGATAATTTTTCCCAGTGCCCGAAAGCCCAGCTAGACTTCAAAGGTAAAAACAATACTTGCACAGCCTTTAAAGGATGTTAAATGAAATGCATTAGTTTTCAAGGTATAAGCAAATTACTTAACTGTGAGATTATAAAAGTAGCTATTACTTATGTATACACTGGTCAAACAGTCTGAAACTTAACTTAGTTTACAAAATATAGGTTAACAAAAACTTTGAGAGGAAGTGTGTACCTGAATTATTTCTCAAAATATAAGCCATTTATTCATTATGGTAATCACTGGAAAATGAGAAAGTAGCTCTAACTCACTAAGCTATTGTGATACACCTCCAAGCTACAGACCACTTTGGAGTAATGGGAAAAGTAGCTAAACAAGATATTTCACATAACTGATCTAAATGTAAGAGTCCTCGAGTTAAAACTGATGTACTTGTTGCAAATAATGTTACAACTTAGCTTTTGATCTATGGCAACAATAGAAGTAAAAAATTCATGAGAATATTCATCCGGGACAACAAATAGAGTAAAATGCTGCAAATCAAGTAGATTTAGATGATAAAATCTTTGACATTCAGAGTAAATAGAAACCAACTCATTGGATAACTTACAGATCTATAAGCATTAAAATCCCTAAAATCAAAACTAGTGGCTACGATGATGTATTTTTGCGGTCAATGAATGAGCTCAAAGTACAAGCTTCAAGGTCACATGTCTGTAGGTGTTTAGAGGACATATATATCTATTTTACATGTCACCTACAAAGAGATTCAACATTCCATAGATCAGATGCAGCCACAGGTTATGTAAAAATCGTTGATTAATGTCAACGAAACATCCCTGGCAGCCATTAAGTTTTTAAAATGGGGGCAAAATTCTTCCTAGACAAGTTTTTATAAAAAACAATATATTCTGCAAATTCCATCAGGTTAACTACAATATTTTTGCTAGAGAGGGGTAATGAGAAAATCTCTACAAAGAGTATGATGGCATTGGTGGGCACTTTACTCAAGCATAATCCAATTTTGTCATTAGACTCAATGCACAATTTTGTAAAAGCTTCTGTACCAAAGTGACAACTTTATGAAGTAGCTGACCCGGAATTGTGGCTTCTGGACTGGGGCAGACAGGTTGGCACAAATTTTGGATGTCGCTTGTAAGAACTACTTCAAGCTATAGAAGATATCTGCAATGTTACCAAAGTTTGCATTATCATATTCATCTCAAAACACACACACAAAAACTCAAAACAATGCTGTGTTCAGAATGTTAAGGGTTTTAATGTTCAACTTAATTTCCACAACTTAACTTCATCAAAAGTGCATCATGTGGGTCCTCAAACTGATATTTTCTCAAATTTTGTCACAGAATTTTTCAACTCTCCACCAATCTTCCTTCGACAATCTTCTGTATCCCTCATATGTAAATGTTTGCTAATTTGTTGGTTACATGTATTATATAATGCTTCATTTACAACATCATTTACAGTTAAATTTGAGATATGTACCATATCAAGCGACAATTTTTCTGTACATGAAAAATGATAAGTGAATAGTTAGAACAGGAGAGGCTTTTGACACGTGTCCATGGCATTTTTGCAAGAATAGTAACATTACTCAAGGTGAAGTCATACACAAGCAAACTGAGGTTGTTTGTGTGGGAGAATGTTTCATAAATCAAAGAGAGATTCGGTTTTCTGGATCAAACATAGACCTATATAAGACACTGTTATTAACGCTCGACGATAGGAGAGGGTTATTGTGATCAGTTTGTTTCTGTCTGTCCATCTGTCTGTCTGTCTGTCTGTGCACCGTTTCGCTCTTATAACTCAAAAACTATAACACCAATCGAGCTCAAATTTGGTGGGCAGGTATTTGATGGGGTACAGACAGATTCTTCCAAATTTGGTGTAATTTGTGTGAAAATTAAAGCCAGGAGAGAGTTTTTTTTTATTTTTAATTGGACTTTTACAGTGAAAATTCTGCTTCTCTGTCTGTGCACAGTTTTGTCCTTATAACTCAAAAACTATAACATCAATCAATCTCAAATTTGGTGGGAAGGTATTTTATGGGGAACAGACGGATTCTTCCAAATTTGGTGTAATTTGAATGAAAATTAAAGCCTGGAGAGAGTTTCTCTTATTTTTAATTGGGCTTTTACAGTGAAATCTGCTTCTCTGTCTGTGCACCGTTTTGCCCTTATAACTCAAAAACTATAAAATCAGTCAATCTCAAATTTGGTGGGAAGGTATTTTATGGGGTACAGAAGGATTCTTCCAAATTTGGTGTAATTTGTTTGAAAATTAAAGCTAGGAGAGAGTTTTTCTTATTTTTAATTGGGAATACACAGTGAAACTGCTTCTCTTCATCACATAGGTAAAAAATCAATATTTTGCTTTCTGATGATGTCATTACTCCGTGATGTCACAATGCAACTGTCATTGTGAGGTCACAAACCTAGCTTGTGATACTTGCTGTCTTTAAGTAAAAATATTTCTTCTCATTTTAATAAACATAATAAAGAGGGAGGTGGTATATTCATCATTTTTATTAATTATTATTTCTGTTTTATTTTCTCTTTTTTATTTCAATTCCTTGACAGTCCATCACAAAAAATTACCATGCGTGATTTTCACCAAGTGACCTTTAAGCAATATTTTAACCTCCAGCAGCAGTTTAATGTTTTTGTGTGCTTATTGTTTATTTTTTTAATTTAATTTTATTTATTATTTTGTGTGTGTGTGTGTGGGGGGGGGGGGGGGGGGGGATGTAGTTACTAAAAGAAAGATCAGGATCTTAATTTGGATACAAAAAATTCATGATTTTTCAGAGGTCCCATTTCAATGTATTTTAAATGACTTTAGCTTTCTACTTGATATTTCTATGAAGATTAGTTTACATGTTTGGTTTTATTTTATTGTCTTCCTTACATTACTTTATATCACTTGATGAACTGGTCACATGGAGTCGAGCGTTTTGCTCTCTCTGAGTGCATCTTGTTGTAAATGGTAAAAGACACAGATGATCTTAAGGTGGCCATCCTGAACGCTGGTGATGGTTGGCTTAAGAAGTGAAAAAAATGAATTGGTTTTAGAAGAACCAGTGGCACATAGAAGCACACAAAATCTGTTATGATTATAGGAAAATTTTTAAACCAAGTTTTATAGAGATAATAGCATTAAAAAAATTTTGGGGCCATTTATATATTACATAAATACAGTATATTTGTCAGAATAGTCTGTAATTGCTGTCATGTGTAAGCCTTTCAAAAAGTTTCAAGGATTCTGACTGGCAGAAAATGAGGCAGACACAATCTGAGACTTGCCTAAGTTTATACTTTTTTTTTTTGAGATAATGAATGAGTTCATTTTATAACCATCTGTACTTTTCACTCTCACTTCATTCTGGAGGACAAAGTCAAAACAAAGTTGCGGCTTTACATCCTATTGAACAGTCAGGGTCATATTGGAACAGGTCCTCAGAATTGTCATTTGTGGGAGTCGAACCCACACAGGTGACAGCCTGTGACTAGATGCCAAACCTGCTAACCCACTTTGCCACCACTAAGAACCTTCCACCTGGAGTAAAGTGGTAGTAGCAAATCACAGCACAATAAGCTAGGACCCGGTACTGTGTCATGTACAATGCATATGACTTGTTGTCCCTGTGAGTGACTAGGTCTTTATTGTTAAAAAGTAAATACAGTAGTACACAAGTGAATTGTGAACCTTGTGAGCTGTGCTTTATAAACTGCAGTACTTGTTTATACTTGCCTTTATTATTGAAATTCATGTTATCACAAATGCTCACTTTACTACCCACCGCCCTTAACTTCATTTTTTTCTTGACAAATAGCCCTGGGATACTGAAAAGTCATGATCTTAATTCTTGGATTAAGCAGCCTCACTAATTTTGGTTTAGGATGATTTACATGAAAAAGTTGATGGAGTGCTTGTGTTAATATTAATTTCAGACATTTTTTATAAATTGTTAGAGGGTTTCAGTATCGGGGAAACTTTTAGAAGAGATACAGTGTTGAAATAGAAGAATATGTGATTACATACATTAACATATGCTTTCAGGATTAAAGTCAGTTTTAAAGCAGAAAACATTTGTTATATGGTTATTCAGCAGTAGTGAGATCTATCAACAGATCCTGTTGGTGTTTGGAAAGTTTCATTAGTCCACCACACAAGCTCAAACCACTGACCCATTCAGTTGCTGCTTGACCCTGCTGAGAATCTGGTCAGCCAGCTGGTCAAAGTCTTCTGGAGGCAGAGTGGGGGCTTGCAACTGACTGGTGGTCACGTCCTCTGCAACATCATGTTGGTCTTTAGAGATAACATAAGAAGCTCCCAGAGGGGTCTTCCTCTGCTCCCGCAACTGAACAAAAACAAAAACTATACAATGTTTTAATGTCTTTTCAAAGCCTACTATTCTAGGATTTCAACATTCTCTAGTTTTCATGTCTATCTACAGTCTATCTGGTGTCTCCACAGTTGGGGACCCATGCTTGTTCAGAAGTTATGCGATCTCACCAACAATGATTTTTGTCTGATGTAACATAGAATCTACATCTATATATCAATTACAAGCATATCAGACAGATTCTTTGATTAATAATATCTGTGCCATTATGCCCTTGAAGTATTATTTACAGAACTGATTATAATCGCTGTCAAACACAGATAACTTCTTCACATTAACAATATGTAACATAACCAGCACAATGAATGCATCAAGGAAGAAGGTTAAAGATGCTCAACACCATGCAACACTCGTACTGCTTATATTTAAAAAGCTTTCAATCAATGTTTATACACAAGTAACAGTTACATCCCTTGTCTTGCTCTGTATATTTCAGGAAGCCTTTCAGTGAGACTCAGTGTGGGTGCACTTATGTTACTCTATATATTCCAGTAAAGTTTAATACAGTATCACTGCTGTTGGACAGTATACATTTTTTCAATTACAAAAAGGCTTACCATGGGCTTCTCCTTACCCCGGGCTTTCAGCCAGGAGTTGAATCCTGCAGCTTTAGAGTGGGTGATTTCTACATCAGGCCCCTCTCCAATCACCCCATCTATAACACATAGTGAATATGATGCAACTGCTTCAATGATTTTTAGCAAAAATACTTCCTGACTTCTTACTGCCCTTGTTTCCTCTTTCAAAATGACACTATCCTTTAGAATTTATGCAAAGTGGCTGAAATCCTATAATGTAAGCAAGAATCAAGTGTCCCCAAAAAAGAATCAAGTACTCTATAAATTTACTTTTCAGTTGGTGTGTAGGACTTCCATGTAATTTTTGTGTCTCATGTATGAAGAACATTTAGTTTTTAAACCGAAATATGTGAGAATTCACTGGCATTCACAAGACTCTGATGTCACAAGGATTTTCCTGACTCTTCAGCAATTTTTCCCGATTGCTTTGAACCATGAACTTTCGGTATAGACAAATCTAAGTAGCAAGTGGGGACAAAAAATAAAAGTAACCGAGGGAGGAGGGAGTTTAGATGGAGAGATCTAATCACACAAATGGGTGTTTGAAGTTAATAATAAATAAATGCTTTATGGGTTATTTATTTTTGAATAAACTTCAGAAACTGGCAGACATCAAGTAAAATAGCTGGACAGTTGAAGTAGCTTTATTTTTATAGTATAATAATGATATCTTTTTGATATGTTACTATTTTGTTTATTTATATGATTCGATATCTTACTATTTGTTTGGTTACTTGAGTTATCAGCACCCTCAGTCTTCTCTGATGTCACTGATTGCTCTCTCTGTTTCAACCAATTTTGCTGTCTCTGTTTTATTTCTTTGACCTAAACAAAAGAATATATTGTTTCCATATATCATTCACTCTGGAGGTTAACTTCATGTGGCTTACATTCCAAGATATTCCTGATTCATTCTCAGCTGTAAAACAATGATTTACTTTTCACCATAATGGATAAAAGTTTATATTAACAGATACGGAGAAATATGTTTTACCAGGAATTAATGTTTCGCCATTGGTGTAGCCATGTCACATCTAACTTTAAAAATAGCATCAGAGATGCCCGTACCCCACAGCCTAGGGAAATATTTTCAACACCATGAGATATAGAAGTACTGTACCAGTACAAAGTTCAGGATACTTTTAGAGCACTGTCAGTTATATAAAGTTCCAAACAATGTTTAAATGGAGAAAATAATTTTAAAAGAAAGATAATGCATGTAAAAATGAAGTATTAAAACATGATAATTAAATAAAAGATGACAGCATCAATCAGTGAACTAAAATTCAACACTTTTTAATCTACATCTGCATATCTGAATTATGGTTTAAATGTTTTGAATATTACCATGCATACAGAAGTGGTAATACATTTAATGAATCCTTATGTGTGGTGTTGGAGCAAAATCTGTGGCTCACTTGATGAAATTCTATCTCTTACAATGGGAAGTTATGGAAGTAAAATTCTTAATAAATTCTAATATGAATTAACAGTGTTTAATCTGCATCAAAAGACAGACCAAAGGTGCAACAAGATTTTAAAGGTCAAGGTCGCTACGATCAAAGGACAAATTAAGGTCACACCATGATAATACACACCCATAGCAACCAATGTCCCTACCAAGTATCAACTTCCTACACCTTACGGTTTCTGAGATATAGCCCAGACAAGATTTTATAGGTCAAGGTCACTACGGCAAGGTCAAAGGTCAAATCAAGGTCAGACCATGACGTTGCACACCTACACCCCCTAACCAATGTCCCTACCAAGTATCAACTTCCTACACCTTACGGTTTCTGAGATATAGCCCGGACAAGATTTTATAGGTCACGGTCACTACGGCAAGGTCAAAGGTCAAATCAAGGTCACACCATGACAATGCACAACTACACCCCCTAACCAATGTCCCTACCAAATATCAACTTCCTACACCTTACAGTTTCCGAGATATAGCCCGGACAAGATTTTATAGGTCAAGGTCACTATGGCAAGGTCAAAGGTCCAATCAAGGTCAGACCATGATGTTGCACACCTACACCCCCTAACCAATGTCCCTACCAAGTATCAACTTCCTACACCTTACAGTTTCCGAGATATAGCCCGGACAAGATTTTATAGGTCAAGGTCACTACAGCAAGGTCAAAGGTCAAATCAAGGTCAGACCATGATGTTGCACACCTACACCCCCTAACCAATAACCCTACCAAGTATCAACTTCCTACACCTGACAGTTTCCGAGATATAGCCCAGACAAGATTTTGTAGGTCAAGGTCACTCCAGCAACGTCAAAGGTCAAATCAAGGTCACACCATGACATTGGACACCTACACCCCCTAACCAATATCCCTACCAAGTTTGAACTTCCTACACCTTACGTTTTCTGAGATATAGCCCAGACAAGATTTTATAGGTCAAGGTCACTACAGTAAGGTCAAAGGTCGAATCAAGGTCACACCATGACAATGCAAAACTACACCCCCTAACCAATGTCCCTACCAAATATCAACTTCCTACACCTTACAGTTTCCGAGATATAGCCCGGACAAGATTTTACAGGTCAAGGTCACTACAGCAAGGTCAAATCAAGGTCAGACCATGACGTTGCACACCTACACCCCCTAATCAATATCCCTACCAAGTACCAACTTCCTACACCTGACAGTTTCCGAGGTATAGCCCAGACAAGATTTTATAGGTCAAGGTCACTACAGCAAGGTCAAAGGTCAAATCAAGGTCACACCATGAAGTTACACACCTACACCCCCTAACCAATATCCCTACCAAGTATCAACTTCCTACACCGTACAGTTTCCGAGATATAGCCCGGACAAGATTTTATAGATCAAGGCCACTACGGCAAGGTCAAAGGTCAAATCAAGGTCAGACCATGAAGTTACACACCTACACCCCCTAACCAATAACCCTACCAAGTATCAACTTCCTACACCTTCCGGTTTCTGAGATATAGCCCGGACAAGATTTTATAGGTCAAGGTCACTACAGCAAATTCAAAGATTAAATCAAGGTCACACCATGACAATGCATAACTACACCCCCTAACAAATGTCCCTACCAAATATCAACTTCCTACACCTTACAGTTTCCGAGATATAGCCCAGACAAGATTTTACAGGTCAAGGTCACTACAGCAAGGTCAAATCAAGGTCACACCATGACGTTGCACACCTACACCCCCTAATCAATATCCCTACCAAGTATCAACTTCCTACACCTTACAGTTTCCGAGATATAGCCCAGACAAGATTTTACAGGTCAAGGTCACTACGGCAAGGTCAAATCAAGGTCACACCATGACGTTGCACACCTACACCCCCTAATCAATATCCCTACCAAGTATCAACTTCCTACACCTTACAGTTTCCGAGATATAGCCCGGACAAGATTTTATAGGTCAAGGTCACTACAGCAAGGTCAAAGGTCAAATCAAGGTCAGACCATGACATTGCACACCTACACCCCCTAACCAATATCCCTACCAAGTATCAACTTCCTACACCTTACGGTTTCCGAGATATAGCCCAGACAAGATTTTATAGGTCAAGGTCACTACGGCAAGGTCAAAGGTCAAATCAAGGTCAGACCATGACGTTGCACACCTACACCCCCTAACCAATATCCCTACCAGTTTCCGAGATATAGCCCGGACAAGATTTTATAGGTCAAGCTCACTACGGCAAGGTCAAAGGTCAAATCAAGGTCACACCATGACGTTGCATAACTACACCCCCTAACCAATGTCCCTACCAAATATCAACTTCCTACACCTTACAGTTTCCGAGATACAGCCCAGACAAAATTTTATAGGTCAAGGTCACTACAGCAAGGTCAAAGGTCAAATCAAGGTCAGACCATGACGCTGCACAACTACACCCCCTAACCAATATCCCTACCAAGTATCAACTTCCTACACCTTACGGTTTCTGAGATATAGCCCGGACAAGATTTTCAAACTCAAGGTCACTACGGCAAGGTCAAAGGTCAAATCAAGGTCAGACCATGACGTTGCACACCTACACCCCCTTAAGGGCTGTGGGGTAAAAAGTGAAGGTCATTGCGATAGTACCAAGATTAACTGAAGTACCATGAGAGAATAGTTTATGAATCCGCCATTGTGAAACAATGTAGAGAATTTATACAGATAGTTGTTAAATAGAACAGAGTAAAATAGAAGCATTGATATAATGCCAAATTGTCCAAACTTGCAAACTTTAATAATTTTTATAAGTTAATACCCTATCCAATGGACAATTGCTTTACCGGTTGGCGCGACCGGTCCTATCAAACGCCAGAAAAAGATGTCCTGTATATACTACAGGTCACGGAGAGTGCATTCGCTAGGTGGCGCATCGTACTTCCTTCCTGTCTAGAAATCGTGAAGTCATAGCATCTTTTTCCTTGTCTAGTCCTATTAAGACCCCTAGTAAGCTGATAGCTGGGCTGGATTGTGTGTCCATTGGATAGGGTGTTAACTTATAAAAATTTAATTTACTTATTAAATTTTCAATTTTATTGCGTTAATACATCCTATCCAATGGTCAGTTGATGAATAACTACCACTTGGAAGGTGGGTAAGATACTAGGGACTCAAGTGAACACATAAACAAACAAAACTGAGAATGTCCAGTTTGACCTAGGGTTTGGAGAACCCTGTAAGATCATGGTCTGTTACCACTAACCGGTTACCCGTAAGTATACCTACTTTGCCCCCCCCCCCTTTTTCCCAGACCTACTCTGGGAATAGGAAGAGAGGGTTCAGTTCAGTCCCGTAAGAAATAAACTTCCCAAAGGAAGCAAGTCAGTTTTTTTTGTTTTTTTTTATGTATTTTTTTTGTCATTATACTTATGTACTTTATGCAAAGTATATACCATATGTACATATAAACATATTTACATAAATACATAGCTCCTCATTTTCGGGTTTGGTGGTGGACCTGCTGAGCAGCCACCACTTGTCCCAAATGGAAAACCTCTGAGTCAGCCCAAGCCACATCCTTCAAATAGAACTGTGTGAAGGTGTTATGTGATTTCCAGTGGCAGGCTGACAAAATTTGCTCTAAGGAGACCTTATCAAAACCTTTTTTGAAGGAGACAAAGACTAATTCCTTGTTCCGCCTGAGATCTGAGGTCCTGTCCAAGTAATAGCGCAGGGCTCTGACTGGGACCTGTCACCCTTAAGTGACTTATCCAGAGTTGGGGCCAGGGCTGGAATAACCACACTATCTGGCCCCTCCTTAGCCAGCTGGTTCTTGGATAGAAAGCTAGGTGAGGGGTACAAGCCTTAGGACGCCTTGGATCAGTCTGACTGGTGTCTGATGTTCTTATGTAGCCAAGCATGGATCTCACTCCTGCATTTACCAGAACCCAGAGCCAACCGGAAAACAGTCTTGAAGGTCAAGTGTTTTAGTGAGGCCTCTTTTAAGGGTTCAAAGGGAGCCTTTGTCAGCTGGTGTAAAACCAGGGAGAGGTTCCAGGAGGGGATGCCCCTCCTGCCCTTGGGTCTGTCTCTATAGAAACTATACAGGAGATGGGTGAGATTTTCATCTTTGCTGACATTAATGGAAGAGTTGCCCAACTAGTCAGCAATGGCTGATCTGTAGCCATCAGTGGTGCTCGGCTGCAACTTCCTGTCCTGGAACAAGTACAGAAGGAAGTCAGCTATGGCTTTCAGAGGTGGTGCCCTGAAGTCCACCTGATTACTGAGGCACAACTTTGTAAAAATGGTCCACTTTGCCTCATAGATGGATCTGGTTGAACCTCTTTTCAGGAGCCTCAATTTGTGCTGCCATTGCTTCAAGGAAGCCCTGCTCCTTGATTACTGAGGTTCTAAGAGCCAGGCATGTAGGTTCAGGTTGGCCAGGTTCCTGTGCAGGGTCTGGTTGAAAGGTTGAGTCACCAAATTGGGTAGGCTGGGCAGGCACAGTGGGATCGGACTGGACATGGCCACTAGGTCCCAAAACCAGGGCATGTTTAGCCACCCCAGTGCAATCAGTATGATTCTGCTACATGGGTAGTCCTGCAACTTTTCCACCATTTTGCCCAAGATGGCTGCTGGTGCAAAGGCATATGGGTCCAGATCTTCCCAGGACAGGCTGAGTGCATCCACTCCCCATGCCTGCGAGTCTGGAACCGGTGATACAAAACTGTGGCAGTTTGTTGTTGAGCCTGGTGGCAAACAGGTCCACTTGGGGCTGGTTCCACCGGGAGCATATAGCTTGGAAGACCTCTGGGTGAAGGGACCATTCTGTCTGGATGGTATGACCTAGCCTGGATAGCTCGTCTGCTATCACATTCAGCCGGCCTGGGATATGTCGAGCTTTGACAGTTACCTGTTTCCTGGCACACCAGGTCAGGATTCTCCACAGAATGGCACACAGAGGGCCTGACTTCATCCACCCCCTTCTTTGTTTATATAGGCAACCACTGTAGTGTTGTCTGTGGCTACCAGAACTATGCTGTTCAAACAGAGGTCTTGGAACTCTTTTAGGGCCAGAAAGACCACCTTTAGTTCCAGATGGTTTATGTGCAACTTGCTTTCTGGAAGGGACCAGGTTCCCCTTGCAGTGCGTTCGTTTAAGTGAGTGCCCCACCCTTCTTTTGATGCATCTATAAAGATCTGCAGAGCATGTTTTAGTGGGTGTAATGGTTGACCTTGAAGCACATTGCTTTCCTGCAGCCACCATTTTAAGTGAGAGTGGAGTGACCTCGGAACTGGTATCACCTTTTAAAGTGATTCTGGAACCCTCCAGTAGTTTTTCAAGTGCTACTGTATAGCCCTCATGTGGAGCCAATCTAGGTGGTCTTGTTTCTCTGTTGCTGTGAGAAGACCTATGAGGGACATGAATTGCCGGACTGGAAACACCGGACCGGACAGTAACGCTTGGATTTTGGCTGTTAAGACCTGCCAACCTGCTCTGGTGTGGGTCTGACACTGCCCTCTTTCAGGTCGAACTGGTAACCTATGAAGTTGAAAACCTGTTTTGGGACCAGTTCTGATTTCTCCCTGTTCACCAGCCAGCCTAGCTCTTGACAAAGAGTCACTAAGGTCTGTGTATGCTGGAGACACCTATAGTGGGAACACTTCTTCCTCGGCTTTAATGAGAAGCTGGTCTGTAAAAAGTGGCTGCAAATAGATGGGGAGCAGTATGCAGTGCAGTGAGAGTGTCTTGCTTTACACCAGCATGTAAATACTCCAGATAGCTGTCTCTATATGTAAGGGTGAATTTCGCCATGCTGATGGAAACGCCTTCAGACAGATCCTGCATTGTTCTGGCCATGGCTCGGGAGATAGACAGTTAAAAGTCACCAAATACTCCAGTTCATCCACAGCTTGCTGCGTTCTTTCAGATGACCTGCCCTTATTCAAATGCAGGTTCTTGAGATGAGTAGACATTGCGTCCTGCACCCTAGTCAGACATCTTGACAACCAAGCACCCAGGTTGCACATTACAGTTTGTTCTCCGGCTGCTCTTTCCCAGCGTCTTAAAATGTCCTGGCTAAGGGCCCGGGAGGGTGGGGCAGCAGGTAAACTACGTCTGGCAACCCTGCTGAACACACTATTCAACTTAGCCAGTTCCGGAGACTAGGAACACAGGGCGGATCTGTCAGGGTCTTTCTTGTCTGTATGCATGTCGTACCATCTAGATGACCTGGGTGGCTTGACTAACTGGTCCCTGAGGAGTCCAGCAGTGTCTGCTTTTCTGGAAGGGTAGGCTTCAGTAATGGTGAGGTTTAACTTCTCCATCTTTCTACACAACCAGTGGTCTACCGGCAACTTGACAGAGACCTTCCCGGTTGGCTGGACTGGGGAACCGGCAAAAAGGTTGTCATCTCAAGATGAAACATTGTCGAATTCAGGGATCTGATGACAGCCCATAAATAATCTCACCTCTGATGGTCTCTCTATAACTAGTCTCCACAGAGAGTTCCTGAGCAGATGATTCATTTCTGGTGAAATCTCAGTCTGGAGAACCGTCCCGGAAGTAGTCATCAACAGGGGAGCCCGGTTCACTCTGTAGATCTCCATCACTGTCAGACCCACCGGTAATATCACCAGGTTTTCCACCTGTAGAGGTCTGTTCAGCATGCAGGGCAGTATTACCAGTGCTGATTAGCAGAACTTCGGGACCTGCACCAGGAGCCTCAACAGGCTGGGTGGCCGTTCCTGCAATGGGAGCCTCAACAGGCTGGGTGGCTAATACTCCAGGACCCTCAATAGGGCAGGTAGCACTCTTGCTGGCAGCTATTTCACTGGTGGTCTGAGCAAGACTGGGACCGGCACCCTCAACAGTCACACCAGATGAAATAACACTGGTGAACGCACAGGATCAAAAAAGGGCTGATCACTGGTAACCACTAAAGTGGGTTTTTTCACAGGTTATACACAGGCACAGCAAAGGACTTGGAGAGTAGCATTGCTTCCAGTCTAGCAAAACGTTCTGACCACTTCTCATCTAGGTCTTTGAGTTCATAAGACCTGGGTTTGCTGCTGGCTTCCTTCTTACTGCTGGGCTTGGGAGAGTCATTAGATCTCTTCTTTTTCTTGCCAGCAGGAGTAGATTCAACAGAAGCAGATTCCTTGTGTACCTGTCCCAAAAGAGTGACTTCTGATGGGTCCACAAGAGTGGGGGTAGCACTGGCAGGGGAATCAGTAACACGCTTCTTCTGATACCGTTTTTCATGGACTTGTAAGTAGGGGTGGAAAGTTGTTGAATTTGCACAAGTGTAAAATGCTTTGCAAATCTGACAATCCATCTTCTTCATACACAGGTCGTCACCCACCCCCTTCTCTCTACATCTCACGCATTTCTTGTGGCTATCAAACAAAGCCATAACGTGGCCGCAAGTGCCTCTCTTTTGTCCAGAGGACGACATGATGATCAGTATTCTAGTAGAATTATGTAGACATAATTAAAAGTTCATAAAATGATTAAATTTGTTGTAAAACTTCAAAAACGTCTCTGTGTAGAAAACACGTCTGCACACTCCACGATATCATGATATCACGATGTCTAGACAGGAAGGAAGTACGATCCGCCACCTAACGAATGCACACTTTGTGACTGGTCCTGCTGGTAGTATATACTGGATGTCTTTTTCTGGCATTTGGCAGGACTGGTCATGCCGACCGCTAAAGCAGTTGTCCATTGGATAGGATGTATTAACACAATAAAAAGGGAGAATCCTTAACCAAGCCATCTAGGTTTGTTTCTCAGCATGAAGTGGCAACCTGTTAAATTCCAGTGATGTGGTGGTAGCAAATCACGCCTGCTAATTAGCCATATTTCAGACATAATCCGTGGAATCTAGATTCCTCAGATTAAAGGATTTGCTTGTCATGTGACCCGAATCCTAAATCAGATTATGAATCTGTTGATCTACCTCTGGAGGTGGATTCACGGATTCAATCGTGAGATTCATTGGATTACCCATAATGCTTTGCAAAATGATGCATCAATTGCAACAGCAAATTTTAAGAATTATGTAATTTTTATGACATTTATAGTGGTCTATCTCGTATTTTTCACTTTGGTTTCAAATCTCAGGAAAATTGCATTTCACAAATCTAGCTAATCCAAAGAATCCAAATCTGAATCTGGATTGTACAGATTATGTCTGTGAAATACGTCTATAGGGAGATGGGGAAAATTGATGGCATTTAATGTAAGCAGGTTACATTTAAACAGACTATGATAAGAAATGGGAAGCTTGTGGAATTTTTCAAGGTGGGTGTGACATGACACATTTTATCCAGTTTGTAAACTATGCAGCAGAGAGCTGAAGTTAGCAACACTGGCTTTGTGAAACCGGTGAATTGGTCATAACCTTGGGTACCTGACTGACTACATTGTGAGATTTTTAAAATCTAATCATCTGATCCAAATTTAGGTAAGTTAATTACACAAACATGAAATGAAAAACAACCTGAACAATGACAATTATACCTGAGTAGTCTGTACCAAGCAAATACTTTGTAAAGATGGGATATTAAAAGTGAGAAAAGAAGCTTGTGAACGGTTATTTAACTTATGATTGCTGACTAGCTTAAACAGGAGGTAATATCGCTTAACCATGACTTTCCACTTTCTGGTCATATGGGCACAGTTAATACCTTGGCTAGAACGAACCAACGTTTCACATAATATAACCTAAAAACGTCTGTGAAACTGTTTGTAAAGTCCTTTTCTGAGTGTAATAAGAAAGCAAATGTTATCAGCCTTGTTCAAATGGTCACAAGGTAACAATCAAACCTGGTATAAACAACTTCCACCAGAAAAGCTTCATTTTTTCTGCATCATGAACAATGTAAATAACTTTACTTTTGAGTGATAAACTACCAACTTAAAATTTGAATATTAATGTATAAATAACTTTTTTGTATTTTAAGTGTTCCTTGCAATTATTTTCAAGGTTTATTTGTAAATTCAATGCTAATTTTTAATGGAAAACTACCGGTATTTATATACGACAATCCCACATTAATTTTAATAATTGTAAACCTAAAAATAGGCTAACATGGATGTATTTTCAATAAAATTGTTAATCTGACCAAAATACAAGTTGGGTTTATTTAATGGTGAAATTCTGCACAAGTTACTACTTGTACAGCCAATTTTATACAAGTTCTAACTTCTATATAACTTCTACAAAATCTCAATTTGTGCAAAACATACACATAATTGTGTGATGATAACATGCTCAACAACCACTTAATTATGACCTCATTGATTTAAAAATTAACTGGTGTATTATCCAAAAAACAGCATCAGACATGCCCGTACCCCACAGCCTGAAAAAAAACCACTTTAGTTTTCAACACCATGAGATATAGAAGTAGTGAAACAGTACACAGAATGGGATACTTTCAGAGCAAAGTCAGTATCCAAATAATGTTTAACTAGAGAAAATAACATCTAAGAGAAAGAAACTGCATGTAAAGATTTAGTATTAAAACAAGACAATTCAGTAAACTAAAGATTATGAAGCTGTAAAATTTATTAACTGGAGATTAGCTGTCAATGGAAATATCACAATTAAGTAAAAGTACATATAATAATCAGTTGCAGCAATTCATATCCATACGGTTGCAAAGGTCAAAGTTGGGGTTTTACGTCCCGTTCAACAGCCAGGGTCATATTGGGACAGGTCCTCATACGGTTGCCGAGATATGTCCGGACAAGATATTATAGGTCAAATCAAGGCAGGAAATTACCGCTGATCCATCAGTCTGCAACCAACAGAAATGCTATCAGGTTGAAAAGATTAAGATCCTGCCAGTCTGTTTGTCCTAGAAGCTGTAAGATGGTCATACATGCACATTTTGCACAGTTGAATTACGATGTGCATGTTTTTGATGTTGTTTAACCATACCAACCATACATTTGTGTGAACATTTAAGGCCTTTCCCATTTTAATATTTGTTTTGTATGGTCAAATTATCAGATAAGCAAGATAAAAGGTCAAATCCAGGTCACACCATGAAGTTGCACACCTATAATCCCTGACCAATGTCCCTACCAAATATCAACTTCCTACACCTTATGGTTTCCAAGATATAGCCTGGACAAGGCATTATAGGTCAAGGTCACTTCGGAAAGGTCAAAGGTCAAATCAAGGTCAGACCATGATGGTTTACATCTACACCCCCTATTTAATGTCCCTACCCAGTATCAACTTCCTACACCTTAAAGTTTCTGAGATATAGCCCGGACAAGATTTTATTGGTCAAGGTCACTATGGCAAGGTCAAAGGTCAAATCAAGGTCACGCCATGATGTTGCACACCTACAACCCCTAACCAATGTCCCTACCAAGTATCAACTTCCTACACCAGATGGTTTCTGAGATATAGCCTGGACTAGATTTTGTAGGTCAAGGTCACTACAGCAAGGTCAAAGGTCAATTCAAGGTCACACCATGACGTTGCACACCTACACCCCCTAACCAATGTCCCTACCAAGTATGAACTCCCTACACCTTACAGTTTCCAAGACATAGCCCAGACAAGATTTTATAGGTCAAGCTCACTACGGCAAGGTCAAAGGTAAAAACAAGGTCACACCATGACGTTGCACACCTACACCCCCTAACCAATGTCCCAACCAAGTATCAACTTCCTATACCTTATGGTTTCCGAGATATAGCCCGGACAAGATTTTATAGGTCAAGGTCACTACGGCAAGGTCAAAGGTAAAATCAGGCCTATGTAAAAAGAACAAATTCATATAGTCTCAGATGAAATTTTAGCTGAATGAGCCACATAGCTTAAAGAGGTAAAAAACACAAAATGAGTCTCTGTGAAGACCTTAGGATGAGCTTAAAATTAGGCTACAGAGCTCAAGTGCACATATGAATGTTAAATCTAGTACAGTTTGAGAGATCTGTCAGACTAACCATTTCCAATTTACATTAGAAATGTGTGAAAAATGTAGAAAAAAGTCCCTGGGTGACGCCTTTGAGGGCCTCATACACAGTTTAAACATATATTTAAAGCCTTGAAGTTCCTTATGCATGATTAAACTACATAAATATTCTCACATGAAATTGCAGCTGGATTAACTATATAGCTTGAGAGTTACAGTGGCCTTCATGTGGCAAAAATAACAAGATCTGGCAGGCAAGAACCCCAGCCCGCTGGTACAACTAAATGGGCAACAACATTGAGATTTGGGAGAATCTTACAACTTCAGTTGTAAGAAGTATACAGAATCCACGAAATGTTTTCAGATGTAAGATTCACAGGTCATGATTTCTTACAAGTTGTTTTCATATTTTGAAGCTCTAAAACCAATTATAAGGGAGACATAAGGCCCCTTTAGCATGACCCTACATGACCTTGAAGCAGGGGTCAAAGGTCAAATTTGACACTTGCAAAAGATTTGCAGACCACGATTTCCAAGAAGTTGTTTTCTCATTCCAAACCCCCAGGACAAATGATAAGGGAGATATTATGCCCCCCCCCCCCCCCCACACACACACACACACATTTGACATAAAAGATGTAATATGGCAGTCATTTTGTTTTCAAAACAAGGCCAAAACTAGAAAATGTTTCTGCTAACAAAAACAAAGCGTCCCCAAAGGTTAGATGCGATATAGCATAACGTAGGAAAAGGTTTTTGAAAAGAAAAACATGCAGCACTGAGAGAAGAAGTGAAAGTTTAGCATACAGTGTGGAGGTTTATGCATTAACAAGAAAGACAAATAGCATCAGAGATGCCCGTACCCCACAGCCTAGGGAAATATTTTAGCACCATTAAGTCTAAACTACTGTATCAGTACAAAGTTCAGGATACTTTCAGAGCACTGTCAGTAATATAAAGGTCCAAACAATGTTTAAATAGAGAGAATAATGACTAAGAGAAATATAATGCATGTACTTTATCTACATCTGGCATGGCCGAATTATGGTTCAGATGTTTTGAATATTACCATGCATATAGAAGTGGTAATACATTCAATGAATGCTTATGTGTGGTGTTGAGCAAAATCTGTGGCTCACTTGATGAAATTCCATCTGTTACAATGGGAAGTTGTAAAAGTAAAATTCTTAATGAATTCTAATATGACTTTGACAGTGCTTAATCTGCATCAAAAGACAGACCCAAAGGTGCAACAAGATTTTAAAGGTCAAGGTAACTACGACAAGGTCAAAGGTCAAATCAGGGTCACACCATGACATTGCACAGTGCACACCTACACCCCCTAACCAATGTCCCTACCAAGTATCAACTTCCTACACCTTACGGTTTCCGAGATATAGCCCGCACAAGATTTTATAGGTCAAAGTCACTACAGCAAAGTCAAAGGTCAAATCAATGTCAGACCATGACGTTGCACACCTACACTCCCTAACCAATGTCCCTACCAAGTATCAACTTCCTACACCTTACGGTTTCCTAGATATAACCCGGAGAAGATTTTCAAACTCAAGGTCACTACGGCAAGGTCAAAGGTCAAATCAATGTCAGACCATGACGTTGCACACCCACACCCCCTAACCAATGTCCCCACCAAGTATCAACTTCCTACACCTTACGGTTTCTGAGATACAGCCCGGACAAACTTTTTCCCGCCGCCCGCCCGCCCATCCAGACACTATGGGTGAAAACAATACCCCTTAAGGGGTTTGGGGTAAAAATGTAAGCTTTATTTTGTTTTCTATGGTCATATATTGTGTAAATTGTGTAATTTAATAAATGCTTTAGTTTGTAAGAAGAGTAGTTTTAAAGGAGATATAAGGCAAAAACAGAAAATGTGCTATTTTGTGACCCCAGTTTGACCCATAACAGGGGTCAGGGGGTAAATCTGACTGGCTTTATATGCTCTCCATATATGGAATCCATTCTACAGCTGTAAAAGCAATACTAAAGGAGATATAGGGCAAAAAGAAAAAAAATCTGCTAAAGCAATAATAAAGGATATATAATAAATCAGCTATTTTATGAGCCCAGTTTGACCCATAAAGTGGGGGGCAGGGGGTAAATCTGACTGGCTATGTAGACTCCCTGTATATGCTTTTCTATACCCTCTCAATATGTTCTAAAGCTCTAAAAGGAATAATAAAGGAGATATAAGGCAAAATGTCAAAATCCACTATTTTATGACCCCAGTTTGACCCCTAGAGGGGAGTCAGGGGGGGGGGGGGGGGGGGGGGGGGGGATTTGAGTTGCTTTCTAGACTCTCCACATATGGTTTCCTACTACTTCCCAAAGCATTTTATGGCTCTAAAATTTAGAGTCTTTAGAGTCTAAATGCAGTACTTAAGAAGGTAATAGGGGGTTTCATATTAATTTTAAGCTTTTACTTGGTACCTGTGAGAGTGTACAGTCGGGTATACCCAAAAAAACTATTTTTTGATCATGTGACCCTTTTCTATACCCTCTCAATATGTTCTAAAGCTCTAAAAGGAATAATAAAGGAGATATAAGGCAAAATGTCAAAATCCACTATTTTATGACCCCAGTTTGACCCCTAGAGGGGGGTCGGGGTGGGGGGGGGGGGGGGGGGGGATTTGAGTTGCTTTCTAGACTCTCCACATATGGTTTCCTACTACTTTCCAAAACATTTTATGGCTCTAAAATTTAGAGTCTTTAGAGTCTAAATGCAATACTTAAGAAGGTAATAGGGGGTTTCATATTAATTTTAAGCTTTTACTTGGTACCTGTGAGGGTGTACAGTCGGGTATACCCAAAAAAACTATTTTTTGATCATGTGACCTTGTTAAAGATCAAAGGTCAAATTTTAGCATCTGAAAAAATGTTCCCACACCTAAGGTATATAACTGCCAAATATGACTAGAAAGCTTCCAATAATAAGGGAGATATTCAAGGGAGAACATAAAGCGGTTGTGAGGAAAATTAAGTGAAAACAAATAAGCACCCTTTCAGGGATGCTTAATTACTGTCAGGAAAGCTTTCCTAACCAGTTAGATTTTGTGCAAATCTGACATAACTAGCTGCAATATTTTAAATTTTAGTACAGATCAATGATTTTCAAACAATTGGCGGCCACGTTGTTTTTTTTTTTTAATGAGTACCATAATTTTTTATAGACATGTTTTCACAGTCATAAACATTCTCCAAATTTGGTGAAGATATTGATTTTAAAATGTGACAAACACACACACACACTTGCACGGTAAGCGTTTGATAATCTCCCAACCCTGGCCTTGGCTGGTGGGAGATTAAAATGCAATTGTAGTAACATTGGTTTAATATTGCCCCTTTTTCAATTAAGTAGTTTAAGACCAAAATCAAAAAGTATTTAAAGCGTTGCCATGGCAACAGGTGTTGTCAGATACCCTCCCAAACCTACTCAGCTGTAGATCCTGTATCAGTAAACATATCCTGAAAATTTAGTGAAAATCCATACATGGGTTTAGGCTGTAGAACACCCACAATCTTTATAGCAAAAGTGTTGCCATGGCAACAGTTTTTACCAGATACACCCCAAAACCTAAGCAGCTCTAGATCCTCTTGGGGTAAATATACCCTGAAAATTTGGTGAAAACCCATGTATGGGTTTAGGCTGTGGAACACCCACAAATTTTAAGACCCATAAATCTTAAAAAGTGTTGCCATGGCAACAGTATACCCTCAAAACCTAATAAGCTCTAGATCTTCTTGGGGAAAACATCCCCTCAAATTTGGTGAAAATCTGTGTATGGGTTTAGGCTGTGGAACACACACAATCTTTATGCCAAAAGTGTTGTCAGGGCAACAGTTGCTGCCAGATACCCCCAAAACCCTAATCAGCTCTAGATCCTATTTGGCTAAAGATACCCTGAAAATTTGGTGAAAAGCCGTGCATTGGTTTAGGCTGTGTAACACCCACAAACTTTAAGACCAAAAAATCTTAAATGTGTTGCCATGGCAACAGTTGTTGCCAGATACATCCCCCCCCCCAAAAAAAAAAAAAAAAAAAACTATTAGTGATCAGCTCTTGATCCTCTTGGGGTAAGCATACCCTGAAAATTTTCTGAAAATCAGTGCATGGGTTAAGGCTGTGGAACCTCCCACAAGTTTTATGCCCGCTGCTGCCTGAATGACACAGCCACCCGAATGGCACTGCCTTTGTCGGCTGGGGTTAACAAGTATAAAAATGGCTCAATACAGGTATTTTACCAGATGTTAAGGTTTGGTAGAATTTGGGGCTAGTAAAACTCTCCACTTCCAATTTAAAAGGCACAAGGTGCAAAACTGAAGAAAAAGGGTCTTCGAGTGCTTTGAGTTGCTTTCTAGACTGTCCACATATAGTTTTCTACTACCTCCCAATACATTTTATGGCTCTAAATGCAATACTTAAGAAGATACCAGGGGGTTTCATATGAATTTTAAGTTTTTAATCAGCTTAACCTAATCAGTTCTTGATCCTCTTGGGGTAGACATACCCTGAAAATTTCCTGAAAATCAGTGCATGGGTTAAGGCTGTGGAACCTCCCACAAGTTTTATGCCTGCTGCAGCATGAATGGCACAGCTGCCCGGATGGCACTGCCTTTGTCAGCTGGGGTTAAAAGTGTAAAAAAGACTCAATATGGGCATTTTACCAGACGTTGGTAGAGTTTGGGGTTAGTAAAACTCTCCACTTCCAATTTCAAAAGGTACAAGGTGAGAAACTGAAGAAAAAGTGTCTTCGAGTGGTGCCTTTATGGGCTTCAGGTACAGTTTAAACATCAACTAAAAGTCTTAAATGTCTGCACATGTTAAAAACATATAAATATGTTCTCAATATGTCCCTGGATAGTGTATTTAAGGCCCTCATACACATTTTAATATAAACTTAAAGCATGCAATGATTAAACCATGTTAATATCTTCTCAGGTAAAATAAGAGATGGATGAGCTGCATAGTTTATAGCTACAGAGCTTCAAGCGACAAAAAGTGCATTAAATGACTCACTATGGGTATTTTCAGAGACTTTAATGTGACCATAAAATACAACAACAGAACTCATATTTTCTACTGACAAACATTACATTTGAAATTTTATTGTGTACAGTATGAGACTGGTCAGATTTTCCATTTCCATATTACAGAACAATATGTGTAAAAAATATGGAAAAAAGTTCCCATGTGGGGTATTTATGGGCGTTAAACACAGTTAAACTCAACTTAAAGTCTTTATATTTGGAACATGTGCGGAGAACCTATTAACATGTTCTCAGCTGGATGGGCCAAAAAGATTATAACCTAGATTGCTTTAAATGGCAAAAGGCCCATTTCTGACCTTATGGTGGTCATACTAATATAAATGAATGTGCTAAGTTTGAATGAAATCCATGGAAGCATTTTTGAGTTATCAAGCACATGAGTCAAATGTAAGGCAGTGGCATGACAGACCTGAATCTAGTATATCCCCAAATATATCTGGAGATATAATAATACATTATTAAAGTCAACATAACTTAAATAAGTGCAAGTTTACAAGTCAAATTATATTTCTGTGCTGTTTTTGTCACTGCTTGTCCAGCAACTATATGGCCATAGCCAGAAATTATGGACACCCAATGTTTCTATCAACAATTTCTCCAGTTTTGAAAGACAGCTTTTGTTTAATAGTGTTTGATCAAATTGGACAACTATTAAAATGAGGAGGTGGGATGAATGCACTAGCTAAATGAAGCCTCTTCGCTCCCCCACTAATCCCCCCCACTAATCCCCCAGCACCTTTTCAGATCAAATAATACACAGATTATAACAGATATCAGAGATGAACTCTTGCGGTCCTTACCCCCTTCTGATAACTAGCAACTCTTGACCAGATTCTCTTTGGAAACCAAAACTGGAGCATCCAGAGATACATTGTCAATTCTAAACACTTTTGATTCTTTAATTGCCCATAGTGATCTTGTGCACCCTGATCTTTACATCATCTGTAAATACTACACCGCACAAGCGGGCATAATATAATTATATTTTATGATTGTTGCCTAATTGCTAATAAAATATGTTTATATCAAATAATACACATGCATAGTATGCACACAAGACACAAAGAGACCTGTGGCTGGCCCTGAGCTGAATAGAGCTTTGCGGTAAAAGCCGTCTTGGTGAATTCTGTAAAGTCCACCTGGCGAACCTCCGTAAGGATTCATGCACCCAGCCATGCCAGGTCTGTGGGTTAGGGGCTACTAACAAGGAAAAGCTCTGTATCCCATGCGGATGCTGAACTGTAAGACAGCACCATTGCAGACACAGATCCAGGAAATTCCAGGTGGAATTTGCATGCAAAACAGTATACTAATCCGACCACATGACCACTATAAATGAGCTTGCAGAAATGCTCAATCCAATTTCATTGGTCTGGATGACCTAGTCCCTACCCCTGTCAAGCTTCCAGCTGATGAGTGGGTCATGGTTCTTAAAGATGCCAAAGATGAGTTTGAGGGTGCCACTGCGGTCTTCTCTACATGGAGTGTGGCAGCAGAGGATTCATTTGACATTAGTGACATCCAGATCACTTATGGTATGCATGTGAGAGGGACAGGCCTTACTATCAGAATGCCCAGTCAGTCACAGCCATAGTGTATAGGTTTTACACCCTCAGAGAAAGAGACCCTACAAACTTAGCCCCACTGAGGGATGGTGACCTCAACAGTGTGGCCCTGAGAGTAGTAGCCCACTTGGAAGGTGTCTTGAGAGGCCAGGGGTTTACACTCACAATACGCCTGAAATACATGAGTAGGAATGGAGGGTCCATGAGACTGGAGCCTCAGTTGAAGATGTAGCAGCCCTAGAGAAAATTCTTGAGCAGGTAATCATCTTGCAAGACATCGCTGGTGAAGACATCTATAACAATGGCAACTAGTACCAGTTTGAGGGCAATGGAGTTTGTGGTAAAGTAGAGCTCATTTTTTCACAACATTCATGCCTGGTCCAAGGACCTGTTCATTGCCCCCCAGAAGTGCGATTGCAGGGAGGACAGGAGCTAAGCTTGTCTCCATGAAACGGATATCCTGCTTCCTGTTGCCCCAGTCAGTGGCATGACAAGAGTGAGCAACTGTACTCGCCACAGGAACACGACTCTTACCTCCCGCTGCCCGAATACAAGAAACTACCTCCCCCACCTTACTGCACCCCACCATGGCGACTTGGTGCCAAGGTATGAGTCGAGCTACCTGAACAGCCGTGGTGGGAGCTCAATTTCCATCCCCTGGACCCCTTGATCTTCACCCCAACATACCATCTGGCAAAAGAGATGTGACTGGGGTGGGTGGGGGGTGGTCAAGGCCAAGGCTAATCACAGCTTCTTCTGCAGGAGTGGCCAGACTGAGTGGACCCCAGAAAGATGAGCAAGAAGTACATCTCCTGAGTGACCTTGGGTTGAAGTCTGCATTATGTCCAGGCCTATGATGAAGATCTTCCTTGACTAGCTGTTAAGGTAACCTTAACAGCTACAAATTTTATTTCTTTTGTCATCAAAAATTTCAAGTCATAAAATCATTTATGGTGTACCAATGTAACGGCATAAAAAGCAACTTATCATGCTAAAAACTGATCATAGTTTCAACCAGTTTAGTTTCACATCCCTCTGTACACTTTTTACCTCCGCCAAGGAGATTATGTTTTTGTCTGCGTTTGTTTTTGGGTTTGTGAGTTTGTTTGTGAACAAGATAACTCAAAAACTTATGGACGGATTTTGATGAAATTGTCAGGATATGTCTGAAAAGGTAAAAGGAAGAAATGATTCAATTTTCGGAGTGATCCGGATCACTATCTGGATCTTCTGGATCCATGAAATGTCATTTTTAAAGACACATAACTCAAAGAGTTATGGACGGATTTTGATGAAATTTTCAGGATATGTGCTCCCTTGGCGGAGGTCTGCGCTCTCTGAGTGCTCTTGTTATCAAACATTTCCTTACCTTACTACCTCAACACTGCAAATACCTAACTTATAAATAAGCTTAAATAAATTATGTTAGCTTAAAAGTCCCCTGCATTTTTCTAATTTTTTTTCTTCCCTTTGTGTGACAGCATAAGACTGTAAAGTATTTGTCAATTATTCTAAAGAATTTCTCTCCTGAATAAAATATTCCATAAATATCTCTATTTTAAAGAGATCTACATGTTCTATTCAATTCATATGATAATAGTCTGTTAAATGCACCACAATTCAATGTATCATAATGTAAACATTTGATTTCTATAATTCAGCAAAATTTGTCAAAATGAGAGTATTGTAATGTTGCTCCAATGTTAGCCTAACAGACATCAGATCTAGAGATAAGCAGCCCCAAACAGTGCTAAGAAAGCCACAGATAGCCCAAGATGTTGACCTAAGGGAAGCAGAAACTGACCATATATTATCAATAGCCAATGATGGTCAGATGGTGTCATATGGTACATGTGATAATAAGATTGATAACAGTACACAAACTTCCACCAAGGCCCGACAAAAGAAAAATGAAAGAAAATCCTTCAAAAATTAAAATAATTTAATTGCACCATTATGATAAATAAAAGACTACAGTCAAAACCATAAGCAAACTTATAAAATAATGGAGGGTAGAAAAGTCTTGTTATTTTATGGTATTTATCTTTTGAGCAAACATGAAGTGCTATAAATGTTTATTAGATTTAGGATTAAAATCATCATAACATAGGCACACATTTATATTCTTATACAGTATATATCTTTTGTTTCTTACTCATGAGGCACATTTGGCTTTTACTATCCGCCATTTAGTCTGAATAACAAGTAAAATATTATTAATATATAAAAATAACATCAAAAAGTATATGCCACAATGGGTGCCAATAGATGTGAAAACTGTATTTCTAGCGACATATATAAAACACTTGTAGGTTACACATTTTCAGAAATATTAGAGCCAATGTTAATTTTTGAGAGTATATATATTTGAATATGTAGTATTCACACGTAGTGGGCCAAAATATAAAAACTGCTGCAAATACCTTGCATAAATTCCATATTGTACGCAGAATGAATTTATATAATTTATTATTATTATTTCCATTATAATTTTTACACAGTGGTTAAATCACGGGATGTCTCGATGTGTAGCTTACTGGCTAAATGTAGGGAAATTATTTCATTGGTTTATTTTTCATGGTTAGTTTCTATATCGAGAAATAATGGTAGAAAACCCTAAGAGTAATCTGTGACCTCACATTTCCTTATGAATATCAATGAGTTGAGAGCTATGGTTGTCAGTTTTCCAGATCTTCGTTGAAGCTTCCATTTTATAATCTGTGACCTCATATCTTCTTATGAATATTAATGAGTTGGGTGCTGTGGCCGTGAGTACCCGAGTTTAAAGAATTAGCTAGATCTTCATCCAGGCCTCATATTTCCTCATGAATAATAATGAGCTTGGTGTTATGGCCATAAGTTCTAAAGTGGGATTATCGCTCACATATGAAAAATTGGCCGTTGGGTTATGCCCGGTTTTACGACGGCGATTGACCAATGAGATTCGCGGACACCGCCGTGTCATGTTAGAATATAGGAATATATCACAAAAAAACCGTCCAACACAGAATTTTAGCATGGTTGGCGTTGTCAAAGCATGAAGGCGCAGCCTGAGTGCTTTGATAACGCCACCCATGATAAAATTCTGTGTTTGGACGGTTTTTGAGTGATATATTCCTATTCTAACATGACTGTTTTAAATAACATCCCCTAAAACACTTGTAAAATTAACAAAATTATCCAAGTGAACACAATAGGGCGCCGCCATGTTGGCTGTTCCATCAAGTGAACAGGGTTATAATTGTATGATATATCCTCGCTCAGGTCAAAGCGACACATGAGGTTAGCGATGGGAGCACAAGTGATGAGGAAATGGACAAGATTGTCAAACACTTACAAATCCATAAGATAAACCAGCTTGATGAGAATCCAAGATACATCAAAGTTCAAGTTGAGGGTGTGATGTTAAGGACAGAAGCTGACAGCGGAGCTGATGTCAACGTCATGAGTTTGAAGCAGTATAATGACTTTAGGAAGAAAACAGCCAGGAGTTTGGACCTGATAAGAAGCAAGACCAAATTGAAGACGCTGACCCATGACTTAAGTGTGATTGGAGAGTTCCCAGCAACCATACAAAACCAAACACGCAGTCTAGATACCACTTTCATAGTCATTAAGGAGGAGACTGCATCGCCACCACTCCTTGGCAGAGAAACCCTAACAAAGCTAGGGATGCTGCGGATCGAACCAGAGGGTAAACTGGGCTCAGAAATGGTGAACAAGGAGAACAATGTAAAGGTGATAGCAAAAGATGATCACTACACCCAGCTCAAAGTAAAGTATCAAGAGGTATTTGAGGGAATTGGCATGATCAGGGACAAAAGAGACGGACGTGAAATGTATGCAACATTCAACATCAAAGAGGGTGCAAACCCAGTGGCACAAAAACCTAGGGCCTTGCCTTTTTACCTGAGGAAACCATTGAAGGAATGGCTAGACAAATGTGTAGAGAGTGGCATATATGAGAAAGTCCCAGATGGCGAACCCATCACATGGTGCTCACCCCTCGTGGTACAGCCAAAACCACGATTTGCACAAACCGACAAAGACGAACTAGAACCGCACATGATCAGAGCCAGCATCGATCTTCGAGTCCCAAATAAATACATGGAACGGCACAGAATCACACAGAACGCAGTTGTGGAGGACTTTACACACAAGTTCCATGGCTGCAAGATATATAGCAAGTTAGATATGACCATGGGGTACCACCAGCTGACGCTACACCCAGCATCAAGGGCAATTGCCACCTTCAGCACACCATGGGGCAACATGCGACCCAAGAGATTAATCTTTGGTGCCAAATCTTCACAAGATGCATTCGATGAGGTCATATACAGAATATTTGGGGACATTGACGGCTGTTTAAACCAAAGGGATGACATTCTAATTGGTGCAAAGACAAGAGAAGAGCATGATATGATACTGGAGAAAGTACTTCAAAGAGCTGCCGACTATGGAATCACCTTCAGCCCAGAAAAGTGCCAGTTTGGTACAAAAGAAATTGACTTCTACGGCTACAAGTTCAGCGGAGATGGTCTAAAACCAGCTGATGACAAGATAAAAGCAGTGAGAGAAGCTGGGAGACCTGAAGATAAGACTGCCGTGAAGAGCTTCTTAGGCATGATTGGGTACCTATCGAAGTTCATACCAAACTATGCAACAATGACTGCACCACTAAGAAACCTAACAAGGAAAGATGCTGACTTCAAATGGGGGAGCCACGAGCAGAAAGCATTTGACAAACTGAAACAAAGCATCACAGAAGACACAACTCTGAGCTATTTCAACCCAAAGCTCCCGATTGTAGTCCGCACTGAAGCAAGCTACAAAGACGGGATTGCAGCTGCCCTGTTCCAGAGGACATATAAAGGTCTACAACCAGTGCACTTTGTTAGCAGAGCCTTGAGCGATGTAGAGAAAAGGTACAGTCAAACTGAGAAAGATGCCCTAGCTGTCAAGTGGGGGAAGGACAGACTGTCCATTTATCTTTTGGGGGCACCCAAGTTCCAGATAGTGACCAGCCACAAACCCTTAATTCCCATGTTCAGCAAACCCACAGCAAAACTGCCACCCCGGGTCGAAAAGTGTGTGATGGCACTACAAGATGTAGACTATGAGATTATTTATGAACCTGGGAAGGATGATAAAGATCCACTAGACTACCTGTCCCGACACCCACTGCCAGATACAGGATCTGATCGCATTGATAAAACAGTAGCTGCAATTGTCCAAACAAACCATGCGATTGTGCTAGAGGACATAGCAAGGGCAACTAAGTGTGATCTACAGCTACAGAAGATAATAAGGTGCATGAGACTGCATATATGGGAACACCACAAAAGAGATCAAGATATAGTCCCATTTTACCCAGTGAAAGCAGAACTGTATGAAGCAAATGGTATCCTGATGAGAATGGACAAAATTATACTACCAGATAAACTAAAGTTTAAGTCCGTGAAAGCAGCACATAAACTGGGACACTTAGGCATCACCAAGACGAAACAGCTCCTCAGACAGAAATATTGGTTCCCAGAACTCAGTAGCCTAGTAGAGGAGACAATTGGGCGCTGCTACGAGTGCCAGGTCGTTACCGACAGCAGGGTCAAGGAACCTACAAAGATAGTGCAGACGCCAAGTGACGTTTGGGGAGAGGTCTCAGCTGACTTTGGAGGACCATACCCAGATGGTCATTACAACCTAGTCCTGATCAACAAACGTTCAAGATACCCAGCTGTTGAGGTGGTGCACTCAACATCATTCAAAGCCACAAGAAGAGCCATGAAAAAAATATTCTGCGACCTAGGAACGCCAAGAAAAATATGTACAGACAACGGACCACCATTTAACTCCAATGATTTTCAAGAATATGCACTTGAAGAAGGGTTTGTACATCACAGGGTGACACCACTGCACCCACAGGCAAACGGAGAGGCAGAGTCATTTATGCGACCACTCAACAAGATGGAGTGAATCGCACACTTACAACAAAGAGACCATCACCTAGCATTAAGTGACCTACTCACAGGCTATCGGTCCACACCACACCCAGCCACAGGAGTTGCACCATATGACCTGATTGCAAACCGCAAAATAAGATCCAAACTGTGCGATGGCAGGTCAGATCTAACTGAGGGAGACCCAGAGGTCACATTACGCGATGCAAACTACAAGGCCAAGCAAAAAGAGTATGGTAAAGGACACCTCAAAAAGCCACACAATTTCAGTGTAGGAGACTTTGTTTTGGTGAGACAGAAAAAGCAAACAAAACTGTCCACACCCTATGAGCCTGTACTCTACAGCATCACCGAAATAAATGGTACCCAGGTGACGGTCCAGAGAACGACTGATGGCATGCTGACCAACTCAAAAATAAAAACCGCCTACTGGATGAAAACGAGATACTGCCACCCAGAGATTGTCAACCACCAACCAGTGATAAGTGTGACATTCTGACTCCAGAACCAGGAGCGGACCACTTGGTGACAAACCCATCGGAGACTCACCATTCCACACCAGAAAGCACTAATGTTCACAATAGTGAGGAGGCTAATTGTGCCACCGAAACCCAACTGGAAGAGGGACAAGGAACACCAACACCCACCCTCCGACGATCCAACAGACGAAGAATGCCACCTAGACACTTGAAGGATTATCTCACATAAACATAGACAATCCTGGACAAAGATGGTGTGCATAGAGGGCAGAATAAACCCAAGGAGCAGGAGGGTAGTCCACCCCTATGAATGCTCCACACCACATGAGAAAAATGTCTGTTAAAATGTGTGCAAAGACTGATCGGGCAGAATAAACCCGAGGAGCAGGAGGGTAGTCCACCCCTGTGAATGCTCCACCACTAGAAATAAACATATGTAGAATGTATTATAAAAAAAAGTATAGACGACTGCTGACATACCTTTGTGAAATGTATAGATATATAACTCCTATATAACTAGTCAAAGTATTTGTACTTTATTTGCAAAGTATGTTTACTCAGGTAGCAAAATATGTATACTCACTTAGCAAAGTATATGTTCCTTATTAGCAAAGTATGTTTACTCAGGTAGCAAAACATATGTACTCAGCAAGGTATATCTAGTTTATTTGCAAACTATGTTTACTCAAGTAGCAGAATATGTGTACGCAATTAGCAGAATATGGGTAATCAATTATTTAGAAAAATAACTTCTAAACCATGAAGATGGCACTAGTAAACTATATTGTGGTAAATTCGATAAACAAGCCATGGTGAACTTTACAAATAGCTATGAGACATGTTACCATTTTATACCTTACATAGCAAGTGATTATGTAATACCATACATAGTAATTATTTTATACCTCACATAGCAAGTGATTATGCAATACCGTACATAGCAAGTAATTGTGTAATACCATACGTAGAGAAAAAAAAAGAGGGAGAGATGATATATCCTCGCTTTCGAGGTTTAGTATGTTTGCGATTCGACGTTCGTCGGATGTCGAGAGAGCCCCTTTGTGTGTATGTTATGCATTGCCGATCGTGGACAATAAACTGATGTATCTGAGTTAACAGGTTGTTTTACTGTCATATTATTGTATTTTCCAAAAATATACTGTAAACCTTTTCTGAATCAAGGTACAAGCAAACAATTCAAAAATGCACAACTGTATATATTATCTTATACTATTTTAAATATAATTATGAAAACAAACTTATAGACAACTGTTCTTCAGCCAATAATTATGCATGTGGAAGTTGATAACAGCCGTAATGTTGATGCAGAATTTTAGACGGTTTAGAAATCGCTCTCGACCAATCAGAATGACGGACACATCCGTGTCACGTTAAAATGTGAATTCGTATATACTATCGGTTTGAGCGATAATATAAGTTCTGACTTATAGACAAATATTGGAGTTACCTTCTGTGCTACTTCAACTTTACCCTGTGGTCTTGTATTTGATGGTCTCTTTGGCGGCATGACGGGAGTCAAATATAAAGTCTTTGTTCACTAAAACTGAAATCATGAATGTTGTTGTTTACATAAGTAACGGTGTATGCTAAATGTCTTTTTGGTGCCTAGTCTCGCGAAAAAATATCGTTCCCGAAAGAAACTGTTGCTCAGAAACCAATAGGCGTATTTCACTAACTATCATAATCTGTGCAATCCAGATTCAGATTTGGATTAGCTAAATTTGTAAAATACAATTTTATCAAATTCCAAATCCAAAAAGAAAAAATAAGATAAACCACTAAAAATAACTAAATTTCTAAAATCTGCTGCCACATTATTTTGCAAGCACTATGGGTTATCTAAGGAATCTGCATCTGTTGATCTCCATCAGGAGGGAGATCAACAGATTCTCTAACTGGATTAAGATTCTAGTCACATCACAATTTAATCTAGATTCAACGGATTATGGTTGTGAAATATACCTAATGTGTCTATTACTGATTGTACACCAATGATTATACCCTAACATTACTTAATACTCTTACTTGGATCTATATGCTGAAAAAAGGTTTTTAAATACATATAAGAATACATTTTTTGTTAGCTGTTATAGTACAATGTTTTAGTGTATCCCATCTAACACTGATAATGTATACTAATACAGTATGTTCTACTATGGCACTGTATATGTGTATGATGGGATGCAAATGTATATGGCCCTGAGCCAGTTGCAAGTTCTTTACATATGTGTCAGTAAATAGTTTAGTTGCAAACATTGATTCAATTCTGATCTGAGGGGGCTACGGTGGCAGAGTGGTAACACTCTTGCCTCCGACATCTGAGGCCAGGGTTCGATTCCCGGAACTGTCTCAAGTCTAAAAGCTGGTAGTTGCTTGCCGTTGGTCGGCAGTTTACAGTACAGAACCCTAATGAACTGTATGTACTGGTTTTCTCTGCCATTCCAACTACCCATTGTGATATGACCTGTACAGTGTTGAAAGCGACGTAAAACCCTAAATAAATAAATAAATAAATTCTGATCTGAAAACATATTACACTTAGTATTTTACTTCAAGGGACAAAATGATGGTGTGTGCCCTATGACTGAAAATACTTAAAAATCTGATCAAATTAATTTGTAAATTACAGCCAATAAGTGATATACACATGCCATGTGTCTGAAAAAAGTAAATATTGGGTATATAAAATGGTGGTAATTGAGCCTATTGGTAGTTCTGTTCTTCCGGTGTAAACAAACCTCGGACAGCACATAAACAAATGCTCATGGTGGGCGAAGATAACTGATTTTTTATCTCCATCTTCATAAATAAAATGACTATCTCTGAAAACGCTTTATGGATTTTTACCAAATAAAAAGCACTGGAAAATGTAATAAATTTCCTTTGAAGTGGTAGAAATATTTTTTATTTTTGTAAATTTTCATTTACGTTCATTTCTGTGGTGCTTGTGATAAAGTATTGTAAATACTTCTCATACAAATTTGGCGAGATATAATAATTAGTTCAATACTTATTTTTCTCATGGCAAGGTACCACCGGAACACAAAAAATAAGTACTGCATACTGTTGATAAGATGAATCAGTATTTTATCGACCACCGGAACGGGCCTAATGATATTCTCAGTGGATGATCGGAAAAAAGACTTACAGAAGAACGTCACAAATGACAGAATTTGGTAATGAGTTTTTTTGTTGAAAATAGGGGCATATTTGAAGCTTTACAAGTCTAAATTTTATTCCACATTTGCAAGAACATACTAAAACAACTCCATGTAAGCTACAAAAGCATAAACAATACACAACTCTTGGCATTCTGGATAGGACTTGATACGATTTATTTGGCTTTGATATTGCTTTCATAACATTATATTATGAGTGGTAGTTTTAAAGGTAGAGGAAACCAGTACATACTACTTGGTCAAGATTCTGAACTGTCAAATCCACCAAATTTCTGACATAGGGTCGAGGGTTTGATTCAAAGACCTCCACCTGAGTTTTAGCAATTGCCAGGAATCATTACAAAGGAACAGAAAAGACCCTCTCATGATGCATGGAAAGCAAGCTAAGATTGCTACAGATTTATTTTGCTTCTGTAGGAGAATTTTCTTCATAATATCAGATTATTTCAGCAGTTACCCATTGACAAGAAAAACTTCAATAGTTGAAAATTACGAAGAAAAGGTTTTAGACTGTTTGGTGTACAGTAACACATACAGGCACTGTGCCAGTGCATAGTTTAATCTAATAAGCATTATATGCATGTATTACCAAATAAGGTAATAGAGCTATTGATTTATAACATTCTAGCCAATTCTTAAGCTATATATGTAAGTGTTGTAAACATGACCGCAGATAATTTTAAATCTGGCTCTCTATAAGGAAAGTTAATTGTATCTTAGAACTGCCATACTGAATTATTGGGTCTTTTGTTGGAGTGAATTAGATACAGTGTCTGGATCAACCAGAGAGTGGATTTGCTGTGTTTTGGATATTGTTTGTACTTGGATATAATGTGTGATCTATTGGAAAATAGATATCCTGTTTTGTGGACATTGCTTACATTTGGACATAGCGTGTGGATCTACCAGACAGTGAATTAACTGCATTTGGATATTATCCGTATCTTGGGGCAGACAACATACCCAGCAGGCACACGGCTTTGAAATCTGGTTGATTCCAACGGTGAAATCTAGTTGAACTACGTGAAGATTTTGCAAACCGTTTTTAGTTAGATCCAACCGGTGAAATCACATTGAAACCAACTGTTGAAATCTGGTTGAATTCAATGGGTGAAATCTGGTTGAAATACGTGTAGATTTTGCAAACCGTTTTTGGTTGGATCCAACCGATGAAATCAGGTTGAATTCAATCGGTGCAAATCAGGTTGAATTCAATGGGTGAAATCAGGTTGAATTCAATGGGTGAAATCTGGTTGAAATACGTGTAGATTTTGCAAACTGTTTTTGGTTGAATCCAATGTATGAAATAGGGTTGAATTCAATGGGTGAAATCAGGTTGTTTACACTGTCTTCTTTAGTTGAATCATTGTAGCTTCTGTTGCATAATTATAGCTTCTTAATAATATTATGTAATAACTATCCATATGCATATTTTACAATTTGGATACAACTTCAAAGTAATTAATTCTTTCCAAGATGACATCTTTTTGTGAAATTTAAAATTTTTTTTTTTTTGGTAAATAACAAACAATTGTGACATTATTTATATCTTCAGTATTTTATCCAATCAGTTTCTTTTAAATGTTTTATTAAGTTGGCTATCATTATATTGTAATTATAAAGAAGCTATAATCATGCAGCAAAGCCACAATGCTCAGTTTAGAAGCTTGTGTCTCATATAACTTTGTCATAAAACTGGAAAAAAAACACAAGAAAAGCCACATTTGAAGAACTCCACCCATTACTCCCCAACTTAATTAGTTGTCAGTGCTGACCACAAAAAAAACAGACTTAAAGAAGTAAACACCATGCCTGCAACTGAGCAAGGGTAAACCCCCACCTCCACCCCTGCTGTGTTATCTAATTACTTTTAGTCACAGGCCTAATATTTTGTGTAGCAGGGTACAGATAAGAAAAAACAGCTTTCAAATATAATTGCTCAAGATACGTAAATCCATATTTTCCCACTAGATATCCATTTTTATGTTATTAATAGGACCGGTATTATTCAGTGCCTTCAATTGAAATTCTTCTTGTGAAATTTAAAAAAATTTTTTTCTTTGTAAATAACAAACAATTGTGACATTATTTATATCTTCAGTATTTTATTCAATCAGTTTCTTTTAAATGTTTTATTACGTTGGCTATAATTATTTTGTAATTATAAAGAAGCTTTAATCATGTAGCAAAGCCACAATGCTCAGTTCAGATGCTTGTGTCTCATACAACTTTGTCTTGTAAACTGAAAAAAAACACAAGAAAAGCTACATTTGTAGAACCCATTACTCCCCACCTTAATTAGTTGTCAGTTCTGACCACAAAAATAGACCTAAAGAAGTAAACACCATGCATGCACTTGAGCAAGGGTAAATGTCCACCTCCACCCCTGCTGTGTTATCTAATTACTTTTAGTCACAGGTCCAATGTCCTGTGTAGCAGGGTACAGATAAGAAAAACCAGGAACCCCCCAACCTCACTGTTGTGTGATACAATGTTATAGCTTAGGTTCTCTGTGTAGGGAAGTTTTCTGTGTAAACTTGTAAACTGAAAACTATGTTCTTTGTGTATGGGAGAATTTGAGAAACAAATTACTAAGTTTTGATGAATAAGTTTAAATTTATCTTTTTTATTTAAGATAAGTTTGACTTCAAAATGTTTTTTTTTAATTATCGGGAATTGCATTAATCAAAATATAATTATAAATTAATAAAATTATATTTGGATGCATCAGTTAATTAATAAGGAGAATGGAGAAAAATGTACAAGTACATGCACACATAATCTTTATCATCTTTATAATCTTTAAACATTATTCTCTGCTTTACAAATACCTACAAATTCAAAAAAAATTGCAATAATAGTTCTTTCAAAAAGTTATACTTAATCACTATATCACCCTCTAGAAAAAGAATTTTCAATCAACGATTACCAGTCATTCATTTCCCAACATTCAACCTGTTTTCTGTTCAATAACATGACTAAGATTTCATGTCAAAAAACCTAACTTGATTTAGTGGTGTTTTTTTTATGAAGTATCACTACTTTTTCCAGTCAGAAATCCAGCTTTGAAATAGTGTTGAAATTGTGTCAGTGTCAGTTTCTCAACAAAAAGTCACCATGATTTCTGGTCAAAATATCACTACTTTTTCATGTCAGAAAACTTACTTAGATTTAGTAGTTGGTAATGTTCATTTCAATGTCAGGACCTGTTTTCAACTCTAAATCAACGACATTTCAAGGCGTGTGCCTGCTGGGTAGTGAAATCTCAAAGTGCATATATGTAAACAGACATTTTATGTCACTGGACACTGAAAGGATAACAGGATAACGTATTTTTTTGTCATGAGATATTGAACTGATCACAGGGCATAGATATATGAATGTTAGTGAACACCGGATGGATCACATGGCAGATCACTGGACACAGTGGACAAATTTAACTGTTAGTTAGGTACTACAGGACGCAAAGTACTATATTTCCCATTGAACTGAATAGGTACAGTTCAGAGTACTGACATTTCCCTAACTGAAAGACAGAGGCTCAAGTATGACCATTTATCAATGTTTTTGAGGTTCTTCAACCTGCCACTGAGGATAGGACCTAATGACAGCGGATTGTCATTTTAAGCCGCTATGTATCTGCCTGTACGTGGGATTGATTGCCTGTGTTCCTAGGCAAGTGTGTTAACCACTAGGACACAGTGGCAGATGACTGTTGTTGTATGTACTATTAAGAGCATCCCAGTTGACTGTTATAATTATTTTCAATTGTTAAATAAATTTGTAAACTAATTTTTTGAGGGGGTGAGGGGTGGCATGGTGGCAGAGTGGTAACACTCTCACCTCCCACCTCTGAGATTAGGGTTTGGTTTCTTGCCTGACCTCAAGTGGGAAAGCTGGTAGTTACTTCCCATTGGTCGGCAGTTTACAGTACAGAACCTTGACCGGCTGTATGTACTGGTTTCCTCTGCCCAAAAAACTACCCATCATGATATGACCTGTACAGTGGTGAAAGTGATGTAAAACCTCAAATAAATAAATAAATGTTTTTGTCTTTTTCTGTTGCGATTTAAAAGCAACCAGTAACTGATACCACCTATGATCATAACAGTAACCTTGCAAAATAACGACCTGTAGCAGTCTATGATTCTAAAATGCTTACAAAATTATTTGATGCTATGGACACTATAGGGGCATTAAACGCACAATACAACAGGAATTTGTCAACTGTACTGCCAAGGTATAAAGCAAAATTTCTTCTGAGGAAAAGTATAGTGTGTCAGTTTCCAACAGAAGACTTTATCATAACAACATGCAGTATCATTCATTAACAAGTCTCATGAAGCACCAACATATTTTTATGAATTCTCTAAACTGTAGAAGAACCACCATGTTACATTGTGCATTGCCAAGTCACCATATATAGAGAAGTATTTTTGACATGCAATCATCAGGCTTTAGTAATAGGGATGATTTATGTTTCAAATCACTGTCACAATTATACGTTTTCATTCATTTGAGAATCTCTTTTTCTGGCAGTCTGGTCACAAGTCACAGATGGCCTATGTGATCATTGCACATTTACTTTTTCTGTTAAAGTACCTGTCAAGGAGCCTTGTAAATTTAGATGTGTCAAGCTTCATAAAATTCATAAAATAAATATTCAACATTTCAAGGCCGGACATTATACTCTCGGATCTCTTATAAGACTCAGATATATTTAGTAACAAAATACTAGAGAATATGTTGCTATATTTAGTAACAAACTCTAAGAATTCTGACTCCAGTATTGCAGAATTGGCTAAGTATCTTTTTCTGTTCAGAAGTGGATGAATGGTGGAAAGTTTAAGCTTAAACCTGACAAGACTGAATTTGTGATAAACATACCAGAGAGTCACTTACACCAAAATGTTCTGTTTCATGCCTTTGAAGCTCTTTTTTGCTGGCACTGGAAGCTAAAAATTATTGTGGAAAACACTATGGTCAATAGTCAACTAAACAACTGTAATTCTCTACTGTATATAGTGTTGCTAAACTCTAGAACATTTAAAATGTCCTGTGCCACATTGTTTTGAGACTTCACAGAATGTGTTATTTGACGTCCCATCTAGAAAAAGTTCACTGGCTTCCCATTTAATATTGTATCATTTTCACATAAAACCTCATAACTTTTAAGCCATAAATTTTTCCCATCACCTATTTGTCATATTTCATGAAGTCTAGTAGTTTGACTCATGGAAATAAGCTATTAGTTTCCTCAGTTCATTACAGAAAGGCCATAGGCAGGTTTTTCGTGGCCACACCAGTGGAATCGGACAGGTTCCCATTTAAGGTTAGATCCTAAGAGACCAAATCAAGCTTTAGGAGCCAACTTAAGGCTATTTGTTTAGATTAGCATAAGTACCACCACATAGTCCTCCTACCTTGGTGAGCAATTATTGGTCACTACTTTGCTCGGTTTTGGGTCTGTCCTTTTTTAATTCTGGTGCAGTATTTTTTATTATTTCCTTTTCCTTAACTTTCTACTTTTCCTCATTACTGCTAATGGTATAAGATATCATCTTCAGGTCTTCTGTGTTTGTTTCAGGGTCGGGGGCAACATTTGAAAAAAATTATACCCACCTGCTTGTTTCCAAATGGCTGTCACCCATTTTTAAACCTTGTGTGTGCTCTAAGTTCACATTGTTTTCACAGATTGCCTTCCAACTTTGTACAGCAATGATACTACTCATGGGAAGCCTATTGATTTGGGCAAAATTGACTAAAAAGATGGCCACCAGAGGTGATTTTGCTTCAAACGTCTCAAAAAATGTTCCAATTGTGTTTTATCCCATGTAGAACTTTTTTGGTCATATTACAAAAAAAACTGAGAGTTGTGGTAAAATTTGAAATTTTGCTACCTCAACACCTTTCAACTCTATAGCACATCATTACAGCAAAATCATTTGACATATCAAGTTCAGGTTTCCTGTGTTTATTTTAGCACTTGTTTTTAAGATGCTGCAATCAAGGTTTAAAGCTTGTGTGCACTCTGCCCACACTGCTTTCACTGATTACCTTCAAACTTTCACTGTCATTGATATTACTTATTAGAGAAACCTATTCACTTTGGACAAAATTGTTAAAAACATGGCCACCAGTGACAATTTTGTAAAATGTGACTTAATCGATGCCATGCTAAATACCACAAGGCTTGCTCCAAATGTCTCAAAAATGTTCCTATTGTGTTTTCCCACATGTTTTACCTCAATATGGAACATTTTTGTCATATATTTGAAATTTGCTGCTGAGCATTTGTCAGCTCCATAGCACATCATTATGTTTTTTCATAATATACATAATGTATTCTGCATTTCTTTTTTGGTAAAGAATTTGCACAAACTCCACTTACTGTCATTGAGCTTATTTAAATGGGGAAAAACTTTGAAGTCTTTTATGTATATATCGTTTAATGTTTACCACCATGCAACATTAACCCTAACAATAATTAACTCACATGAGAGAGAAGAGAGAGAGACTCTGACATATACATATTAAGATTTTTCCCTGCCAAATGGCATTCCAAAAGTAATATTATTAGTAGTAGTATTATTTACTTTTATAAACACATACTTGTGAAATATTTCACTGTGTTTAGTATAAGGTATCATCATTGGGTTTCCTTGCTTATTTATTATTTCATCATTTATTTATTAATTGTTTTAAGCTTCATCATCTTTTATTGTTCATCATTTCTACACACAATAATAAATGTACAATAAACAATATAATTAATCTAAATACAACTAACAGACCTGTCAAAGTTATCAGATTACTGTAAGAGATGCTAATTTATGTGACACTTTCTTCAATAACTGTACTACATCTTTATACTTATTAATGCTATAAGTTTTAATGATATAATTTAATTTTGTTACAATGTTTCGCAGGAAATACTGCAAATGTGTAAATCTTCCATTACCATAATTAATTGTAACTTTGTAAATACAAAATTGAACAACAGATAAAGCCCAATCAGTAGTTATATCACCTGTACTGACAAACATACGTTTTAATCTACACTTTAACTTTAATATCGTATATGCAGATTTCCATATTTGAAATTTCTGATGACACGTAAACATTAAATGTTCAACTGTTTCTTCTTTACTACAAAAGACACATTTGCTATCTTCATTTAAACCCCATTTTTGCAATTTCTGTCGGGAAATCAGTAGGTCATTTAATAATTTATAGTTAAACTCAGCTATTTGTTTGTCTTTTAAGTATTTTATTTTAAGTTTGTATGTGTGAGAGATGCTTTCCTGAGAGACATTCTGAAAATATAGTACTGATCTTGGCTTAGTGAACTTTTGATTTACACTTTGCTCACAAAGCTGTTTTGTAGTTTTATACTCATTATGTTTTGTACTATTCTCACATGTGCAACTTGTCAAAGACCACCCTTCTTTGTTGTTTATAAAGGGTTGCAGTGCAGATTTTATCTGATATATTTCACTCAAATAGTTTGACTTATTACTTATTTTGGACCATAGGTATACTTCATCAACTTTGTTGTCAATGAATCTAATATCATCAATTTTTATAATGCCACTTTCAATCCAATGTGGAAAGAAGATAACTTTCTTTTGTTTATTCAACAGTTTTTCATTTCCCCAGAGACAGGTATGCCTAAAACATTGTTCTTTGCTATTATAGTCAATGTAGCATGTTATATACCCTTCAATAACTTGCCTGTAAAATCTTGGTAGTGTTTTTATAGGTTCAATTTGATTGATGTCTTTAGCATTTATCATATTAATTACTTTCTAGATGTGTAACTTATTCATGTACCACAATGGTATATAAGCCCATGCCAAATTTTCATTTGCATTATGTAATCTTTTTATCCATGATGCTTTTATTGCATGAAAATAGCTTTCAACATCAACCATACCCAATCCACCCTGCGCTATGGTACCTTATCATTATAACAAAACCATTACATATAACAATTCCAAGTTTCCTGTGTTTATTTTAGGTTCATAGGGAACAACTTTTTTAAAAAAATTGTGTCCACCATCTTGTTTTTAAGATGGCAGCCACCCTGTTTTAAAGCTTATGAAGGATGTCCTATTTTATGTTATAAGTATAACTCAGTGTGTTGAAAAATAAAATAAGAAAAAAAACACCAATGGCTAGAGAGGCACCAGTTCACTTCAAAAAAATAAATGGTATCCCTGAAAGTTACCTTTGCCTAAACCAAACCAATTAGATCACCAGACATAACACCTGAAATTAAACAAATAATGTACTAAATCTTGTGCACTAGTAACTCAAAAGAGTCAATAAAAATTAAGCAAAATGCTTTAGGAATTCCATTTACAAGTAATTAGCAGAATATCTTTTGTTTTATAAAGGTGTATTGTTATTGTAGGGTCTCATGTTGCTCAGTTCGATGCCTACTGATGTCAAATGTTTCACATGGGATAACATCCTTGGGCAAGATGGCAACCTGGACTCTGTTTCTCTCCACCCAGGGGAAAATATGGGTACCCAGCTTTAAGGAATACTGGCTTCCACTGCCTTGCATGACAGCAATGGGTAAGGTTACCAAGGCTAGCTATCCTTGCTGAGGTAATACTCTTTAAAGCTTACTGAGCTAATAATAGAAAAAGCTATATAAGAGCCCAGTAATATTATTATTTTATTAGTATTATTATTATAGAATGATAGTTATATATATTAGTGGCTATTCAGTTGCAAGATCTCTTGCCTGAGATCTAATGGATGGGGGTCCTCGGTGGCCTAGTGATTAACAAGTTTGCCATATAATCATATGCTGTCACCTCTGAGGATTCAAGTTCCACAAGTTGCAATGCTGAGGACCTGTCCCAATATGACCCTGGCTGATAAACTTAATGTATAACCCCAACTTTCACTTTGGTCTATTGGATGGATTAAAATGTCTAAGTTTATTTGTTTATTTGGGGTTTTACGTCGCTTTCAACACTGTACAGGTTATATCACGACGGGTAGTTGGAAGGGCAGAGGAAACCAGTACATATAATTCGCTAGGGTTCTGTACTGTAAACTGCCGACCAACGGCAAGCAACTACCAGCTTTCCCACGTACGGCCATGACGGGGATCGAACCCCGGCCGCAGAGGTGGGAGGCGAGAGTGTTACCACTCTGCCACCGTGGCCCCAAAATGTCTAAGAAAAATACATAAATAAATAATATATTTCACTACTAACTCCTATACCAACTCCATAACTAAAAAACAATGAAGTTTACCAATCAAATACATATTATAATAAACAGAAACAAAAAGTACCTGTTCAAATTATAACAAAGTTTTTAATAGGATTTAAGTAAAGCATTTTGATGTAATGTGTATTTATGTGTCTAAAAAGAAAGGCTAGGTTAGTAATTGATTAGGGCTTGTGGAAATGTCACTTAGGTCACGTTTCTGTATACTCCATATTTTGGTTATGCCTTGAGGTGTTGTGATTTTAATTACTGCACACTCACCAGAGGATTACCCCACACATTAGCACACTTTCGTTTACATCTGAGATGATCTGATCGGGAGTATTTGTGGATAGGGAGAATGACCTGAATCCCCTGCATTAAGAATAATGAATTTTACTACAGTCTAAAGTGGTTTGTTTTACCATCACTACTATGTGAATGAAATGGGACTCTGATAATACAATTTATACTTAAATGTCAGTCCCAAGATTGAATCTCCAGAACTTCTGACAGGACACTACTACCCTTTAATTAAACAGATTGTAGTCCCAAATTTAACATACCACTTTTGTATTTGTATATAAAGTACAGCCCCACACAAACACAATTACACTTCTCCCAGATGCACCACCCCAATGTTTATGCCAATATTTTAACTTTTATCACTCAAATTTCTATCCATCTTGGAAGAAAAAACTCAAGGCCAGGAGTCCAAAGTTTGTGTGTACTACATCATACAACTGTCAGAAATTTTCACTTGTACAAAACCCACTGTAACACTACAGTATTCTTGTACTTATATCCTGGTGTTTAAAATCTAATTATGTATATTATGTTGAAAATTTTGACAATAATCACACACAGATTCAAAAGTTGGTACTGGTGACAATAAATCAAACTTTGGTGATCATAACCGTAGTAATCATCAAGGAAGCATTGTGCTTATTATAATAACACTATTACTGAAAACAAAGATGTGAATATAAATGACATCAATGGTTCTTATATCAGTAATATTTAGACTACAAATACTGAATGTTATGCAAACAAATTTCAAAAGTTATCAAGGTTATTTTGATTTTATCAAAAAGTCAGGGGATAATAATTTCAAACCTAGGTTTGTGTATAGCAGTTTTTTAAATTGTATTGTTTTACTCAACAGAATTTCTTTCTAGAATGTTTAGCACACTACTAATCACTAATTACAATGGCACCATTGTTATTTATAATAAAAAACTTACCAAATAGATAAAAAATTGTTATTATTCTAAATCACTGCAACACAAAGATTGCAAATTCTGCAATAAGAGTTTAAGTTCTGTCATGACATTTTCATGTGATATAAATGTGTGCACAATCAAACCCACAAAAGTTTATATTCTTGTAATTACAGCATTTATTAAGAATTGTTTTGTAAAACATAAGCATATTCAAATATTGAATCAACTTATTATTGACCATATTTGAATGGGGTGTCAAGCATATAAATTCTTTAATCTAAATATTATTTAATATCAAATTATTCCAAAAATATTTCTATTGCACTATTTTTTTCAATAAATAGAAACTTTTTTTCTTGTATTTGTTTTTTTTCTTCTGTGGGTTTCCAGTTTATAAAAAGTTCAAGAAATACTATCTTTGCATAATTATTGGCACTTTTTATATAAATTAAAACAATTTGTGTGCACCAGACCAAAATTTTACTGTACAATGCAATTTTAAGAGGACATAGTGGCCCTGAAAAAGCAATCCATTCCCATACATCACAGCATTCTGCTTACATGGCTGTTTACTCATAATCCGGATTCAGATTCAAGTCACATCACAAGCGAATCTGTTGATCTGACGAATCTAGATTCGACGGATTATGGTTGTGAAATACGCCTACTGGTGTTGAAATCCTAGATGGTGTTTTAAAATTTATAGGAGACATAATGAATTATTTAAGTTTATTCACTATTTTATTGCACATATTTTCCAACACAGTATTAAATTTGTAAATAAAATTTCAGCTAACACAAAGCTTGATTTATCATTGCTTAAATTAACAAATGTCTTTAACATTGGATAAAATAAATTGAAAAAACTATTGTGAAGAAACAGCAGAAGTATATTTTAAATAATAGATAACTGGCTGTAGCACAAATGTGATGGCTAATGTACAGAGCTTGATAATAAAAGAGAAACAAGATTCTGGACACATAAACACATAATTTACAACAGCAGTACACCACTTTGACTCATGGGGTTGATCAGCCAGAGGAGAAAAAGTCACACAGACTTGAGTAGGTGTATTTATAGTGTTTTAGTTTGAATACAGATACAGGTAGTTTCATTGACTGACAGTCACACAGGATTTTTCCAGTAGTATGTAGTATGTTATTTTCAGTAGGTGGACAGACACTTCCTGTGACCTATGGGAAAAGTCCTTTTCCCAGCCATACATTTTAATTAAAAAACTGTCCTTGTATAATACCTTCCAAGAGGCTTGCAAGAGGGGAGGAAGAAAAGTCTTTCTGACTGCTAAAATTTTTCAAGATTTCGTTGTAGCTTTTTCGGACTAACTGGCGTCTGACATGACAAGTTCCCTTATTTATTTCTTTCACCAGGTCTGTTAACCCTTGGTAGGTGTCTCTGAAGATAATTGCGGTTCCAGTTGCTGGCAGAGGTTTGAGGGATGCAATTTCCTTCATATCTGTGTTTAGAATATTGTGCATTTATCATTTTGAGGTATGAGCCCCATTCATTCTTTTCACTCAGTTAGTTTGTTCCAACATGGAAATTGATTACCTTGTTATTTATTATGGAGCTTTGGTACTTCTAAATGAATTCGATTGTTTTTCTGGTGTACCACCTCTTCTTGTGATTACATATGTATGGAGCATTTGGAAAAATCCTTTTGTAAGGTAGTCTGTGAAGACTAGAGAGTCATATTGGTATCCTGAAACAGTAACGTTGGGGTATATTTAACCACATTTGTATTAGTGATATACTTTTCCTCAATTATTTAGGCAATATAAATTTAGATTTGGTTCCAGCAGTTTTTATTCATTTATTTGGGGTTTTACATCACTTTCAACACTGTACAGGTCATATCACGACGGGTAGTTGGAAAAGCAGAGAAAACCAGTACATACAGTTCGTTAGGGTTGTGTACTGTAAACTGCCGACCATTAACAGCAAGCAACTAACAGCTTTCCCACTTGAGGCCGTGCTGGGGATCGAACCCCAGACTCAGAGGTGGGAGGTGAGAGTGTTACCACTCTGCCACCGTGGCCCATCAGTAGTTTTTAGCAAACATTAATTATACTTTTAATGAAACTACATAACCATACAGTTTAAATTAATGAAATGACTATACCCCTCTATATACAATTTAAAGCCAAAATGGCCTTTATATTAACATTAGCTGTGCATTTTAATGAATCAAATGACTTTCTATAATCACTGAAAGTTTCAGTATTTTATTGTACTTTTGCAAATTAAGTGAAACAAATTTAGCATACGTATTTAAACTTAGTCCAACCTTCTATGGAGAAAAAGTCATTCAGTCCTCACATAATACCTAAGGACAAAGAAATTTTAGTCATAGCTTGGTTTTATTTGTATGGCCTATCTTGATTACAGCAAACTTGTGGTACAGCTATTGATCGATAACAGCCTGGGTGTTACAAAAGAAATTGGGATAACTATTTGAAAATGGTATACAGTGTATTTTCATTTTATATTTATATTGTAGTTTCTTTAAAGAGTTCCTCCGTGGCCTAGTGATTAGCAACGTGGTATCTAATCACAGGCTGTCACCTTTGTGTGGGCTTGACTCCCACAAATAGCAAATGTTGTGAACCTGTCACAAAATGAACCGTTCTGTTGGTGGGACGTAAAACACCAAATTTAACTTTGTTCTGTATATGTGCCCCATGAGTTATGTAATAGTCATGTATCAGATATTATGACATATTGATTAATGTGGTTTGTATGATTTAATGAAATATGGTTGAATGATGGTGTTATACTTTGATATGAATATCAGTTGTAAATAATATGGTGCATAATGAAAATAGCTATGGATACATATTATTATATGTTTGTATTAATGCAAGCAAATGTGTTCTCTCCTTGTATTAATAAAGTTTAAAGCAGAAAAGTTCCATTTCTTGTCCCTCAAGTAATGGTGGTGGTGTTGGTTTCTTCTAGATACTCTTAAACACCCCCATAATAAAGTCTATTTCTATTAGTCCTTTGAGAACATGGAGATGTGATTTATGCTTCCTGGTCGTACATTATTGCTTGCTTGTGTTTATTGTTCTCCCAGATCATATACCATCCACTTTTCTGATGACAACTTTTTCTGTTGTCTATCATGAATATATATTATATCGGGTGACTTTATCATCAACATTGATGCTAGTGGTGGAAGGTATTGTTACAGTCACGGGGCAAGCACAGTAGCAATTACGGCTGCTCTTAAGTTGCAACAGGAAAAGACAAAATGTTTAATTCATTTCACAATTAAAATAATGATTACAGTCAAATGGTATGCTCTCAATTGTACATACAATAACACAATAATGAAACCAATCTGACCTGACCACTGTAACTGATAGTAAGTTTGTCCACTGTATCCAGCAATCTGTCCTGTGATCTGTCCAATGTCCACTAACACACAGATCTCTGTATCCTGAACAGATCTGTTCAATAACACAAAATGTCATTATTCTGTTATCCTTTTGATATCCAATCACACAAGATGTCTGTATAGAGATATTCAGAGAGTTTGCATAACTGTACTGCTCCAAGATATGGACAATGTCCAAAGTGCAGTAAATCCACTCTCTGTTATATGAATGCACAACATCCGAAGTACAGCAAATCTATCCAGACAATGTACCCAATTCACACTAGTAAAAGTTCACAACAACACAAGTAGTTGTATAGGAATTTGATAATTGGTAGAGACATTGGTTAGGGGGTGTGGCCGTGGCGGGTATTGTGTTTTCAGACGATCCGATTTCAAATTGCATGAATTATGCTACATATTGGTTTATAAGGTTCACCACTGGCGTTTTTTTATAACATATATACTCCATTTTAACAATTTGGTCTCTTAATCTCCTTAATATTGCCTTAGTTTCCTTAAATATCAGTATACCCTATTATCGCCCATATTCCCCGTTATCGTGGTATTATTTTCAACCCATTTGTTGTTGTAATTCACATTCCCCCTTATCCCTGACATGTACCAGTGATTATTTTATGGTTTTTATGTTCCAGTATCATTTTATTGTTTAAGGTCATTGTTGTGGTGGTTTTAACTCTGGTTTGTGAATGACTGTAATTATGGGTTCCTCTGCTTTTATGGTTTGCTAACTCTCGCAATCTTTTTGCATTTGTTTTCCTGTGACAGTTTATTTTCACACAGTTCTGGTTTCCTTATGTTTTTGGACTTGTGTTCTTTTTTCTCCAATAAAATAAGCAAAATCAGGGACACCTTTGCTACTTCTGACTCTTTCAATGATGCACTGGATTCGGTGCCTCCTGCTTTCAATGCCTTTATGCCTGTCACTGAAGACGAAGTGTATTAGTGAATCCCCCACTAAATCTTGCTCACTAGACCCTATACCAACATTCCTCCTTAAGGATTGTCTTGATATCCTCCTCTCTTCCATTACCAAGTTGGTAAATTATTCTCTCATTGAAGGATCCTTCCCAAATTCTTTCAAAAAGGCAGTTGTCACCCCCCTCATAAAAAAGGCTTCCCTTCCTAAAGACGACCTTAAGAATTATCGCCCAGTGTCTGGTCTTTGTTTCCTGTCAAAGTTGGTTGAGCGAGTTGTTGCCAGGCAGCTAACGTCACACATTAATAACAACAAACTGGACAATCCTCATCAGTCAGCATATAAGCCAGGACATTCCATGGAAACTGCTTTATTGTCTATAAAAAACGAGGTTCATCTCTCTCTGGCACGCGGTGAACCCACAGTTCTAGTACTTCTTGACTTATCAGCCGCATTTGACACTATAGACCATAATATTCTCCTTGGTTACCTTAAATCCTGGTTTGGTCTTGGTGAAACAGTTCTAAGGTGGTTTGCTTCCTACTTAAGAAATCGTTGTCAGGCCATTAAGATAGGCTCCACACTATCTGAATTAAGCAATCTCATCTATGGAGTCCCACAAGGTTCTGTTCTGGGTGCGTTACTGTTTTCACTCTATACAACACCACTTAGTAAAATTATTCACCTCCACCTGCATTTTAAATTCCAATTTTATGCGGATGACACTCAGTTATACATCCATCTCTCCCACAAGAATGCTTCTTCGGCTCTCGCCAAGCTAAATGCCTGCCTTCGTGATGTTCAAGAGTGGATGTCTCTCAGTAAATTGAAGCTCAACCCTGAAAAAACTGAGTTTATTGTCTTTTGTTCACTGAAAACCTCTGACAAAAATTAATTTGTCAAGACTTTGTCAAAATGGTGCCTAAAACGACAAACTTCCCAAGTGACAAATTTTAACTTGTCACTTTCTTGTTGGACAAATTAACGGACAAACTTATGACAAGAAAATGACCTTGATAGTCCAATTAATTTGTCATTTTGGCCACCTTTTATTGGCCAAGTTCTTATGAAATTAAGCTTAAGTGCACTATTTTTCTTATCATCAGTTTTTAGCTAATCTGAGTAATAAGTTATCAACATTTGGCTATCATCCAACAAAAAAATGGCATTTAAATTAGGCAATTTGGAAACTTGTTGTTTTAGGCACCATTTCGACAAATTAATAATTTTCAGTGTTCCAAGGCTCAACGTCAGAAGATTTCCTCTCATTTTTCTGTTAGCATTCTTGGTAGCCTTCTTCATCCGGTTGATTCTGTCAGAAATCTAGGTGTGTGGTTTGATGCAGATTTTTCATTCTCTGAGCATATCAAGAGGACTTGCAAAGCGTGCTTCCTTCAGATGCGTGACCTCCGTAGAATTAGAAAGTATCTCAATTCTGAAGTGGCAGTCCTTGCTGCAAATGCCTTGGTTAGTAGTCGTCTGGACTATTGTAACTCTCTGTTCAGAGGTTTGTCCGGTTTCAATTAGCACAAATTGCAAAGTATTCAGAGCACCCTTGCTCGTATTGTTACAAATCATAGAAAGTATGCTCATGTTACACCCATTCTACAGAAACTCTACTGGTTGCCTGTTAAGTATCGTTGTATTTTCAAAACTGCAACACTTGTGTATAAATTTTTGCATAGTGGTTCTCCTTCTTACTTCGAACCATTCTTGTCTTTTAGTAGTTGTCCCTATAGTACTAGGCATAGTCACCCAGATTGTCAATACCTTACAGTTCCTCCTTTCCATTCATCAGTCTTTAAGTCAGCCAAACATTTTGGCCATAGTTTTGCCTTTGATGCTCCTAAGATCTGGAATGACCTCCCTCAAGATGTTCGCAGTGCAATATCAGTTGCCTCCTTCAGAAAGAAGCTTAAAACTTACCTGTCTGCAAAAGCCGACCCACCATAGCCTCTCCCGTCACATCTGCGTCTCCTTGGTACGACCTGGCTATGTCCCTTGATTAATGCTAACTGCCTTGCTTTATGTTTAGATGCGCCTTAGAGCCCATCAGTGATGGAGATTAAGCGCTATAAAAGTCCACATTAGATTAGATTAGATAGGTGTGCAACATCATGGTCTGACCTTGATTTGACCTTGCTGTAGTGATCTTGACCTATAAAATCTTGTCTGGGCTATATCTCGGAAACCATAAGGTGTAGGAAGTTGATACTTGGTAGGGATGTTGGGCGCGAATTACCGATCCGCGCCATCTCGAGATGGTACTTGCGCGATCTCGTTATCAAAAGATCACACACCCATCTCAAGATTGCTCAAACAATCTTGAGATGGAGCTGCTCCAACTAAGGATGATTTTTAATTATCGATTTCGAAAAGTTCTTTGATTTGGATTAGCCATAAATGATATCAGAAGCTCAAAGTTTGCTACAGAAAGTATCAGGTATACTTATTATATTACTATTATTATATAAGTAGGTGGTTGTATGTACAATTTACTAATCCACTATAATTATAACTAGTGGTGGCTATGGGGGATTATGGAGTGAATCAGTATGGCCCTGGCTAGGAAGAAGCAGCCTGTAATTGCAATTAGAATCACTTCTAAACACTTTGTCACCATATAGTCTTGGGTTGAGTTTAACCATAGCCCAGGGACAGGAGAGGGCCTAAGAAATTGCAATTGACTAATCACTAACTAATCCTAGAAAGCCTTGTCACCAGGCCCATGATAATAGGAAATGACTCCTTTCATGTTGATTTGCTACTGCTGACCACTATAAAAATAGATACAGCCAATCACATCAAGATTCTGTGATACAAATCATTGTGAGTTGGAGCAGCTCCATCTCGAGATTGCTTGAGCAATCTCGAGATGGGCGCACAATCTTTTGGTGACGAGATCACGCAAGTAGCATCTCGAGAAGGCGCGGATCGGTACTTTGCACCCAACAGGGACATTGGTTAGGATGTGTAGGTGTGCAATGTCTTGGTCTGACCTTGATTTGACCTTTGACCTTGCCGTAGTGACCATGAGTGTGAAAATCTTGTCCGGGCTATATCTCGGAAACCGTTAGGTGTAGGAAGTTAATACTTGGTAGAGACATTGGTTAGGATGTGTAGGTTTGCAATGTCATAGTCTGACCTTGATTTGACCTTTGACCTTGCTGTAGTGACCTTGAGTGTGAAAATCTTGTCCGAGCTATATCTCGGAAACCGTAATGTGTAGGAAGTTGATACTTGGTAGGGACATTGCCTAGGGGGTGTAGGTGTGCAACATCATGGTGTGACCTTGGTATGACCTTTAATCTTGCTGTAGTGACCTTGACCTATAAAAATGTGTCCGGGCTAAATCTCGGAAACCGTAAGGTGTAGGAAGTTGATTCTTGGTATGGACATTGGTTAGGGGTTGTAGGTGTGCAGCATCATGGTGTGACCTTGATTTGACCTTGTCGTAGTGACCTTGACCTTTAAAATCTTGTTGCACCTTTGGGTCTGCCTTTTGATGCAGATTAAGCTCTGTTAAAGTCATATTAGAATTCATTAAGAATTTTTCTTTTACAACTTTCCATTGTAACAGATTGAATTTCATCAAGTGAGACACAGATTTTGCTCCAACCCCACACATAAGCATTCATTGAATGTATTACCACTTCTATATGCATGGTAATATTCAAAACATTTAAACCATAATTCAACCATGCCAGATGTAGATAAAGTACCTGCATTATCTTTCACTTAGACATTATTTTCTCTATTTAAACATTGTTTGGGCCTTAATATAAGTGACAGTGCTCTGAAAGTATCCTGAACTTTGTACTGATACACTATACTTCTATATTTTATGGTGTTAAAATATTTCCCAAGTTCTAATACTTCATCTTTACATGCATTATCTTTCTGTTGGACATTATTTTCTCTATTTAAACGTTGTTTGGACCTTTTTGGAGAGTGCTCTGAAAGTATCCTGAACTTTGTACTGTTACTGTACTTCTATATCTCATGATGTTAAAAATATTTCCCTAGGCTGTGGGGTATGGGTATCTCTGATGCTATTTTTGCTGTTTACGGCAGCAGCCATATTGGATGTTGTTTCTTGTAATGGTGGATACTAAACTTCACAAGGACTCGATGTTGAGTCGCTTATTTGTCCGTGAACAATTGACCCGAATTATTTGTACCCTTCCTTGTAGCCAGTGAATACTAAGTTCTTGTGTGGTCAGATGTACAGTCCTTATATATACTTACGGACATGTCTAGAATCTTATAGAACCAACTTGAAGTTAACACCAGTGACCAGATCAAGTGAGAAAGTTATAGAACCTACAGGTAGCTTATAGGGTTTCCCCAAATCTACTAATACAACCACTGAGATTATTGTAGCCTAGATGGATTTCCCCAGTCTATAAATAGATCAATAACCATCATAACACAACAATCAATAACTTCCTTGCTTTAAATGATGTAAAATGTAAATGTATACCTGTTACATATATTTATAAATGTATACCTGCTACACATATTGATTCATCTGATCAGGGGCCACGGTGGCAGAGTGGTAATACTCTTACCTCCCATCTCTGAGGCTGGGGTTCAGTTCCCGGCATGGCCTCAAGTGGGAAAGCTGGTAGTTGCTTACCGTTGGTCGGTAGTTTACAGTACAGAACCTTGACCAACTGTATGTACTGGTTTATGTACATTCCAACTACCCGTCATGTCCAACTAACCTGTACAGTGTTGAAAGCGAAGTAAAACCGCAAATAAACAAATAATTCATCTGATCTGATCTCAACAGTCTGTTAGTTATCTCACCCCTCTGCAAAGTTATGTACTCCTCATTCTATCATCCAGTGAGTAGTACACCCGGCTTGTCTAGAGGCAGACAATGTGTCACTGGTCACAATAAGCTTAAGTTGCAACCTGATTCTGTTGGAGCAGTGTTCTAGCTCACCATGACCAGACTCGTTAATTGTGTGCAGTCCAGATTGCCACTTCACTTCCAAGGACAACTATATAAACACCTAGTTTCTACTGTTTGTCATCAGTTCTTATCATTATCACCACAAAGACACCAGTTATAGACCAGCAACAGTTCCTGGATTAGGGCTTTTTGTTTTTATTGAGTTGAATATTGTCATTTTCATTCTGATTTGCAGACGAAGAATGACACATCAGGAACATTTGAAACCAGGACCAGCACCTGTCACACAGCCACCATAACCACTCAGACCAAGAAAAAATCCACCATACCAATGGGTTTTGCAATGAATATGTGAAAGGAAGGTAAAGGATGTTACAGGGACCTCTTAGCTGAGTTATTTTAAAGTGATGTTCCAGGCTACCAAAACATTGGTAGAATGCCCCTGCCCATTTTTACCTTGTTCAGGAACTGATGGATCACCGTCTGAAGAACGAAGCCACCAAGTTCAGGCAGCCTTTAGAAGTGAGCTTAAAGCTGGCAATAACACTCAGCCACTTGGCTACTGGAGAAAATTAAAATCATTGGAGTATCACTAGGACCTGGAGTATCATTGGAGAGTGATGAAAAAGCACTATATGTAAATTCATTCCTGATGCCTAATGGAAACATGTCGCCATAAAGAAGCCTACCACATCTGGGAACGAAGATTGCAATTACAAGGGCTTCTTTTCCGTTTCTCTGATAGCCTAGGCTAACACGGAACACAATTTCCTTTGAGTAGATTTTGGGTTCAGTGGATCTTCATCAAGTGCACAAATTTTAACAACTACTGCAAGCTGATGGAAAAAATAGTGGATGGAACGTTCTTGCTTTCCCACCTGAACCTCTGTGAAGGGAGTTGCTTCTTTGAACTATTTCTTGCTGTCTCTGCTTTTGTCTTGAAGCCATGGCTAATAAATACAGCAGAGGATAACTGAGTAGGGAAGAGAGAATAGCAAACTTTAGGATTTCCAGATGCAGGAGGGTAGTGGAGCATGTTTCTACTCATTAGATTGGAGAAAAGACCAAAGCTTGGTAGAAACATAGTATTAGCATCCAGAGACTGCATCAAGGAGGAGGAGCCCATCCATCCAACCCAGAGGATGACCTGGCAGTCATAAATGAACTGTTACTAGGTAGGCCCAATGGAATCCCTAGTAGTCTGAGAGGGTGAGAGTAGCAAACGCTCCATTGAACTCTGTACATGTGCATTTTTCATACACTGTATGAGTATTGTAATAGCAAAGCAAAAACAATAATATTCATAACAATGATGTTAAAACTCTATCGTAGCCATCAAAACCACTTTTATTTTCTTTAGATATTTCCAAAACTAAATATTTGTATTCAATGTGAATTTCTGTATTGGGAACATCAACTTTGCATTAATTAGTTCAAAAATAGGTTCTTGAAACGCTCCCAGTTTTCACAAAAATAACTGTAATTCTTTTCAATTCTGGACAGGTACTCTTGCTCTTAGTAAATTGTTTTAGAGAATTCTGATATTCAAATACATTCATTCTTCTATTATTTCTTGCGCGTCTATATATGAAATATTTTGCAGATATATAAATAGTATTTATTGGCATATTTACTGATTTAGAATTTAAAATCCCAAATACAATAACATTAGGATCTAAACATAGATCGAATTTTATTGATGTGTTTAACCAGTGTTTTATCATTTATCCAAAAACCCTTAGATTTTTCACAGTATAAATAAATGAGGTATAGTTTCATCACTTTAGTTACATAGGCGGCATAGTGGTGAACATGTTAAGTTTGTTTCATACACATAGTATTTTGTATCCAAGGTTCTATAAATTAGTTGATGTTGGAACCAAATAAGATTATTGTCTCTCACTGAGTGGAAGCATCTGTTCAGGATAATTTTTTGTGTGTTAGCATCAACATTAAGATTTAGTTTTCCTTCCCACATACACATAAATTGAGAGTAGTTACTAGCAGAAACAGTATGTAGAACATTGTAGAATTCTTTGCAACCTTTTTGGATTTTAAGATAACTTTTATCTGAGAAGGGATGAAGGACCTTGCAAAGTGCTCACTGTTATTGTTTCCTACTATATATTTTAGTCCAGTTTAACCTATAATAGTTAAGAAAGTTTGGGGATGCATCGACATTTAACCTAATTTCTTCTGCTCACATTAGTTGTCCTTCACTTGAGAGTAAGTCAATCTTGATATATTAGCACTGTAGCAGATAGATACATCTATCTTTCAAAATTCTTGGATTTTTCCCCAGGGTATGAAAATATCTTTTCAAAAAGAATTACTCCTTCTGATACGCACGTTCATGTGCCCATAGTGAACCCAAATAAAGAATATTTTTACTTTCACCAATGAACCTATGGTAATAACTGTAAGTTTTTTAAATCTATCATTTTCATTCCACCTTCCTTATATGGTTGACATAGTTGAGATCTACTTATGTATTGAGAGCAAGTAATTTGATTTAAGAATGACCAGAGTTTTCAAGATAGTTACTTTTCCCATCGGGGTTAAAGATCTATGTTTCCAAGTTTTTAACAGATTATCTGTTTTCTTGATAACAGGTCTATAGTTAAGGTCATCAATATCATCTAAATGTACTGAGAAGTCTATTCCGAGAAAATGGAACTGCGTATTACCCCATGATAGGAGTATATCAATTGATAGTTTTTCTTTTGAGTACCTCTTTTTACCTATTTAGTTTTGTCTGTGTTTACTTTCAACCCAGATATGTTCCCATAAATTTCCAGTAGCTTTAGTAATGCCTTTAAGGAGTCTTGAGAGCCATTCAGCAAAAGTGTTGTGTCATCAGCAAACTGTATTAATTTTATTTCTGTGTTATCAAATATAATTCATTTTATCTCTTTGTTATATTTGAACATCGTATAAAGGACTTGGGCACACAGACTTGGGTCTCCCTGTCTGCAGCCTCTTTTAATGCTGAAAAAATCTGACGTTATTCCACATTATACAACTGTAGCTTTTATATTCTTATTGAAAGTGTGAATCCAGTGTAGCATACCTACCCCAAAATTAAAGAATTTTAAGACAGAATATAAGAATTTCCAAGATATAGAGTCAAACGCTTTGTCAAAATCAATTAGGACCAATAGCCCAGTACCCAGATAGCATTCCAACGTTCAGCCAACGTTGGCCCAATATCGGCACATCTGTCTTTCCGACATTGGCCCAACAGCTTTTGGGCTGGCGGAGGCCACATTGACCCAGTGTTGGCAAGCCACTGGTAACAAAATTTTACTCAATATATAGCATCAGCCAATCAGATTGCAGCATGGTGTTATGTGGCCATTGTTAAACAGAGGGCGAGTGATTTTGGGAGGATCATAGTTAAGGGTATCCCTGATAAGTCCCATGACCAAACATTAACAATGGTGGAACAGTGTCATAAGGTGATACTCAATAATCCAGTGTTAATATTATAATGTTTCACAAGCAACTTTTTCAGTGTGAATTTATAATGAGAATATTATTTTTATGTCTAAAATTGTTAAATAGTTGGCTAAAATTTGCGGGCTCACTGAAATATAACTCTTACACATACCATAATAAATAATTTTTTACTAAGCTTCCCCTAATCCCTTATTATTGCTCACTGCCATCTTGAATAAAAATCCACCGTTGGCCCAACATCAGCAAAATATAGAGATATCTAACCTGAGTAGTGGTTAGCAAGCCACCGTTGGGCCAACATTGCCCCAACGTTCGCAAAATCTGCCGACCATATGACCAACAGCCAATGTCGGTCCGACGGTGGAATGCCATCTGGATAATGTCTAATTGTTTTGTGTAAACTGCAATATATTGTAAATAAATCTAATATTCTCCCAAATAAATAAGCCACTTATAAAACCTGTTTGACATTTTGATATCAGTTGTCAAAGAGACATACTTAAGGATTACTTTAACCATCAAGGTGCATATTGTGGACTGAGTGAAAGGATCTGATGATGTAACATGAAAAGGACATACCCTGAGGACATAAGGGGCTGGCATCTATCAGTCCTTTAATGACTACCCTATTGCTCGAAAAAACTTATAATTTAAGTAGGTTTTCAATAAATTTCCAAAAGTCACAGCCCTCCTGACCAAAGAAATTATTGCATAAAATGGCACACTTAACTGACTTAAGTGTTTGCCCATGTCACAACCTTAGACTCCACCTCAATCTTTGTCTGGTCTGATGTTTACATGCCACTCATGCAACCATTCACCCAACCACTTACTGAATCACTCCCTCTCCCAATCACTCATCCAACTATTTTTGAAACAAGTAGCTTCATAATAGTTTTGGAAATATTGGGGTTGCCCTAAGAAGGATTATTAAGTTTTTGCATTATAACTATACTGCTACTGTGATTCCTGATGTGGTGGCGGCTGACAATCTTGTTGCTAAGTGGTGGGAGGAAAAGATGTGATGTGCTTTTGCTGGTCAGCTGGTGTGTATGGTTGAAGAATATTGATTTGCTGGTGGTTCATAACTGACTGGATATTTCCAAAAAGACTTGACAAGCCTGAGATATTGTGTGTTGTGACATCTCCCATGGCTGAGGTGATCGATGGTGGGTTAATGTTCTTGGTTGGGCTTGTGGTACAAGAGGGAGAACCTGGGAATTGTAAATGTATGTACTCCCTGGGAGTGGCAGTTGGCTGCTACAGCTATTGTTGAATAAATAGAGTCTTTGACATATATTTTGACCTTACTCTGGATACTGTCCTTAAAAATAAAAATTTCTGTAGCTGTGTATATGTCTGGTGGGCCTTCTCCTCTGCTTTGCTCTGGATACCGCTGAGTAATTTATGTTGTCTGAAAGTCACTTTCTTCTAAATTTCTAACCTCTATGGCCACGTAATTGCAGAAAGATGTTCAGGTGCTCCCCTGCCTTGTACTCAAAAATAAGTCAACATGGTCAGCTTCCCATATCTAGTCCTTTTGGACTCAAACTATGTCAGAAACCCACAACTGATCCTTATAGGGGTGTTCTACTGGGGTCATCTTGTCGGTAACTAAAGATTTTTCGAGGGTAGGGAGCAATGTTTACAGAGTCAGTTAGGGTCAGTTGGGATTTCCTGGCTTGTCATGGAGGGTTGGACACTAACCCTCCCCAACTCTTGTTTCCTACTGCGGCTCCTCCCACCTGGAGACCAGCTTATCATATTCACTTCCCATCTAATCTTGTCACTTTTTGTCTTGTCTTTATCACTTCCCATCTTGTCCTATCATGAAACTGACTTGTCTTTATTACTTAGGTCTTATACTGCCCATTTCCAGTATAAAAAAAAACAGTGTCAGTAATCAAAATCCTGAACTTAGCTGGTATATATAAGGTTCACATATATGCAATAAATATTAAGAAACATGAAAAAAAAATTATTTGGTCACATAATACTTAAATATTAGCCTATTTCAACAGAGCAATTTCTGGTCAGGAACCAGACTAATTGGCCCTTTAAACTTTCGAGATTTAGAAACTACCCTGTCAACCTTTTTCAAGGCTGTTACAGTTGTGTAAAGTTGAGGTTGTGTAACATTCAACATGTGACAACAGATAATTGCTATGATAATAAAGAGAACATTATTTTCTCCGATTTATTTAGTAAGGCCTATTGTAACAATGGATCTGTCGGGTCAGTACATTTTCTAATGGGCGAAAATATGGTGGGATTGAGTCATTGATTACTACTGCCTGGCCACCAATTATGGTCACGTCTGTGTAGGAAAATTAATTCCTGTGCTTCAATAAATGAAAATAACACTACATATATTAATTAGTGTGTGTTTATTTTACTAATCCAAAGTTTTGCCTTCGTTTCAGCACAATTAATTTCCTCTGTACATGTACATTGCACCATAGACCGAGTTTCTGACCCGTCGCCAATTGCTATTGATGTACTTTAAAAAGTAATTATTATGTCCATGTAGCTGTATCTGGTTTACAATACATATGCTGTTTAACTAAACTGCTTTTACAAGCAAAAAATTTCTTTTATAGATAACTATGTACTGTTGACGGTTTGTTTACATTTTAAAAACAGGTTGAAATACATGCATGCCAGTTTGATTGGCATTTAAATATTGCGGGCGTGGCTGCGGTACGGTAAAACCGTTCTCTAGAAAAGAAGCTACAGTACGGATTGCCGCACTCTAGAACTTTGTCTTCAGTGCGGTTTCAGTAACAATTGTTTTCATTGGTTAATTAAATTAATCACGTTTGCAGACAAAAAATAGATATTGGTTAGCTACTGTGTATATATCCCCCCATTTGTATAATATGGCTAGAAATACCGGTCTTAACCTCATATTTCATTAAGTCTGTGTGTGCCAGTACTAGTATTTGATATTCTATTTGTAAAATATTGCTGGAAAACTTCAACAGTGGAGGTTTCAGTAACAAATTACTTCATTGGTTAATTAAATTAATCACGTTCGCAGACGAAAAGTAGACTGGTTGCCAAGACTTCTGTTTGTAAAATGGTAGAAAATCCATCTGGTCTCATATTTTCTTAAGTCTTCACGTGTATAAGTGCAAGTAGCCTCATATCTCCTTCACTCCATAGGATATTTAGGTTACCAGATTGAACCGCACTCTAGTTAATTTGCTGGAATACGGCAAATGACTGCTGCCGTACTGTAGAATTTCTTCTCGAGTGCGGTGATTTACCATACTCCAGCCACTTCGTTAAATATTAGTGAACGGCACATAAATATTAAAAAAGAATTCAAATAACACTTTATACTTGTTGTAATATGTCTAGAAATATGCCGTTCAAAATTTACACAAAAAACAAGTACATGTGAGCTCTGTCCCTCGCCATTGTGTCCATCAACCAGCGTGCGAAATTCACCATGGCCCCGTGGCCAGGGGCCCCCCCTTTTTAAGTTAGGGCCACCACAACTTGACTTTCATGGGCCCCAATGGGCCACCACATTGACTACAACATGCCTCATGTGGTAATACAATCCAGTGTGCTGTCATTTTTTTTTTTAAATTGGTTTTCTTTCCCCATGGCTAAGTCTTTAATTATGCATTGTTTTGCATATTCCAGATTGAGTTCACCCTTAATTAGCTGACACTGTTTCCCTGTTGTGTCTTTCACACACAGGCCAACATACCTCCCCCCCCCTAACATGTTAAAGCTAAGCAGTGACTGGTGTATGAAATTTCAGAGAAGACAGCAGGGAGGTTAGATTGGGGAACTGGTTATTTTTGGAAGCTGGTTATCCTGTAGTTAAATTTGTTATTTACACTAAATGCTGTCAGTTTTTTTCTAGTAATGATGCAACTGCTGTGTAAGAGGGAAATGTTCATTCCAAAACATAAATTTCACTTTTGTTATCTCTATAGGTGTTATTTAAGACTAAACAAATACCACTGACTCCTGAACTTTTACATGTGCATTATGTAGCCCTTGCCATGTAATAAATGTTACTTTTTATTAAGGCTGAAACGATTAGCAAATTTTGGTGGCCGGGTAGTCGCTTGCATTAACCGTCGACTAATCGATTAATTGTTTCTGACGTTTAGCATGTATGAGAAATATCGAAAACGTGTGTGTTCCGGATGGTTCCCGATGTAAACAAACAAAATGGCGGATCGCGAGATGCTTAAAACCAAAGAATTCACCAGATTATTGGATAATTGGCCAATAATGTAATATTTTGATATTTTAAAAATAAAATGCATATAAAATGCTTTAATTTGATACGTTTTAAGGTCTTAACTCGAGATACCCATGGTTACAACGATTGCGTAAAATCCGCTATATGGTGATATATAAGGAAAACAATTAACCGACTTCATAACATTGGCGTCGACTAGTGCTTTGATAACCTACTAATCGACTAGTACGAATAATCGTTTCAGCTTTACTTTTTATTACATTGGCATTCCTACTATTTCTGGAAACAGAGATATTTCTTATCATTTGCATCAAAACAATTTTATTTCTATTTTTCTTATTCTATTAAAGAAATCCTTTGTGTTTTGGGATAGAAAATGACCCAATCTAATCCACCCAATGTGAACTATTGATTTTTTCCCCAACATTCAGTCTCTCTCTCTCTCCCCCCACAACTCCACTTTGTGTGAGAAACAAAATCCTATGTATGTATGTAATATGTATACACTTGTACTTGAGGAGGGAAATAAAACCACAGATCAATGTTGATTTGGCATTGTTGGCTCTGGGACTGGCACAAAATTTTTCTTCATATTTCAGATGATACTGAGCTTTGTCACTTCATACGAGAATATAATCCTTAACACAACACGCAAGCAACACAACTTATGCAGAAAAACTATTCATTTACTCAAACATAATACATGCCAATATATTAAGTTCTTGTTTCATATTCCTAGGCCCTTAGTTACGGGTGAAAAGTTGTCAAAGTTGAATGAAAAAAAAGTAAAGATGCCCATCTATCATGACAAAAATACAATACTTAACTGTTATGCATGAGGACATAATGGAATACACATCAATCCAAAAAACAAGCAGATTAATTTGTATGATTTACTTTTTCAAGTAACAGTTTCTTTAAATTTTCAATTAGTGCAATGTTTGACAGTTAAAAAAAGTAAAAACATAAAATATATTGCTAGTTTATTTTTTTAGTTCTACAAAAAATTATCTAAAGTTAATAAAAATCTAAATCATACAAAATATTAGTGAGACATTTTTCTTTGGAGTAGTGTGCACAAAAGTGGTGTTGGTTTTTATTTTATATATTTTTTGTGTCACGAAAGGAAGGCATTTCAAAAATAATCATGAGTTTTCAGGGGTCCCATTTAAATGCATTTTTAATGACTTTAGCTTTCTACTTGATATTTCTTCAAAAATTAATTTACATGTTTGGTTTTCTTTTATTGTTTTCTTTACAATACTTTATATCACTTGAGAGACTGGTCACATGGAGTCGAGCGTTTTGCTCTCTCTGAGTGCAACTTGTATAATTTGTATTCAAGCTTGAAGTTAAATGAAGAAATTTACAAAAATCACTTTTGTATCTTTTGACTTGTCACTTTTAGTAAATTAAAAAGACAGTTTGTTAGAAAAAAAAATGTTAATTAGTTTTTAAAAAGTTTGGGCCATCAAGTTTTAATAGGGGCCACTGAACTTCAGAACCTTGTGGCCCTATCGGGCCACCACTACTTTGCAACGAATTTCTCACACTGCCATCAACATATCAATAGCAATTGGTGACGGGACAGAAACTCGATCTAATTGCACCAAAAATGCCCTATCACCCAAACAACTGGAATTTCTTCATACCAATTATGGTCACCCCATTATTTTAGCCACTGATATAACAGAATATATTGTTTGATCTGTGGTGCTCTGCAAATATAACTTAATGTTTAACCTTTAAAAATATATTTTAATAATCTTTTGTTATTTAGAATAGGAATATTACTCTAGCTGTTTACAATTACTTCATGTTTTCCTCACCATGGCATTTACTTTTGACCGGCTGGGGGTGACCATAATTGGTACACTGACCATAATTGGTGGCAAGGCAGTACTGGTCAGCCAGTGAATTTCGTCACCCCAGTGAAGTTCGTCACCTGCCGTAAAAATACTCCAGGGTAGGCAATATTCCTCTAAATAAATGGAATAGCTGCTTTCAGCAACGAGGTATACATATATGCTGAAAATTCACAGGAAAAACTCCTAAATATTACCATAAAATACAGGTGACAAACTTCACTTGGGTGACGAAATTCACTGGCTGAGCAGTATATTTTCATAATTTATCTTTATTATCGGCCATTTTTACTGCAAACCAGAAATACCAGTGAACGCCCATTTTGTAGACTTATAGAAGCATTTGTCCTTGACCTCTAACAAAGCTATATAAGGCGGGCTTCACTGGTAGGCAAGCATTTACTGGTAGAAAGCCACTACTGCCTTGCTACCAATTATCGCCAGACAAAATTCAAATAGGCATAACTTGACCAAAAGTACACCCCAAGTCTAGCAAATAAGGTACAACTGTTTCAGCAGTTACAACATTTGAAAAACAGATACACAATTGAAAAGCTTTCAAAATGTGTGACCATTACTGAAATATGAAGGTTTAATTTCTAGTGGCGATAATTGGCCGCCCTCACCACACCTTCACAGTGCTTTAACATGAGTGGCCTACTACACTCTGAAAGCATGTATTATTGTTAAACTTATTATATGCAACAGTTTTCATTGGTGTACAATGACCTATTTGTCTTTCTGGAGCCTGTAGATGAGCCGCGGCCAACTTATGCAGGGTAGCAGTAGACTGAGTTTTCTGTCCCAAAATACCCAGCAGGCACGCAACTTTGAAATCTGGTTGAGTCCAGCATGGAAATCTGGTTGAAATACGTGTAGATTTTGCAAACCGGTTTTGGTTTGATCCAACCGTTGAAAGCAGGTTGAATTCAATCAGTGAAATCAGGTTGAATTCAGTGGGTGAAATCTGGTTGAAATATGTGTAGATTTTGCAAACCATTTTTGTTTGGATCCAACCCTTGAAAGCAGGTTAAATTCAATCTGTGAAATCAGGTTGAATTCAGTGTGTGAAATCTGGTTAAAATATGTGTAGATTTTGCAAACCGTTTTTGGTTGGATCCAACCAGTGAAAGCAGGTTTAATTCAGTCGGTGAAATCAGGTTGAATTCAGTGGGTGAAATCTGGTTGAAATACTTGTAGACTTTGCAAACTGTTTTTGGTTGAATCCAATGTATGAAATGGGGTTGAATTCAATGGGTGAAATCAGGTTGTTTACACTCTCTTCTTTATTTGAATCATTGTAGCTTGTGTGTCATAATTATAGCTTCTTAATAATATTATACAATAACTTTCCATATGCATATTTTACAATTTGGATACATCTTCAAAGTAATTAAGTCTTTCCAAGATGATATGTTTTCATGAATCATTGTATATTCAATATTCTATTTCTGATGACATTTTAATAACACATAATTTTGCATCAGCTTTCAAATATAATTGCTCAAGATACGTAAATCCATAGTTTCCCACTAGATATCCATTTTTATGTTATTAATAGGACCGGTGTACCACGAAATCCTCCCCCCCCCCCCCCCCCCCTGTGTCCTAGGTTATCCTCCCCCGGGGTGTATTTCCTAGGAAATCCTCCACCCCGGGGGGGGGGGGGGGGAACTCCTAGGAATATGACCCCCCCACCAGGAAATAACCCACCCCGGGGGGAGGATTTCGTAACAGATCTTCTAGGAAATCCTCCCCCCACCATACTGTAACTACACAAATTTTGTATTAAAAAACTGAAAATCAACAGTGTCAGCTAGATCTTGTGTATTCTGTCATAAGGAAAGGTCAGCTCGATGTTTAACAAGTAATTTACAACATAAAAAATCATTAAGAATGAAATTTTCAACTGCAAGAAAAACATTTGACAAAAGACTCCGATATTATGAGAGGCAATATAACAAAAATATTATTGCAAATATAGAAACTGTAACTTCTTCAAATCCCAGGGAATTTTGGCAAAAAATAAAAACACACTGTCAGTGTAATAAAAAATTCCTAGGAAATTCTCCCCCCCCCCCCCCCCCCCCCCCCCCCTTTTACACCGGTATATTATTCAGTGCCTTCAATTGAAATTCTTCTTGTGAAATTTTAAAAAAAAATTTTTTTTTCTTTGTAAATAACAAACAATTGTGACATTTTTTATATCTTCAGTATTTTATCCAATCAGTTTCTTTTAAGTGTTTTATTACGTTGGCTATAATTATATTGTAATTATAAAGAAGCTTTAATCATGTAGCAAAGCCACAATGCTCAGTTCAGATGCTTGTGTCTCATACAACTTTGTCTTGTAAGCTGAAAAAAAAGTACAAGAAAAGCCACATTTGTAGAACCCATTACTCCCCACCTTAATTAGTTGTCAGTTCTGACCACAAAAAACAGACCTAAAGAAGTAAACACCATGCATGCACTTGAGCAAGGGTAAATGTCCACCTCCACCCCTGCTGTGTTATCTAATTACTTTTAGTCACAGGCCTAATATTTTGTGTAGCAGGGTACAGATAAGAAAAACCAGGAACCCCCAACCTCACTGTTGTGTGATAAAATGTTATAGCTTAGGTTCTCTGTATGGAGAAGTTTTCAGTGTAAACATGCAAACTGAAAACTAGTTATTTGTATGGGAGAATTTGAGAAATAAAAATTACTAAGTTTTGATAGTGGTGTGAACGGTAAACAGGTATGCCGCATTTCGTTCGTTTAGGTAGAAATGATGAAATCTGCAAAGAATATTTAAGTAACGGTTATTGAAAACATCATTATATTAGGCTTTCTACTGGTTAATATTTCGTCAAAACAATAAAAGCCATATAAATCTGAGGAAATAACTTACATTTTCGCTTTATATTCATGGTAAATGAAGTTTACAAACTTCAAAATATCTCGTGAATCCATATTTCCTATTGATAATATAGCTCATGTACACTAGCGTAAAACTTTTTATCATATCTCTGTAAACTTTCGAAATCTCAGATTTCATTCGCTTTCACAATCCCCGAAAAACAGGTTTTTATTTTCAGAACCAGTCCGACCAGTAAGTTTTGATGAATAAGTTTGCCAGGCCAGTAGTAGTGATTTTATCACTTTTTATGTCAGCTGACTTGTCAGTCAGCTGACATTATGTCGTCACTCTGCGGCGTGGGCGTACGCGTCCGCGTGAACAACTTCTTCTCCAAAACTACAAGACCTAGAGACATGCTGTTTTTTTTAAAAGATACCTTATCTATTGAGGATGAAAAATGGTTCAAGGCATGCAAATCTGTCTGTTCATCTGTTTGCTAGAGACATTACAAGGGAGGTACCCCCACCAAAAGTGTGAAAATTTCAACACTTTATCACAATTTTCTCAGTGACTACTGCAGGGATTTCTCTCATATCTTGCATATATGTACTAGACCAGAGGTAGATTCTCTTGTGTGAGTATGAGACCTGGATCTGTCTTAGTTTTTTTTTTTAATAACTTTTTTTAATAATTTTTAATGCATTAAAATTCATGAAATCATGCACTAAATCACTTATAACTTGAAAAGTGTTGCATTTAGAGCATTTTGTTAAAATATGTTATTCAGCTACTTTTTTCATAGCTACAACATCGTGAGTAACTTGGGTGTCTGTCTCAATAGCTAAGTGAGTAATAGCTACTTTTGGGCTTTTCAGTAACTACCATCTTGAGTAAAATCACTTGTAACTTGAAAACTATTGCATTTAGAGAATTTCGTATAAATATGTTATTCAGCTACTTTTGGGTCAGCTATAACATAGTAAAATTTCAGGCCTGTAGCTCATGGCATAGCTGAGTAATAGCTACTTTTAGGTTATCACTGTTGAGTAAATCACTGATAACTTGAAAACTATTGCATTTGGAGTATTTTGTTTCATATGTTATTCATCTATTTTGGGGTCAGCTATAACATAGTAAAATTTCAGATCTGTAGCTCATGGCATAGCTGAGTAATAGCCACTTTGAGGTTATCACTGTTGAGTAAATCACTTATAACTTGAAAACTATTGCATTTACAGAAATTTGTGTAAATATGTTATTCAGCTACTTTTGGGTCAGCTATAACATAGTGAAATTACAGACCTGTAGCTCATGGCACAACTGAGCAATAGCTATTTTCAGGTACTGTATGTTGAGTAAATCAGTTGTAACTTGAAAAATATTGCATTTGGAGTATTTTGTTAAAATATGTTGTTCACCTGCTTTTGGTTCAGCTATAACATAGTGAAATTACAGACCTATAGCTCATGGCATAGCTGAGTAATAGCTATTTTCAGGTTCTCACTATTGAGTAAATCAGTTGTAACTTGAAAACTATTGCATTTACAGTATTTTGCTTAAATATGTTGTTCACCTACTTTTGGGTCAGCTATAACATAGTAAAATTACAGACCTATAGCTCGTGGCATAGCTGAGTAATAGCTACTTTTAGGTTATCACTGTTGAGTAAATCACTTATAACTTGAAAACTATTGCATTTAGAGTATTTTGTTTCAATATGTTATTCACCTATTTTGTGGTCAGCTATAACATAGTAAAATTTCAGACTGGTAGCTCATGACATAGCTGAGTAATAGCTACTTTGAGGTTATCACTGTTGAGTAAATCATTTATAACTTGAAAACTATTGCATTTACAGAAATTTGTGTAAATATGTTATTCAGCTACTTTTGGGTCAGCTATAACATAGTGAAATTACAGACCTGTAGCTCATGACACAACTGAGCAATAGCTATTTTCAGGTACTGACTGTTGAGTAAATCAATTGTAACTTGAAAAATATTGCATTTACAGTATTTTGCTTAAATACCGGGTATGTTGTTCACCTACTTTTGGGTCAGCTATAACATCGTAAAATTTCAGACATGTAGCTCATGGCATAGCTGAGTAATAGCTACTTTTAGGTTATCACTGTTGAGTAAATCACTTATAACTTGAAAACTATTGCATTTAGAGTATTTTGTTTCAATATGTTATTCACCTATTTTGTGGTCAGCTATAACATAGTGAAATTACAGACCTATAGCTCATGGCATAGCTGAGTAATAGCTATTTTCAGGTTCTCACTATTGAGTAAATCAGTTGTAACTTGAAAACTATTGCATTTACAGTATTTTGCTTAAATATGTTGTTCACCTACTTTTGGGTCAGCTATAACATAGTAAAATTACAGACCTATAGCTCGTGGCATAGCTGAGTAATAGCTACTTTTAGGTTATCACTGTTGAGTAAATCACTTATAACTTGAAAACTATTGCATTTAGAGTATTTTGTTTCAATATGTTATTCACCTATTTTGTGGTCAGCTATAACATAGTAAAATTTCAGACTGGTAGCTCATGACATAGCTGAGTAATAGCTACTTTGAGGTTATCACTGTTGAGTAAATCATTTATAACTTGAAAACTATTGCATTTACAGAAATTTGTGTAAATATGTTATTCAGCTACTTTTGGGTCAGCTATAACATAGTGAAATTACAGACCTGTAGCTCATGGCACAACTGAGCAATAGCTATTTTCAGGTACTGACTGTTGAGTAAATCAATTGTAACCAAGATGCACTCAGAGAGAGCAAAACGCTCGACTCTATGTGACCAGTCTCTCAAGTGATATAAAGTATTGTAAGGAAGACAATAAAATAAAACTAAACAGTCATGTAAATTAATCTTCATAGAAATATGAAGTAGAAAGCTAAAGTCAATAAAAGTACACTGAAATGGGACCTCTGAAAAATCATGATTTATTTTTGTATCCAAAATAAGATCCAGATCTTGCTTTTAGTAACTTCTTCCTTCAGTCAGGTGCTACCCACAAATTTTTAAATAAAGATCTGTTCATTAGTTCCAGAGTAATCTGAACAAACACACACACACACACACACAAAAAAAAAAACCCAGACAAAGAGACAATTAAACAATTAGCACACAAAAATATAAACTGCTGGTGGAAGTAAAACTATTGCTTAAAGGTCACTTCTTGGTGAAAATCACGCATGGTAATTTTTTTGTGATGGACTGTCAAGGAATTGAAAGAAAAAAGAGAAAATAAAACAGAAATAATAATTAATAAAAATGATGAATATACCACCTCCCTCTTTATTATGTTTATGTCAATTTCAAGCCATGAAATGAGAAGAAATATTTTTACTTAAAGACAGCTAGTATCACAAGCCAGGTTTGTGACCTCACAATGACAGTTGCATTGTGACATCACTGAGTAATGACATCATCAGAAAGTAAAATATTGATTTTTCACATATATGAAGAAGAGAAGCAGTTTCACTGTGAATTCCCTATTAAAAATAAGAAAAACTCTCTCCTGGCTTTAATTTTCAAACAAATTACACCAAATTTGGCAGAATCTGTCTGTACACCATGAAATACCTTCCCACCAAATTTGAGATTGATTGATGTTATAGTTTTTGAGTTATAAGGGAAAAACGGTGTACAGACAGGGAAGCAGATTTCACTGTAAAAGCCCAATTACAAATAAGAAAAACTCTCTCCTGGCTTTAATTGTATCCCCGACGCGAAGCGGGGATACTATGGATTCGTCGTCGTCCGCGTCCGCAGAGATTTCTTGTTAGCGACCTACAGTCCACATTTCTTTCCGGATTTCTTTCATATTTGGCAGGTGGCTTAATATGGTAGAGGACTTGCCACCCTATCTTTTTGGTAGGCTTTATGTCTAAATTAGGCCTGTGGTAGACAAAAATGTCTAAAATGTGGAATATTGCTTGTTAGCGACCTACAGTCCACATTTCTTTCCAGATTTCTTTCATATTTGGCAGGTGGCTTGGTATGCTAGAGGACTCGCCACCCTATCTTTTTGGTAGGCTTTATGTCTAAATTAGGCCTCTGGTAGACAAAAATGTCTAAAATGCATTAAAATTCATGAAATCATGCACTAAATCACTTGTAACTTGAAAAGTGTTGCATTTAGAGCATTTTGTTAAAATATGTTATTCAGATACTTTTTTCATAGCTACAACATGGTGAGTAACTTGGGTGTCTGTCTCAATAGCTAAGTGAGTAATAGCTACTTTTGGGCTTTTCAGTAACTTCCATCGTGAGTAAAATCACTTGTAACTTGAAAACTGTTGCATTTAGAGTATTTTGTTTCAATATGTTATTCAGCTATTTTTGGGTCAGCTATAACATAGTAAAATTTCAGACCTGTAGCTCATGGCATAGCTGAGTAATAGTTACTTTTAGGTTATCACTGTTGAGTAAATTGCTTATAACTTCAAAAGTATTACATTTAGAGTATTTTGTTTCAATATGTTATTCACCTATTTCGGAGTCAGCTATAACATAGTGAAGTTCCAGACCTGTGGCTCATTGCATAGCTGAGTAATAGCTACTTTGAAGTTCACACTGTTGAGTAAATCAGTTGTAATTGGAAAACTATTGCATTTACAGAAATTTGTGTAAATATGTTATTCAGCTATTTTTGGGTCAGCTATAACATAGTAAAATTTCAGACCTGTAGCTCATGGCATAGCTGAGTAATAGCTACTTTTAGGTTATCACTGTTGAGTAAATTGCTTATAACTTCAAAAGTATTACATTTAGAGTATTTTGTTTCAATATGTTATTCACCTATTTTGAAGTCAGCTATAACATAGTGAAGTTCCAGACCTGTGGTTCATTGCATAGCTGAGTAATAGCTACTTTGAAGTTCACACTGTTGAGTAAATCAGTTGTAATTGGAAAACTATTGCATTTACAGAAATTTGTGTAAATATGTTATTCAGCTACTTTTGGGTCAGCTATAACATAGTAAAATTTCAGACCTGTAGCTCATGGCATAGCTGAGTAATAGCTACTTTTAGGTTATCACTGTTGAGTAAATTGCTTATAACTTCAAAAGTATTACATTTAGAGTATTTTGTTTCAATATGTTATTCACCTATTTCGGAGTCAGCTATAACATAGTGAAGTTCCAGACCTGTGGCTCATTGCATAGCTGAGTAATAGCTACTTTGAAGTTCACACTGTTGAGTAAATCAGTTGTAATTGGAAAACTATTGCATTTACAGAAATTTGTGTAAATATGTTATTCAGCTATTTTTGGGTCAGCTATAACATAGTAAAATTTCAGACCTGTAACTCATGGCACAACTGAGCAATAGCTATTTTCAGGTACTGACTGTTGAGTAAATGACTTGTAACTTGAAAAATATTGCATTTGGAGTATTTTGTTAAAATATGTTGTTCACCTACTTTTGGGTCAGGTATAACGTCGTGAAATTACAGACTTATAGCTCATGGCATAGCTGAGCAATAGCTATTTTCAGGTTCTCACTATTGAGTAAATCAGTTGTAACTTGAAAACTATTGCATTTACAGTATTTTGCTTAAATATGTTATTCACCTAATTTTGGGTCAGCTATAACATAGAAAAAATTCAGACATGTAGCTCATTGCATAGCTGAGTAATAGCTACTTTGAGGTTATCACTGTTGAGTAAATCAGTTATAACGTGAAAACTATTACATTTACAGTATTTTGTTTAAATATGTTATTCACATAATTTTTGGTCAGCTATAACAGAGTGAAATTGCAGACCTCTATGTCATGGCATAGCTTACCAATATCTACTTTCAGGTTCTCACTGTTGAGTAAATCATTGTATCCACTGGATAGCCGCAGTGTGTAGAGAGATTTCACCATTACCGCTCTAACGAAAAAAAATATTATAGCTAGCCTTCTCAAGTTTGCAAGGTATATTAGAGGGTGCACCACAGTATTCTATTGGTAGGCTTTATGTCTAAATTAGGCCTGTGGCTAAATTACTTGCCTACTAAAAATGAGTAATTCTGCATTTTCTCTAAAAGTATTGCAGATAGCAAATTTTTCTTAAATAACTCATTCACCTACTTTTGGGAGAGCTTTCACATGCTGAAGTTCCAGACCTGTAGGTAATTACTCACCTACTCAAAATGAGTAAATGCGAATTATCTCTAAAAGTATTGCAGATAGCCAATTTTTCTCAAATAACTCATTCACCTACTTTTGGGAGAGCTTTCACTTGGTGAAGTTTCAGACCCGTAGGTAATTACTCACCTACTGAAAATGAGTAAATGCAAATTATCTCTAAAAGTATTCCAGATAGCCAATTTTTGTCAAATAACTCCTTCACCTACTTTTGGGAGACCTTTCACTTGGTGAAGTTTCAGACCTGTAGCTAATTATTCACCTACTCAAAATGAGTAAATGCTGATTATCTCTAAAAGTATTGCAGATATCCAATTTTTATCAAATAACTCATTCATCTACTTTTGGGAGAGCTTTCACATGGTGAAGTTTCAGACCCATAGCTAATTATTCACCTACTCAAAATGAGTAAATGCAAATTATCTCTAAAAGTATTCCAGATAGCCAATTTTTGTCAAATAACTCCTTCACCTACTTTGGGGAGACCTTTCACTTGGTGAAGTTTCAGACCTGTAGCTAATTATTCACCTACTCAAAATGAGTAAATGCAAATTATCTCTAAAAGTATTGCAGATAGCCAATTTTTCTCAAATAACTCATTCACCTACTTTTGGGAGAGCTTTCACTTGGTGAAGTTTCAGACCCGTAGGTAATTACTCACCTACTGAAAATGAGTAAATGCGAATTATCTCTAAAAGTATTCCAGATAGCCAATTTTTGTCAAATAACTCCTTCACCTACTTTTGGGAGACCTTTCACTTGGTGAAGTTTCAGACCTGTAGCTAATTATTCACCTACTCAAAATTAGTAAATACTAATTATCTCTAAAAGTATTGCAGATATCCAATTTTTATCAAATAACTCATTCATCTACTTTTGGGACAGCTTTCACATGGTGAAGTTCCAGACCCGTAGGTAATTACTCACCTACTGAAAATGAGTAAATTTGAATTATCTCTAAAAGTATTGTAGGTAGCCAATTTTTCTCAAATAACTCATTCGCCTACTTTTGAGAGAGCTTTCACTTGGTGAAGTTTCAGACCCGTAGCTAATTATTCACCTACTCAAAATGAGAAATGCGAATTATCTCTAGAAGTATTGCAGATAGCCAGTATTTCTCAAATAACTCATTAACATAAAAACAACTTATAGGAAGTCATGGGCTGCAAATCTTTTCATGTGGTCAGATTTGACCTTGGGCCCCTCCTGCTTATTATTGGTCCTAGAGGTTTGCAATGTGAAAACGACTTATAGGAAATCATGGGCTGTGAATCTTTTGATCAGGTCAGACTTCACCTTGGGCCCCTGCTACAGGGTCAAATAAGGGTAACCAAACTTAAAAGTGCTTTCAGCTTGCTTATTAACGAAAAATGCTGTTTATCTTCTAAACTATGTCAGTTGGCCTTTGTCGGTGGATACATCCAGCATCTGGCCACAGATGCGTCCTTAGTCTAGTTTTAACACAAATTACACCAAATTCTCAAGAATCCGTCTGTACCCCATGAAATATCTGCCCACCAAATTTGAGCTCGATTGGTGTTATAGTTTTTGAGTTATGGGGGCGAAACGGTGCACAGACAGACTGACAGACAGACAGAAACAAACTGATCACAATAACCCTCTCCTATCGTCGAACGTTAATAAAAAATATTGCATTTGGAATATTTTGTTAAAATATGTTGTTCACCTACTTTTGGGTCAGCTATAACATAGTGAAATTACAGACCTATAGCTCATGGCATAGCTGAGCAATAGCTATTTTCAGGTTCTCACTATTGAGTAAATCAGTTGTAACTTGAAAACTATTGCATTTACAGTATTTTGCTTAAATATGTTGTTCACCTACTTTTGGGTCAGCTATAATATAGTAAAAATTCAGACATGTAGCTCATTGCATAGCTGAGTAATAGCTACTTTGCTTATAACTCACTTATTATTGGTCCTAGAGGTTTGGGATGGTAAACAGACATATAGGAAATCATGGGCTGGGAATCTGTTGATGTGGTCCGATTTGACCTTGGACCTCTTCTTACATACATACATACATATATACATTTATATAGCGCTAATTTCAGAGAACCTGTTCATTAGCGCTTTGGCAGTGATTTTAACAGAACTGATTTTTATCTATGTACAAAGAATGTGATAAAGTTCCTAGTTGACAGATTGTATTGAGTAAGCTTGTTTGAAGAGATAAGTCTTTAGTTGTTTCTTGAATGAGCTGACTGATGAACTGGTACGGATATAAATTGGTAGGTGATTCCAGAGTTCAGATGCTGCCTTTTCGAATGCTTTATCACCGTAGTTTTTTAGTCGCGTCCTTGGAACACGCAGCAAGAAGCTGTCAGCTGATCTGAGAGCACGTGTTGAGGTCTTCAAGGTCAAACGAGGATAGCCAAACTTAAAAGTGCTTATAACTCGCTTATTATTGGTCTTAGAGGTTTGGGATGGTAAAACAACATATAGGAAATCATGGGCTGGGATTCTTTTGGTGTGGTCAGATTTGACCTTGGACCCCTCCTTCAAGGTCAGTTGAGGATAGCCAAACTTAAAATTGCTTATAACTCGCTTGTTATTGGTCCTACAGGTTTGGGATGGTAAACCAACCTACAGGAAATCATGGGCTGGGAATCATTTGGTGTGGTCGGATTTGACCTTGGACCCCTCCTTCAAGGTCAAACAAAGATAGCAAAACTTAAAAGTGCCTATAAATCGCTTATTAGTGGTTCTAGAGGTTTGGGATGGTAAACCATCCTATAGGAAATCATGGGCTGGGAATCTTTTGGTGTGGTCAGATTTGACCTTTGGACCCCTCCTTCAAGGTCAAATAAGGACAGCCAAACTTAAAAGTGCTTATAACTCACTTATTATTTCTTTTGAACATGCTGTTCAATTACCATTTACTGTACTTCTGTACAGCACTTTCCCTGATAATTATGCTTTCCTCTCATTATTACCTTCACAAATCAAAAAACACTCAGTCAGCTGACACAGTGCCCGTTCACGGGCACTCTCCTCTAAGAGCGATATAAGGCCTTTGTACATTTTATTTTGGAAACTAGGCCAAAATTACTATCAGGCTAGCTTTCCTAATCATGTATCTTTTGTGTAAATTTAATGAAGCTAGATGCAATATTTCAAGAGTTAGAGCATCTTTATGATTTTCAAACAATCAGATATGGCAGCCATTTTGTTTTCCAGGACTTCTCATGGGCTGTTTTTACATTCTGAAGCATCAGGAGCAATATGTGGGAGGTATAAAGATGTTTTAGTATGATTACCCCATTTGACCTTGAAGCAGGGGTCAAAGGTCATATTCAACACTTGAGAAAAGATTATCAGACAATGACTTCTTATAAGTTGTTTTCACATTACAAACCTGTCGGGGCAAAGGTAAGGGAGCTGGAGGTATAAGGCCTTTTTAATAGGATAACCCCATTTGACATGTGATATAGCAGCCATTGTTTTAGAAACTAAGCCAAAACTACTATTAACTAGCTCCCCTAGCCATGTATATTTTATGAAGCTAGCTGCAATATTTCAAGATTTACAGCATCTTTATGCTTTTCAAACAATCCACTATGATGGCCATTTTGTTTTCAAAATGAGGCCAAAATTTGGCACTGACATGTTTTAATAGCCATTAACATTCCCTGCAAATTTGGTGAAGATATCTTTATAGATAAATGAGATATTAAGGTTAAAAATGTAACAAACAAACACACATATGGAAAGCGGGAGATAATTGAGGGAAATGAGTTACTGCAGATTTACATTTTAGAGAGATTTGCAGCAATATTTTAGTGTAAAAAGCTGCATGTGTCATTTTTGTAAGTAAATTACTGCTCAGCTACCCAAGTTCGTAGCTTACCCAAGTTTGTCACCTGCCTTAAAATTGTTATGAATATGCAATGTTAATACCAAAAAAGTGGAATAAATGCTAATAATGATCATGTACTGTAATAACAGTTCTATAAAGAAAGATTATTGTAAAGAGTTTTAATATTGTCAAAAAAATGCAAGTGACGAACTTATCTGTCATTGAGTTGCCATCGGGGAATGGGCTTGTCAGCGAATTGCTGGTAATTCGAAAATATGAGGGGAAAAAGAAGCACGGATAGTGGCATTCCAACAGTAAATGCCAATGCTGAAGTTTATATATTGAATTTAAATTACACTATCAGCTTTATATTTTATTCTTCTGTCACAAGATTGTCAAATGATGAACTCCCACAATTTAGAACTAAGGTACAGTTCATTATGGTGTATCAGTGTAACTTCAGCATACTAAGTGACTGGTCATGCATGTACAAGAAATTGCATAAATATTTAAAAAATAAAGCTACATAATGGCACCTATGTCTTTCCATATGGATTCCATTAAATATGTCACTTAGCGAAATTATATTTATTGAAAGCCAAAAGAATAAAGAGAGTGGTGTCACATACAAAAATAATGTTGAACACCAATAAAACTTCCAGGCACATCATAGTTCTAATACTAGATATATTAATGACAATAATTGAGCACCCAGTCTCTTTAATAATAAGAACAAGATATCCTTTACCCATAGATATTTGAATAAAATCATGTATTTTATTGCGTTAATACATCCTATCCAATGGACAATTGCTTTACCGGTCGGCGCGACCGGTCCCACCAAACGCCAGAAAAAGACGTCCTGTATACAATACCAGCAGGACCGGTCAGTAGTGTGCATTCGCTAGGTGGCGCATGATACTTGCTTCCTGTCCAGACAGAGTGACGTCAGTTCATCTTTTTTGTTTGGCGCGTGTAGTGTGCAGACGCGTTTTGAAGTTATCTCCAAGTTTGAAGAAAACACGGTTTATTCTACGAATTTAAAGCTTATTTTCATCTGAAAAGATATATATTGTGTTTCATACATATCAGGGCCTCTCCAGGACTTAAACGAGGCATTATCCAGTGTTTTATTAGCCAGTTTTGAAGAATTCTTTGTACTTGTCGTCGAGACGAAGTCATGGGTGAGAGCTCGTGTGTCGTCTCTGCAGCATTCCTTCTTCTGATCAGAAGTGTGTAATTACCACGATTCACCCTTCATTTAATTCTACTTAGTCGAGTAACATGGAGTGTATGTCGACGAGAAGAAATTAGAAGGAAAGAAGAATGCATTGTCTGACGTCATCACTTCCAGCTTATGCTTGTCATGTGACATGGACATGGTCATGTGACATGCTTTTCAACAATGGAGGAATTGTGTTTTCAACAGAAGTTTTAGAAGAAGAAGACGAGCTTTTATTACAACTACACCCACTTTTTAACTGGCTAGAAGAAATCCAGCAACTCGTCTGTTAGCCTGAAGAATTAGATGACAAGTGGCCTCAGAAATCTGCGAGTTTTTGAAGTGCCGGTCATGTGACTTCACAGATCTCGACACTACTACCGGCAAGCAAATCCCCAAGTGTGACTGGTTCAGCTGACAAGAAGTGATGATATTTTTACCGGTACCAGTTCTGTTCAGACTACCGGTAGAGAGCACTAGTGATGAGTTTTACCGGTACCAGTATGTATAGACTACCGGTTGGTGTTATTCCTGTGGAAAACCCCCTTCAGTGGTTACCAGTGATCAGCCTTTTTGATCCTGGAACCTCCACCAGAGGCTTTCCACTGGTGTGAAGGTTGGTGTACTGGTTCCAGTCATGTTCCTGTGAAGCCTTTCAAGAAACCCCCTTTAGTGGTTTCCAGTGATGAGCCCTTGTTTGATACTGGAACCTCCACCAGAAGCCTTTCCACTGGTGTGAATGTTGGGGTACCGGTTCCAGTCATGTTCCTGTAAAGCCCGTCAAGAAACCCACTTCAGTGGTTTCCAGTGATCAGCCCTTTTTATGTCAGCTGACTTGTCAGTCAGCTGACATTATGTCGTCACTCTGCGGCGTGGGCGTCCGCGTCCGCGTCCGCGTGAACAACTTCTCCTCCAAAACTACAAGGCCTAGAGACGTGCTGTTTTTTTTAAAAGATACCTTATCTATCGAGGATGAAAAATTGTTCAAGGCATGCAAATCTGTCTGTTCGTCTGTTTGCTAGAGACATTACAAGGGGGGTACCCCCACCAAAAGTGTGAAAATTTCAACACTTAATCACAATTTTCTCAGTGACTATTGCAGGGATTTCTATCATATCTTGCATATATGTACTAGGCCACAGGTAGATTCTCTTGTGTGAGTATGAGACCTGGATCTGTCTTACTTTTTTTTTAATAAATTTTTTTAATAATTTTTAATGCATTAAAATTCATGAAATCATGCACAAAATCATTTATAACTTGAAAAGTGTTGCATTTAGAGCATTTTGTTAAAATATGTTATTCAGCTACTTTTTTCATAGCTACAATATGGTGAGTAAGTTGGGTGCCTGTCTCAATAGCTAAGTGAGTAATAGCTACTTTTGGGCTTTTCAGTAACTTCCATCATGAGTAGAATCACTTGTAACTGAAAAACTATTGCATTTACAGAATTTCGTATAAATATGTTATTCAGCTACTTTTGGGTCAGCTATAACATAGTAAAATTTTAGACCTGTAGCTCATGGCATAGCTGAGTAATAGCTACTTTTAGGTTATCACTATTGAGTAAATCGCTTATAACTTCAAAACTATTGCATTTAGAGAATTTCATATAAATATGTTATTCAGCTACTTTTGGGTCAGCTATAACATAGTAAAATTTCAGACCTGTAGCTCATGGCATAGCTGAGTAATAGCTACTTTTAGGTTATCACTGTTGAGTAAATCGCTTATAACTTGGAAACTATTGCATTTAGAGTATTTTGTTGCAATATATTATTCACCTATTTTGGGATCAGCTATAACATAGTGAAGTTTCAGATCTGTGGCTCATTGCATAGCTGAGTAATAGCTACTTTAAAGTTCTCACTATTGAGTAAATCAGTTGTAATTGGAAAACTATTGCATTTAGAGAATTTCGTATAAATATGTTATTCAGCTACTTTTGGGTCAGCTATAACATAGTAAAATTTCAGACCTGTAGCTCATGGCATAGCTGAGTAATAGCTACTTTTAGGTCATCACTATTGAGTAAATCAGTTGTAACTTCAAAACTATTGCATTTACAGTATTTTGCTTGAATATGTTATTCACCTACTTTTGGGTCAGCTATAACATAGTGAAATTTCAGACCTGTAGCTCATTGCATAGCTGAGTAATAACTACTTTGAGGTTCTCACTATTGAGTAAATCAGTTGTAATTGCAAAACTATTACATTTAGAGAATTTAGTATAAATATGTTATTCAGCTACTTTTGGGTCAGCTATAACATAGTAAAATTTCAGACCTGTAGCTCATGGCATAGCTGAGTAATAGCTACTTTTAGGTCATCACTATTGAGTAAATCAGTTGTAACTTGAAAACTATTGCATGTACAGTATTTTGCTTAAATATGTTGTTCACCTACTTTTGAGTCAGCTATAACATAGTGAAATTTCAGACCTGTAGCTCATTGCATAGCTGAGTAATAACTACTTTGATGTTCTCACTATTGAGTAAATCAGTTGTAATTGCAAAACTATTGCATTTAGAGAATTTAGTATAAATATGTTATTCAGCTACTTTTGGGTCAGCTATAACATAGTAAAATTTCAGACCTGTAGCTCATGGCATAGCTGAGTAATAGCTACTTTTAGGTCATCACTATTGAGTAAATCAGTTGTAACTTGAAAACTATTGCATGTACAGTATTTTGCTTAAATATGTTGTTCACCTACTTTTGGGTCAGCTATAACATAGTAAAATTTCAGACCTGTAGCTCATGGCATAGCTGAGTAATAGCTACTTTGAGGTTATCACTGTTGAGTAAATTGCTTATAACTTGGAAATTATTGCATTTAGAGTATTTTGTTTCAATATGTTATTCACCTATTTTGGGGTCAGCTATAACATAGTGAAGTTCCAGACCTGTGACTCATTGCATAGCTGAGTAATAGCTACTTTGAAGTTCTCAGTGTTGAGTAAATCACTTATAATTTGAAAACTATTGCATTTAGAGAATTTAGTATAAATATGTTATTCAGCTACTTTTGGGTCAGCTATAACATAGTAAAATTTCAGACCTGTAGCTCATGGCATAGCTGAGTAATAGCTACTTTTAGGTCATCACTATTGAGTAAATCACTTATAACTTGCAAACTATTGCATTTAGAGTATTTTGTTGCAATATGTTATTCACCTATTTTGGGGTCAGCTATAACATAGTGAAGTTCCAGACCTGTGGCTCATTGGATAGCTGAGTAATAGCTACTTTGAAGTTCTCACTGTTGAGTAAATCAGTTGTAATTGGAAAACTATTGCCTTTACAGAAATTTGTGCAAATATGTTATTCAGCTACTTTTGGGTCAGCTATAACATAGTGAAATTACAGACCTGTAGCTCATGGCACAACTGAGCAATAGCTATTCTCGGGCACTGACTGTTGAGTAAATCGGCTATAACTTGAAAAATATTGCATTTGGAGTATTTTGTTAAAATATATTGTTCACCTACTTTTGGGTTAGCTATAACATAGTGAAATTACAGACCTATAGCTCATGGCATAGCGTAGCAATAGCTATTTTCAGGTTCTCACTATTGAGTAAATCAGTTGTAACTTGAAAACTATTGCATTTACAGTATTTTGCTTAAATATGTTGTTCACCTACTTTTAGGTCAGCTATAACAGAGCAAAAATTCAGACATGTAGCTCATTGCATAGCTGAGTAATAGTTCCTTTGAGGTTCTCACTGTTGAGTAAATCAGTTGTAACTTGAAAACTATTACATTTAGAGTATTTTGTTAAATATGTTATTCACAGACGTTTTGGTCAGCTATAACATAGTGAAATTTCAGACCTCTATGTCATGGCATAGCTGAGCAAAGCTTCTTTCAGGTTCTCACTGTTGAGTAAATCATTGTACCCAACCTGTAGGAAATCATGGGCTGGGAATCTGTTAATATGGTCCGATTTGACCTTGGAACCCTCCTTCAAGGTCAAATGAGGATAGCCAAACATAAAAGTGCTTATAACTCGCTTATTATTGGTCCTAGAGGTTTGGAATGAAAACCAACCTATAGAAAATCATGAGCTGGGAATTCTTTGGTGTGGTCGGACTTCACCTTGGACCCCTCCTTCAAGGTCAAATGAGGATAGCCAAACTTAAAAGTGCTTATAACTCGCTTATTATTGGTCCTAGAGGTTTGGAATGGAAAACCAACCTATAGAAAATCATGGGCTGGGAATCTTTTGGTGTGGTCGGATTTCACCTTAGACCCCTCCTTCCAGGTCAAACGAAGATAGCCAAACTTAAAGTGCTTATAACTCGCATATTATTGGTCTTGGAGGTTTGGGATGGTAAACCAACATATAGGAAATCATGGGCTGGGATTCTTTTGGTGTGGTCAGATTTGACCTGGGACCCCTCCTTCAAGGTCAATTGAGGATAGCCAAACTTACAATTGCTTATAACTCACTTATTATTGGTCCTACAAGTTTGGGATGGTAAACAAGCTACAGGAAATCATGGGCTGGGAATTTTTTTGTGTGGTCGGATTTGACCTTAGACCCCTCCGTCAAGGTCAAACAAGGATAGCCAAACTTAAAAAGTGCCTATGACTCACTTATTATTGGTCCGACAGGTTTGTGATGGTAAACCATCCTAAATTCTTTGGCTGGGAATCTTTTGGTATGGTCAGATTTGACCTTTGGATCCCTTCTTCATGGTCGAACGAGGATATTGCATTTATAGTATTTCTTTAAATATTTTTAACCTACTTTTTACACTTAAACAATTACCTTGTTACTTTATTTCATAATACCATTTGCAGGGCACAACTTTTTTGTCCTTTTCTTCTGTCAGCTTCGGAATATCTTTCGAACATGCTGTTCAGTTGCCATTTACTGTATTTCTGTACAGCCCTTTCCCTGATAATTATGCTTTCCTCTCATTATCACCATCACAAATCAAAAACATTCAGTCAGCTGACACAGTGCCCGTTCACGGGCACTCTCCTCTTGTTTGATACTGGAATCTCCACCAGAGGCCTTTCCACTGGTGTGACTGTTGGGGGTACCGGTTCCAATCTTTTTCAGACCACCGTTGAGGCTGCTCAGAGGGTTCTCCTACCAGAAGTTGCTATGACCATTGAGACCCTTATCTCCCCAGTGCAGATTTTTGGACCGGTACCAGTCCTGTTCAGGCTACCGGTAGGGTCACTAGCCAGCCAGTGATGAGGGATACCGGCACCAGTTCTGCTCAGACTGCCGGTTGTGGTCACAGAAATCCAGCAAGGGCTACCGGTTAAACAGGATTACCGGTTACACAGAGTTGCTGGTGACATACAGCAGGGATACTGGTTACAGAGAGAATTGCCAGTTCCGGAGTGCTGCTGGTTACAGAGAAATCTGCTGTTCCCATCATTACTGGCAAGGAACCAGCCTGAAATCCAGTGCTGACAACAGGTTCACCGGTTACAGAGGTTTCCCGGTTACAGAAAATTGATGGTGACAAGTAAGTTGGACAGGAAGTTTCTTCAGTAAAATTCCTTTAACCAACCGGTTACGTAGCCTACCAACCGAGTGCCGGTTTGCACAACCTTAAGTGACAGTTGCTTCACAAGATCTAGAGATACTGGTGAAGTAATCAGGTACAGATCTGTGCTGCCCCAAATTTTTGGTTACAGAGAGACACCAGCCTACCGGTTTGACTGGTTACAGGGCTTGTTGGTTACAGAGAAAAGCTGCTGAACCACCACTGTGGACAGGAAGAAGGCAGCTTTATATGAGCCTATCCCTGCTAAGAAGTAGTTCAGTTCACCCAGTTCTGCCACCTCCGGTGAGTTTATGCAGAACTGTGGAGCCACCAAGAACCGGTTACAGAGCATTGCTTCACGTATAACCGTTTAGGGCCTGATACTGGGCAGGTCTCCAGGACTGACTAACAGACCAGCAGAAGTTCTTTAGAGGCCCAAGCAGCTGTTTAGGCCAACCAGTGGCAGTCTAAGGAACTGGTTACACTAGTTCCAGAAGAATTATTGGACCAGTCACTGGTTCCGGTGAAATGTCTGTCAATCTACCGGACCAGTCAGCCAGCCTACCTTTTCAGGACCTAGCTGGTCAGACAGTGGCTATACACAAGAGGGAGACAGTCAACCTCCCCTTATCAGACCTCACCTTGTAGACTGGCCATCCAGTTTGTCTTTTTACCCAACCTGTGACCAGTGTCAGCTGCCTCAAGGGGTCCTGAGTTTGCAAGCTCAGCTTTCCCCTTAAGATTAGAACCCGTTTTGCCAGTTTTCTAACTCAAGCAATGGGAAAAATATCTGTTAATCAGACCAGGGGTCAGTGATGTTATAAATGGCTATGTGGATGAGTGAGGTCAAGCCTGTCACCAGTGTTGACACTGTTTTTTGGCTAACTATGCCTGCCCAAGTTCAAAAGAAATCTCCCAGGAAGGCTACACCCTCACCTTCCGGAAATGACCGCCTTGATCAGATCTCCAAGCTGGAGCAGTGACCCAGTACCCTGAATAATTCAGTTTGGGAAACTTTGGGAAGTTCAACCATATTAACCTCTCTTCAGCAGGGGAGTGGATAACTTCAAGGTTCCCTACTCCCTCACCCTCCAACAAGGAAGTACCAGAGTTTTTCATGTCCAGGTTTTTCCCCACCAGTTCAGTCACTCCCCTTTGGTCTGTTCACAGTACAATGGGAGTCTTCTCTCGGTGGTGGCGAAGGAGGTCTAACTATGACATTACAAACTACCACAATCCACCAGTACAACTGGTTGGTCAAGCCAGTTCCCTCCAAGCCTGTCTCCAGCATACACATTCTCTAGGAGCTCAGTGTCAGGAGTTAGTTTGAATGGTAAACATGAAAAATTAGAACTGGACCTTGAGCAAGTCTTTGACTTAGTAGGCTTCCAGTTAGCTTGGAAGGGCGTAAGGTCAGACCCACCCTAGAGCGTTGGTAGACCTTGAATGCTTATCCAGAAGCTTCTCCCCGGACCTTTATGCCCGGTCTGGCACCTGATGCCCCTGATAGGGTTACTGACAGCCATAGAGAAGCAAGTGCACCTAGCTCACCTCCATATGAGGCCGATAAGGTGGCACTAGAAGAACAGCTGGAGGGTACCAGAATCACTAGAAAATTTGACCCCAGTTCCCTCTACCCCCATCTTAAATGGTGGCTGCAGGATGACAATGTGCTTCAGGGTCAACCATTACACCCACTAAATATGCTCTTCAATCCTTACAGATGCATCAAGAAGGGTGGGGTTCTCACTTAGGAGAACCCACTGCAAGGGGAACCATGGTCTCTTCCAGAAGCAAGTTACACATTGAACTATCTGGAACTAAGGTGGTCATTTGGCCCTTTAAGAATTCTAAGACATCTGGTTGAACAATGTTGCTGTCATAACTACAGACAACACAACAGTGGTTGCCTGTATGAAGAAAGAGGTGGGGGGATGAAGTCAGACCCTCTTTGTGCCCTTCTATGGAGAATCCTGACCTGGTATTCCAGAAAACAGGTGACTCTAGCCTGACACATTCCAGGTGGCTGAATGTCATAGCACACAAGCTATCCAGCTTCACGCAACTAGACAGAGCCGCCAGAATGGTCCCTCCTGTCAGAGTTTTTCCAAACAATATGCTTCTGGTGGCAAAAGGCCTAACTGGGCCTATTTTTGCCACCTGGCTCAACAACATACTGTCTCAACTTGCATCACTCTTGACAGATTCCCCATTATGGACAGTGATACAATCAGTCTGCCATGGGAGGATCTGGATCCATATGCCTTCCCGCTGGTAGCCATCTTGGGCAAGTGGTGAAGTTGCAGGACTACCCATGCAGGGGAATTACTCTGATTACTCTAAGTGGGCCAAGATGCCTGTTTCTGGGATCTCTTGATCATGTCAAGTCAGATTCCTTGGTACCTGTCCAACCTGCTCTCTCAACCATTAATCAGACTTCTCACAGGAATCTTTCAAATTAAATCTGCATGCATGGCTCCTAGAGCCTCAGCAATCAAGGAGCAGGGCTTATCTAAGGTGGTGGCAGTAGGAATTGAGGCTCCTCAAAGAGGATCAACCAGATCAGTCATTGCTGACAACTGGGTAACTCGCCAGTAAATTTCAGCACAATGAGAATCTTGCTTGTCTCTTGGGCAGTTTTTTCAGAGACAGACCTAAGGGTTGGAAGGGCATTCCCTCCTGGAACCTCCCCCTGGTGTTGCACCAATTGGCAAGGCTCCATTGGAACCCCTTAAAGAGGCCTCTTTGAAGCATTGACCTTCAAGACTGTTTTCCTCTTGACCCTGGGTTCTGGCAAACACAGGAGTGAGATTCATGCTTGGCAAAGAAACACATCAGACACCAGTTAGACTGGTCAAAGGTGTCTTTGTACCCAGCACCCAGCCATTTTTTTCCGAGAACCAGCTGGCCAAGGATAGTCGGGACAGTGTGGCCCCAGTGGTTATACCAACCCTGGCCCAACTCTGGATCAGTCCTACAAGTCTGATAGGTCCTGTGTCTGTTCAGAGTACTGTGCTATTTTTTGGGACAGGATCTCAAACAGAACAATGAGTTAGTCTGTCTCCCTTTAGAAAGGTCTTGACAAGACATCTCACCTGCCTCTATCTCCTCATGGATCAAGCAACTGTGATCCTATGGTATGAGCTCTCTGATCAGGAGCCCCTCACCCTACATCAGGTTAAAGCCCATGTTGTCAGGGCCTCTTGCTGCTTCTAAGGCATTCCAGTTGGGAGTCTCCTTAGAACAATTTTTCAGCCACCCACTGAAAGTAACAACACCTTCACACAGTTCTATTTAAAGGATGTGGCTTGGGCTGTTTCAGAGCCCCTTCAATTGGGCCCAGTTGTGGCTGCTCAGCAGATCCACAATTAGCCCTTATATTGAGATTTGTATATATGTAGTGTTGATAGTTCTTGGAGCTAACTACATGCCTTCCTTCGGGAGGTGATTGCCTTCTGGGACTGAACTCATCCCTCTCTTCCCCTACCTCAGAGCAGGTCTGTTAAAAGGGGGGGAACGTTGGTATATGCCCCGGTAACCAGGCACTGGTATTCGACCATAAGCCTACAGGTTTCCTGACTAAAAGTTAACCTAGGCCAGACGGAATTTTCTTATCTTTTATGAGTTCACCTAAGTCCCTAGTAACTTACCCTCCGACCAAGCGGTAGTTATTCCGCAATTGTCCATTGGATAGGATGGATTAACGCAATAAAATTGCAAGTTTAATAAGTAAATTAAATTTTTATAAGTTAATACTCTATCCAATGGACAGGCAAGGCCCTCCCAACCAACCCCACTACCAGCTTACTGGGGGTCTAAATCTGTTTAGACAACGAAAAAGATGAACTGACATCACTCTGTCTGAACAGGAAGCAAGTATGATGCGCCACCTAGCGAATACACACTACTAACCGGTCCTGCTGGTATTATATACAGGACGTCTTTTTTGGGCGTTTGGCGGGACTGGTCGCGCCGACCGGTAAAGCAATTGTCCATTGGATAGGGTAGTAACTTATAAAAATTTAATTTACTTATTAAATTTGCAATTTTCTGTCCTATCATAACTTTTTTAAAAAGCTGTCAAAAGCTGAGGAAAATAGACTGACCTGATGGATCTCGTGTAAACACATGAAAAATTGCTAGGATTTGTCAGATATACTTGGAATATTTCATGGCTGTTACCATTTACAAATTATTTAAAACTGTTTTTATCTGTGTGGAAACATGGCAATGTGCCAAAGTTATATAAATTAGCGATATACTAGTATCTTTGAAATATCCATTTCATTTCTCAAATAGCATGTCAATACTGGAGAGAAAAATAACACTTTGAAGTAGCCATGATTGTTTGTGAATGGAACACTAGCTTCCTGTTATCGAGCACCGGTAAAAGATTGCAGCTAACTCCCATGTATTGTAGCCCAAAGGTGCCATTTCAAATGAATGTTGCAATGCTGTGTGTATGATACATTTTGATATAGCAATGAAACTTATCTATGGAAATTATAGGAAATATAAATGAAAAACAGTAAATAAATTTATATAGAGAAGGATTGAAGTAAATTCTTTTTTTATTGCATAAAATTTTTTATTTACATAACCCCAACAATTGCTTATGTGACCTGTCGCACGGTCAAAAATGTGTCGCATCATCTTTTTGAGGTTGTACATGAGAATCCCAGCAGATATATGCTGGAGGTTATACTACGCTTGGAAGTTACCATTCCTATTTTGACCTCCACGAAGTTCGGATTGTGTTCCTTACACTTCTCATCATGTGCTGATGAGCGAAAATATGCAGTTTGTTCCTCCATGCTTCCATGGGGTAAACACCAGGCTTGCTTAAAGTGCAGGAACAGAAATATAGGTAAAGATAAGTGTGTTAATGCTGAGAAAGATTCAGAGTGCTCTATATGTGCGGGCCTCAAAAGTATCACACAAAAAGAAGTCAGCAAAGAGTAAAACAGCTGCTGAAAATTTTCATGACTCTCTGCTAGATGAACCAGACTTATAGTGAGTCCACTTCTGCTCCTTCTGTTGACCCTCCCTACAAGATAGTATCAAGACTATGAGTAATCAGATTGCCTCCCTTTCCTCTAAATTTGAGGAGTTCAAATTACAGGATAAGGCTCCCTTTACACAGAGACCTATCTGTTTCTCAAGAACGGCATATGAGTGCCCCTGCTTTCAAGCTAGACAAGATTTTTCTGATGGAAAGTATCTGAGGCCTCTCAACAGCCATCTAGGAAAAGATGTAGGTTCAGGTCTCATCAGGGCTGAGGCAGACTTGCAAAATCAGGAGATAGACCCCTCCAATATAGAAATGTTAGCAGCCATCAGGGCTCTTCTTGATTTGGAAGTTCCACAAGTAGAGTGCCTTGTGCTTCCGTCTGCATTTTCAAAGAAACCCTCCAAACAAGTAGTCAGGAAACAAAATCTGGCTTTACCTCCAGTCCAAGATATCAAGAATATGTGGGACTACAAGTTCAGCAAAGCCTCAGGTACAAGTGCAGTACTGAATATCCATCACAGGGTCAGTTTCTTGCCTATGAGAAGCCCAAGAGACTCCTGGAAGCTCCTGAACTTTCTGACTCCTGCTTTAATATAGCAAGGGTTAAGAATCTCTCTGCTTCTATCTCAGTACCAGCCAAACAACATTTGATTCAAGAGAATGTCTTTAGAGAGAATGGCCAAATTTTAGGCCATGTTGTTTGGTTAAAAATTGGCTAATGAGATTGAAATTCCGAGTACCTTGACACTGTCCAAGAATCTGCTAAGCTCATTATCAACTTTTCTCAACTGCAGACATCTGTCATATCCAGAGACATCTATATATCCAGAGAGAAAATTGTCTAAACTGATTCCCTCAACCTACATAGTAACTTCCTGGCCATTTAGTTTCAGTCCCCTAATAGAAGGTTCAAAGTTCTATGCATAAAGAAAGCCCATCCCAAATAAACCTTCCTCCTCAATTGGTGCTATCAAACTTTGCCATGTAAATACTTGATGTCCAGTTTCCAATTCAATATCAGTAGCCCCGACTACTCAACCATACCCTTGTCGGCTACCTCCAATTTCATTTTGCATTCATTTGCAATCTTTGGCCTAATTTTCTCAGGGATTTTCTCAAAAAGCTTCTGGGACATTATAGTAATTTCTGTTCCAGGGTCTATCAAAAACCTTGTCTTTGCCTCACAAATATACACAGCTAAATGCACTGATACACCAGATACAAGTGTCTGTCTACCTACTCTTACTCTATGCAGATCAGGCTTGACCAAACCTTGGCCGTCAGATCCAGTCACCTTTAGTTTCACAAGCTTTTTGCATCCTTCACAAGATAGTGCACATTTCCATAGCAATTGTAGCATTCTCCATCTGCCTTACTTCATGATTTGGGAGAGCTTTTCTTCTCAGAACTCTTCAGCATGTATTCCAGCTTACCAACTCACTTGTCAAAGCTGGTAATGAGCTCTTTCCCAAACTCTTTCAGCTGTTGATGGGTCACAAACTGAACTTCTGGGTCATCGACAGCAGTTGCAACTCTTGCCCTTGGAGGTCCTCCCAGATCTCTTAGACTGCTGTAGGTTTCCAGGGCAACACGGGATCTTTCATCCCCGTGACAACAGCTGTCTGTTGATCTGGTAGTCCCTTAAGGAAGTGACACACCCCAGTGGTTTCTCTGGTCCCATCATCCACTGTTGGGTGGCTTTTGTACACAAGTTTTCTTAAGTCAGCTAAGAATTCTGACACCTTTTCTCATGGCTGAATCTTGCGCCCCTCTAGCTGAGCCAAATAGGAGGTCATGGGACTCCTTTCTTTAAAACGTACCTCAAGTGCAGAAACCGGAGCATTAAATGATTACAGTCATTCACTCGGGATATACCCAAAAGCATATTCAGCAGCTTCATCACGGAGGCTGTTTGTCAGCCAAAACAACTTTTCTTCTTGGCTCCACCCACATGAAGCACTAAGTGAAACAAAAGGTATTATGAAACTGTCCCATGAAGTTTTTCCGTCGAATAATATTTGATGAGGAAGTGGAACTTCACTAGCAGTCTGGGATGGTCTTCTTCCCTGTGATCTTAGTACTTGGAACTTGCCTTGAAGCGATCCCCTGGGTCTTTGCTGAGATGAAGATGTTCCGAGCATAATCAGTGAGACAGGTGGTGAGGTCCTGTGTTCATGAAAGTAGTTCCTCATGTTGGAGGTCTGATGCTGTGTCACACTGGCAGCTTGCCTCACTGTATTCACTTCTCTGGACTTCTCAACCAGTTCATCAGCAAGCCTGGCATTGTCTTGAGTACATCTTTCAAGATGCTCATAGTTTTGAGACAACTTTTGACGTAGTTGCCTAACCTTTTCTCATTCATCTTCTGCACAGCTTTCAAAGTGCTTCATTCTTCCCTGGAACTCTTTATGGTCACCTTCAGCAGCAAGAGCCCGTCCTTGTGATTCTCTAGCTGCTGCTCTGGCCTCTTCTAGTTAAAGTTGCAGTTTCCAACTGATCTCTGCACCTGACTTCACCATCTGACGGTTCTGTTGTGGATTTACTGGTATCTTTCTTGTGTGGCATCTTATTGCCCCGACACTGTTCTATATAAGTTTATTTCTGACACAGTCTAAAACAACACAAAACTCTTGTTTTTACCTGACAGCCCTTAAGGGCTGTCTGGGTATTGTTTTCACCCATGGTGTCCGGATGGGCGGGTGGGCAGGCGGTCTTTGAGCGGCGGGAAAAAGTTAGTCCGGGCTTTATCTCAGAAACCGTAAGATGTAGGAAGCTGATACTTGGTAGGGACATTGGATAGGATGTGAAGGTGTGCAACGTCAAGGTCTGACCTTGATTTGACCTTACTGTAGTGACCTTGACCTATAAAATCTTGTCCGGGCTATATCTCGGAAACTGTAAGGTGTAGGAAGTTGATACTTGGTAGGGACATTGGTTAGGGGGTGTAGATTTGCAACGTCATGGTCTGACCTTGATTTAACCTTGCTGTAGTGACCTTGACCTATAAAATCTATAAAAACCGTAAGGTGTAGGAAGTTGATACTTGGTAGGGGCATTGCCTAGGGGGTGTAGGTGTGCAACGTCATGGTCTGACCTTGATTTGACCTTTGACCTTGCTGTAGTGACCTTGACCTATAAAATCTTGTCCGGGCTACATCTCGGAAACAGTAAGGTGTAGGAAGTTGATGCTTGGTAGGGACATTGGTTAGGGGTTGTAGGTGTGCAGCATCATGGTGTGACCTTGATTTGACCTTTGACCTTGTCGTAGCGACCTTGACCTTTAAAATCTTGTTGCATCTTTGGGTCTGTCTTTTGATGCAGATTGAGCACTGTTAAAGTCATATTAGAATTCATTAAGAATTTTACTTTTACAACTTCCCATTGTAACAGATGGAATTTCATCAAGTGAGCCACAGATTTTGCTCCAACACCACACATAAGCATTCATTGAATGTATTACCACTTCTATATGCATGGTAATATTCAAAACATGTAAACCAATATTCGGCCATGCCAGATGTAGATAAAGTACATGCATTATCTTTCTTTTAGACATTATTTTCTCCATTTAAACATTGTTTAGACCTTTGTACTACTGACAGTACTCTGAAAGTATCCTGAACTTTGTGCTGATACAGTACTTCTATATCTCATGGTATTAAAAATATTTCCCGAGGCTGTGGGGTACGGGCATCTCTGATGCTATTTTCTTGTCTTCTGATGACATGTGTAAGTCCTTATCCCACCGCTGCCACCATTTGTTGGGTTTTCACTTTCTCTTTTTCTGCTGGTGTGGCCAATTTAATTTCAAGCAAAATTTCAGTAAAAACACCCCCCAAAAAATGCCAAGTTCTAAATCATCAGGTATATTGCTTTCTTTATAAAGTTCTTTTATAAACAACAAATATACAGTTGTATACTATTTTATGTACATGGCTAGTTCCCAAGCTCTAGTCACTCTTTGCCTGATCTCTCCCACATCTATCCCTCTCTGATCTGTTTCTCTGATTCCTATCCCCCCCCCCCCCCCCTTTTTATACATCCACATCCTTTTACCACTAGGACTAGTTCTGCATGTACTGGACATGTGTCCGCAGATTCTGTACATTTTGGGCTCGCATTAATTCTTGGGGCCCTCAATACTGATAGGCCCAAAATGCTGTGGGGGCCCGCAAATGCCCGATAAGAGGCAATTACTGACCTATTTATATACAAATACTGCAAGACTGTAATTTAATTAAAACCATAACATTATTCTGTGATCCCAATCTTTAATCAAATAGTTGACTGTGTTCTTCTCTGCCAAAGAACTATCTTATACTGAATTTATTTTTATATACTTTAATGTGACAGAAATGAGGAAGCAATATGCTGGTGGGAGTGTGTCTGACGGTCTGGAAATCGAGAGCCTTGGAACCAGAGAACCACTGGGATTATTCAAACAGTGGTTTGAACTGGCCAGCAAAACAAGGAATATTTCTGAAGCTAATGCCATGACTCTTGCCACCGCCACTAGGTGAGTAGTATCCTCATATCCTGTAACTGTTATTAATGCTGCTTTCTTTGATAGGGCGTGAGCTTGTGTGTACCACCCCTGAGTTTGTATCTACCATTGGGAAGCTTTGTCCTTTCTTAAGTTATTCATGACTTGTGCACCATGTGTATGTAAACTAAAGCAAATGACACAGGCAGGGAAATAAAAGAAGTCACAATAAATCGCTACCCACCCTGCAAAATATGTATATTTCATTTGTTAAATCTTTTCGAGGTTATTTACAAAATCCAAAGTATTAAATGTAGTATGCTTAATTGCTTTATTATCTCCTACCTGGCACGCTGGTGGGAGATTATAATTTGCCATATCTGTGTGCACAGTTTTCTTTAAAACTGCTACAGTTACATATTTTTTTTAAACTACTAAGTCCTAATGAATTTTTATGCCCTTCGATATTTAAGCGTCCCGCAAGGGACGCTTGTTTGTGTATGGGAGAGCTTCCGGCTCCGGCGGCTCCGCCGGCTCCGCATTTTGTTTTCCTTATAACTCTGTAACCGTTAGGCGGATTCTTTTCAAATTTGGCAGGTTTAGGCAGTAGCCTTGGGGAATTTTTTTGAATATGCTGCAGTGACATTTCAACCAATCAGAGAGGTCACATGACCAAAAATGTCTTTTTTCGATGGGGAAGCTTGTCCGGATGATAACTTGAAAGGAATTTTATCAATTCACCTGAAACTTGGCAAATACATTCATTCTATTAAAATCTGGAAATCATTAGATTTTGGCATTGATTGGTCAAGAAATGGCCGAGTAATTAATGATTAATTAATCATTACGAATTTTCCAAATAAGGAAAACACAAAAATGCTTATATCTCGAAAACCGTGCTAGATAGAGCGATTTCGACGAAATTTTTGACCCGCAGGGTATCTCTGCGGAGTAGTTTTCCCAATTTTCAAAAAAATTTTCTCTCGCCCAAAATGGCGGCCATTTTGAATTTTCGAAATTTTCGCAAAAATTGCAAAACACAAAAATGCTTATATCTCAAAAACCGTGCTAGATAGAGCAATTTCGACGAAATTTTTGACCCACAGGGTATATCTGCAGAGTAGTTATCCCAATTTTGAAAAAATTTTTGTCTCGCCAAAAATGGCGGCCATTTTGAATTTTCGAATTTTTCGCAAAAATTGCAAAACATAAAAATGCTTATATCTCGAAAACCCTGCTAGATAGAGCGATTTCGACGAAATTTTTGACCCACAGGGTATATCTGCAGAGTAGCCATGCCAATTTTCAAAAAAATTTTGTCTCGCCAAAAATGGCGGCCATTTTGAATTTTCGAATTTTTCGCAAAAATTGCAAAACATAAAAATGCTTATATCTCAAAAACCCTGCTAGATAGAGCGATTTCGACGAAATTTTTGACCCGCAGGGTATCTCTGCAGAGTAGCCATGCCAATTTTCAAACAAAAAATTTCTCGCAAAAAATGGCGGCCATTTTGAATTTTCGAATTTTTCGCAAAATTGCAAAACACAAAAATGCTTATATCTCAAAAACCGTGCTAGATAGAGCGATTTCGACGAAATTTTTGATCCACTGGGTATCTCTGCAGAGTAGCCATGCCAATTTTCAAAAAAATTTTATCTTGCCAAAAATGGCGGCCATTTTGAATTTTCGAATTTTTGCTCAAAAATTGCAAAACACAAAAATGCTAATATTTCGAAAACCATGCTACATAGAGCGATTTCGACGAAATTTTTTATCTTCAGGGTATCTCTGCAGAGCAGCTATCCCAAAGAGCTTTCACATGGTGAAGTTTCAGACCCATAGCTAATTACTCACCTACTCAAAATGAGTAAATGCGAATTATCTCTAAAAGTATTGCAGATAGCCAATTTTTCTCAAATAACTCATTCACCTACTTTTGGGAGAGCTTTCACTCGGTGAAGTTTCAGACCCATAGCTAATTACTCACCTACTCAAAATGAGTAAATGCGAATTATCTCTAAAAGTATTGCAGATAGTCAATTTTTGTCAAATTAATCATTCACCTACTTTTGGGAGAGCTTTCACTCGGTGAAGTTTCAGACCCATAGCTAATTACTCACCTACTCAAAATGAGTAAATGCGAATTATCTCTAAAAGTATTGCAGATAGCCAATTTTTCTCAAATAACTCATTCACCTACTTTTGGGAGAGCTTTCACTTGGTGAAGTTTCAGACCCATAGCTAATTACTCACCTACTCAAAATGAGTAAATGCGAATTATCTCTAAAAGTATTGCAGATAGCCAGTTTTTCTCAAATTAATCATTCACCTACTTTTGGGAGAGCTTTCACTCGGTGAAGTTTCAGACCCATAGCTAATTACTCACCTACTCAAAATGAGTAAATGCGAATTATCTCTAAAAGTATTGCAGATAGCCAGTTTTTCTCAAATAACTCATTCACCTACTTTTGGGAGAGCTTTCACTCGGTGAAGTTTCAGACCCATAGCTAATTACTCACCTACTCAAAATGAGTAAATGCGAATTATCTCTAAAAGTATTGCAGATAGCCAATTTTTCTCAAATTAATCATTCACCTTCTTTTGGGAGAGCTTTCACTTGGTGAAGTTTCAGACCCATAGCTAATTACTCATCTACTCAAAATGAGTAAATGCGAATTATCTCTAAAAGTATTGCAGATAGCCAATTTTTCTCAAATAACTCATTCACCTACTTTTGGGAGAGCTTTCACTTGGTGAAGTTTCAGACCCATAGCTAATTACTCACCTACTCAAAATGAGTAAATGCGAATTATCTCTAAAAGTATTGCAGATAGCCAGTTTTTCTCAAATTAATCATTCACCTACTTTTGGGAGAGCTTTCACTCGGTGAAGTTTCAGACCCATAGATAATTATTCACCTACTCAAAATGAGTAAATGTGAATTATCTCTTAATAGTATTGTAGATAGCCAATTTTTCTCAAATAACTCATTCACCTACTTTTGGAAGACCTTTCACACACGAAAATGAAAAATTGTGAATATCTCGGAAAAGCTATTTATTCTGCTTTAATGCTCGGCGGGAGATACACACCACGGCAGTGGTCTTGACAAAAATTTTTGTCTCCCCAAAATGGTGGCCATTTTGAATTTTCAAAGTTTTTGCAAAACACAAAAATGCTTATATCTCGAAAACCGTGCTATATGGAGTGAACTCAACAAAATTTTGGACCTGCTGGGTATCTCTGCAGAATAGCCATGCCAATTTTCAAAATATTTTTGTCTTGCCAAATACAGCGGACATTTTTAATTTTTTTATTTTTTGCAAAACACAAAAATGCTTATATCTTGAAAACCGTGCTAGATAGAGCAGACTGCGCTGACTTTGGTTGCCACAACAGTATAAGGCTAGAAACAAAGCATTTTCTTAATACTTTAGCACTCACCTTTATGTCCTTTTCGGGACGCTTTGTTTTTGCTATGCAAAAACATTATCTTTTTTTTTTGCGAGCGATCCTCTAGTTTTTTTTTGTTTTGTTTTTTTTTTTTGGGGGGGGGGGGGGGGGGGGGGGGTTTGAGAACTTTGGCCTACTTTTGAGTGAGTAATAGCACATTTACCCAATATAATTAAATGGGTTATAACTCTCAAACTATTACATGTACAGTATTTTCTTCAAATACGTTGTTCAGGTACTTTTTCTGCACCTACAACATGGTCAGTAGTTTGGAAATGTATCTCCATAGCTAAGTGAGTAATAGCTACTTTGTCACTTTGTAATGGTAACCATAATGAGTAAATGGCTTATATCTTTAAAAGTATTGCAGCTACACAATTTCTCTCAAATATATTTTTCATCTACGTTTTAGGCTGGTTGCATGTAACCAACCCGCCTATTAGATTGATATGTCCGACGTCCGTCTGTCTGTCTGTCAGTCCGTCCACATTTTCATTTCCGGACTCTAACTCAAAAATGCTTTGTCCAATCCAATTCAAACCTGACAGGGACATACATCACCATCATAGCTAGGTTTGTTTCGAAATTGGTGTAATTCTGTCCGTTCGTTTGTCGATTTTTGGTCCGTCTGTCTGTCCGTCCACATTTTCGTTTCCGGACTCTAACTCAAAAATGCTTTGTCCAATCAAATTCAAACTTGACAGGGACATACATCATCATCGTAGCTAGGTTCCTTTCGAAATTGGTTTTATTCTGTCCGTTTGTTTGTCCGTCAACATTTCCGTTTCTGGACTCTAACTCGAAAATGCTTTGCTCAATTGAATTCAAACTTGACAGGGACATACATCACCATCATAGCTAGGTTCCTCTCGAAATTGGTGTAATCCTGTCTGTTCATTTGTCCGTTTTTTGTCCGTTTGTTTGTCCATCCGTCTGTCTGTCCACATTTTTGTTTCCGGACTCTAATTCAAAAACAGTTTGTCCAGTCGAATTCATACTTGGCAGGGACATAGATCACCATCATAGCTAGGTTCCTTTCAAAATTGGTGTAATTCCGTCCGTTCGTTTGTCCGTTTTTTGTCCGTTTGTCTGTCCTTACGTCTGTCTGTCCATATTTTCTAACTCAAAAAGGGTTTGTCCAATCGAATTCAAATTTGACAGGGAGATAGATCACCATCATAGCTAGTTCCTTTTGAAATTGGTGTAATTCTGTCGGTTTGTTTGTTCGTCAACATTTCCGTTTCCGGACTCTAACTCAAAAATGCTTTGTCCAATCTAATTCAAACTTGACAGGGAAGTACATCACCATCATAGCTAAGTTGCTTTCGAAATTGGTGTAATTCTGTCCTTTCATTTGTCCGTTTATAACATAGATACAATTCTGTAACCTAGATTACAAGTTTTACATTTCTTAGCACGTCTAACACATTCACCTTAACTGGGTAACCTAACATTTCTTTCCTTGTTATTTCTAAATGTAATTACAGCAGTAACCTTATTGCTGCCTGCGCAACTCACCTTTTGGGGCATCTTTGACCCTCTTGTTAGTCTACTAATTAATGCTGTCATCTTGCTATTGAAAAATTTTGTTTTAATACATGAAAGAGGAAAGACCCATTATACCAAACAGATGACATAATGAGTTGAGAAACACTCAAAGGAATATAATGGCCATATACTGCCACAGATTTACCAAATTGAACATACGGTACAAATATTACATATTTCACTATAATTCACTTTACCAATTTTGACAAATTGAGTGTAAAACTAGTTCACACATTGAAATTTGAAATTACAAATTAAAATCAGGTACTTAAATGCTTGTATATACTTTACATTGTCCTGTTCTGTGGCAATTACCAGATTAATACACTCTGTATTTGCAGAGATGGGAGGCCTTCAGCCAGAGTTGTGTTGTTGAAGTCTTTCAGTGAGAGAGGATTCGTTTGGTATACTAATTACACCAGTCGGAAAGGAAAAGAACTGGTAAATCAGATTTTATGTCAGGATATATGATGTTGAGAGTAAGTGGTTCTAAATGTAAATTGTAATTTCCACCATTCTAACTGTATCCCCTGATGAAAGTGTGGGGATAAACTCGATTCAGGTCTGTCATGCTGCCACTGCAGAAATATCCTTGTGTATGCATTATAACACAAAGGCATCAAACTTTTCTTCTGAAACTTGGTGCACATGTTAAGGATGGTCTGAGGAACAATCCTAGTTAAGCGTCCCGCAAGGGACGCTTGTTTGTGTATGGGAGACCTTCAGGCTCCGCCGGCTCCGCATTTTGTTATCTCCCGCTGGCCGATAGGCCTGGTACAGGAGATTATAAAATGCCCTCTGTCCGTGCGTGCGTGCGTCCGTTCGTCACGTTTTTACAAATTAAAGCCTTTCTATCTCTAAAACTATTATAGCTAGAGCTTCCAAATTTGCAGGATACATTCATCATTGGAAAAACTTGCCAGGGAATCTTTTTCTCCTGATTCTGAAAAACAAGATGGCTGCCACGGGTGTTAACAAGATGGCTGCCGTGGATTTTTTTTCTACTTTGAGTAAAGGACTCATAGCTCAAAAAGTATTGCAGTTACAGTTTTTTAGGGTATTGTTTTCACCCATGGTGTCCGGATGGGCGGGCGTCCGGGCGGGCGGGGGGCGGGTGGGCGGGCGGCGGGAAATAGTTTGTCCGGGCTGTATCTCAGAAACCGTAAGGTGTAGGAAGTTGATACTTGGTAGGGACATTGGTTAGGGGGTGTAGGTGTGCAACGTCATGGTCTGACCTTGATTTGACCTTTGACCTTGCCGTAGTGACCTTGACCTATAATATGTTGTCCGGGCTATATCTCGGAAACTGTAAGGCTTGGGAAGTTGATATTTGGTAGGGACATTGGTTAGGGGGTGTAGGTGTGCAACGTCATGGTGTGACCTTGATTTGATGTTTGACCTTGCCGTAGTGACCTTGACCTATAAAATGTTGTCCGGGCTATATCTCAGAAACTGTAAGGTGTAGGAAGTTGATACGTGGTATGGATATTGGTTAGGGGGTGTAGGTGTGCAACGTCATGGTGTGACCTTGATTTGACCTTTGACCTTGCCGTAGTGGCCTTGACCTATAAAATTTTGTCGGGCTATATCTCAGAAACCGTAAGGTGTAGGAAGTTGATACTTGGTAGGGATATTGCTTAGGGGGTGTAGGTGTGCAACGTCATGGTCTGACGTTGATTTGACCTTTGACCTTGCCGTAGTGACCTTGACCTATAAAATGTTGTCTGGGCTATATCTCAGAAACCGTAAGGTGTAGGAAGTTGATACTTGGTAGGGATATTGATTAGGGGGTGTAGGTGTGAAACGTCATGCTCTGACCTTGATTTGACCTTTAACCTTGCCGTGGTGACCTTGACCTATAAAATATTGTCCGGGCTTTATCTCGGAAACTGTTAGGTGCAGGAAGTTGATATTTGGTAGAGACATTGGCTAGGGGGTGTAGGTGTGCAGCATCGTGGTGTGACCTTGATTTGACCTTTGACCTTGCCATAGTGACCTTGACCTATAAAGTCGTCAGGGCTGTATCTCGGAAACCGTAAGGTCTAGGAAGTTGATACTTGGTAGGGACATTGGTTATTGGCTATAGGTGTGTATTATCATGGTGTGACCTTAATTTGACCTTTTACCTTGCCGTAGTGACCTTGACCTTTAAAATCTTGTTGCACCTTTGGGTCTGTCTTTTGATGCAGATTAAGCAAAAGTCATATTAGAATTTATTAAGAATTTTACTTTCATAACTTCCCATTGTAAGAGATAGAATTTCATCAAGTGAAAGTCAAGATTTTACTCCAACACCACACATAAGCATTCATTAAATGTATTACCACTTCTGTATGCATGGTAATATTCAAACCATCTAAACCATAATTCGGAAATGCAGATGTATATAAAGAGTGTTGAATTTTAGTTTACTGATTAATGCTGTCATCTTGTCATTGAATTATCTTGTTTTAATACTTCATCTTTTTCGCATTATCTTTCTTTTAAACATTATTTCTCCATTTAAACATTGTTTGGACCTTTATATAACTGACAGTGTTCTGAAAGTATCCTGAAGTTTGTACTGGTACAGTACTTCTATATCTCATGGTGTTGAAAATATTTCCCAAGGCTGTGGGGTACGGGCATCTCTGATGCTATTTTTCATGAAATATGTTGTTCGGCTACTTTGTCCTTAGCTATAAGATGGTACATAGTTTGGGGTCTATTGCATGCCATAAGTGAGTAATAGCTATTTTCTCATTTGTAGCTAAATAACAGAAGAAGTAAATGTCAAATATCTTCAAAAGTATTAAAGTTAGGGAAATCTTTTCAAATATGTTGTACATCTACTTTTTGGTAAGCTATCACATAGTAAAGTTTCAGACCTGTTGCACCTTGGATAGCTGAGTAATAGCTACTTTGAAATTCTGACTGTTGAGTAAAGCCATTGTAACTCCAAAACTATTGCAGTTAGAGTATTTTCCTGAAATATGTTGTTCAGCTACTTTGTCCTTAGCTATAACATGGTACATAGTTTAGGGTTCTATTGCATGCCATAAGTGAGTAATAGCCATTTTGTTATTTGTAGCAAAATAATGAAAGAGGTAAAATGTGAAATATCTTCAAAAGTGTTAAAGTTAGGCTAATCTTTCCAGATATGTTGTTCATCTGTCTGAAAGGGTAAAAGGAAGAAATGATTCAATTTTTGGAGTGATCCGGATCACTCTCTGGATCTTCTGGATCCATGAAATGTAATTTTTAAAGACAGATAACTCAAAAACTTATTGACGGATTTCAATGAAATTTTCGGGATATGTCTGAAAAGGAAGAAATGATACAATTTTGGGATTGATCCATTGATGGGGTCCATGAAATGTAAATTTTAAAGACAGATAACTCAAAAACTTACTTACGGATTTCGATGAAATTTTGAGGACATGTATTAAATGGTAAAAGGAACAGATGATTCAATTTTGGGAGTGATCCGGATCACTATCTGGATCTGCTGGATCCATGAAATGTAATTTTTAAAGACAGATAACTCAAAAACATACGCAACGATTTCAATGAAATTTTGAGGATATGTATTAAATGGTAAAAAGAAGAGATGATTCAGTTTTGGGAGTGATCCGGATCACTCTCTATGAAATGTAATTTTTAAAGGAAAAAACCCTCACAAAAAGAGCACTCAGGAAAAAAAGCACTCAAATGTCTCCTGTGAGCAAAACCCCTTTCATGGAGGTTTTTTCCCCCAGGGAGGTTTTCCTGAGAGCTCTTTTTGTGAGGTTTTTTTCATGGATTCTGTACATATTGTCATAGCTCTTTGGATGGCGGAGTAACAGCTACTAAAATGAGCACATGCCTTTTTATGTTTAAAAATATTGAAATCAAACATTAAACTGCCTCTTGCTTGTTGTCACTTCTACATGTGCCTCCATCTCACAAGAAAATTTATATTCCACATTGAATCCGGGAAAAAATGCCTCCTGGAAAAAATGCCTCCCTATTTTTTGGCGACTAGGAAAAAAATGCTTGTTATCTCCTGATACGGGAGATTATAAAATACCCTGTGTCCGTGCGTGTGTGCGTCCGTTCGTCATGTTTTTACAAAAGCCTTTCTATCTCTTAAAATATTATAGCTAGAGCTTCCAAATTTGCAGGATAAATTCATCAATTCATTCTTTTTCGGCTGATTCGGAAAAACAAGATGGCCACCTGGGTGTTTCAGGTGTTCTGCCATGGGTTTTTTTTTGTTGATTTACATGGCTGCCATAAGTGTGTAGTTGCACTTTTATACAGCCTAAAAATAGCCTGCTTGGTATTTTTCAGACCTAGGTCCATAGCTAAGTGAGTAATAGCAATGGTGGCTACTTTCAGTAAAGTGCCCATAACTCCAAAACGACTGCATTTAGAGCATTTCTGTAAAATATGTTGTTCAGCTACTTTCTCCATGCCTACAAGATGGTACCATTTTTAGGGGTCTATCTCGATAGCTAAGTGAGTAATAGCTATTTTCTGTTTTTAACAATGACCAAAATGAGTACGTTGCTTTTATCTTTGTAACTGTTACTTACAATATTGGTCTCAAATATGTTGTTGAACAACTCCTTCATGTACTATATCATGGTGAGGTTTCCAAGGTGTAGCACCATAACTAGCTGAGTGATAGCTACACTAAGTTTAACATTTGACCATTCAGCAAGTCACTTATAACTCAAAAACTATTGAATATTGAGGATTTTTGTCAAATATGTTGTTTATCTACTTTTTGATGTACTGTGCCGTGGTGAATTTTCAGAGCTGTAAGTCCATAGCTAACTGAGTAATAGCTACTTTTAAATTTCTTAATTTCAACATTGAATAAATCACTTGTACCTCCAAAACTATTGAATTTAGGGAATTATTGTCAAATATGTTAATCGGTTACTTTTTAATGTTCTGTGTCGTGGAAAAGTTTCAGAGCTGTATTTCCATAGCTAACTGAGTAATGGCTACTTTGAATTTCAACAATGAGTAAATCACTTATAACTCCAAAACTATTAAATTTAGAGAATTATTGTCAAATATGTTGTTCACTTACTATTTGATGTTCTGTGTCATGGGAAATTTTCACAGCTGTATCTCCATAGTTACCTGAGTAATAGCTACTTTAATGGTTCTCCATTGAGTAAATCACTTATAACAGCAAAACTGTTGAATTTAAAGGATTTTTCTCAGATATGTTGTTTAGCTACTTTTTTATGTACTGTGTAATGGCAAATTTTGAGACCTGTAAGTCCATAACTAACTGAGTAATAGCTACTTTGATGGTTCTCCATTGAGTAAATCACTTATAACAGCAAAACTATTACATTTACAGGATTTTTGTCAAATATGTTGTTCATGTACTTTTTAATGTTCTGTGTCATGGCAAAGTTTCAGAGCTGTAGGTCCATAGCTAACTGAGTAATGGCTACTTTCATGGTTTTCCATTGAGTAAATCGCTTATCACGGCAAAAGTGTTGAATTTAAAGGATTTTTGTCAAATATGTTGTTCACCTACTTTTTGATGTATTGTGTAATGGCATATTTTGAGACCTGTAGGTCCATAGCTAACTGAGTAATAGCTACTTTGATTTTTGCGGAAAATGAAAAAGTCTTAATATCTCGAAAACTGTAAGAGATACAGCGATTTTGAATGAATTTTTGACCCGCAGGGTAGTACATGAGTATACTATGCAAAAGGGAAAAAATTCAATTTTTGCCACTTTTGGCGGCTATCTTGGATTTTTAGCAGAAAATAAACATTGAAAATATCTTTAAAATGGTAACAGACAGAGCAATTTTGAGCGAATTTTTGACCCACGGCGTAGTACAACAGTATTCTGTGCCTAGGGGAAAAATGTCATCTTGGATTTTAGCGGAAAATGAAAAATTGTGAATATCTCAGAAAAGGTATTTCCTCTCCTTTAATGCTCGGCGGGAGATACACACCGCGGCAGTGGTCTTGTTTTCTTTATAACTCTGTAATCGTTAGGCGGATTCTTTTCAAATGTGGCAGGTTTAGGCAGTAGCCTTGGGGAATTTTTTTGAATATGCTGCAGTGACATTTCAACCAATCAGAGAGGTCACATGACCAAAAATGTCTTGTCCGGATGATAACTTGAAAGGAATTTTATCAATTCACCTGAAACTTGGCAAATACATTCATTCTATTAAAATCATTAGATTTTGGCATTGATTGGTTAAGAAATGGCCGAGTAATTAATGATTAGTTAATCATTATGAATTTTCCAAATAAGGAAAACACAAAAATGCTTATATCTCGAAAACCGTGCTAGATAGAGCGATTTCGACGAAATTTTTGAACCACAGGGTATCTTTGCAGAGTAGTTATCCTAATTTTCAAAAAAAAATTTCTCTCGCCAAAAATGGTGGCCATTTTGAATTTTCGAATTTTTCGCAAAAATTTCAAAACAAAAATGGTTGTATCTCGAAAATTGTACTAGATAGAGCGACCCGCAGGGTATGTCTGCAGAGTAGCGATGCCTATTTTCAAAAAAATTTTGTCTCGCCAAAAATGGCGGCCATTCTTAATTTTCGAATTTTTCGCAAAATTTGCAAAACATAAAAATGCTTATATCTCGAAAACCCTGCTAGATAGAGCGATTTCGACGAAATTTTTGACCCTCAGGGTATCTCTGCAGAGTAGCCATGCCAATTTTCAAAAAAATTTTGTCGCGCAAAAAATGGCCGCCATTTGGAATTTTTGAATTTTTTGCAAAACACAAAAATGCTAATATCTCGAAAACCATGCTATATAGAGCGATTTCGACAAAATTTTTGATCTTCAGGGTATCTCTGCAGAGCAGCTATCCCAAAGAGCTTTCACTCAGTGAAGTTTCAGACCCGTAGCTAATTATTCACCTACTCAAAATGAGTAAATGCTAATTGTATCCCCGACGCGAAGCGGGGATACTATGGATTCATCATCGTTGTCGTCCGCGCCCTCGTCCACGTCCGCAGAGATTTCTTGTTAGCGACCTACAGTCCACATTTTTTTCCGGATTTCTTTCATATTTGGCAGGTGGCTTGATATGGTAGAGGACTCGCCACCCTATCTTTTTGGTAGGCTTTATGTCTAAATTAGGCCTGTGGTAGACAAAAATGTCTAAAATGTGGAATATTGCTTGTTAGCAACCTACAGTCCACATTTCTTTCCAGATTTCTTTCATATTTGGCAGGTGGCTTGGTATGCGAGAGGACTCGCCACCCTATCTTTTTGGTAGGCTTTATGTCTAAATTAGGCCTGTGGTAGACAAAAATGTCTAAAATGCATTAAAAGTCATGAAATCATGCACTAAATCACTTATAACTTGAAAAGTGTTGCATTTAGAGCATTTTGTTAAAATATGTTAGTCAGCTACTTTTTTCATAGCTATAACATGGTGAGTAACTTGGGTGTCTGTCTCAATAGCTAAGTGAGTAATAGCTACTTTTGGGCTTTTCAGTAACTTCCATCATGAGTAAAATCACTTATAACTTGAAAACTATTGCATTTACACAATTTTGTATAAATATGTTATTCAGCTACTTTTGGGTCAGCTATAACATAGTAAAATTTCAGACCTGTAGCTCATGGCATAGCTGAGTAATAGCTACTTTTAGGTTATCACTGTTGAGTAAATTACTTATAACTTCAAAAGTATTACATTTAGAGTATTTTGTTTCAATATGTTATTCACCTAATTTTGGGTCAGCTATAACATAGAAAAAATTCAGACATGTAGCTCATTGCATAGCTGAGTAATAGCTACTTTGAGGTTATCACTGTTGAGTAAATTAGTTATAACGTGAAAACTATTACATTTACAGTATTTTGTTTAAATATGTTATTCACATAATTTTTGGTCAGCTATAACAGAGTGAAATTGCAGACCTCTATGTCATGGCATAGCTTACCAATATCTACTTTCAGGTTCTCACTGTTGAGTAAATCATTGTATCCACTGGATAGCCGCAGTGTGTAGAGAGATTTCACCATTACCGCTCTAACGAAAAAAAATATTATAGCTAGCCTACTCAAGTTTGCAAGGTATATTAGAGGGTGCACCACAGTATTCTTTTGGTAGGCTTTATGTCTAAATTAGGCCTGTGGCTAAATTACTTGCCTACTAAAAATGAGTAATTCTGCATTTTCTCTAAAAGTATTGCAGATAGCAAATTTTTCTTAAATAACTCATTCATCTACTTTTGGGAGAGCTTTCACATGCTGAAGTTCCAGACCTGTAGGTAATTACTCACCTACTCAAAATGAGTAAATGCGAATTATCTCTAAAAGTATTGCAGATAGCCAATTTCTTTCAAATAAATCATTCACCTACTTTTGGGAGAGCTTTCACTTGGTGAAGTTTCAGACCTGTAGGTAATTACTCACCTACTCAAAATGAGCAAATGATGCAAATTATCTCTAAAAGTATTGCAGATAGCCAATTTTTGTCAAATAACTCATTCACCTATTTTTGGGAGACCTTTCACTTGGTGAAGTTTCAGACCTGTAGCTAATTATTCACCTACTCAAAATGAGTAAATGCTAATTATCTCTAAAAGTATTGCAGATATTCAATTCTTATCAAATAACTCATCCATCTACTTTTGGGAGAGCTTTCACATGGTGAAGTTCCAGACCCGTAGGTAATTACTCACCTACTGAAAATGAGTAAATTCGAATTATCTCTAGAATTATTGCAGATAGCCAGTATTTCTCAAATAACTCATTAATATGAAAACAACTTATAGGAAGTCATGGGCTGCAAATCTTTTCATGTGGTCAGATTTCACCTTGGGCCCCTCCTGCTTATTATTGGTCCTAGAGGTTTGCAATGTGAAAACGACTTATAGGAAATCATGGGCTGCGAATCTTTTGATGTGGTCAGACTTCACCTTGGGCCCCTGCTACAGGGTCAAATAAGGGTAGCCAAACTTAAAAGTGCTTTCAGCTTGCTTATTAACGAAAAATGCTGTTTATCTTCTAAACTATGTTAGTTGGCCTTTGTCGGTGGATACATCCAGCATCTGGCCACAGATGCATCCTTAGTCTAGTTATCTCTGAAACTATTGCGGATACCCAATTTTTATCAAATAACTCCTCTACTTTTGGGAGAGCTTTCACTTGGTGAAGTTTCAGACGCGTAGATAATTACTCACCTACTCAAAATGAGTAAATGCGAATTATCTCTTAAAAGTATTGCAGATAGCCAATTTTTCTCAAATAACTCATTCATCTACTTTTGGAAGAGCTTTCACTCGGTGAAGTTTCAGACCCATAGCTAATTACTCACCTACTCAAAATGAGTAAATACGAGTTACCTCTAAAAGTATTGCAGATAGCCAATTTTTCTCAAATAACTCATTCACCTACTTTTGGGAGAGCTTTCACTCAGTGAAGTTTCAGACCCATAGCTAATTACTCACCTACTCAAAATGAGTAAATGCTAATTATCTCAAAAACTATTGCGGATACCCAATTTTTGTCAAATAACTCATTCATGTACTTTTTGGAGAGCTTTCACAATGTGAAGTTTCAGACCCGTAGATAATTACTCACCTACTCAAAATGAGTAAATGCGAATTATCTTTAAAAGTATTGCAGATAGCCAATTTTTCTCAAATAACTCATTCACCTACTTTTGGGAGAGCTTTCACTCTGTGAAGTTTCAGACCCATAGCTAATTATTCACCTACTCAAAATGAGTAAATGCTAATTATCTGTAAAAGTATTGCAGATAGCCAATTTTTCTCAAATAACTCATTCATCTACTTTTGGAAGAGCTTTCACAATGTGAAGTTTCAGACCCATAGCTCATTACTCACCTACTCAAAATGAGTAAATGCAAATTATCTGTAAAAGTATTGCGGATACCCAATTTTTATCAAATACTCATTCATCTACTTGTGGGAGAGCTTTCACATGGTGAAGTTTCAGACCCATAGCTAATTACTCGCCTACTCAAAATGAGTAAATGCGAATTATCTCTAAAAGTATTGCGGATACCCAATTTTTATCAAATAACTCATTCATCTACTTTTGAGAGAACTTTCACTTGATGAAGTTCCAGACCCGTAGGTAATTACTCACCTACTCAAATGAGTAAATGTGAATTATCTCTTAATAGTATTGCAGATAGCCAATTTTTCTCAAATAACTCATTCACCTACTTTTGGAAGAGCTTTCACACACGAAAATGATAAATTGTGAATATCTCGGAAAAGCTATTTCTTTTCCTTTAATGCTCGGCGGGAGGGAGATACACACCGCGGCAGTGGTCTTGTCAAAAATTTTTGTCTCCCCAAAAATGGTGGCCATTTTGAATTTTTAAAGTTTTTGCAAAACACAAAAATGCTTATATCTCAAAAACCGTACTAGATGGAGCGAACTCAACAAAATTTTTGACCTGCTGGGTATCTCTGCAGAGTAGCCATGCCAATTTTCAAAATATTTTTGTCTCGTCAAATATAGCGGACATTTTGAATTTTCGAATTTTTTGCAAAACACAAAAATGCTTATATCTTGAAAACCATGCTAGATAGAGCAGACTGCGCTGACTTTGGTTGCCACAACAGTATAAGGCTAGAAACGAAGCATTTTCTTAATACTTTAGCACTCACCTTTATATCCTTTTCGGGACACTTTGTTTTTCTTATGCAAAAACATTATCTTTTTTTTTGCGAGCGATCCTCTAGTTTTAGTTTACATTTAATTACATATATAAGTTGTCCAAAAAACATTATAAAAGACTCATCATTCTAAAAATTGACCTTTATTTGTAGAATTCTACTTTACATTGAAATGAAAACTGAACTGGATGTCTAGATACTAATGTGGGCAAGATGTCAACTTAGCTAGATATGTAAAATAGTTAATTATACTATAATTTATTGACAGGAATTTTCCTAATAGTGGTTATTATGTCCACCCCACTGGGGGGTGGACATATTATTTTTGCTTTTTCCGCCGTCCGCCGTCCCACTTGGTTTCCAGACATTTTAGGCAACAGTTCTTATCCTATCTTTACCAAATTTGGCATGCAGGTTTATTGGGTTAATAGCTTGTATGGGATTGCTTTTGGTGATGATAGCTCTATAGCTAACTGAGTAATAGCTACTTTGCTACTTTTGAGTAGCTCTTTGGTTTCCAGACATTTTAAGGAATGCTATTAAGCCTAGCTTTCTGAAATTTGGTGTGGAGGTTCATTGGGTTAATAGCTTGTATGGGATTGCTTTTGGGGGGAATTGCTTCATAGATGAGTGAGTAATTAATTAAATAAATGAGTAATTAGCTATTTTGAATACTGAAAAAGGCAAATGTGCTCATATCTCCTAAACCGTGCCAGATAGAGCGATTTCGTCAAAATTTTCTACCCACAGGGTATCTAAGGAATGTACTCTTTGCAATTTTCCAAAAATTTTCCCCTCCCCAAAAATGGCGGCCATTTTGAATTTTCGAATTTTTGCCAAAAATGGCAAAACACAAATTTGCTTCTATCTCCTAAACCGTGCCAGATAGAGCGATTTCGTCGAAATTTTCTACCCACAGGGCATCTAAGAATGTACTCTTTGCAATTTTCAAAAAAATTTCCCCTCCCCAAAAGTGGCGGCCATTTTGAATTTTCGAATTTTTGCCAAAAATGGCAGAACACAAATTTGCTTCTATCTCCTTAACCGTACGAGATAGAGCGATTTCATCGAAATGTTCGACCCACAGGGTATCTAAGGAATGTAATCTTTGCAATTTTCCAAAAATTTTCCCCTCCCCAAAAATGGCGGCCAATTTGAATTTTCGAATTTTTGCCAAAAATGGCAAAACACAAATTTGCTTCTCACTCCTTAACCGTGCGAGACAGAGCGATTTCGCCAAAATTTTCGACCCACAGGGTATCTGAGCATTGTATTCTTGGCAATTTTCCAAAAATTTTCCCCTCCCCAAAAATGGCAGCCATTTTGAATTTTCGAATTTTGCCAAAAATGGCAAAACACAAATTTGCTTCTATCTCGTTAACCGTGCGAGATAGAGCGATTTCGTCAAAATTTTCGACCCACAGGGTATCTAAGGATTGTACTCTTTGCAATTTTCAAAAAATTTTCCCCTCCCCAAAAATGGTGGCCATTTTGAATTTTTGCCAAAAATGGCAAAACACAAATTTGCATCTATCTCCTTAACCGTGCGAGATAGAGCGATTTCGTAGAAATTTTCGACCCACACAGTATCTAAGGAATGCACTCTTTGCAATTTTCAAAAAATTTTCCCCTACCCAAAAATGGCGGCCATTTTGAATTTTCGAATTTTTGCCAAAAATGGCAAAACACAAATTTGCTTCTATCTCCTTAACCGTGCGACATAGAGCGATTTCGTCGAAATTTTCGACCCACAGGTACGAAAGGGATGTACTCTTTGCAATTTCAAAAAATTTTCCCCTCCCCAAAAATGGCGGCCATTTTGAATTTTCGAATTTTTGCCAAAAATGGCAAAACACAAATTTGCTTCTATCTCCTTAACCGTGCGAGATAGAGCGATTTCGTCGAAATTTTCGACCCACAGGGTATCTAAGGAATGTACTCTTTGCAATTTTCCAAAAATTTTCCCCTCCCCAAAAATGGCGGCCATTTTGAATTTCGAATTTTTGCCCAAAATGGCAAAACACAAATTTGCTTCTATCTCCTTAACCGTGCGAGATAGAGCGATTTCGTCGAAATTTTCGATCCACAGGGTATCTAAGGTATGTACTCTTTGCAATTTTCCAAAAATTTTCCCCTCCCCAAAAATGACGGCCATTTTGAATTTTCAAATTTTGGCCAAAAATAGAAAAACAGGAACTTGCTTCTATCTTCTTAACCGTGCGAGATAGAGTGATTTCGTCGAAATTTTCGACCCAACCAATGCAAAAAGGCATGAAGCTGAAATAATTTACATCTACACTAATAAATATTTAAGCATCATTGATATATTTTACAAATGAAACAGGGTCTTGTAAGACTACTGTACAATTTTGGCAAAAGGTTCATGGGGTGGACATTACACATGATAATGTGTGTTCTTCTATGCTATCCTGTTTCTATTCGCATCTACTATCAACAAGGTGTCCTATTTCTAGTTTGGTTGGGGATGCACTAAAATACATCTTTTTTAGAATCCCAGAACTGAAAAAAAGCGGAGGGGAAGCGGGGGAGTTTACCAAAAAGGGGTGTTTATACAACTAAATATGTTACATGCAAAAGAATTAAATACAAACAAGCAATCAGTTCCTGTGAACGGCTCTGTCAGCTGACTGTGTGTTTTGATTTTCAGAGTAGAAGTGAAAGAAGTTTTCGAGTTACAACTGATTTACTCAACAAAGGGAACCTAAAAGTAGCTTTTGCTCAGCTATGCAAAAAGGGCTGCAATTTTACTGTGGTATAGCTGACTCAAAATAGGTTAATAACACATTTAAAGAAAATGCTGTAAATGCAATAGTTATCAAGTTACAACTGATTTACCCAACAGTGATAACTTCAAAGTAGCTATTACACAGCTATGAAATGAGCTACAGGTCTGAAATTTTACTATGTTATAGCTGACCCAAAAGTAGGTGAACGATACATTTAAACAAAATACTGTAAATGCAATAGTTTTCAAGTTACAACTGATTTACTCAAAAGTGAGAACCTAAAAATAGCTATTACTCAGCTATGCCAGCTCAGCTATGCCGCCCCCGACCATTAATGTAGATTGTCACTTTTTTAACCCCAGCCTTTATAGTCATCCCCTGCACTGTCCGGGCGGCAGCAGGGGGCATATAGCTGGTGGGTGTTCCACAGCCTTAACCCTTTCGCGGATTTCCACCATATTTTCAGGGTATGCTCACCCCAAGAGGATCTAGAGCCGATTAGGTTTTGGGGTATCCGGTAACAACTGTTGCCATGGCAACACTTTTAAGATTTTGGGGCTTAAAAACTGGGTATTCCACAGCCTTATCCCATATACAGATTTTCACAAAATTTTCGGTGTTTGTTTATTCCAAGATGATCTAGAGCTGATTAGGTTTTGGGTATCTGGCAACAACTGTTGACGTGGCAACACTGAATATTTTTGGGTTTTGACATTTGTGGGTGTTCCACAGCCTAAATCAATGGATTGATTTTCAACAAATTTTCAGGATATGTTAACCAAAACAGGATGTAGAGCTGTTTAGGTTTTGGAGTGTATCTGGCAACACGTGTTGCGATGGTAATGTTTTAAATACTTTTCGGTCTTAAACATGTTATTTGAAAAAATGACGCTATTAAACCAATGTTACTAAAGTTGCATTTTTATCCCCTGCTGGCCAATGCCGGGGTTGGGAGATTATGAAACACCTTCTGTACATGCATGTATGCATGTGCGTGTGTGTTTGTCACATTTTTACATCAACCTTTATATCTCATTCATTTATGAAGATATCTTCACCAAATTTGCAGAAAATGTTTATGGCTGTGAAAACATGCCTGTAAAAATTTTGTACTCATTTTTAAAAAAAACATGGCCGCCATAGCCAGTTGTTCAAAATCATTGATATGTTCTAAAATTTAATTGGTTATAAATGGTTCTAGGGCTTCAAAATATGAAAACAACTTGTAAGAAATTATTATCTCCCGCCGGGCTTTAGCCCGGGAGGGAGATTATGAAATGATGCCTGTGTGTTCATGCGTGCGTGCGTGCGTGTGTGCGTGCATTAGTTAGTCACGCAGATTTCTCCAAAACTACTGCAGCTACAGATTTTTTGTAAATTAATAGTCCCAATGAATTTTCATGCCCTTGAAAATTTTTTTGGTTTTATGGACTTAGGCCTAAAGATAAGTGAGTAATAGCAATCATAGCTACTTGGAGTAAAGGGCTCATAACTCAAAAACTATTGCAGATACAACTTTTTCTTGAAATATGTTGTTCAGCTACTTTGTCCTTAGCTATAAGATGGTACATAGTTTGGGGTTCTATTACATGCCATAAGTCAGTAATAGCTACTTTCTCATTTGTAGCTAAATAACAAAAGAAGTAAATGCCAAATATCTTCAAAAGTATTAAAGTTACGGAAATCTTTTCAAATATGTTATCCATCTACTTTTTGGTAAGCTATCACATAGTAAAGTTTCAGACCTGTTGCACCTTCGATAGCTGAGTAATAGCTACTTTGAAATTCTGACTGTTGAGTAAAGCCATTGTAACTCCAAAACTATTGCAGTTAGAGGGTTTTCCTAAAATATGTTGTTCAGCTACTCTTTCCTTAGCTGTAAGATGGTACATAGTTTAGAGTTCTGTTGCATGCTATAAGTGAGTAATAGCTATTTTCTCATTTGTAGCTAAATAACAGAAGGAGTAAATGTCAAATATCTTTAAAAGTATTACAGTTAGGGAAATCTTTTCTAATATGTTGTCCATCTACTTTTTGGTAAGCTATCACATAGTAAAGTTTCAGACCTCTTGCACCTTGGATAGCTGAGTAATAGCTACTTTGAAATTCTGACTGTTGAGTAAAGCCATTGTAACTCCAAAACTATTGCAGTTAGAGTGTTTTCCTAAAATATGTTGTTCAGCTACTTTGTCCTTAGCTATAATGGTACATAGTTTGGGGTTCTATTACATGCCATAAGTGAGTAATAGCTACTTTCTCATTTGTAGCTAAATAACAAAAGGAGTAAATGTCAAATATCTTCAAAAGTATTAAAGTTAGGGAAATCTTTTCAAATATGTTATCATCTACTTTTTGGTAAGCTATCACATAGTAAAGTTTCAGACCTGTTGCACCTTGGATAGCTGAGTAATAGCTACTTTGAAATTCTGACTGTTCAGTAAAGCCATTGTAACTCCAAAACTATTGCTGTTAGACTGTTTTCCTTAAATATGTTGTTCAGCTACTTTGTCCTTAGCTATAAGATGGTACATAGTTTGGGGTTCTATTGCATACCATAAGTGAGTAATAGCTACTTTCTCATTTGTAGCTAAATAACAGAAGGAGTAAATGTCAAATATCTTCAAAAGTATTAAAGTTAGGGAAATCTTTTCAAATATGTTATCCATCTACTTTTTGGTAAGCTATCACATAGTAAAGTTTCAAATTTCAAAGTTTACAACTTTTGGTGGCCATCTTGAATTTTTGCGGAAAATGAAAAATGGCAAATATCTCTGAAACTGTCAGAGAAAGAGCGATTTCGAGCAAGTTTTGGACCCGCAGTGTAGTAGAAGGGTATTCTGTTGAAACATGAAAGTTTTCAATTTCACATGGTGAAGTTTCAGACCCATAGCTAATTACTCACCTACTCAAAATGAGTAAATGCTAATTATCTCTAAAAGTATTGCAGAGAGCCAATTTTTCTCAAATAACTCATTCACCTACTTTTGGGAGAGCTTTCACTTGGTGAAGTTTCAGACCCATAGCTAATTACTCACCTACTCAAAATGAGTAAATGTGAATTGTATCTAAAAGTACTGCAGATAGCCAATTTTTCTCAAATAACTCATTCACCTACTTTTGGGAGAGCTTTCACTTGGTGAAGTTTCAGGCACGTAGCTAATTACTCACCTACTCAAAATGAGTAAATGCTAATTATCTCTAAAAGTATTGCAGATAGCCAATTTTTCTCAAATAACTCATTCACCAACTTTTGAAAGAGCTTTCACATGGTGAAGTTTCAGACCCGTAGCTAATTACTCACTTACTCAAAATGAGTAAATGTGAATTATCTCTAAAAGTATTGCAGATAGCCAATTTTTCTCAAATAACTCATTCACCTACTTTTGGGAGAGCTTTCACTTGGTTAAGTTTCAGACCCGTAGCTAATTACTCACCTACTCAAAATGAGTAAATTTGAATTATCTCTAGAAGTATTGCAGATAGCCAATTTTTCTCAAATGACTGATTTACCTACTTTGGGAAGAGCTTTCAGTTGGTGAAGTTTTAGACCCATAGCTAATTACTCACCTACTCAAAATGAGTAAATGCAAATTATCTCTAAAAGTACTGCAGATAGCCAATTTTTCTGAAATAACTCATTCACCTACTTTTGGAAGAGCTTTCACATGGTGAAGTTTTAGACCCATAACTAATTACTCACCTACTGAAAATGAGTAAATGCGAATTATATCTAAAAGTACTGCAGATAGCCAATTTTTCTCAAATAACTCATTCACCTACCTTTGGGAGAGCTTTCACTTGGTGAAGTTTCAGACCCATAGCTAATTAATCACCTACTCAAAATGAGTAAGTGTGAATTATCTCTAAAGGTATTGCAGATAGCCAATTTTTCTCAAATAACTCATTCACCTACTTTTGGGAGAGCTTTCACATGGTGAAGTTTTAGACCCATAGCTAATTACTCACCTACTCAAAATGAGTAAATGCTAATTATATGTAAAAGTACTGCAGATAGCCATTTTTTCTCAAATAACTCATTCATCTACTTTTGGGAGAGCTTTCACTTGGTGAAGTTTCAGACCCATAGCTAATTACTCACCTACTCAAAATGAGTAAATGCTAATTATCTCTAAAAGTATTGCACAGAGCCAATTTTTCTCAAATAACTCATTCACCTACTTTGGGAAGAGCTTTCACTTGGTGAAGTTTCAGACCCATAGCTAATTACTCACCTACTCAAAATGAGTAAATGTGAATTATATCTAAAAGTACTGCAGATAGCCCATTTTTCTCAAATAACTCATTCACCTACTTTTGGGAGAGCTTTCACTTGGTGAAGTTTCAGGCACGTAGCTAATTACTCACCTACTCAAAATGAGTAAATGCTAATTATCTCTAAAAGTATTGCAGATAGCCAATTTTTCTCAAATAACTCATTCACCAACTTTTGAAAGAGCTTTCACATGGTGAAGTTTCAGACCCGTAGCTAATTACTCACTTACTCAAAATGAGTAAATGTGAATTATCTCTAAAAGTATTGCAGATAGCCAATTTTTCTCAAATAACTCATTCACCTACTTTTGGGAGAGCTTTCACTTGGTTAAGTTTCAGACCCGTAGCTAATTACTCACCTACTCAAAATGAGTAAATTTGAATTATCTCTAAAAGTATTGCAGATAGCCAATTTTTCTCAAATGACTGATTCACCTACTTTGGGAAGAGCTTTCAGTTGGTGAAGTTTTAGACCCATAGCTAATTACTCACCTACTCAAAATGAGTAAATGCGAATTATCTCTAAAAGTACTGCAGATAGCCAATTTTTCTTAAATAACTCATTCACCTACTTTTGGAAGAGCTTTCAGTTGATGAAGTTTCAGACCCATAGCTAATTATTCACCTACTCAAAATGAGTAAATGCGAATTATCTCCAAAAGTACTGCAGATAGCCAATTTTTCTCAAATAACTCATTCACCTACTTTTGAAAGAACTTCCACATGGTGAAGTTTCAGACCCATAGCTAATTACTCACCTACTCAAAATGAGTAAATGTGAATTATCTCTAAAAGTACTGCAGATAGCCAATTTTTCTCAAATAACTCATTCACCTACTTTTGGGAGAGCTTTCACTTGGTGAAGTTTCAGGCACGTAACTAATTACTCACCTACTCAAAATGAGTAAATGCGAATTATCTCTAAAAGTACTGCAGATAGCCAATTTTTCTTAAATAACTCATTCACCTACTTTTGGAAGAGCTTTCAGTTGGTGAAGTTTCAGACCCATAGCTAATTATTCACCTACTCAAAATGAGTAAATGCGAATTATCTCCAAAAGTACTGCAGATAGCCAATTTTTCTCAAATAACTCATTCACCTACTTTTGGAAGAACTTCCACATGGTGAAGTTTCAGACCCATAGCTAATTACTCACCTACTCAAAATGAGTAAATGTGAATTATCTCTAAAAGTACTGCAGATAGCCAATTTTTCTCAAATAACTCATTCACCTACTTTTGGGAGAGCTTTCACTTGGTGAAGTTTCAGGCACGTAACTAATTACTCACCTACTCAAAATGAGTAAATGCGAATTATCTCTAAAAGTACTGCAGATAGCCAATTTTTCTTAAATAACTCATTCACCTACTTTTGGAAGAGCTTTCAGTTGGTGAAGTTTCAGACCCATAGCTAATTATTCACCTACTCAAAATGAGTAAATGCGAATTATCTCCAAAAGTACTGCAGATAGCCAATTTTTCTCAAATAACTCATTCACCTACTTTTGGAAGAACTTCCACATGGTGAAGTTTCAGACCCATAGCTAATTACTCACCTACTCAAAATGAGTAAATGTGAATTATCTCTAAAAGTACTGCAGATAGCCAATTTTTCTCAAATAACTCATTCACCTACTTTTGGGAGAGCTTTCAATCTGTGAAGTTTCAGGCACGTAACTAATTACTCACCTACTCAAAATGAGTAAATGCTAATTATCTCTAAAAGTATTGCAGATAGCCAATTTTTCTCAAATAACTCATTCACCTACTTTGGGAATAGCTTTCACTTGATGAAGTTTCAGACCCATAGCTAATTACTCACCTACTCAAAATGAGTAAATACGAATTATCTCTAAAAATACTGCAGATAGCCAATTTTTATCTCCCGCCAGGCTTTAGCCCGGGAGGGAGATTATGAAATGATGCCTGTGTGTGCGTGCGTGCATTAGTTAGTCACGCAGATTTCTCCAAAACTACTGCAGCTACAGATTTTTTGTAAATTAATTGTCCCAATGAATTTTTACGCCCTTGAAAATTTTTTTGGTTTTATGGACTTAGGCCTAAAGATAAGTGAGTATTCCACTATCTTTAGTACATCTTATTTATACGGCGGGAGATAAATGCATGCGTCAGAATGCTTGTTGCCTGTGAATCTTAATATAACAACATTTTGTAGATTCTGTTTACTTCTTACAACTGAAGTTGTTTCAAAGATTTTCCCAAATCACAATGTTGTTGCCCATTTAGTTGTATCCAATGGCATGCAGTTATATCCATTTAGTTATATCCATGCAGAAACTGCTTAGAAATCACAATTAAAGGGAAAATTATAGTTTTTATATTCACAATAGATGTTTTCATGCAAAATACTTATCTTCAAGCAGCATTTCTATTTATAGTATATTCATTTGTTAAAAATCGCATTGGGCAAATATATCTGTATATCCCATCTATACAAGTCTTCCCTAAAAAATTGTTTTGAAGTGTTGCTGGTGACGGATGTCTCCCAACACAGCTCCATGTTTAAGTGACAGTAGATGGGTGATAATAGAATACTTTTTAACACTCGCAAGTCTGGTCACATCAAGTCAAGCATTTTGTTCTCTCCAAGTGTGGCATGGGTGTACATGTCCGCGACCGTGTGAACAACTTCTCCTCCTAAACTACAAGACCCAGAGACATGCTGTTTTTTTTAAAAGATACCTTAACTATCGAGGATGAAAAATTGTTCAAGGCATGCAGATCTTTTTTCTTAGATTTCGTATATGTACTAGTCCACTAGTAGATAACATTGTGCGAGTATCAGGCCTGGGTCTTTCTTAATTATATTTTTATGTATTTTTTAAATAATTTGTAGTGCATTAAAATTCATGAAATCATGCACTAATTCACTTATAACTTAAAAAGTATCACATTTAGAGCATTTTGTCAAAATATGTTATTCAGCTACTTTTTCCATAGCTACAACATGGTGAGTAAATTGAGTGTCCATCCCAATAGTGAAGTGAGTAATAGCTACTTTCTGACTTTTCAGTACCTCCCCTTATAAGTAAAATCACCTATAACTTGAAAACTATTGCATATACAGAATTTTGTGTAAATATGTTATTCAGCTACTTTTGGGTCAGCTACAACATAGTAAAATTTCAGACCTGTAGCTCATTGCATAGCTGAGTAATAGCTACTTTGAGGTTATCACTATTGAGTAAATCAGATGTAACTTGAAAACTATTGCTTTTATAGTAGTTTGTTCATATATGTTATTCCCTAATTTTTGGTCAGCTATAACAAAGTGAAATTGCAGACCTGTAGCTCATTACAGATCTGAGCAATTGTAACTTGAAAAGTATTGCATTTGGAGCATTTTGTTTAAATATGTTATTCACCTAATTTTTAGTCAGCTATAACATAGTGAAATTGCAGACCTGTAGCTCATAACATAGCTGAACAATAGCTGCTTTTAGGTTCTCACTATTCAGTTGTAACTTGGAAACTATTGCATTCAGAGTATTTTGTATAAATATGTTGTTCACCTACTTTGGGGTCAGCTATAACATAGTGAAATTACAGACCTAGAGCTCATGGCATAGCTGAGCAATAGCTAGGTTCTCAATTTTGAGTAAATCAGTTGTAACTTGAAAACTATTGCATTTACAGTATTTTTTTTAAATGTATCGTTCACCTAAATCAGTTGTAACTTGATAACTATTGCATTTACAGCATTTTCTTTAAATGTGTTATTAACCTATTTTGAGTCAGCTATACCACAGTAAAATTGCAGCCCTTTAACTCATTGCATAGCTGAGCAAAAGCTACTTTTAGGTTCCCTTTGTTGAGTAAATCAGTTGTAACTCGAAAACGTCTTTCACTTTTACTCTGAAACTCCAAACACACAGTCAGCTGTCACAGAGCCTGTTCACGGGCACAGATTGCTTGTTTGTGTTTAATTCTTTTGCATGTAACATATTTATTTTTATAAACACCCCCTTTCTGGTAAGCACCCCCTCTTCTTCTCCGCTTTTTTTTCAGTTCTGGGATTGTAAACAAGATGTATTTTAGTACATCCCCAACCAAATAACCACTATTAGGAAAATTCCTATCAATAAATTATAGTATTATTAACTATTTTACATAATTATCTAGCTAAGTTGACATCTTGCCCACATTTATTAGTATCTAGACATCCAGTTCAGTTTTCATTTCAATGTAAAGTAGAATTCTCCAAATAAAGGTCAATTTTTAGATTTAATCAGAGTCTTTTATAATGTTTTTTTGGAAAACTTATATATGTATATTAAATGAATGGAAACATTGTGTGTGGGTTTTTAGTTGTTTGTTATGAAGTTTTGCTAGTGTTTTTGAATCCTTTTTACAGATGAATTATATTAAGGCCCACAGGACCAGAAAATATTCCTACTTCATCAGTATTTGCAGAGAACATAGGTGTGAATGTAAAAGTCCCTCTGATAGTTACTTGTGTGTAACAGGGATTTCAACTGAGCCCTGTGTAATAGTGTTTGCACCATGTTCTAGCACTGGGTGTCATCCTTCTCTGTGTTTTGCAGGAGGAGAACCCGTTTGCCTCGTTGCTGTTTTACTGGTGCAATATGATGGACTCTGAATGCAGCTGGTCTCGACAGGTATGTATTTCATATTATTTGGGTTAAATTATGATCTCTTACAAATTTGGTCTTGATATTTCTTGCTTTCTATGATCTCATCACACTCATAAGGATCCTGTGAATGTTTATAACCTCCCTGTATATTTTAAAAAGATTTAAGAGTTTTCAATTTATGGTTTTTACCCCACAACCTTTAAGGGCTGTGTGGGTATTGTATTCACCCAAGGCATCCTGCAGGCGGTAGAAAAAGTCTGTCCAGGCTGTATCTCAGAAACAATAAGGTGTAGGAAGTTGAAACTTGGTAGGGACATTGGTTGGGGGTGTAGATGGTGTCTTCCTGATTTGACCTTGTCATAGTGACCAATGAGTTTTAAAATCTTGCAAGGGGTATTTTTTGAATTCCGTAAGGTGTAGAAGGTTGACACTTAGTAGAGACATTGGTTAGGGGGTGTAAGTGTGCATCATGGTGTGAGCTTTAACTTTGTCTCTGTCAAAGACTGTTAACCTGCCATGTTTGAGACATGTTTCTCTCACGACAAAGCTATATGGATTGTTGCAACTGATTATTGTAACCACCGGAAGCTTCCGGTGGATACTTTGGTTTAGCATTCACTACGCCACTGCCACCACCGCGTGTATAGAGATTTTCAGCATTAAACACCTCAGAGGAAAACTACACCACCTAGGTTCCAAATTCACAGGATATCTTTATTGGGAGGTAAGCTTCTCTGGAACTGAAATTAGCCTCATTCTGAAAAACAAGATGGCTGCTGCTTGCTTTTCTTTGAAAATTATCTACCTTTTTCTACTGGTAAAAGGATGAATCTCTTCAGAGGTGATATGCATAACACATAAACATGTCCTCTACAACCTTGCAGACATTTGACCTTGAAGCTCTTAATTCAAGGTCATCCACTGAGTGCTGAAGTACCACACATAGCAGACTTTAAAAGTGCCCTCCCTTATTATTGGTTCTAGAGGTTTGCAATGTAAACAAACCTATGAGAAATGGGCTGGAAATCTTCTGATGTGGTCAGATTTGACCTTGGATCCCTCCTTCAAGGCCAAACGAGGATAGCCAAACTTAAAAGTGCATATAACTCGCTTATTATTGGTCCTAGAGGCTTGCAATGTGAAACCATCTTGTAGGAAATCATGGGCTGGGAATCCCATGATGTGGTCAAATTTGATCTTGGGCCCCTTCTTCAAGGTCAAATGAGGATAGCAAAACTTAAAAGCGCTTATAACTCGCTTATTATTGATCTTAGAGGTTTGCAATGTGAAACCAACCTATAGGAAATCATTGGCTAGGAATCTTCTGATGTGGTCAGATTTGACCTTGAGCCTCTCATTCAAGGTCAAATGAGGACAGCCAAACTAAAAAAAGTGCTTATAACTCACTTATTTTTGGTCCTAGAGGTTTGCAATGTGAAACCAACCTATAGGATATCATGGGCTGGGAATTTTCTGATATTGTCAGATTTGACCTTGGGCCTCTCCTTCAAGGTCAAACGATAGTTCACTGGCTTTGGTGAGTTGTCTGTCCAGTGGATACAAATTTGCATCGGTTGTCCGATGCGTAGGTCTAGTTATGTATGTATTTTTACCTACTTGTTCTATTTCTATTTACAGCTATTCTCCAATTAATCAATTTTATTGAATTGTCTTGCTTTAATACTTTATCTTTACATACATTTTCTTTTAAAAGTTATTTTCTCTACTTAAACATTATGTGGACCTAAATGTAACTGCCACTGCTCTGAAAGTATCCTGATTTTTGTACTGTTTCACTACTTCTATATCTCATGGTGTTGAAAACTATTTCCCCAGGCTGTGGGATACGGACATCTCTGATGCTATTTTTTAATTTGTTATCTTTAATACAGGTGCTTTATATCACCAGATCTCCCTCTGTTGTCAGATTTGTTAATTTTCATCCTGTTCTTTCACTTTATTTATCCACGAGAGAGTATGTTTTATATCTTACTGGTGAGTACAGTTGCAGGCAATATTGGCCACTGCCCCAAAATTTATACACATCAAGCTTCCTTTATAAATCAATGTACATGACAATGATCTTGTTACTTTGGTGAGTTTTTTACACCACTAGCCTCAGTTATAACCTGTGCACAGTCTGTGTGGCTCTGTGTATTTTTGCTCTAGGTGCGGGTGGAGGGGAGAGTGGAGCAGCTGAGTGAGGAGGAGTCCACACACTACTTCCACTCCCGACCAAAGGGCAGCCAGATCGGTGCCTGTGTGAGTGACCAGAGCATGGTCATCACAGGCAGAAAGGTACTGTCACTTCTCAAATCAATATTAACCCTACTTCTATACACAGGTATCAGGTATCCAAGAGCTTAATCTCCAAACTGGATTAAGTTCAGACAAACTGAAGTGTAGCCTGTGTGGTTGGCAAGAGCAAGGTGATCACCAGCAGACAGATACTCACGCATGTCAACAGTGAAATAATAAATCTTGCGCAACTATCTTGGATTTTGGCAAATATATAAAATTGAAATTTTTCTTGTAAATAGTGTGAGATGGAGCATTTTCCATTGAATTTGGGACCCATAGAACCTATACAATGATTTGAAAGTAACACTCCACTGTTGACAAATGGCAGTTGGCAAGTGGCAAGAAAGGGTATTTTAAACATTTCAGTCTATTCTTTGTGCACACTTGTTATCTGTCACTGATTAGATAGGTTGGAAACACTTAACAACAGTAATTCTTCCGTACTTTTTACCAGGCATGCTGTCAATTCAATTTAGTGTAAAAGATTTTTTTTCTCAGTGTAAAATGGCACTTCTTTACTTTGATTTTCGTCAACTTTGTGCACCAAAAACATCTCCTCATGTACTGTTTCACACGCAGCAGAGAAATTTAAATGTGGTTTAAATTAAGGCTGTGATAGGTTAACCGGTTACCCAAAAACGGTCCAAATTCTTTAAGAAACTAAGTACAAACTGGCGAAACGGGTAACCCAAAAAAAAAATTAAATATAGTGTAAATCAATGAAATACTCGCATAAACCTTAGTATTCTGTCAGTTTTCTTAGCACTCTTTTCCACATAATATTCCTTATTTATACTGATATTTAACTTTTTTTTCATAACGGTTTGTTTACAGTTTTTCTAACAAAGTCACAGCCTTAGTTTAAATAAAACTGTTGTATTACTAAGCAGTACATTGTTCATATGTTCTAAGTGTTTCTGTAATTCCTGAGTTTTCAGTGCTTGATATTGGCTTGTGTTACCAGGTGCTGGAGGACAAAGAACAGGCCTTGCAGACCAAACACCAGAATGACACCAACATCCCTAAACCCAGTCACTGGTGAGATTACCCCACCTTCTGTTTGTGCCTTATGTGCTAAATAACATTACAGTTACAGTAAAAACATATTTTTATTGCGTTAATACATCCTATCCAATGGACAATTGCTTTACCGGTCGGCGCGACCGGTCCCGCCAAACGCCAGAAAAAGACGTCCTGTATATAATACCGGCAGGACCGGTCAGTAGTGTGCATTCGCTAGGTGGGGTATCATACTTGCTTCCTGTCCAGACAGAGTGACGTCAGTTCATCTTTTTCGTTTGGCGCGTGTAGTGTGCAGACGCGTTTTGAAGTTACCTCCAAGTTTTGAAGAAAACGCGGTTTATTCTACGAATTTAAAGCTTATTTTCATCTGAAAATATATATTTTGTGTTACATACATATCAGGGCCTCTCCAGGACTTAAACGAGGCATTATCCAGCATTTTATAGCCAGTTTTGAAGAATTCTGTGTACTTGTCGTCGAGACAAAGTCGTGGGTGAGAGGTCGTGTGTCGTCCCTTCTGTTGTTTAGAAGCGTGTAGTTTCCACGATTCACCCTCCTTTTATTTCTACCTGGTCGAGTAACACTGAGTGTATGTCGACGAGAATATACTTGAAGGAAAGAAGAATGCATCGTCTGACGTCATCACTTTCAGCTTATGCTTGTCACATGACACGGACCTGGTCACGTGATACGCATTCAACATGGAGGAATCGTGTTTTCAACAGAAGTTTTAGAAGAAAAGACGAGTATTTATTGCTTTATACCCACTTTTTAACTGGCAAGAAGAAATCCAGCAACTCGTCTGTTGGCCTGAAGAAGTTAGATGACAAATGGTCATTGAACTCTGCGAATTTTTGCCGGTGCCGGTCATGTGACTTCACAGATCTCAACACAACTACCGGCAAGTAAATCCCCAGGCGTGACTGGTTCAGCTGACAAGAAGTGATGAGTTTTACCGGTACCAGTTCTGGTCAGACTACCGGTGAGGAGCACTAGTGATGAGTTTTACCGGTTCCAGTCTGTACAGACTACCGGTGGGTGCTGTTCCTGTGAAGAAACCCCTTCAGTGGTTGCCAGTGATCAGCCCTGTTGATCCTGGAACCTCCACCAGAGGCCTTTCCACTGGTGGGACTGTTGGGGTACCTGTTCCAGTCATGTTCCTGTGAAGCTGTCAAGAAACCCCCCTTCAGTGGTTCCAGTGATCAGCCCTGTGTTGATACTGGAACCTTCACCAGAGGCCTTTCCACTGGTGGGACTGTTGGGGGTACCGGTTCCGGTCTGTACAGACTGCCGGTGGGTGCTGTTCCTGTGAAGAAACACCTTCAGTGGTTGCCAGTGATCACCCCTTTTTGATCCTGGAACCTCCACCAGAGGCCTCCCCACTGGTGGGACTGTTGGGGTACCGGTTCCAGTCATGTTCCTGTGAAGCTGTCAAGGAACCCCCCTTCAGTGGTTACCAGTGATCAGCCCTGTTTTGATACTGGAACCTCCACCAGAGGCCTTTCCACTGGTGTGACTGTTGGGGGTACCGGTTCCAGTCTTGTTCAGACCACCGGTGCGGCTGCTCAGAGGGTTCACCTACCAGAAGTCGCGGTGACCATTGAGACCCTTATCTTCCCGGTGCAGAATTTTGGACCGGTACCGGTCCTGTTCAGGCTACCGGTAGGGTCACTAGCCAGCCAGTGATGAGGGATACCGGCACCAGTTCTGTTCAGACTGCCGGTTGTGGTCACAGAAATCCAGCAAGGGCTACCGGTTAAACAGGATTACCGGTTACACAGAGTTGCTGGTGACATACAGCAGGGCTACTGGTTCAGAGAGTTACCGGTTCCGGAGTGTTGTCGGTTCCAGAGTGTTGCCGGTTCCGGAGTGTTGCCGGTTACAGAGGAATCTGTACCCATCCTTAAGGGCAAGAAACCAGCTTCAAATCCAGTGCTGACAACAGGTTTGTCAGTTACAGAGAATTGCCGGTTCCGGAGTGTTGCTGGTTCCGGAACCGTAGTGCTGCTGGTTACAAGAAATCTACTGTTCCCATCCTTACTGGCAAGGAACCAGCTTCAAATTCAGTGCTGACAACAGGTTCAACAGTTGGCCTTCTCTCAGAGCCTACCGGTTTGACCGGTTACAGAGCTTGCTTGATTGCAGAGAAAAGCTGCTGAACCACCACTGTGGACAGGAAGAAGGCAACTTCATATGAGCCTATCCTTGCTAAGAAGTAGTTCACCCAGTTCTGCCAACTCCGGTGAGTTTATGCGGAACTGTGGAGCCACCAGGAACCGGTTACAGAGCATTGCCTCACGTATAACCGTTTAAAGGCCTGGTACTGGGCAGGTCTCCAGGACTGACTGACAGACCGGCAGAAGTTCCTTAAAGGCCCAAACAGCTGTTTAGGCCAACCAGTGGCAGCCTAAGGAACTGGTTACAGAGGAATTCTTTGACCAGTCACTGGTCCCGGTGAAATGCCTGTCAAGCTACCTGACCAGTCAGCCAGCCTACCCTTTCGGGTCCCAGCTGGTCAGACAGTGGCTGGAGATTGAGGGAGGGTTACACTCTCCCCTTCCGGTTCAGACCCCACTTGACGAGGTCACCGACTGTAATAAGCAACTACCACAATCCAACCAAACAGTCCTTCCCTTTAGAGGCACTGTATCAGCTGATAAACAAGAATGCAGTCGAACCGCTGGAAAAAAAAACTCACTGGGGTTTTACAACCGGCTATTTTTGGTACCCAAACCCAACAACCGGTGGAGACCGATCCTAGACCTGAGCACCTTGAACACCTTTTTAAACACAGGGACGTTCAAGATGGAAACCCCATAGACAATAACAACCTCCCTCCAAGCAGGGGAGTGGGTCACATCCATAGATTTCAAAGACGCATACTTCCACATACCATTTCACAGTCAGTCCAGGAAGTACATGCGCTTTCACCTCCAGGGTCGGTCCTACCAGTTCAAAGCCCTTCCCTTTGGCCTGTCCACAGCTCCCATGGAGTTCACAGTGGTGGCCAAAGAGGTCAAACTCGTGGCTTTTCAGAAGGGTATAAGGATCCACCAGTACCTAGACGACTGGCTGGTGAGAGCCTCTACCCACCACACCTGTCTCCAGCATACTCAAACCCTAGTCACACTTTGTCAGGAATTAGGGTGGCTGGTGAACAAGGAAAAGTCAGAGCTGGTTCCCAAACAGGTCTTCAACTTCGTAGGTTACCAGTTCGACCTGAAAGAGGGCAAGGTCAGACCAACAGAAGAATGTTGGCAGGCCTTGACACACAAGATCAGATCAATACTGTCGGATCCGCTTTGCCCGGTCCGACAATTCATGTCCCTCATAGGTCTACTCACAGCAACAGAAAAGCAAGTCCACTTAGGGCGACTACACATGAGACCCATACAGTGGCAAAAAAAAAAAAAAAAAAAGAAATGGAGGGTCCCAGAGTCACTGGAAAAGGTGATCCCGGTCCCTAAATCCCTCCACCCCCATCTAAGGTGGTGGCTGGAGGAAGGCAATGTGCTTCTAGGTCAACCATTACACCCTCTAAAACATGCTCTGCAAATCTTTACAGACGCATCAAAAGAAGGGTGGGGCACTCACTTAGACGTGCACACTGCAAGGGGACAGTGGTCCCTACCAGAGAGCAAGTTACACATAAACCACTTGGAGCTGAAATAAGTATTTCTAGCTCTAAAAGAGTTTCAAACCCTAGTCTTCAACAAGACAGTGTTGGTAGCTACAACCAACACAACAGTGGCTGCCTATATCAACAAAGAAGGGGGGGATGAAATCGGGCTCTCTGTGTGCCCTACTGTGGAGAATTCTGTCCTGGTGCACCAGGCAGCAAGTAACCCTCAGGGCACGTCACATCCCCGGCTGGCTGAACGTGATAGCAGACAAGCTATCCAGGCCTGGCCAGACCATTCAAACAGAGTGGTCACTTCACCCAGAAGTGTTCCAAGCTGTATGTTCAAGGTGGCAGCAGCCACAAGTGGACCTGTTTGCCACCAGGTTCAACAACAAACTACCACAGTTTGTATCACTGGTACCAGACCCCCAGGCTTGGGCAGTGGATGCACTCAGCCTCTCCTGGGAGGACCTGGACCCATACGCCTTCCCACCGGCAGCCATCTTGGGCAAAGTGGTGGAGAAGCCCAGCATGGGCTGGGTGGCCCAACATGCCCTGGTTTTGGGACCTGGTAGCAATGTCAGCCAGATCCCACTGTGTCTGCCCAGCATACCCAACCTAGTGTCTCAGCCATTCAACCAGGTCCTTCACAGGAACCTGTCGAATCTGAACCTACATGCCTGGCTCCTAGAGCCTCAGCAATCAAGGAGCAAGGCTTCTCTGAGGCAGTGGCAGCACGAATTGAGGCTCCTCAAAGAAGATCAACTAGATCTGTCTATGAGGCAAAGTGGACCATTTTTACAAGTGGTGCCTCAGTAATCAGGTGGACTTCAGGGCACCACCTCTGAAAGCCATTGCTGACTTCCTCCTGCACTTGTTTCAGGAGAAGAAGTTACAACCAAGCACTATTGATGGCTACAGATCCGCCATTGCTGACAAACTGGGCAATTCCACCATTAATGTCAGCAAAGATGAGAATCTCACTCGTCTCCTGGATAGTTTCCATAGAGACAGACCTAAGGGCAGGAGGGGCATCCCCTCCTGGAACCTTTCACTGGTTTTACATCAGCTCACAAAGGCTCCCTTTGAACCCCTGAAAGAGGCCTCCTTGAAACATCTAACTTTCAAGACTGTTTTCTTGCTGGCTTTGGGTTCAGGTAAACGCAGGAGTGAGATCCATGCTTGGTTACATAAGAACATCAGACACCAGTCAGACTGGTCTAAGGTGTCTTTGTACCCCTCACCCAGCTTCCTATCCAAGAACCAGCTGGCTAAGGAAGGTCCAGATAGTGTGGCACCAGTGGTCATCCCAGCCCTGGCACCATCTCTGGATAGGTCACTCAAGGGTGAGAGGTCCCTATGTCCAGTTAGAGCCCTGCGCTACTACTTGGACAGGACTGCAGACCTCAGGCAGAATAAGGAGTTAGTCTTTGTCTCCTTCAAGAAGGGTTTTGATAAAGACATCTCACCTGCCACCATCTCCTCATGGATCAAACAGACTGTGGTTCTGTGCTATGAGCTCTCTGACCAGGAGGCCCTCACCTTACATCTGGTTAAAGCCCATGATGTTAGTGCCTTTGCTGCCTCTAAGGCTTTCCAATCAGGGATTTCCTTAGATCAGATCTTGTCAGCCTGCCACTGGAAATCTCACAACACCTTCACCCAATTCTATTTGAAGGATGTTGCCTGGGCTGACTCGGAGCTTTTCCACCTGGGACCTGTAGTGGCTGCCCAGCAGGTGCACCACCAGGCCCAGAAGTGAGGGGATGTTGTATATATTGTAAAAAAAAAAAAAAAAAAAAACTGTGACTTGCTTCCCTTGGAAAGTTTATTTCTTCTGGGACTGAACTCAGCCCCTCTCTCTCTATCTTTCCCTTCTCAAACCAACTCTGGAAGGAAAGAAAAAAGGGGGGGGCAACGTCGGTAGACTCCCGGTTAACCGGTGAGTTGGTGGCCGACCTTGACCTGTCAGGGTTCTCTGACCCTAGGTCAAATGGGCCTGTACTATTTTGTTTTGTTATGAGTTCACAGAAGTCCCTAGCTGCTTACCCGCCTGCCAAGCGGTAGTTATTCAGCAATTGTCCATTGGATAGGATGTATTAACGCAATAAAATTGCAAATTTAATAAGTAAATTAATTTTTTATAACTTAATACCCTATCCAATGGACAGGCAAGGCCCTCCCAACCGACCCCGCTACCAGCTTACTAGGGGTCTAAATCTGTTTAGACAACGAAAAAGATGAACTGACGTCACTCTGTCTGGACAGGAAGCAAGTATGATGCGCCACCTAGCGAATGCACACTACTGACCGGTCCTGCCGGTATTATATACAGGACGTCTTTTTCTGGCATTTGGTGGGACCGGTCGCACCGACCGGTAAAGCAATTGTCCATTGGATAGGGTATTAACTTATAAAAATTTAATTTACTTATTAAATTTGCAAATTCATTATTCACCAGTGTAGTGTTTTTAATGTTTGTTTAAACAGTGCTTCTGATTGTTTATAACATTCAAATCCATCAAGACATAAGAGAGAAAAAAAAATTATTTACAATTTTTCCCCCACTACTTCCTTTCCGCTGGTGTTCATAGTTTTTTTTTCAGATACAGTTTTTGTTACATAGGGGTGGCTATGTGTTGGTACCAGAGCAGTTTGAATTCTGGCAGGGCAGGTCTAACAGACTACATGACCGGATCCTGTTTAGGAGGCAAGGTCGCAACGAAGAGATTGACAGCCAGCGCACTCATCAAGGAGAGAATGGCTGGCTAATTGAACGGCTGTCTCCATGACATATGTGGACAAATATAGTCTCCAAAGACTCCCTGTGATTCACTGAAATATTAAAAAATTACAGAAGTTATTAACCAGAGATAAATATAAAGTTTAGCACTGGCAAGACTTGCTACGTACAGAAATTCTGTTTAAAATAAATGACATAAAGATTTATAAAACAATCGTGTATTTTGTAACACTATCCCATAATGTCCCATTCAATAGTGGTGAATGTTCATCCTTACTGTGCTTACTGTTCATTTGTATATCTACTTTTGATTACATAGCATTGTATATGAACCAGTACATGTGATATTTGTGTTCTGTGACAGGGGAGCCAGTTTACAGAATAACTGGATACAAACTAATGAAGTAGTTGGTGACATGGTCTGAAAGTTTAGTTTATTGTTTACTTTTGACTTTGGATAGAGAAGTAATAATGTTCTGAACTTGAAATTTTTTACTGTGATTTTTTAATACATCCATTGTAGTGTGTTTCATCAAATCAAAATAATAGCTGATCATCAAAAGGTTTTCGAAATATGTGACTGTGTAAACCAATGGACATGAGCTATATTTGGAAACTTACCTGTTTGACAATTTATGTCTTTACATGTTGCATAATTCATGTATTTTATTGCAATATCAAATTGTCAGTAAAATGAGAATGAATAAAGGAAAACAAATTACATGATAATTGGCAATGTTGAATTTTGATATAAGTACATATTCCAAAAGCAAGTTTAAAGTGTAAATATTTTTGTGTTTTATAGCAGACATTGTTGGCATAATATAACTTATTTAAAATGTCTCAGGGTAGTTGAGATTGCATTACATAGTCCTGATGACTATATGTGATTGACTAGTGGTGAGAAAGTGTGCTTTACAGCTTCTCTGCTCTTACTTCAACCTCTGATTGAGTGTGTCCCTGTTTTAACTAAGTAAACAGCAGGATTATATGGTAATTACCTATTAAGTACACTGTCAGATTTTGCATTGTTGGTCTGTGTCACTTTTGAATTTACATCCATATGACATGTATTGAAGTAGTTATCATCACAGACAACACATTTTGAAGTGACAGCCCTGAGCTGCTCCTTTGCAAATGTATAAACTTTATAAAATTGTGTAATCATAAAGAATGTCTTGGATTCATATAAATGAAAAACATTGGATACTTTATTCAAACTCAAAAATTAGCTAGGGAATCTTATTTCACTTCCTACATTTATATTATACATACAACTTTTATTTATTTTTTTTTTCTGGCCAGCAGGGTTGTGTGCTTGTTTTTACCCCCACAGCCCTTTAAGGGCTGTCGGGGTATTGTTTTCACCCATGGTGTCCGGGCGGGCGGGCGGCGGGAAAAAGTTTGTCCTGGCTGTACCTCAGAAACCGTAAGGTGTAGGAAGTTGATACTTGGTAGGGACATTGGTTAGGGGTTGCAGGTCCGGGCTATATCTCGGAAACTGTAAGGTGTAGGAAGTTGATACTTGGTAGGGACATTGGTTGGGGGTGTAGGTGTGCAACGTCATGGTCTGACCTTGATTTGACCTTTGACTTTGCTGTAGTGACCTTGACCTATAAAATCTTGTTCAGGCTATATCTTGGAAAGCGTAAGGTGTAGGAAGTTGATACTTGGTAGGGACATTGGTTGGGGGTTGTAGGTGTACAATGTCATAGTCTGACCTTGATTTGACCTTTGATCTTGCTGTAGTGACCTTGACCTTTAAAATTTTGTCCAGCCAATATCTCTGAAACTTTAAAGTGTAGGAAGTTGATAGTTGGTAGGGACATTGCTTAGGTAATTTTTAGTTTACTGATTAATGCTGTCATTTTGCTATTGAATTGTCTGGTTTTAATACTTTGTCTTTACATACATTTTCTTTCTCTTCGATGTTATTTTCTCTACTTAAACATCATTTTGACCTTAATATAACTGATACTGCTCTGAAAGTATCCCGATCTTTGTACTGTTTCACTACTTCTATATCTCATGGTGTTGAAAACTATTTCCCCAGGCTGTGGGGTACGGGGATCTCTGATGCTATTTTTTGATTGGTGCAATAAATGAATTGTTACATTATTAACATGTTTTATTGATCCTTGATGGACCAGTGTTTAGTACTACAGGTCATGTAACTGTAATATAAAACTGCAAAGATCAGACAAATACTGATTATTTTAAAATTATACTTCGAGTGTGACATGACCTACACAATATGTTGAATATGATGATAAACCCAAAGCAGGCAATGAAAAAACTAAAGCAAAAACAATCAACCACAGTCCCCCCCCCACCCCATGGAACTCAATAAGAAGCATGCTTGCGAGATATCTTTTAATAATATATATATATATAAATTTTATTAAAATACACAGGTTACTACTGTTCTATACTATGTACAGTCCTAAGGAATAGTGATTATGCAAATTAAGTTATGATGTCATAAAATGATTACGTGAGGTTGACCCTAAGGTCATGAAGGTCATGCTGGCTTGACCTTGGTCTTTACACTTCTGTGACCTCAAGGTCACCCAGAGTGAAGGCTGAGGGAAATACAAAGGGACCCTTGCCCCAGACCCCGGCAGCACCCCTTTTCATTGAAATATAAGCTGCCCAAGGTCAAATTGAAGGTCACTTTAGCCCCACATTCGGGTCAAAGTGAGCAAAGCGAGGGAATGAAGAGGGTTAAAGCAACAGCCCATCCAAACTGAGGTGACCTTAAGTTTACAATATAAGTGTAATAATACAGTAAGGCATGTAAATTTCGCCCTGACACAGTATACAAGAACTAAAACAATAAAAAGGAGTGTAAACAGATAAAATTAGTTTAAAACTTGGGATATCACAGAAAAGACATACAGGCCCCAATTATGGGACGTGGAGGGTGGGCAAGTAAAAAACAAATATTCCATGTTCACTGGTCGGCTTCTTGTTTTAAACTAAGGAAATTTCCAGAACTGTTGGAGGAGAGAGGACTGACCAATGGTCAGTAATTAGGTCATATCACCATGGTACTACCTGGGTGTTACATAAAGCTTAAGGTGCAAGCACACTTCCCTGGGGTGGAGGACTGACGACAGTGATGCCTAAAACATCACTTCTGACAGTCCCCCCCCCCCACCCCATGGAACTCAATAAGAAGCATGCTTGCGAGATATCTTTTAATAATATATATATATATAAATTTTATTAAAATACACAGGTTACTACTGTTCTATACTATGTACAGTCCTAAGGAATAGTGATTATGCAAATTAAGTTATGATGTCATAAAATGATTACGTGAGGTTGACCCTAAGGTCATGAAGGTCATGCTGGCTTGACCTTGGTCTTTACACTTCTGTGACCTCAAGGTCACCCAGAGTGAAGGCTGAGGGAAATACAAAGGGACCCTTGCCCCAGACCCCGGCAGCACCCCTTTTCATTGAAATATAAGCTGCCCAAGGTCAAATTGAAGGTCACTTTAGCCCCACATTCGGGTCAAAGTGAGCAAAGCGAGGGAATGAAGAGGGTTAAAGCAACAGCCCATCCAAACTGAGGTGACCTTAAGTTTACAATATAAGTGTAATAATACAGTAAGGCATGTAAATTTCGCCCCAAGCCCAAAAGTAGGTAGTTAAGCATCAGCCAGAACCGTAGCAAAAGCAGAAGCCACATGTTCCCCCATGGTTTGGTCCTGCTGAATGTACCTCCACACACATTCCGACGTCCAGGAGCCATGATGTTTGATCCTCTGGACAGGGATGTCAGAATTGTAAGCCAAAGTGGCCCCAGAACGCCGGAATGTGTGGAAGGTGAAATACCCCGGGGGGTAGCCCAATTTGGAGTTCAATTTTGCAAGAGTTTTTCTAACCCTAGAGTCGATAAGTAACCGCCAGCCCCCAGGGGTCATAACCTGAAATAGTGGTTCATTCTCAGAGGGGGCATACATTTGGAAAAGTTCTTTGAGGGCCCTATGAGGGCAAAGAATTGAGGATTTCAAGCGTGGCAAGGACAATATATGACACTTATCCCTAGTCTGGATAGTTTTGCTCCATTTAATGAGAATTTTTACAAATTTTTTGGTGAAAAATACATCTCCCGGAGTGATATGCCTAGATGGATCAAAAGTGGCAGCAGAGTGTGGGGTGAGATTGGAGAGACGTAGGAAGCCGAAAAATGCTGTAAGAAATAAAGCTTTAAAGACTGGACCCATAGGAATGTCATCACACAACAAAATCAATTTTCTGAGAGTGGGAATATCCATGATATTCCTCCTGGGAACACACAAGGGTCGGTTAACTTTAAGGGACCTCAGAAAGTACTTCACACGCGGGTCATCCAGGACCCAATACTGCAGACCAAAGACCATGAATTTTGCCTTTATGGCAGCTACATAGTTGGCCACCATGTGGGTGGACGTATTATGCTTCGTCAAAAGTTCAAGAAAAGACAAGATAACTGAACAATCAACTTTTGCAAGCTTTACTTTCATGTGTATTACAAATGCTAAAAATGTCCTGAATAACAGCAGATAACACTTGTGGGTCTTTGGTCTGAAGGCCTTCTGCAGTCTAACACCAGCCTCTTGGCACAGCTGAGCCATGGCCTTGGAGCCTACAACAAAGTATAGCATCAGCAGTTATGTGTTACAAAAACATGGGAACCCCCACAAATGTTTCATGATAATGACAATACATGGAAAATAACATCAATAGCACTATATTACATAATCAATGTCCAGCAAATGAATGCCCACTGGGATCCAGACTGGATTTTGAACATACTGATATAATTGGCTGAAACATGCAGGACTGCCCGACCAACGAGATAACAGATCAGCAATCTGATTATTCTTGCCCAATACATGAGTGTAAGATACTTCAATGTCATGTTGGGCAGCCAAATACCACACATTTCGGGCACAGACCCCCAAAAAGGGGTCCTTTGTGCGACCAGCAGACAACACATGGACCACAGCCTCATTGTCGCATTTGACCAAAATGCGCTTGCCTGCCCACATTGGTCCAAAAACCTTGAGGGCCACCACAATGTTAACCATTTCCATGTGGACAATACCCATGTTCTGGTAGTTCTTAGGGACAGGAAGTTGATACACAAAATCAGCCCATCTGGCCCCCAGGCCTGTGAGACAAGCATCAAGCTCAAGAGTTTCTACTGAGAGGACATGGTCATATATGGACACCCCGTTGTAAGCCTGAAGAAATTTCTGAAACCATCTGAGGTCACGTTGAAAGTCTGCAGTAATTTTTATTGTTTGCTCATTATAGTTGCTCCTGAGGAGGTCCAACATTCTGTTGACAAAATATCTCGCAGGCTTAACACATTTGTGGAGATACAAGAGGTGACCAAGAAGGGATTGTAGTTGACGCTTGGTACAAGATTTTTTGACACCCCATGAATTGACCAGGTCTATAATCTGACGCATTTTTTCTTCTGGTATGGATATAGTGCCTTTCTCAGAGTCAATGAGAACGCCTAGGCATATGGCCTGTGTTCCTGGACGCACAAGCTTCTTCTTGCTTATAGACAACCCTAGAGCGTTCAAGACAGTATACAAGCAGTCAAAGGCGTCACGAGCGTGACGTGGCGTTCCCACCCCAAAAAAATCATCCACATAGTTCATGATCTTATAGCCATGACGACGAACGACGTATCTGACGGCGTCGCTGACGCGTTGAAAGATTTGCGTCCCATGTCGACTCCCAAACGGAACGCAAGTGTCCAGGAAGTGGCCATTTCAGTATAGACCCAACAAGTCATAATCAGCAGGGTCGACCTTGATGTGCCTGAATGCCCTGCTGATATCAATTTTGAATAAATGGGCCCCCCTACCCAATTTCTTGAGTTCTTGCGTCACATGATCGACGGTAGGGAATGTCAAAGCAAATTCAGTGTTCAAGTAGGAATTTTTGTCAATGCCCGCATTTACAGACTGGTTTTTAGGCCAGGAAAGGTCTATAATCACTCTTCTATTTTCAGACCCCGACTTTTCCCTAGTCATAAAGGGGGAGTAATGACAATTTTTTATGGGATTCTCAACAAAAGGGCCCAGTATGGCACCAAACTTCTTTTCTTCAGCTAAGTAAGTCTCCACATGGGTGGGGAACTGGACAGCTGATGAGTGGTTTCTCTTATCTGAACTAAGTGGACAGTTACGATTAAAATCTAATGGAAAACCGTAACGTAGGAGTTCTATTAGCTGTACGTCCCAATAGTCAAGCAAAAACTCGCGCCATTTGTCAACATTCAGTTGGGAAGACACAGGGATACGACTTCCTAAAAAGTTGAGGACCCCTTGACGCTTTGCCATAAAGTGCTGGTCAATAGGTGATTCAAACCCAGGACCTGAACTATCACACCGTGGAAGTGTGAAGTCAGATAAAGGGACAAAGCCGAAATCGAAGTCAGTTTGATATCTCCACTTTTTAAAAGCCTCACACTGTGCATATTCGTTGCTTTGTATTTTCTTGATTACCTGCTTTGAAAGCAAAGTATTGAGATATTTGTCATCATTGGCATTGTTAATGTCAAAAACCTTGACCATTGCGTCATCAGACACAACATTGACCCCATCCTGGGCCTGTGTTTCTTTGTCATTTTCTGTGTAATATGTGTGGGTGTCAACAATAGTCCCACAAGTGGAATGCAATAAAGAACCCCCAGTACCATTGTCTTGGCTAATGTCACATTTTGAAGTGTTTTCACCATGATTAACAAGTGCAAACTCCATGTCAACTTCACTCAACACTTCACTATTGTCACCCCCAGAAGTGTGAAGTGGCACACAAGTGCGAATGTCATTTGACACCTCACACAAGCTATCACACAAAGGGTCAGTAATCACACTTTCACTCGCACCTCTTTTGTTAGCATAATAGATCTTGGTGGGGATTTTCACACCTCCACTCACAAGGCTTTTAGCTTTGTTACCTTTAACTAATAAACCATTCACACATTTTTTGTCCACATTGGAGTTGTAAAAACACTTTGTGTAATATTTTTTGGTCTGTGACACTCGTGAAACATTGCGACCTTTGACCTCCCTGTACTGGGGATCAGTATTTTCAATACTTGACACACAAACACCTTTGTTACAACTATTTACATCATTAAAAACAGTTGACGCCTCCTGGGCGTCGTGTAAATGACCCACCACATGTTTAACATGATTTCCGCTGCCCAAAACAGTACTTTCTGGACAGCCAACTACTCGTTTTTTGAACTGGACATTTTCCCAGCTGCACAATCTTTACCTGGGTGATTTACTTGCTTTCCCTGGGCCAGACAGTAGACACATATATGTTGAACATTTTGCCCCCATGTTCATGATCTTTGGAGTACATACAAGTACCTGACTGGAAATGTTTACAGTACCAAGGTTTTTTGGTGGTTTCTTGTTTTCCCCAATTTGATTTCTCTTGTTTTCCCCAATTTGGCCTGTGAACATGATGTTTCTGAGCATGAGCCCGCCTTATTCTTTCTATGCGACTTGTATGCGACCAATCTAAGACCCCCCTTTCCATTTTGCACAGCAGAACTGCATGTGCAGCTTTAGCATTCGCCCAAGTGAAGTCTGTCGCATCCTCCATTAAATCTGATAAATAAACCAGCATTTGTTCCCTACAATTTCCATCAGATTCGTCCAAAATATTTCTGACAAAACCTTGCACAAATTGGGTGAGGGTCAACTGATCATAGCTTATTCTCTGACGATGGGTACCCCCCAAAATTGACTCATGGGGCCAAGCAACTTTCTTTTCGACAAGTACTTCAACTTCCCCCCCCCTTTTTGACTTAATTTTGGAACCAGATTTACCTTGACTAGTACTGCTTTTCTCTAGTTTTGACAATCTACGATCAACTTTCCTTTGTAACTCTCTAGAAGACCTCAAAGCTGAAATATCTGGGATATCCGACTCATCTGATGATGAGTCAGTTGTGACCACTACTTTTTTACTTTTCTTTACACAACACTTTGAAGTACTTAACTTCGTGTCCTTGTGTCCCTGCATAGCAGTCTGTTGATGACCAGCAGCCACTCGACCTTCCACTGCATCCAGACGAGCACTGACTTTCTGCAGTTCCTGTAGTATCTGTGACTGTATGTCTGTTGACGCCTGGTCTGAGCCCTCATCTTCAGATGACGCCTCTGACGACACCTCAGAACTCGGCAGATCTGATACCTCTAGGGCGGCAGGAACAGATAACAAGCTACCATATGAATTACTGTTACAGTTCAGTCCTCCATCATCAGACATATGGGATTTACCAGCTTGTTTTTTCTTGCCCTTACTAACTTTAACACTGTCCTTCGGATCCGAATTGCTTTTCAAATTCTGATTACACTTCTTCCCTGTGGGAGGGTAATGCTTTTGTCCACATTTGCTACACAAATAACGTGATTTTCCCATGTTAAATTATTATATAACTGTCAAAGTTCAATTCTGAAACACATGAAGAGGAACACGCCTCTGTTAATATGACAGTCGAATGCTTGACTCGAATCTTGACTCTTGGATGACAAAAGAACCAAAAAATAGGGTAGACCGTCCCTTTACAGTGGGCCAAGGCCCGAATCAAGCATTTGGTTGTCAAATCAACACTGGAACAGGTAGATCATCACACGGCACCAGGAAACTGTGCAGGTTTCTCTGTGCAAAAATGTATAAACTAAAAAGTTCTGATTTTAAAAGCACTAAAAAATGTTAAAATAAGTGTCCATAAACAAATTCTGTAGTTTAAATTTCCCGCCAGACCACCATATCAAGTAAAAAACAAATATTCCATGTTCACTGGTCGGCTTCTTGTTTTAAACTAAGGAAATTTCCAGGAACTGTTGGAGGAGAGAGGACTGACCAATGGTCAGTAATTAGGTCATATCACCATGGTACTACCTGGGTGTTACATAAAGCTTAAGGTGCAAGCACACTTCCCTGGGGTGGAGGACTGACGACAGTGATGCCTAAAACATCACTTCTGATAGTAGTGGAATATAAGCTTACCAAAGCACTATCCGGTTCCAATATTATTGGACCAGTAAACATATTCCTTAATATGTACATCACACAATATGGGCTAATCCTCTTAAAAGTGCAAAAGACTCTATGCATCCTACTGAGGGATATTTATAAGTAAACATTCAATATTTGCAGTAGCTTTACGTTGCATGGGATAATATTTCCACACATGATACCATTGGACTTTGACAGTCCTAAGAAAACATAAGAAGCAAGACTTCTGTGTATTGTGAATTGAACCAAATGCATACGTACTTGAGATCTGTAGTACTTTCTTTTTCTTTGTTTCCACAGAGTCTATTTTATCTTTCTATTATCGATACACTCAAAAACAAACAAAAAGAAAACTTGCCCCAAATTTTGTTGGGATATTAGTTGAGGGATGTAGGTCTGCAGCACCATGCTGTGACCTTGATTTGACCTTGCGGTAGTAACCTTGAACTTTAAAATCTTGTCCGGCCTGTATCTCAGAAAATTAAAAATGTGGGAAGTGATACTTGTGTTTTTGGTCGGGGGTGTAGGTACGCAATATTATGGCGTGACCTTCATTTCACCTTTGGCCTTGCCATAATGACCTTGACCATTAAAATGTTTTTCGGCTTTATTGTGGAAACCGTAAACTGCAGGAAGGTGATACTTGGTAGGGTCATTGCTAAGTGGTGTAGGTATGTAACATAATTTTCCCTTGATTTGACCTTGCTGTAATGACAGCCTTTACAAGATGCAGAAAGTTGTTACAAAGTAGATATATTTGTTGGAGGGTGTAAGTGTGCAATGTCATAGTATGACCTTGGCATGAACTTTGACCTTGCTTTTTACTAGAATGTTTTCTTCTGCCAGCAGATCTTTGTCTTCTCAGAATATTCTAAAAACTATTTTAACTAGACAGATTATATATCATCAAAAAGGCAGTGGAGTAGTTCTGCTCGTTACTGCTACATTAAAATCCAAATACAAACAAGTAAGCAAGAAATATTTGAAAGTCAAGTTGGTTTTGTAACAAAATACTTGACATTGTGTAAACATATTGTCGAAGAGCGATTTTGGCTGTGTACGTGTGTTGGTGCATGCAGAAGCGTGCACAAAATACCATTCCATTTTTCTAGCAATGTTTTATGAAAAGGAGAGGCTGGTTTAAGATCAAATAACACTTTATGTTCACGGAAGTGCTGTATTAATATAAATAGGGAAATATGAGTTGTTCTCTAGCAATACCAACAAAAATAACAAATATATGAAGTCATGGAATTTTCTGGGGTTTTCTAGCAGATAACCAGACGTTTCGACCTTTGACTTGTACACCCAATTCATTAATATTAATGACAAATTATCAGTTCACTGAATTTTGACACCCAGTACTATACAAGACCATAGATATTGTTAAAAAATCCCAATAATTATTATAGATGCACTTATTTGTTTACATGTAAAGTTGACTTCACCGCCGCCACTGAATTATGGTGTCAGAAATAGCAAATATATGTACCCACAGAGATCAGAGTGCACATATGCAGCATCTGTATTTACACTCCAAATAGATTAAATATATTGTGTTGTACACCCTTATATTACAAAATAATCACTTATAAGATATGACCAGCAGTCTGGCTTGCTTCGACCATAATATAACTGCCCGCCTTTGAACTAAAATGGAAAGGTGCTTCAAAACTTGCAATATAAAAAATAAACTAAAAAAATGAATGAATCACAAGTATTGCAACTTGAATGGAAAGCTGTCATTAAAAACCTTAAAATTACTGCATATTCCTCATGAATATTAGTGAGTCTCTGGGTATATGCTTGCAAGTCCAAATATTCTAGAAAACCCCACGAATTCTGTGACCTATATATCTTCATGAATATTAATGAGTTGGGTATATATATAATTATATATGCTTGCAAGTCTGTCTGTAATATATTGCTAGAAAACCCTACGGAAATCTGTGACCTGTATCTTCATGAATATTGATGAATTGGTGGGTATATGCTTGCAAGTTTGACTATTTGTAAAATATTGCCAGAAAACCCACAGAAATCTGCGACCTCATATGTCTTCATGAATATTAATGAGTTGGTTGGTATGTATGCTTGCAAGTCCCCATTCTCTTGCGTCTATGATAGGGGGTCTCAGTGGTGTAGCGGTTAGAGTGCTCACCTTCAACCTTTGATGTCACTAGTTTGAATCTCAGCCCAGGCGCTTCATGTTGGAAAGTTACTTGGTGATGCCTGGTGGTTTACAGTGCAGAATCTGGACCAACTAGTATGCACTGATTCCTCCACCCGTAAACTCCCCATCGCACTATGACCCTGGCTGTTGAAAAAAAAAATCTCACATCTATGACCTCATATGACCTCATGAATAGTAATGACTTTGGTGGTATGAATTCTGTTCTATTTATAATACACCAACATCTGCATCCGTTTTCTTTTAGTTATTACCCCACAGCCCTTAAAGGCTGTTGGGTATTGTTTGCGCCCATGGTGTCTGGATGGGTGGACGGGTGGCAGGAAAAGTTTGTCTGGGCTGTATGTCAGAAACCATAAGGTGAAGAAGTTGATACTTGGTAGGGACATTGGTTAGGGGGTGTAAGTGTGCAACGTCATGGTGTGACCTTGATTTGACCTTTGCGTAGTGACCTTGACCTATAAAATCTTGTCCGGGTTGTATCTCAGAAACCGTATGGCGTAGTAAGTTGGTACTAGGTAGGAACATTGGTTGGGGGTGTAGGTGTGCAACGTCATGGTGTGACCTTGATTTGACCTTGCTGTAGTGACCTTGACTTATAAAAACTTGTCCGGGCTAAATCTCGGAAACCATACGGTGTAGGAAGTTGGTACTTGGTAGGGACATTGGTTAGGGGTTGTAGGTGTGCAATGTTATGGCATGACCTTGATTTGACCTTTGACCTTGCTGTAGTGACCTTGACCTATAAAATCTTGTCTGGGCTATATTTCAGAAACCATAAGGTGTAGGAAGTTGATATTTGGTAGGAACATTGGTCGGGGGTTTTTGGTATGCAATGTCATGGTGTGACCTGGATTTGACCTTTGATCTTGCATATCTTATGCTATTTTATCTCTGTATGGGGATATGTGATACTATTTTATCTCTCTTATATCTCTTTACTTGAATCTTGGTTGTTGCACCTTGGCGTCTTTTGATGTAGATTAAGCACTGTTAAAGTCATATTAGAATTCATTAACTGCTTTACTTTTGGAACTTCCCATTGTAACAGATGGTATTGCATCAAGTGAGCCACAGGTTTTGCCCCAGCTCCACATAAAAGCATGTATTGCCACATCTGTGTGTATGGGTAATATTCAAACCATAATTCGATCATACAAATGAATATCAAAATGGGAGAAGTCTTAAAACTTCGTAATTTTCAGTTTACTGAATTGTCTTGTTTTAATACTTTATCTTTACATGCAGTTTCTTCTCTTAGATGTTATTTTCTCCACTGAAACATTATTTGGACACTGACACTGCTCTGAAAGTATCCCAGTCTGTGTACTGTTTCACGTCTTCTATATCTTATGGTGTTGAAAACTATTTCCCCAGGCTGTGGGGTACGGGCATCTCTGATGCTATTTTTTTTCAAGCTAAAACCTTTTTCCACAGCAGTCAAATTTGTTGATGAAAATTTAATCTATTGTTCATACTTATAATGTGCATGTAGCTATTATTGAGTGTTTCAAACTGTTTGACTTCTGATCAGATCATTCAGTGAAGTTGACATTGTGATGCAACAAAATGTTTGGTCTGAGAGTAGTTAACAGTCTGAAACAGCAGTAATCAGTCTCCAAGAAAGCCTAAAAGGTAGGAAGGTATACATTTGTTATATTCCCAGCGGAAAGTCAGGGATATACTGGTTTCACATTTGTTGCATCGCCACTGTATGTTTTATGTGCGCAATAACTCAAAAACACTTTCATGGATTCATTCCAACTTGGGACACACATGTATTTGGAGATGAACCGTAACCTAAAGGTTTCTGAAAATGGCAGCAGGGACAAATTTTATGAGCTTTTTCCCACTTTAAGACCTATAGCTTTCAAACTTTGTCCCTCACCCAGCTAATATCTTATCTAATAATATATTAATACATTCTTTTCCATATGCCAAAAATCGAAGCTTTACGTTGACATTGAACCTGTATATGATACTCGAAGACCCTATCTGGGGGCCTTTTTTCTTTTTTTTTCACAAATTCTGCTTTCTAATTTTGAAGTTCAAAATCTGACCAGCCTCAAACAGTACTAATATAACTTGTATGTGTGACCTTTGGAAAATTTTAGCTCTGTAGTTTAAATTTTAAGGTAACCTTCAGGTCTCTAAAACATACCCTCTGGGACACATTTTATACACCTTTTACTACTTTAATGCAGTTTACCAAACTAAAATCTCACATGGGGAAAGTTGTTTCTTTTCGTACATGGTAAATTCAAAGTTAGTTGACATTTAGATAATTTCTAAAGCCTATGAAGATTCCACATGTAACTTATTGTATCCACCTGATAGCATCGGTGGATACTATGGATTACACCTCCATCACAGTGAAGAGAGATTTTCTTGTTACCCCTCTAGAGGCCAGGCTTTTATAGAATTTATTAGGTAGATTTCTGAAATTTGCAGGATATATTCATAACCATACAATCTTGTCTGGGAATATTTTTGGCCTCATTTTGAAAACAAGATGGCCACCACAGGCTTTTTTCGACTTTCAGTAGGGAGTTTTGTTGGCCCTCTTGAGCAAAGGGTATTAAAGGTAGACGTCTCAAATTCGCAGGATATCTTCATCTTTACAAAATCTTGACTGGAATATTTTGGCCTCATTTTGAAATACAAGATGGCCACCATGAGTGCTTATATCTCCCTTATTATTGGTCCTAGAGGTTTGGCATGAAAAGCCAACCTTTAGAAAATCTTGGGCTGGGAATGTTCTGATATGGTCAGATTTTATCTTGGGCCCCTCCTTCAAGGTCAAATGAAGATAGCCAAACTTAAGTGTGCTTATAACTCGCTTATTTTTGGTCCTAGAGGTTTGCAATGTGAACCCAACCTATATGAAATCATGGGCTAGGAATCTTCTGATGTGGTCAGATTTGACCTTGGGCCCCTCCTTCAAGGTCAAATGAGGAGAGCCAAAGTTAATAGTGCTTAAAGTCGCTTATTATTGGTCCTAGAGGTGTGCAATGTGAAACCAACCTGTAGGAAATCTTGGGCTAGGAATCTTCTGATGTGGTCAGATTTAACTGTGGGGCCCTCCTTCAAGGTCGATCTAGGATAGCCAAAGTTCAAAGTGCTTATAACTCACTTATTCTTGGACCGAGAGTTTTGCAATGTTAAACCTACTTTTAGGAAATCATGGACCGGGAATCTTCTGATGTGTTCAGATTGACTTTGGATTCCTCCTTTAAGGTCAAATGAGGATAGACAAATTTAAAAGTGCTTTTAGCTCACTCATTATTGGTCCTAGAGGTTTACAATATAAAACCAGCCTATAGGAAACCATGAGCTAGGAATCTTCTGATGTGGTCAGATTTGACCTTGGGCCCCTGCTTTAAGGTCAAACAAGGGTAGCCAAACTTAAAAGTGCTTACAACTTGTTTATTATTGTAAAATGCTGGTTAACTTCAAAACCATGTTAGTTGTGGATACATCTTTCATCTGGCCACAGATAAATGCTTGGTATAGTTTTTTTCCTACATTTTTCATATATTTTGATTGTTTGGAAAGTGATTTGTTTGTATAAAACTTTTCCTATTTTTGTGTTGTCTTGCTAAACTTTTTTTGCAAGTGAAGTTGCCACTTTTTATGTAGAACATGAATGTTTGTGGTGTGAGAGATGGCCTGTCTTGATATTTGTTATTGCGAGTTGTTGCAATTTAGTTGTTATTGGTAGAAGATTAGTCCAGACTCTCTTTCAAAAGTTATTCTTATGGCCTTACAACATTTAAAGTGAATGTATCTTTTATAACTGCTATTTCAAAACAATGCGAGTGCAATACTAATAGGGAAAAAAACCTTTTTTCAGGTTTAATACCTTTTTTCTTCTAAAATAGCCTTTTAAAAACCTTTTTTTTCCTTAAAATTCACTGGGATGCCTGCCTATAATATCTTGTCTGGGCTATATCTCGGAAACCATAAGGTGTATGAAGTTGATAATTGGTAGGGACATTGGTTGGAGGTTGTAAGTGTGCAACGTCATGGTGTGACCTTGATTTGACCTTTGATCTTACTGTAGTGACCTTGACCTTTAAAATTTGTCCAAGCGATATCTGTTGTACACATATTCCGAAAGGTGTAGAAGGTATGGACACTTGGTAGGGACATTGGTTAGGGGGTGTAGATGTGCATCATGGTGTGACTTTTAACTTTGGCTCTGGCAAAGTGTGTTCCTCTGCCATATTTGAGACATGTTTCTCTTATGACAAAGATGTACGGATTGCTGCAACTGATAATTACATATACTTTTACATAATTGTGCTATTTCCAATGACAGTATTTTTAGTTTGCTGATTAATGCTGTTATCTTGTTATTGAATCGTCTTGTTTTCATACTTTATCTTTCCATATATTTTCTTTCTCTTTGACGTTATTTTCTCTACCTAATTAAATATTATTTGGACAAGTATCCCGATATTTGTTTCACTATTTTTATATCTCATGGTGTTGAAAACTATTTCCCTGGGCTATCGGGTACGGGCATCTCTGATGCTATTTTTGGAGTTGGCTTTCTAACTGGTTGTTTACAGTTCTGAGAAAAGCGGACTTATCATAGTTTGGGGTTTTACATCCCTTGTAACAGCTAAAGCCTCTCTTACATCCCGTCATACATGTACGTACATCCTGGTTACAGAGAAAAATAGCCTGATTTGCAAGGTACACTTAAGGTACACTTGCGATTTTATAACAGAATTTAAAGGTCGCACAGAACCTGCAATGAAAAGTGACATGCACATTTCCTCTGCGTGCACGCAGTATAGCCATAAACGCATCCATTACTCAAGGGTAACTTACTAGAGACTTGCACATGTGCATTTCCCTTGCAAGTGTTGCAAGATCTTCCTATTCACTTGCAGGGTTTGCACATGCCGTATAATACACTCACGCGTACCTTGCATGTGTATAAACCCACTTTACGACTTGTAGCTAGCAGTAGTTTATTCTTTGATCTTTAAGTTGTGAAACTGTCGCTGGCAGAATGTACCTTGTTAGCATGTGCAAATCTCTGCTACCCCACTACTAGGCTACGTTCATATTTTTCAACAATATTTGCAGCACACTTGCATGTATATACATGTACAACGGGATGTAAGAGAGGCTTAAGGCCATATCAAGATTAAATGCCAAACTTGTTAGCATTTTGGCCACTGAGACTTTGGTAGATTTCCACTCAGAGAGTCAGCTGAACCACCACTGCCTTGCTGTATTTTTGATGTGTTACCTTGCAGTCTATGAAGTACACTACCACAGTAGTCTCTTAATTATAGTACGGTATATGATAAAACACCAATGATATAGTCAGCAATACAAATACTGTTTATTACATTTATACTTTGTGCCTACTATACAATGGTTTTCAATTTTACAGCACAGAAATATAGATAAGATGTTTTTAGGTTGTGAGAAAAATTAAATCACACTGATAACTTAGTGATGTTGCATGATACCCTTATGACAGCAGACATTTCTTGGTTAAATTGAATAAATTAAAAAAAAATTCAATTTTGCAATTAAATGTTAAAGCTATTTACAAATATTAATATTTATAACTACAATAAATAATTGGTACACAGTGCATATTGGCTGGAGTTCAGTGCAGTCTTTGGTTCTGTATAGGTGTATGAGGTAGTTTAGATGTGGACACTGAGTTGGGGGTCTGTTGGTGTGAGGTGTTCATATGGGGGTGGAGGGGATATCTGCTGGACTGTGCTACCATTTTTGTGAGGTTGTGATAGATTGCCTGCCACCACTGAGTGTACTTGGGCCTGTTCTGTGTATTGTGTGTACTTGTCCTCACTCTGCTCTTGCTGTAGTTTGAGGGGTGGTGCAGACTGCCCTATGATGACCTGCTGCAGGCTGTGTGGAGGTCTACTTCTCTCCCTGTACTTGTGACACAGCCGGTGGCAGAGTGTGCTCTTCTCTCTCATCCTGAAGTACAGTCTGTGAAGTAATGCAATCACCAAAGCAACAATCAGCTGGCAGGCTGTGTATATCATCGGGAACAAGATGTATGCATTTGCCTCCTTGTTAGTTTCGAAGGTAATTGTGATGAGTGCCAGAGCTATCCCTCCATTCACGTAGCTTGTGCCATAAGCCAGAGAACGTCTCTCTCCTATCTGAAAAGTCCACACCTAACAGTTACACTTAGTAGAACATGACAAGCTTAATATAAAGTTGACTTTAGAATTACTTTGGACATATTTAATCTACACACGAAAATTGTATGCAAAAAAATAACATTAGGAGAGTGTGAACATCAGCAAGGTCAAATAAATACATGTACTGTTAGCATATCTCGATGTCAATCCCCAAAAACTACTTGTTTAGATTAACAATAGTTATTTACATGTTATCTTCACCAGCAACCATTATTTGCCTGAGAAATCCAAGAAAAATTAAGAGTTTGACATGTTTATGTTGATGACCGTGAAATTACTTATTTTTATATAATTCATCATAGGTTACACAGTAGTTTCAGCAACAAATAAAGAAGTGCACACTTTCATCTTTGATAGATATTTATTGCTGTCTTAAATCTCAAATGAATATAAATCATACCCTTGTGTTGCTAATAGTTGTCAAAAAGTGACTTTGTTTACAATGACATTGTTTTTCAAAAGTATTTTATTTGTTTACAAAGTATTTGTGATTAGAGAATTTATAACATATTAAGATGTACTCCTTAAGGCTGAAAGTAAAACTTGAGAAAATGAAGATACTGGAACAGCATTTCATAAACTACAAAAGCTTTAGTGTCCTACCTCAAACAAGAACATAGTAGCAAGGCCAAATCCCACCACCCAGCCTACAATAGGGAGGAAGAGTGCAGCAAACCAAACATTCCAGGTCAGGGCCAAGACTCCAGGGTACACAAACTGCTGCACAACAGCAAAAGCCAACAGCACCAGAAAGGCAGACAGGCCGCCAATCTGTAGGACAAGAACATTGGGAATACACACGGATACATAAACTATGTCGCTTGCTGTATTTGAAAGTAATAATACAGACATACCAAAGTCAAATGCTTACAAATTTATGACATTAATATTTCAATAGTTGCAATTATGCATTCAGTGTACTTTTTAAAAAAAAAATATGAGGCAATTGGATGAAAAAAGTTTAGTGCTACACAGGCACTTCAACATTTAATTATTCCAAATAAAATGACAAATTTTAATGTAAAAATCCAAAGTTTTTAACAGGCACTTAGTTATGTATTACAAGGTCAGCCAAGTACCTTGTTGCAATGATGATTAGAGCCATATGATGTAAACTGAGAACACATAACACTATGAAGCTTTAATTAGCAGAAAGCCAAATATGTTAGTTCTTTTGAGAGACATGATTGATTCATGTCAAAGTGTGGGGGATTTTTCTGACCTTGGTGAGTTTTGGTGCTTGTTCTGGGAAGCGCTTTCTGAAGAGCATTCCTAGTATTGCAGGGATCCAGGTAGCAGCCACTGCAGTGATGATACTGGTGTAAGGGATGACTGCAGACTCTGATGTCCAGCTCCGGATGTACAGGAACTTGTTGAGAGGCATGGTGGCCAATGACAAGGCAGAACTCACCACAGTCAGGCACACACTGCAAGAAGTCAGGAACACGGTTAAGCCTGATATACCATTCTATTCAATTGAACTCAACAAAACTTGCAAACTAATCATTATGATATCATTATAAGCATTAATACCTCTCTGATAATTATGTACTAGAAGCTTTCCAGGAATCCAGTTATACATTTGTTGATAATTGTGTCATCAGTTAACAATGATAATTGAATAAGTGTACTGGGAGTGTGCACTGGATGATGAAAATAATGAGAAAACCTTGTCTTACCTCAGTGACAGGTCCCCTCGGATGAGCAGAGTGAAGAAGTTGGAGGGAGCTCCGCCTGGACAGCTAGAAATCACCACCAGACCTATGGCCAACTCAGGAGTTAGCTGAGTGGCATGAGCAAAGGCAAATGTCAACAGTGGCATCAGCAGCAACTGACAGATCGACCCTGAAATACAAGGAAAATGAGTCTGAAAATCAAAGAGAAAGAGGCTCAAACACAAGAAGAAAAACGCTAAAATACAAAGGAGTAAGATTCTGAAAAACAAGAATAAAGAATCAGTGGAACAAAAGGAGAAAGAATCTGAAAAAAGAGGCTAAAATACAAGGAGAAACAAAACTGAAATACAAGGAGAAAAAACTGAAATACAAGGAGAAAAAAAACTGAAATACAAGGATAAAAAACCGAAATACAAGGAGAAAAAAACAAAACACAAGGCAAGGGAGACATGAGAAACAAAAAGGTATACACTGAAATGTAATGTATGCAAGAAAAAGTCTTGATAAAAAGTCTTAAGTCTCGTGAATGAGACTAATGTACAAAAAGACTGAAGAAAGTTAGAAAAACAAGGAAGAAGTAATTGAAAGACAGAAAAAAGAAAGTCATTTTAAAGATTAATCCAAAGAGTTTGAAACATGAAAGTGGGGAAAGCTCAACAGAGGTGCAAGCCAACAGAGCCAGATTAACAAAGATATCAAGTAACGAAAAGACACCCCCCCCCCCCCCCCCCAAAAAAAAAAAAAAAAATAATAATAATAATAATAAAAGAGAAAAACATCCATCATAAACGTGTTTTGGAGTTTGGATCTAAGTAGAAGGACCTTCAGTGAATGAACCATGGGATGGGCTTATCAGAACGGACTTGTGTCAGAGATGTGTGATCCAAAATACATCAGTACTTCGTAGTATTACATTTTAGTATAAATTGTATTTCCTGTCACTACCATTACAGGTTTATCATTCTATTGAAAATCTGAATGCTGGATGACTGCAGTATTATATACTGCCAACAATACTTATTCAGTGTAACTCCATGACACCAAGAGCAATTAAAAATCATAGGATTCATTACGTTTGAATTACAATATTTTATAAGAGTTTTAATTCATTGCTTTATTTTTTAAAAAGAATAATCTGTAATGGTTTTTTTTTTTGGTTTTTTTTTTTTTTTTTTTTTTTTTTTTGAGAAGGTAAAATTCATACCCACTAAAATTCCTTTCGGTCTGGTTATGTGTCGTTTGATCTCACTAATGTCTACACCTGAGCCCATAGACAGCATTAATAAAACAACCTGAAATAAAACATATCAAACATCAGTAAAAAGAACCTAAATCCAATTATCTAGTTAAATAAAACAGTTGAATTACACAATTAAGTGCATTGCTGAACACCATCCTCAAAAAACTTATCAGTCATTACAAAATGCATCTTCTGTGTGCATAATTTTATGCATGTATGAATGTGACACAATGAGACACAACTGTATGATTGATTTTATTAATAATTTAATATTTGGAAGGCGGGTCTATATGGTGAAGGGACCTCAAACCCTGAGCACACTCATTATGATTTTTAAAGTTAGAAATTATGTCATGCATTCATCCATATTTAGTTTGGGGTAGAAATATCTGGGGCTGATTTCACAGGACTTAGCCCAGACTTAGGCTTAAATTGAAGATTTTTGTCTCAAAATGAGGCTAAGTCTGTGATCTAAGACTTGGAGGATTTCACAAAGCTGCTAAGTCTAGGCTTTGGCTAAGTCTACCCAAGAGTGGGCTTAACTTTTGTAAACAAAGGCTTAAATATGGCCGCCATATATTTTTCTCACTTCAAAATTTGAAATGCTTGAAAAAGAAAGAATAAATATATAGAACACCTCCCTAAATTATCATTTTGGACCGGTCTGTGTGATTATAAGGTTTCCCATTTAAAAGTACAGCATTTTTTCAAAGATAAAATGAGCTAAACAAGGGATATATGTTACACTGAAATATTTTGAGTAGAAATAAAGGGTCACATGACCTAGAAAACCACTGTGGTTATATGATAAGCTTGGACTTCGCTAAGTCACTCTTTGTGAAATCCATTTAAGTCCTGGACTTAGCAAAGACAAAAAACTCAGATTTAAGTCCCTGACTTAGCCTAAGTCTGAGACCCTTTGTGAAACCGGCCCCTGAACAATAATTTTAAGATTAACACTTTGCAGGCTGATAACTTAAGAAAAACTTTAAATTTAATTCACACTTAGTGTGTAATTGCACTCAGACCCTGGGTGATATCTAATTTAAGGTAAGCTTAAACTCTTAGAGTCTATTAATAGTAGTGTCTTTGAGGGGAGTGAATACAAATTCAACCAATGTATTTTTTGTAACTGAAAAACTGAATTCACCATTTTTATTATTTTTAGAGACACAAGTGGAAGTTAGCTGTAAAACATTTTGTTATCACTTGCCTCTTACAAAACAAGTTCATTAGTATCAGAGTAATCATGAACACAGACAAACAGTTTGAAAAAAACACTGTGTCTACATTTATCACATGATTGACAATTCTCTAAAGTCACTGCATGCTTACAAATATATTATTCTGAAAATGGCAGAATATCCTTGGAAAATTTGATCAAACAGAGCAGTCAGCAAGTGTCAGTTTCCATATAAGCGATCTGTGTTGTGCAGAGACAAAAAGTCCATTAAAAATACAAAATAAAAATATAATGTTTTTCTGTATGTAAAGTTCTGACCCCACAATGCCCACAATGTACTGTATACTTCTGACATGATAAATGCATCCCTACAATTATCCTCGCAGAAGGAAAAACTACTACGACTGGATCTATGCCGTAATAATTTGGATTATTTCAGATGAATTGTAATAACTTTGCAAACGAGCCCTTATTTCCCATGTATACAAGCTTCGTGTTACATTCATGTATATTCTGTATCTCCATATGCAAGAAGTATTGGGGTGGTTAGAGGAACACCTAAATTGGGAAATGACTTTGTCTTTAAATATGAAAATAATAAAATATTAATATAGTACATTTGTCACTATTTTCAGACATAGAAAGCTATTCCAACTTTAGAATATAGTTCTTGTGCATGTATTTCCTTTTTATGTATCATATTCCCTTTGATAATCAGTACAAATAGCTATTGTACATACACCTCTCATATCCAACAGCCTGATATACACCACGTATACTATCTATAAAATATTACCAAGGTTCAAATTAATAGAAAATTAAACTACTAATACCTGGTGTGGAATTCCTTGGTTTCAATTTTAACAGTGATGTTGATTACTTCTCTAGCATTCAATATATGTATTTTAATAAGTCTAATTACCACAACAGGTAAGGGCATACACTTAATGTGCAAATTATGAAGGTTTATTGTTACTGTTACGCAATTAAATGTGCCTTGAATATTAGTATAATAAAGTATAATGAACGTTCACCAAATCTCCTATTTACATTGCTTACAGTTACGTGTCATAAATATAAAAGATGTAAAAGTAAAACTGTATCAGAGAGCAGAGAAGGAGTGGAAAGAAGAAGTTGAACAAAAACCAAAACTCTGTTTGTATAAGACATTTAAATGTAATTTTAAGCCTGAAAGTTATCTTCAAAATAATATTCCACGATACAAAAGGTCACTTTTGGCCCAATTCAGAATGGGAGTTCTGCCACTGCGAATAGAAACTGGCAGATTTCATTTGACAAAAGACCCAGTCACAAAATTGTATAGAAAACTAAATATAGAAGAACGAACATGTCTGATTTGTAATAGTAATGCTATTGAAGATGAGGTTCACTTTTTATGTAACTGCATTGCTTTTAGTGAGCCAAGAGAGGTGTTGTACAACAATGTTAAATCAGAAATACAAAATTTTGACAATCTCGATGATGTAGAAAAATTGGCAGTCATTGTGTCACATTTTGAAAAATCACTGATATGCTATCTGCATAGTAGTTGGAATATAAGACAGAATGTAATCAACAAATAGTATTATCTTGCAGTAAAATCAGATATTTATCAACCTATTTCACATAATTATTTCATTGCAACTAGATCAACTTGTGCTTTAATTGTTGTTATGTTTATGTTTTTCTTTGTGCATGGATATCTGAGTGAAAAACACATACATCTGTACCTAGTACTTGTATGCTAAAAGTCACTTATAAGTCCTATGGGGCTGGGCAAACATTGATATTTTTAATTACTGTATTGTAAATTTGTATTTGCATGTGACTATAATAAATAAAATATATATATAAGTGCATGGTAGGAATGTGTGATTATTATCAATTAGTCCCTTGCTGTTGGATCAGGGGATTAAAGTTTTCAATATATATGAAAAACGAATTTTATGGTTCTGAAAAGTTGTTTAAGGCCAATAAAAATGAAAAGTGTCCACATTATTTGTCAAAATATGGAAAAGATAAAGCCTAATGGAATTTTTTTTGTGTAATATAAATTTAAAAAATAAAAACTGCAATCTTTTGCTATTTCACATCAAAACTTATGTCAAGACATGGATTATTCCTGGTTTAATCTGGCTGTTGAATGGGATGCTAAATCATAACTTTGAACATGTTTAGGGTGTGACAGTGTCATCACACTGTTAGTTTAGCATTTGTATAGTTCTCTTTTTCCTAAACAGCCAACCATTAAAATCTGTATCACTTTAGAAGATTAGAATCTGATCTCACTATTACATGTACATACAAGTGGAATCTATAGCTCCTGTCATGTGTTATCACTTTCTAAGTGCTTTGAGGAATGAACACATTATGAAGCCGATAATTGAACTATTTTTTTCAGTGGAATATACCTGTACAATGACCAGCACATTATAAACCATGAGCAGTGTGCTGTTCACCTCCCTCTCCTCCAGTGTGACGTTCTGACCACTTGCAGTAGTTTCTCCTACTGACACTGCCTCTGCATCATCTTCAGTCTCCCACTCAGCTGCAAAGTGTCTCCTCTGCTCCATTTCTTCAAAAATTCAAGTCACTTTCTTTTAAATACTTTGCATAAATTATATTGTATTATTCAAAGAATAACATTTACCTCATTATATTTGGCTGAATTATACTCATTTAATTCTTGTTTGACAACTAATTTCAAGATAAAATAAAGTAAGTATTGTTCAAAATAAAATTCAGTATGTTGTCTTTGTAAAAACTTTCACCTGACTGCTAAAATGTCAGATGGGTCTGTTTATATAGAGAGGACAGACTGGGCTGAGATTTACAACCACTTTGACAAAAATTAAGATGTCCCTGCCGGATCCTGTGCTGTGTGTTCTGCATGATATTGAAATGCATGTACGCAGTCACCCTATTTATTGACTATTATTGTTTTATATGGCTGATAAGCTTACAGATCAAAGCTCTTCAGTAGTTAATGGTGGGAAATAATTATATAAGCAATAAATATATCCAATAAAACCTGTGCCAGAGTGCTGACAGTGGGAGTCAGTCTGTATAAAGCTTTCACATCTCTGAACAGGATTCTCAACAAATCATAATTAACTAGTTAAGGGTTTATTTGCCAGACCTGGATGTGGATCAAAAATTAAAATACAAATGAGAGCCTGGGCTGTACTTGTGCAGTCGGGATGGGTCAAGTAGTGCTTTGAGTTCTGTAGTACAAGGAAATATTGCACCGAGTGTAAATATACATTACAATTAATAGAGTGCAATAAATTCACACATTAGAGTGAGATAAAACAGTAACATAAAGTTAACATTTTTTCAATATTATATGGATTTTTTAAATTTCTGAGACCTCTTGTATTTTTGTGTTTTTATGTCCAACACTTGTATCTCTTATATCAGATACTTTATGTATTTGTCAGTTACACTGATTAATGTTTATATGTAACCTTGACACAACACCAACAATTAAATACATCAATCATTTAAACTTAACAAGACTATTTAAGCACTAGTTAAAGCCACATGATTCACTGTGGTTTAAAAACAAGCAGTGCAAAAGCGTAAACTTACAAAGTGGTGTACATGCATGTTTTCTTAATGTTACACTGTCAGTGACTGGTCCATTAAATAAAATGTTCAACATACCAGGTCACCAACCCTTTTCATGGGCAAAAGGAACTAAATTATAAATGTATATTTATGGTGTCATTACTGTATCTAGGTCTACAGGAAATTTAAGAGAAAGCTGCTGATATGGAGAAATCCACTGGGTCACTTGGTCTACAGATTCCTTTGAAGTCTTTAGCAAACAATTAGTTGAAGTGCTAGTCAAGAGTAATTGTTACTGTGTAGTTGTCACATTATAGTTCTTTAACAGCACTGAAAAACCTAAAAGTGTGATATTTAACAGGAATTACAGGCATCATTGGCCTGTTCTGTGTCATATGTACATAAAAGCCCTATTAACAGTCCCTATCATAATGACCATAACTGTTACACCAAAGAATACAAAAAATAAAATCAAAGCCTTCGCTTGACAATGAATTTTTTAATCTCTTAGTTAACTCTAACTTTGCAAACTCTTGTGTAAATAAAAAACTTAGTTAGGTTATTGTTAGTTAAATGTTTCATAAAAAAAAACCTCAATTTATATTTGGATTTGGATTTTAACGTTGCTTTCAACACTGTATAGGGCACATGATGACGGGTAGTTTTATGGGCAGAGGAAACAAGTATATACAGTTGGTCAAGGTTCTGTACTGTAAACTGGCGACCATCAGTAAGCAACTACCAACTTTCCCACATATGGTCTGTGGTTTGAACCACATACCCCAGACTCAGACCCTGTCGTAAACTTTTAGTTATGTAAAGCTTTATTTCTTCAGATCCAAATAAACATGAAGTTATAATTATTGTATAAAACAAAGCTACTGAAGTGTTGTACAGTAAGGTGATGTGCCATTTACCTTAATTTGACAACAATTGAGACATTTTAATTAACATTTATGATCTGGAGGAAATCTCCAATGACAATGCAATAACTACTCAAAGACTGCTTAATCTAGTTACTTCCTGTATTCTTTAGTAAATATGCTCTTACACTGTCATAAAGTATTTGTTAGGTTGCTATTTTACGAATGCTTCCATTTACAGGCCCTGGTTGCCAATATTGTAGAAAACAAGGCCACTGCCGCAGCAGTTATCTCCCGCCTTAGAATCAGTAATAATGGAGAACTAAAAGAGATATAAGGCCTTTGTAGTAAGATAACCCTACTTGACATTGAAGAAGGGGTCAAACTTTCCTAGCCATATATATTTTGTGCATATTTGATGAACCTAACTGCAATATTTCAAGTTTTAGAGCATCTAAATGATTTTTTAAAAATTGGCTATGGCGGCCATTTTGTTTTTCAAAATAAGGCCAAAATTTTTCTCAAGCAAAACATTTGAAGGCCAGGACTTTTGATGGTCTGTCTTTATATTCTGAAGCCATAGTACCAATAATAGGGGTGAAATAAGGACATTTTAGTGTGACAACCCTATTTAACCTTGAAGCAGGGGTCAAAGGACAAATTCAACACCTGGAAAAGATTCCCAGGCCATGACTTCCTACAAGTTGTTTTCACATTCTGAACCTCCAAGAGCAATATTAGGGGAGACATAAGGCCTTTTTAATAGAATGACCCCGTTTGACATTAAACATGTGATATGGCAGCCATTTTCCTTTTAGAAGTAGGTCAAAATTACAATCAGGCTAGCTTTTCTAGCCATATATCTTTTGTGCAAATATGATGAAGCTAGCTGGAATATTTCGAGATTTAGAACAACTTTATGAAGATATCTTTATAAATGAATGAGATGTTAATGTTTATGTTAAAACCTGACAAACGGACGCAGGGACAAATGCACAAACAGACACACGTATGGAAGGCGTTTACAATCTCTCGACCACAACCTATGCTTTTCATGGTCTGTCTTTACAATCTGAAGCCATAGCACCAATAATAAGGGAGAAATAAGGATGTTTCAATGTGACAACTTCATTTAATCTTGAAGCAGGGGTGAAAGGTTAAATTCAACACCTGGAAAAGATTCCCAGGCCATGACTTCCTACAAGTTGTTTTCACATTCCGAACCACTAGGAGCAATATTGGAGGAGATATAAGGCCTTTTTAATAGAATAACCCCGTTTGACATTAAACATGTTATGTGGCGGCCATTTTGTTTTTTGAACTAGGACAAAATTACTATCAGGCTAGCTTTTCTAGCCATATAGCTTTTGTGCAAATTTGATGAAGCTAGCTGGCATATTTCAAGATTTAGAGCACCTTTACGATTTTCAAACAATTAGCTATATGGAGGCCATTTTGTTTTTCAAAATGAGGCTAATATTTTTCAGAGACAGGTTTGCATAGCCATAAACATTTCCTGCAAATTTGGTGAAGATATCTTATAAATGAATGAGAATGATTAAGGTTTATGCAAAAACGTGAAGAACGGACAGACACACATACGGAAGGCATCGGCCGCAGGCGGGAGATAGTTAAGGACTAGAAACTTTTTATGTTTGAACTTGCAATAACTTACATGTGATATCACACCACTGTGAGTGTCATGCATTCATGCATTTCTGCTGCAAGAAAGAACATAGAAGCTCCATGGAAATATGGGTCATATGTTTACAAAGATAGCTAGGCCAGATGACCTTAACACAACAATTTATTAATATCACTCACAACACAATGTTAGAGGAAGTGAAACAGTACATAGATCAGGAAACTTTCAGAGCCCTGTCAGTTATATAAAGGTCCAAATAATGTTCAAGCAGAGAGAATAAAGTCTAAGAGAAAGAAAATGTATGTAAAGTTAAAGTATTAAAACAAGATAATTCAATAGCAAGATAACAGCATTAATCAGTATACTAAAATTACGAAGCTGTAAAATTTATTAATTGGAGTATACCTGCAATAAAATAGCACAATTATAAAAAGTTACATATAATAATCAATTGCAGCAATCCAGGTATCTTTGTCATAACAGAAACAAGTCTCAAATATGGCAGGTGAACAAACTTTGGCAGAGCCAAGGTTAAAGGTCACACAATGATGATGCACACCTACACCCCCCAAACAATGGCCCTACCAAGTGTCACCCTTCTACACCATACAGATTCCTAGAAATAGCCCGGACAAGATGTTCCATGTCAATGTCACGACACGATCAAATGTCAAAATCAAGATCACAGCTTGATATCGCACATCTACAACCCCTAAGCCATGTCCCTACCAAGTGTCAACTTCCTACACCTTATGGTTTCCGAGATATAGCCAAGATAGAATTTAAAAGATCAAGGTCACTACGGTAAGGTCAAAGGTTAAATCAAGGTCTCACCATGAGGCTGCACAGCTACAACCCCCAACCAATGTCCCTCCCAAGTATTAACTTCCTACACCTTACAGTTTCTGAGACACATCCCAGACAAACTTTTTTTTCTTGCCATCCACCCGGACGCCCATCTATCCACCCATCCGGACACCATGAGTGAAAACAATACCCTGACAGGCCTTATATGTATTTATATTTTACATAAAAATACAATGACCTTATTATTTAGTCAAGCCGACCATATCTATCCACCTATCATACAACTTGCGACAACACATTGTGGAATTCACTCAATTAATTGATCCATTTCACTCTGTGATGAAACAAAAGATCACATGGAGTATGGTCATGTTGTGGAGGTACCCAGTAATCCCCTGACAATTCATCAAGTGATAAGGAAAATGCATAAGACTTTGATATTCATTAAGATAATGATTAGGTGAACCCGGAAAATTCTTTTCCTTGATATTTAATATTTCAAATTGAAAACACTGATTAAATGAAATTTAATAAGGATTTTTTTCTATGAACAATAATTTGTCTATTCTATAAATATACATTATGATCAAATCTACATATTAATTGAAGTTTACATATTTCTTGATATCACAAAGATGACATAAAGCTTCTGATCACTCCTAACCCTTTCAGGGCCATAAAATTTATCCTGAAAGGCAAGAAGGAGACAAAAAGCCATATCACTAGGTATGAATATTCCTGAAGAATAATTCAATCAAGTTTTGTACTACTTGTTCCAGATGTGGAATAATAAGACAACTAGGAGCACTTTTTCTACTATGTCTATGAAGTCCAACAATTTGGGTGTGAAATAAACGATTGGATGGCATCTATATTATTTGTTGCAAAATTTACTGTTCTTGAAGTTCTGGCAGTTCATTATGACTAATCTCTATTTCATTGTGTCAATTATATTGTACTTATGGGTAAACACTTTGTCAGTGCATCAAAGGATGGTAAAAAAACTTGGTTTACGTTTATTCTTGCATTTTTGGAAATGTAATTTAAAAACAGAGCAAGAAATTGGGTATATATTTTCAAAGCTGGAGTAATTTAATCCATTCCTGTGCCATTGTGCTAACAATTATGTATTTTGTATGTCATAAAAATGACAAAAAATTTTTTTTAAAGTTTTGTCCCAGTACTTTCAGGCATTGCATGTGGGGCAATTTTTGACAAAGTCCTCTAAAATCCCCTATTATTGCTCACTGTCATCTTTGCAAATGTTTGAAGGTAAACGTTCAATAAGCATCCTGAAAATATGGGTACAAAAAACGTTTGTGACAGAATGTTTTTAAAACATTTAATAGAAAACATTTCAAAAATGTTTTAAAATGATGGGTATGAAAACCAGTTTCTATAAAATGTTTGTAAAACATTTTCAGAGCAAACATTTACAAAACATTATTAAGAAATGTTGTTTAAACGTTTTATGTATCTCCTGTTGATCAAACATTTTGTGATGAATGTTTGTATAGTGAATGTTAAAACATTTTTAAACATTACAATGTAAATGTTCATTAACCCAAGAGGTAGGGTTTATATAGGGCTTTAAAATGTTTTGTAAACTTTGAACCATTTTAAAACATTTTTAATGTTAACTGGGATAGGATTTCCCAGGCCATGATTTCCCATTCCGTCCCAATACATTCCATAGCTCTATTTGAAATAATTAAAGAGCTATTTAGTGATAGGTGAAATCTGACCCAATTAGGGTTATAAAATTCATCTTAAAGGCAAGATGGGAGCAAAAACCCACATAATTAGGTTTGAATAGTCCTGGGCCCGTATTCACGAAAGGTCTTAGCCAGGGCTTAGGCTTAAAGTTGAGACTTTTGTCTCAAGTTTCTGCCCAAAAACTGCTAAGACTTTTGTCTTAGGCTTAGTGGTATTCACAAAGAATTTAAGACCGGTCTTAGGCTTAGCCAAGGGCTCAACTTTAAGACTGGTTACGTAGTGGGCTTAAATTTTGTAAAGAGGACTTAAATATGGCCGCCATAAACTTTTTTCCACTTCAAAATTTGAAATGGCTGTAAATAAAGTATAATTATACAGAACCCCTCACTAAAGCAGTCTTTGGGAAGTTTATATGTGGTAACAAGGTTTTCCGTTTCAAAACAGCACTTTTTCTAAGATAAAATGCATTAAATGAAGGATATATGTCACCAATATTATAGTTTGAATAGAAAAGAAAGGTCATATGACACAGAAAACCACTGTGGTTATTTGATAATCTTGGACTTAGCTAAGTCACCCTTTGTGAATATGGTTTTAAGACAAAACTTGGCTGAGACAAGGCTCAATTTAAGCCTAAGATATGGCTAAGTCTAAGACCCTTCGTGAATACCAGCCCTGAAGACGTTTTATATAGGATTTCAGGCAATATTTCTGTAGAATAAATTCGACTTTATGACCCTAGTTGAATTTGAGGGGAGGCTTGAGGGGAAATTTGATGTGATTTTTGGAATCGCAGGCCATGGTTTCCTATTACCTACCAATTCATTTTAAAGCTCTAAATCCAAAAATAAAAGAGATATTTGACATTTTATTTGTATAATGCATACCAAAGACACCTGATTTGGCACATTTTAAGGTAACCTAAGCCCGAGAATCTAACTTTTGAAGCTATAAAGCCAATTTTCATGCTCTAACAACATACTGAAACTGTGTAAAGTCCTCAGTGTGAGTAGATATACACAATATGTGCCAAAACACATCAATTTCAGCATGTTTTTTACTAATCAATGAAAAATTGGCTTTCAACCAGTTCTTAATTATGGCCTGATTGATTTTAAATTTAACTTGTGTATAGATTTTGAAGTATTTCATTTATTTTGGTTTTTTACTGTGCTTTCAACACTATATAGGTCATATCACGATAGGTAGTTTTATGGGCAGAGGAAACCAGTACATACCATTTGTCAAGGTTCTGTACTATAAACTGCCAACCATTGGAAAGCAGCTAGCAACTTTCCCACATAGGGTCTGGGATTTGAACCACAGACCTCAGAGGTAGGAGGCGAATGTGCTACCACTGCACCACTGTACATGGCCCCTAGATGTTGGAAAGAGCTTACTAAATTTCATGGATCCCTATGTTGTAGTTTCTGAGGGGGGTGATTTGACATTGCTAAAGGTCAAATTGCAAATTTAATAAGTAAATTAAATTTTTATAAGGTAATACCCTATCCAGTGGACAATTGCTAATCCGGACAACACAGACCAGCCCGCCAAACATCAGAAGAAGACGTCCTGTGTTTCCACCGGCCAGGCCGGTCCAGTACTGTCATTTACCAGGTGGCGCATCATACTTCCTTCCTGTCTAAACAGTGTAATGTTATGGCATCTTTTTTGTTGTCTAATCCTATTAGACCCCTAGTAAGCTGATAACGGGGTTGGTTGGGAGGGTCTTGTATGTCCATTGGATAGGGTATTAACTTGTAAAAATTTTATTGCGTTAATATATCCTATTCAATGGACAATTGCTGAATAACTACCGCTTTGTCGGCGGGTAAGTTACTAGGGACTAAGTAAACTCATTAACAAAACTAACAAAAATTTTCTAGGCTTGAGTTGACCTTAAGGTCAAGAAACCCTGCAAGGCCATGGTCGTTTACTAGCAGCGGGTTACTCGGGGGCATACCGACATCGCCCCCCCTCTTTTTACAGACCTGCTCTGTGGTAGGGAAGAGAGGGATGAGTTAAGACCCATAAAGAAAGAAAATAAACCTCCCGACAGAAGGACATCTTTATATATATATATGTACAACTATTTACAGATGCACAAGTCTCATTGCTAACATGGGCTACTGGTGGATCTACTGGGCAGCCACTAGAGGTCCCAGGTGATAGAGCTCTGAATCAGCCCAAGCCACATCCTTCAAATAGAACTTTGTGAAGGTGTTATGTGACTTCCAGAGGCAAGCTGAAAAAATCTGATCCAGGGAGACTTCTGACTGGAAGGCCTTAGAAGCAGCAAAGGCCCTGATATCATGGGCTTTAAACCTGATGTAAGGTGAGGGCTTCCTCATCAGAGAGCTCATAACATAGGATCACAGTCTGCTTGATCCATGAGGAGATAGTAGCAGGTGAGATGTCCTTCCCAAAGCCTTTCTTAAAGGAGACAAAGACCAACTCCTTGTTTTGCCTGAGGTCTGAGGTCCTGACCAAATAGTAGCACAATGCTCTGACCAGACAGAGGGACCCATCAGACTTGAGGGACTTATTCAGAGTTGGGGCCACTGGGGCCACACTGTCTGGACCCTCTTTGGCCAGCTGATTCTTGGAAAGAAAGCTGGGTGATGGGTACAGGGACACTTTGAAACAGACTGGTGTCTAATGTTCTTGTTTTGCCAAGCATGTATCTCACTTCTGCGTTTGCCCGACCTTGTGCCAAGAGGAACACCATTTTGAAGGTCAAATGCTCCAAAGAGGCCTCTTTGATTGGTTCAAATGGAGCCTTTGTCAGCTGGGCAACACCAGGGAGAGGTTCCAGGAGTGCATTCCCCTCCATCCTTTGGGTCTGTCTCTATGGAAACTATCCAGGATACGAGAGATTTTAATCTTTGCTGACATTAATGGGTGAATTTTCAAGTTTATCAGCAATGGCTGACCTGTATCCATCAATGGTACTGGGCTGTAACTTCCTATCCTGAAAGAGGTACATAAGGAAGTCAGCTGCTGACTTTATAGGGGGGTGCCCTGAAGTCCACCTGATTGCTGAGGCACCACTTTGTAAAAATGGTGCACTTTGCCTCATATACTGATCTGGTTGATCCTCTCTGAGGAGCCTCAATTCGTGCTGCCACTGTCTCAGAGACGCCCTGCTCCTTGATTGTGGAGGCTCTAGGAGCCATGCATGGAGATTTAGATTTGTCAGATTTCTGTGAGGGATCTGATTAAGGGCTGTGTTAGCAGGTTGGGAAGACTGGGCAGACTCAGACTTAGTGGGTATAATGGCTGACCTTGAAGCACATTGTCTCCCTCCAGCCACCATTTCAAATGGGGATGCAGTGACTTGGGAAAAGGGATCACTTTTTCTAATGATTCAGGTACCCTCCAGTTGTTTTCGAGATGCCACTGTATGGGTCTCATATGCAGTCGGCCTAGGTAAACCTGCTTTTCTGTGGCTGTTAGCAGACCTATTAAAGACATGAACTGCCGGACCGGACAAGTCAGGATAGAAGTGCTAGTATTTTTTGTTGAAGGTTCTGCCACCAGTCCCGTGTCGATTGGACCCGGCCACATTTCAGGTCGAACTGGTAACCTGTGAAGTCGAAGACATGTTTGCGGTCCAGGGCCCGTATTCACAAAGATTCTTATTCTTAGAATTAGTCTTATTCTCAGAATTTTTCTTAGAATTGTTGTTTTTCTTAGAAAAATTCTAAGAATAAGAATTTTCCTATTCACAAAGATTATTATTCTTAGAATTATACTTATTCTTAGAATTATTCTAAGAATGGTTTTTATTCTTAGAATTTTTCTAAGAATAAGAATTTGCTATTCACAAAACTCTTATTCTTAGAATTTTCTAAGAATTTTGTTTAAATCTTAGAATGACACATAACATGCTTAACTTAAGAAAAATAGTTGTTTTGGTGATTATAGTGCAGCAACGGATTGCAAATCGACATTCAGAACAATGTGTTACATATTAGTTGTCAATTATGGGTACTGTAACAAAATGCAGCCTTTATATTATTTTTTAAAATTCCAGTTTTTTGTTCATATAGGCCAAGATCCGTATTCTTAGAATTTTTCTTAGAATTACACTTAGTCTAAGAAAAATTTTACTTCTATTCTTAGAATTATTCTAAGAATTGTTTTGTGAATAGGATTTTATTCTAAGAATAAGAAAATTCTTAGCAAAGAATTTTTCTTAGACTTAAGTGTAATTCTAAGAAAAATTCTAAGAATATTTGTGAATACGGGCCCAGCTCTGATTTCTCACCATCCACAAGTTCACCATCCAGCCCCGTTTCTGGCAAATTTCCACTAGTTCCTGAGTTTGTTGGAAACAATATGGTGGGATTTGGCTCTCACCAACTAGTCGTCTAGGTATTGGTGGATCTTTATACCCTTGTTCATAGCTATCAGTTTCACCTCCTTTGCTGTTACAGTGAACTCCATGGGTGTTGTGGACAATACAAATGGCAGTGCCTTGAACTGGTATGTCCAACCCTGGATGTGAAATCTCAGATATTTCCTGGATTGTTCCTGTATTGGTATGTGGAAGTAGGCGTCCTTGAAATTTATTGAGGTAACCCACTCCCCTTGTCTGAGGGACGTCCTGATGGTTTCTGGTGTCTCCATTTTGAATTTTTCTACCTTGAGGAATTGATTTAGATTGCTCAGGTACAGTATAGGTCTCCACCGGTTTCGGGACCAAGAAAAGTCGGTTGTAAAACCCCAGAGATTCTTGATTTTTTACCAGCTCTACTGCATTTTTGTTAGCTGATGTAATGCCTCCACCAGGTAGAGGCTCCTGTGGGGATTGGCATAACAGCTTATGATTGTTGGTGATTGATCAACATAGAAAACATCATTCACATTTTTAAATTTGCTTTCATGATAACACTCTGCAACACCGGGACTTATATCTTTCTTTTGTGATGGCCCGGGTGCAGAAAGTACAGGATTTATAACAGAAAAGTTTGCAACTTGAGTCTGTGGTATCTGAATGTCTAATCTCTTTACTGTTCTTAGTGGTGACTAAACAACACTTAAAGTTCCTTAGCTTCACGCCAGCAGCCCCAACTTCAACAGATTTACACAGTAATTGTCATTTACAGGACTGCTGGGTCTTGGCCGATCGGGATGAATAATATGAAGACTTCCCTTTGTTTCTCTTGCCCTGGCCATGTGTGCTGAGATTCTTCCAGGCAGGTTGGTCGGATCTCCTACTGTCGGACTTTTTCTCTGAAAGTTCATAGGGGTGGTTTGACCTAGGATGTCCCTTACTCTCATAGTTGGAGATATCCTCTTCTGCCTTCTTAATCACACTGTCTGGGAAGTGAGTGGCAAGCTGGGAGCAGTTCTCAGTGCTGCCAATGTATACAGCTTGATTCCTGACCTTAAATGTGACAGATAAGCATCCCTACTGATAAGAGCCAGGTTGGCCATGGAAACAAACACAAAGTCACTGAGGTGCTCCATTGTTTTGGACATGGCTTGACTAATACTGGCATTGAAATTCATAAATATTGCAGTTCGTCAGTGGCCGTTGCAACTCTGGAAGCAGACTTTCCTTTGCCTTCTGTCCGGATCACCTTGAGTTGAGTCTGAATGCCTTGCTGCACCTTGAACAGACAATGGTTAAATCCAGCCGCTTGGTTGCAGATAACTGAGGCTTCTCAGGCAGACTTCTCCCACTTTTGCATACTTTCTTGAGAGATGGGACACGACCAAGGTGGGTTTGAGGTGATACCGGCCTGTTTAGCAATTCTCAAGCAAGTACTTTTCAGCCTAGATGCATTGAAACTCCAAGATGACACAGCAGTAGAGTCTCCCTTGTGGTCAGAATACAGCCCGTACCACTTGGCTTGGGACTTCGCTGGGGGCACAAACTGATCCTTTAACAGACCACCGGCTTCTGAACTGCCGGAGGGATAGTCCTCAACCAAAGTGATGTTCAGCCTACTAAGTTTCTTGCATAGCCAGTGGTCTGTGGGCATCTGTACTGAAACCCTCCCTGGAGTCTGTACCTTTGGACCAGCATTGCTAGTGTTAGTGTCAATGTCTGGAATGTGGGTCCAGCCCATATACGATCGAATCACCCTCATAGTCTCTCTGTAAGTTTGTTCTTCAGAGAGGAATTGGTCCGGGCCGGTGAGTGTCACATCCTGGTCATTAGATAACTCCCCTTCCTCAACAAAAATGTATACAGGTGGCCGGTGAGATGAAGCACTTTGAGAGTCTGAGTCTGAGCTAGAGAAACTGTCTTTCCTGGTCGGTTTAACAACCTTACTAGCTGACTGCTTCTTCACTACAAGAGGGTCGGTGCCAGTAGATTCAGCGTGCTTTGGCCAGATAGATTTCTGGGGTCGGACGGGCTGAGATATGCTGACAACCTGTTGCTTGATAGCAGTAGGGTCAGTGGTCGGTCGGTCAGCTGCTGGAGAAGAGGTGGAGCGGTGGGTCTGATGAAAGGCTCCTTAGTCCTGGGCATATTGGTCGGTGGAATGTGATAGGTTGCTACCTTGATGGTCTAGAATGTCGGTTCTTGAGGTTTGTCTAAACTGGTCCGACCACTTCTGATCAAGTTACTCAAATCTGGCATCAGTGGAAGACTTGGCCAGCTTTTCTGAAGGCTTGACCAACTTTGAAGTAGAAGCCTTGTCCTTTTCCACTTCTTTCCTCTTCTCAGCTGGTGCACTCAAACCAGGGGACTGTACAGTGCCCTGGCCATCTACGACCCACAAAGGGGGGAATGAGAGTGTCTGATGATGAAGGTTCTTTGCTGGGAGTGGCAGTTTTCTTAAATTCCAGCTTCTCCTTTTTGATCTTGTAAGATGGAGTAGACAGTGGGGCTCTTTGGTCAGAGATTAAAATATTATAGAACTTACAGTCTGAATCAGGCTTCTCAACACAAGGGTCCTGTCCTTTTCCTTTGTTGCGACAACGCACACAGAAGTTATGGGTGTTAAACCCAGTCATTGAGTGGCCACATCCTCCACGCTTCTGACCAGGTGAAGCCACAATGATCTATACACTCCCAAATATTCGTTGACACAAAGTTTAGTCACAAAAGTTAAGAATTCTCAAATATCTTCAAAAATCTGAAGCTCACAAAAGTCCATCTGCACAGTACATGCGCCAAACGAAAAAAGATGCCATGACGTGACGCTGTCTAGACAGAAAGGAAGTACGATGCGCCACCTGGCGAATCCACAGTACTGGACCGGCCTGGCTGGTGGAAACACAGGACGTCTTTTTCTGATGTCTGGCGGGCTGGTCTGCGCTGGCTGGATAACTAATTGTCCATTGGATAGCATGTATTAATGCAATAAAAGGTCATGTTCATACCTGTCAAAAATTGTCCCTATGTCTATAGATTATAATTGCCAAAACCCATTTAGATAGGCCTTATATTAAGGGAAATATTCAACCCAGAAAATACTGCTGTGGCATTTGCTGTCTGAAAACGGGGTAAAACCAATAAACATCCCCTTTCCAAGGGATGCTTAATTGACTCATACGACTCATACTACTACCATTGTCTGGATATAAGATCAATTGGCGCCATATTGAGAGAAAGATTACTTGTCTCATTAAAAGGAGAGAAGAGGTAGTAGCACCATAAAGAGAGGTTGTAATGCTCAAAAGATTAGCACTAGGGATAGAATTATTCACTCGCTAAGGTTTTTTTAAACATTTTTAATATCTCATTGGGCATCTACAATCACGATTATAACCTTGTCCTTAGGAGTGGTTGTATGATTGACAAGCTTACACTCCTGACAATATAGTTGGGAGGAATAAATGTAACAGTGGAATTGGAGTATAAGTTGCACACTCGTTAAAAGGACTGGCAAGTTTCTACATCTTTAGGTTAATGCACATGTTCTATATTTTCATGTCTATATTGCCAAAGTCATTTTTCACAGCCTGACTTTATGAACTACCAGTATATACAACCTCAAAATAAATAAATAAAAATAAACATGTAATTTAAAGTGAATGAGGTATTTAGATATGTGACATTTGAAAGAGTTTCATTTGCTGAAAGTTATTGATTTGTTTGTGAGTGATGCAATAAACATCTATTTATTTGATGTACTCTTCAATGGTTTGTTTTATTGTCTGTTTTATTAAGAACAGACCTTTAATTCAACATCTCTACCAATTCAAACCAGTGCTTAAAACTGAAATAAAACCTTTATTTGCATACAATTATACAAATGAAGTTGTCAACTACGCTACTCTTTTTAACCTTTTCTTTCCTCAAAATATGACTTGAAGGTCCATTCTATGTTTCCTTTTTGGACATTCTTTCTCGTTTGATTGCCGGATTAATTTTTGAAGGTTCTTCAAGTGAATAAAAAGAAGACACCATAAAAAAACAGTGAAAAAAACATGGTGGTTTCTCTTGTTGCCTGCTTACAGTTTTACTTTAAGGGTGAACTTAAAACACATGCTGGGGGAAATAATGTTACAGATATTACCCTATCAGCTCAAGACAATATATATAACTACATTTGTTACATATGTCTACATTTTTATGAAGAATTCCAACCTTGACTGCCCAATTAAGGTCAAGAAGATTTATTTTTGTGTTTGTGTGATAATTATTGAAATGAACATATTTGAGATAATTTGTGAAACAGCGTCGCAAAAAAGACTAAGACAACTCTTTCATTATTCTAAAAACTAAAAAAGTGACCTATTTCAACATTTAAATGAATAATTCTAATGTTTTGCAATATGTCTGAGAAGACTCCGACCATAGCAAGACACATATAAACTCGATCTTGTGTCACAGCTTAATTAATGCAGTATGATGGTGAATTTTCGTGTCCCGAAACCCTTCCAAAATTTGATTTATCTTTGAAACAGTTCAAAAATTAAAACTATAGATTGTCCAAAACAGTGCTGCGTAGAGAAAGAGGTACAGATGTTTTAACCCCTGACTGCAATTTATTTATTTGGTGTTTTACATCATGCCTAGTAACTTATCGGTTATATTGTGACGGGCAGTTAGAAGGGCAGAGGAAACCAGTATATACAGTTGGTCAAAATTTTGTACTGTAAACTGCTGACCAATGGCAAGCTTTCCCACAAGAGATCAGGCCGCGATTTGAACTCTGATCTCGGAGGTGTTACCACTGCACCACCACCCACACTTTAAAAAGCATCACAAATCATCTGCTTGTGTTCTGTGTAAAGTATACACAGGACTAAAAATACTTTTAAACCTGCTGCCACTAACTATGGTACAGGTTACATAAACAAGGGCTGATTTACTATAAATATTTATAAAACTTTAAAGCCATTTTATATTTTAAGTCACTTTCCAGGGGCGGATCCAGCTTTTAAGTAAGGTACCACGTGGGGTTTCACATGGGACATAACATAACTAGGGGTGGGGCATGCCCACCCACCCCCACCACCCCCCTCGGGAAAAAATTAATTTTTGTTAAAAATATAGTGCATTTCCTGTAAATTTAACACCACTCTCAAGAAATAATTTTGTACTTTGGGTTGAACCCCTTTACATTATTTTTCAAGGGGGGGGGGGGGGTCGAACCCCCTGAACCCCCCTGGATCCGCTAGTGCTTTCCATGCAGCTATGGTTATGACTCTGGATTTGTGGTAAATACGGACAAAACTAAGTTAGTATGGCTGGGGAAGAAAAAACATTCTAAGGGCATAATTGACTCTCCCGGGAAATTAGTGTGGGGCACAACAGATTTGACCTACTTGGGATACAGTTTGCAGTGGAGTTGGAAAGTATACCCAATCTTCACTATAGGTTAGTCTTGAGCAAAATAAATAAAACTTTGAACCAGTGGAAAAGAAGAAAACTGACACCAATGGGCAAGATCACAGTTATAAAAACCTTCATTATCTCTAGCTTGAACCATATTTTTACCCCCATTTCATCTCCAACCAAGCAATTTGTTACAAATCTGAATAGTCTTATGTATTCATTTATCTGGGATAACAAACCAGACAAGCTGAATAGGAAACAGATACCAATACTTAACTTTTTGGAGGTCTTAAAATGCTGGATCTGGAACTCCTTATCAAACCCACAAAAATAACATGGATAAAGCGTCTTCTCCATTTCCCCAATGCTCCTTATGCTAAATTATTCTCAACTTTAGTTTCTACTGAAAAACTATACATGATGGGAACTCTATGGTCTAGAATAAGCTCTAGAAAAATCTCAAATCCTTTCTGGGGTTAAGTGCTAGTAGCCTGGGGTGATCTGCTTGTTAAAATCAAACTTCCAAAAAATAAAGCATTGTCATGCCCCTCATGGTACAACCCTCAGATCTCTAGTGAGCCTTTATTCTTCCCCACTGGTACTGTGCAGGTGTATACTCCCCATTAGATTTACTTGACAATGAAGGCAGAATCATTGATCAAGAGGAAGTCCAGAAACAGTTTAACACCAAGACAATTTTTTTTGTATAATAGGATTAAAAGATGCTTAAAAATTTATATGAAAAATTTCAATACTTCTCTTATGATCCTCCCACAACTGTGTCAAGCTTTTGTCAACTTCAAATTTAGGAACTAGAAAGTTTTACAGTATTTTAAATCAACAGTACAATAATTTGGCTCTAAATGGAACAACATTTTGAATACTGAAATGGATTAAAAAGACTGGATTAACATCTATAAGGTTTGTTTCAGGTCTCTAAGATGGAATGACTTCATATGGTTCCAGTTTAGACTTATTCAAAGAATTTTGGGCAGCAAAGCCTACTTGAGTAAAGTTAAAATAAGCCACTCTTCTCACTGCACATTCCGCAGTATGTGTGATGAGACTATTTGTCATCTCTTTATATCTTGTCCGAAAGTGTGTGAATTTTGGTTGAATTTAAGGTTCAAGGTGTTTATTGAATTAAATCCAGTGACCATAATTTTGGTTACTTTGAATTTGGGATAAATATTTTCTTCCAAAATGTACTTATTCTTTCTGCTAAAAAATACATTTTTGATTGTGCACACAATAACAAAACATTGAGTTTAAAAGGTTTTAGAATCTTTTTTACTGGTATCTACAGTGACCAAAAATATGTTGCAAAAATAAACAACAATATTCAATACTTCCTAAATTCAAGGTCAGTGTTTTCTACATTGAACGAGACCTAGTATCCCTTTTTAATGTGTGATCATAGTTTTGTCCTTTTTGCCACATCTACTGAGGATAAACTAGCTTTTGTCCTGCTGCATCAACAACATCAATTGTTTTTTTAAACTGTACCTAAATTGTAAGTCTAACCTGTAACTTTTTTTTGTAAATGTACTTGTATGTATGTCTTTTTCATGTTGTACATATGTTGAAGAAAAGTACAAATCCAAAAAAAAAAAGAAAGAAAGCAGCTAATTTAGGGTAGTACATATATCTAAATTGGATTTCTTAAATCCTTCATCACACTTTCTCACCACTCTTATATTCTGAAACAGTAATCTTGAACTACTAAAAACCCTTTTATCCAACTAATCCTGAACAAATTATTTGCTTAAAGCTGAACTACTAAATATTTGAAGATAAAAAAAATAAAAGTGACTCCAATCTAATTTGAGACTATTCCGATAGTCTCAAATTTTGAATAATTTTCGCACTGTTGCATTCCCACTCTTAGAATGAACATACTTGCATTCTCTTGCTGTGTTGTAACATTGATCTGAAAAAAATGTTCAAATATTTAGTGGATCCAACATTTTTAATATCTGAGATAGTTATTTAGTCAACCTTTGATAGCTTAACTAAATAACTTTGGCTGGTAGAAATATGATCATTGTTTTGAGAACACACACCAGGTTACAAACTGGAGAGACCACTGAAAAAAATTATTCAACACGGCTGGTAGAAGTTTGATCAGTGTTTTCAGAACAAGCTGGTTTTGAATAAATTTTTTCATTGGTCAACCAGAGATCCTGCATCACACATCAGGTTACAAACTGGAGAGACCACTGAAAAAATTTATTCAGCATGCCTGGTAGAAGTTTAATTAGTGTTTTTAGAACAGGCTGGTTTTGAATAAATTTTTTCATTGGTCAGCCAGAGATCCTGCATCACACATCATGTTACAAACTGGAGAAACCACTGAAAAAATTTATTCAGCATGGCTGGTAGAAGTTTGATCAGTGTTCTCAGAACAGGCTGGTTTTGAATAAATTTTTTCATTGGTCAACCAGAGATCCTGCATCACACTTCAGGTTACAAACTGGAGAGACCACTGAAAAAATTTATTCAGCATGGCTGGTAGAAGTTTAATTAGTGTTTTCAGAACAGGCTAGTTTTGAATAAATTTTTTCATTGGTCAACCAGAGATCCTGCATCAAACATCATGTTACAAACTGGAGAAACCACTGAAAAAATTTATTCAACACGACTGGTAGAAGTTTGATCAGTGTTTTCAGAACCAGCTGGTTTTGAATAAATTTTTTCATTGGTCAACCAGAGATCCTGCATCACACATCAAGTTACAAACTGGAGAGACCACTGAAAAAATTTATTCAGCATGCCTGGTAGAAGTTTGATCAGTGTTTTGAGAACAAGCTGGTTTTGAATAAATTTTTTCATTGGTCATCCAGAGATCCTGCATCATACATCAGGTTACAAACTGGAGAGACCACTGAAAAAATTTATTCAGCATGGCTGGTAGAAGTTTGATCAGTGTTTTCAGAACAGGCTGGTTTTGAATAAATTTTTATCTCCCGCCTGCGGCCGAAGGCCGAGGTTGGGAGATTATAAAACACCTTCCGTCCGTGCGTCCGTTCATCACGTTTTTGCATAAACCTTAATATCTCATTCATTTATAAAGATATCTTCACCAAATTTGCAGGGAATATTTATGGCTATGAAAACCTGTCTCTGCTAAATTTTAGCCTCAGTTTGAAAAACAAAATGGCCGTCATAGCCAATTGTTTGAAAATCATAAACATGCTCTTTATCTTGAAATATTCCAGCTAGCTTCATCAAATTTGCACAAAAGCTATATGGCTAGAAAAGCTAGCCTGATAGTAATTTTGGCACTAGTTCAAAAAACAAAATGGCCGCCATATCACATGTTTAAAGTTCGTCACGTTTTTGCATAAACCTTAATATCTCATTCATTTATAAAGATATCTTTACCAAATTTGCAGGGGATGTTTATGGCTATGAAAACCTGTCTCTGAAAAATTTTAGCCTCAGTTTGAAAAACAAAATGGCCGCCATAGCCAATTGTTTGAAAATCATAAACATGCTCTTTATCTTGAAATATTCCAGCTAGCTTCATCAAATTTGCACAAAAGCTATATGGCTAGAAAAGCTAGCCTGATAGTAATTTTGGCACTAGTTCAAAAAACAAAATGGCCGCCATATCACATGTTTAAAGTTCGTCACGTTTTTGCATAAACCTTAATATCTCATTCATTTATAAAGATATCTTTACCAAATTTGCAGGGGATGTTTATGGCTATGAAAACCTGTCTCTGCAAAATTTTAGCCTCATTTTGAAAAACAAAATGGCCGCCATAGCTAATTGTTTGAAAATCATAAAGGTGCTCTAAATCTTGAAATATTCCAGCTAGCTTCATCAAATTTGCACGAAAACTATATGGGCTATGAAAACTTGTCTTTGCAAAATTTAAGCCACATTTTGAAAAACAAAATGGTCGCCATAGCTTATTCTTTGAAAATCATAAAGGTGCTCTAAATCTTGAAATATTCCAGCTAGCTTCTTCAAATTTGCTCAAAAGCTATATGGCTAGAAAAGCTACCCTGATAGTAATTTTGGCACTAGTTCAAAAAACAAAATGGCCGCCATATCACGTTTAAAGTTTCTCATGTTTTTGCATAAACCTTAATATCTCATTCATTTATAAAGAAATCTTCACCAAATTTGCAGGGGATGTTTATGGCTATGAAAATCTGTCTCTGCAAAATTTTAGCCTCATTTTGAAAAACAAAATGGCCGCCATAGCTAATTGTTTGAAAATCATAAAGGTCCTCTAAATCTTGAAATATTCCAGCTAGCATCTTCAAATTTGCACAAAAGCTATATGGCTAGAAAAACTAGCCTGATAGTAATTTTGGCCTAGTTCAAACAACAAAATGGCTGCCATATCGCAAATATCCTATTAAAAAGGCCATATATCTCCCCAAATATTGCTCCAAGAGGTTTGGAATAAGAAAACAACTTGTAGGAAGACATGGACAGGAAATCTTTTCCAGGTGTTGAATTTGACCTTTGACCCCTGCTTCAAGGTTAAGTGAGGTCGTCACACTAAAACATCCTTATTTCTCCCTTATTATTGGTGCTATGGCTTCAGAATATAAACACAGATCATCAAAAGTCCTGGCCTTCAAATGTTTTGCCTGAGAAAAATTTTTGCCTTATTTTGAAAAACAAAATGGCCGCCATAGCCAATTATTTAAAAATCATTAAGATGCTCTAAAACTTGAAATATTGCAGCTAGCTTTATTAAATATGCGCAAAATATATATTGCTAGGGAAGTTAGCCTGATAGTAATCAAGCCTAGTTTCAAAAACAAAATGGCCGTCATATCACATGTTAGATGGGATTATGCTATTAAAAGGCCTTATATCTCCCTTATCATTGCTACTAGGGGTTCCAAATGTGAAAACAACTTATACCAAGTCAAGGCCTGAGACTATTTTGAAATTGCTGACTTTTACCTTTGACCCCTTCTTCAATGTCAAGTGGGGTCATCTTACTTCAAAGGCCTTAAATCTCCTTTAGTTCTCCATTTGTACTGATTCTAAGGCGGGAGATAACCGCTGCGGCAGTGGCCTTGTTTTATTGGTAGCTCAGTACCAAAGGTCAAATCCGACCACATCAAAAGATTCGCAGCCCATGACTTCCTATAGGTTGGTTCCACACTGCAAACCTCTAGGACCGATAATAAGCAAGTAATAACCAATTCTAAGTCTGGCATCCTAAATTTGACATTGAAGGAGGGTCCAAGGTCAAATCCTACCACATCAAAAGATTCACAGCCCACGATTTCCTATAGGTTGGTTACCATCCCAAACCTCTAGGATAAATTATGAGCAAGTTATAACCACTTTTAAGTTTCCCTATCCTCATTTGACCTTGAAAGAGGCAACCAGGGTCATATCCGACTACACCAAAGATTCACAGCCCATGATTTCCTATGGGTTGGTTTACCATCCAAAACCTCTAGGACCAATAATAAGTGAGTTATGACCACTTTTAAGTTTCCATTTCCTCGTTTGACCTTGAAGGAGGGGCCCAAGGTACTATCCAACCACATCAAAAGATTCGCAGCCCATGATTTCCTATAGGTTGGTTTCACATTGCAAACCTCTAGGACCAATAACAAGGGAGATATAAGCACCTTCGGTGACTGAAAAGAAATGCCTGTGGCAGCCATCTTGTTTTTCAAAATGAGGCCAAAAATATATCCAGTCAAGATTTTGTAATGATGAACATATCCTGCGAGTTTGACATCTCTACCTATAATGTCCTTTGTTCTAGAGGGCCAAGAAAACTCCTTGCTAAAAGTCGAAAAATACCCATAGCGGCCATCTTTTTTTTCAAAATGAGGCCAAATATATATACTTTGAATATATATACTGCAAATTTGAGAAGTCTACGTATAATACCCTGGCCTCTACAAGGGTAATGAGAAAATCTCTACACTGCGGCAGCGGCGGCATACTCATGCGTAATCCATAGTATCCACCGGATGCTACAATAAGCCTCCCTCATCAAAGAGGTGCTAAATCAGTTTAATCAGGGTAAAGATATGGGCTCTCAAGATAAAAGAAAACAGTGTTTCAAATATACTTTGTACATTTTACCTAGAGCAATGGGTTTCCTGTCTTTGTCAAATAGAAATTCTACAGTACTGTTCTGCCAAGTACTGAATATGATTATAAATTAAAATGAATTTAATCCACAAATTTTCAAAGCTTAAAGGCTTGAGCAAATTTACATTCCTTATACATGTACATGTATTTCACATACAATCATTGAGATGAATTTCATTTTTGAAAAATTCTATTTCCCCTCCTTAATAGCAAAAATGCAAGTACTTTTGAACCAATAAACACCTTTTTTTATGTCAAGCTAATAACAAAATGAAACTAAAATGCTTTTTTCAAAACAATTATTCTGTACTGGCAACAGTTGTTCAATATCTTTAATATATGATATTACACACGTATGATTGGAAGTATCTACTGAAATATGTCTACTGTAATAACATAATTGTATATAAATACATACCACTCAGCATTATATTCCAATAATTCCCCTATACAGTAATGTATATAATCCTAGTCATGCATTCACCTTCAGTTTACCATCTAGAAAAAAAACCCTCTTCCCATTATACAATTATCTATGTATATTGTCCTTGTCAGTGCAGCATGCCTCCAGATGTTACAGTAATAAATGCCAAAGGAACGGGAACACAGTCCTAGGAATTATACCATCCCAACCCCCTCAAATCTGAGGGAGGGCTTATCTGCTCCCCCACTGCAAGTGTTTATGTTATCTGAAGACCATGTAATTAATAGCCCATCATCTGCATGTGTCTTGAGGTTGTAAATAACTACTCTCTCATTTACTGGAAGAAAGCAAGTATACTTATCAAACCCAAACCACATTCTGTTTCTATATTTTTCATTCACTAGAATGTAATGTAAGAGTTGTATTTTATTGGTACACATAATTATTATCTCCAAAAAGTATGTGTTGTTTTCAGGACTGTTTGTCTATTTGTCAGCAGGATTACACAAATACTACTGCTTGGATCTTTCTTTAAAAAGTCATACGCTGGATCACAGTCTGACTTAGATCCCACTAAATTTTGACTGATCTGGATCACTGTCTGCATGCAAAATAATAATAACAAGATGCACTCAGAGAGGGCAAAATGCTCGACTCTATGTGACCAGTCTCTCAAGTGATATAAAGTATTTTAAGGGAGACAATAAAATAAAACCAAATATGTAAATTAATCTTCATAGAAATATCAAGTAGAAAGCCAAAGTCATTAAAAATACATTGAAAGGGGACCTCTGGAAATTCATGAGTTTTTTTTTGTATCCAAAATAAAATTCAGATCTTTCTTTTAGTAACTTCTTCCTTTAGTCAGGTCCTACCCACAATTTTTATGTCAGCTGACTTGTCAGTCAGCTGGCATTATGTCGTCATTCTGCAGCGTGGGCGTCCCCGTGAACAACTTCTTCTCTAAAACTATAAGACCTAGAGACATGCTGCTTCTTTTAAAAGATACCTTATCTATCGAGGATGAAAATTTGTTCAAGGCATGCAAATCTGTCTGTTTGTCTGTTTGCTAGAGACATTACAAGGGAAGTACCCCCACCAAAAGTGTGAAAATTTCAACACTTTATCACAATTTTCTCGTGACTGTTCGAGGATTTCTCTCATATCTTCCATATATGTACTAGGCCAGAAGTAGATTCTCTTGTGTGAGTATGAGACCTGGATCTGTCTTATTGTATCCCGGGACGAAAGTCGGGGATACTTAGGATTCAGTACGGTCACGCCACCGCCACAGAGATTTCCTTTTTGACGCGATAACTTAAAAAAATATTTTAGTTAGAACTTTCAAATTTGGTGTGTATATATGGGCAATGCCACGAACGCTATTGTTTTGTGACCTTGACCTTCAATCTCAAGGTCACTGGTGGCCTCTTAAAGGTCAGATTTGACCATTTTTTACATTTTGGCCCAGTTCTCACATACGAAAAGTTAGATCATCCTATGGCTGGTATATATAATACATATATATGTCCTCTAAGCATGCTGAAATTTGACCTTGAAGCTCTTCAATGAAGGTCATCCACTGACCGCCAAAGTACCTGACCGAGGGTCATTTTTGGCCTTTTTTGAGATATTTTCGCACTTAATGCTTACTACATTGCATGGAAACTATTGAAAATGACTTTGGAGGTTGAGTACACGATGGACTTCTACCATCCAGGCTTACTGGTTACAGATCTTCATTGAAGGTTATCCACTGACCGCCAAAGTACCTGACCATGGGTCATTTTTATTGCGTTAATACATCCTATCCAATGGACAATATGCTAAACCGGCTGGCGCAGACCGGCCCGCCAAACGTCAGAAAAAGACATCCTGTGTTTCCACTGGCTGGCCGGTCCGTAGTACTGTGCACTCCCCAGATGGCGGCTCGTACTTCCTTCCTGTCTAGACAACCTGACGTCATATCATCTTTTTTGTTTGGCGCGTGTACTGTGCAGACGTATTTTCTACAATCTCCAGTTTTTTAAAGGAAAAGTGTGCATTATGACGGATTTTCAACCTTATACATGAAGAATTTGGTGTAGAAGTGTTATCTACTTATCTAGCACGGATATTTATTTAGAAATCTGCTGGAAACGCTCCCTAGTTGACTCAATTTAATTTTGATGATAGGGCAGTAATCGACGAGAAATATGAAGGCAGCCATTATTAGTTTCCTCCCACTCAACCATTGTGTTGTTAGGGGCAGATCGACAATATTGAGGAATTATGGATATACTTCTTACAGGTATTTTTATCTGTGTCTTTTGTTTTAATTATCCTTCTGTAACCTTCAGCTAGTACAGTCACCATAGAAACGTCTTTGTAGTACTACAAATGGCAATCACGGGATACTTCAGTCTACGTAGTTTTGAACACTGTATATAGAGGGAATTCCCCATATGAAGGTGCATTCTTCATCAGAGCGCACTGGTACAGACTTCTCTGCTGTAAAGCATCAGTCACACCAGCCTAGCTCGAGTATTTTTTCATCAGAAGCAAGAGATGAATTCTTCAGATTTCTCCAGACATCTTTGCTGTAAAGCAAGAAGGAACTTCATCTTTAATCACTCTCAGTCCCACCCTTGTGGATCCGGCACTTGTGTCGGTAATGAGGGCTGTGGATGGCCAGGACACTGGTTTGAGTGTACAGCCGGCTGAGAAGAACCTACTTCAGACCGGCCAGGACTTCCTCAACAGAGCGCACTGGTCCAGGCTTCTCTGCTTTTAAAGCATCAGCCGACCGGCAAGCTAACAAAGAACGCAACCTCTGACGTCATATCCAGTCAGCCAATCGCGTGTCCTTCGTACCAGATCACGAAACTGGTCACGTGATTCACTGACCAGGTCACAAAGTTAATCACGTGATTCACCGAACAAGGAGGTCGGAAGTGCATTTTTTGCACTCACGTCTACTGTGACCCCAGTTTTATTTCTTTGAATTCACCTCCAGCACACTGGTACAGACTTCTCTGCTACAGGCATCAGTCGACCAGTCAGCTCACGTTTACTGTGATAAAAATGAAAGAATGCGTCCAGTGAGGGCATCTTCACCAACCAGTTCACGAAGCTGATCGTCATCTCTAATCAGCCAATCACGTTGTCCCTCCGACCAGCAAGCTGGTCACGTGACACACCGACCAACATTTGTTTCTAAATATAGCTTACAAGGGCTTTCCCAGCAACTGTCAAATCTACAATTAAGATGTGCGTTCAAAGAAATACGTTTTTTAATGGCAGAAACCTACAGCCAGCTGAATTCAACACAAAAGATACCGTATTTATTCGTATGAACGCCCCGGGGGCGATGCATTTTTCCAAAGAGACAGACCCAAGGACAGGAGGGGCATCCCCTCCTGGAACCCTTCTCTGGTGCTACACCAGCTTACAAAGGCCCCCTTTGAACCTTTAAAAGAGGCCTCCTTGAAACACTTGACTTTCAAGACTGTTTTTCTAATGGCCTTGGGTTCTGGTAAATGCAGGAGTGAAAACCATGCTTGGTTACATAGGAATATTAGACACCAGTCAGACTGGTCTAAGTTTCCCTATACCTTTCACCCAGCTTTCTGTCCAAGTATCAGCTGGCTAAGGAAGGTCCAGATAGTGTGGCACCAGTGGTCATACCTGCCCTGAATCCTTCCCTAGACAAGTCACTCAAGGGTGACAGGTCCTTATGTCCAGTTAGAGCTCTGCGCTACTACCTAAACAGGACCTAAGACCTTAGGAAGAATAAGGAGTTGGTCTTTGTCTCCTTCAAGAAAGGTTTTGACAAAGAAATCTCACCTGCCACCATCTCCTCATGGATCAAACAAACTGCGATCCTATGCTATGAGCTCTCGAACCAAGAGTCCCTCACCCTACATCAGGTTAAAGCCCATGATGTTAGGGCCTTTGCTGCTTCTAAGGCTTTTCAATCAGAAATCTCCGTAGAGCAGATTTTGTCAGCCTGTCACTGGAAATCCCATAACACCTTCACCCAGTTTTATGGATGGATGTTGCTTGGGCTGACTCAGAGCTTTTCCATCTCGGGCCTGTGGTGGCCGCTCAACAGGTACACCACCGGACCCAGAACTGAGGAGATTTTGTATATATGTAAACATGTACATAGTGTTAAATGTAAATATGTACAATATATAAAATAAAACAAAAAACTGTGACTTGCTTCCCTTGGGAAGTTTATTTCTTATGGGACTGAACTCAGCCCTCTCTTCCTATCCTCAGGTCTTCCTGAGAAAGAAGAGGGGGCGAACTTGGACTTCCGGTTAACCAGTCAGTCCCATCCTACCTTGACCTCTGGGGTCACCTGACCCTGGGTCAAATATGGGCATATTCAGTTTTGTTCTTTTATGAGTTCACACATGTCCCTAGCAGCTTACCCGCCTTCCAAGCGGTAGTTATTCAGCAACTGTCCATTGAATAGGATGTATTAATGTAATAAAATTGCAAATTTAATAATTAAATTATATTTTTATGAGTTAATACCCTATCCAATGGACAGGCAAGGCCCACCCAACCGGCCCCGCTATCAGCTTACTAGGGGTCTTACTAGGATTAGACATGAAAAAGATGCTATGACGTCACATTGTCTAGACAGGAAGAGGAAGTACGATGCGCCACCTGGTGAATGCACTCTCCTGGCCGGTCCTGCCGGTATCATATACGGACGACTTTTTCTGACGTTTGGCGGGACCGGTCGCGCTGACCAGTAAAGCAATAGTCCATTGGATAGGATATTCACTTGTAAAAATTTAATTTACTTATTAAATTTGCAAAATTGTGTATAAGTGTCTGTAAACAGTTAGTAGTAAGATAGACTGCAAATAAAATAGCAATACAACAATAATCTTAATTTTGAAAACTTTTAAGTTGAGTTGAGTTGAGTAAATACTTGTATCTTGAAAACCATTGCATTTAAAGTATTTTGTTCAAATATAATATTCACCTACTTTTGGGTTAGCTGTAACAGAGTAAAACTGAAGAGCTGTAGTGCATTGAATAGCTGAGCGATAGCTACTTTGAGGTTCTCATAGCTGAGTAAATGCACTAAATGACCTGCTGATTCACCTACCTACTTTAGGGTCAGCTGATATTACATGCCTTGACAGAGGTTTGTGTTCTCTGAGTGCTTTTATTTACATTACTAGATGCTAGTGACAAATGGACCAATATTGCTATATCTGTGTACAATGTGATACATTCCTTTGAGCACAAAATAAATTCGGTTGTACAGATCTATCTACAGATAGATAAAAAAACCAAATCAGTAAAGAAAATATCACATCCTTAAACAATGCACCAATTAAACTATTCCTTAAATTGAAAATTGACCCAAATGTTTGTACTACTTTGTTTAATCAAGCTTCAAAAAACTTGCAAGGTTGCACAAAATCAAGTAAAATGATACATAAAATACCCCTGTACACAACTTTATAAAAAGGCTAATTTGTGTGGATTACAGTTAGACAAGAAACCCCACATGTGGAATCATTTGTGGTAACTCATTATCAGCACCCTACCTAGTTAGAATAAACAAAGTCAGAGGGGGAGCAGATAGACCTTCCCTCAGATTTGAGGGACTTGGATGATATAATTCCAGGACTAAACATTAGTTTTTTGTACAGAGGGTGATGTTTATTATCATGATTAAACCTATGGGTTTTCTGACGTGGGTGCTTTTCCCACCTCATCTCTGCACTGCCCCTAACTATTTTAATGGTTACAAGAGTGTGCTCAGAGAGTGCAATTGATGGCTTCTGGTTCTATTAAGATGATAAAACTGCTTAATTTACTATGGTACAATCACAGTAAGGAAGCTACTGTTGTACTGACTCTTCATATAGTGAAAAGTAAATATTCTAGAGTTTTTATTTTTGATATACATGCATAACATATATAGATAGAAACTTTATTTCTAGAAACTGGTCTTTGGTTGAGTCGGCTTGTATTCCACAATTATTATTTTTTCTTTTAAAAAAATATAATTTAATCCAGTATTCACACTTGATGTTTAAAAATTCTGGTGTGATGTTGTTACTCTAATGAGGTGTGTGGTATACCCTATATAATAATGTCCTTAGACAATTTTAGATGAAAGAGTGCCTTCAATGTTTTATCTTGCTTTATTTTTCTGACACATGTGATACTGTAATCATTATAAATTAGTATCTATCTATAAACAGGGTGTATGCTTACTTGAAGATCAACCTGTTAGTTCACCCCTAGTGTATAAAAGTGATGGGTGAAATCTCCATGAATGCTCCATGTAACATTTTATTTAATTGATAACTATCTGGCCTGGCACAAGGCTGATAGCATATTTATCAAATTTATCAGATTAACTATGCTAAATTAAATTTTCAAGTTGATGCAGGAATCCCAATTATTATTTTACAACACCACAGACCACATTTTTAATACCTCCACCAAGGAGCTCTACCAAGGAGGTTATGTTTTTGCCTGGGTTTGTCCGTCTGTCTGTCCATTTGTTTGTGAACAAGATAACTCAAAAACCTATGGACGAATTTTGATAAAATTTTCAGGATATGTCTGAAAAGGAAAAAATGATTAAATTTTGGAAGTGTTCTGGATCACTATCTGGATCTTCTAGATCCATGAAATGTAATTTTAAAAATAACTCAAAAAGTTACAGATGGATTTTGACGAAATTTTCAGGAAATGTCCTAAATGGGACAAGGAACAAGTGATTAAATTTTGGGAGTGATCTCGATCACTGTCTGGATTATCTGGATCCACGCTTGGCAGGGGTCTGCGCTCTTGGAGTGCTCTTATTATATCCTATTTTACTTAATGAAGTTAATATGTATCCTTGTTCAATTTAATTTAGCTTCTATTCTTGCAATATTGCTTCTTACTAGTGGTGGGAATCGGACTTGAAAATCTGAATCGATCAATCGGAAAAGTTCAAAGATGACTAATCGAGTTGAATCAATTTTTGGGTCATTTTACAAAATTCCTTGCATAAAAATACGGTCTGGACTACTGTCAGTGACAGATTTACAAATAATAATCTTGGTTTCCAGTAGAAATAACTGTCGGTAATTTTTCTTGAAATATATTAATCTTTACTGATATTTTAATGATATATTTGTTGTACTGTGGTTCTGTGTTATCTTTAATTCATTTACAATAATAGTTATTATAATATGTTATAATAATAATTATTTTCTGAAATAAAATGCATGTAAGTTCTGTCACTTTATTGTCAAGCAGTTTCACAACTTGCAATTAAGTTTCATAGATGATAATTATGTAAACTTCTAAGTAGTGACAAATGTGTTGAAATAACATAAGTTTCCTCAGTGTGACAGAGTACAGCTACCGTAAATGACCTTTTTAGCGCACCCGCCCTTGTAACCGCACCCCATTGCTTTTCAAGGCAATATACATGACAACTTCTACAGCACTGGGTGGACAATTACAGTACTACAGTACAGTAGACCGCGACAGTGCACACTTGCAGTTGGTTACAAAAGGTTTCTAATGATCGACTATTCTGCTTAAATCTTACCTTTCTTAATTTTCCTCAATATCCACATATTTTTTATATAATTCACATATTTTTACTTAATAAATTGACATTTTTGCCATGAATTTTGAGTTTGTTTATACCTACCGCAATATTTACAGGAAGTGGGTATTTTTGGTAGATTCTAAATGTCGGCACACCGTTATTCTTATGGATTGACCTATACTTCATCCCGGAAAGTGGTTTATGATGGGATGCGCTTATAGGGGAATTTTTTCACCAAAAAATTGACAAAAAAATAGACTTTCCTTAGCGCACTGTGCGCTAAATTTGCAAATTTTAATTAGTAAATTAAATTTTTATTAGTTAATACCTTACCTACCAGACGATAGCTATAGCCCGGCGCCAGCCGGTCCCGCCAAACGAAAGAAAAGACGTCCTGGGTTTCACCCCCGGCAGGACCGGTACACTACACTCCACTCGCCAGGTGGCCTAGTTCCTGCTTCACTCGCCAGAGGGACGTGACGTCATAGCATCTTTTTTGTCCCTAAGGTTGAATTGTAAGGCTGAAAGCGGGGAAGGTTGGGTGGGAATTTCCCGTCTGGTAGGTAAGGTATTAACTAATAAAAATTTAATTTACTAATTAAAATTTGCAATTTCATTGCGTTAATACATCTTACCTACCAGACGATAGCTAGAATAACTACCCAGTGGAAGGAGGGCAGCCTTCTGAGGATTAGAGAGAACTCTTATATTGTGCTTAGGTGTGAGGTTCTAGCCCTTTTGAGGAGACATGTTAGTCTCGAGGGTAACTAGACCCACCTGCCCCCCCCCCCCCCTTTTTTTGACTGCTCTGAGGGGAGGAAGAGAGTAAGAGTTCAAGGCAATGAAATTCCACGGTTAACCTGGAAGAGTGGGGAAAGTCCTATACCCAGAGGATTATTCTGAAGTAAACGACTTTGAGAAGCCAAGGTCGAGGCTAAAGGTGAGCCTATACCTAAAACTAACTAGTATGAACACTATATAAAATTATATACAAAGAAGCTTAGGGGACTAGTGGTGGATCTGCTGGGCAGCCACCACAGGACCCAAGTGAAAAAGCTCCTTATCTGCCCAGGCAACATCCTTAAGGTAAAACTGTGTAAAGGTGTTGTGGGATTTCCAGTGGCATGCTGCTAGAATCTGGTCCAGAGATATGCCACCTTGAAAGGCCTTGGAGGCCGCAAGTGCCCTAACATCATGGGCCTTAACCTGATGTAGGGTCAAGGTATCTTGGTCAGAAAGATCATAACACAAAACTACTGTTTGTTTGATCCAGGATGAGATAGTGGCAGGAGAGATGTCCTTGTTAAAACCTTGTTTGAATAAAACAAAAACTAACTCCTTTCCCGTTCTTAGGTCCTGGGTTTTGTCCAGGTAATAGCGAAGAGCCCGAACGGGGCAAAGGGATCTGTCTTCTTGTAACGACTTATCCAGAGTGGGGGCTAAAGCCGGGATGACCACCGGGGCCACGCACTCTGGTCCCTCTTTTGCCAAGTGATTTTTCGCCAAGAAGCTTGGTGAAGGGTAGAGGGAAACTTTGGACCAGTCAGCTTGGTGTCTGATATTTTTGTTTAACCAAGCGTGAATCTCACTCCTACGTTTTCCTGAAGCCAGGGCTAGGAGAAAAACCGTTTTGAAAGTAAGGTGTTTTAGAGAAGCCTTTCTGAGCGGTTCAAAAGGCGCCTTTGTAAGCTGGTGTAAAACCAGGGAGAGGTTCCAAGCAGGAACCCCCCGGCGCCCTTTGGGTCTATCTCTGTGAAAACTGTCTAACAGTCTAGTCAAATTGTCATCCTTGCCAACATTAACCGAGGCATTTCCCAGTTTGTCTGAAATGGCTGACCTGTAACCATCAATAGTGCTGGGCTGGAGATTCTTCTCCTGGAAAAGATGCAGGAGGAAATCTGCTATTTGTTTTATAGATGGGTTCCTGAAGTCCACCTGACTTGTTTCGCACCATCTAACAAAAAGGGCCCACTTTGCCTCGTAGACTGCTCTGGTTGAACGTCTTTGAGGCGCCTCAATTCTTGCCGCCACTGGGCTAGAAAACCCTTGCTCCTTGATGGTCTGGGCTCTAGGAGCCAGGCATGGAGATTTAAGCTTGTCAGATCCCTGTGACGTGCCTTGTTGAAAGGTTGGGTCACTAGATCTGGATGGTGTGGAAGACAAAGAGGAACCATGGCCGACAGCTCCACTAGGTCCCAAAACCAAGGCATGTTTGGCCATCCCGGAGCAATCAGGATTGCTCTGTGATACCAATGGTCTGACAGCTTGCTGACCACCTTCCCCATCAGAGACACTGGGGGAAAGAGGTACATGTCTAGGTTTTCCCAGGACAGCGTCAGAGCGTCCACTGACCAGGCCTTCGGGTCTGGAACTGGGGACACAAACCGGACTAGTTTGCAGTTGTACCTTGTTGCAAACATGTCCACTTGGGGATAATGCCAAGTTCGACAAAGGGTGTCGAAGATCTCCTGATGGAGGGACCACTCTGTCTGAATGACCTGTCCCTGGCGAGACAACTTGTCTGCAATTACATTCAGACGGCCCGGAATATGTCTGGCCTTCAGTACTGTTTGTCTGAGATTGCACCAACATAGGAGCCGCCAAAGAAGGGCACAAAGTGAACCTGACCTCATACCTCCCTCCTTGTTGATGTATGCCACAACTGTGGTGTTGTCTGTGGCAATCAGGACGACCTTTCCTTGCACTAAGTGTTGGAATCTTTTTAGTGCTAACAACACGGCTTTTAGCTCTAAGAAGTTTATGTGTAATTTGCTTTCGGGCACTGACCAAGTCCCGCTTGCTGTGAAGTCGCCTAAGTGAGCACCCCAGCCTTCTTTTGAGGCGTCTGTAAAGATTTGTATTGCGTGTTGTAGGGGGTGTAAGGGTTGACCCTTTAGGACCTTTGACTCCTGGGTCCACCACTGCAGGTGCTGATGGAGAGACCTCGGAATTGGGATCTCTTTTTCCAGAGATTCCGGGACTCTCCAGTGTTTCTTGAGGTGCCACTGAATAGGTCTCATGTGCAGTCTGCCTAGGGTCACCTGTTTTTCTGTCGCAGTGAGAAGGCCTATAAGAGACATGAAAGTTCTCACTTGGCAAGATCTTCTCTGCAATAGCCCTGTTATTTTTTGTTGAAGGGCTTCCCAACGGTTTTGAGTCGGTCTGACCAGTCCGTTGAGCAGGTCGTACTGGTAGCCTACAAAGTCGAAGACTTGTTGGGGTTCCAGTTCTGATTTTTGCATGTTTACCATCCAGCCCAACTCCTGGCAAAGGGCTAGGAGGGACTGGGTTCCCTGGTGGCAAGATTCTTTGGTAGGGGCTCGAATCAACCAGTCGTCTAGGTACTGGTGGATTCTTATACCCCGTGACTGAGCCATTAACTTGACCTCTTTGACCACAGCAGTGAACTCCCTGGGAGCTGTTGAGAGGCCAAAGGGAAGAGCCCGAAACTGGTACGACTGGTTCTGGAAGTGGAACCTGAGGAATTTTCGGGATGTGAAGTGGATTGGAATGTGGAAGTAGGCGTCGCTGAAATCTATTGATGACACCCACTCGCCTTGTTGTAGAGAGGTCCGGATTGTCTCTGGAGTCTCCATTTTGAATGTTTTTACGCATAAAAACTGATTTAGAGTACTGAGATCCAAGATTGGCCGCCACTTTTGGTTCGGCTTTGGGACAATGAACAATCTGTTGAAAAAGGCTAGTGAGGTTCGAACCCTGACCCTCTCTACTGCCTTTTTCTTGATCAGAGCTTGCACTGCTTCTTGTAAGTGGGAGTCTCTGGTGGGGTTTGCATAGCCGCTTACTATCAGGGGTTCCCTTATTAAGGGAGGTCTGACCTTGAAGGGAAGCACATAGCCCTTTTTCAAAATGGATACTACCTTCGGGTTTGCACCCTTGAGAGCCCATATTTTCCAAAAATTTTGTAGGCGTCCCCCTACTGATTGGACATTTGCAACACTGAGGACATTTGACACACTTGGGGCAAAGACACAGTGATTTACAAAAGAAGCACTTTTCACATACTTTATTGTATTTTGTGAGTTTAAGATTGGACTTATGCCTTTCTTTTGCGGCTGCCTGATGTTTTTTACAGAAAGTACATGATGAACAACATTGTGACAATTTACAGAGTCTTTCACAAGAACAGGAAGACTTGTCTTTGTTACATTTACAACACCAAACTCCGGACAGGATGTTACTTCCGGAGGAACTTTGCAGTGATTGTCATTTATACGCCTTAGCATCTCTGGCAGGGCGCGAACCGCGACCGGGTTGACCACCCCTGCCTCTGCCACGGGCTCTCCCGCGATTGCCAAATGTTTTCCATGCAGGCATCTCTTTGCCGGGAGCCCCGGAGTTTCCAGAATCCTCCTGTTTCCATGTTGAATATGGCTGGTAACGGTGTTGCTTTTTCTGAGTGCCGGCGAACCCACCACGGCCCGGACCGGGCTGGTTGGTACGCTTATGTGACTCAAATGCTGCTATTTCATCTTCCGCCCTCCGGATAATGTCGTCCGGAAACAAAGCCCTGGTTTGTAGAGGACAGTTCCTGAGAGAGGAAAAGGTATCTGGCTTGACGCCAGCTTTTAGGTGCTCAAGATAAGAATCCCTCCTGACCAGAGTTAAATTAGCCATTTGTATAAAAGTGAAATCTGAGAGGTGTTGGAGGGATTTGCCAACCGCAAAACTCACATTTTGGTTGAATGCAGACAGGAAATGTAATTCATCAAGTGCACCTTGAGCTTTTGTGGAAGATTTTCCTTTTCCCAACTCTGTCTGAAGAATTTGTAACTGTTCTTGAAACGAATCCTGTATCTTGGTGATGCACCTATTGAAACCAGCGGACTGGTTACAAATATAACTGGTCTCTTTTGCTGCTTTCTCCCACTTCCGGAGCGTATCCTGAGCAATAGGGCGGGAGGTGGGTTGGGATGAAGCAAGAGCAGGTTTACCAATTCGGGCAAAGGAACTGTTCAACTTCGCCGCGTCATTGGGCCAAGTAGTTACATATTTTCCCGGCCTAGTGATGTCTTTATTTTCAGCGGGATGAATCCCGTACCACCTTGCCTGAGACTTGGGGGGGCGGAGATACTGATCAACATGAAGTCCACCCGGTTCCGTAGACTTGGACGGGTAACCTTCTATGAGGACGAGATTTAAATTTTCAAGTTTCTTACAAAGCCAGTCCTCTGGTGGTAAGTCGATAGAGACCTTGCCTACAGGTTGTGCCCGGTGGCCAATCCAGGGATTGTCTGACTTGGAACTTGGAGTATACTCAAGATCTGGGATATGTGACCAGCCCATGAAAGCACGTACTCCCCTAACAGTCTCTCTGTAATTTTGATCTTCGCTCAATGTCTTATCCAAGTCTGGAGATTCTTGATCAGGATGGTCAGTGACGTCTTCTTGGTCAGATACCTCACCTTCCTCAAAGTGCTCCGGAGCTGACTTGAACAAGCTGGATTGCGGAGGAGGTTGAGGCAAAGCAGAGGCCACCGGGCCGGAAGAACTCTGTTGAGAGAATACCGGTTCCGGGTCCTGTTCAGAGTAAAGGCCTTCTAGAGGAGACGTCCTAGTTATTGAGCTGGTAGTGACAGTGGCACTAGGTTTTATCCTATCCGGGCCAAAAGCCGGGGCGGCTTGGCCGGAAGGGACAGATGATAAGAGAAAAGGTGCCTGAGAAAGAGCTCCCGCGGGAGCTTGATGCGGTACCGGTGCCTTGACCGGTGAGAAGGAAGGTTGAGGTGAAGGACGCTGCCCCAAAGTAATGAGTGCTTCCAGACGGGCCATACGTACTGACCACTTTTCGTCCAAGTCTTTTAACTCTTGGCGGAACATAGGTGGAGGTAAAGAGAGATCTTGCTCAGCAACATGGGGTGGAGAAGTTGAAGCAACTTCTTGACCTTCCACCTGCGACACGATAGTGACAGTGGACGGATCCACAAGGGCTTCTTTGGTTTTAGATTTCTCCTTCCGCAGTTTGTACGTAGGGGTTGAAAGCTGGAGCAATTGTTCAGGGGTTAAAGTGTCACAAAACTCACACTGCAACTTTAAAACACACGGGTCTTGGCCCAACCCTTTATCTCTGCATCTGGCACAACGAGAATGAGGGTCAAAATTAGCCATGATATGCCCGCAGGCTCCTTTCCTTTGTCCTGGAGATGCCATGGTAGTTTATCCAACTAACTGACAAATCTTAACACAAAACACACTGTATAACTTAAGAAATACTCAAAATAAAAAGAGTTTCCAAAAATTCAAACTTTGAATATCGCGCCAAACGAAAAAGATGCTATGACGTCACGTCCCTCTGGCGAGTGAAGCAGGAACTAGGCCACCTGGCGAGTGGAGTGTAGTGTACCGGTCCTGCCGGGGGTGAAACCCAGGACGTCTTTTCTTTCGTTTGGCGGGACCGGCTGGCGCCGGGCTATAGCTATCGTCTGGTAGGTAAGATGTATTAACGCAATGAAAAGGTCATTTACGGTAATTAAACTGAACACAATGGTCAAAAAATTATAAAAATTGGACAAGAAATAAGGAAGTTATGGCTATTTAAATATACATTAAACATAAAAACGAAGTACCGCGATCGCATAAATTCCTGATTATCGCCCATTTAAAACCACTTTACTTAGTTAGTTTGCCTTCATGTTTCTAATAATGCTATTCGTTGTAAAGCTACGCTAGTTGTGCGTTATTCCTGCATTGTAGCCAGTATTTCTATTATCGTCCACTCAAAACGTCTTCTGTGGTTTCGTTTTTTTCGTCGCCGAAGTTTCCAATAGGGATCGATGTAGATGCTAAAACGCGGAATCGAGTTTGAAAATCGAGTTCTCGGCAAATCGTTCCACCACTACTTCTTACAGAATCAAAACTTTGCAAAATAATTCACACTTAGGAGATTTTAAAAGGTTAAGGTTAGTGCTGCGCCGATTAGTGGTATATTCAATGCATTGATCGATGACAGCATCACTTTCGATGCATCGATCGAAAAAAGCAAAATTCGGAAAGCTGGAAAGGGGTTGAGGTCTAGCATGTTTCCAGTCGAATCAAACGAAAGAGGAAGTGATTTTCCATAAAATAAATCTGGAGCAGTTTTGTCCCAAAATATTGCCTTAGAATTGTTGAAATGTACAAAAATATTATATGAAAGTGTGGATTAATTATTTACTCTGCAAGTTTTTATGATTTTAATGTCTGCATTCGATGCATCGATCCCATGTGGGCGATAATCGAGTGTTTTTTGCGGACTGAGTTAAGGTTACTACGGCAAGGTCAAATCAAATTCTCACTTAGACGTTGCTGATGTTGCACACCTACACCCCCTAACCAATGTCCATACCAAATATGAAATGGCCTGGACAAGCTTTTAAAGGTCAAGGTCACTATGACAAGGTCAAAGGTCAAATCAAGGTCACACTATGACAGTGTACACCTACATCCCCTACCCAATGTCCATACCATGTATGAACATCCTACACCTTACAGTTTCAGAGATATGGCAGGTACAAGATTTTAAAGGTCAGTGTCACAACAGCAAGGTCAAATTAAGGTCACACTATTACGTTGCACAACTACACCTCCCAACCAATGTCCATACCAAATATGAACAACCTACACCTTATGCTGTTTGAGATATGGCCTAGACAAGTTTTCCCGCCGCCCAACCGGACCCGCCCAACCGGACACCATGGGTGAAAACAATACCCCAAAGCCTTTTAAGGCTGTGGGGTAGAAATGAATAGAACTGGAAACAGGTTTTCCACTACAATATACCATTATGTTGAAATCCTGTTCATAGCAGAATTCTTGAAGTTCAAATCTTAAATTCACTGTATTTTAGAACCAAAATATTATGATCATTAGAGCTTGGACTGAGTAATTTCTTTGCATTGTTTACCTTAATGTTAGTTTTTTTCACACAGAAACAAAGAAACCCACCAATAAACTAATATTCCTGCAAAGGTAGCTTCTCTGATATTATTCTGTTCTGTTGTGAATTTAAAGGGTCTGACATGTCCTATTTAATTAACCAACATTCTTGTTGAGAAAGGATATCTTTAATGTGTTACAAGATTCTTCACTTGATGTAAATTCTGACAGATTGTGAAGAAACTGGGCACAGTAACTTTTTGTTAGTTTATTAAGTTAAATTTGTCAAGTTTTGTCTTGTATAATGGAAATACTGCTGTTGGATTAATTCACGGTAAGAGATACAAATCTCTTTTTTTGGCTGATAAGCCCATGGTGTTGGTATACATGTTTTATCTTTTACAAATGAAATTTACTACATAATTAATTATATAGGGGATAAATTTAAAACGAATTTGAAACAGAATATCATGATAAAATTATTTGATATATAGCTAGCCTATAATAATTTTTTATTACTCAGATTAACTTAATTATTCTGCCTCAATAGAAATTTCCTTTTATACTCAATCATTCGTAAGTTTGCCAATTAGCATACTTATGAAAGGATGACATAAGAAAATATTAAGCTCTTCATGGGTTATTCACACTGTAACATTCTATGTAACTTTGGAAGTATTCAGATAGTACTCTATTACATTAATCATTTCTTGACATGAGAGAGTCCTAAAGCTTCTAATTAAACCCTCCTTTACTTCTCACACTACATCAAGCTGCATGTAGCTTCTCCCTACATTTATCTGATGCCATAAACTCCAGGTCACATCTGGATTGCAGTGTGTAACCAATGCTCACTGTTTATACTTTCCAGATGTTATTGTGGTCAGTACATGTCAAACATTTTAATCTCCATAATTTCTGTGAACACTGCAAATGTTGACAGCTCAGCTAATGAAAACATATCTTACAAGGAAATCTTCATGTTAGTATAGTAAGTCACACTATTTAGTTAAGAGGAGAAGTATACCCTTTTATTATTGGTCAACTAGAAAGAGGCATATAGCAATATAAAGTCAAGATTAAAATCTAGCACAAATTCACATTTAGACAATTTTGGAACCATGTATTTAAAAGTATATACTGGATTAAATACTGTTTGGTGGACTATTGAATCAATCAAGTAAGTGTGATTCAGTTTCTATAATGAATATTTATTTTAAGAATATGTAGTGTAGAACAGTTGCCATTTGTTGTGTCCATGACTTGTTGCTTTTAAATTGGCCATAATTCCACAGGATATATATGAAAATTTAGAATAAAGAAATGGAAGTAAAGAAATGGAAAGTAAAATAGTCAATTTGAAAGGATAAAAAGATGGAGAATAATTTTCCGGTAAATATTTCATAATGAAAACCACTTAATAAATTGAATTGGATGTGGCTGTGTCACAGACTGGGCTTGAAACCGTGTACTTGAAAGTTGAAACATCTTTTCAATCTGATGGAAATAATATAAATGTGCAGAAAAATAATATTGGTAGGCCCTATGTCTTATCATTTACTAGCCACAATAAGGTTACAGTTTCTAATAAGGGATGAGACATAGCCAAGACTAGATTTAAAGGAAAATTTATAAGTTTACTACAGCAAGGTCAGACCGATTAAAATACTAACCAAGTCTTAAGGGTGTTGCACACAGGAAACGATCCTACACGATCCGATCAGACAAAATATATAGCCCATGGTGTTTCTTTGTAATGTATGCACACATACTCCGATCCTATCAGATAAGACACTGCAAGACACGACCTGACATTTCTAAATTAGAAAAGTTTCCAATTTTTATGTTGTCGTAGGGAGGGGGAAAGGGGGGTTCTCTATTAGTTGCATCAATGAAAGGCATAGTATTACCCAAAGCTCAATTTTTTTTTATATTGAGGTAAAAATATTGGTGGACACAGCACAATCTAAAATATACTCTTACATATTTTAGCTTTTAAAGTAATTTACTGATTATTCTGCCTCTCCTAAAACATGTAATACTTCATTATTACACCAGTTATTTATATTTTAAAAACATATTGTACACTTTAAGCTCAGGTAAAGGCTATCCTATATTTTATATAAATCCAACTTCCTCTTTCAACTGTTACACACTCCTAGATACAAGTACCAGTTTTATTACTCTGGGATCAGATACAGATATCTGAGAACTTGTATGTATGAGTGTACAAGCAAAGTAAAGAAATACTGTTGTAAAATATCAAAACATACGGAGCGCATCGGATCCAGTGTGTTTTACCATGCCTGTCAACATCCAGGCAAACTGTCATTAATATGTCGGATCGTGTCGGGTCGTTTCCTGTGTGCAACAGCCTTTAATGTCCAACACCACACAGGCTCTGTAATATAGCCTAGAGAGAATTTTAAGGGTCAAGTTTACTATAGCAAGGTAACATGTAAATTCAATGTCAAACAAGGCCACTGCCGCAGCGGTTATCTCCCGCCTTAGAATCAGTAAAAATGGAGAACTAAATGAGATTTAAGGCCTTTGAAGTAAGATGACCCCATTTTGCATTGAAGAAGGGGTCTAAGGTAAAAGTCAGCAATTCAAAATAGTCTCAGGTCTTGACTTGGTATAAGTTGTTTTCACATTTGGAACCCCTAGTAGCAATGATAAGGGAGATATAAGGCCTTTTAATAGGATAATCCCATCAAACATGTGATATGACGGCCATTTTGTTTTTGAAACTAGGCTAAATTACTATCAGGCTTACTTTCCTAGCAATATATATTATGCGCATATTTGATGAAGCTAGCTGCAATATTTCAAGTTTTAGAGCATCTTAATGATTTTTAAATAATTGGCTATGTCAGCCATTTTTTTTTCGAAATAAGGCAGAAATTTTTCTAATGCAAAACATTTGAAGGCCAGGACCTTTGATGGTCTGTTTTATATTCTGAAGCCATAGCACCAATAATAACAGAGAAATAAGGATGTTTTAGTGTGATGACCTCATATAACCTTGAAGCAGGGGTCAAAGGTCAAATTCAACCCCTGGAAAAGATTCCCTGTCCATGTCGTCCTACAAGTTGTTTTCATATTCCAAATGTCTTACAGCAATATTTGGGGAGATATAAGGCCTTTTTAATAGGATAACCTGTCATTAAACATGTGATATGGCGGCCAATTTGTTTTTGAACTAGGCCAAAATTACTATCAGGCTAGTTTTTCTAGCCATATAGCTTTTGTGGAAAATTTGATAAAGCTAGCTGGAATATTTCAAGATTTAGAGCACCTTTATGATTTTCAAACAATTGGCTATGGCGGCCATTTTGTTTTTCAAAATGAGGCTAAAATTTTGCAGAGATAGGTTTTCATAGCCATAAGCATCCTCTGCAAATTTGGTAAAGATATCTTTATAAATGAATGAGATAATAAGGTTTATGCTAAAACGTGACGAACTTTAAACATGTGATATGGCGGCCATTTTGTTTTTTTTAAACTAGTGCCAAAATTACTATCAGGGTAGCTTTTCTAGCCATATAGCTTTTGTGCAAATCTGAAGAAGCTAGCTGGAATATTTCTAGATTTAAAGCACCTTTATGATTTTCAAAGAATTAGCTATGGCGGCCATTTTGTTTTTCAAAATGTGGCTAAAATTTTGCAGATAAGTTTTCATAGCCCATATAGCTTTTGTGCAAATTTGATGAAGCTAGCTGGAATATATTTCAAGACTGAGAGCACCTTTATGATTTTCAAACATTTAGCTATGGCGGCCATTTTGTTTTTCAAAACGAGGCTAAAATTTTGTAGAGACAGGTTTTCATAGCCATAAACATCCCCTGCAAATTTGGTGAAGATATCTGTATAAATGAATGAGATATTAAGGTTTATGCAAAAACGTGATGAACGGACGGACGGACGGACGGAAGGCGTTTTATAATCTCCCAAGCTCGGCCTTCGGCCGCAGGCGGGAGATAAAAATTTATTCAAAACCAGCCTGTTCTGAAAACACTGATCAAACTTCTACCAGTCGTGTTGAATAAATTTTTTCAGTGGTTTCTCCAGTTTGTAACATGATGTGTGATGCAGGATCTCTGGTTGACCAACGAAAAAATTTATTCAAAACTAGCCTGTCCTGAAAACACTAATTAAACTTCTACCAGCCATGCTGAATAAATTTTTTCAGTGGTCTCTCCAGTTTGTAACCTGAAGTTTGATGCAGGATCTCTGGTTGACCAATGAAAAAATTTATTCAAAACCAGCCTGTTCTGAAAACACTGATCAAACTTCTACCAGCCATGCTGAATAAATTTTTTCAGTGGTTTCTCCAGTTTGTAACATGATGTGTGATGCAGGATCTCTGGTTGACCAATGAAAAAATTTATTCAAAACCAGCCTGTTCTGAAAACACTAAACTTCTACCAGCCATGCTGAATAAATTTTTTCAGTGGTCTCTCCAGTTTGTAACCTGATGTGTGATGCAAGATCTCTGGTTGACCAATGAAAAAAATTATTCAAAACCAGCTTGTTCTGAAAACACTGATCAAACTTCTACCAGCCGTGTTGAATAAATTTTTTCAGTGGTCTCTCCAGTTTGTAACCTGGTGTGTGTTCTCAAAATAATGATCATATTTCTACCAGCCAAAGTTATTTAGTTAAGCTATCAAAGGTTGACTAAATAACTATCTCAGATATTAAAAATGTTGGATCCACTAAATATTTGAAAAATTTTTTCAGATCAATGTTACAACACAGCAAGAGAATGCAAGTATATTCATTCTAAGAGTGGGAATGCAACAGTGCGAAAATTATTCAAAATTTGAGACTATCGGAATAGTCTCAAATTAGATTGGAGTCACTTATAAATCATTTTGATATTATACCTGAAATAATAAGAAAATTAAGTGATTATAAAACAAATACATATTTAAACAAAAAGCCACACAAAAGAATCTTATTTCTTGTAAAAATGACACATCCTCGATTTTAAATATACTTTTCGGATACTGATACTTTGATGCTTTTTATAATTCGATTCACATTTTTAATGAAATAAGAAGTTAACATATTGAAATATTCTAGAAACATACTGGCAAAAGTAATAAAACAAAGATTGGAGATAACACTTCATGTTACAGTTCAGCAATGTATGTGCAGAGATAAGTTCATGTTGTGAGGTAGCGTAAACAAATCCAGCACTAAAACTGGCTATTCCATTGAAACTCGTAACTGCAAATAAAAAATGAGATACAACACTGTCGCAGGTCAGCCCACTGCCCTGGCCTTACTTGATTTTTTGGCTGCTTTCGATACAAATGACCATGATACTCATCTTGAGTGCCTTAAATCATGGCTTGATGTGTGTAGCAGGGCCTTGAAGTTGTTCACCTCTTATCCAAGATATATTAAAATTGGTTCAGCCATGAAAACTGCTTAATTCACATTTATTTTCTCAATATTGATAATGATAAAATTAATAAAAATAAAAAATACCCCAGTACTATGTTATACTTCATGCATTTAAAAAAGCCTGTTATTTTTACAATTAACCAAACCACAAGGTTATATTATTAGAACTGTGTCAGTTTTTGCCCAGATAGCATTCCGCCGTCGGACCGACGTTGGCTGTTGGTCGCATGGTCAGCAGATTTTGCCGATGTTGGACAACATTGGGCCAACGTTGGCTTGCCAACCACTACTCAGGTTAGATGTCTCTATATTTTGCTGATGTTGGGCCAACGTTGGGCCAAGGGTGGATTTTTATTCAAGATGGCGGCGAGGAATAATAGGGGATTTGTGGAAACTTAGAAAAAGAAAAATTTATTATGGTATGTCTAAAAATCATATTTCAGTGAGCCCACAAATTTTATCTGACCATTTAACAATTTTACACATAAAAATAATATTCTCATTATAAATTCACACTAAAAAAGTTGTTGGTGAACATTATCTGATTAGCAGATGCTATACATAGAATATAATTTTTACCGGTGGCTTGCTGACGTTGGGCCAACGTTGGCCCAATGGTCAAAAAGCCGTTGGCCCAACGTCGGCAGCCAACATTGGACCGACGGATGTGCTGACGTTGGGCCAACGTCGGTCCGATGGCAGAATGCTATTTGGGTAGTAACAGACTAATTGCAATCATTAGAAATAATCCTGCTTATTAAATTATCTGACAAAAATTACAAAACTAGTCATACATTCTATACCAAATTGCAATCTTCCAAAGATTACACAATCACTTTTGGTTGCCTTTGTGTCAATTATGAAATATAAAAAATTAAGGTATGCATATAAAGTTAAGCTATTGCTTCTAGGTAGTAAGTCAGTTGATTACAGTATCAATACACTCAACCCTTGTCAACCCAGATTGAGAGGGTTCACACTACAAAGAGAGTGGAACCAATCTGCTTCAATCCACCTCTTGAGTGGAGTTGAGATTTACCCTTGTCAACCAGGATTGTGAGCATGCACACCTAATCCCAATCTGCTTCAATCTGTGTCAACCCGGGTTGAATCACTAGCCTGAATGCCAAGTAAGTAGTGTGAGCTCAAGTTAGGTGTCCCACAAGGCCCAGTCCTTTGCCATCTGCTGTTCTCTCCATACACCACTCCTTTGTGTAAGGTAATTGGAAGGGACTACGACTTCAAGTTTTACTTTTGTGCCAACAACATCCACTTATTTGTCCATATGTCTCACAAAGCTTAGGCTTTCATAAATCTTATCTTCAGGATGTTCAAGAATAGACATCTTCCAGTATGTTAAAATTAAACCCCCCAGCAGGCACACGCCTTGAAATGTCATTGATTTAGAGTTGAAAACAGGTCCTGCCGTTGAAATCCACATTATCAACTACTAAAGCTAAGTTTGTTTTGTGACATGAAAAAGTATTGATATTTCGACCAGAAATCATTGTGATTTTTGGTTGAAAAATTGACACTGACACAATTTTAACACTTCTGACTGGAAAAAGTAGTGATACTTCATAAAAAAGTCAACACTAAATCAACTCAGGTTTTCCAACAAGAAATCTTAGTCATGTTATTGAACAGAAAACAGGTTGAATGTTGTAAAATGAATGGCTAGTGATCGTTGATTGAAAATTCTTTTTCTAGAGGGAGATACAGTGATGAAGTCTAACCTTTTGAAAGAACTATTATTGCAATAGTTTTTTGAATTTGTAGGTATTTGTAAAGAAAAGACTAATTTTCAAACTTAAGATTATAAAGATGATAAAGATTATGTGTGCATATACATATACATTTTTGTCTATTCTCCTTATTAATTTATAGCAACAACAAAACTAATGCACCCAAATATAACTTTTATAATTATATTTTGATTAAATCAATTCCGGATAATTAAAAAAAAACTTTTGAAGTCAAACTTTTCTTGAATAAAAAAAAGATAAATTCAAACTTATTCATCAAAACTTAGTAATTGAATTTGTTTCTCAAAAGCTCCCATGCTCAAATAAGTGTCCTTGTGCTGTGGTAGGCAGGGGTCCCAAAAAATCTATGTGAATCCTTTGAAATTGTGTCTGATGTTCCGATGTGATTAGATTTTGGGAGCGATCCAATGAAAAGTGACTGATTTATGAGCGATTTTCTCACAGGTACCAACCAGATAGCTTAAAATTCATGTGAACCTCCCTACTATCTCTTTCTGTTTTTGCCTCATATCTTCTTTATTATTGGTTTTACAGCTTTACAATTTTTTAAGAGGTAGTGGGAAACCATATGTGGAGAGTCTTAATAGCTCGTCACAGTGGGGTCATAGATTGCAATTTCTACTTTAATATTTCAATATTAATGATGTCATTATCTTAATGTTATTTTCATATCTTAGTGCAAAGGGTGTAACTTTTTGAAATTGCACTCACGACTTATACATACTATTAAAGCAGGCAAAATACATTCCTATTTTGTTGTCATTATCTAAAATTATGATATGCATCAAATTATGCTTATTTTATTGTAAAAAAACTGGGTCCAAATATTTACAAACTTATTTCACTGCAGCAGTTTAATAATGACACATTTATAAATTCCCATTTTCAGCTCATTATCACTTCTTTTAACTTCCATTCTTCTGCAGCAAACTAATAACTCAGCAATGCAAACATATTCTTTGCTGGATTCCCTCTTTACTATGTCCCTTATTTATACATTAAATCTACATATCACTGACATTTCAACAGAGCATAGATAAAGATAACATCTTACTCCTTATATGAGCATTTCTTCATGCATAGACTAAAACAGGGGGAAAGGGGGTGTTGGGGAGACACATTAACTAGTCACTTTTTGGGTATAGAAGGGGCTGGATTTGCCACATTCTGGGCTGACTTTTTCCTGAACACACTGTTCTTGCCACTAAGCTCTAAAGCTTTGTCAGCCATGGAGAGGTAACTGAACAACTATGTTCTGTTTAAGCTTAGTTAAGGTTACTGGTTTTAGTGGTTTTAATCCTTGGTTAATGGGGATGACATTTTAGATGGAATTTTGATACCATGAATTAATATCAAAGATGTATTAGGTGGGGATTAACTTGGTTGCTGGGGAATATTCTTGGGGAGTCAGGTTTGAGGAATTGGGTTGCATGATTTTCTTTTTGTTGAATTAATATGTTGACATAATAATTTCTGTTCCAGTTTGTTTATCTATTTGGCACAATAAAGTAATTTGTTTAGAATTGTTTTCAATTAATTGTGTTATTGTGCTTTGATACATAATTTAGCTCGGGTCGCTACACTATGTAGTCTTCATTGGTCAAGGTTTCCTTAGCCATAGAAGAAATGTTCTTGCTATCTTTAGTGTATCTTGATGTGAAAATGTGATCTTCACCTATCAATATTAGGGTAGCTATGGGATTTCCTTTTGGTAATCTTACTGTTGAGCTTGATGGGTTACATATTTGGTACACTGTTTTGCTTTGGTCAAGTTGTACAACACACCTTGCTCCTCCAAGATAGCATTTTGATGAGAACAATGGGATTGGGTCAGCTAGGAATGTGTGTCTTTCACTGCTTTTGCACTTTGCTGGTACAACATTGTGTGATTCAGGTGGGATTTCAATGCTGTTTATGTTTGTAACAGTATATGTTGATGCACTGATATTATGTAACTGTGTTGCACTAACATGCTGTGTTTGGCAGAAAGCTGAATGGTGTTGTTTTCAAAAGTAATGACTGCACTGTTTTTGCTTAAGAAATCTAGGCCTAGGATTAGCTGATGTGACAAGTGTGAGAGAACATTATTATTATTATTATTATGTATTTATATCTCCATATACTACAGGACTCAAAGCGCTATTTAACCAATCCGACTGTACAGGTACAGCCCCAACTGACAAATAACTGACATTCCCCTAACTGGAAGATAGAGGCTCAAGGATGACCATTTATCAACGTCCTTGAGGTTCTTTAACCTGCCACTGGGGATAGGACCCAATGACAGAGGACCACCATTTTAAGTGGTCATCCGAGCCACTATGTATCTGCCTGTACCTGGGATTGAACCCATGTCCTCTGAGTTCCTAGACAAGTGTGCTACCCGCTAGGCCACAGTGGCAGATGACATGAACATGACATGTATGGGTGAATAAGACCTCTGCAATATTAAGTGTTGATGTACCACTACCTAGTGTTTCCATTGTATCACCTCCTACATGCTTAAGTATCTGCTTAGGAGCCAAAGTGTAATGTTTTAGGTTGAGTCTGTTATACACGGATAATGCCACATATGAGACTTCTGCACCAGTATCAATTAGTGCCTCAAAAATGATACCATCAATGGAAATAGGAATCAAACCTTTCCTACTAAAGGGTGCTGTAACTGCATGGGTAAACATTTGGTCATATTTGATATTGCTTTCAGATGGTGCTAAATCTATGAATAGTACTGGTACTGTTAACACAAAGGGTGCCAACCATTTTGGGTGATTTCAAAGATGCCCTAGAACCATCCACAGATTTTTAGAAGAGGGCCTATCCTTGACATTTCCACATTTTATCTTAAATTGGCCAAGATAGGACAAAAGCCCTATTCTTTTTTTTACTTCTGCACACTTTTGCAAAATGATTTACAGCACCACGTTTGTTACATTTTTTGTTTCTTGCTCGACAATCTGATAATTTATATATATAACTCAACCATGTTTGAAAGTTAACCAGTTAACAACTTTGTGATATATCTGTAACTTCTGAGCTATGACATATGTTCACTACATTTGTTAGTGACACTGCACCTTTTGCAGTAATAATGACAGGAGTAATAAGGCCAGCTATGTGCAGAGGATTGAAAGAAAATATATTTATCACAGTTAATCCAAAAGTCATACCCAAATCAATTATTTGTACTTCACATTGTTGACTTTATTTAAAGCACTTAATACACAATACAATGAACAAAATTAAACATGATATCTTAATATAACAATACATATTTAACCCTGCTGCTGTCAATATGAAAGACTGTTGTAATAATATTAAGCAAAATAAAATAGTATTTGATCAAACAGTGTGAGTCTCATATTTCAATCAGGATGTCTTTATTACAAATCTTTCCCATAAAGGTTCACACAGTCATCATAGTTTATTGGACCAGTTTCCCACGACCCTCACATCAGTGCAACCTCTTTCTGTATTTGATGACAGGTTTTGTGGGTGTGTGAATCATGGTGCTGTAGTTTACCTCAGGGAAGTACCCATCCACCAGTTCAAACTCATACAACCTCAGCAATGTGGCCCAGATAGTTCGGATCTGGACATAGGCAAAGGACTCTCCAATACAGCGGTGTCTGCCTGCCCCAAACGGGATGTAACTAAACCGGTCCTCGCTTGCAGCAGACTTGTCCAGAAACCTGCACAAAGATAAGCAAAAGGGTATTGGGACAGAAGTCAAAAGCATGGAGCGGTGTGACATGGGTGAATTTTTCACTTGGGAGATATAAATTCTGTTTAAACTCCATAATTTAGTTTAGGTCACCTCATAACCCAATTGCCCATCATGCATTAAAGTAATTTTAAGGATAATCCTCCACACAAAAAGAGCATCAGAGATGCCCATACCCCACAGCCTAGGGAAATATTTTTAACACCATGAGATATAGAAGTACTGTATCAGTACAAAGTTCAGGATACTTTCAGAGCACTGTCAGTTATATAAAGGTCCAAATAATGTTTAAATAGAGAAAATAATGTTTAACAGAAAGATAATAAATGTGCGTTATCTACATCTGGCATGGCCGAATTATGGTTTAGATGTTTTGAATATTATCATGCATACAGAAGTGGTAATACATTCAATGAATGCTTATGTGTGGTGTTGGAGCAAAATCTGTGGCTCACTTGATGAAATTCCGTCTGTTACAATGGGAAGTTGTAAAAGAAAAATTCTTAATGAATTCTAATATGACTTTAACAGTGCTTAATCTGCATCAAAAGACAGACCCAAAGGTGCAACAAGATTTTAAAGGTCAAGGTCACTACGACAAGGTCAAAGGTCAAATCAAGATCACACCATAATGCTGCACACCTACAACCCCTAACCAATGTCCCTAACAAGCATCAACTTCCTACACCTCACGGTTTCCCAGATATAGTCCGGACAAGATTTTATAGGTCAAGGTCACTATGGCAAGGTCAAAGGTCAAATCCTGGTCAGACCATGATGTTGCACACCTACACCTCCTAACCAATGTCCCTACCAAGTATCAACTTCCTACACCTTACGGTTTCCGAGATATAGCCCGGACAATATTTTATAGGTCAAGGTCACTACGGCAAGGTCAAAGGTCAAATCAAGGACAGACCATGACGTTGCACACCTACACCCCGTAGCCAATGTCCCTACCAAGTATCAACTTCCTACACCTTACGGTTTCCCAGATATAGCCTGGACAAGTTTTTATAGGTCAAGGTCACTACGGCAAGGTCAAAGGTCAAATCAAGGTTACACCATGACGTTGCACACCTACCCCCCCAACCAATGTCCCTACCAAGTATCAAGTTCCTACACCTTACGGTTTCCGAGATATAGTCCGGACAAGATTTTCAAACTCGAGGTCACTGTGGCAAGGGCAAATCAAGGTCAGACCCTGACATTGCACACCTACACATCCGAAACAATGTCCCTACCAAGTATTAACTTCCTACACCTTACGGTTTCTGAGATATAGCTCGGACAAACTTGCCGCCCACCCGCCAATCCGGACACCATGGGTGAAAACAATACTGTGCTGTGGGGTAAAAACTAGAATACGCTGACTCGATGCCAACGTATCCTGACAGGCCATCTCTCACACCACAGGCATTCATTGGGTATATTTTGTAGCACCCATTATGTGAAATTCACAATTATTACAAACCATTTTTCATTTTTTAGGCCAATATTCCTGCAATAAGATTTATCCTTTTTTAAAATATATAAATGGTTTTCAGTCCTTTCTGAAATAGTAGCACAAAACTTTTATACAGCTTGTATGCCTTAAATATATTAGTGGAGAGATGAAATCATAAATTTAAATACTGTGATTAGATCTTGGCAGATTCATTTACATCTAAAGAATTTTGGATTTATTTCTTATGTATAGAAAAACACCCAGCACACCCCCATATAAACACTCACACATTCAGATTTATACAAATGCCACACTTATCTAAAACCCTTGCTGCTTAAGCTTATTATCCCCATTATTGTGAGATAAATTCCAAAGGGAATATGCATACTAAAATGTGGGGGGAAGGATAAGCAGATACTAAAGGGGAAAAGACTGCCGGAAAGATGCTGATATTTGTCACAGGACACAGGTCAAGTTCTGGTTTAAATGGTAACAGGGATTGTAGGGATTGCATGTGAAAATCCCCAGATATACAATTCTATTTACAAATGTTATATTGTCTTTTTATTTATTTATTGCTGTTGATTGATGATACTCAATATGTATTACAGCTAAAGAGCTTAGATTTGCACCTGATTTACATTAAATAGTAGAAGGAAAACTCAGTTTATGTTATTTTAGAAATTATGAGCAAGACAAATAAAAATAAGAAAAATTTTATATAAACAAATAAGCAATCACTTTCCAAACAATCATTTATCACCCGATAAATCTTAATATAGACTGGGACAGGGCAGAGGTAGTGCCATGTAACATAGTTTCTGAGAAAAGTGGTCAAAAAGGGATAATCTGGTTTCCTGTTAGTAGTAATTTTACAAACTTCAATGTGACCTTAAAATTAAACCTACAGGGTTTAAACTCCCCACAGAAAAAGATCACATATTGAAGTTATATCTACTTCAGTTTGCGGCTAGTGATGCTAGCCATTTACAAATTACAAGGCAGACTACCTGATCCTCATACACAGGTTAAATGTCTGCTTAAAACTTAAATTTTTGGCACATTTAAAAAGAATATATTAATATATTCCTAAATGAGACTTCAGCTATATCAGTCATAGAGTTTGACAGCCATAGGACTTAAAACTGGCAAAAGTCCATAAATTGGGTCTCTGTGGGCATTTTAGAGACCTCAATGTGACCTGAAAATTAAAGCTACAGACTTCATACTTTTTCACACACAAAGATTACATATAGAGGTTATATCTAATACAGTTTGAGACTTGTCAGACTTACCAGGTCACAGTTTTAGGGCAAAATATGTGAAAAATGTCAAAAAAGTCACCCGAGTGGGTATTTATTGTCCTCCTACACAGGTTAAATGTCTACTTAATGCCTTGACTTTTGGCACATGTAAAAAGAACATATTAATATGTTCCCAGATGAGATTTCAGCTCCATCAGTCACATAGTTTGACAGCTATAGGGCTTAAAAGTGGGCAAAAGTCCATAAACTGGGTCTCTGTGGGCATTTTTGATACCTCAAAGTGACCTTAAAATGAAAGCTACAGGCTTCAAATATTTCACAAAATTACTTATAGAAGTTATATCTAACACAGTTTGAGATTTGTCAGACCTACCATTTCCAAGTTACAGGGCAAAACATGTAAAAAATGTATAACTGTAAAAGTGGGGTCTTTATGTACCTCAAACACAATTTTAACCTTGACATAAAGTCTTAATTTTTGGCATATGTAAGAATATAGTAATTCCCAGTGTTCCCAAGTAAAATTTGAGCCAGATGAGCCACATAGTTTGTGACCAAAAAAAACTAGAGGATCACTGGCAAAAAAAAAAGATAATGTTTTTGCATAGCAAAAACAAAGCATCCCGAAAAGGATATAAAGGTGAGTGATAAAGTATTAAGAAAATGCTTCGTTTCTAGCCTTATACTGTTGTGGCAACCAAAGTCAGCGCAGTCTGCTCTATCTAGCACGGTTTTCAAGATATAAGCATTTTTGTGTTTTGCAAAAAATTAAAAAATGAAAAATGTCCGCTATATTTGGCGAGACAAAAATATTTTGAAAATTGGCATGGCTACTCTGCAGAGATACCCAGCAGGTCAAAAATTTTGTTGAGTTCGCTCCATATAGCACGGTTTTCGAGATATAAGCATTTTTGGGTTTTGCAAAAACTTTGAAAATTCAAAATGGCCACCATTTTTGGGGAGACAAAAATTTTTGTCAAGACCACTGCCGCATTGTGTATCTCCCGCCGAGCATTAAAGGAGAAGAAATAGCTTTTCCGAGATATTCACAATTTTTCATTTTCGTGTGTGAAAGCTCTTCCAAAAGTAAGTGAATGAGTTATTTGAGAAAAATTGGCTATCTGCAATACTATTAAGAGATAATTAACATTTACTCATTTTGAGTAGGTGAATAATTAGCTATGGGTCTGAAACTTCACCAAGTGAAAGCTCTCCTAAAAGTAGGTGAATGAGTTATTTGAGAAAAATTGGCTATCTGCAATACTTTTAGCGATAATTCGCATTTACTCATTTTGAGTAGGTGAGTAATTAGCTATGGGTCTGAAACTTCACATGTGAAAGCTCTCCCACAAGTAGATGAATGAGTATTTGATAAAAATTGGGTATCCGCAATACTTTTACAGATAATTCGCATTTACTAATTTTGAGTAGGTGAATAAATAGGTATGGGTCTGAAACTTCACAGAGTGAAAGCTCTCCCAAAAGTAGGTGAATGAGTTATTTGAGAAAAATTGGCTATCTGCAATACTTTTAGAGATAATTCGCATTTACTCATTTTGAGTAGGTGAATAATTAGCTATGGGTGTGAAACTTCACCAAGTGAAAGCTCTCCCAAAAGTAGGTGAATGAGTTATTTGAGAAAAATTGGCTATCTGCAATACTTTTAGAGATAATTCACATTTACTCATTTTGCGTAGGTGAGTAATTAGTTATGGGTCTGAAACTTCACCATGTGAAAGCTCTCCCACAAGTAGATGAATGAGTATTTGACAAAAATTGGGTATCCGCAATACTTTTACAGATAATTAGCATTTACTAATTTTGAGTAGGTGAATAAATAGCTATGGGTCTGAAACTTCACAGAGTGAAAGCTCTCCCAAAAGTAGGTGAATGAGTTATTTGAGAAAAATTGGCTATCTGCAATACTTTTAGAGATAATTCGCATTTACTCATTTTGAGTAGGTGAATAATTAGCTATGGGTGTGAAGCTTCACCAAGTGAAAGCTCTCCCAAAAGTAGGTGAATGAGTTATTTGAGAAAAATTGGCTATCTGCAATACTTTTAGCGATAATTCACATTTACTCATTTTGAGTAGGTGAGTAATTAGCTATGGATCTGAAACTTCACCAAGTGAAAGCTCTCCCACAAGTACATGAATGAGTATTTGATAAAAATTGGGTATCCACAATACTTTTACAGATAATTAGCATTTACTAATTTTGAGTAGGTGAATAACTAGTTATGGGTCTGAAACTTCACAGAGTGAAAGCTCTCCCAAAAGTAGGTGAATGAGTTATTTGAGAAAAATTGGCTATCTGCAATACTTTTAGAGATAATTCGCATTTACTCATTTTGAGTAGGTGAGTAATTAGCTATGGGTCTGAAACTTCACGGAGTGAAAGCTCTCCCAAAAGTAGGTGAATGAGTTATTTGAGAAAAATTGGCTATCTGCAATACTTTTAGAGATAATTCGCATTTACTCATTTTGAGTAGGTGAGTAATTAGCTATGGGTCTGAAACTTCACCAAGTGAAAGCTCTCCCAAAAGTAGGTGAATGATTTATTTGAGAAAAATTGGCTATCTGCAATACTTTTAGAGATAATTAGCATTTACTCATTTTGCGTAGGTGAGTAATTAGTTATGGGTCTGAAACTTCACCATGTGAAAGCTCTCCCACAAGTAGATGAATGAGTATTTGACAAAAATTGGGTATCCGCAATACTTTTACAGATAATTAGCATTTACTAATTTTGAGTAGGTGAATAAATAGCTATGGGTCTGAAACTTCACAGAGTGAAAGCTCTCCCAAAAGTAGGTGAATGAGTTATTTGAGAAAAATTGGCTATCTGCAATACTTTTAGAGATAATTCGCATTTACTCATTTTGAGTAGGTGAATAATTAGCTATGGGTGTGAAGCTTCACCAAGTGAAAGCTCTCCCAAAAGTAGGTGAATGAGTTATTTGAGAAAAATTGGCTATCTGCAATACTTTTAGCGATAATTCACATTTACTCATTTTGAGTAGGTGAGTAATTAGCTATGGATCTGAAACTTCACCAAGTGAAAGCTCTCCCACAAGTACATGAATGAGTATTTGATAAAAATTGGGTATCCACAATACTTTTACAGATAATTAGCATTTACTAATTTTGAGTAGGTGAATAACTAGTTATGGGTCTGAAACTTCACAGAGTGAAAGCTCTCCCAAAAGTAGGTGAATGAGTTATTTGAGAAAAATTGGCTATCTGCAATACTTTTAGAGATAATTCGCATTTACTCATTTTGAGTAGGTGAGTAATTAGCTATGGGTCTGAAACTTCACGGAGTGAAAGCTCTCCCAAAAGTAGGTGAATGAGTTATTTGAGAAAAATTGGCTATCTGCAATACTTTTAGAGATAATTCGCATTTACTCATTTTGAGTAGGTGAGTAATTAGCTATGGGTCTGAAACTTCACCAAGTGAAAGCTCTCCCAAAAGTAGGTGAATGATTTATTTGAGAAAAATTGGCTATCTGCAATACTTTTAGAGATAATTAGCATTTACTCATTTTGAGTAGGTGAGTAATTAGCTATGGGTCTGAAACTTCACCATGTGAAAGCTCTCCCAAAAGTACATGAATGAGTTATTTGATAAAAATTGGGTATCCGCAATAGTTTTAGAGATAATTAGCATTTACTCATTTTGAGTAGGTAAATAATTAGCTATGGGTCTGAAACTTCACGGAGTGAAAGCTCTCCCAAAAGTAGGTGAATGAGTTATTTCAGAAAAATTGGCTATCTGCAATACTTTTAGAGGTAATTCGCATTTACTCATTTTGAGTAGGTGAGCAATTAGCTATGGGTCTGAAACTTCACCAAGTGAAAGCTCTTTGGGATAGCTGCTCTGCAGAGACACCCTGAAGATCAAAAATTTCGTCGAAATCGCTCTATGTAGCACGGTTTTCAAAATATTAGCATTTTTGTGTTTTGCAATTTTTGCGAAAAATTCGAAAATTCAAAATGGCCGCCATTTTTGGTGAGACAAAAATTTTTTCAAAATTGGGATAACTACTCTGCAGATATACCCTGTGGGTCAAAAGTTTCGTCGAAATCGCTCTATCTAGCACGGTTTTCGAGATATAAGCATTTTTGTGTTTTGCAATTTTTGCGAAAAATTCGAAAATTCAAAATGGCCGCCATTTTTGGCAAGATAAAATTTTTTTGAAAATTGGCATGGCTACTCTGCAGATATCCTGTGGGTCAAAAATTTTGTCGAAATTGCTCTATCTAGCACGGTTTTCGAGATATAAGCATTTTTACGTTTTGCAATTTTGCGAAAAATTCGAAAATTCAAAATGGCCGCCATTTTTTGTGAGAAAATTATTTTTTGTAAATTGGCATGGCTATTCTGCAGAGATACCCTGTGGGTCAAAAATTTCGTCGAAATCACTCTATCTAGCAGGGTTTTCGAGATATAAGCATTTTTATGTTTTGCAATTTTTGCGAAAAATTTGAATATTCAAAATGGCCACCATTTTTGGCGAGACAAAAATTTTTTCAAAATTGGGATAACCACTCTGCAGAGATACCCTGTGGGTCAAAAATTTCGTCGAAATCGCTCTATCTAGTACGGTTTTCGAGATATAAGCATTTTTATGTTTTGCAATTTTTGCGAAAAATTCAAAATGGCCGCCATTTTTGGCGAGAGAAAATTTTTTTCAAAATTGGGATAACTACTCTGCAGAGATACCCTGTGGGTCAAAAATTTCGTCGAAATCGCTCTATCTAGCACGGTTTTCGAGATATAAGCATTTTTGTGTTTTCCTTATTTGGAAAATTCATAATGATTAATTAATCATTAATTACTCGGCCATTTCTTAACCAATCAATGCCAAAATCTAATGATTTCCAGATTTTAATAGAATGAAGGTATTTGCCAAGTTTCAGGTGAATTGATAAAATTCCTTTCAAGTTATCATCCGGACAAGCTTCCCCATTGAAAAAAGACATTTTTGGTCATGTGACCTCTCTGATTGGTTGAAATGTCACTGCAGCATATTCAAAAAAATTCCCCAAGGCTACTGCCTAAACCTGCCAAATTTGAAAAGAATCCGCATAACGGTTACAGAGTTATAAGGAAAACAAAATGCGGAGCCGCCGGAGCCAGCGGAGCCGGCGGAGCCTGAAGGTCTCCCATACACAAACAAGCGTCCCTTGCGGGACGCTTAAAAAGCATTAAGCAGTCACAGGTCATATTTCTGACCTTAAGGTGATTATGACTTCTTTATTATTGAAAGTTTCAGATCACCTTAAAATAGGGCTCCTCTCCTGACCCAAATACCTGTGTGTGCTAAGTATGAATGAAATCCATCAAAGCATTTTTGAGTTATTGCACCCACAAGTCACACAAGGCGGCGTTGGCATAACAGACGAGAAACCAGTATATCCCCCAACTTTTGTCTGGGGATATAATAAGACATTTACAGCATATTTTATCCCCATTTTCCCCCATACACTGTTGAAGGCAGAAAATTGAGTTTTCTAATAATATTTGAAGATCTCTCATCTTTTCAAAATCTGAAAAATAAACTTTTCAGAACAATTTAATCAACTTTATACGTGGCATACTCACACCTTGTGAAAGATGCATTAAAACTGATTCAGCTATTTTCATGTAATCCTGTTAGTAGACCCATATTATGTATCAATAGATAGATGATAATGAAAACATGGTGTTACAAACAAAACCCTGAGTCTGTAGTGTGTAGAAACAGTACAATTCTAATTGAGAAAAAAATTGTATTTGTGAAGGTATAAGCTGATGCTAGCCATGACTAGAACAAGACCCTCTTGGATACTGTAAGTTGTCATAGCAATAAATTAACTGAAGTACAAAAATGTGCACCTGTCTGGCTTGAACTGGTCACAATCCAGCCATACTGAGGGCAGCCTCTGGTTGGTGGTTGGGGAAACACAGACCTGGTGACCTGGTGGAATCACACAGTCACCCACACGCAAAGGTACCTTACACATACGCATCATAGTCATGATAGGTGGGCGCAGTCTGAAACATACAGATGCACAGCTCTGATAAAAACACTGCAAATACGTATCATTGTCCTGATAGGTGGGCATAGTCTTAAAACATACAGATTGACAGCTCTGATACATTAAAACATATAATATGCATCATTGTCATACTGGGTGGGCACATTCTGAAACATACTGATACACCAAACTTAAGCAAATAAATATACTAGTAAGAAAGCACAATTGAGTGGCAATTATATTTACATCAGTTCATATTTGACATCAGTTCATATTCACTGCTATGAGATCTGATAAATATGAGATGATCAAAAGTGCCATTTGAAAAGGAGAATCTTTGTGGTCTAAAATACTGTATTTAACTGCCCCAGCTATGAAAACTGATTTGATAAATTTTTGTAATATGATTACTTCTACTAAAGTGATGCTGGTATAACAAGACCACTGCCGCTGTGTGTATCTCCTGCTGACCATTAAAGGGGAAGAAATACCTTTTCCGAGATATTTACAATTTTTCATTTTCCGCAAAAATCCAAGATGGCCGCCAAAAGTGGCGAAAATTTGCAAATTTAATAAGTAAATTAAATTTTTATAAGTTAATACCCTATCCAATAGACAATTGCTTTACCAGTTGGCGCGACCGGTCCCGCCAAACGCCAGAAAAAGATGTCTAAATATAATACCAGCAGGACCGGTCACAGAGTGTGCATCGTACTTCCTTCCTGTCTAGACAGCGTGACTTTATAGCATCTTTTTCATTGTCTAAACATATTAAGACCCCTAATAAGCTGATAGCGGGTCCGGATGGGTGGGCCTTAACTTATAAAAATTTCATTTACTTATTAAATTTGCAATTTTATTGCATTAATACATCCTATCCAATGGACAATTGCTGAATAACTACCGCTTGGAAGGCGGGTAAGCTAGGGACATAAGTGAACTCATAACAGAACAAAACTGAGAAGGCCTATTTTGACCTAGGATCTGAGAACCCCGTGAGGTCAAGGTCGGATACCAACTAACCGGTTACCCGGAAGTCAACCGACGTTGCCCCCCTTTTTCTTTCCCAGATCTGCTCTGAGGAAGAAGAGAGAGAGAGGGGCTGAGTTCAGTCCCAAGAAATAAAAAAATAAAAGTCACAGTTTTTTTTTGCTTTTTTTTTAAACATACATGTTATGTACATATATACATATTTACATATCTCCTCATTTTGGGGCTTGGTGGTGGACCTGTTGGGCAGCAACCGCTGGCCCTAAATGAAAAAGCTTTGTATCTGCCCAAGCCACATCCTTCAAATAGAATTGTGTGAAGGTGTTGTGGGATTTCCAGTGGCAGGCTGAGAGAATCTGCTCTAAGGAGACCCCCGACTGGAAGGCCTTAGAAGCAGCAAAGGCCCTGACATCATGGGCTTTGACCTGATGCAGTGTGAGGGCCTCCTGGTCAGAGAGCTCATAACAAAGGATCACAGTTTGCTTGATCCATGAGGAGATGGTGGCAGGTGAGATGTCCTTATCAAAACCTTTCTTGAAGGAGACAAAGACCAACTCCTTGTTCTGCCTAAGATCTGAGGTCCCATCCAAGTAATAGCGAAGGGCTCTGACTGGACACAAGGACCTGTCACCCTTGAGTGACTTATCCAAAGTGGGGGCCAGGGCTGGTATGACCACTGCAGCCACACTATCTGGACCCTCCTTAGCCAGCTGATTCTTGGATAGAAAGCTGGGTGAGGGGTACAAGGACACCTTAGACCAGTCTGACTGGTGTCTGATGTTCTTATGTAGCCAAGCATGGATCTCACTCCTGTGTTTACCAGAACCCAGGGCCAGCACAAAAACAGTCTTGAAGGTCAAGTGTTTTAGTGAGGCCTCTTTTATAGGTTCAAAGGGAGCCTTAGTCAGCTCGTGCAAGACCAGGGACAGGTTCCAGGAGGCTATACCCCTCCTGCCCTTGGGTCTGTCTCTATGGAAACTATCCAGGAGATGGGTGAGATTCTCATCTTTGCTGACATTAGTGTTGCCCAACTTGTCAGCAATAGCTGATCTGTACCCATCAATGGTACCAAGTTGCAATTTCCTGTCCTGAAACAGGTGCAACAGGAAGTCAGCTATGGCTTTTAGAGGTGGTGCCCTGAAGTCCACCTGATTACTGAAGCACCACTTTGTAAAAATGGTCCACTTTGCCTCATAGATGGATCTGGTTGATCCTCTTTGAGGAGCCTCCATTCATGCTGCCACTGCCTCAGAGAATCCCTGCTCCTTGATTGCTGTGGCTCTAGGAGCCAGGCATGTAGGTTCAGGTTTGACAGGTTCCTGTGTAGGGTCTGGTTGAATGGTTGAGATACCAGATTGGGCAGGTTGGGCAGACACAGAGGGATCTGACTGGACATTGCCACCAGGTCCCAAAAGCAGGGCATGTTGGGACACCCTGGTGCAATCAGAATGATCCTGTTGCAGGGGTAGTCCTGTAACTTCTCCACCACTTTGCCCAAGATGGCTGCTGGTGGGAAGGCATATGGATCCAGATTTTCCCTAGACAGGCTGAGTGCATCCACTGCCCAAGCCTGGGGGTCTGGAACTGGTAACACAAACTGTGGGAGTTTGTTGTTGAATCTGGTGGCAAACAAGTCCACTTGGGGCTGGTGCCACCTGGAGCATATAGCTTGAAACACTTCTGGGTGAAGGGACCACTCTGTTTGAATGGTCTGGCCAAGTCTGGATAGCTTGTCTGCTATCACGTTCAGCGGGCCGGGGATGTGACATGCCTTGAGGGTTACCTGTTTCCTGGTGCACCAGGACAGGATTCTCCACAGTAGGGCACACAGAGAGCCCAACTTCATCCCCCCTCTTTGTTGATATAGGCAACCACTGTTGTGTTGTCTGTGGCTACCAGGACTATATTGTTGAACAGAGGTCTTGGAACTCTTTTAGGGACAGAAAGACTGCCTTTAGTTCCAAGTGATTTATGTGCAACTTGCTTTCTGGAAGGGACCAGGTTCCCCTTGCAGTGCGTTCGTTTAAGTGAGCGCCCCACCCTTCTTTTGATGCATCTGTAAATATCTGCAGAACATGTTTTAGAGGGTGTAATGGTTGACCTAGAAGCACATTGCTTTCCTCCAGCCACCACCTTAAGTGGGAGTGGAGCGACCTGGGGATGGGTATCACCTTTTCTAGTGATTCCGGTTGTTCTTCAAGTGCCACTGTATGGGTCTCATATGAAGTCGACCTAAGTGGACTTGCTTTTCTGTGGAGATCCTTATTGTCTCTGGGGTCTCCATTTTGAACGACTCTGTGTTTAGGAAGGTGTTCAAGGTGCTGAGGTCGAGGATAGGTCTCCACCGGTTGTTGGGTTTGAGTACCAAAAATAGCCGGTTGTAAAAACCCAGTGAGTTTGGTTTGCCACCGGTTCCACTGCATTTTTGTTCATCAGCTGATACAGTGCCTCCAAAAGGTTGGACTGTCTTTGTGGGTTGACATAGTTGCTTATGACAGTTGGTGACCTGGTTAGATTGGGTCTGAACCGGAAGGGGAGGGTGTAGCCTTCTCGGAGTATTGTGACTACTTTTGGACTCGAACCCAGAGCTTCCCACTTCTCCCAAAACTGATGTAACCTTGCCCCTACAGGTGGATTTACAGCAGTTGGGACATTTGTGACAATATTTGCAGAACTCAAATCACCTACACAGGAAACATCTTTCCCGAATTTTATTTCTGTGAGATTGTAACAACAATTGGGATTTATGCCTTTCTGTTGTGGCAACCTGATGACAGAATGAACATTTGCAACACAAGAGTTTACAGGTAAAAATACAGTCTTGCTCTTGTTGGTCAAAGCCTTGTGTTTCTCCATCACTGGTGAAGGGTTCAAACTCTTCTGACCGGGTACACAAGCAAAGTGTTTCAGCCCGGTTACACTCTGAACACAGTAATTGTCATTTACGTTGTTTTGAACCCTTGGCTGGTTTCTGTGAGAAAGAGGTAGGCTTGCCATGACCTTTCTTTCCCTGCTGGCATTTGTGTATTTGCTTCCAAGCTGGGAAGGACGACTTCCGGTCTGGTTGTTGTGAAACTCTGTCATTGGAAGCATAAGGGTGGAAACGCCCCGGTTTCCTGTTGAACTGGCTAGATGAACGCCTCTCTTCAGATCTGGTCACTTCCTCTTCAGCTTTGATGAGAAGCCGGTCCGGGAAAAGTGACTGCAGATGAATGGGAGCAGTACGCAATGCAGTGAGTGTGTCCTGTTTTACTCCCGCGTGTAAATATTCCAGGTAACTGTCCCGACGTGCAAGGTTTGCAACACTAATAAACACGCCTTCTGATAAGTCCTGCATTGTCCTGGCCATAGCTTGGGAGATTGAACGGTTGAAAGTCGGTAAATATTCCCACTCATCCACAGCTTGCTGTGTTCTTTCTGAGGACTTGCCCTTGCCTTTGACTGAGTGTAAGTTCTTGAGTTGTGTAAACATCTTGTCCTGTCCCTTGATCAGACAACGTGACAACCCTGCAGCCTGGTTACACATAATAGACTGCTCCCTGACAGCTCTCTCCCAATGTCTCAAGATGTCCTGGCTAAAAGCCCGGGAATGTGGAGCACTAGGTAAACTTTGTTTGGCCACCCTACTGAATGCGTTATTCAGCTTTGCCAGTTCCGGAGACCAGGAACGTACAGCATAACTATCAGAGTCTTTCTTGTCAGCCTGCATGTCGTACCATCTAGACGACCTTGGAGTTTTTACAAACTGATCCCGGAGCAGTCCAGCAGTCTGTGTGTTCTTGGAAGGATAACCTTCAGCAACAGTGAGGTTTAACTTCTCCATCTTTCTACACAGCCAGTCGTCCACCGGTAACTTGACAGAGACTTTCCCGGTTGGTTTGACTCGGGAACCGGCAAAAGGGTTGTCATCTGTAGAAGACACAATGTCGAATTCAGGGATCTGATGCCAGTCCATAAACGACCTCACGCCTCTGATAGTCTCTCTGTAGGTAGACGCTTCAGACAGTTTCTGATCAGCTGATTCATCCCTGGTGAGGTCTGGGGAACCGTCCCGGACGTTGCCATCAATGGGAGTTCCTGGTTCACTCTGGAATTCTTCCTCACTGTCTGAACTGGTGAACTCAGCATGTAGGGCAGCCCTACCAGTACCGGTTGGCAGAACTTCAGGACCTGCACCGGGAGCCTCAACAGGCTGTGTGGCCGTCCCTGCACCGGGAGCCTCAACAGGCTGGCTGGCATTCTGCTGTTTCACATCAGTATCGGGACCCTCAACAGGGCGGGTAGCACTCTTGTTGACAGCTTCCCTCATCACAGCAGCCTCACCGGTGGTCTGATCAAGACTGGAACCGGTGCCCCCAATAGTCACACCAGAGGACAAGCCAGTGGTAGAGGTTCCAGGATCAAAAAAGGGCTGATCACTGGTAACCACTGAAGGGGGATTCTGTACAGGATTCACAGGAACCGTAAACGTCTTGGACACCAGCATAGCCTCCAATCTGGCAAAACATTTACTCCACTTCTCATCCAGGTCTTTAATATCATCAGACCTCGACTTTTTTTTTTTTTTTTTAATTTTTTTTTTTTTTATTTGTCTTTTTTTGATGCACATATAATAGTACAACAATACAGAGAAGAACACACAAATCTAATCAATATAAAAGGATTCTGAAAATGTTATAGTTTCTTTGGTTAATACCCTGTATTTTTTCACGTTTACAACAATACAAAGAACAAAAACAATACAGTGTCACGCTGGTACAACAATTATACAGAGGAAAATTATTTTTTTGAAATTTTTTTTTTTTTTTTTTTTTTTTTCTTTTGGAACGCTTTCTAGGGTGACATTTAGTTTATAAAGATTTATTATAACAGAGTGAATACTTGCTATTATAATAGTAAAAAAGCAGGAACAACACTTTTACAATAAATTATTCCATATTTTGGATAGTATGGTTGGCAAAAACAGTATTGAAATTACCCCATATTTTCATAAACAGTTCATGTTTCGTCTCTAGTTTGGCAATATATTCCTGCTCTAAATATATTTTATTGAAGTAAGCAAAAAAGTGCTTTACACTTAGCGGTGAGTTTGACTTAGAGGTTTGAAAAATGTAAGATTTGGCCACTAAATAAGTTGTGTTTATTGGAATAGAGAAATATTTTGGAAGATATCCAAGGACTATATCAAATTTACTGATGGACAGATCCAGTGAAAGTGTCCTTTTTATATGTTCTTTAACTTCATTCCAAAAGATTTTTACTTTTTCACAGCCTGTGAATAAATGCACAATTGTTTGTGAGGCAGTTTTGCAAACGGAGCAAGCTCCATCATTGGCGAGCTTAAGTTTAAATAAGTAGTCTTTTGTTCCAAGAATTCTATACAGAATGCGATATTGCATCCAGATAAGATCATTATCCTTTACTGTGTTGAAGCATATTTTATATATTTTCACCCACATGTCTGAGGTTATAACCTTGCCAAATGCTTGTTCCCAAAATGAATACTGAACTTTTTTTTCGTTACAGATAGGGTTTTGTAATATCTGGTAAAAATCTTTACAACCTTTTTTTGATTTCAGTATCAATCGATCGATGTTTGGAAGATGTGGCTTATAAGTACATAACGATACAAACTTCAATTTTGCAAGATATGTTTTAACACAAGATATAACCCTATGGTACTCTAAAAAATTTGTCTTCAGATTAAACATCTTCTCTAAGGTGGGTTGAGATAGAAATTCCCCATTTGCATACATTAGATCTGCTGGGACTAGGATGCCTTTTGTATACCAGTGCGGCAACATTAACTGAGCTTTAGAAATTTTCGGGTTTTGCCAAAGAGGCTCGCATAAGGCATCTGTACTGTTTTTTATAGGTATTTTTGCGACAACTTCACTCCAAGAGCTTAAAACTTCTACCCAAAATTTGTTGTTAGTTGTTCTTGAGGCACTTTTTGTATAATCTGAACCGAATGTGAAAATTTTGTTCAGTGACGCAATCTGAGGGAATGCCACACTTACCCAAGGTGCATTTATATTTCTATAGACTCTTCGGATCCATGTCGCTTTTAGACCTGAAATGTAGTTGTTAAGCTCAATCATATTTAGGCCGCCATTGTAGTAATGTTTTGAAATAGTTGACCTTTTAATTTTGTCTGGTTTACTGTCCCAAATAAATTTATAAAATAGAGTTTCTAATTCTCTAAGTTGATGTTTCCCGGGGGCTGGAACAGAAAGTAGGATATGATTCAGTTTAGATAAGGCTAATGTTTTTATCACGCAAATTTTGCCGATTGGTGTCAAAAACCTGTGCTTCCATAGTTGGAACATTCTGTTGATGCTTTCAGTTACAGGACCATAGTTTAAGTCAGGCATTTCATCCAGGTCTACTGAAAAATTTATACCGAGGAGGGAAAAATGATTTGCCCAAACAAGATCTTTGTCAACATGAATTTTGTCCTTGGAATATCGTTTCTTACCAATCCAGACCAATTTAGTCTTATCTGTATTTATTTTTAAGCCGGAGATTGAACCAAACATTTCAAGAGTATTGAGAGCTGCTAGCAAAGAGTTTCTGCTCCCATCTAGAAACAAGGTTGTGTCGTCTACAAATTGTGTAATCTTGTGTTCAAATTTGTTTATCACAATACCTTTCAAGTTATCATTGTTCATCAGCAAGAGGTACATTATTTGGCCACAAAGAAGGAATAAGTAAGCAGCTATTGGGTCTCCCTGTCTACACCCACGTTCTATGTCAAAGAATTCTGAAAGTACACCACATTGAAGAATACTTGCTTTAATTTTTGTATTTAGAACCGTGATCCATTTGCAAAAGTTGTCCTTAAATCCGAAGGCCTTTAGAGTTTGATGAAGGAATTTCCAAGATACAGAATCAAATGCTTTCTGAAAATCAATAAGCATTAGCAGGCCAGGAATGTTTTTTTGTCGAGTGTAGTTCATTATATCATATACTAACCGTGTATTTTCACAAATGGAACGACCACTTAAAAAACCTGACTGTGTTTTTGAGATTATTTTACCTAGAACCTTACGGAGTCTTGTAGAAAGGGCAGAAGAAGCTATTTTATAGATGACTGATAATAATGAAATAGGCCTCCAATTTTTAAGGAATTGCCTCGGCTTGTCCCCCTTTGGTAAACATGAAATTACACACTGTCGAAGTGATATGGACAATTCCCCTGTAGTAAAACCTTCATTCAATGAGCGCAGTATAAAAAATTTCAACTTGCACCAAAATACTTTGAAAAATTCTGCAGGGAAACCGTCGATGCCGGGAGTTTTTTTATTTTTCATTAACTTAAGAGAATTACCAATTTCTTCAATACTTAATGGACCTTCTAATAAATCTGAATCTGCCTCCAGAAGCCGATTAAGTCCAGGTAAGGATGGCAAGTTGGCTAAATGTTTTTCCAATATTTCATGATCCCTGCTTCTAAATAGGTCTTGATAAAAGTGTTTAACTTCAGTTAAGATTTCTTTTTGGTCAGTAAGAATACTGCCTTTTTCAGTAACTAATTTTTAATTGTTTTTTCAGTATAGTAATGCTTCTCAAGTGAACAAAAGTAACTGGAAGGCTTTTCACTTTCATAAAGCCATTCCGCCCTAGATCTGATCAATTTCCCCTTGAGATCTTCTTGGCGTAAGTTTTCGAGGTCCTTCTTTTTTTCCTCCAAAATTAAGTGATTATAATCTTGAGGATTGTTTTCTAGACATTCAATTTCTTTTATTAGGTCGTTTTCCCTTGTTTTGTTTTTCTTTTTCAGAGCAGTAGCAAATTTAATTGTTTCACCTCGTATTTGGAGTAACAACAGTTCTAAAAATTGGCTATCTGAAATAGTAAAGTTTATTGCAGTGTCAGAAAGTTGAGTGATGGTATTTGGATTATAAACTGGTAAGGCATAACTGAACTTTTCTTTATCAATTAGATTATTGATCAATATTAGATAGTCCTTATTCTTTAGTAATGAACAATTAAATTTCCAAAGGCCATTACCTTTTTTAAAGTTACTTAGTGTTACATCTAGTATAATTATGGAATGATCTGTTCTATATCCAGGTTGGATAGAACATTTACTTATCATATCAGAGAAGTTGTTTGATACAATAAAGTAGTCCAGGCGGGCTTGTCGAGTAGGGTTTTTTCTGCGCCAGGTGTACCTGACCTCGACTTGCTGCTGCTGGATTTCTTCTTACTGCTAGCCTTGGGGGTAGGGGAAGGGTCAGCCCTTTCCATCAGATTCCATGTGTACCCGTCCCAACACACTAACGTCTGCTGGGTCCACAAGAGTGGGGGTAGCACTAGCAGGGGAATCTGAAGACGACTTCTTCAATTCACACTCTTTCCTGGACTGATAGGTGGGGGTGGAGAGTTGCTTCACCTGCGCAGGCATGAAAGCTTGGCAGATTTTACATTCTTGCTTTTTGACACACGGATCGTCACCCACTCCCTTGTCCCTACAACATGCATATTTCCTCTGGTTGTCAAACACAGCCATAACGTGCCTGCAAGTTCCTCTCTTTTGTCCAGGAGACGACATGATGATCAGTAAACTACTAGAATAACATCTGAATACTTAAAATTATAAATAAAGATAGAGTTTGTTGTAAAACTTCAAAAACGTTTCTCTGTAGAAAACACGTCTGCACACTCTTCGCACAAAACGAAAAGATGCTATAAAGTCACGCTGTCTAGACAGGAAGGAAGTATGATGCGCCACCTAACGAATGCACACTCTGTGACCGGTCCTGCCGGTATTATATACAGGACATCTTTTTCTGGCATTTGGCAGGACCGGTCACGCCAACCGGTAAGGCAATTGTCCATTGGATAGGATGTATTAACGCAATAAAATGAAATTTTTCCCCTTTGCATAGGACACTCTTGTTACTACCCTGTGGGTCAAAAATTCGCTCGAAATCGCTCTATCTCGTACAGTTTTCGAGATATTCACACTTTTTCATTTTCCGCAAAAATCCAAGATGGCCACCAAAAGTGGCGAATATTGAAATTTTTCCCCTTTATATAGGATACTCTTGTACTACCCTGTTGGTCAAAAATTAGCTAAAAATTGCTCTATCTCGTATGGTTTTCGAGATATTCACACTTTTTCATTTTCCACAACTCCAAGATAGCCACCAAAAGTGGTGAAAATTGAAATTTTTCCCCTTAGCACAGGATACTCTTGTACTACCCTGTGGGTCAAAAATTTGCTTGAAATCGCTCTATCTCGTACGGTTTTCGAGATATTCACACTTTTTCATTTTCCGCTAAAATCCAAGATCGCCGCCAAAAGTGGCGAAAATTGAAATTTTTCCCCTTGGGATAGGATACTCTTGTACTACCCTGTGGGTCAAAAATTCGCTTGAAATCGCTCTATCTCGTACGGTTTTCGAGATATTCACACTTTTTCATTTTCCGCAAAAATCCAAGATGGCCGCCAAAAGTGGTGAAAATTGAAATTTTTCCCCTTTGCACAGGATACTCTTGAACTACCCTGTCGTTCAAAAATTCGCTCGAAATCGCTCTATCTCATACGGTTTTCGAGATATTCACATTTTTCCATTTTCCGCAAAAATCCAAGATGGCCGCCAAAAGTGGCGAAAATTGAAATTTTTCCCCTTAGCACAGGATACTCTTGTACTACCTTGTGGGTCAAAAATTCGCTCGAAATCGCTTTATCTCGTACGGTTTTCGAGATGTTCACACTTTTTCATTTTCCGCAAAAGTCCAAGATGGCCGCCAAAAGTGGAGAAACATGAAATTTTTCCCCTTGGGATAGGATACTCTTGTACTACCCTGTGGGTCAAAAATTCGCTCGAAATCGCTCTATCTCTTACGGTTTTCGAGATATTCACACTTTTTCATTTTCCGCTAAAATCCAAGATGGCCGCCAAAAGTGGCGAAAATTGAAATTTTTCCCCTTTGCATAGGATACTCTTGTATTACCCTGTGGATCAAAAATTCGCTCGAAATTGCTCTATCTCTTATGGTTTGCGAGATATTTGTGATTTTTCACATTTTCACTAAAAGTAGTAATAAAGTAGCCTTTACTCACTTGTACATTGAGCACCAATTGTGAAACTTTAATATGTTACAGTTCACAAAAAAAGTAGATGAACAACATATTTGACAGGAATTGTGTAGCTGCAATACTTTTGAAGATATGAGCCATTTACTCATTATGGTTAAAAATTGACAAAGTAGCTATTACTTACTTAGCTATGGAGATACACTTCCAAACTACTGACCATGTTGTAGCTGTGGAGAAAGTAGCTGAACAACATATTGCAACAAAATACTGTAAATGCAATAGTTTGAGAGTTATAAGTCATCTAATTATATTAGGTAAAAGTGCTATTACTCACTCAAAAGTACGCCAAAGTTCACCAAACCCAAAAAATATTGAAGAGCATAAAAATTCATTAGTACAAGTAATTTACCTAAAATGTTTAACTGTAGTAGTTTCAGAGAAAACTACGTGACCTATGCACGCACGCACCTACGCACACACATGGTGCAAATTATAATCTCCCGCCGGTTTGATAATAACACACGCTCACACAGAGGCAATTCTTTTTTTCTGTAACACACACAGGCAATTCTTTTTTGTATTTTTTGTATTGTGTATTTATACTCAGCGCAATATCTCCATATACTACAGGACTCAAAGCGCTATTTAACCAATCGACTGCACAAGTACAGCCCCAACTCACAAGTAACTGACATTCCCCTAACTGGAAGATAGAGGCTCAAGGATGACCATTTATCAACGTCCTTGAGGTTCTTTAGCCTGCCACTGGGGATAGGACCCAATGACAGAGGACCGCCATTTTAAGTGGTCATCCGAGCCACTATGTATCTGCCTGTACCTGGGTTTGAACCCACGTCCTCTGAGTTCCTAGACAAGTGTGTTACCCGCTAGGCCACAGTGGCAGATGAATTCTTAGCTCTGATGCAGATTTTGCACAGATCAGAAAATATGGCAAATGTATAGTTTTATATGCAGCTGTTACATAATTTTGCAACCAGCTACAAGTCTGTAATTTTACTATGTTTTAGCTGAAAGAAAAATAGGTGAAAAACATATTTAACAAAATGTTCTAAATGCAATACTTTTTAAGTTATAAGTGATTTACTGCATGAACTCATGTGTTTTAATGCCTGAAAAAAGTATTTAAAAAATTCATAAAAAAAATTAGGAAAGATCCAGGTCTGATACTCACACAAGGGCCTAGTACATATCTGCAAGATAAGAGAAAGATCCCTGCAATAGTGAATGAGAAAATTGTGATAAAGTGTTGAAATTTACATACTTTGAGCGGGGGTACCTCTCTTCTAATGGCTCTAGCAAACAGACGAACAGATTGATCTGCATGAATTTTACGATTTATCATCCTCAATAGATAAGGTATCTTTTAAAAGTAACAGCATGTCTCTGGGTCTTGGGGTTTTTGAGGAGAAGTTGTTCGCAGAGCGATGCCATAATGTCAGCTCACTGACAAGTCAGCTGACATAAAAATGAGGTGGGAGCAAGAACTATATATTTACTATGTTAAGATGGCCAAAGTCTCTGAAATACAAGAATTTTAAGTAAAAAGAACATAAAAATCTTCCTTAAGCTCAATCAATGTGTCGAGTTAAACTGATGTTTTTGAACCGTCAGTTGGCGGCTGAAAACACTCATTTTTACGTCAAGATGGTCATGGCTGTACTTGTATTGGAACTCCAAGGTGGAAAGAAAATTAGAATGTTCCTCTTGGCATCTTTAATTAGTATGCAAAATTTAACTGAGGTCAGCCGAACAATACGATAGCTGGAGGTTAAAAACTCCATAATTTCACTGCAAGGTGGCCATAACTTCATTCATATTAGGACTTTAAGGTAACCATAAAAGAACAATGTCCCTTTTGTCATCTTTTATAAGTGGACAAAGTTTAGCTGAGGTCAGTTGAACAATAAGATAGCTGAAGGCTGAAAACTTCCTTTTTTCACTGTAAGGTGACCATAACTTCATTGATATTGGGACTTTAAGGTGACCATAAAATCAGAATATCCCTTCTGGCAACCTTTATATATGTGCCAAGTTTTATTCTGAAAATTTAAACATTAACCGAACTTAGAGCTGAAAAACCCTACATTTTAAGTTTAAGATGTCCATACCATTATTAATATTTAAATCATAAGGTGGTTAGAGTCTTCTTTTGATCAACCTCATTATCAATATGAGATAGATTCTTTAAAAATAGAAAGACAGGGCCAGACGGTTTATTCCAATTTTATGACTTTAGGGGGACCATAGCTCCAATTATATCAACAGTTTAAGGTCACCATAAAGTCAGGATAATCCTTTGTTAAATCTTAATGTATATGGCAAGTTTGGTTGAAAAATGTGAAAAACTAAGTGAACTGGAGGGCTAAAACCCCTTTTTTGACATTAAGGTGACCTTAAGATTGCAGATACAGGGCTAAAAACTTCGGCATGTTAAATATTATCAAAAAGTAGCCTAATAAGTATATTCCAACAAAACGCCGAAATTCCGACCGTTTTTAGATACAAAGTATCCATTTTAAAAAAATTTACGAAAAAGAAACGCCTCCAATCTAGGCATCTATGGTCTGATTGATCAGAAAATCCTTTCCGACCTGCGAAATTTGGTCTAGAATGCACCTGGTAAATTTTATAGCACTGGTGTGTGTGTTTTTTTCCGATACGCGATGATGGGGTGTTTTTGAAAAATGCTTAAGGTTACCTTAAGTAGAGCTTAAGGTCTAGGCAAAGTATCCCAAAAATTTTTCCGGCCCCTGTAGTTTTAAAGAAAGATAAGAAGGAAAGAAAAATTTAAAAGCCCAAGAAGTTATTCAAGGGAGACCATAATCCTGCGGTGGCGGCAGCGGCGATCAGTCGAACTTACGTGAAAACAAATAAGCCCCCCTGACCGGCCGCTTAATTATTTTAGTCCAGATAGGACAGTGTCATTATTGTGTTATATAACATGCAAGATTAAAGGATTAATCAAAAATATGTTGTTAGTTGTCATGTGCACAAATACAAGGTAATTGACAAAAAGTGTCAACAAAAATGAAAAGTATTAAATGTATTCTTAAAAGTACCAAATTTTTTATGAAATGTATTTGAATACTAATACAAATACTTTGCATTTTTCACAAAGTATTTGAATTTGAATACACAGAAAAGTGCAATCGAATAGTAATACATATGAATATGAATACCCAGGTCTGAAAAGCACAGATTGTTGCTTGTTTCCATTATTCAAAATTTATAAGCTCATTTTTGACCACATTACACATCTGTTTTATCTGAATGTGTTCAGTGTTTCTTGAATGATGGTGGAGAAACGCCTATAAAAGTTCTCTTTTAGTAGATGTGAACAATAATTCAAACTATAGCTATCCTCATCAAAGACACAAATTCCTGCTGACAGACCAATACTTATCTCTTGAATTATTTAATGTATTTTGTAAAACGATTTTATTGAACATTCTGAAGCAATCCATAAGCTCTTTAAAATAAATTATTTTAAAGTTCCATCATTTCAAAATATATCTTTAAAGTAAGGCAATCAGCCTTTTGTGATGCAGGCAAATTAATCTTAGTTTAACAAATGACATCCTTTGATGGATACTTCCTGCCACTACCATCAGATACTTTAGCTAGATAATCAGCACTGAAAATAGACCAGGGGCGAATTTCATGAAAGGTCTCAGACTTAGCCCAATCTCATGCTGAGCCACTGGCTCAAATCTGAGCCTTTTGGCTGAGCTAAGTCTTTGTCTCAAACAGTTTTCACAGAAGGGGTCTCAGCTGAGACCAAGCTTATCAAATAACCACAGTGGTTTTCTGTGTCATGTGACCCTTTTTGTAGTCAAAATATTCTACTGATGATATGCATGTTCCTTGTATGACACATATTATCTCTGATGAAATGCTGTTTTGCAATGGAAAACCTTGTAAACATGTAAAAACACCCAAAGACTACTTTAGGAGTTTGTTTCATATACCTGTACCTTATTTTCAGCAATTTCAAATTTTGAAGTGAAGAATGAATTATGGCAACCATATTTAAGCCTCTGTTTACAAAACTTAAGCCACTACCCACCAGTCTCAGCATCTGAGCCAGTGGCTCAGTCAAAGCTAAGACCGAGACCTTTTGTAAAATCCATAAAGGCTGAGCCCATGGACTCAAGATAAATGTTCCAATAATTTGAGACAAAAGTCTCAAGTTTGAGCCTGAGACTGTGCTAAGACCTTTCGTGAAATCCGCCCCTGACTTGAGACCTTTTGTCAAATCCGCCCCTGTCCTTGAAACTTTGCAAATATGGAGGAAATCCCACTTTGATTATATGGTTCACATAATATATGCACTATGGTGAAAATTATGCAATTTTAGTTAATCTGGAGAAAATTAAGTAAAATATAAAAATTCTTTGAACACTCTGAACTTTGCATTTATAAGCGCTATATAAGTCATAATGTAAATCATGTAAATCATTTTGATGGAAAGTCTTGGGATTTATTCATATTTTATACATTCTGGGGGAAAGCAAACATGAGCACTCTCTCTCTCTTTGGTAGTAACATATACAAGAATGCAGAGAGCTCTGTTCAGTAATAAGATAACAGGACAAGATATATTAGAGAGAGATCTGCTTATTAATATGATTCAGACTTCAGAGAGAGCTCTGTTCACTCATTAGATAATATGATTAGGTATAATTATAGAGGGAGAGACATGTATTCAAGTATTCAAGACTGCAGAGAAGAACTCTTTGTACCTGAGGGTCTCTTTAATACACCTGTCTAGCAAATCACACTCTTTCAGGCTCTCATAGTCCAGTAGTCTGTCCTCCCCACAGGACTGCTTCACCTCCTGGTACAAAGCATCCTGAGAAACAATAACCACACAACATCAATTACATATATGTAAACAATCGTACTGAAACAGCATAGTTTAAGTTAAACTGCTGACAAAATGTACACATTTTAAAACCCAACTAGACAAAATGTTTTACTTAGGGAAAAATGAAGCATCAAACAGCAAGTATAGTGTATAAAGTAAAAGAAAAGAGTGGAGAAAATGAGACAAAAATCAATCAATCCTCAATCAGCCAGTTATAGCTGAAAATCCTGAGCCTAGATTTTGTGAGGAAAGTGTGTGCAAAATTTAGTTGATCTATAACATGTCCCTTTGTGAAAATCTGCGGAAAAAGGATGTGCAAGAAAACACTTGACAAAATGTGACCTTGGAAAAAGGTCAAGGTTAAATTCATACCTGTTAAAAGTGTTTGCCATGATCATAACTGCCCAAACTCATTTTGATAGGCTTTATAATAAGAGAAGTTGTACTGTATTGTAATGTATCTTATATATACTCAGCACAATATCATTATGTACTACAGGACTCAAAGCACTATTTGACCAAGTACAGCCCAACTCTCAAGTTACTGACATTCCTCTAACTGGAAGATAGAGGCTCAAGAATGACCATTTATCAACGTCCTTGAGGTTTTTTAACCTGCCACTGGGGATAGGATCCAATGACAGAGGACCGCTATTTTAAGTGGTCATCTGAGCCACTATCCATATGCCTGTACCTGGCTTTGAACCCATATCCTCTGTGTTTCTAGGTGAGTGTGTTACCCACTATACCACATCGGCAGATGATAGGAGATATTCAAATGAGATGATACTGTGGTAGCTTAGGCTATCTGAAAATGGGAAGAAACCAATAAGCATCCCCTTTTCAAGGCACACTTAATTACAAATCTTTAAAGCAGTTGTTGGATTCGGTTAGCCTTGCCACAGGCGTTTATATGTATAATATAGACACTGTTTGATTGCATTATAAGTATTTTTCATAACGCTCTCATACATATACTTAGCCTAGCTTGCTGAGGAGACTAGAAAGGCCTCTGATACAGTGTGCATTATGGCAAAAAATATTTCACGTTTGCATTATGGTTGAGACAGCCTGGAAGGCCAGGCTAGGATTCTGTATGTGTTTATGTTTAGTCAGGTAGAAACACAACCGAGCACATGTGGTGAATGAAGTCTGTCATGTTACCTGTAACGGTTTATGTTTACCCAGGTATAGAAGTCCATCCATACACAGGTGGTGAATGAAGTCTGTCATGTTACCTGTAACGGTTTATGTTTACCCAGGTATAGAAGTCCATCCATACACTGGTGGTGAATGAAGTCTGTCATGTTACCTGTAACGGTTTATGTTTACCCAGGTATAGAAGTCCATCCATACACAGGTGGTGAATGAAGTCTGTCATGTTACCTGTAACGGTTTATGTTTACCCAGGTATAGAAGTCCATCCATACACTGGTGGTGAATGAAGTCTGTCATGTTACCTGTAACGGTTTATGTTTACCCAGGTATAGAAGTCCATCCATACACTGGTGGTGAATGAAGTCTGTCATGTTACCTGTAACGGTTTATGTTTACCCAGGTATAGAAGTCCATCCATACACTGGTGGTGAATGAAGTCTGTCATGTTACCTGTATGGATTTATGTTTAGTCAGGTAGAAACACATCCAAGCACTGGTGGTGAATGAAGTCTGTCATGTTACCTGTATGGGTTTATGTTTAGCCAGGTAGAAGCCCATCCATGCACTGGTGGTGGAAGAGGTGTGCTGTCCAGCCATCAGTAGACCAATCAACATTCCTGCCACCTCATTGTCACTCAGATGCTGTCCATCCCTAAAATACACACCCAAAAAGCTCAAACCAGTAATCTGACAGATTCAAAATATTCCTTGTGAAAAACAAAAAAAAATCCCAAAGACCCCACAGGTAGCTTATTTTTTTTAAATATTAAGAGGAAAAGTCCTAATGAATTTACAATGTGGTCAGAGTATCAAATCTTAGAGAATTTAAACTGTGAAATGTGATTCACTGTATTGCATGAATGTATCATCTCCTATTCTGTAAGTATCATAGCTAAGTACATTGCTTCAGGGATGAGAAGCCAGTCAGCAATACCATATGCTTGTATTATCACTCAGTCATACTAGTATTCACTCTCATTTGCAAGCATACTCACAAGTTAATTTACATAAAACCACACTTACTAAAAGGCACTCATTGGTATAAATACTTATGTGCGACTGCAGTCACTTAAAATTATATCCCCTTATACCCATATGTAGCAGATTGGCTTGTACCCACACTCATTTGTAACCACTCTTGCAACTATATTCACTTAAAGCAACGTCACTTATAGTCACATTGATAAGTAAATAGACTACCGATGATCCCTTTCAGTAATAACCACACTAGATTATAACCACACTCACTTGTAAGTAGCCTCCAGGAGAGTTTGCAGCATGTCATTCTGCCCTTCCCCACTCTCTCTCCTCTTCTTGATGGCAGCATAGAAAATCTCCTTGATCTTATGGTGAGCAGAATCCCGCTTTCTGAATAAAACATACAAAATTTACAGAAAACAAAAAAAAAGAAAAAGAAAAACGAAACTGCCACAGAAGGCATAAAGTGTCAGGTGGGTTCCAGTAACAGCCATAATGATTCTACCTCTAAAAGGACAAAACAGTACTCATTTTGTAGCTTAAGTAGCAGCATTTATTGAGGCTGAAAAGATTAGCTTTACTTGGTCACCAAGTAGTGGCTTTCATTAGCTGTAGACTATCTGGCTATTTCCACTATATATTATATTTAGAGAGAAAAATAACAAAAATGTCAGATGCTTGTGCACCACAAAACAATATGGCAGACTTGGAGGTGCAAATAAGTATCAAATTCACACAAATTGTTACATCATTTCCAAATATATATCTTATTTTATATTTTTAAGATTATATACACTTACAATGCTTCACATTTATACCTTTCGTAGGTTAAAGCTCCAAATGTAACAAAGTCTAAAATTCATGTAAAGTACATTAAAATCCCGTATGAGATGATATTCATAAGAAAATAGCATCAGAAATCTCTATACTCTGTAGCCTGTGGCAAAAGGATAAAACTGTGAAAAGCATAGAAGGGGTGAAAAAGTATACAGGTCAGGAGACTTTCTGAATACACAGAGTAAATTATGTAAAGGTGCAAAAGAAAGTAACAAAGCGTCCCCAAAGGTCTCAGCGCTGAGAGAAGAAGTGAAAGTTAAACAGACAGTGTGGAGGTTTATGCATAACATGAAAGAAAAATGTAAGCTTTAATTGACTTGCTTTCTAGACTCTCCACATATGGTTTCCTACCATCTCTCAATACATTTTATGGCTCTAAATGCAATACTTAAGAAGATAATCAGGGGTACACATGCATTTTAAGCTTTCTGGTTGGTACCTATGAGAAAATCGCTCATAAATCAGCCAACTTTCATTGGATTGTTCCCAAAATATAATCAGCTCGCGTTTTTGATAGTATAAACATGTGTATGAAATTACAAGCCTCTGCAATCAGTAGATTTTGCTGAGCAATGACAGGTCAGTGTACCCAAAAAAACTATTTTTTGATCATGTCACCTTGATGAAGATCAAATGTCAAATTTAAGCATGTGGAAAACACTTCCCACGCCTATGGTATATAACTGCCAAATATGGTTAGAAAGCTTGTAATAATAAGGGAGATATTCAAAGGAGACCATTATGTAGCGGCGGCGAGGAAACTGAAGTGAAAACAAATAAGCGCTCTTTTCAGGAACGCTTATTTAGTAAACTAAAAGTTATGAACCTGCACAATTTCTCAATTGAAGTATAGCTTTCAAAGGAAATAGTACAATTCGGTAAAAATACATTATAACTAGACCAAGGACGCATCTGTGGCCAGATGCAAAATGTATCCACCGGTAAAGGCAAAAGTAGCTATTACCCAGCCATAGCATGAGCTAGAAGTCTGAAATTTTTATTATGTTATAGCTGACCCAAAAGTAGGTGAATAATATATTTGCACAAAATTCTCTAAATCCAATAGTTTTCACGTTACAATTGATTTTACTCATGATGGAAGTTAGTAAAAAGTCCAAAAGTAGCTATTACTCACTTAGCTATTGAGATAGACACCCAAGTTACTCACCATGTTGTTGCTATTGAAAAAGTAGGTGAATATCATATTTTAACAAAATGCTCTAAATGCAATACTTTTCAAGTTATAAATGATGTAGTGTTGAGTAAGAACTTCAAAGTAGCTATTACTCAGCTATGCTATGAGCCACAGGTCTGGAACTTAACTATGTTATAGCTGCTTCAAAATAGGTGAATAACATATTGCAACTAAATAATGTAAATGCAAGAGTATTCAAGTTATAAGTGATTTACCCAACAGTGACAACCTAAAAGTAGCTATTACTCAGCTATGCAATGAGCTACAGGTCTGAAATTTTACTATGTTATAGCTGACCCAAAAGTAGATGAATAACATATTTGCATAAAATTCTGTAAATACAACAGTTTTCAAGTTACAAGTGATTTTACTCATGATGGAAGTTAGTGAAAAATCCAAAAGTAGCTATTACTCACTTAGCTATTGAGATAGACACCCAAGTTACTCACCATGCTGTAGCTATGGAAAAAGTAGCTGAATAACATATTTTAACAAAGTGCTCTAAATGCAATAATTTTCAAATTATAATTGATTTAGGGCATGATTTCATTACTTTTAATGAATAAAAAATTATTTTAAAAAGTCATAAAAAAACTTTAGCGTGTGAAAGCTCTCCAAAATGTAGGTGAATGAGTTATTTGAGAAATACTGGCTATCTGCAATACTTTTAGACATAATTAGCATGTGCTCATTTTGAGTAGGTGAGTAATTAACTATGGGTCTGAAACTTCAAGCGAAAGCTCTCCCAAAGGAAGGTGAATGAGTTAGTTGAGAAAAATTGGCTATCTGCAGTACTTTTAGAGATAATTCGCATTAACTCATTTTGAGTAGGTGAGTAATTAGCTATGGGTCTGAAACTTCACCATGTGAAAGCTCTTCCAAAAGTTGGTGAATGAGTTATTTGAGAAAAATTGGCTATCTGCAGTACCTTTAGAGATAATTCATATTTACTCATTTTGAGTAGGTGAGTAATTAGCTATGGGTCTAAAACTTCACCAAGTGAAAGCTCTTCCCAAAGTAGGTGAATGAGTTATTTGAGAAAAATTGGCTATCTGCAATACTTTTACAGATAATTAGCATTAACTCATTTTGATTAGGTGAGTAATTAGCTATGGGTCTGAAACTTCACCAAGTGAAAGCTCTTCCAAAAGTAGGTGAATGAGTTATTTGAGAAAAATTGGCTATCTGCAGTACTTTTAGAGATAATTCGCATTTACTCATTTTGAGGTGAATAATTAGCTATGGGTGTGAAACTTCACCATGTGAAAGCAAATGGCTATCTGCAGTACTTTTAGAGATAATTCGTATTTACTCATTTTGAGCAGGTGAGTAATTAGCTATGGGTCTGAAACTTTACCAAGTGAAAGCTCTTCCCAAAGTAGGTGAATGAGTTATTTGAGAAAAATTGGCTATCTGCAATACTTTTAGATATAATTCGCATTTACTCGTTTTGAGTAGGTGAGTAATTAGCTATGGGTCTGAAACTTCACCAAGTGAAAGCTCTTCCAAAAGTAGGTGAATGAGTTATTTGAGAAAAATTGGCTATCTGCAGTACTTTTAGATATAATTCACATTTACTCATTTTGAGTAGGTGAGTAATTAGCTATGGGTCTGAAACTTCACCAAGTGAAAGCTCTCCCAAAAGTAGGTGAATGAGGTATTTGAGAAAAATTGGCTATCTGCAATACTTTTAGATATAATTCGCATTTACTCGTTTTGAGTAGGTGAGTAATTAGCTATGGGTCTGAAACTTCACCAAGTGAAAGCTCTTCCAAAAGTAGGTGAATGAGTTATTTGAGAAAAATTGGCTATCTGCAGTACTTTTAGATATAATTCACATTTACTCATTTTGAGTAGGTGAATAATTAGCTATGGGTCTGAAACTTTACCAAGTGAAAGCTCTCCCAAAAGTAGGTGAATGAGGTATTTGAGAAAAATTGGCTCTCTGCAATACTTTTAGAGATAATTAGCATTTACTCATTTTAAGTAGGTGAGTAATTAGCTATGGGTCTGAAACTTTACCATGTGAAATTGAAAATTTCATGTTTCAACAGAAACCCTTCTACTACACTGTGGGTCCAAAACTTGCTCGAAATCGCTCTGACAGTTTCAGAGATATTTGCCATTTTTCATTTTCCGCAAAAATTCAAGATGGCCACCAAAAGTTGTAAACTTTGAAATTTGAAACTTTACTATGTGATAGCTTACCAAAAAGTAGATGGACAACATATTTGAAAAGATTTCCCTAACTTTAATACTTTTGAAGATATTTGACATTTACTTCTTCTGTTATTTAGCTACAAATGAGAAAATAGTTATTACTCACTTAAGGCATGCAACAGAACCCCAAACTATGGACCATCTTATAGCTAAGGACAAAGTAGCTGAACAACATATTGTAGGAAAACACTCTAACTGCAATAATTTTGGAGTTACAATGGCTTTACTCAAGCTACAAACGAGAAAATAGCTATTACTCACTTATGGCATGCACCAGAACCCCAAACTATGGACCATCTTATAGCTAAGGACAAAGTAGCTGAACAACATATTTTAGGAAAACACTGTAACTGCAATAATTTTGGAGTTACAATGGCTTTACTCAACAGTCAGAATTTCAAAGTAGCTATTACTCAGCTATCCAAGGTGCAACAGGTCTGAAACTTTACTATGTGATAGCTTACCAAAAAGTATATGGATAACATATAGAAAAGATTTCTGTAACTCTAATACTTTTAAAGATATTTGACATTTACTCCTCCTGTTATTTAGCTACAAATGAGAAAATAGCTATTACTCACTTATGGCATGCAATAGAACCCTAAACTATGTACCATCTTACAGCTAAGGACAAAGTAGCTGAACAACATATTTTAGGAAAACACTCTAACTGCAATAGTTTTGGAGTTACAATGGCTTTACTCAACAGTCAGAATTTCAAAGTAGCTATTACTCAGCTATCCAAGGTGCAACAGGTCTGAAACTTTACCATGTGATAGCTTACCAAAAAGTAGATGGACAACATATTTGAAAAGATTTCCCTAACTTTAATACTTTTGAAGATATTTGACATTTACTCCTTTTGTTATTTAGCTACAAATGAGAAAATAGCTATTACTCACTTATGGCATGCAATAGAACCCTAAACTATATACCATCTTATAGCTAAGGACAAAGTAGCTGAACAACATATTTTAGGAAAACAGTCTAACTGCAATAATTTTGGAGTTACAATGGCTTTACTCAACAGTCAGAATTTCAAAGTAGCTATTACTCAGCTATCCAAGGTGCAACAGGTCTGAAACTTTACTATGTGATAGCTTACCAAAAAGTAGATGAATAACATATATGAAAAGATTTCCCTAACTTTAATACTTTTGAAGATATTTGACATTTACTTCTTCTGTTATTTAGCTACAAATGAGAAAATAGCTATTACTCACTTACGGCATGCAATAGAACCCCAAACTATGTACCATCTTATAGCTAAGGACAAAGTAGCTGAACAACATATTTTAGGGAAACACTCTAACTGCAATGGTTTTGGAGTTACAATGGCTTTACTCAACAATCAGAATTTCAAAGTAGCTATTGCTCAGCTATCCAAGGTGCAACAGGTCTGAAACTTTACTATGTAATAGCTTACCAAAAAGTAGATGAACAACATATTTGAAAAGATTTCTGTAACTCTAATACTTTGGAAGATATTTGACATTTACTCCTTTTGTTATTTAGCTACAAATGAGAAAATAGCTATTACTCACTTATGGCATGCAATGGGACCCCAAACTATGTACCATCTTATAGCTAAGGACAAAGTAGCTGAACAACATATTTGAAGAAAAAGTTGTTTCTGCAATAGTTTTTGAGTTATGAGCCCTTTACTCCAAGTAGCTAAGATAGCTATTACTCACTTATCGTTAGGCCTAAGTCCATAAAACCAAAAAAATTTTCGAGGGCGTGAAAATTCATTGGGACAATTAATTTACAAAAAATCTGTAGCTGTAGTAGTTTTGCAGGAATCTGCGTGACTAACTAACGCACGCACACACGCACGCACGCACACACAGGCATCATTTCATAATCTCCCTCCCGGGCTAAAGCCCGGCGGGAGATAATAATCAGTTGCAGCAATCCATATTTCTTTGTGATAAAACTATGTCTCAAGTCCATACCAGTATCAACTTTCTACACTATACGGTTTCAGAGATATAGCCCAGACAATATCTTAAGGTTAATGTCCCTATGGCAAGGTCAAAGGTTAAATCAAGGTCACATCTTGACATTTCACTCCTACATCCCCTAACCAATGTCCGTACTAGGTATTAACATCCTACACCTCATGGTTTCTGAGATACAACCTGGACAAGATTTTAAAAATTAAGGACACTATGGCAGGTCAAAGGTCAGATCAAGGTTGAACCATGACTTTGCACACATACACACTCACCCAATATCTCTACCAAATTATCAACTTGCTACACCTTACCGTTTTCAAATATAGATCAAACAAGAGTTTAAAATTCAAGGTCACTACAGCAAGGTCAAAGGTAAAATCAAAGTCACACCATGACGTTACACACCCACACTTCCGAACCAATGTCCCTACCAAGTATCAACTTTCTACACCTTACAGTTTCTGAGGTATCACTGCAGTAAGGCCAAATCAAGGTCATACTATGATGTTACACATCTACACCTAACCGATGTCCCCACAAAGTATCAACATCCTATACTTAACGTCTTCTAAGGTACAGCCCCAAAAAAATTTCAAATTCAAAGTCACTACGGCAAGGTTAAAGGTCATTCTAGGTTACACCATAACATTACACACCTAAATCCCCAATCAATAACCCTATGAAGTATCAACTTCCTACACCTTATGGGTTCTGAGATACAGCCCAGACAAGATTCTTGTTCCAGCCACTCAGTGTCCACACGCCCACAAACCACCAAACTGAAAGAATTTACTCAGCCTGTTTAATGACAACCATGTTGTATGAGAACTTACTTAAAGCTGGGTAGTGGCAGCCATGCAGGTAGGAGCCAGGCCTCAGCACTGAAGCCTCCATCTAAGTCAGTGTAGAGCTGTGCCACTGCCTCAGTCATCACACTGCGAATCTCCTTACCTGACAAACCATCAATGCATAATGTATAAGTGCCAACATACGTCTTTGTAACAACTGAAAATAGCATCAGAGATGCCTCTACCCCACACCCAGGGGAAAGAGCCTTGAACACCATGAGATATTGAAAAGCTAAAAGAGTATTAAGGTCAGTAGACTTCCAGAACAGTTGGAGTTTTGTTAAGGTGCAGGAAAAAATAACATGCAAGAGAGCAAACATATATGGAAAGACAAAGTATCAAAACAAGGCAATTCAACAGCAAGATGACAGCATTAATTGTATCCTTGGATGAAAGTCGGGGAAACTTATGTTTTAGTATGGCCATACCCCCACCACAGAGATTTCCTTTCATACACAATAACTTTAAGCAGACCTTTCAAATTTGTTATGTGGGTATATATGGGTAAGTCCTCGGAGCCTGTGTTTTGTGGCCCCAGCCTTCTATTAGTAGACCAATGACAGTCTTCTAAATTTCAAAATTACAGAAATTTGACCTTTGACCTCTTTCTTTGATATCATGGCTTGTCTTCAAATACTGGCCTTTTGGCCAACTCCAATAATCTTTTTGGTAGAATTTTTAAATTTGATATGTGGGTATAAGGACAAGTGCTCCGAGAATATTGTTTTGTGGCTTCAACCTTCCACTAGAAGACTAATGGTGGCCTTCTAAAAGTCCAATTTGGGCTATTGATTCACATTTGGACCTATCATATACAACAACTTAACAATTATTTATAAAGAGCATTCAAATTTGGTATGTGGGTAGATATACGGGTAATGCCACAAAGCACCTTGTTCTATGGCTTCGGCTTCAGCCTGCCATCAGAAGACCAATGGCGGCCTTCTGAATATCAAATTTGGGGTGTTTGTACACATTTTGGTCTAGTACTCATATACAGAAGGACAGACTACCTGGCTGTTGTATTTAATGCATATGTATGTCCCCTGTTTGCATGCACTTCTATTGGGTCCTGGGCCTTCCACCAGAAGACCAATGGTGGCCTAAAATCAAAGTTGGGTATTTCTTCAAATTTTGGCCAAGTATTCACATTTAGAATGACAGATCATCCTATGCCTGATATATATTATACATATATATGTCCTTTATTAGCATGCATTTGTTTTGTGAACTCAGCCTTCTGATGGAAGACCAATGGTGGCCTTCTAAAGGCCAAATATGGGGTATTTCTTAGTATCTTAGCCTAGTATTCACATACGGAAAGACAAAACATCCTATGATTGATATATATATCAAATGTATATATGCCCCCTATAATCATGCACTTCTTTTGTAGATTTGACCTCACACTAGAAGATCAATAGCAGTCTTCTAAAGATCAAATTTGAGGTATTCTTCATATTTTGGCTGTCAATATGTGATAACTTAAAAATATTTCATGTAGACCTTTAAAATTTGGTATGTGGATATATATGGGCAACGTTTAGAAGCCTATTGCTTTGTTGCCTTGTTTTCCCACTGCAAAACCAATTTTTCCAGCTAAAATTGAAAAAGTTGATTATCTCAAAAACCATTAAAGATAGAGCAATTCCAAGCTAGTTTTGTATTTTTTTGGTACAACAAACCCTCAATATAATGCTTTTGATAAATTTTTAAGTCTTTGAATTCCAGTTGCCATCTTGAATTTTGGCAGAAATCGAAAAAGTCAATTATCCGAAAAACCATTAGAGATAGAGCTATTTTGAGCAAGTTTTTAGGTAAAAACACATATAATCTTCAGTTGTAGCAATCTATAAATCTTTATGATAGAACTATGTCTTAAAATATAAAAATAGCAGAAAACATCTTGTATAGCCAAAGTCAAACATTACACCAAGGTCATGTCAATCACTGACCTTACAAAGTATCAACTTTCTACACCTTATGGTTTCTGAGAGACAAAGTTCCAAGGTCTCTATAATCAGGTCAAAGGTCAAACCAGGGTCACACCGTCACATTGCACACCTACACCCCCAACCAATCTAACTATGAAGTAGCAACATTCTACACCTTACATTTTCTGAGATATAGCCCAATCAAAATTTTAAACGTCAAGGCCAGTACGTCAATGACAAAAGTTAAATCAACATCACACCATGAATTTGCACACCTACACCTCCCTCCCAATGTCCCTACCAATATGTACCAAGTATATACCCCGTCCCTGTGCACCATGTTACAAAAGGGTAAATAAAGGATTAACTAGAGGATCGCTTGCAAAACAAAGTGATTATTTTTGCATAGCAAAAACAAGGCGTCCCAAAAAGAAGAAATAACGGCAGCTTAATGCTGTGTGGGTCAAAAACTTCATCGAAATCATTCTTTCTAGCACTGTTTTTGAGATACAAGCATTTTTGAAAAAAATTTGAAAATTCCAAATTGCCGCCTTTTTTGGCGAATGAAAAATTCTTTAAATCTTGGAAAGGCTAGCCTTCACAGAAACCCCTGTGGGTCAAAAATTTTGGCAAAATCGCTCTATGTCACACTGTTTTTAAGACACAAGCATTTTTTGCGTTTTGCAATTTTTGCGAAAAATTCGAAAATTCAAAATGGCGGCCATTTTTAACGGGACACAATTTTTTTGAGAGTTATCCTGTGGGTCAATAATTTCATCGAAATCGCTCTATCTAGCACAGTTTTCAAGATACAAGCATTTTTATGTTTTGCATTTTTGAAAATTCAAAAAATCAAAATGGCCACCATTTTTGGTGAGGTAAATTTTTTTTGAAAATTGGGTCACCTAATCACCAGTTACCCTGTGGGTAAAAAATTTCGTCAAAATCGCTCTATCTAGCAAGGTTTTCAAGAGACAAGCATTTTTGAAAAAAAAATTCGAAAATTTAAAATGGCCGCCATTTTTGGCAAGTGAAATATTCATCGAAACTTAGAAAGACTAGTCTTCACAGATACCCTGTGGGTCAAAAATTGTGTGGAAATCACTCTACCTAGCACGGTTTTCAAGATACAAGCACTTTTGTGTTTTCCATTTTTGAAAAAAAAATCGAAAGTTCAAAATGGCCACCATTTTTGGCGAGTGAAATATTTGTTAAAACTTGGAAAGGCTAGTCTTCACAGATACCCTGTGGGTAAAAAATTTTACCAAAATCCCACCAGTAAATTTTTATTTTATGAAGAAAATGGTTTCAAAAAGTACTCATATATCACTTAGTATTATTCTATATGTGTACCTTATGAGCCTATATTTCCAATTTTGTGTTTTGCATTTTTTGTCAAAAATTCAAAAACAAAACTTGAATATGACCCCCATTTTTAGGGACGAGAAAATTTGTGGAAAAATGGAAAGAGTACTTTGCTTCAATACCCTCTGGGTCGAAAATTTCGACGAAATCGCTCTATCTCGCACGGTTAAGGAGATACAAGCAGTTTTGTGTTTTACTCATTAAGAAAATTGTTAATGCTTAATTAATCATCAATAACTCAGTCATATCATAACCTATCCCTGCCAAAATTTAATGTTTTTCAATTTCTTTAAGAGCTATGCAAAAGCCCTTAAAATTTATTTCATATGCCTAATTGTTCTTTGTTTATTTTAGTGCAGGCATTCTAAGAAAAGATAAAGAATCCTTGTGAACAAGCCCAGTGATCTCTATAGCAGCCTTGTCCTGCCTTTAAGTCTCACCATGTAAGCATCCACTGGCAGTGAGAATGATCAACTCCGACAAAGCCTTGAACAAGTCTGAAACACAAGTAAAAAGAAACATGTCTAATGCATCAACTTTGTGTAAATGTACTTCCAAACATGCACTTTTACTTCTAACTTTACAATAGAAGTTGAGGTTGGATTAACCCTTTCACTACTGACGGAACATTATTCCATGGGACTGTAGCCATATGACGTCATATCACGTCAGAAACGCCAATAAAGTAAAATAATAACTCACTACCTTATAGGCTTTATTTGCGGTATTTTTCGGCATATTTCATTAGGAATTGATGAAAGTTGAATGGAAAAATTTGTGGGAATCCCCAAATAAAAATAACCACGAGTAAACAACATGCAGCAATATATGCAGTAAATACAGCAATATCTACAGAAACCAGTTAAAATAGGTGAAATGGTGAATTTGTTTTTAAAATATAGCATAACTTTCATATAAAATACTTAAAAAAATCGGTTTAATACTGATACACCAAAGAAAACATATAACAGTACACTGAAGGGAAAGAAGAAATATATATTATTGCCATCGACCCTAGGTCGACAGACATGGTCCCTTGTAATACACATTGATGTCGACTGCTAGTCGACACACATGGTAGCGAAAGGGTTAACTTAAAATTTATTAACCTGAAAATGATTACATTTTTAAACTTAAAAAGAGTACTATGCTGGCATTTTGACAGAAGCACTAAACAGAAGCTTACACATCATTTTCAACATTTAATTGAATTGGAAAGATGGTTTTAATAGGACAGTCAAATTTTTCATTTTTTAAATTTTCAACAGATTCAGGTACTTCCCTGCACAGAATTGAGTTAATAGACCTCATTTAAACTGTTTGTGTACAGAACCACAGGCTATATATAGCTTACCCCTCTCTCCTGCTTCACCCCATCTTGAAAAGTACTCCAGGGTTTCTGTCTCTATGATTGGCACATGAAGTTTAAAGCGACTGATATTTAAACCTGTTTTAAATATCTTCTTCTGTTGAAGGAAAACCTGACATAAGATAAATTTCTATAAGTTAAAGAGTGACTCACTCAAATATATTTCACCTCTTTTGTTACATAAAACAGAAGATGGAAGTCCATGTCCAACTTTGACACAATGTTTTCCTTCTTGATTGCCTTTGAAGGGACATCCGCAGCAGGGACTTAACATGTAACTAGTATCCGTAATGCATTTAACATTCTTGACAAAAGCTGCACGGAACAATAATATTACACATTTTAAAGATCAGGTTATGTGTATATATTATGTGTATGGATTATATGAATTTGTGGTAATATGGAATGTTATCGTTAATGGAATTAAAAGGTCAAACTAAATTCCACACCTACATCCCAAACCAATATCACCAGATGCCATTGGTGGGAACTATACCTGCAAAGCCTTTAAAGACTGTGGGGTAAAAATGTAGCAAAGGAAACATCTGTGGACCTGCAAAGCAGTATTTTAGATAAGATTAGTAGAAAAGATTAGATACACACATGGTTGGGCACATCATAGGCAACACCTTTCCCAAACACTGGGGTGACCAGCTTTCTATAAACCTCCTCTGCATTCAGCTCATCGTTCTTGCTACTAAAGAATGGGGCAGATGTGTCCGGCCCAACCAGGTAAGTGAATGTCTTCCCCACCATAGTGAAGCTAAAAACTGGGCCATACTGGGACCAGAAAATACAAAAAGCATAATCATGCAAAACTGGTTTCACAGAAAACAATAAACTCTGTCAGTCAGTCAATAATAATGTAATATTCACCATAGCACCACTGAATTAACATGATATCATGAAGAATAGCTACCAATAACGAACTGATTGTCTATTTTAAGAAAGTCAATGTTGATTTTTTTTTTTTTTTTTTTTTTTGAATGAAATCAAATCCGTTTGCATTACCATCCATCCATATACTAAAATAATGATAAGAATAGTGTTACGTATGTAGGCCCCTTAATTTTCTTTTGATTTTGATTTTCCATGCTTATATACTCTCAGAATAAGATAATAACGAAACCTGTTTTTGTTTAAGCCTCAAACATACATATATAGAGTTTCATTGCATTAAATCTGTACATTTATGATGTTATTTCTAAGTTATCCACCTACTACACACCTTATGAAAAGCAGCCACTAAAAATTCTATTGGGCTGTCACCAAAGCTGATTGCATTACCAAGAAATGGAATAGTATGAGGAATGTGAGGTGGAAGCTGCCCCTGTAAAAACAACAGTAACTATTGTTAAACATGAAGTAAAATAAAACCTTAATTAAATGTAATACAATAAAACAAATAAATAAATAAACTAGAGATTGCGTCTCGACGCAGTGTATCTCCGGACGGGACATAGTTAAGGCGTGAATATGTCAGTCTTGAGCCTGTTTCCTCAGGAGCACCAGGTCAGGATTCTCCATAGTACCAGATTACTCCCAAAAGCTAATCACTAGTTCTTTCACTTATATCTGTCTTTAAAAATTACATTTCATGGATCCAGAAGATCCATATAGTGATCCGGATCACTTCCAAAATTCAATAATTTCATCCTTTTACCTTTTCAGACATATTCTAAAAATTTCATCAAAATCCGTCCATAAGTTTTTTAGTTATCTTTTACACAAACACATCTGGCAGCCTGGATCCACATGATCCAGACAGTGATCCAGATCTGGATCTTCTGGATCCATGAAATATAATTTTAAAGACAAATAGCTCAAAAAGTCATGGGTGGATTTTGATGAAATTTTCAGGAAATATCCTAAATGGGATAAGGAACAAGTGATTAGATTTTGGGAGTGATCTGGATCATCTGGATCCTGGCTGCCAGATGTGTTTATGTACAAGATAAATCAAAAACTTATGGACGGATTTTGATGAAATTTTCAGGATATGTCTGAAAAGGTAAAAGGATGAAATAAATTAAATTTTGGAAGTGATCCGGATCACTATATGGATCTTCTGGATCCATGAAATGTAATTTTTAAAGACAGATATCGCAAAAAGTTATGGATGGATTGTTTCAGCAAATGGCCTAAATGGTACAAGGAACAAGTGATTAAATTTTTGGAGTGATCTGGATCACTGTCTGGATCATCTGGATCCAGGCTGCCACATAATCTTGGGATGGACTTTGATATTTTTAGGATATGTTACAAATGGTAAAAGGAAGAAGTAGTAAAAGGAACTAATCACTTGTTCTTTGTCCCATTTAAGACATTTCCTGAAAATTTCATAAAAATCCATCAATGACTTTTTGAGCTATTTGTCTTTAAAAATTACATTTCTTGGATCCAGAAGATCCAGATAGTGGTCCAGATCACTCGCAAAATTGAATCATTTCTTCCTTTTACCACTTCTTCCTTTTACCATTTCTAACATATCCTAAAAATATAATCAAAATTCATCCTAAAATTCTGTTGCAGCCTGGATCCAGATGATCCAGATCACTCCAAAAATGTAATCACTTGTTCCTCGCACCATTTAGGTCATTTGCTGAAAATGTCATCACAATCCATCCCTAACTTTTTGAGGTATCTGTCTTTAAAAATTACATTTCATGGATCCAGAAGATCCATATAGTGATCCGGATCACTCCCAAAATTTAATCATATCTTCCTTTTACCATTTTGGACATATCCTGAAAATTTCATCAAAATCCGTCCATAAGTTTTTGATTTATCTTGTACACAAACACATCTGGCAGCCTGGATCGACATGATCCAGATCATTCCCAAAATCTAATCACTTGTTCCTTGTCCCATTTAGGACATTTCCTGAAAATTTCATCAAAATCCACCCATGACTTTTTGAGCTATTTGTCTTTAAAAATTATATTTCATGGATACAGAAGATCCAGATAGTGGTCCAGATCACTCGCAAAATTGAACCATTTCTTCCTTTTACCACTTCTTCCTTTTACCATTTCTAACATATCCTAAAAATATCATCAAAATTCATCCTAAAATTATGTTGCAGCCTGGATCCAGATGATCCAGACAGTGATCCAGATCACTCCAAAAATGTAATCACTTGTTCCTTGTACCATTTAGGTCATTTGTTGAAAATGTCATCACAATCCATCCATAACTTTTTGAGGTATCTGTCTTTAAAAATTACATTTCATGGATCCAGAAGATCCATATAGTGATCCGGATCACTTCCAAAATTCAACCATTTCATCTTTTTACCTTTTCAGACATATCCTGAAAATTTCATCAAAATCCATCCGTAAGTTTTGGAGCTATATTGTACACAAACACATCTGGCAGCCTGGATCCGGATGATCCAGACAGTGATCCAGATCACTCCCCAAATCTAATCACTTGTTCCTCGTCCCATTAAGGACATTTCCTGAAAATTTCATCAAAATGCACCCATAAGTTTTTGAGTTATCTGTCTTTAAAAATTAAATTTCATGGATCCAGAAGATCCAGACAGTGATCCAGATCACTCCCAAAATTTAATCATATCTTCCTTTTACCATTTTGGACATATCCTGAAAATTTTATCAAAATCCATCTGTCAGTTTTTGAGTCATCTTGTTCACAAACAAACAAACAAATATAGGGCCATTAATGACCCTCGGTCAGGTACTTTGGCGGTCAGTGGATGACCTTAAATGAAGATCTGTAACCGGTAAGCCTGGATGCTGGTACTTCATCATGTACTCAACCTCCAAAGCCATTTTCAATAGTTTCCATGCAATGTAGTCAGCAGTAAGTGTGAAAATATCTCCAAATTTGCCAAAAATGACCCTTGGTCAGGTACTTTGGCGGTCAGTGGATGACCTTAAATGAAGATCTGTAACCAGTAAGCCCGGATGGTAGAAGTCCATCATGTACTCAACCTCCAAAGCCATTTTCAATAGTTTCCATGCAATATAGTCAGCATTAAGTGTGAAAATATCTCCAAAAAGGCTAAAAATGACCCTCGGTCAGGTACTTTGGCGGTCAGTGGATGACCTTCAATGAAGAGCTTCAAGGTCAAATTTCTGCATGCTTACAGAGGACATATATATGTATTACATATACCAGCCATAGGATGATCTGACTTTCTGTATAGGAGAACTGGGCCAAAAAGTGAAAAAATGGCCAAAATCTGACCTTTAAGAGGCCACCAGTGACCTTGAGATCGAAAGTCAAGGTCACAAAACAATAGCGTTCGTGGCATTGCCCATATATACCCACATACCAAATTTGAAAGTTCTAACTAAAATATTTTTTAAGGTATCGTGTCCAAAAGGAAATCTCTGCGGCGGTGGCGGCGGCGACGTGACCGTACTGAATCCGACTTTCGTCCGGGGATACAATAAAAGGCAAGAATATATTTTGTATACACATATGACTTATAATTAATGCATGCTACTTTCACATTTACTTATATATATGATTGAAGATGTCCTAAATACTCCATCTATTGAACTAAAAGTTTCAGCCCACAAATTTTACAAAGACAGAGCTGAGGTCTACAGGTCTAGGTTCATATGTTAGAGTTTATAAAAAAAGTCTCAAGTCTTTTATTTTCTAAGACTGAAGAAAACCCTGTCAGATGACAATCTCCAAAATACATACACATACATGCAATTGTTACAAACATTTAAGAGAAACCAAACATATACTGTACATCTGTATAGATTTATAAAATGATAAATTCGATCAGGTCATCATTTTTTTTCAAAAACAAAACAAAAACAAAAAAAAAAAAACATCTTTGAATGAAGCAAATAAGTTTCAATTAATTAATTGATTTGAATAGACAACCAAAAACTCACAATAAATTAGTAGTGGTTCTAATAAAAATACTTATAGTGGAAGATTATATGTTTAGTGACTACTGATATTTTATTAAAAATTTAAAATACCTTAGTATACTGTCTTTTGTAAAACACATTTTTCAAAAAAAATGTGACAAGTAATGTACAAGTTGTGAAAAGAAGTATCCTTGTACTGGTATAACCTTCAACCTCACTTAATAAAGGATTAATCTCCATGATAACTTAAGCTATTTTACATACAATGTACAAGAAGACATTTCAATTTGAAGCTGTACTATGCATCTGACAGCCATGCAGTAATCTATAACTGTTACTTCATATAACCACACAATGATCTGACGGAGTAAATTTTTGGAAATACCCAAATCAATGCGTAATGAAATATAGTGCGTGCTGTAATATGAATAATATAACATGCTTATCAACATAATATATCAATCTAGGATTAATTGTATTGTATTTTTGAGATAATTAGAGATTTCAGTAAATAAACTGAAATTACATCACTATAAAACGTTATTATCAGCGAAACATAACCCGATGATCATGCCATGTAAGGCGACTTTGCAGTCCCATCCCACATACCCAACTTGTAGGAATCAGTTGCAGGAATTTTTCTTCAAATAGACACAGTAAAAACATTAACAAAATCTTAAAAGTATTTTCCTTCCCTCCTTTTGATTTGGTTAAGATTTCACAGTAAGCCTATTTTTGATAAAATCATTTGAAAAATAAGATGTAATTTTTTGTAAACTTTTAAAGGATGGACTTTTTGGTGTTCACTGGTGTTAGTAACTTTGTTTATTATATCTGATGTATGCTAAACAATAAATGAAGTAAAATAAAAGCATATACATGTACCATAAAGCCAGTCCAATCACTTCACGTTGTAAAGAGTTATGTTACTCAATTGTGGCAAATAAAATGCTGATAAACTAGTTAGGGATCTGTGTCTTCAGCAAAATTAATTGTGGTTGTATTTATTTTAGCAGTTTGAGGGCATTTCAATTTGTTGAAAAGTTGATTTCCACAACACAGCAGAAAGTTTAATTAAATAAACTGACATGTAAGGAATAGAATATAATAAAAAATTGTTTATTTCAGTGTCCTGTTTGTAAATAACATGCAACAGTAAATTTCACACTTTTTTTGTAACAAACCCAGCCTCATTTGGGCTTATAAGACACTTTAAACATATAATATTTCAAACAAAGGGTAACAAAGTGACATTGAAGGTAAAAGAAAAATTACAAGAACATACAAATTATTTGAATCACATTACATTCATCTAGTAAGACAATAAGAGATTAATTGGAAATATATGCATATCGTTTAAACAAATAGAGAACTTTAATTATTCTTTCACAACTTTTAGAGACATAATTTGTCAATTTATTGTGCACAGATATCCGTCTTTTATACCATGCATTCCTAATATATGATGCCAAACATTTAATCTTATTTGTAGTCATGATTTTTACAAACAATACATCATGCCATAGCGTGGACTCATCCTGTTTTGGACAAGTGATTTTCATATTCTAAAAAAAATTATCTGCATTGAAATATAAATATACATGTATCCACTACATATTGATTATTTAAAGAATCAACAATATCCACCAATATAAAATATTTTATTCTAAATAAAGTTAATATTACACATTAACTTTTTCTTTACAGTCATAGTTTTCAGTGTAGAATTAGTACTTGTATAACAACAGATATGTTGTAAAATATAGACTAATTTTATGATTATTTTAGACATTCTAATGAATGGATTTTTAGCCGACAATATCTAAACACTAAGAGACTTAACACGAAGCTGTATACTTTGGATATACCATACACGCTGTTTCAAGTTTGTAAACAAAGTTTTTACCAGTTCTTGATACTTTCAAATTTTGTTTAACCAGTAATAGCATTTTGTGTCACTCAAATTTAGTTGGATGGTTAAACATTTATTAGTAAGTTGTGTGTAATCCTTTCAATAAAAATAGTTGATACTCTTCGAAATAGTAAGATTATAGGTTCAAAAAATAAGTACTAACAGTACTAGTAGTACTGAGTACAGTACAGTACACGGCTGGTCACTGAGATAAACGGTCATAGAGATAAACGGTCTTTAGAAATTATCACACCAATAAAGTTTAAAGGGTTTAATAATGATATAATTCAAACCGAATATCAGGATAAACATTGTTTAAATACTTTTGGTCATTTAGTTTGTGCAATTTTGTTATTTACACCACTTAGATGTAAAAGGTTTGAAGACCGAATTATCTCTATGACCACTTATCTTTGTGACCACCCGTGTAACAAATGGAGCGTTCCAATAAAATCCCATTTTTCCGAGGTTTTTTTCCCAGGATATATGTATAGTACTCAGTATTTAATTAAGGTTCACTTAAATAAAATTTTAAACGCTACATATATATATATACGTTTGTGAATAGACAATTACATTGTATTCAATTTTATGTGCATATCAGTGTGCTGTTTAACCATATATTCATCAGATTAACTTTTTTGTTTTTAAGTTAATAGGTGCAGTTTAAAAAGATGATTTGCATTTATTTGGAAAAGTAAAGTGCTTTTGATAATTATATATGGCTTAACCATAACATCACCAATTGCATATAGTGTGTCCCCCCTTAGAGGTTTGATAGAATTAGCTCATTATGCCCGATATTACTTTGATGTTGATTTGTTCCACTGTACTTGTTGTTTAATTGAAATATGTGTAGATTTTGCATACTGTTTTTAGTTGGATCCAACTGGTGAAATCATGTTGAAACCAACGTTGAAATCAGGTTGAATTCAATGGGTGAAATCTGGTTGAAATACGTGTAGATTTTGCAAACCGTTTTTCGTTGGATTCAAGCGGTGAAATCATGTTGAAACCAATGTTGAAGTCAGGTTGGATTCAATGGGTGAAATCTGGTTGAAATATATGTAGATTTTGCAAACTAGTTTTGGTTGGATCTAACCGGTGAAATCATGTTGAAACCAATGTTGAAATCAGGTTGAATTCAATGGTTGAAATCTGGTTGAAATAAATGCAGATTTTGTAAACTGTTTTGGTTAAATCCAATGTATGAAATAGGGTTAAATTCAATGGGTGAAATCAGGTTGTTCACACTGCCTTATTTATTTGAATCATTGTAGATTATGTGTCATAATTATAGCTTCTTAATAGTATTATACAATAACTATCCATATATATATTTTACAATTTGGATACAACTTCAAAGTAGTCAATTCTTTCCCAAGATGACATGTTTTCATGAATCATTATATATTCGACATTCTGTTTCTGATGACATTGTAATGACACATAATTTTGCATCAGTTTTCAAATATAACTGCTCAAGGTATGTAAATCCATATTTTCCAACTAGATATCCATTTTTATGTCATTAATAGGACTGGTATTATTCAGTGTCTTCAATTGAAATTCTTTTTGTGAAATTTTAAAATAAAATTATACCCTTTTCTATGTAAAAACAATCAATTGTGACATTATTTATATCTTCAGTATTTTATTCAATGACTTTCTTTTAAATGTTTTATTAGGTTGGCTATAATTATATTGTAATTATAAAGAAGCTATAATCATGTAGCAAAGCCACAATGCTCAGTTTAGATGCTTGTGTCTCAAACAACTTTGTCATATAACTGAAAAAAAAACAAGAATAGCCACATTTGTAGAGCTCCACCCACTACTCCCCACCTTAATTACTTGTGAGTTCTGACCACAAAAAAAACAGGCCTTAAGAAGTAAACACCACGCATGCAATTGAACAAGGGTAAACCCCAACCTCCACCCCTGATGTGTTATCTAATTACTTTTAGTCACAGGCCTAATGTTATGTGTAACAGGGTACAGATAAGAAAAACCAGGAACCCCCATGACCTCACTGCTGTGTGACAAAAAGTTATAGCTTAGGTTCTTTCTATAGAGAAGTTTTCAGTGTAAACTTGCAAACTGAAAACTGGTTATTTGAGCATGGGAGCATTTGAGAAACAAATTCAAATTACTAAGTTTTAATGAAAACGTTTGAATTTATCTTTTTTTATTTAAGATAAGTTTGACTTCAAAACTTTTTTTCAATTATCAAAATTTTTTTTATTAATCAAAATATAATTATAAATTATAAAAAATTATATTTGGGTGTATCAGTTTTTACCCCACAGCCCTTAAGGGTGTCGGGGTATTGTTTTCACCCATGGTGGGGGGATGGGCGGGCGGGCGGTTGGTCGGGCGGGCGGTGGAAATAGTTTGTCCGGGCTGTATCTCAGAAACCGTAAGGTGTAGGAAGTTCATACTTGGCAGGGACATTGGTTGGGGGGTGTAGGTGTGCAACGTCATGGTGTGACCTTGATTTGACCTTTGAACTTGCCGTACTGACCTTGACCTTTAAAATCTTGTCCGGGCTATATCTCGGAAACCGTAAGGTGTAGGAAGTTGATACTTGGCAGGGACATTAGTTAGAGGTAGCAGGTGTGCAACATCATGGTCTAACCTTGGTTTTCACCTTTGACCTTGCCGTAGTGACCTTGACCTTTAAAATCTTGTCCGGGCTATATCTCGGAAACCGTAAGGTGTAGGAAGTTGATACTTGGCAGGGACATTAGTTAGGGGTAGTAGGTGTATAACCTCATGGTCTGATCTTGATTTGACCTTTGACCTTGCCATAGTGACCTTGACCTTTAAAATCTTGTCCGGGCTATATCTTGGAAACCGTAAGGTGTAGGAAGTTGATACTTGGCAGGGACATTAGTTAGGAGTAGTAGTGCAACGTCATGGTCTGACCTTGATTTGACCTTTGACCTTGCCGTAGTGACCTTGACCTTTAAAATCTTCTCCGGGCTATATCTCGGAAACCGTAAGGTGTAGGAAGTTGATACTTGGTAGGGACATTGGTTAGGGGGTGTAGGTGTGCAACATCATGGTGTGACCTTGATTTGATCTTTGACCTTGTTGTAGTGACCTTGACCTATAAAATCTTGTCCGGGGATATCTCGGAAACCGTAATGTGTAAGAAGTTGATACGTGGTAGGAACATTGGTTAGGAGTTGTAGGTGTGCAACATCATGGTCTGACCTTGATTTGGCCTTGCCGTAGTGACCTTGACCTATAAAACCTTGTCCGGGCTATATCTCAGCAACTGTAAGGTGTAGGAAGTTGATACTTGGTAGGGACATTAGTTAGGGGGTGTAGATGTGCAACGTCGTGGTGTGACCTTGATTTGACCTTTGCCGTAGTGACCTTGACCTATAAAATTTGTCTGGGCTATATTTCGGAAACCATAAGGTGTAGGAAGCTGATACTTGGTGAGGACATTGGTTGGGGGTAGTAGGTGTGCTACGTCATGGTGTGACCTTGATTTGACCTTTGACCTTGCCGTAGTGAACTTGACCTATGAAACCTGGTCCGGGCTATATCTTGGAAACCATAAGAGGTGTAGGAAGTTGATACTTGGTAGGGACATTGGTTAGGGGGTGTAGGTGTGCTACGTCATAGTGTGACCTTGATTTGACCTTTGACCTTGCTGTAGTGACCTTGGCCTATAAAATCTTGTCCAGGCTATATCTCAGAGACTGTAAGGTGTAGGAAGTTTAAACTTGGTAGGGACATTGGTTGAGGGTTTTAGGCATGCCACGTCATGGTGTGACACTGATTGACCTTTGACCTTGCTTTATTGACCTTTAAAATCTTGTTGCACCTTTGGGTCTGTATGTTGATGCAGATTAAGCACTGTTAAAGTCATATTAGAATTCATTAAGAATGCAAGTTACCATTGTAACAGATGGAATTTCATCAAGTGAGCCACAGGGTTTTCTCCTACACCACACATAAGCATTCATTGAATGTATTGCCACTTCTGTATGCATGGTAATATTCAAAACATCCAAACCATAATTCAGCCATTTTTGGTTTACTGATAAATGCTGTCATTTTGTTTTGAATTATCTTGTTTTAATACTTCATCTTTACATACATTTCTTTTCCTTAGATATCATTTTCTCTACTTAAGCATTATTTGAACCTTAATATAACTGACACTGCTCTGAAAGTATCTTGAACTTTGTACTGTTACACTACTTCTATATCACATGGTGTTGAAAAATATTTCCCCAGGCTGTGGGGTACAGGCATCTCTGATGCTATTTTGTTGTTGCTACAAATTAATAAGGAGAATGGATAAAAATGTACAAGTACATGCACACATAATCTTTATCATCTTTATAATATTAAGTCTAAAAAATTAGTCTTTGCTATACAAATACCTACAAATTCAAAAACTATTGCAATAATAGTTATTTCAAAAGGTTAGACTTAATCACTATATCTCTCTCTAGAAAAAGAATTTTTAATCAATGATCACTAGTCATTCGTTTCCCAACATTCAACCTGTTTTCTGTTCAATAACATGACTAAGATTTCATGTCGAAAACGTAACTTGATTTAGTGTTAATTTTTGTATGAAGGATCACTACTTTTACCAGTCAGAAATCCAGCTTTGAAATAGTGACCAATGATGTTGGGATTGGATCCAAGTCACATGATTTATTTTGTGTGGACTTAATGATTTTAAGGACTGCGTCCTGTGACATGGTCCGGAAAGAAACAAACTTGTTTTTGTAGGTACCGGAGACAGGGGGATCAGCATCAGTAGACAATAATCCAGATCTTAGTTTAGCAATTTTGTCTGCAAAATACTTGCCAAAAGTGTTGATTAAAGTGTTGATGGCAGTATGATCTGGAAGTACAATTTTTGTTGATCTATGGAGGACTTTTTTTATGGAATTCCACAAGGCCTTGGGGTTATCCTCATTTTCCCTAACCATGTTACTATAGTATTTGGTTTTCGCACATTCCAAAAAGGCGGTTGAAATGGTTCACTGCGGCTTTATACCTACTGTGATTTATGGCAGAGTTGTCTTTTTGCCACCCCCTTTCGAGTTTGCATTTGAGTCCCTTTGCTGCCAAAATCTCGCTGTTTATGAATCCTTTGTTGACATGTTGTGGAGTTTTTTTCATTCATGTATTGGTGCGTGCTTGTCAAATAAGTTCCTAAGGGTATGAAAATACTGGTGTGATAGTAAACTAGCTGTTTTGTAAGGAGCCTGGATAAGCTCAGAATTTGCAAAATTCAGACATGAATTCAGTTTTGTTTATCTTGCCAAGTTTCCTGATTTTTAAGCATTTGACCCTGCAGGAATTTTTGACTGGAAATGTTGTGGTGAAAAAGACAGCTAGGTGGTCTGATATGCTGTCCTTTACATAATGATGAACTGAGGAAGTTAGGGATTTACTAGTGAAGAGTACGTCAAGGATATGTCCTTGTATGTGCGTAGGTGTTGACATATGTTGAATAAAATCAAAATCTGACAGAACTGTGTTGAAATTATCTGTCCAGCAGTTTTAACTGGCTAGCTGGATATTGAGATCTCCCAGGATGATGTTTTCATGTGGGGACTCAGCAGCCGACATTGGCAATGACATTGCCACCTCAGTGTGAGTTTGTCTCACAGTAATTAGACCTATAAACCAAAGCACAACACTGGGATATAACCCACCCGATTACAGAAGAATTGACATGTTGAGAACACTATTTTCATCCGTTTTCTTTATTGTCTTTTGTTAGTCCTAGAAATTTTGTGTAGTGAAGAAGAGCTTTTACAAGTGAGGCCCCCTATCTAGTGTTACAATGTTAACACCCTTCCATATTTTTTTCTGTGAACATTGGAGGGATTTGTTGGTTATTTTGCCAATATGTACTGGGCCAGATGTTGATTACTTTGTGAAGGTATCGGCTGCACATCTGTAGTCACTATGTACCTACTTCTGAATACCATTTGCAGCACACAACATTTGTGTGCTTTTCCACTTATACTCTGAAACTCAAAACACAAAGTCAACTGACATAGAGCCTGTTCATGGGCATTGATTGCTTGTTAACTATTTTCTTGAAAATTCCCAACAGGTGAATTTTTCTGACATTCAAAACGATGTCCATAACTACAAAATCTGATAAAAGAGGGGGTCCTTGTAAAACAGCTCCGGCCACAGACCTGGAAAGATGGAGGCTCACATGTATTGAAGGTAAGGTATTCATGTTATGATAAAGTGTCTCTGCCATTTATACATATCTGTGAAGTTTATATTAGTTTATTAAATTACGACTCAGAAGATATGGCTATTTGTTTTTGTGCTTTATAGTTTTCCTAGGTTAAATGTGCAATGGCATAGTGTGGCCTTGATTGACTTTTGACCTTGCTATAGTGACTTTAGCCTTTAAAATTTTGAGAGGGCTATTGTTTCAGAAACTGTAAGGTGTAGAAGTTGGTACTTGGTAGGGTCATTAGTTGAGGGGGTACAGGGGTGCAACGTCATGGTCTAATGGGGTCATCATACTGAAACATCCTTGTATCTCCCTTATTATTGCTCCTAGGGCTTCAGAATGTTAAAAAAAACAGCCCAGATAATGGCCTGCAATTCTTTTGCCTCTGACAAATTTTGGCCTCTTTCTGAAAAACAAAATAGCCACCTTAGCCAATTGTTTGAAAATCATTAAGATGCTGTAAAACTTGAAATATTGTAGCTAGCTTCAAAAAATTTGCACACAAGATACATGGCTAGGAAAGCTTATCTGATAGTAATTAAGCGTCCCTGAAAGGGCACTTATTTGTTTTTGCTTGAGTTTCTTCGTCCCTGCCACCGCCACATTATGGTCTCCCTTGAATATCTCCCTTATTATTGGTAGTTTTCTAACCATATTTGGCAGTTATATACCATAGGCGTGGGAAAATTTTCCACATGCTTAAAGTTGACCTTTGACCTTTATCAAGGTCACATGATCAAAAAAATAGTTTTTTTTTGGGTGCACTCGCCTGTCATCTCCACTCAGCAAAATCTACTGATTGCAGAGGCTTGAAATTTCATAGACATGTTTATACTATCAAAAACACTAGCTGATTAGATTTTGGGAACGATCCAATGAAAATTGATGGATTTATGTACCATTTTCTCACAGGTACCAACCAGAAAGCTTAAAATTTAAGATTCATGTGAACCTCCCTACTACCTTCTTAATTATTGCATTTAGAGCCATAAAATGTATTGGGAGGTAGTAGGAAACCATATGTGGAGAGTCCAGAAAGCCAATCCCCCTTTAGGGGTCAAACTGGGGTCATAAAATAGCTGATTTTGATATTTTGCCTTATATCTCCTTTATTAGTGCTTTTAGTTTTACAGTGTACTCAGAGGTATTGGGAAATCAGATGTGAAGTGTCTAGATAGCCAGTCAGATTTATCCCCTGACCCCCCTTATGGGTCAAATTTGAGTCATAAAATAGCAGATTTTGTCTTTTTGCCTTATATCTCCTATATTAATGCTTTTACACCTTTAGAATGTATGAAGAGGTATTGGGAAACCATATGTGGAGAGTCTAGATATCCGGTCAGATTTACACCCTGCTCCGCCCACCTTATGGGTTAAACTGGGGTCATAAAATAGTCGATTTTGTGTTTTTGCCTTATATCTCCTTTATTATTGCTTTTAGAGCATTATAGTGTACTAAGAGGTCTTGGGAAATCATATGTCTGAGTCTAGATAGAAGGTCCGATTTACCCCCTGGCCCACCCTTATGGGTCAAACTGGGGTCATAAAATAGCGGATTTTGTGTTTTTGCCTTATATCTCCTTTATTAATGCTTTTACAACTTTAGAATGTATTATGAGGTATTGGGAAACAATGTGTGCAGAGTTTATATAGCTGGTCAGATTTATCCCCTGACCCCCTCACCACCCTTATGGGTCAAACTGGTGTCATAAAATAGCCCATTTTGTGTGTTTGCCTTATATCTCCTTCATGAATGCTTTCACAGCTTTAGAATATATTAAGAAGTATTGGGAAATATATGTGCCGAGTTTATATAGCTGGTCAGATTTACCACCTGACCCTCCGTTATGGGTCACACTGGGGTCATAAGTTAACTGATTTTGTGTTTTTGCCTTGTATCTCCTTTATTATTGCTTTTACAGCTTTAGAATGCATTATGAGGTTTTTGGAAACCCCCCCCCCCTTATGGGTCAAACTGGGGTCATAAAATAATCAATTTTGTGTTTTTGCCTTATATCTCTTTTATTATTGCCTTTACAGCTTTAAAATATATTACGAGGTATTGGGAAACCATATGTGGAGAGTCTGTTTAGCAGGTTAGATTTGCCCCCTGCTCCCCCCACCTGAATAGGAAAACTTCCCGAATCACATATACAGAAAAAATATATCATGGATGAAGATAACAATATTATACACATGTGAAGCACGAGTATTATATGGTTAAACTTCATGATCATTTTATTGATCATTCCACTCTCCTCAGCTGTCTTCTGGATTGGTTCGGTGTTGGTGGCTCCGCTCTCAAATGGTTCTCTTCCTATTTGACGGAACGCTTTCAATCTGTTAAGATTGGTTCTACTTTGTCTGATTTACAAAAATTGCTCTTCGGTGTACCTCAGGGTTCTGTTCTGGGTCCTCTGCTATTCTCTCTTTACACATCTCCCCTTAGTACTCTGATTGGTAAACACAAAGGTGTAAAATTTCATTTTTATGCTGACGATTCACAACTTTATGTCCATCTGTCGCACATGAATGCCTCAGCTGCTTTTGATAAGTTGAACAGGTGCCTTCACGATGTTAAGGAATGGATGTCAGCTAGCAAACTTAAACTTAATCCATATTTTTTGGCTCCAAGAAACAGAGAGAAAGGTTAAATGCATGTTTCCCAATTGACATCTTGGGTAACCCCCTTCACCCCACCAAGTCAGTCAGGAACCTGGGTGTGTGGTTTGACTCTGATTTCTCTTTCTCTAAACACGTCCAGAATGTTTGTAAAAGCTGCTTTATTCAACTGAGGGATTTTAGAAATATTAGGCAGTTCTTGACTCATGATGCAGCTGTGTCAGTTGCCAATGCTTTTGTTAGCAGTCAGTTGAACTACTGTAACTCACTTTTCAGGAGTCTCTCCAAATTCACAGATTACAGTCTATCCAAAATAGTGCAACCAGAATTGTTACAAATTCGAGTAAATATACTCGGACAACTCCGGTACTCAGGAAACTCCATTGGCTCCCTGTTCAGTTTTGCTCAGAGTTCAAACTGGCTACCCTGGTGTACAAGTTTATTCATACTGGCTTCCCTAAATATTTTGCTCCATATCTATCCACATACCACAATACTTACAATACTAGACGTAGTCAGAGTGTTGCCAATTTCCTTTTTTGTTTAAATATGTTGTTCACCTACTTTTGGGTCAGCTATAACATAGTAGTGGGTGGACGATTAGACCAACGTTCGATCAATCGCCGGTGTCCAGGTACAATTGCGTTTGGTCACTGACAACTTCTAGAAATCGATTAAATCTCACCCTTCTTTATGTATCTCAATATCCACATATTTTTTGTATTTTGGGCAGCTTCCAGAACTTTCCTTCAATAAAATTACAGATTTCTCACGAATTTTGAGTTTGTTTACAAAGTACCGCCATGTTTACCGGAAGTGGATGCTTTTGGTAGCATCTATAAGTCGGAATCACCATTATTCTTACCGGATTGAAATGCATTTTATTCCGGAAAGTGTTTTATGAGAATGGAGTAAAAAAGTCGATTATGGGTCGATCATCGGTCGGAAAAATGGACGAATAATCGACCAATAAAATTGAGGCGATTCCACTCACTATAACATAGTAAAATTGCAGACCTGTAGCTCATCCCATAGTTGAGCTATAGCTACATTGAGGTTTTCTCTCTTGAATTAATCAGTTGTAACTCAAAAACTATTGCATTTGCAGTATTTTCTTCAAATATGTTTTAACCTACTTTTTACACCTTGTTACTTTACTTCTGAATACCATTTCCAGGGCGTAACTTTTGTTTCCTTTTCTTCTCTCACTTCTATCTGAAACTCAAAATACACAGTCAGCAGTGACACAGAGCCTGTTTATGGGCACTGATTGCTTGTTTGCTTATATATGCTCCCAAAATTAAAATGAAGTGAAACAGGGTTTCTGGGACGTGGCACATGTGCACTCATCATATGCACAGTAGTAACAACAAGAATATTTCTTTAAAAACATATTCTCACTTGTTCGTTTATGTTTGCTCCTGCCAACACACAGCAATAGTGAGGATAAAGTAAGTATAATATAGGATATTTCTTTGATAGCTGAAAAGGCATTTACTCTAGACTTTTTAAAATTTGGTATGTGGGTACATGTGGGTAAGTCCTCAAAGCCGATTGTTTTGTGGCTTCGGTCTTCAACTTTAAAAATATATTATTTACATCCTTGAAATTTGATATGTGGATATATATTGGTAAGACTTCAGAACCAACTGTTGGTTTTGTGGCTTTATCCTTCCATTAGAAGACCAATGGTGGCCTTCTGAAGGTCAGATATGGGGATTACCTGCTATAGTTTAAAAAGTCTTTTATCTAGACCTTTCATATTTGGTATGTGAATAGCTACTGGTATGACCTCAGAACCTGTGGCATTAGCCCGTCCACTATAAAACCGATGGTGGCTTTCTAAATGTCAAATTTAAGTTTTTATGTCATCACTCTGCGGCGTGGGCGTCCGCGTCCGCGTGAACAACTTCTTCTCCAAAACTACAAGGCCTAGAGACATGCTGTTTTTTTTTAAAGATACCTTATCTATCGAGGATGAAAAATTGTTCAAGGCATGCAAATCTGTGTGTTCGTCTGTTTGCTAGAGACATTACAAGGGGGGGTACCCCCACCAAAAGTGTGAAAATTTCAACTTTTTATCACAATTTTCTCCGTGCCTATTGCAGGGATTTTTCTCATATCTTGCCTATATGTACTAGGCCAGAGGTAGATTCTCTTGTGTGAGTATGAGACCTGGATCTGTCTTACTTTTTTTTTAATAAATTTTTTTAATAATTTTTAATGCATTAAAATTCATGAAATCATGCACTAAATCATTTATAACTTGAAAAGTGTTGCATTTACAGCATTTTGTGAAAATATGTTATTCAGCTACTTTTTTCATAGCTACAATATGGTGAGTAAGTTGGGTGTCTGTCTCAATAGCTAAGAGAGTAATAGCTACTTTTGGGCTTTTCAGTAACTTCCATTATGAGTAAAATCACTTGTAACTTAAAAACTATTGCATTTAGAGAATTTCGTATAAATATGTTATTCAGCTACTTTTGGGCCAGCTATAACATAGTGAAATTTCAGACCTGTAGCTCATGGCATAGCTGAGTAATAGCTACTTTTAGGTTATCACTGTTGAGTAAATCGCTTATAACTTGAAAACTATTGCATTTAGAGAATTTCGTATAAATATGTTATTCAGCTACTTTTGGGTCAGCTATAACATAGTAAAATTTCAGACCTGTAGCTCATGGCATAGCTGAGTAATAGCTACTTTTAGGTTATCACTGTTGAGTAAATCACTTATAACTTGAAAAGTGTTGCATTTAGAGCATTTTGTTAAAATATGTTATTCAGCTACTTTTTTCATAGCTACAATATGGTGAGTAAGTTGGGTGCCTGTCTCAATAGCTAAGTGAGTAATAGCTACTTTTGGGTTTTTCAGTAACTTCCATCATTAGTAAAATCACTTGTAACTTAAAAACTATTGCATTTAGAGAATTTCGTATAAATATGTTATTCAGCTACTTTTGGGCCAGCTATAACATAGTAAAATTTCAGACCTGTAGCTCATGGCATAGCTGAGTAATAGCTACTTTTAGGTTATCACTGTTGAGTAAATCACTTATAACTTGAAAACTATTGCATTTAGAGTATTTTGTTTCAATATTTTATTCACCTATTTTGGGGTCAGCTATAACATAGTGAAGTTTCAGACCTGTGGCTCATTTCATAGCTGAGTAATAGCTACTTTGAAGTTCTCACTGTTGAGTAAATCAGTTATAATTGGAAAACTATTGCATTTACAGAAATTTGTGCAAATATGTTATTCAGCTACTTTTGGGTCAGCTATAACATAGTGAAATTATAGACCTATAGCTCATGGCACAACTGAGCAATAGCTATTCTCAGGTACTGACTGTTGAGTAAATCAGCTATAACTTGAAAAATATTGCATTTGGAGTATTTTGTTAAAATATATTGTTCACCTACTTTTGGGTCAGCTATAACATAGTGAAATTACAGACCTATAGCTCATGGCATAGCGGAGCAATAGCTATTTTCAGGTTCTCACTATTGAGTAAATCAGTTGTAGCTTGAAAACTATTACATTTGCAGTAGTTTGCTTAAATATGTTGTTCACCTACTTTTGGGTTAGCTATAACATAGTAAAATTTCAGACATGTAGCTCATTGCATAGCTGAGTAATAGTTCCTTTGAGGTTCTCACTGTTGAGTAAATCAGTTGTAACTTGAAAACTATTACATTTAGAGTAATTTGTTAAATATGTTATTCACAGAATTTTTGGTCAGCTATAACATAGTGAAATTGCAGACCTCTATGTCATGGCATAGCTGAGCAATAGCTACTTTCAGGTTCTCACTGTTGAGTAAATCATTTTATCCACTGAATAGCCGCAGTGTGTAGAGAGAGATTTCACCATTACTGCTCTGATGAAAAAAAATATTATAGCTAGCTTTCTTAAGTTTGCAGTATATATTAATAACCATAAAATGTTGTCTGGGAATATTTTTGGCCTCATTTTGAGAAACAAGATGGCCGCCACAGGTGTTTTTTGTCAGTCATGAAAAGTGCTTATATCTCCCTTATTATTGATCCTAGAGGTTTGGGATGATAAACCAACCTGTAGGAAATCATGGGGTGGGAATCTTTTGGTGTGGTCAGATTTGACCTTCAATGACCCCTCCTTCAAGGTCAAACAAGGATAGCCAAACTTAAAAGTGCTTATAACTCGCTTATTATTGGTCCCAGAGGTTTGGGATGGTAAACAGACAGGAAATCATGGGCTGTGAATCTGTTGATATGGTCCGATTTGACCTTGGAACCCTCCTTCAAGGTCAAATGAGGATAGCGAAAATTGAAAGTGCCTATAACTCGCTTATTATTGGTGACAGAGATTTGGGATGGTAAACCATCCCATAGGAAATCATTGGCTCGGAATCTTTTGGTATGGTCAGATTTGACCTTTGGACCCCTCCTTCAAGGTCAAATGAGGACAGCCAAGCTTAAAAGTGCTTATAACTCATTTATAATTGGTCCTAGAGGTTTGGAATGGTAAACCATAGGAAATCATGGGCTGGGAATGTATTTGTGTGGTTAGATTTGACCTTGGACCCCTTCTTCAAGGTCGAACGAGGATATTGCATTTGTAGTATTTCTTTAAATATGTTTTAACCGATTTTTTACACTTAAACAATTACCTTGTTATTTTCCTTCATAATACCATTTAGGGGCCACGGTGGCAGAGTGGTAACACTCTCGCCTCCCACCTCTGCGGCCGGGGTTCGATCCCCGTCATGGCCGTAAGTGGGAAAGCTGGTAGTTGCTTGCCGTTGGTCGGCAGTTTACAGTACAGAACCCTAGCGAACTATATGTACTGGTTTCCTCTGCCCTTCCAACTACCCGTCGTGATATGACCTGTACAGTGTTGAAAGCGACGTAAAACCCCAAATAAACAAATCATAATACCATTTACAGGGCACAACTTTTTTATCCTTTTCTTCTGTCAGCTTCGGAATTTCTTTCGAACTTGCTGTTCAGTTACCATTTACTGTATTTCTGTACAGCCCTTTTCCTGATAATTATTCTGTCCTCTAATCACCTTCACAAATCAAAAACACTCAGTCAGCTGACACAGTGCCCGTTCACGGGCACTCTCCTCTTGTTTCTTTGTAGTTCAAACATATAATCAGACATATGTCCACTATAATGCATTGCATTCACAAAGATACCTTGGCTACATCATTAGTCTTTATCAGAATGGCTGAATTCTCTGTAAGATAGGTTACACCATTTCCCATCTGGGGATACACTGTATGAAGACACAATCTCTACTTTGTTAATGTTTTTGTGCAGGCAGGCAGGTGTGGAAGTTTTTCAGTGATCATGAAAACAACCTCAGACCACAGACAATGTTGGAGAAACATGCACTTGGACTTGATACTGTGAGTGTATGGTTCACCTGTACTTTTCTCTTTTGGCCTGGGTAATCTCAGGCTAGTTTGTGTAGTTTTAGAAATTTGACTTTTAGTAAAACATTAAAGAATGCTACAAGACAGATATAAAGCTAAGTAAGTATTTTTCAGAATGAGGTTCAATATTCAGTGGAAGAATGTTTTATTCATTTTGGATGATTTGATTTTTAAATTGTAGGCTAAAATAAATACTCAATCATTATGTTAAATTAATCTGCATAGATAAACCATATGTTCATACACTGTCACACTGTCATGTGGGTTTTATTGCTCATCATCACATGTCAAGAGTTTTAGCTGAATATTTCAAGGAGCAGAGATTTGTGTTAAACTTGAACTGATATTTTTGGATAAATTTGTGTACATTCTTACTGTAAGTAAGGCTGAATAACTGTATTTTACCACTAGGGGGAGTTTGCGGGCCCACTGCCCAGACCTCACACAGCACAGGAAGGTGCCCATAATGCAATGCAGTTCTACTCCAAGCTGCAAGCAGAGGATGGACACTGGACGGGTGACTATGGTGGCCCACTCTTCTTGATGCCTGGTCAGTCTCAACCTTATGTAATGTCCACATCTGGGCTAATGTCCATGTGTCATCCACTGTATGCATTAATTTTTACCAAATAATGCAATGCAGTGCATGAATGTAAGCTTCTTTATGTATTAGTTATAGAATATTTGAATATTTGAATTCCATATTTGAATATTTCAATCCCATTATGTGACCAAAACTATTACATTGACATTATGTCATCACTCTGCGGCATGGGCGTCCGCATCCGTGTGAATGATTTATCCTACAAGGCCCAGAGACATGCTGTTTTCTTAAAAGATAGGTTATCTATTGGGGATGAGAAAGAGTTCAAGGCATTCAGATTTGTTTGTTTGTCTGTTTGCTAGAGTCATTACAAATAATGTACCCCCACTCTAAGTGTGAAAATTTCAATACTTTATCACAATTTTCTTATTGACTATTGCAGGGATTTCTCTCATATCTTACACATATGTACTAGGCCACAAGTAGATTCCCTTGTGTGAGTATCAGGCCTGGATCTTCCTTAATTATTTTTTTTATAAATTTCCAAAATAATTTTTACCCCGCAGCCCTTTAGGTGTCCGGATGGGCGGTTGGCAGGAAAAAGTTTGTCAGGGCTGTATCTCAGAAACCGTAAGGTGTCGGAAGTTGATACTTAGGAGGTTTAGGTGTGCAACGTCATGGTCTGACCTTGATTTGACCTTTGACCTTGTCGTAGTGACCTTGAGTTTGAAAATCTTGTCGGGGCTATATCTCAGAAACCGTGAGATGTAAGAAGCTGATGCTTGGTAGGGACATCGGTTAGGGGGTGGAGGTGTGCAACGTCATGATGTGACCTTGATTTGACACTTGACCTTGCCAAAGTGACCTTGACCTGTAAAATCTTGTCTGGGCTATATCTCGAAAACTGTAAGGTGTAAGAAGTGATACTTGTTAGGAACATTGGTTAGGGGCTATAGGTGTGCAACGTCATGGTGTGACCTTTATTAAGCGTCCCGCAAGGGACGCTTGTTTGTGTATGGGAGAGCTTCTGGCTCCGCCGGCTCCGCATTTTGTTTTCCTTATGACTCTGTAACCGTTAGGCGGATTCTTTTCAAATTTGGCAGGTTTAGGCAGTAGCCTTGGGGAATTTTTTTGAATATGCTGCAGTGACATTTCAACCAATCAGAGAGGTCACATGACCAAAAATGTCTTTTTTCGATGGGGAAGCTTGTCCGGATGATAACTTGAAAGGAATTTTATCAATTCACCTGAAACTTGGCAAATACATTCATTCTATTAAAATCTGGAAATCATTAGATTTTGGCATTGATTGGTCAAGAAATGGCCGAGTAATTAATGATTAATTAATCATTACGAATTTTCCAAATAAGGAAAACACAAAAATGCTTATATCTCGAAAACCGTGCTAGATAGAGCGATTTCGACGAAATTTTTGATCCACAGGGTATCTCTGCGGAGTAGTTTTCCCAATTTTCAAAAAATTTTTGTCTCGCCAAAAATGGCGGCCATTTTGAATTTTCGAATTTTTCGCAAAAATTGCAAAACACAAAAATGCTTATATCTCAAAAACCGTGCTAGATAGAGCAATTTTGACAAAATTTTTGATCCGCAGGGTATCTCTGCGGAGTACTTTTCCCAATTTTCAAAAAAATTTTGTCTCGCCAAAAATGGCGGCCATTTTGAATTTTCGAAATTTTCGCAAAAATTGCAAAACACAAAAATGCTTATATCTCGAAAACCGTGCTAGATAGAGCGATTTTGACGAAATTTTTGACCCACAGGGTATCTCTGCAGAGTAGTTATCCCAATTTTGAAAAAAATTTTATCTCGCCAAAAATGGCGGCCATTTTGAATTTTCGAATTTTTCGCAAAAATTGCAAAACATAAACATGCTTATATCTCGAAAACCCTGTTAGATAGAGCGATTTCGACGAAATTTTTGACCCGCAGGGTATCTCTGCAGAGTAGCTGCCAATTTTCAAACAAAAAATTTCTCGCAAAAAATGGCGGCCATTTTGAATTTTCGAATTTTTCGCAAAATTGCAAAACACAAAAATGCTTATATCTCGAAAACCGTGCTAGATAGAGCGATTTCGACAAAATTTTTGACCCGCAGGGTATCTATGCAGAGTAGCCATGCCAATTTTCAAAAAAATTTTATCTTGCCAAAAATGGCGGCCATTTTGAATTTTCGAATTTTTGCGCAAAAATTGCAAAACACAAAAATGCTATTTTCAAATTCTCAAATAACTCATTCACCTACTTTTGGAAGAGCTTTCACATGGTGAAGTTTCAGACCCATAGCCAATTACTCACCTACTCAAAATGAGTAAATGCGAATTATCTCTAAAAGTATTGCAGATAGCCAATTTTTGTCAAATTAATCATTCACCTACTTTTGGGAGAGCTTTCACTTGGTGAAGTTTCAGACCCATAGCTAATTACTCACCTCAAAATGAGTAAATGCGAATTATCTCTAAAAGTATTGCAGATAGCCAATTTTTCTCAAATAACTCATTCACCTACTTTTGGGAGAGCTTTCACTCTGTGAAGTTTCAGACCCATAGCTAATTACTCACCTACTCAAAATGAGTAAATGCGAATTATCTGTAAAAGTTTTGCAGATAGCCAATTTTTCTCAAATAACTCATTCACCTACTTTTGGCAGAGCTTTCACTCTGTGAAGTTTCAGACCCATAGCTAATTACTCACCTACTGAAAATGAGTAAATGTGAATTATCTCTAAAAGTATTGCAGATAGCCAATTTTTCTCAAATAACTCATTCACCTACTTTTGGGAGAGCTTTCACTTGGTGAAGTTTCAGACCCATAGCTAATTACTCACCTACTCAAAATGAGTAAATGCGAATTATCTCTAAAAGTATTGCAGATAGCCAATTTTTCTCAAATTAATCATTCACCTACTTTTGGGAGAGCTTTCACTTGGTGAAGTTTCAGACCCATAGCTAATTACTCACCTACTCAAAATGAGTAAATGCGAATTATCTGTAAAAGTATTGCAGATAGCCAATTTTTCTCAAATAACTCATTCACCTACTTTTGGGAGAGCTTTCACTTGGTGAAGTTTCAGACCCATAGCTAATTACTCACCTACTCAAAATGAGTAAATGCGAATTATCTGTAAAAGTATTGCAGATAGCCAATTTTTCTCAAATAACTCATTCACCTACTTTTGGGAGAGCTTTCACTTGGTGAAGTTTCAGACCCATAGCTAATTACTCACCTACTGAAAATGAGTAAATGTGAATTATCTCTAAAAGTATTGCAGATAGCCAATTTTTCTCAAATAACTCATTCACCTACTTTTGGGAGAGCTTTCACTTGGTGAAGTTTCAGACCCATAGCTAATTACTCAACTACTCAAAATGAGTAAATGTGAATTATCTCTAAAAGTATTGCAGATAGCCAATTTTTCTCAAATAACTCATTCACCTACTTTTGGGAGAGCTTTCACTCTGTGAAGTTTCAGACCCATAGCTAATTACTCACCTACTCAAAATGAGTAAATGCGAATTATCTCTAAAAGTATTGCAGATAGCCAATTTTTCTCAAATTAATCATTCACCTACTTTTGGGAGAGCTTTCACTTGGTGAAGTTTCAGACCCATAGCTAATTACTCACCTACTCAAAATGAGTAAATGCGAATTATCTGTAAAAGTATTGCAGATAGCCAATTTTTCTCAAATAACTCATTCACCTACTTTTGGGAGAGCTTTCACTTGGTGAAGTTTCAGACCCATAGCTAATTACTCACCTACTCAAAATGAGTAAATGTGAATTATCTCTAAAAGTATTGCAGATAGCCAATTTTTCTCAAATAACTCATTCACCTACTTTTGGGAGAGCTTTCACTTGGTGAAGTTTCAGACCCATAGCTAATTACTCAACTACTCAAAATGAGTAAATGTGAATTATCTCTAAAAGTATTGCAGATAGCCAATTTTTCTCAAATAACTCATTCACCTACTTTTGGGAGAGCTTTCACTCTGTGAAGTTTCAGACCCATAGCTAATTACTCACCTACTCAAAATGAGTAAATGCGAATTATCTCTAAAAGTATTGCAGATAGCCAATTTTTCTCAAATAACTCATTCACCTACTTTTGGGAGAGCTTTCACTTGGTGAAGTTTCAGACCCATAGCTAATTACTCACCTACTCAAAATGAGTAAATGTGAATTATCTCTAAAAGTATTGCAGATAGCCAATTTTTCTCAAATTAATCATTCACCTACTTTTGGGAGAGCTTTCACTTGGTGAAGTTTCAGACCCATAGCTAATTACTCGTCTACTCAAAATGAGTAAATGCGAATTATCTCTAAAAGTATTGCAGATAGCCAATTTTTCTCAAATAACTCATTCACCTACTTTTGGGAGAGCTTTCACTTGGTGAAGTTTCAGACCCATAGCTAATTACTCACCTACTCAAAATGAGTAAATGCGAATTATCTCTAAAAGTATTGCAGATAGCCAATTTTTCTCAAATTAATCATTCACCTACTTTTGGGAGAGCTTTCACTTGGTGAAGTTTCAGACCCATAGCTAATTACTCACCTACTCAAAATGAGTAAATGCGAATTATCTGTAAAAGTATTGCAGATAGCCAATTTTTCTCAAATAACTCATTCACCTACTTTTGGGAGAGCTTTCACTTGGTGAAGTTTCAGACCCATAGCTAATTACTCGTCTACTCAAAATGAGTAAATGCGAATTATCTCTAAAAGTATTGCAGATAGCCAATTTTTCTCAAATAACTCATTCACCTACTTTTGGGAGAGCTTTCACTTGGTGAAGTTTCAGACCCATAGCTAATTACTCACCTACTCAAAATGAGTAAATGCGAATTATCTCTAAAAGTATTGCAGATAGCCAATTTTTCTCAAATAACTCATTCATTAATCATTCACCTACTTTTGGGAGAGCTTTCACTTGGTGAAGTTTCAGACCCATAGCTAATTACTCACCTACTCAAAATGAGTAAATGCGAATTATCTCTAAAAGTATTGCAGATAGCCAATTTTTCTCAAATTAATCATTCACCTACTTTTGGGAGAGCTTTCACTTGGTGAAGTTTCAGACCCATAGCTAATTACTCGTCTACTCAAAATGAGTAAATGCGAATTATCTCTAAAAGTATTGCAGATAGCCAATTTTTCTCAAATTAATCATTCACCTACTTTTGGGAGAGCTTTCATTTGGTGAAGTTTCAGACCCATAGCTAATTACTCATCTACTCAAAATGAGTAAATGCGAATTATCTGTAAAAGTATTGCAGATAGCCAATTTTTCTCAAATAAATCATTCACCTACTTTTGGGAGAGCTTTCACTTGGTGAAGTTTCAGACCCATAGCTAATTACTCACCTACTCAAAATGAGTAAATGCGAATTATCTCTAAAAGTATTGCAGATATCCAATTTTTCTCAAATTAATCATTCACCTACTTTTGGGAGAGCTTTCACTTGGTGAAGTTTCAGACCCATAGCTAATTACTCGTCTACTCAAAATGAGTAAATGCGAATTATCTCTAAAAGTATTGCAGATAGCCAATTTTTCTCAAATAACTCATTCACCTACTTTTGGGAGAGCTTTCACTTGGTGAAGTTTCAGACCCATAGCTAATTACTCACCTACTCAAAATGAGTAAATGCGAATTATCTTTAAAAGTATTGCAGATAGCCAATTTTTCTCAAATAACTCATTCACCTACTTTTGGCAGAGCTTTCACTTGGTGAAGTTTCACACCCATAGCTAATTATTCACCTACTCAAAATGAGTAAATGTGAATTATCTCTAAAAGTATTGCAGATAGCCAATTTTTCTGAAATAACTCATTCACCTACTTTTGGGAGAGCTTTCACTTGGTGAAGTTTCAGACCCATAGCTATTTATTCACCTACTCAAAATGAGTAAATGCTAATTATCTGTAAAAGTATTGCGGATACCCAATTTTTATCAAATACTCATTCATCTACTTGTGGGACAGCTTTCACATGGTGAAGTTTCAGACCCATAGCTAATTACTCACCTACTCAAAATGAGTAAATGCGAATTATCTCTAAAAGTATTGCAGATAGCCAATTTTTCTCAAATAACTCATTCACCTACTTTTGGGAGAGCTTTCACTCTGTGAAGTTTCAGACCCATAGCTAATTACTCACCTACTCAAAATGAGTAAATGCGAATTATCTGTAAAAGTTTTGCAGATAGCCAATTTTTCTCAAATAACTCATTCACCTACTTTTGGCAGAGCTTTCACTCTGTGAAGTTTCAGACCCATAGCTAATTACTCACCTACTGAAAATGAGTAAATGTGAATTATCTCTAAAAGTATTGCAGATAGCCAATTTTTCTCAAATAACTCATTCACCTACTTTTGGGAGAGCTTTCACTTGGTGAAGTTTCAGACCCATAGCTAATTACTCACCTACTCAAAATGAGTAAATGCGAATTATCTCTAAAAGTATTGCAGATAGCCAATTTTTCTCAAATAACTCATTCACCTACTTTTGGGAGAGCTTTCACTCTGTGAAGTTTCAGACCCATAGCTAATTACTCACCTACTCAAAATGAGTAAATGCGAATTATCTCTAAAAGTATTGCAGATAGCCAATTTTTCTCAAATTAATCATTCACCTACTTTTGGGAGAGCTTTCACTTGGTGAAGTTTCAGACCCATAGCTAATTACTCACCTACTCAAAATGAGTAAATGCGAATTATCTGTAAAAGTATTGCAGATAGCCAATTTTTCTCAAATAACTCATTCACCTACTTTTGGGAGAGCTTTCACTTGGTGAAGTTTCAGACCCATAGCTAATTACTCACCTACTGAAAATGAGTAAATGTGAATTATCTCTAAAAGTATTGCAGATAGCCAATTTTTCTCAAATAACTCATTCACCTACTTTTGGGAGAGCTTTCACTTGGTGAAGTTTCAGACCCATAGCTAATTACTCAACTACTCAAAATGAGTAAATGTGAATTATCTCTAAAAGTATTGCAGATAGCCAATTTTTCTCAAATAACTCATTCACCTACTTTTGGGAGAGCTTTCACTCTGTGAAGTTTCAGACCCATAGCTAATTACTCACCTACTCAAAATGAGTAAATGCGAATTATCTCTAAAAGTATTGCAGATAGCCAATTTTTCTCAAATTAATCATTCACCTACTTTTGGGAGAGCTTTCACTTGGTGAAGTTTCAGACCCATAGCTAATTACTCGTCTACTCAAAATGAGTAAATGCGAATTATCTCTAAAAGTATTGCAGATAGCCAATTTTTCTCAAATAACTCATTCACCTACTTTTGGGAGAGCTTTCACTTGGTGAAGTTTCAGACCCATAGCTAATTACTCACCTACTCAAAATGAGTAAATGCGAATTATCTCTAAAAGTATTGCAGATAGCCAATTTTTCTCAAATTAATCATTCACCTACTTTTGGGAGAGCTTTCACTTGGTGAAGTTTCAGACCCATAGCTAATTACTCATCTACTCAAAATGAGTAAATGCGAATTATCTCTAAAAGTATTGCAGATAGCCAATTTTTCTCAAATAACTCATTCACCTCCTTTTGGGAGAGCTTTCACTTGGTGAAGTTTCAGACCCATAGCTAATTACTCACCTACTCAAAATGAGTAAATGCGAAATATCTCTAAAAGTATTGCAGATAGCCAATTTTTCTCAAATTAATCATTCACCTACTTTTGGGAGAGCTTTCACTTGGTGAAGTTTCAGACCCATAGCTAATTACTCGTCTACTCAAAATGAGTAAATGCGAATTATCTCTAAAAGTATTGCAGATAGCCAATTTTTCTCAAATAACTCATTCACCTACTTTTGGGAGAGCTTTCACTTGGTGAAGTTTCAGACCCATAGCTAATTACTCACCTACTCAAAATGAGTAAATGCGAATTATCTCTAAAAGTATTGCAGATAGCCAATTTTTCTCAAATAACTCATTCATTAATCATTCACCTACTTTTGGGAGAGCTTTCACTTGGTGAAGTTTCAGACCCATAGCTAATTACTCACCTACTCAAAATGAGTAAATGCGAATTATCTCTAAAAGTATTGCAGATAGCCAATTTTTCTCAAATTAATCATTCACCTACTTTTGGGAGAGCTTTCACTTGGTGAAGTTTCAGACCCATAGCTAATTACTCGTCTACTCAAAATGAGTAAATGCGAATTATCTCTAAAAGTATTGCAGATAGCCAATTTTTCTCAAATAACTCATTCACCTACTTTTGGGAGAGCTTTCACTTGGTGAAGTTTCAGACCCATAGCTAATTACTCACCTACTCAAAATGAGTAAATGCGAATTATCTTTAAAAGTATTGCAGATAGCCAATTTTTCTCAAATAACTCATTCACCTACTTTTGGCAGAGCTTTCACTTGGTGAAGTTTCACACCCATAGCTAATTATTCACCTACTCAAAATGAGTAAATGTGAATTATCTCTAAAAGTATTGCAGATAGCCAATTTTTCTGAAATAACTCATTCACCTACTTTTGGGAGAGCTTTCACTCTGTGAAGTTTCAGACCCATAGCTATTTATTCACCTACTCAAAATGAGTAAATGCTAATTATCTGTAAAAGTATTGCGGATACCCAATTTTTATCAAATACTCATTCATCTACTTGTGGGACAGCTTTCACATGGTGAAGTTTCAGACCCATAGCTAATTACTCACCTACTCAAAATGAGTAAATGCGAATTATCTCTAAAAGTATTGCAGATAGCCAATTTTTCTCAAATAACTCATTCACCTACTTTTGGGAGAGCTTTCACTCTGTGAAGTTTCAGACCCATAGCTAATTACTCACCTACTCAAAATGAGTAAATGCGAATTATCTCTAAAAGTATTGCAGATAGCCAATTTTTCTCAAATTAATCATTCACCTACTTTTGGGAGAGCTTTCACTTGGTGAAGTTTCAGACCCATAGCTAATTACTCACCTACTCAAAATGAGTAAATGCGAATTATCTGTAAAAGTATTGCAGATAGCCAATTTTTCTCAAATAACTCATTCACCTACTTTTGGGAGAGCTTTCACTTGGTGAAGTTTCAGACCCATAGCTAATTACTCACCTACTGAAAATGAGTAAATGTGAATTATCTCTAAAAGTATTGCAGATAGCCAATTTTTCTCAAATAACTCATTCACCTACTTTTGGGAGAGCTTTCACTTGGTGAAGTTTCAGACCCATAGCTAATTACTCAACTACTCAAAATGAGTAAATGTGAATTATCTCTAAAAGTATTGCAGATAGCCAATTTTTCTCAAATAACTCATTCACCTACTTTTGGGAGAGCTTTCACTCTGTGAAGTTTCAGACCCATAGCTAATTACTCACCTACTCAAAATGAGTAAATGCGAATTATCTCTAAAAGTATTGCAGATAGCCAATTTTTCTCAAATTAATCATTCACCTACTTTTGGGAGAGCTTTCACTTGGTGAAGTTTCAGACCCATAGCTAATTACTCGTCTACTCAAAATGAGTAAATGCGAATTATCTCTAAAAGTATTGCAGATAGCCAATTTTTCTCAAATAACTCATTCACCTACTTTTGGGAGAGCTTTCACTTGGTGAAGTTTCAGACCCATAGCTAATTACTCACCTACTCAAAATGAGTAAATGCGAATTATCTCTAAAAGTATTGCAGATAGCCAATTTTTCTCAAATTAATCATTCACCTACTTTTGGGAGAGCTTTCACTTGGTGAAGTTTCAGACCCATAGCTAATTACTCATCTACTCAAAATGAGTAAATGCGAATTATCTCTAAAAGTATTGCAGATAGCCAATTTTTCTCAAATAACTCATTCACCTACTTTTGGGAGAGCTTTCACTTGGTGAAGTTTCAGACCCATAGCTAATTACTCACCTACTCAAAATGAGTAAATGCGAAATATCTCTAAAAGTATTGCAGATAGCCAATTTTTCTCAAATTAATCATTCACCTACTTTTGGGAGAGCTTTCACTTGGTGAAGTTTCAGACCCATAGCTAATTACTCGTCTACTCAAAATGAGTAAATGCGAATTATCTCTAAAAGTATTGCAGATAGCCAATTTTTCTCAAATAACTCATTCACCTACTTTTGGGAGAGCTTTCACTTGGTGAAGTTTCAGACCCATAGCTAATTACTCACCTACTCAAAATGAGTAAATGCGAATTATCTCTAAAAGTATTGCAGATAGCCAATTTTTCTCAAATAACTCATTCATTAATCATTCACCTACTTTTGGGAGAGCTTTCACTTGGTGAAGTTTCAGACCCATAGCTAATTACTCACCTACTCAAAATGAGTAAATGCGAATTATCTCTAAAAGTATTGCAGATAGCCAATTTTTCTCAAATTAATCATTCACCTACTTTTGGGAGAGCTTTCACTTGGTGAAGTTTCAGACCCATAGCTAATTACTCGTCTACTCAAAATGAGTAAATGCGAATTATCTCTAAAAGTATTGCAGATAGCCAATTTTTCTCAAATAACTCATTCACCTACTTTTGGGAGAGCTTTCACTTGGTGAAGTTTCAGACCCATAGCTAATTACTCACCTACTCAAAATGAGTAAATGCGAATTATCTTTAAAAGTATTGCAGATAGCCAATTTTTCTCAAATAACTCATTCACCTTCTTTTGGCAGAGCTTTCACTTGGTGAAGTTTCACACCCATAGCTAATTATTCACCTACTCAAAATGAGTAAATGTGAATTATCTCTAAAAGTATTGCAGATAGCCAATTTTTCTGAAATAACTCATTCACCTACTTTTGGGAGAGCTTTCACTCTGTGAAGTTTCAGACCCATAGCTATTTATTCACCTACTCAAAATGAGTAAATGCTAATTATCTGTAAAAGTATTGCGGATACCCAATTTTTATCAAATACTCATTCATCTACTTGTGGGACAGCTTTCACATGGTGAAGTTTCAGACCCATAGCTAATTACTCACCTACTCAAAATGAGTAAATGCGAATTATCTCTAAAAGTATTGCAGATAGCCAATTTTTCTCAAATAACTCATTCACCTACTTTTGGGAGAGCTTTCACTTGGTGAAGTTTCAGACCCATAGATAATTATTCACCTACTCAAAATGAGTAAATGTGAATTATCTCTTAATAGTATTGCAGATAGCCAATTTTTCTCAAATAACTCATTCACCTACTTTTGGAAGACCTTTCACACACGAAAATGAAAAATTGTGAATATCTCGGAAAAGCTATTTCTTCTGCTTTAATGCTCGGCGGGAGATACACACCACGGTAGTGGTCTTGACAAAAATTTTTGTCTCCCCAAAAGTGGTGGCCATTTTGAATTTTCAAAGTTTTTGCAAAACACAAAAATGCTTATATCTCGAAAACCGTGCTATATGGAGCGAACTCAACAAAATTTTGGACCTGCTGGGTATCTCTGCAGAGTAGCCATGCCAATTTTCAAAATATTTTTGTCTCGCCAAATATAGCGGACATTTTTAATTATGTCCACCCCCCTGGGGGGTGGATATATTATTTTTGCTTTTTTCGCCGTCCGATGTCCGTTGTCCGATGTCCGGCGTCCGGCGTCCGATGTCCGGCGTCACGCATGGTTTCCGCTCATTTAAAGGAAAAGTATTAGAGCTATTGTCACCAAATTTGGTATGCAGGCTTATTGGGTCAGTAGCTTGCTTGGGATTGCTTTTGGCTGTTGTACCTCTTTTGCTTACTGAGTAATACTTAAGTACAGCTATTTTCAGTACCCATTGGTTTCCGTGCATTTAAGCCAAAATAATTAAAGATATTTTACTACAATTTTGAATACAAGATTGTTATGTCCATAGCTCGCTTGGTATTGCATTTGGGACTGATAGCTTTGTCAGTACATGAGTAATAGCCATTTAGGTACTTCATTGTGTATTTTCAGTACTACTTTTGAGTAATTTGCTTCTATCTCCTTAACCGTGCGAGATAGAGCGATTTCGGCAAAATTTTCGACCCGCAGGGTATCTGAAGAGTGTACTCTTTGCAATTTTCAAAAAATTTTCCCCTCCCCAAAAATGGCGGCCATTTTGAATTTTCGAATTTTTGCCAAAAATGGCAAAACACAAATTTGCTTCTATCTCCTTAACCGTGCGAGATAGAGCGATTTCGGCAAAATTTTCGACCCACAGGGTATCTGAGGAATGCAATCTTTGCAATTTTCAAACAATTTTCCCCTCCCCAAAAATGGCGGCCATTTTGAATTTTCGAATTTTTGCCAAAAATGGCAAAACACAAATTTCCTTCTATCTCCTTAACCGTGCGAGATAGAGCGATTTCGTCGAAATTTTCAACCCACAGGGTATCTAAGGAGTGTACTCTTTGCAATTTTCAAAAAATTTTCCCCTCCCCAAAAATGGCGGCCATTTTGAATTTTAGAATTTTTGCCAAAAATGGCAAAACACAAATTTGCTTCTATCTCCTTAACCGTGCGAGATAGAGCGATTTCGTCGAAATTTTCGACCCCCAGGGTATCTAAGGAATGTAATATTTGCAATTTTCAAAAAATTTTCCCCTCCCCAAAAATGGCGGCCATTTTGAATTTTCGAATTTTTGCCAAAAATGGCAAAACACAAATTTGCTTCTATCTCCTTAACCGTGCGAGATAGAGCGATTTCGTCAAAATTTTCGACCCACAGGGTATCTAAGGAGTGTACTCTTGGTAATTTTCAAAAAATTTTCCCCTCCCCAAAAATGGCGGCCATTTTGAATTTTCGAATTTTTGCCAAAAATGGCAAAACACAAATTTGCTTCTATCTCCTTAACCGTGCGAGATAGAGCGATTTCGTCGAAATTTTCGACCCACAGGGTATCTAAGGAGTGTAATATTTGCAATTTTCAAAAAATTTTCCCCTCCCCAAAAATGGCGGCCATTTTAAATTTTCGAATTTTTGCCAAAAATGGCAAAACACAAATTTGCTTCTATCTCCTTAACCGTGCGAGATAGAGCGATTTCGTCGAAATTTTCGACCCACAGGGTATCTCAGGAGTGTACTCTTTGGAATTTTAAAAAAATTTTCCCCTCCCCAAAAATGGCGGCCATTTTGAATTTTCGAATTTTTGCCAAAAATGGCAAAACACTAATTTGCTTCTATCTCCTTAACCGTGCGAGATAGAGCGATTTCGTGGAAATTTTCGACCCACAGGGTATCTGAGGAGTGTACTCTTTGCAATTTTCAAAAAATTTTCCCCTCCCCAAAAATGGCGGCCATTTTGAATTTTAGAATTTTTGCCAAAAATGGCAAAACACTAATTTGCTTCTATCTCCTTAACCGTGCGAGATAGAGCGATTTCGTCGAAATTTTCGACCCACAGGGTATCTAAGGAATGCAATCTTTGCAATTTTCAAAAAATTTTCCCCTCCCCAAAAATGGCGGCCATTTTGAATTTTCGAATTTTTGCCAAAAATGGCAAAACACAAATTTGCTTCTATCTCCTTAACCGTGCGAGATAGAGCGATTTCGTCAAAATTTTCGACCCACAGGGTATCTAAGCAATGCAATCTTTGCAATTTTCAAAAAAATTTCCCCTCCCCAAAAATGGCGGCCATTTTGAATTTTCGAAGTTTTGCCAAAAATGGCAAAACACAAATTTCCTTCTATCTCCTTAACCATGCGAGATAGAGCGATTTCGTCAAAATTTTCGACCCACAGGTATTTGAGCATTGTATTCTTGGCAATTTAAAAAAAAATTTCCCCTCCCCTAAAATGGCGGCCATTTTGAATTTTCAAATTTTTGCCAAAAATGGCAAAACACAAATTTGCTTCTATCTCCTTAACCATGCGAGATAGAGCGATTTCGTCGAAATTTTTCAACCCACAGGGTATCTAAGGAATGTAATCTTTGCAATTTTCAAAAAATTTTCCCCTCCCCAAAAATGGCAGCCATTTTGAATTTTCGAATTTTTGCCCAAAATGGAAAAACACAAACTGGCCTTAACCGTGCAAAATAGAGTTATTTTGTTGAAATTTTCGACCCATAGGGTATCTAAGAAATGTACTCTTGGCAATTTTCAAAAAAATTTCCTTTTTCCAAAAATGGCGGCCATTTTGAATTTTCAAATTTTTGCCAAAAATAGAAAAACAGGAATTTGCTTCTATCTTCTTAACCGTGCAAGATAGAGTGATTTCGTCAAAATTTTCAACCCAACCAATGCAAAAAGGCATGAAGCTGAAATAATTTACATCTACACTAACAAATATTTAAGCATCATTGATATATTTTACAAATGAAACAGGGTCTTGTAAGACTACTGTACAATTTGGGCAAAAGGTTCATGGGTGGACATTACACATGATAATGTGTGTTCTTCTATGCTATCCTGTTTCTATTCGCATCTACTATCAACAGGGCGGCCTATTTCTAGTTTTTTTATTTTTTGCAAAACACAAAAATGCTTATATCTTGAAAACCGTGCTAGATAGAGCAGACTGCGCTGACTTTGGTTGCCACAACAGTATAAGGCTACAAACGAAGCATTTTCTTAATACTTTAGCACTCACCTTTATATCCTTTTCAGGACGCTTTGTTTTTGCTATGCAAAAACATTATCTTTTTTTTTTGCGAGCGATCCTCTAGTTTGACCTTTGATCTTGCCATCATGACCTTAACCTATAAAATCTTGTTTGGGTTAAATCTCGGAAACCGTAAGGTGTAGAAAGTTGATACTTGGTTGGGACATGTATTGGGGGTTGTAGGTGTCATGGTGTGACCTTGATTTTACCCTTGACCTTGTCATAGTGACCATGAGTTTTAAAATCATGTCTGGGTTACTTCTTTGATTCCATAAGTTGTAGACATTTGACACTTGGTAGGGACATTGGTTAGGGGGTATAGGTGTGCATCATGGAGTCACCCGTAACTTTGGCTCTGCCAAAGTGTGTTCACCTGACATATTTGAGCCATGTTTTTCTTACGACAAAGATATATGGATTGCTGCAACTGACAAAAACTTAATTTTGCTTTTCCTATTGACGGCTATTCTCCAATTAGTAAATTCTACAGCTTCATAATTTTTAGTGTACTGATTAATGCTGTCATCTTGCTATTGAATTGTCTTGTTTTAATACTTTATCTTTACATACATTTTCTTTCTCTTGGATGCTATTTTCTCTGCTTAAACATTATTTGGAGATTTATATAACTGACACTGCTCTGAAAGTATCCCAATCTTTGTACTGTTTCACTACTTCTATATCTCATGGTGTTGAAAACTATTTTCCCAGGCTGTGGGGTACGGGCATCTCTGATGTTATTCTTTTCTCAGGAATTGCTCTGATGAAATACGCTGAGAATTTTATTATGATGTGACCAAATAAAAACACTTTTTCAAGTTTCTTAATATTTACGGCATACACATGGACCTTTTCTATGTGCAAACTCGAGGATTCTGATTACTTACACTGTTTTCTTCTCATTCTTAACATAAGTAATTGTCATAGTTTTACCTCACATCATACTTGAAATGGACTGCAAATGAACGGTAAAAGATTTAAGTGACAAAGACAAGCTGGTTCATGATAGAACAAGACTGGAAGTGATAAGGACAAGCCTGGAGTATTTAGGACAAGACAGGAAATGACTAGGACAAGCTGGTTTCCAGGTGGGCGGAGCCATAGTTGGGAACAAGAGTCGGGGAGGGTGCGTGAAATATCAAACATGTTTGATATTTTGCTGACCCTCCATGACAAGCTGTGAAATCACAACTGACCCTAAATGACTCAATAAACATTGCTCCCGACCCTCGAAAAATCCATAGTTACCGACAAGACCACCCCAGTGGGACAGCCCTATTAGAGAGCAGACAAATCAGAAGTTAAACAGTGGAGACTGTTAATTGCAATTATTTAAAAGTGGCTGTTAATGTTTTTTTTTTTTTGGAATATGTGAAATGTTGTATTACTGTTCAACTAGAAACAGGAAAGCTAGATAATTTAATAAAGTTAGTAGTATGTAACAATGTGAAGGACAGTAGTAAAGTAGTGAAAGAGTTGTCTGATACATTGTACTGTACATTGTATTGTTCTGGTCATAAAACTGGTCACTGTATAAAATGTCCTGACTATTATGTCTGCTGTATTGTGACAGTGTTCTGACATGTATGTATTGTCTGCTGTACTGTGTAACAGTCTGCTGACTTGTATGTCTCCTTTATTGTATGACAGTGTTCTAACTCTTATGTCTGATGTATTGTATGACAACGTTCTAACTCTTATGTCTGATGTATTGTATGACAGTGTTGTAACTCTTATGTCTGATGTATTGTATGACAGTGTTCTGACTCTTATGTCTGATTTATTGTTTGAAAGTGTTCTAACTCATGTGCTGTATAGGAGGTTTTTTATTTACAGGGCTTGTTATTGTGTGTCATATTACTGATACACTGTTTTCGGAGGCTCAGCGTCTGGAGATGGTGAGATACCTGCGCTCTGTGCAGTGTTCAGAGGGAGGCTGGGGACTGTGAGTAACACCATGTTACAACATGCTATGTGGTGTTTTTTATCGGTGTTACAAAACTTGTTAGGTTTGCTAATGTTACTGTTCCACATTGCTAGCTGATTCTAAACCTGATGCCCTTCTATGAACAATCCTGGCAAAAAAACAAAACAAAGAAAATTGAAATCTTTCAAAAAACATGTGTTGCTTCATGACCAAGAGGATGAGGCTGATGGCTGAGAAGTTAAGTCTTACTGCAAAAAAAAATAAGTCTTACCATATGCACATAAAAAGGTTTTTAAACTTTGTTTGAAAATGAGAAAGAGGTCTACATCACCATGATAACACTCCCAACTCATGATAAATGGCACATCCAAAGAGATTATGTTCCTGCCTGCATTATTGAGGCAGTCTTGATGGAAACTTGTGATAGGGGGAAAGGGGAGTAACACAGGAACACATATTAACTAATCACAGCACTTTATATTTTTAATGGGACTAACTTTTACAAATTTGTTGTGTCAAGCACTCAGACAAACTCATTAGTAGTAGTAATTGTAAAGCCATAGCCCGTTTCATGATTAAAAAAGTGATGTTTTTTTATTGAACATTATATGTTTTCATTACTTGTCTGACATTGGTCATCTTTTTCCTCCCCATGCCATGGAACAAACTTTTGATCCACTTTCCTACTTGTGGAAGAAGAGCAATAAAAAGACAGCCAACAAAAATTTACGATTTAAATACATTATTATTAGTCTTTTTATGCCATGAATATGTAAGCAGCATCAACCAATCTTCTACTTAAGTCCCCTCCTGTGGCACAATTAACAGCTAGTAAGAATAAGCATATTAACTTGAAGCATGTACTACACACTTTACATGCTTAGATAAATGATAGAAATAAACTTTCTGAGCCACCAAAAATGCACAAATACATGCTTATATAATGACAATACTCCGGTAAAAGACTGATATCCTGGTTAATAGAGTGTCTATTATTGACCATTGAGTGATGTGTCCTGTGTATTTTGTAGGCACACCGAGGGACATGCCACTGTGTTTGGCTGTGCTTTGAACTACTGTGCCATGAGACTGCTGGGTGTAGACAAGTCTGATCCTGACTTGGTGAAGGCCAGAAAACTCCTGCACAAGCTAGGTATACATTGTCAATTCATCACACACTCTAGATTGGACACATAGGAAAATAATTCACAAGGAATTAATACTGGGTCATAAACATCATGTATATGAAAGAAGAAAATTGCTTCATGCACAATAAATATATTTACAAAACAATAATTAAACATCCCTTTGGAAGGGGATGCTCAGTGTTTTCACCCCCAGTTATCAGACAGCCGCCATACAATCATCTCCCTTGAATATCTCTCTTGATATTAAGCCTATCAAAATTATATTTGGCACTTATCTTCTATAGGTTTGGGAAAATTTCTTGACCGGCATAAATTTGACTTTTGACCTTTATCAAGGTTATATAAACATAAACAATTTTTCCTTGTACTTCTATTTCACTAGATTTTCTCAGAAAGTACAGACTGCAGGTCAACCATATTCAGTTAACTTATTCCTCATATCAAAATCTATATGCCAGTTGATTTTGAGATCAATCGAGCCATAATTGACTGATTGATGGGTGATTGATTATCGGTTGATAAAAAATCTACTAAAATATTGCTTACAACTCGCTTATTATTAGTCCTAGAGGTTTGAAACCAAGCTATAGGAAATCATGGGCTGGAAGTCTTCTGATGTGGTCAGATTTGGCACCTTGAGCCTTTCCTTCAAGGTCAACCGAGGATAGGCAAACTTAAAAGTGCTTATAACATGCTTATTATTGGTCCTAGAGGCTTGGCATGTCAAGCCAACCAATAGGTATTCATGGAATGAGAATCTTCTGATGTGGTCAGATTTGACCTTGGGCCCCTCCTTCAAGGTCAAACGAGGATAGCAAAACTTACCACTGCTTATAACTCTCTTATTTTTGGTCCTAAAGGTTTGCAATGTCAAGGCAAGCTGTAGGTAATCATGGGCTGGGAATCTTCTAATGTGGTCAGATTTGACCTTGGACCCCTCCTTTAAGGACAAACAAGTGCTTGTAACTAGCTTATTATTGGTCCTAGAGGTTTGCAATGTAAAAACAACCTAATGTAATCATGGACTGGGAGTCTTTTGATGTGGTCAGGTTTGACCTTGGGCCCCTTCCTATTTACCTATTCACTTAAGTGTTTTAGCATTTTATATAAAATTACAAACTGTAGGGATGCTCTGTTTTTGTGTACAAAAACCTTTTGTTTAGTTAATGTAAATTTTTATTGAACATTATGAACCAAACTAATCCATATTTTAGTTTTGTCACTGTAAGTGAGCAGTTATCAGCAAATAAAGCAGGTGTGAATGTACTCAACCTCACTGTAAAAGGGTTGAATAGGTTTCTTTTGGCTTTTATGTGTTTTAAATAATGCTGGGCAATCCGTCCACTTGTACAGTATTTCATTGTCTTGACAGAACACTTTGAGCCTCACACTGACCACTGTCCACTTGTTGTCCAGTGTTTTGATGGAGCACTTTGAGCCTCACACTAACTTTCCAGTTTTCTGTTTCAGGTGGAGCTGGGGGCATTCCCTCCTGGGGCAAGTTCTGGCTGGCTGTACTCAATGTGTACTCCTGGGACGGGCTGCACAACCTCTGTCCTGAGATGTGGTCAGTATTAATGTTAGAGTGACGTGTGTAACTAGAGTCTGTGTTTGTGAAAGTCAGTGATATACTGAATTACAACACAGGTATGTTTGCATTGAGTTGTTCAATGAATAAATAAAAACTTGGAAAGTAACCATAAAAATTATAGTATTTTATCAATTATTTTTGTTTGGAAGATTTACATGTTTCTAATGGATTAAGGCTTTATTGGGATTAAATCAGTGTGAAAGAATTCTGGAGATTCACAATGGATCTATAACAACAAATTGGCTGTTTGGAAGCAAGGTAATGGAACTGACATTTTTAAATATTAAATATATTCACACAAATATAGTTCAAATTATAATAAATGAAATTATGAAAATTATGCACATTTTTCTCTTTGGTTTTCAGTCTTGCCAACTATAGAGACTCTCAGAATACTCAGTATATTCACCCCCTTACAGCAGTAAATGAGGTTCAGAAGTATTATGAATGTATAAAACTAACCAACCTTATGTGTGACATGAAACTCATTCCTTCTTTTTAATAAGGATTTTTTGGACAGGGTGCCTTCAAAATATACATAATTAAAAGAAATATTTTAAACAGGAAATATATTCTGTGAATAGATTTAAGTGGGCTACTGGGCACTAAAACTACATGTATGCATTTCTTCTTTTTTTTCCAAGACTTTATCCTATAAATCACAGAAATTGCTGATTCTGACAACCTTTCGTCCGGGGATACTTAGGATTCAGTACGGTCACGCCGCCGCAGAGATTTCCTTTTGGACGCGATAACTTAAAAAATATTTTAGTTAGAATTTTCAAATTTGGTATGTGGGTATATATGGGCAATGCCACGAACGCTATTGTTTTGTGACCTTGACCTTCAATCTCAAGGTCACTGGTGGCCTCTTAAAGGTCAGATTTTGGCCATTTTTTCACTTTTTGGCCCAGTTCTCCTATACAGAAAGTCAGATCATCCTATGGCTGGTATATATAATACATATATATGTCCTCTGTAAGCATGAAGAAATTTGACCTTGAAGCTCTTCATTGAAGGTCATCCACTGACCGCCAAAGTACTTGACCGAGGGTCATTTTTGGCCTTTTTGGAGATATTTTCACACTTAATGCTGACTATATTGCATGGAAACTATTGAAAATGGCTTTGGAGGTTCAGTACATGATGGACTTCTATCATCCAGGCTTACTGGTTACAGATCTTCATTTAAGGTCATCCACTGACCGCCAAAGTACCTGACCAAGGGTCATTTTTGGCAAATTTGGAGATATTTTCACACTTAATGCTGACTACATTGCATGGAAACTATTGAAAATGGCTTTGGAGGTTGAGTACATGATGTAGTACCAGAATCCAGGCTTACCGGTTACAGATCTTCATTTAAGGTCATCCACTGACCGCCAAAATATCTGACCGAGGGTCATTTTTGGCTCTCTATTTGTTTGTTTGTTTGTGAGCAAGATAACTCAAAAACTGACAGATGGATTTTTAGGATATGTCCAAAATGGTAAAAGGAAGATATGATTAAATTTTGGGAGTGATCCGGATCACTGTCTGGATCTTCTGGATCCAGGCTGCCAGATGTGTTTGTGTACAGTGTAGCTGAAAAACTTATGGACGGATTTTGATGAAATTTTCAGGATATGTCTGAAAAGGTAAAAGGATGAAATGATTGAATTTTGGAAGTGATCCGGATCACTATATGGATCTTCTGGATCAATGAAATGTAATTTTTAAAGACAGATACCTCAAAAAGTTATGGATGGATTGTGATGACATTTTCAGCAAATGACCTAAATGGTACAAGGAACAAGTGATTACATTTTTGGAGTGATCTGGATCACTGTCTGGATCATCTGGATCCAGGCTGCAACATAATTTTAGGATGAATTTTGATGATATTTTTAGGATATGTTACAAATGGTAAAAGGAAGAAGTGGTAAAAGGAAGAAATGGTTCAATTTTGCGAGTGATCTGGACCACTATCTGGATCTTCTGGATCCATGAAATATAATTTTTAAAGACAAATAGCTCAAAAAGTCATGGGTGGATTTTTATGAAATTTTCAGGAAATGTCTTAAATGGGACAAGGAACAAGTGATTAGATTTTGGGAGTGATCTGGATCATCTGGATCCAGGCTGCCAGATGTGTTTGTGTACAAGATAAATAAAAAACTTATGGACGGATTTTGATGAAATTTTCAGGATATGTCTGAAAAGGTAAAAGGATGAAATGATTGAATTTTGGAAGTGATCCGGATCACTATATGGATCTTCTGGATCAATGAAATGTAATTTTTAAAGACAGATACCTCAAAAAGTTATGGATGGATTGTGATGACATTTTCAGCAAATGACCTAAATGGTGCGAGGAACAAGTGGTTAGATTTTGGGAGTGATCTGGATCACTGTCTGGATCATCTGGATCCAGGCTGCCAGATGTGTTTGTGTACAATGTAGCTGAAAAACTTATGGACGAATTTTGATGAAATTTTCAGGATATGTCTGAAAAGGTAAAAGGATGAAATGATTGAATTTTGGAAGTGATCCGGATCACTATATGGATCTTCTGGATCCATGAAATGTAATTTTTAAAGACAGATATAAGTGAAAGAACTAGTGATTAGCTTTTGGGAGTAATCTGGTACTATGGAGAATCCTGACCTGGTGCTCCAGGAAACAGGCTCAAGACCGTCCCCGTCCGGGGATACACTGCGTCAAAACGAGATCTCTAGTTATATTTACTGGGGTGTGAACAACAGAAATCACAATATCTATGAAAGTACTTTGGGCATTTTCTTTAAATAAAAATACATCAAATGTCTTTGCAGATAAACATTCAAACTTCTTAAAAATCTGATAGAAACTAGTGAACTACAATGATTTCTGACATACTGGTGTATCATATGTTATCGAAAGGCAATTATACTTCTGCTTGTTTTACTGCATTCAAATTCATCCACAAATAATGGAGAAAACATTCAAATTGAAGTTTCCTTTAACAGGTATTCATGGTTTCTTACTGTTGTTTTGTGATCTGTGGAAAGTATTATGTGGAAGTTATAATGTGATGTAGGTTATATAGTATGCAACTTGGGTACTGTGATCTGTGTTAATGTGGCTGTTGTCCTGTGATCTGAATGATGTACTATATGATTGTTGTATTGTGATCTGTACAATTGTCTGTTTAAGGTTGCTGCCGTCCTGGTTGCCGTGCCACCCGTCCAAGCTATGGTGCCATTGTAGACAGGTGTACCTGCCCATGGCTTACTGTTATGGCAGTCGCATCTCAGCTTCAGAGGACCCACTGATACTTGAACTAAGGAAGGTAGCCTTGCATTGATTTAATCCCTTTATCAGAAAACCTAGGAAATGACTTATTCAGCTTCTGAAATATGGACAGGTAATCGCAGAACAGAAGTATAATCACTGAAGAAACATTTATTAAACTGAGGGAAGTAACAAGCACTTGGATGAAATGGTTAACCTATATGGTTGTGTAGTAGATCATGATATAGTAAACTGTGTCAGCAGAAATGTGAAACTTTGGGTTATGGAAAAAGGTTCTGTAATCATTCTAGTGTTTGGTACAGATTTGCGACATTTGGCTTTTGCGAAATTTCAATTGTTACAAACACTTCTAAGCTAAAAAAGTTATCAGGACTGTGACGTGCTGTGGTGTTTATTCCTTCTGTGGTGTAACTTTTAACAGGAACTGTACACAGAGCCATATGAACTGATTGACTGGAAAGCTCAGAGAAACAATGTGTCAAAGACTGATCTCTACACACCCCATTCCTATGCACTGGACTTAGCTTACTGTAAGTACTCAAACGCACCCACTCCTGTGTACTGAATTTAGCATACAGTAAGTACTTATACACACCTAACTCCTATGTACTGGACTTAGCTTACTGTAAGTACTCAAACACACCCACTCCTGTGTACTGAACTTAGCATACAGTAAGTACTTATACACACCTAACTCCTATGTACTGAACTTAGCTTACTGTAAGTACACCAACACACCTCATTCCTGTGTACTTGACTTAGCATACTGTAAGTACACCTTACTCCTCACTCCTGTATGCTGAACTTGGCATAGTATAAGTACAGACCTTTACATTGCAAACAGGTTCAAAAAAGTTGGTTTTGGTAATCAGATTTGAATTTTCTACTGGCAGCTTGTGTTTGTTTGACACTCAAACTTTAAATAAAGTTGTGTTTCCTTGTTCTACTGTGGTTTCACTTTTGTTAAGCTGTTGAAGTTTTTCAGTCAGAGTTATTTAGAGTTTGTCATATTATGAAAATTAAGCACAATAAAAGTACTCGTTACATTATATCAGTTGACTTGTTGAATGTACATTTTGCAAGAAATAGGAATATTTTCTTCTGCTGTTTATCTTATCTTGATTTATCCCTTTTGGCAACAACAGTCTGTTACACCTTTTGCTGTTCTGTTTGTGTAGACTTCCTGGACCTGTATGAAGGCTACCATGTGTCGTCATGGAGACAGCAGGCTTTAGATCATATCTATGAACATGTCTGTGCTGATGATGAGTTCACTCAGTGTATCAGCATTGGTCCAGTAAGTACCATCATCTTACAACAATAAATCTTCAATCAATATGCTGGAAATGCATCACCTTTGAGTTTTTGGGATGTGGGTACTTTATAATCTGCTTTATTAACTTTGACAGATGTTTGAAAAAACAACAATTTGATGAGATTTAAGATATGCATGTACAACAGCCCCAGCACCAGTCAAATCAGTTTAGTATCAAGCTTACTATTCACCATATATACCTGTGCATTCAGTATCTTGTTATTCTTCATTTTGTTAGATCTCCAAGGTGATCCAGATGCTGGTGAGGTGGCACAGAGATGGACCCACACATCCATCAGTCCAACAGCATAGAGACCGTGTACAGGACTACCTCTGGTAAGTGTGAACAGAGCTTAAATACAGGACTACCTCTGGTGTGAACAGAGCTTAAATGCAGGACTACCTCTGGTAAGTGTGAACAGAGCTAAACTACAGGACTACCTCTGGTAAGCATGAACAGAGCTTAAATACAGGACTACCACTGGTAAGTGTGAACAGAGCTTAAATACAGAACTGTCTCTTGTTAGTATGAAATTAGCCTATTAAATACAGGACTAACTCTGGTAACACAAAGAGAAATAAATCCTTCAGCATAACTTCTGGTGAAAAGTTCATTAAATAAGAAAACATCAAATTACATTTTCAAAGAAAAAGAAACTCTTGCAATAGCCAACTTCACAACTTTAGCATGTGGCAGAGTTATAACCATGATTAGCGACATTTATACAGTAGAACCTCTGTTATCCGACCCTCTTGGGGGAGTATCAGTAAGGTCAGATAATAGAAAGGCTAAAATAACAGGTTCAAATGGAGTTGGGAGAGTGGGTTTGAGGTTGGATAATTGAAAATTTGGAGGGTCAGATAATAGAGGTTCTACTGTACATGTGACAAGTTGGAATTTACTGCATTGTTATTCCACAAAGACTTAGTGCTGTCCTACATGGGTACATTCTGTCAATGTATGCACATACAGTAATTCTTGCAGAAGCAAGATTATAATAGTTAGTTATTGGGCTCCTCCACTGTTATATATGGATTGTCAACTTCCCTGGATGACCATTTTTTAGCCCCAGTTTGAAAAAGCATGCGCTTCATAGTCATCCCCTGTGCCGTCTTGGCGGTGGCGACAGGCATAAAGCTTGTGGGTGTTCCAAAGCCTAAACCCATTCATGGATTTTCACCAAATTTTTAAAATATGTTTACCTGAAGATGATCTAGAGCTAATAAGGTTTTGGGAGGTACCTAGCAAAAACTGTTACCATGGCAACACTTTTTAGAGTTCTGGGGTCTTAAAGTTTGTGGATATTCCACAGCCTCAACCCCATTCAAAGATTTTCACCAAATTTTCAGGATATATTCCTGGATCTAGAATTAATATGGTTTTGAGTGTATCTAGGAACAGCTGTTACCATAGCAATGCTTTGAATACATTACGGTCATAAACTTTCTAATTACAAAGGGAGCACTTTTAAACTGATGTTACAACAGTTGGATTTTTATCATCTCCCATTCAAAGCCCAGGGGGCGTATTCACAAAAGGGATCAAGCTCAACTTAAGCTGATTTTTGGCTCAAGTTAAGCTAAAAACTGGATCAGGATCAAGTTAGTATTCACAAAGAATTTGAGCTGATTTTTGGCTCAAATTTTGGCTTAAATTTGATCCAGCTAGGTTGGTGGATTAAGTTTTGGATCAAAGTTTGTAGCTTTATATTTAACTAAAATAGCAAACATATGAAAAATAAATCATTGGTTAATAATCTTCAATCCTTTATGTTGTTAATTAATAAGTTTTTAATACTTTTTACTTGTTCTAAGTAGGCTTATATCGATGTGTAAAATGGGTCTGTTTTTGGTGTTTATTCTGGATCAAAAGTGGGCGGAGCCTAAATTTTTGGATTAAATTTGAAATATTTAAAAATTCTTCAGTGAAAAAAATAATGAACCAAATTTATATCAAAGTATATTTTGTGGAAATTCAGACACAAAAAGGCTGTTTACAATGAATAAAAGTAATTAACTTGTGCGTTGCTAAGAGTAATTTTTACAAATTTTTGGCTCAGCTGATCCTTCCTTTGTGAATACAGACTTGAGCCAAAGATCAGCTGAGCCATTTTCCTTGATCCTGATCTGATCTTGAGCTGATTTTTCGCTCAGCTTGATCCATGTTAGTGAATACGGGCCCAGGGTTGGGAGATTAGGCATGATTGTGTGTGTGCATGTGTGTGTTTGTCACATTTTTACATAAACCTTTACACATCATTCATTTATGAAAATATCTTCACCAAATTTACAAATAATGTTTATGGCTATGAAAAGAGTCATGTCAGTGAAACATTATATCCTGATTTTAAAAACCAAAATGGCCTCCAAAGCCAATTGTACAAAAATCATTAAGATTTTCTAAAACTTAAAATATTGCGGCCTAGCTTCATCAGATTTGCAAGAAATGTATATTGGAAAAGCTTGCTTGAGAGTAATTTTGGCCTTGTTTCAAAAACAAAATACCCACCATGTCACATCTTTAATGTCACATAGGGGGTCATAATATCAAAAAGCCAAATATCTCCCTTATCATTGGTCCTAGGGGTTTGGAGTGAGAACACAACTGAAAGGAAATCATGGTCTGTGAATCATTTGCAAGTATCAAAGTTGACGCCCCTGCTTCCAAGTCAATTAGGATCATCATACTAAAAAGTCCCTCTATCTCCCTAAAATTAGTCCTAGGGTTTCAATATTTGAAAACAAATTGTAAGAAATCATTGACTGTGAATCTTTTGCAAGTGTGAAATTTGACCTTTGAGGTCAGTTCTAGGTCAAGTATATTCCTCATACTAAAACAGTCATATATCTCTTATACATTGGTCCTTAGGCTTGGAACTCAGTTTAAAAGGTCACACTACCAATATCTGCTTAATTCTCAGTGGGAGAATATCACGGCAGTGGTCTTACTACTACTCTAAAGAAATCCTCGCATCATGAATGAATAAAATATTAAAGTTTTCCCCCTTCTTCAACTACATAAAAAATCTTACATCTGACCCCAACTTGTGGATTCTGTATACTTCTTAACCTGAAGTTGTTCCATAGATTTTCCCTAAATCTCAATGTTGTTGCCCATTTAGTTGTACCTGTATGCCGGGGTTCTGCCTGCTGTGTTGGCTATTGTACCAGTTACTTGCCTTTCAGGAGCAGAACCAGATGACTCTTACAAAGCTGACATCCAGATTAATCTCTGCTTGTGAACTTCTGGCGCCACTCCAAACAATAAAGAAAGTTTAAGAAAGGGAAGGAATAATGACAAGTGATCTTGTGCTATTTAGTGTAATTCTAAATAGTCAGAAGTAGTTTGGCATTTGAGTATTAAATCCCTAATGAAACACGCATAGTTACTGAGGAACTCTGAAGAATGCCTTACAAATTATCTAATCTAATCTAATCTAATCTACTGCTTTGCAGGCGCAATATCTTCCCCGCAAAGGGGAACTCACTGTGCTAGTTAACAGAAATCATTTATTGTGAGGAGAGTCAAGGGCCGATCAAGGTCGGTGATCTGGAGTTATGGGTGTGACCAAGAGGGAAGGAGGCTAAGTTGGGAAACTGGAGTTGAAGAGGTGGAATTTAAGGTGTTTCCTGAATGATGCAACAGAGGGGCTATTTCTTATCTGGAAGGGGAAAGAGTTCCAAAGAATTGGGGCATAGTGACTGAAAGAATTAGAAAAGTGTTTGATTGATTTATGAACTCTACGGTCAAAAGTGAGGGTATGGAAGAACTTAAGTTTGGGGGTGCTTTGCCTTGTAATTCTGAAATAGGTGTAGGGGTGAATTAATTCTCTTAGGAAAGCTGGTTGGCCTTGGTTGAGAATTTTGTATGTAATGAGGCCTATTTTGTACCCTGTATCTGACTGGGAGCCAATGGAGTTTTTCAGTTAAGGGGTAATGTGTGAGAATTTAGGGGGACAGGTGACAACCCTGCAGAGTGTGCTTTGGACCTCCTTAACTCAAAATCAGTGAGTGAAATGAACAGAGAATTGCAATAGTCCAATCTGCGGCTCACCAAAGCATTTGCCAAGAGAACTGATGTTTTAGGTCTAGAGGGGGACGAATTCTGTAGAGACTTTAAGTATGAACTCTGGTAGACTGAAGTGTTTGATTTTTTGCTCAAATATGGTGTTCATGTGTCCTTATTATTGACTTTCACTATTTGGGGTCTTGGTCAAGTAATCTTGTGTCCTGTTTTGTGTAATTTTATCTTCAGAAGTAATCCTAAATAGTGGTGGGTTTCCTTGCGATGCAGCCATTTACATGCAATTTAATGCTTTTGTGTAAAGTGTTCTGGTATCGGCTACAGGGCATAGTCTAATATAATCTTTCTGGTATTATGAATTATGAAAAAAAATCCTTCAAAATCTTTCCTGAACCACAGCTTAAACATAGGATTCCCTTTAACTAGTTTGTTTGAATATTGTTAGTTTTGAAGTTAAACTTCTATATATTTCCTATGTCAAGTTAAATTAATATAGACTGAAGTTTCCATCATGTATGTTGGCAACTCACTGTCTTTCACATATTTCACAAAATACTAGACATCTTTTGCTTTACATGGAACCTATGATGAAGACATTAGATTTGTCCAAAGATTGTCATTTTGTACTCTCTAAAAGCTTAACTTAAACTACCAGATCCATCTGGTGGCTATTTTCAGCAAACAGGATTGACATACCTGTATAATGGAGGTGAGATGCCCTCTGTTTACAGTAAAGGAATGGCACCATCCATACAGTGGAGGTGTGACATCAATAAAACGGAGGAATGACACTCTCTTTAAAATGAAGAGATAACGCTCTCTCTGTAACAAAGGAATGACACCCTCTATATAATAAAGGAGTGACACCTGATGTATAATAAAGTAGTGATACTACTCTCTATATAATAAAGGAGTACAATCTCTTTACAGTGAAGGAATGGGACCCTCTCAATTTTGAAGACGTGACAACCTCCATATAATAAAGTTATAAAACCCTGTCTGTATTAAAGGAATGACACTCTTGTTAGTGATGGAGTGACACTCTTCACTCTTCATGCAGTGAAGTAGTAACACTCTGTACAGCATAAATGAGGTCCTCTCTATAACACAGGAGTATGGTCATGAAATATTAAAAATGACAAGATTGCACCTGAGATATAACTTGTTTTGCAGACTTTAACCAAAATTTAGAGCAACTTGTTGGGATTTTATAACACAAGTAACATTTAAGCTTCATCTCAGTATTCAGTTTTGAGGTACAACATGTTGTGCAAGTGATATGTGGGGGCAATATGTACTGGCAAATGACAAGTCTGTCAGAGGTGTGTGTATCACTAGTCCCTTTGTGACACTTGTAATTACTGGTGAAGATAATTGTGTGTTGAAAGTTTATCTGGTGTTTGAACTTCATAACACAGAGACAGCACACAATGATATTGGTTTTCATTTCTTATTCAATAGCTTGAAAGTATTATCTCAATAGAAAAAATACAAAAAAGTGACAAGAGCCACTTTCATTGGTTAGCCACAATACAGGACTGTTATGTCAAAATTTTTATCACCAGTCATTAACAAACCCATTGTATCTTCTATATTTATATCTATTGTGAGGCACATGATTAGTAAAGTGTAGGAAGTTGATACTTGGTAGTGACATTGGTTGGGGGTTGTAGGTGTGCAACATCATGGTTTGATGTTGATTTGACCTTTGACCTTGTTGTAGTAACCATGGGTCAGTTTTAAAATCTTGTCCAGGCTATTTCTTACATTCCGTAATGTGTAGAAAGTTGACACTTGGTAGGGACATTAGTTTAGGTGTGCATCATGATATGACCTTTAATTTTGGCTCTGCCAAAGTGTGTTCATATTTCAGACATGTTTCTCTTATGACAAAGACATATGAATTGCTGCACCTGATTCTTCATAAAAATTATTAGTATACTGATTAATGCTGTCATCTTGCTATTGAATTGTCTTGTTTAATACTTTACATACATTATCTTTCTCTTAGATGTTATTTTATCTACTTAAACATTATTTGGACCTTTATATAACTGAGACTGCTCTGAAAGTATCCCGATCTTTGTACTGTTTTACTACTTCTATATCTCATGGTGTTGTAAACTATTTCCCCAGGCTGTGGGGTACGGGCATCTCTGATGCTATTTTTATAGATTGAAATTCATGAAATCATGCACTAAACCCTTAAAACTTGAAAAGTATTGCATCTATAGCATTTTCATGAAATAGATTGTCCAGATACTTTCTCTTTAGCTAAGATTTGGTTATTGTGTGAATGGCTATCACAGTAGCTAAGTGAGTAACAGCCACTTTTCATTTTCAGCAGTTAGCATAATAGGTACATGACTGATATCTTGAAAACTATTGCAGCTACACAATTTCTTTCAAAGGTGTTGATCATCTACTTTTTTGGTAAACTATGAGATAGCTAAGTTGTGGTTCAGTCTATGAGTGACTAATAGCTACTTTCTTACTTTTCAGCAATTACCAATTTACCATAATATGTAAATGGCTTTTATCTTCAAAATATTGCGAGTAAACAATTTCTGTGAAAGGTGTTGTTCACTCACTTTTTTACCCCACAGCCCTTAAGGGCTGTCGGGGTATTGTTTTCACCCATGGTGTCCGGATGGGCGGGTGTTCGGGCGGGCGGGCGGCGGGAAAAAGTTTGTCCGGGCTGTATCTCAGAAACCGTAAGGTGTAGGAAGTTAATACTTAGTAGGGACATTGGTTAGGGGGTGTAGACCTTGATTTGACCTTTGACCTTGCCGCAGTGACCTTGAGTTTGAAACTCTTGTCCGGGCTATATCTCAGAAACTATAAGGTGTAGGAGGTTGATACGTGGTAGGGACATTGGTTAGGGGGTGTAGGTGTGCAACGTCATGGTGTGACCTTGATTTGACATTTGACCTTGCCGTAGTGACCTTGACCTATAAAATCTTGTCTGGGCTATATCTCGGAAACCGTAAGGTGTAGGAAGTTGATACTTGGTAGGGACATTGGATAGGGGGTGTAGGTGTACAACGTCATGGTGTGACCTTGATTTGACATTTGACCTTGCCGTAGTGACCTTGACCTATAAAATCTTGTCCGGGCTATATCTCGGAAACTGTAAGGTGTAGGAAGTTGATACTTGGTAGGGACATTGGTTAGGTGCAGGTGTGCAACATCATGGTGTGACCTTGATTTGACCTTTGACCTTGCCGTAGTGACCGTGACCTATAAAATCTTGTTTGGGCTATATCTCGGAAAGCATAAGGTGTAGGAAGTTGATACTTGGTAGGGACATTGGTTGGGGATTGTAGGTGTGCAATGTTATGGTGTGACCTTGATTTGAACTTTGACCTTGCCGTAGTGACCTTGACCTTTAAAATTTTGTCCAGACAATATCTCTGAAACTGTAAAGTGTAGGAAGTTGATAGTTGGTAGGGGCATTGGTTAGGGATTGTAGGTATGCATAATAATTTTTAGTTTACTGATTAATGCTGTCATTTTGCTATTGAATTGTCTTGTTTTAATACTTTATCTGTACATACATTTTCCTTCTCCTAGATGTTATTTTCTCTACTTAAACATCATTTTGACCTTAATATAACTGACACTGCTCTGAAAGTATCCCGATCTTTGTACTATTTCACTACTTCTATATCTCATGGTGTTGAAAACTATTTCCCCAGGCTGTGGGGTACGGGTATCTCTGATGCTATTTTTGTGAACTATAAGAGAGTAAAGTTTCAGACTGGTTGCTCGATGCATGAATGAATAATATCTACTTACTCATTTTTAGCAGTTTTAATAATGACAAGAGATGTCTTTTATCTTCTTTATTATTGATCCTAGAGGTTTGGGATTTGAAGACCACTTATGGGACATCATGTGGCTTGCATAGTTTGGTGAGATCAGATTTGACCTTTAACCCTTCCTTCAAGGTCAAATGGGGTTGTTGATACTTTGAATGCTCTGTATCTCTTTTATCATTGGTCCTATAGGTTTGACATGCAAAGATTTTGGAAATCAGGAGCCCCTAATCTTTTGATGGGTCTTTTTTTATTTTAACCCTTCCTTTAAGGTCTGATGTGGTCATTGATACTTTTAATACCCTGTATCACCTTTATTATTGGTCTTAGAGGTTTGGAAACAAAACTTCTATAAAATCATATCCTCCAAATCTTTTTGTGGGTTCAGATTTGACCTTTAACCACCCCCCAACAATCCCCCTCTTAATCCTTGATACTTTTAAATCCTTTCTTTAAATTACTTTCACTTGTACCCTGGAGCTTGCAGAGACTGTTCACAGGCACCTATTGCTTGTTGAAAGACAAGTTTTTATATTTAACAATTTAAAGATATATCTTGTATATTTATTTAGTATATGCCAGATAATTTCTCTAAATTTACAATAGATGTCTTCACACTCAGTAAACTTAATACAGGATCATCTCATTTTTTTTCAGTAAAATGACGTTTAAGGTTATTTTTTATTTTGTTGGGCTGCACCTGTCATTGTCTTTGTTTAACCTTTGGTATGTCTGCTCACATTATCAGTTTCTGTCTCACTTTTTTTCTTCATTCGTCTTTGTAAATGTGTCCATGTGTCATAGTTATTTAGATAAAGTGAAAGTGGGTTAACAAATGCAGTCACAACATTCAGGTGACATCACTCTAGCTTTTACTTGTTCATTCCTGCAATGGCTGTTCTGTCTGGACAGTGTGTCCTGAGATTCCTGCTCGACTTGTGTCCTTAATTTAAAAATACGTTAAATATATTAGTATGATTGGAAAGTTAAGTTGAATCTGAATAGATCAGACACAAACTTCTACCTCAACAGAATCTACACACCATAACTATAAATTTTAATTAGAAAGAAATGCTAAAAGTACCTGATATGGTGGTGTAAAGGGAAATCAGAGTTCTACCTAAAATGTAACTGCAGTAAAAAAGTGCACTAACGTTAAGGTAAACAAAGGTAGCTTTGTTTGTCCTGTTTCATCTCTGCACTCCCTTTTTTTATTATGAAATAAAATATTATAAAAAAGTGGGGGAGAAAGGTTAACCAAGGTTGTTATCACAGTGGAACCAAATTGTCTGTGTTATCCCTTTTGCTAAAAGGTCAGTGCACTGTCTTTTAACATCAGTATTTACTGGAGAAGGATATCGGTTTACAAGTCCCACATTTTCAGATTCATTGTAGTTTCGTGGTCATTACCCTGCAGTTTTGAATGTAAGTTTTTGTTGGCTTACAGAAAACCATACCTTCATAGAATTAATCAACAATAAATGTAGTTAACCACAATTTGACAATTCAATTTGTCTCGTGTGACTTTGTACTGCAACTGTTCATGTGTGTTAGATCTCCACTGATGCAATGCAAATACATGTAAACCATAAAGTTAAAATATAGTTTACCATAAAAACTTTTTGAAATGATAATGAAATTGCTCATACTCCACTGGAAAATAAGTATTTTAAATATTAATAAAATTAATTGATGACACATGATAAATTATCAGCTTACAGTGAATAAATACTTTTCAATTAATAAAAAAAAAAAATCCTTTTACCATCTGGTGATATGCTGGTTCAGTTTGACACAATTTCTATTTAATGATAACGTCACAAAATTTATGGATTTTGTATAACGCTCGAGCAGGAATTCCTATTTTTGTCAAATGAAGATTTCTTGTCAATAAAAACCCTTTAAATTATATCTCATTTATTTATCAACAATGTAAAATATAATAACATAACAAGTGGCAATATAACAAGTTTAACATTTAAAAGACTGGCACTGTTTAGTAAGGTGTGTATCTAGAATTTGTTGTTGTATGAGCAGATTCCTTTGTCTTCAGTGAAGCCTGTCTGTACCATGAACTGTCCATGTATGTACTTTGTTGAACACCATAAGCATGCAGGCATGAGTAAGCATTGTCATAGTATGATGTCCCATATGGCTGTCCATAACTATATCCACTGGAGTGACCAGAACTGTTTCTATCCAGTTGAGAAGTCCTTTTACTTACATCACTCATAGTAGATCCATACCCAATGGATGTATGGTTTGCACAACTTTTACCGTATTCTGACCATGCCTGCTGACACTGACACATTTTGCTGCACAGTGTAAGGACCATTGAAGTGATACCCATTGACACTATTGTGAGCATAAGGATTTCCATAAGTCTGAATTGGTGACTGACAGGAAGATGAAAAGCGACCATGATAGTCCATACAACTTCTGACTGGAGTGGATGACAAAGGGATGTGACTGGAAAGAGAATTCAATCTATTATACACTGTGTTGTACCTACTGACTTCAACTACTGGAGAAGCCACTTGTTTCTCAAGTAGCCTTCTGTACAGATCATTATTTGTGTTGACTACTTCCTCCAAGTTGCAGCAATCTGCATTTATCTCAATGTTTTCCTTTGAAGCTTGCTTTTTCTGTACAGGTTTCCTCTCTCTTTTCTTTGGTTTGATATTCCCAATCTTTTTTCTCATGATCTTCTTTTCAAAGATCCCTTCAATGAAGTCTTGCTTGCAGTTAGGATGTGCAGCCCAGTAAAAGCCTCTGCTTAATGGAACTCTTCCCACCTTGATGAAACCTTCACATGTTGACAGGTGATGTCGCACACTGATTCTCCAGGCAGGGGGTGCTGTCTCAAAGTAAGGATATCTGGCAAGGATGTAGTCATAAATCTCACTTAAAGTCACTTTTCCCCTTGCAGAGCTTACCAAACACTTTGCTATCATCTCAACATAAGACTCTTCAGGTCTTTTGGCAGTCGATAACTCAGGTACTAATGGACTTGAGATGCTGTTGGTGTCTCCAGTACATTTGGTATGGTCCTGAGATATATTTGATTCATTATTGGCAGTTTCTGTCACCAAACATAAACCAGAATCACTGAGGCTGTTGGATTTTGACAATTCTGAGTCAGGTGAAGATAAACCTTCCAGAAACTGTGTAACTTCAGATGAGATAGTCAATGGAGAATGGATTCCTGAATCACTTAGCTGTTCAGTCAACATATTTGAAATAGTGAAAACACCAGAACTGGTAGAACCTTTGTCTGAAGAACCTGACACATTTCTATCTGAGTGATAATTAATGCAGTTTGGTGAAAAGTTAAATGACTGGCTGTCAGAAAGAGTAGATGTATGTCTATCAGCAGCGAGATCAAATGTTGGCAATTTGTAGTAACTTTGTTCTGTATTTTGTGGTAAGATGGAATCCATCCAATTTGATTGTGAAGGAACATCTGAAATGAGACAATTATTGTAGTTATTTAATGAAAAAATAATTTCCAAACATACTTGAAACATATTTTGACAAAGTAAGCTCAGTAAATAACTATCATTTTAGCATTAACAACCACATCTGTATGAAAATGACTATCCAAACAATGTAAAATGCAGACTGAGTACAATATGCCATGTTATCATTTACACCAAAGAATTTATGAAATCAGTACATTTTTGTTTTGACAGTCAATTACTGTGTTATTTTCATAAAAATATCTAAGTAGTTTATTCTAAGTACAGTTACTGTTTAGTCGCCTTCAACAGTGCTTTAAGAAAAATAATGTACAGCAGTAAAGTATTTTAAAGTACTTCAGTCTGAAAAACTCCATGCTTATGTACTTACCATGAACAAATTGACCTGGTCTCTGTTCAATTCCAGCCACTTCTGTGGCTAATTGCAAAATATCCTCCATCCCCAATATTTGAACAGTTTGAGTTCACCGTGATGTCAGAGTAATTAAGTTGGATATTCAGTGTTCAGAGACAATGACTCAAGTTCCTACTCTGGAGTTTATATACCCTACTCACTTGACAAGTCAGACACTGAGTGAGTAAAGCTGTCAGGTACTGAGGCAGATTGCTACTCAAATGATTTAGCATTTTTCTTGTCAGAAGATAAGTCTTGAAGTCATGGATATGTAATATGGTCATGAGAAGTAATCTAGTTACAGAATAATGCTAATTGCATTTACTTCAATTTGAGAAATTTTAGTACAAATTGGTGTATTATTCAAGTTTTGACAAGTGCAATTGATGACAGATTGCAGACAAGATGGTGTTAATTCCAACAACAAATATCAAACACTGCCACATTTATGAAAATGTGGTAATTGTAAAAGTAAAATGTTATTATTTTTAAAAAAGTTAACCCCATTTAAAATTAAAATATGAGAGATAATTAAGTGATGTTTCTTATCAACTACTTCCGTGCAACTACACTGAAATTATGAGGTACAAAATGAAATTGTATGTTTTGGGAATTTAAATTACTGTATTTGACATAAATACCTTTTGCTACCCAGAAGCCTAGTGGGAAAAAGCCTTGTGGAAAAAATGCCTTGTTTGCAAAAATTCCTTATTGAAAGAATATTTTCTGTCTATTTTGAGAGAATGGAATAAAAGCCTTATTTTATAAAAAAATAAAGAATAAATTATTAAACATGGTGACAATTGAGAAATATGTCATAAAAACTCTCTATAAGTAATATAAATAAATCTTGTGTTTCAGGCTTGGATGGGATGGCATGAAAATGACGGTAAGTTGCTTTTGAACTCTAATATACCTGATGCAATATAAGATTTTCCTTATCAGTGTTTCATAAAAAGTTCCTAATAACTTTTCCTAATCTTTTCACACAGCATTCACATACAGTGCTCCTAGATGAGGAACTGGTAAATTCAAAAATGGAAGCAAAATGTTCTGTTCATGACAGACTGCTAATGTGAACACCCTGCAACCAGTACATTATAAACTTATCAATGATTTTGTGAATATACCACACATGAGTGTAAATGCATGAATCACATTATATGTGAGTAAAGTAATTGATTTGTCCCCACTGCATACATTAACATTACACACTGTGACATGAAAGGCTATGTTGTGTCACCAGTTGGTTATGCAGTCACTTCTTTGTTTCAGGGGACCAATGGTTCACAGCTGTGGGACACTGCGTTTGCTCTACAGGCTTTTCTGGAGGTAATGTATGAGCCTGTTACACTTTATGATTAGTTCGTGTGAAAAACTATCACTGTTACTTGATGTATAGTAAACAGCACTGCAAGTTAAATGGGTTAAAATGCTAATCTCTTCATCTCAATGCTCCTGCTGTTTTAAGTGAAAGAATGGGTTTTACCATCTCTTACAGCAGTTAAAGTCCTGCTGACATGAGCAGAACATGCACCCCTACAACCACTGAGGTGAGAGCCAAGGGAGCTGGAATTTTGCAGCCCTTTCTGTTGCTTAGGTTATACAAGGTCAGACACCCAAAGGTCAAAATTGGAGTTTTACATCCCATTCAACAGCCAGAAGACCCTCAATGAATCTTACATATTAGCCAAGTGATTATATATTAGCATTTGTATACTGTTTCCTAGCAGCCACTTGTTGTTTTAGTGTGGGGCTGAACACATGAAGCAGTATGAAGACACTCTGAGAGCAGGACACAACTGGTTGAACCTCACCCAGATCTCAGATAACCCACCACAGTACAAACACTTCTACAGACACCCCAACAAGGTGAGTCCATGCTTGGTACACAGGTGTTTACAGAGTGTACACACACCCCAACAAGGTGAGACCATGCTTGGTACACAGGTACTTACAGAGTGTACACACACCCCAACAAGGTGAGTCCATGCTTGGTACACAGGTACTTACAGAGTGTACACACACCCCAACAAGGCGAGTCCATGCTCAGTACACAAACATTTACAGACACTTCACAGACCCCCCCAACCAGAAGAGTATCACTTCACTACACAGGTATTTACAGAAACTGCACAAACACCTCAACAAGGTAAATCTTTGTTCAGTACACAGGTATGTGTATAGTAGACTGTACAGACACCCCCACAAGGTGAGTATTGTCTGCCTACACAAGTATTTACAGTTTTTATGTACACACTAGCAAGGTGAGCAGATCTCCACAATTGTGTCCACAGCAGAGTCTGTGCAGTACAAATAGTTACAGATTTCTGGATCTTCAAGTAGAAGTTATAACATGTACAATATCCAAACTTGTACACAGTATATAACAAGAGCACTTGTAGAGCGCAGACCTCTGCCAAGGGAGCCCAATTCCTGGACTTTCAAAACCTACCATTAGCAGTTCCTTGTCCCATTTTGGACATTTCCTGAAAATTTCATCAAAATCCGTCCATAACTTTTTGAAATTATCTTTGTTTAAAAAATTCATGGATCCACAAGATCCAGATGGTGATCTGGATCCCTCCCAAAATCTAACCACTTCTTCCTTTTACCATTTCTAACATATCCTAAAAATATCATCAAAATCTATTGTAAAATTATCTGGCTATAACTTCCTTTAAAAAAAGCCTTGATCCAGAAAGTGATCCAGATCACTCCCAAAATCTAATCACTTGTTCCTTGTCCCATTTAGGACATTTCCTGAATATTTCATCAAAATCCATCCATAACTTTTTGAGTTATCTGTCTTTAAAAATTACATTTCAGGGATCCAGAAGATCCAGATTGTGATCCAGATCACTCCCAAAATTGAATCATTTCTTCTTTTTACCTTTTCAGACATATCCTGAAAATTTCATCAAAATCCGTCCCACAAACAAACCCAGGCAAAAACATAACCTCCTTGGCGGAGGTAAATATACAGCTGTCATTTTAAATAGGGCGGCTTTCCAGTCAATAAACATGTCTAGTAGTACTGAGAGGCTTCTTATTTTGAAATGTGTTTGTATTGGAGGGAGGTTTTTACATGTGTTACAAATGCTTATGCATGTATTTATTCAGATACATATAAACAGGGAGTCTTTCCATGGTTGTATTTGTTTATAGTGGGAGGCTTACAGTGGTCTTTGTATTTGTACAGGGTGGCTTTCCATTCAGTACTGCAGCCTGTGGGTGGACTGTGTCTGACTGCACTGCAGAGGGGCTGAAGGCGGTCATGTTGTTACAGGAGCACTGTGACTTTCTGCAGGAGGATATATGTGAGGAGAGGCTGAAGCAGGCTGTGAACTTAGTATGTGCAATTTTTATATCTCCAATATTCATGTATAAGAAGTGCCAACAGAAAGTACAAATATCGACTACATTCTTCAGCTATGTTGATGCATAATCTTGCAGATATCTTGATGACTGTAGCCAATGTGAGCTTGAGTTGAAACTGACATAGATTAAAAAAACATATATTTTTGGCCTTCATTGGAAGATCACAGGATTGGGCAATATGTGTGATGATGAATAATTTGGGATTAAAGACCAGTCAGGAGTGCATCAGGAAATGATTAATGGAACAGGCATCAGTAGCCATGAGTTCATTATCTGATTCCACCGGAGCATTTATTAGTATAACAATACAACAACCACAAAGTCTCTATAAAGAACTTTTTCATGTCAGTTTTCATTAACATTTTGGATCATATAACTTTTACATGATAGGCACCACCATTTTGGCTGTTCCATAAAGTGAATCGCAAAACACTTTTCTATTAAGCTGGTGACTGAAAGTTTTTGTGTTCAGCGTTTTTCAGACAAAATATCTTGTCTTGTAGATTGTAGGTTCATTACTTACAACAGTGTGATTTTGTCACCATATATTTTCACAGATGTGACTTGCACACAACAAGGTTTTTTTGGTTGTCTTCAAACTTCCGGGTTTTATAATTTGTAACTATGCTTTACTGTGTCAGGGCAATTATATACTACACAGATAAAAATATTTGCAACAAAATCAGGAATTTTCTGTGTGCAGATTGTTATTATATATTTAAACTTTGTGAGTAGTTTAAATTGTATATTCACTGTTACATATTCTTATAGCTTCTGAGTATGAGAAATAATGATGGTGGGTTTGCATCATATGAAACCAAGAGAGGAGGTTTCCTGCTAGAAATGTTGAACCCTTCAGAAGTGTTCGGTGAGTCAACTCTTCTCTTTCTTGTAGTGAGTTTGTTGTAAAAAGACTGAGCTCCTGAAATGCAGACGTTTTTATAACTGATACAAAGCTGCAGTAAACACCTTCACCGACAACTCACTTCCATCAAGTTAAACACAGTTTCTGGTCCTATAATTTTAAGAGACACAGTGCATCCCTCTATTATCAGACCTGCATGTATCTTACTGCAAGCTTATGTTCAAAACAAACCCAGCTAGAGCCTGGCACCAGTCTATTGCTGTCATGCAGTGTATACGTAAAGCAGTAACCTATATCAGTAATCTACACAATGTGTGATTGGATGTCAAACCTTCTAACTAAAAGTTCCAGTACTTGAAACTCCCGAGTCAAAGCCTTGCTGTAAGCTTAGTTTGTCTACAGTGTTTTTCTTGTGATACAGGGGACATCATGATAGATTACACCTATGTGGAGTGCACCTCTGCTGTGATGCAAGCTCTCAGACACTTCCATGACAAGTACCCTGACTACAGAACTGTAGAAATCGCGTAAGTTCTGAGGCCTAGTGAGACAACCTGTTTTGTGTGACCTGTGTCAGGTGTCATCTCTGGTATTGTGGGAAATGTCCTTGTGTTACATAGCCAAAGCTCAATACATATTAGTTATCAATGGGGCCAGACACTGTCATCATGTCCAGTGACTAGTGATGGACTGAGCAATTATAAGTGAATGAATGACTTGCCTGAAGCAAATATCATTAATTGACAAAGTTTAATGAGCAGATGAAGCAGTAAACTGTAAATGCTATGTTTAAAGCATAAAAATGCCATTTCACATAATAAAAATAGCCAGCCTTGGCAGGCAAGAACCCCAGCCCGCAGGTACAGGTAAATGGCCAATGACATGGAGATTTGGGAAAATCTTAGGAACAACGTCCGTTGTAAGAAGTATAGAGGACCCACAAGATGTTCTACAAAAGATTCACAGGCCATGATTTCTTACAAGTACTTTTCATATTTTGAAGCCCTAAAAACAATTATAAGGGAGATATAAGGCCTTTTTGACATGAACAACGATGTGATATGGCAGCCATTTTGTTTCCAAAACAAGGACACAATTACTCTCACACAAGCTTTCCTGTCCATTTACATTTTGTGCAAATCTGATGAAGCTAGCTGCAATATCTTAGGTTACAGAAAATAGTAAAGATTTTAGAACGAACTATAAGACCCCAAAATTTTAAGTGTTGCCATGGCAACAGTTGCTGCCAGATACCTCCAAAAACCTAATCAGTGCTAAATTCTCTTGGAGTAAACATAAAAATTTGGTGAAAATCCATGCAGGGGTTAAGGCTGTGGAACACCCAGAAACTTTAAGACCTGAAATCTTAAAAGTGTTGCCATGGCAACAGTTGTTACTGGATACCCCCAAAAACCTAAGCTAGGATTTTTGATTTGGTACACCCTGATTTTTGAGACAGTTGTGGTTATATACAATATTTGTAAGGGGATGGCATGTTGAATATCTCATTTGTAATTCTACTAACAAAATGGTATGCCTGGGCATACTGTCGTAAACATAAGCTATGCCCCTGCTAGAAAGAACAGGGAAGGGGGAGTGCAGTATGAACCAACTGACAGACATGTTTAACTTATTACTTTGCAAAATTTTGCTAAGTATATTACTCATTTGGTTTGTTTGTTTGTAAGTTTGTTAGTTTGTTTACAGTGTAATTCCAAACCTACTGCATGGATGATTATGAAATTTTCAGGGAGCATCAGAATTGTTACAAGGAAGAACTGATTCAAATTTGGGCATGATCTGGTCAATATCCTTAGTTGCTTGTGTTACATAACCAAAGCTTAATACATATTAGTTTATCAATGGGGCAAGATATACTTTTCCAATATTTTGCAAAGTCTGCACTTGGCTTGTCTCCGGGTGCTGATGCCAACCATCAAACTCCCTGTATCTCCCTCAGAATTAGTGCCAGAGATTTGGGATGTAAAAACAAACAACAAGTACTCATAGGTTTTGACTCTCTTGTTGGACCTTTTCTCAGACTCTTATTAGAAAGTCAAACGGTGATATATTTAGTGTGCCTATATAATCCATATTATTTACAGATTTTGCAATAACCAACAACTTTTGAACCAGTAAATCATAGGCTGCCAATCATTTTGAACAATACTACCCAGAGTTAATGTCAGCTTCATTGAATTTTATATCTTTGATTTCATAAATATGTATTATTTGTTGTTAAAATGTAAGCTTGTTGTTCTGAAGTTCCATGTTAGACTGTTCTTATATTCTGTATTAGCCTGTTGTTCTGATTTCCATGGTAGCCTTTTGTGTTTTATTAGCTTGTTCCTTAGTACTGTGGTATCCTGAAGTACTTCATTAGCCTGTTGGTTTTGCATACTGTTGTGGCTTAAAGTACTGTTGATGTATCTCTTTGTCCAGGAACACTTTGGAGGAGGGTCTGGGTTATGTGGTGGACAAGCAGAGAGATGATGGCTCATGGTATGGGTGAGTGTCTCATATGTAAGGCTTATTTTCAATAAGTATGAAATTAGTCATAGGTGACTATTTAAAATTTAAATTCTTGAAACAAAATCAACAGAAAATCACCAATAGGTTAGAAACATGAACTAAAATTGTGATAACTATCACAAACAAAAGATGAATATGTGTGACACTATGATGAGGGTGCATTGTGGTGTAGCTGTTACTACTTGTGTTTTATGGTGAGTGTCTCTCATCCAGAGCTAACTGGTTTTGTGGTGTAGTGACATACTGCTGTCTCCAGTTTTATTAAGAAAAATTGTATGAAAATCAGTAGTTGGAACTACCATACAAAACTAACTGAATTGGATGGGGACACATTTACTGACTGTGGACACAAAGCAGTTTAACATGAAAAAGGTTACAGGCATGCAGTTATGTTCTTGTCCTGTGATACACATACTTGTAATTTTGTCATATGTAAGTTTCCCTATTTAACAAAATCCAGGTGCCAACCTTGAAACATATTTAAATAAAAGTTTTGAAAAGAAATAAGGCAGCATGTCTCAGTCTGTATTGATGTTTATCTCATTCTGTATATGGATATTTTGTATTGCAGTTCATGGGGTGTATGCTTTACATATGGTGCATTCTTTGGTCTGGAAGCATTTGCCTGCCTGGGATGTAACTTCCAAGACAAGTACGTCTCATTGCTTTGTAGTTGGTTCATGTAATACTCAAAAGTGGTAGAACGTGTGGTTGCAAAGCAGCTATTAGAACATATTCATGTCCATAAATTAGACAATCCGTACCAGTCGGCATATAAAGCCAGCCATTCAACTGAGACAGCTCTTCTCTACATAAAAAATGAAGTTCACTTATCATTGTCAAGAGGTGAAACCACTGCCTTGGTATTGCTCGACCTGTCCACCGCCTTCGACACCATAGATCATTCCACTCTTCTAAGTTGCCTCCGAAACTGGTTTGGTGTCGGCGGTTGTGTTCTGAAATGGTTCACATCCTACCTAACAGACCGTTACCAATCAATAAAAATTGGATCTACTTTGTCAGATGTTTGTAAACTCCTATTTGGCGTTCCCCAAGGTTCTGTCCTGGGCCCTTTGCTGTTCTCATTGTACACCACCCCCCTTAGTTCGATTATCAGTAGACATAAGGGAATAAAGTTTCATTTCTATGCAGATGATAGCCAAGTTTATATACATTTATCCCAGAAGAATGCATCTGCTGCCTTTGAAAAGCTAAATAGGTGCCTAGACGATGTTAAAGAGTGGATGTCCACTAGTAAGCTCAAATTGAATCCAGACAAGACCGAGTTTATCATCTTTGGTTCGAAGAGACAGCGGGACAAGTTGAAAGCATGTTTTCCAATTGATATCTTGGGCAACTCACTCTGCCCTGCTGATTCAGTAAAAAATTTGGGTGTGTGGTTTGATTCAGACTTTTCTTTGTCCAAGCATGTTCAGAATGTCTGCAAAAGTTGTTTTGTTAAACTCCGTGATTTCAGACATGTCAGGCGGTTTCTCACTCATGATGTTTCTGTGCTTGTGGCTAATGCTCTGGTTAGTAGTCGGCTGGATTATTGTATCCCCGACGCGAAGCGGGGATACTATGGATTCATCATCGTTGTCGTCCGCGCCCTCGTCCGCGCCCTCGTCCGCGTCCGCAGAGATTTCTTGTTAGCGACCTACAGTCCACATTTCTTTCCGGATTTCTTTCATATTTGGCAGGTGGCTTGATATGGTAGAGGACTCGCCACCCTATCTTTTTGGTAGGCTTTATGTCTAAAGTAGGCCTGTGGTAGACAAAAATGTCTAAAATGTGGAATATTGCTTGTTAGCGACCTACAGTCCACATTTCTTTCCAGATTTCTTTCATATTTGGCAGGTGGCTTGGTATGCTAGAGGACTCGCCACCCTATCTTTTTGGTAGGCTTTATGTCTAAATTAGGCCTGTGGTAAACAAAAATGTCTAAAATGCATTAAAAGTCATGAAATCATGCACTAAATCACTTATAACTTGAAAAGTGTTGCATTTAGAGCATTTTGTTAAAATATGTTATTCAGATACTTTTTTCATAGCTACAACATGGTGAGTAACTTGGGTGTCTGTCTCAATAGCTAAGTGAGTAATAGCTACTTTTGGGCTTTTCAGTAACTTCCATCATGAGTAAAATCACTTGTAACTTGAAAACTATTGCCATTACACAATTTTGTATAAATATGTTATTCAGCTACTTTTGGGTCAGCTATAGCATAGTAAAATTTCAGACCTGTAGCTCATGGCATAGCTGAGTAATAGCTACTTTTAGGTTATCACTGTTGAGTAAATTACTTATAACTTCAAAAGTATTACATTTAGAGTATTTTGTTTCAATATGTTATTCACCTATTTCGGAGTCAGCTATAACATAGTGAAGTTCCAGACCTGTGGCTCATTGCACAACTGAGCAATAGCTATTTTCAGGTACTGACTGTTGAGTAAATGACTTGTAACTTGAAAAATATTGCATTTGGAGTATTTTGTTAAAATATGTTGTTCACCTACTTTTGGGTCAGCTATAACATCGTGAAATTACAGACTTATAGCTCATGGCATAGCTGAGCAATAGCTATTTTCAGGTTCTCACTATTGAGTAAATCAGTTGTAACTTGAAAACTATTGCATTTACAGTATTTTGCTTAAATATGTTGTTCACCTAATTTTGGGTCAGCTATAACATAGAAAAAATTCAGACATGTAGCTCATTGCATAGCTGAGTAATAGCTACTTTGAGGTTATCACTGTTGAGTAAATCAGTTATAACGTGAAAACTATTACATTTACAGTATTTTGTTTAAATATGTTATTCACATAATTTTTGGTCAGCTATAACAGAGTGAAATTGCATAACTCTATGTCATGGCATAGCTTACCAATATCTACTTTCAGGTTCTCACTGTTGAGTAAATCATTGCATCCACTGGATAGCTGCAGTGTGTAGAGAGATTTCACCATTACCGCTCTAACGAAAAAAATATTATAGCTAGCCTTCTCAAGTTCTCAATTACTTGCCAACTAAAAATGAGTAATTCTGCATTTTCTCTAAAAGTATTGCAGATAGCAAATTTTTCTTAAATAACTCAGTCACCTACTTTTGGGAGAGCTTCCACATGCTGAAGTTCCAGACCTGTAGGTAATTACTCACCTACTCAAAATGAGTAAATGCGAATTATCTCTAAAAGTATTACAGATAGCCAATTTTTCTCAAATAACTCATTCACCTACTTTTGGGAGAGCTTTCACTTGGTGAAGTTTCAGACCCGTAGGTAATTACTCACCTACTCAAAATGAGTAAATGCAAATTATCTCTAAAAGTATTCCAGATAGCCAATTTTTGTCAAATAACTCCTTCACCTACTTTTGGGAGACCTTTCACTTGGTGAAGTTTCAGACCTGTAGCTAATTATTCACCTACTCAAAATGAGTAAATGCTAATTATCTCTAAAAGTATTGCAGATATCCAATTCTTATCAAATAACTCATTCATCTACTTTTGGGAGAGCTTTCACATGGTGAAGTTCCAGACCCGTAGGTAATTACTCACCTACTGAAAATGAGTAAATTCGAATTATCTCTAAAAGTATTGTAGGTAGCCAATTTTTCTCAAATAACTTATTCGCCTACTTTTGAGAGAGCTTTCACTTGGTGAAGTTTCAGACCTGTAGCTAATTATTCACCTACTCAAAATGAGTAAATGCAAATTATCTCTAGAAGTATTGCAGATAGCCAATATTTCTCAAATAACTCATTAATATGAAAACAACTTATAGGAAGTCATGGGCTGCAAATCTTTTCATGTGGTCGGATTTGACCTTGGGCCCCTCCTGCTTATTATTGGTCCTAGAGGTTTGCAATGTGAAAACGACTTATAGGAAATCTTGGGATGCGAATCTTTTGATGTGGTCAGACTTCACCTTGGGCCCCTGCTACAGGGTCAAATAAGGGTAGCCAAACTTAAAAGTGCTTTCAGCTTGCTTATTAACGAAAAATGCTGTTTATCTTCTAAACTATGTTAGTTGGCCTTTGTCGGTGGATACATCCACCATCTGGCCACAGATGCGTCCTTAGTCTAGTTGCAACTCACTTTTCAGGAGCCTCTCCAAGTTCAATCTACGCAAATTACAGTGCATCCAAAATAGTGCAGCTAGAATTGTATCAAACACTAGTCGATACACCAGTATAACTCCTGTGCTAAAGAAACTGCATTGGCTTCCTGTTGAACAGCGCACAGTGCTCAAGACGGCCATACTTGTTTATAAGTATCTTCACACAGGCTTTCCCAGGTATTTTGCTCCATATCTTTCCTCCTACAGCAGTTCTTATAGCACCAGGCGCAGTCAAAGTGGTGGTAATTTCCTTGTCATTCCAAAGTTCTGCCCATCCGTTTACAAATCTGTCAAACAGTTTGGTAATAGTTTTGCGTTTGATGCTCCCACTGTGTGGAATGCTCTCCCTGATGAGATTCGTGCCTCTCCCTCGCTGGCCTCCTTCAGAAAGCAGCTCAAAACCTACCTGTACACCAAAGCATACCCACCTTAGCCTGGATCATTCCCCTGGCGTTCTGCGTGGTGCTTGTCCCCTGCTATGCCCCTGGATACAGAAATTTTGATGTCTGCTTTTTGTTTTGTTGCGCCTTAGAGTCCTCTTATTTGGGGAGATTAAGCGCTATAAAAGTCCAATTAGAATTAGAATTATTGTATGTACTTTTACATTATTGTGCTATTTCCATTGACATCTATTCTCCAGTTAATAAATGTTACAGCTTCATAATTTTAGTTCACTGATTAATGCTGTCATGTTGCTATTGAGTTATTGAGTTGTCTGGTTTCAGTACTTTATCTTTACATACATTTTCTTTCTCTTAGACCTTTTTTTTCTGCTTAAACATTATTTGGACCTTGATGTAACTGACAATGCTCTGAAAGTATCCCGATCTTTGTTCTGTTTCACTACTTTTATATCTCATGGTGTTGAAAACTATTTCCCCAGGCTGTGGGGTACGGGCATCTCTGATGCTATTTTCATACCACTGTCGTTCTTTGGCCCCATGTTGTATCTGTCATTTTAAAAATATGCACAAAGGAATTGGATTGTATAGATCTGCAGTCATGTCTTGTGATAAAATTACAAATATGCACTAGTGAAAGAGGTAATTATGTCCACCCCACTGGGGGGTGGACATATTATTTTTGCTTTTTCTGCCATCCCACTTGGTTTCCAGACATTTTAGGCCACAGTTCTTATCCTATCTTTACCAAATTTGGCATGCAGGTTTATTGGGTTAATAGCTTGTATGGGATTGCTTTTGGTGGTGATAGCTCTATAGCTAACTGAGTAATAGCTACTTTGCTACTTTTGAGTATCTCTTCACTGTCTGAAATTTGGTATGGAGGTTCATTGGGTTTATAGGTTGTATGGGATTGCTTTTGGGGGGAATTGCTTCATAGATGAGTGAGTAATTAATTAAATAAATGAGTAATTGGCTATTTTGAATACTGAAAAAGGCAAATGTGCTCATATCTCCTAAACCGTGCGAGATAGAGCGATTTCGTCGAAATTTTCGACCCACAGGGTATCTAAGGAATGTACTCTTTGCAATTTTCAAAAAATTTTCCCCTCCCCAAAAATGGCGGCCATTTTGAATTTTCGAATTTTTGCCAAAAATGGCAAAACACAAATTTGCTTCTATCTCCTTAACCGTGCGAGATAGAGCAATTTCGTCGAAATTTTCGACCCACAGGGTATCTAAGGAATGTACTCTTTCCAATGTACTCTTGGCAATTTTCAAAAATTTTCCTCTTCCCACATATGGTGGCCATTTTGAATTTTCGAATTTTTCCCCAAAATGGCAAAACACAAAATTGCTTCTATCTCCTTAACCGTGCGAAATAAAGCGATTTCGTCGAAATTTTCGACCCACGGGGTATCTAAGAAATGTACTCTTGGCAATTTTCAACAAATTTTCCCCTCCCCACATATGGCGGCCATTTTGAATTTTCGAACTTTTTGCCCAAAATGGAAAAAGACAAATTGGCCTTAACCGTGCAAAATAGTTATTTCATTGAAATTTTCGACCCATAGGGTATCTAAGAACTGTACTCTTGGCAATTTTCAAAAAAATTTTCCTTTTCCCAAAAATGGCGGCCATTTTGAATTTTCAAATTTTTGCCAAAAATAGAAAAACAGAAATTTGCTTCTATTTTCTTAACCGTGCAAGATAGAGTGATTTCGTCAAAATTTTCGACCCAACCAATGCAAAAAGGCATGAAGCTGAAATAATTTACATGTACACTAATAAATATTTAAGCATCATTGATATATTTTACAAATGAAACAGGGTCTTGTAACACTACTGTACAATTTTGCCAAAAGGTTCATGGGGTGGACATTACACATGATAATGTGTGTTCTTCTATGCTATCCTCTTTTTATTCATATGTCGCAGCTACTATCAACAGGGCATCCTATTTCTAGTTATCCAATTATATTTCAATTGATTTTCAATTAAATTCTTTCACCTGGCTGGAGACAACTAGTACAGGACTGATCCTGTCTTTTTATTTTCCTCCTTATGCAAGTATATGTAAATTTAACGTACCCATCCAAATTCTTTGTGCATATCTTTGAAATGTTATCAGGACAGATGACCTATCTGTACAATCTGGGACCAAAGGACAAGAATTGTATGAAATTGTCTTCTCCAGTGTGAATATTAATTAATGTACTCTCCATGCAAATATGTAAATTTAATGCATCGATTAGGTGTAGAAAAGATTGATTCCAGAAGTGTGAAGGATTAGCACTTGTGGTAGATCATGAGAGTGCTTTACATTGTGATGTATAATGAGAATGGTGTCACCAACTTCTCCAGAACTACAGTGATTCTGGTTATTTTGTGTGGGAGTATATGAACATGCACCAAACCTATTGTTGCTTCTTTACACACCTATTGGTCCATTTTCTATATTGTATTCACTTTTTACGGAAACTTTCTATACTTTTAGTCATGTTAACCCTATCTTTAAAACAGATTTGTCTGTACATGCACTGGTATGGGCTCCAACCCTGGATTAATTAAGTTTGAGTGTAATTTGACAGGCTAAACTGTGACAATATGACAGAAACAGTTAGAGATAAAATAATTTCAAGCTCATTTTTGACCAGGTTGGAACAGCAATGAATGATAGCCAAACATAAAAGTGCTTATAACTCGCGTATTATTGGTCGTACAGGTTGGGATGGAAAACCAACTTATAGGAAATCATGGGCTGGGAATCTAATGATGTGGTCAGATTTGACCTTGGACCCCTCCTTCAAGGTCAAACGAGGATACCCAAACTTAAAAGTGCTTATAGCTTGCTTATTGTTGGTCCTAGAGGTTTGCAATGTGAAACCAACCTATAGGAAATCATGGGCTAGGAATCTTTTGATGTGGTCAGATTTGACCTTGGACCCCTCCTTCAAGGTCAAATGAGGATAGCCAAACTTAAAAGTGCTTATAACTCGCTTATTATTGGTCATACAGGTTTGGGATGGAAAACCAACTTATAGCAAATCATGGGCTGGGAATCTAATGATGTGGTCAGATTTGACCTTGGACCCCTCCCTCAAGGTCAAATGAGGATACCCAAACTTAGAAGTGCTTATAACTTGCTTATTATTGGTCATACAGGTTTTGGGATGGTAAACCAACTTACAGGAAATCATGGGCTGGGAATCTTCTGGTGTGGTCAGATTAACGAGGATAGCCAAACTTAAAAGTGCAAATAACTCGCTTATTATTGGTCCTAGAGGTTTGGGATGGTAAACCAACCTATAGGAAATCATGGACTGGGAATCTTTTGGTGTGGTCAGATTTGACCTTGGGCTCCTCCTTCAAGGTCAAATGAGGATAGCCAAACCTAAAAGTGCTTATAACTCACTTATTATTGGTCCTAGAGGTTTGCAATGTGATACCAACTTATGGGAAATCATGGGCTGGGAATTTTTTGATGTAGTCAGATTTGACCTTGGACCCCTCCTTCAAGGTCAAACGAGGATACCCAAACTTAAAAGTGCTTATAGCTTGCTTATTGTTGGTCCTAGAGGTTTGCAATGTGAAACCAACCTATAGGAAATCATGGGCTAGGAATCTTTTGATGTGGTCAGATTTGACCTTGGACCCCTCCTTCAAGGTAAAATGAGGATAGTCAAAATTAAAAGTTCTTAAAACTCACTTATTCTTGTTCCTAGAGGCTTGCAATGTCACATCAACGTATAGGAAATCATGGGGTAAGAATCTTTTGATGTGGTCAGATTTCACGTTGGGCTCCTCCTTCAAGGTTAAGTGATGGTTGATTGGCTTTGGTGAGTTTTCTTTCTGGTGGAAACAATTTGCATCATTTCTCTGATGTGCTAGGTCTAGTTTATTATGAATCTTTATTAATTGATTACAGCTCTTTATAGATGCTATCAGACAATATAATTTTAAAGGACTTACAGAAAACAGTAAGCTTTGTGCTTTTTAGGTAAAAGCTATAAATATGTTATACTTATCAAAAATACAAACAACACAATTTGCCACTCTGTGACAGCAGAAAGTAAATTTGCACATTGACTGAAAATGCCTAGACTCTTTTTTGTAATTTCTGATTTAAATATTTTTTGATTTAACAGGTTTACCTGGTATCTAGTGAAATGTAGTACCTTAAGTACTGCTCAAATCCATGTTAATTGCAAGCCTGGATTATTACCAATTAATTGTATTAACTGGATAAATCTCTTCATGGGTGATATGTATAACAGATAAATAATATATCCTGTAAAAACATGCAGTTGTTTGACCTTGAAGCTCTGCATAATAAGGCCATCCAAAGTGCCAATATTGGCAAAAGTTTAAACTGCCTATATCTTGCATATTTCTCTGAGAGGTTTAGAATGTCGAACCCAGTATCTGAATGTCAACTCACTTTTCATGGGGTCAAAATCTTTTGATTCTGGTCAGATTTCACTTTCAGTCTGTCTTTGAGGGACAAATACCCTTCTTAAAAGTGCTTATAACTTATTATTGGATAAAGAGGTTTTGGATGTCAAACCAACCTGCATTAAACATTGCCTAGGATTGTTTTGATGTGGCCAGATTTGAATTTAGCCTCTTCTTCAAGGTCAAACAAGAGCAACTAAAATAAAAAATTATTGTATCCACCAAACAACAGTGGCTACAATGCTGACAACTTTCTAGCTATTAAGGACTACTTCTTTACAACCTATGAAATGTTTTTGAATTATCCAAATTTCCCCACCATTTTGAATTTTGGCGAAATTGAAAATCTTATTTATCTTGAGAACCATACTACTTTTGTGGCCAGAAAAATTTGATTTTCTACGGCCATCTTGTGTTTTGGTGGAAATTGAAAATGTTGTTTATCTCAAAAACAATAAGAAACAGAGCAATTTTGGATCCTCTGGGTGATAAGGACTACTTTGTTATGGCCTCAGAAAATTTTTCCGAAATTTTGGCCGCCATCTTGAACTTTGGTAGAAATCGAAATGTTGCTTATCTTGAAAATTGTCAAAGGTACAGCAGTTTCGAACCATTTGGAGGATAAGGACTCTTTATGTTTTAGGGATTATTATTTTACTTTTGAACCCTTCTTGAGCATAAAATTGATTTGTGGTTATAAGGTTTTTTATTGTTCATACTTTTCCAGTGGATAATCTTATATTTGGCCACAGATGAATCCTTTGTGTAGTTTTAACTTGCTTATGTGTGGTTCTAGGCATTCAACATGTGAAACCAGCACATAGGAAACCAGGGGCTGGGAAAGGTTTGATGTGGTCAGATTTGATGTTGGACTCATCTGTTCAAGGTCATTTCAGCTGGCTGTATCTTGCTCTTTATTGTTCTAAAATTACATGCTCCTATCATGGTTGCTGGGTGAATTGCTTGCTTTCTGGACTATTCTGGGCTTTAGCCCGGGAGGGAGATTATGAAATGATGCCTGTGTGTGCGTGCGTGCATTAGTTAGTCATGCAGATTTCTCCAAAACTACTACAGCTACAGATTTTTTGTAAATTGTCCCAATGAATTTTCACGCCCTTGAAAATTTTTTTGGTTTTATGGACTTAGCCGTAAAGATAAGTGAGTAATAGCAATCTTAGCTACTTGGAGTAAAGGGCTCATAACTCAAAAACTATTGCAGTTACAACTTTTTCTTCAAATATGTTGTTCAGCTACTTTGTCCTTAGCTATAAGATGGTACATAGTTTGGGGTCCCATTGCATGCCATTAGTGAATAATAGCTATTTTCTTATTTGTAGCAAAATAATGACATCGGTAAATGTCAAATATCTTCAAAAGTATTAAAATTAGGGAAGTCTTTTTAAATATGTTATTCATCTAGTTTTTGATAAGCTATCACATAGTAAAGTTTCAGACCTGTTGCACATTGGATAGCTGAGTAATAGATACTTTGAAATTGTGACTGTTGAGTAAATCCATTGTAACTCCAAAACTATTGCAGTTAGAGTATTTTCCTAAAATATGTTATTCCGATACTTTTTCCTTAACTATAAGATGGCATATAGTTTGGGGTTCTGTTACATGCCATAAGTGAGTAATAGCTATTTTCTTATTTGTAGCAAAATAACAACATAAGTAAATTTCAAATATCTTCAAAAGTATTCAATTTAGGGAAATATTTTCAAATATGTTATTCATCTAGTTTTTGATGAGCTATCAGATAGTAAAGTTGCAAACCTGTTGCACACTGGACAGCTGAGTAATAGCTACTTTGAAATTGTGACTGTTGAGTAAATCCATTGTAACTCAAAAACTACTGCAGTTACAGTATTTTCCTAAAATAATTTGTTCAGCTACTTTTTCCTTAACTATAAGATGGCATGTCGTTTGGGGTTCCATTGCATGTCATAAGTGAGCAATAGCTATTTTCTTATTTGTAGCAAAATTATGATGGAAATAAATGTCAAATACCTTCACAAGTACTAAAGTTAGGCAAATCTTTTCATTTGTTATTCATCTAGTTTTTCATAACCTACTTTCCTGTGTCATTTATATTTTTTTTGCTTTTGCAGATGTAGGTCAATAGCTAAGTGAGTAGATAGTTGAGCAAGAGCTACTAAAATGAGTAAATGTCTTTTATCTCTAAAAGTATTATAGGTAGGCAATTTCTTCTAAATAAGTCATTCACCTACTTTTGGGTGATCTACCACATAGTGAAGTTGCAGAACTGTAGCTCTTTGGATAACCGAGTAATAGCTACTAAAATGAGTAAATGTCTTTTATCTCTAAAAGTATTAAAGATAGGCAATTTCTTCTAAAAAAGTCATTCACCTACTTTTGGGTGATCTACCACATAGTGAAGTTGCAGAACTGTAGCTCTTTGGATAGCTGAGTAATAGCTACTAAAATGAGTAAATGTCTTTTATCTCTAAAAGTATTACAGATAGGCAATTTCTTCTAAATAAGTCATTCACTACTTTTGGGTGATCTACCACATAGTGAAGTTGCAGAACTGTAGCTCTTTGGATAGCGGAGTAATAGCTACTAAAATGAGTAAATGTCTTTTTTTATTTTAAAACTACAGTATGCTCAAGAGTGTGTAGCACTTTATATTTCGCTTTTTCAAATTCTACATTTTGGGCAGCAGCCTTGGATGTTTTTGGCTGCAGTATTTCTAATATTTAGAGAGAGGGGGGAGGGAGAGAAAGAGAGACCGCAATTTTGGGCTATTAATTAATTCAACATTTTAAACTGTTTCTGTGCTGGTTATATTTGTTTCCCAATATAATGTATCCAATAATAAAAAAATTATCAAATTATAAAACTAGAAACATTTCATCAGTTGGCAAAGTTGATTACTTGTGCACCTGTTTGTTAAAACGCCTTTCAATTGTCTGAATCCTCTTTTTTGAAAGATTGTGTGTCAACATAAACCAGACTGACAAAAGTGAGAGATCAGAATTCTAGATGTCTTAGAAGTTTGTGTGTGAATTGTTACTGAAATATGTTGTGGTTTCCACATACTCTGTTCATATATATTCATATTGCATGCTGTTTCAGCAAATGAAATAATGTGGAATCATCAGCACTGCTCAGACTTTGTGAACAGAAGTGCAATATTTGCTTAGTGTAGTGTGCCAGTGTTTCAGAGTTTTTGTGGTATGTGAGCCTGAACACATGATCAATCTATTTTTTATCAGTCCAGTTGAGTGTATAGTTAAAAGAACCCAGCCTACAGTAAAATGTATATTGATTTTGTTTTCACACTGGCTGTAGTCTGTCAAGTGGGACAGTTAAAGTTCAATGTTTTACATAAGAAAAGAGAACAGCTTGTGTAACATTTTGGGTGTAGTCACACAAGTGATATTTATGATCTTGTGGCTGTCTTCCACAGTCTGATATTTTAAGTTTTCATGAAATATTATTCTGACCACATTGAAACTGTATTATTCTATTACTGGGACAAAGAACCCAAAACTCCAAAGGCCCTGTCTCATCAATAAATAATGATTTCTTTTGCAGTAGCTTCTTTTGGATTTCTCAGGCTTTGGTGTACATAAAGGAAGCACTAAAGCCCAATGTTATGTGGGATGTGTCCTTCAATTCTAATACTGATGATCTATGTTGGTAAAATTTTTCTTAATGCTCTTCCAGTTCCACACACATTTTGTATTTTAAATTTTTCACCCCATAAACATTGGAGTTGTAGTTGTCTCCTGTCCCATCTGGGCATCGTCGTTGGCGGCGGACATATCTGATCTAATCAAATCTACTGCCTTGCAGGAGCAATATCTTCCCCGCTGTGGGGAAATCAGTGTGCTGAGTTAACAAAAAAATATTGATTATTAGGATAGTTGATAGGCGGTCAAGGTCAGTAGTCCGGAGTTATGGCTGTGACCAAAGGGAAGGAGACTCAGTGGGTAAACTAGAGTTAAAGAGGTGAGTTTTCAGATCCTTCCTGAAAGAAGTGACTGCAGGGCTATTTCTCATTTGGAAGGGGAAAGATTTCCAAAGAGCAGGTGTGTAATGACAGAAAGAATTACAAAAATAGGGGGTCATTATATCAAAAATGCCTTAATATTTCCCTTATTGTTGGTTCTAGGGGTTTGGAATAAGAAAATACCTTATAGAAAATCATGGCCTGCGAATCTTTTGCAAGCTTCAAATTTGACCGTTGACCCCCGCTTCAAGGTCAAGCGGGGTCATCATACAAATATGGCCTTATATCTCCCTTATTATTGCTCTTATGGCTTGAAAATGTAAAACTAACATACAGAAAGTCACGGCCTGCTAATCTTTAGCAAATGTTGAATTTGGCCTTTGACCCCTGCTTCATGGTTAAGTGAGGTCATCAAACTGAAAAGGACTTGTATCTCCCATATAATTAGCCCTAGGGCTTCAAAATATGAAAACAACTTGTAAGAAATCATGGCTCGTGAATCTTTTGCAAGTGTCAAATTTAACCTTTGACCCCCCGCTTCAAGGTCAAGTGGAGCCATCATATTAAAATGGCCATATATCTCTTATATATTGGTCCTTGGGCTTGGAACTCTGTTTCAAGGTCACACTACCATTTTTGCTTAATTCTCAGCGGGAGATAACCATCTTGGCAGTGGTCTTGTTATATGTGTGTCTATGCTAGAGAAACTGATGCTTTATAATAGGCTTCCATCTAAATTTACAGATGCCTTCCCCTTGTTAAAAAATCCTTACATTATTATAAATACAATATCTAAGTTTTTCCCCCTTCTTCAAACTACATGAAAGTACTTACATCCGACAACATCCAATGGGTTCTGTATACTTCTTACAACTGTAGTTCCTTAAATTTTCCCAAATCTTGATGTTGTTGCCCATTTAGTTGTACCTGCAGGCTGGTGTTTTTGGTTGCCAAGGCTGGCTGTTTTTGTACATATGACGAGGTACAAGTTGTTCTCTACTCCATGTGTGACAATTCCAGAAGGATTAAAACTATGGAATTTAGATGTTATGTATTCACAATATTGTCTTTTTGTGCGACAATAATAATTGATAATCAGGAAAGTATAGCACTAGAAGTTTTCAAAGAACTCCAGACCTTCAGGTATTCGAATTTAGTAGTATCTAATGAACCAGTTAACTTGAAAATTTTAATTACTTAAATGTAGCTTTTATAAGCTACAAGCTTACCATGTGGGACTTAATGCTGTTCTCGGGTTGCCACACCCGGGGCCAACGTCTTAGAAAAAAAGACCGTTCTTGTTAGCCACCGGATATACTGGTAGTTGTCGTCACGTGATACCTTCTGACCAATCGTCCTACTTTCTCGTTGAAATTTTTTAAACCTACCCCTCAGCTGTAAACAGCGGGGAGGCAGGGTGGGACTCTTCTAAGTCCCACATGGTAAGCTTGTAGCTTATAAAAGCTACATTTAAGTAATTAAAATTTTCAATTTTATTACGCTACAATAGCTTACCATGTGGGACTTAATGCTGAATTCAACCGCCCGGTGGCGGGATTACAGCTGAGACTGGAAGGTATGTCATTTTTTCTAAGATTTTGAATTAATATTAATAGAATAGTGCCAGAAATACCAGTCTGAGTCCCATTTACAGTGCCCCGATCCCGAAGGCCGGGCCTGTAACGAGCCAAAAACCTAAGTAAATGAGAGACAGTACTAAAAACTGTCTAGATGTTTTATTGTAGGACGGAAGTGCAGCAGTGCTCACTCCGAGGTCTGAGGGTCCAAAAGGGCCCTTCACGTATGACTGACCAACCCAGTGGTTGGGCGTCTCATAAAATTTTTACAACCTGAATATGAGATTAATGACAACTAAATAAGTCCTTAATAGAAATTACTTGATAATTAAAGAATAAAATGACCTTACCCGTAACATCTTGAAGGTAAAGGAATACCTAGATCCTGGGAAAGACTCCTGAAGACTTGGTTGTAGCGGATGTGCCCCCCCCCCCTTTTTTCTTTCCGAGGACAACTGGTCTGAGGGGAAGGATCTAGGACTTGTTGTGCAGCCACTACGGGTCCCAGGTACAAATTGTTGTCGGTGTCCGACCAAGTAAGGTCTTTTAGGTAAAAATTTGTAAATGTGTTGTGAGCTTTCCAGTGACAGGCTTGCATGATTTGGTCCACCGATACCCCACCGTAAAAGGCCTTAGAGGCCGCGAAGGCCCGGATGTCATGCGCTTTGACTTGGACCAAGTCCAAGGCTTGTTGATCTGCTTGTTTGTAACAAAGTAAAATGGTTTGTTTCAACCATGAAGAGAGTGTAGCGGGTCTGATGTCTGAGGTATGTCCTTTCTTAAAGGAGATGAAAAGGAGAGAACGAGACCCTCTCAGGTCTTTAGTTCGGTCCAGATAAAACCTCAGGGCCCGTACGGGACACAGGGTCCTGTCTTCTTTAAACTGTCTATCCACAATGGTAGTCAGAGCAGGGATAGTCACCGGAGACACACTTTGAGAACCTTCTCTTGCTAGTTGGTTTTTGGCTATGAAATCAGAAGAAGGGAACAAGGCAACCTTTTCCCATTGGCCTAAATTGGATACTTTGTTAGCGACCCAGGCATGGATTTCGCTGCGGCGCTTGCCGGAGGCCAAGGCTAGCAAGAAAGCAGTTTTTAAAGTGAGATGTTTGAGGTCTGAGTCTTTCATGGGCTCAAAAGGTGCTTTGGTGAGCTCGTTAAGGACAACAGAAAGGTTCCACTTGGGTAAGTTTCTGGAACTTTTAGGACGATCCCTGTGAAAACTGGAGAGTAACCTATGAAGGTCTGCATTGTGTGCAATATGTTGGGCCGTTGGGCCCAAAGTGTCAACAATTGCAGTCCTGTAACCATCAATGGTCGAGGGGCGCCTGTTTAGGTCTTGGTACAGGTACATGAAGAAATCTGAGATTTGTTTCACAGATGGAGTGGAGAAATCCACCGAATTTTCTCTGCACCATTTTTCAAATAGGGCCCACTTTGACTTGTAGATGGTCCTTGTTGATGACCGCTGAGGGGCAGCAATTCTCTCTGCCACCTCCACAGAGAAGCCTTGTTCTTGGAGTTGTCCGCTCCTAGACACCAGGCGTGGAGGTTCAGGTGCTGGGGGTTGTTGTGGAACACCAGCTTGTGGGACTGTTTGAGTAGGGTTGTTGACACTGGGAGTTGCAGTGGGATCTCTGTTGAGAGCTGCACTAGGTCCCAAAACCAGGGCATCCCTGGCCAGCCTGGGGCTATTACGATGATCAGGCACTGGCATTGCCTGATCTTTTGGATCACCTTGTGAAGGAGAGCCGTAGGAGGGTACGCATATGCTGTGAGGTTGGTCCAGTTTATGTTCAGAGCATCTATGTCCCAGGCCCTTGGGTCTGGGATAGGAGACACGTATAGAGGGAGTTTGTGGTTCAGGTGAGTGGCAAATAAGTCTACATGAGGTGTGAACCACTTCTGGCAGATCTGTTTGAAGACCTGTGGGTGCAGAGACCATTCGGTTGACTGCACTTGGTTGGACCTGGATAGCAGGTCGGCCATCACATTCAGGCACCCTGGAATGTGCCTGGCTTTCAATGTTATGTGATAGTGATGGCACCAGGTCATGATCTTCCACAGGAGAGCACACATCTCTGCCGAGTGTGTTCCTCCTTGTTTGTTGATGTAGGCTACCACTGTTGAGTTGTCCGTCGCAACTGACACTGTTTGATTCTGGCACTGGTCCTTGAAGTCTCGAAGGGCCAGGGAGACCGCCTTCAATTCTAGGACATTTATGTGAAGCCTTTTTTCCCGATCTGACCACAGACCTTTGGTAAAATTTTGGTCTAAGTGAGCGCCCCAACCTTCGTTTGAGGCGTCGGTAAAGAGTTGGATACTGTGGTCTTTGGGATGAAGGTCTGCACCTTTCATCACCTTGGAGGGATTTTGCCACCAATCTAGGTGGGCTACAATGGCTTCTGTCCAGGGAAGGAGGTTGTCCAGCGACTGAGGATATCTCCAGTGCTCCTTGAGATGAAACTGAAAGGGCCTCATGTGAAGGCGTCCCTCCGGGACCATTTTCTCCGTTGAGGCTAGCAACCCAATTAGAGACATCAAACATCTTGCAGTCAAAACACGTTTTGACTTGAGTCGTAGGATCAAATCCTGAAGTTTGAGCCATCTCTCTTGAGTGGGTTTTACAAGGGCTGAATCGAGGTGGTATTCGTAGCCCACGAACGAAAACACCTGTGTAGGTTTCAGTTCTGATTTTTCCTGATTTATTATCCATCCCAAGGACTGAGTCAGTTCTACTACTGCCTGAGTGTTCACTTGTGCTTCCTCCTGAGACTGGGACCTGATCAGCCAGTCGTCCAGGTATTGGTGAATTCTGAGTCCTCTTGAGAGGGCCATTAGTTTCACTTCCTTTACGATCATTGTAAAGACCTGGGGGGCTGTGGCTAGTCCGAACGGGAGGGAGGTGAATTGGAACACCTGAGCCTTGTAGCAAAACCTTAGGTATTTCCTTGAGTTTGGGTGGATGGGGATATGCAGGTAGGCGTCCGACAGATCTATCGACGATACCCACTCCCCTGGAATCAGGGAGGTCCTGATGGACTCTGGAGTTTCCATTTTGAACTTTTCTACGTGTAGAAAAGTATTGAGCCTGCTTAAGTCTATGACTGGCCTCCACCTTTGGTGAGGCTTGGGTACTAGGAACAGGCGACTGTAAAACCCGAGAGATTTTACATTGTCTACCCTTTCGATAGCGTTCTTTGACAGGAGAGACTGGATACAAGTAGCCAAGGCTTGGTCTTTTTGTTGGGCCTTGTACTCTGACAGAATCAGAGGAAATCTGATCAAGTTTGGCTTTGAACGGAATGGCAGAACGTAGCCATTGGTGATAATGTTTAACACGTTTTGAGAACATTTGTTTGTGAGCCAGTCTCTCCTGAAAGAACGGAGGCGACCTCCTACTGGTGGACTGAGTGAGGCTTTGGAGGAGTCATTGGGGAGGGGGGTTTCCACGCCCCCTTCCTCTATTGTGGGGTCGAAAACGACCCCTGAAGCCTCTGAAGTTGGATTTTCCTCTTCCCGAAGGAAAGGACTGGTTACTGCTTTGAGAGGTATTGCCCCCATAGGGGCGTTTCCTGTAGGAGCCTCTTTTCTTGTGGGGACCACAAAAGGGCTTATTCTTGTAGGGTGGAAAACCCTGAGAATCTTTTGAGGTGCCTTTTTTGAGAAGGAAGTCCTCACCTTCCTTCACTAATTGAGACTCGAACAAGGAGGCGTCCCAAAAGGACGAGTTCCTGAGTTCTTGACGTCTCGTTTCTCCTAATTGAGGATGTAATAGAGTCATCTCGGCTTCGCGCCTAAGCAAGCCGGTATTAGCCATAGAGTATAATTCCCTCTGCAAAATATGGGCTAGAGATTTGCTGAGACAAGTGAGGGCCCTGTGTTGAACAAGTACCGTCTTGTTCCAAAAATCTAAGTAGTCAGCTACTTCCTCATATCCGCGCTTTGCTGCTCTCTCAGGATCGGCACCTTTTTGAATCTGAGATTTAATCTTCTTGACCGTAGACTTGATGCTATGTTGGCATTTTTCCAATGAAGCATTGCAAGAAGAGGAGGTCTTGGCAAAAGCAGCGGTGAAGTTGAGGGTAGAGATATTTTGTCTAGCCTGAAGTTCTAGCTCCTTGAGGACTGGAAGGGGAACTCTGGCTACTGGGGGCCCAGAAGGTCTAGGAGTAATACAGATCTTAGCAAAGTCTGTATTCAACTCCTGGATTTTGTCTTGAAAAGTTGGTTGTCCCACCTTGTACCACTTTGAAGTTGAGGGAGGAGGCTTGACATATTTTCCCTCAGATAAGTTGGCAGCCTTAAAGTCATGTTGGAATTTATCAAAGGCGTCCTTGATAACTGAGCTAAGTGGAAGAATAGAGGAGGGACCTCTAGGTCTGAGCTCTTGACGGCCTTTTTCATCATCCAGACCCAACACCGAGGTGGAAGACCTGGGCATAGATTCCCTGGGGTCAGGGAGAGACAAAATACGCCTGAAGGTATCAACTTCCTCAGAGTATTGTGAGGGCATGTCAGACAAAGCTACTGCCCTATAATAAGGGGGGTCTGGATCATGTTGTGGGAGGTCTTGATCAGAAGCAACTCCTGAGGGCTGAGCCCTAGAGGGCTTAGAAGACCTGTGTCTGGCTACAGGGGAGTGGTCCTCCTCTGAGGTAAAAGACACGTATCTAGATCTTGATTTATGTTTGCTCTTGTCAGAGTGCTTTTTGGATCTAGAAGAAGGGATCCGAGGTTCATCGGAATCCTCATTTAGTTGGTCCGAGGCAGAGCTCGGGTCAACTGGCTGCCTATGGCTTTGCTTTTTGTGAGAGTACGAAACCTCTTCGGGATGACCTTCAGAGGGGGCAACGTACTGATCCGAGGAAGGTTGAGTAGATACTAAACGGGGAGGAAGAGCTGGACCGTAGTCCACATCCATATCCTCGCTTGGAATGTTAGTACCAGATCTCGGAGGGGGCAAATCCAGAGGGGCAGCAGAAGTACTGGACAAGCCAGGTTTTGAAGCAAGAGTCGAGGGCTGTGCCTCGACTTTCTGTTTTACAGTCAACTCCTCTCGGAGTGACCTAAAAGCTTCCAACATGGATGCCTGAAAGGAACCCATTTGCTGCTGTAAGTGTATATTTAAGGAATCACCGAGTGATTTCTCTAAATTTGACTGGATTTTATTTTGCAAAGCAGTGCCAGGGGTGGGTGGGACGGTTTTTGCTGGCGTTTTCAAAGACAGGGAACTGAAGGCAAGAGGTTGTGGACGGGGGGGGGAGGTAAAAAGGCTATCAGCAGCACACTCGAGGTCTACATTGGACCCAGTGAAAGAGTCCCCGTCGCCTTCACCCAAAAGATCTAGTTCATCTTTGGAACTAGTTGTCGCTTTCTGCTTTTTCAAATACCGTTTCCGGTTTTGGATTTTCTGAAGTTGCTCATCTGTAAAAGACGTGCAAACTTCGCAAGGGGTTTCAAAGGTGACACAGGGGTCATCTCCCTTGCCAGCCTCCCTACAGGTAGGGCAGAAATTATGTGTATCAAAACTAAAGCAGAAATGGCGGCATTTCTGCGCTCTCGGTTTGTCTTTATTTGCTTGATGTGTAGACATTTTGTACGCAATAAAAGACGTAGAAAGAAATAGCCTGAACCGAGGAAAACTCAAAACACGCGACTGCAATAAAAATACTTATCCTGTGGAAATGAAACTTTAACAGAATAATCTATGATATATATTACAAGAAATATGCAAATATTAGCCTCCAACAATAAGTAAAGTCTGAGAAATAAATGAAAATGTCTGTATATTTACAAACTGCTACCAGTCAATCGTGGCCAACGAGAAAGTAGGACGATTGGTCAGAAGGTATCACGTGACGACAACTACCAGTATATCCGGTGGCTAACAAGAACGGTCTTTTTTTCTAAGACGTTGGCCCCGGGTGTGGCAACCCGAGAACAGCATTAAGTCCCACATGGTAAGCTATTGTAGCGTAATAAAATTACCCAGTTAAAAAATGCAATCAACATGTTTGGTGAAATTTGAACAAGTGAGAATATCTTCTGGATGGAATAGAAGCAGTTGTTTGAAATATACACAGTTTGACAGCATGTTGTGACTGCTGATGTGTGTTATCATGAAGCTTCCTGCAAGGAACACGTGATTGTATATACGAGAAAATTCACATGGAAGGGGTCGCTGGCTCGTGTAGTTTCTATAGGCCATAGCTAAGAAACTACTTCAGGATTCTCTTTACATTTTTGTGTATGTAGCAGCCTGGGAATATGTTTTGAATATGGTGTCATCACTGCAGCCATCATGAATTTTTACACAAAAAAAAAACATATTTATATTGGAAAGGATGCAACATAGAGCAATTTTGGCTGATCTTTGGTCCCGGAGGGTTTGTGCTAAGCCATCTGCCCGTTTTTCCCCCCAAAAAATTGTTCTCCGTTATCTGGTAGCCACCTTAAATTCCTGTGAAAAAATCAAAAACACATTTATCTCATGATGCTTTGTTCTTGCTGTGCAAAAAAAATCCTCTTTCTTTCAGACAGCAATACTCCAGTAGTGGTCCTACTTTTCCTTTGGATACATCTTGCATCGGGCCAGAGTGTGTCCTTGGTCTAGTTTCTGTGTTGCAGATTTCTCCTATACCTGGGTATCTGTCATGGAGTGATTAACATATTTGGCATTTGACTATCATCTCTATCATTTTGGTTCAGATGCATTTTGTAGAATATGTGATGATCACAGACAGCCCTCTGAAAACAACTCATCTGTTGAAAGGAATTTAACACCAAAACATTGACCCCTGTATTATTAGTTGGTTAGTTATTAGTAAAGGTTAACAGGTTGAAGAATAATGGTTCTTTGGTATTTCCACAAGAGTGTATGCATGCTAAACTAGCATAGCATGGTACACATGTTTAATGCATCACATTTACTTGCAAAGATCATCATTTCCATCAAAATTCGACATGTCATTGCCAATGTGTAACATCAAAGAAACTGATCAATTTATCATCTCATCAGCAAAAATATCCAGTGCTTGTAAAGAAACACCGAGGAATGCTTGAAGTTTGGTATTTCACTAGACCAATGACCAAAAATATTTTTGTGAAAACAGTCCCATTTTCAGCATCACTGATATGAAGTTTATTTCTCCAGTAACGTGCCAATGCCGATGCTACGAGCCTGCCGCTGGCTGGAAGAGCACCGATTGCCAGATGGAGGCTGGGGAGAAAAGTTTGAATCCTGTGAACAGAAGACCTACATCGCTGCAGAGAAGTCAGACATTGTACAGACTGCATGGGCACTTCTAGGATTGATGTCAGTGAGGTAACCACTGCTACGACTTATATCAGTCAAGTACTACTAGGATTGATCTCAGTCTGGTAAATACTGCTAAGACTGGTGTCAGTCATGTAAGCACTGTAAGGACTTAGGCAACTTGTCAGTTACTGCTACTACTGATGTCAGGTAAGTACTGCAATATTAGGACTCTTCTTATTCAAGTACATGTATTGTAAAGTGTTTAAGTCAGATAAACTACAAAGTGGTAGGACTCCTGTTGGTCAGGTAAGCACTGCCAGACCTGATGTCAGCAATGCAACATGTAGAGTGTATGGGTGGATGTCAGTTAAACAGTGCAGTGTTAGGATTGATGTTTAGAGTTAACAGTACAGTATCTGGAAACCTGCTAAGTCAGGGAAATAATGTTTATGCTAGGTGTTGCATTTTTCAGTTTTAATACTAACATTCTTGATGTTTATGCTTAAATTTCTGTGTTTATGCTAACATTACTCAGTGTTTATACTTATGTTTCTCAGTGTTTATACTTATGTTTCTCAGTGTTTGTTGCAGGATCTAACATTTCTCAGTATTTATGCTCAAATTTCTTTGTTTATGCATTAATGTCCGAGTGTATATGGAAAAATTTCTCAGTGTTAATAATATTAACATTTCTCAGTATTTTTGCTTACATTTCTGAGTCTTTATCAGTAGTTGTGCTATCACATTCTTTACACAGCTGCTGACATATCTCAGGGTTTACCCATTGCTGATATTTCTCAGTATTATTTACCTGATTATTTTTGCTGACAGGTACCCCAAGCTGGACTACTTGGAACCAGGGATTTTGCTGTTGCTGGATAGACAGCTTCCCAATGGAGACTGGTGTCAGGAGAGTGTGACAGGAGTTTTCAACAAGTCATGTGCCATACACTATGACAACTACAGGAACGTTTTCCCTCTATGGGCACTGGGCAGGTTCACTCGCCTCTACCCACACAGCAGGCTGGCTAAAAGAGGCTGACAGAGTCAGTAAGCATCAAATTAGGGAGACAAGTCATGGTCAATATTACAGATAAATGGACAAGAAAAATTCTTACTGGTGCCTTGATGCACATGTGATTGAGACAAGTAATAGTATAATAGTCTTCTTTTTCACTATATTAAAACCTTAAACACCTCACTAACAGTTCAGTGAGAGAGTGGCTAGGTTGTTCAGTCTAGTTCTAGTCATAAACTTGGGTTTCTGCAGAGGACACCATGTTAGTGTATTGGCTTTCTTAAGCAACCACTGTAAGTGTACATGTACTCTTTTGAATACCATGTTATTTAAATAAAGAGTTTAAATATTCTGTTTTATTGATGGGTCTTATTGTTTTATTTCAAGATATCTGTCCTCTGGAGAAATGTAAAGCATGTCAAAATATCACTGCAAGTAGTGGTAACAGATAAGTGTGTCATTGAACTGCCTGATTACAAGCATTTGAACCTCCTCACCTTTTGAAACTCTTATTGGTCCAGTTTTACCACTCTACATTGACAACAATGTATTGGCAAGCTCTTTACCTCATACAAGGTCCTGTACAAAGGCTAATACACTTATCAATGCTGAATCTCCTGTTTAATGATATTACAAGAATACAAGATCGGTTTCAATGCAAGGCAGTTATTGTATTGTGTTCTGCATGAATCACCTTTGAATATACAATTGGAACTTCCAGGGTTTTACACAATGAAACACTTGCATTTAACCTGGGGCAAGTTAAATTTTTTAATACAAGATTATATTTTGTGGAGGGAAATTTTAACTTTAGGATCCGATGAACCCATGCATTTGAGGAGAGTTATATGGAAGGTATTACAATAGAAATATGGCAAATAACCAAGGTCTAACATGCTAAAACAGCATTGTGCCCAGATTTAGATGGGAGTAATACCCAGTCAACATCCAGGCTGGCAGATAAAATAAGTAGAGAATCCTGAATTTATTTACTGAAAATAATCAGTAGCCGCTTGACACAATACACAGGACTGTCACACTTGATACAAGTCACAACCTGATATAATGTACCATTTCAATGCCCTGACTCAACACCTCACATTATTCTGCTCACACATCAACTTAATGTATAGCTTCAGATTTAATACAATATCTTTGTACATGGAGTAAACAATTAGATATAATATCAACTAATATCTGTTAAAATAAATATATATCTGATTAACAAGACACAAGACAATTTATACACCAAGTTGCAAGGCTATTGGTGTGTATTACACTTAATGTTGTCCTTCATCAGTTCATTATTAACTTTCAGTAAATACACAGGCTTGCAAGAGCAACCACATTTCATGAAGTTTTTCCTGTGTAGAATATTAAATAACAGTGGAAGTACATTTCACCCATAGCTTTTTCTAATTAGAACATTTAAAGAAGACACCACTTTACATTTCAAATGCTACACAGTAACAAACCATTATATGAAGATATAGCAGATTGGGCTGTGAGACAAGTAAACTAAATGCATCAAACTGTGTACATCAAGTAATACAGACAGGGGTTAGAGTAAGTTGAATGCATCAAAGTGTGTACATCAAGTAATAAAATGACAATGACCGACCGTCTTTGTACACTATCACCGACGATAAATCGAGCACACGTCTAATCGTCCCAACACTAATGTTAAATAGTGCAACTTGAGGTCTAAATCTACATGAACGAAACTTACTGCAGTTTGAGAACTTGTCTTGTTGAGGGTGAGTGTTTACTGACTGTAGCGTTAAGTACTGCGGCTGCATACTCCTGGAGTATGACTGGTAATTACTCTTCATGATCACAGTCCAGTGCTGCTGGGCTTTCTCTACTGTGTTTTCTTTACAATATCCTAGTTTGCTGGTTGCTTCCGTTTGGTACGGCTGCAGTTTAGAACTGATTCAGCACGACTATTAATTATTCTATTTATTCAAGCTGACAAGCACAGAGTTGTTCTTTTCCACCCTAGTACCCCTACTCATTGAGTATCACTGTACGTGCCATTCTCTCTGCCACGACATAGGGGTCACAATTAGAAGAGGGTCTCCTGTCCTCTAGGTACCCCTGCTTGCTCTGGTACACATGTCTGGGGATCCTCACACTGGCCCCCCTGTGAGCCGTGCCTGAGGAGAACTGGCTGATGTGGCTGGTCTCATGCAGACCTGTCAGCCGGCGTGCATTATCATGACCTTGATTGGGGTCGTATGCACGGATGTGCTCATCATGTCGAGCCTCTAGCTTCTTCACAGCCTCCTCCATTGCTCTGTTAAAAAGAAGAATTAGGTTTTGGAGAACAATTATAAAAATAGCATTGGAGATACCTGTACCCCATAGCCCAGGGAAATAGTTTACAACACCATAATATATAGAAGTGACACATTACAAAGATTAGCATACTTTTAGAGAGCAAAGAGTGTGACATGATCCAGCACACTTCACCCTCTAACCAATGTTCCTACAAAGTATCAACTTTCTTACCTTATGGTTTCTGATATATTGCCTGGATAAGATTTGAAACTCGAGATCACTACGGCAAGGTCATAGGTCAAATCAATGTTATACCATACTGTTACACTTACACCCCTTAATCAATATTCGTACCAAGTATCAACTTCCTACTACTGAGTGGACGATTAGACCAACGTTCGATTAATCGTCGGTGATATGGTACAATTGCGTTCGGTCGTGGACAACTTCTAGAAATCGATTAAATCTCACCCTTCCTTATGTGTCTTCATAACCACGTATTTTTTATATTTTAAACAGTTTCCTTAACTTTCCTTTGATAAATCAAGAGATCTGTCACAAATTTTTGGTTTGTTTATGTCTGCCGCCATATTTACCGGAAGTGAGTGCTTTTGGTAGGTTCTAAATGTCGGAACACCGTTATTCTTAATGGATTGACAAATACTTCATCCCGGAAAGTGTTTCATGATATATTGCCTTACAGTGGAGTAAAAAAGTCGATTATGGGTCGATCATCGGTCGGAAAAATGGACGAATAATCGACCACGAAAATTGAGGCGATTCCACTCACTACTTCCTACACCTTATGGTTTCTGAGATACAGCCTGGACAAGTATAAACTGAAAGTTTATTAGGCCTTGAAACATGGAATAACCTTAATTATATCCCCAGACGAAAGTCGGGGATATATTGGATTCAGGTCCGTCGCGCCGCCGCCGCCGCCGCCGCCGCCGCCGCCGCCGCCGCCGCCGTAGAAATTTCCTTGTGGACGCGATAACTCAAAAACAAATTAATATTTTTTTTTCAAACTTGGTACACATGTTAAGGGTGCCCAAAGGAAGATCCCTATTTTAAGGTGACCTTAAACTCCCAGTAAAAAAGAACTTATGGCCACCTTAAGGTCAGAAATTGGACTTTTGGCCACTTAGAGCCCTGTAGGTCACAAACTATGATGCTCAGCTGGCTGAAATTTTACCTGACAACACATTAATATGTTCTTAGTACATGTGCCGAAAATCACGACTTTAAGTTGAGGAGAAAATTGTGTTTGAGGCCCATAAATACCCCCACTTGGGGATTTTTTGCTATACTTTTCACATATTTTGCCCTATAATTTGGAAGTGGTAATTCTGATGAGTCTCAAACTGCGCTAGGTATAACTTTGATATGTAATCCTTGTCTGTAGAAAATTTTAGGGCTGTAGGTTTACCCAAAGGGGTCGACTTAAGGTCTCAAAAGTGCCCACAGAGACCCAATTATGCACTTTTTGCCACTTTCAAGCACTGTAGCTTTCAAACTATGTCTCTCATCTAAGTTAAATATCATCTGGGAATATATCTATGTGTTTTCTTATATGTGCCCCAACATTTAGGCCTTTAATAGACAGTTAACCTGTGTATCAGGACCATAAACACCCACCCGAGTGACCCTTATAAGACATTTTTCACATCTTTTTCCCTGTAACTTGGAAATGGTAAGTCTGAGAAGTTTCAAACTGTATTAGATATATATTCTGTGTGTAATCTTAGTATGTAACAGATTTTAAGTCTGAAGCTTTAATTTTGAAGGTCAAATTGAGGTCTCTAAAAGGCTCCCAAAGACCCAATATTTGGACTTTTTGCTACTTTTAAGCCCTGTGACTGTCAAACTATGTGACTGATAGAGCTCAAATCCTATCTGGGAAGATATTAGTATGTTATTTATATATGTGCCAAAAATTAAGGCTTTAAGAAGACATTTAACCTGTGTATGAGGACCATAAATCCCCACCCGAGTGACCATTTTTAGACATTTTTCACATATTTTGCCCTGTAACTTGGAAATGGTAAGTCTAAGAAGTTTCAAACTGTATTAGATGCATATTCTATGTGTAATCTTAGTATGTGACAAATTTTAAGTCTGAGGCTTTAATTTGAAGGCCACATTTAGGTCTCTAGAAGGCCCCATAAAGACCCAGTATTTGGACTTTTTGCCAATTTTAAGGCCTGTGACTGTTAAACTATGTGACTGATAGAGCTGAAATCTCATCTGGGAATACATTATTATGTTCTTTTTACATGTGCCAAAAATCAAGGCTTCAAGTAGACATTTAACCTGTGTATGAGGACCTTAAACACCCACCTGAGTGACCCTTTTAAGACATTTTTCACATATTTTGCTCTGTAACTTGGAAATGGTAAGTCTGAGAAGTTTCAAACTTTATTAGATACATATTCTATGTGTAATCTTAGTATGTAACAAATTTTAAGTCTGAAGCTTTAATTTGAAAGCCACATCGAGATCTCTAAAAGGCCCACAGAGACCCAATATTTGGACTTTTTAACCACCTTTAAGCCCTGTGACTGTTAAACTATGTGATTGATGGAGCTGAAATCCCATCTGGGAATGCATTATTATGTCCTTTTTACATATGCCGAAAATCAAGGTTTTTAGTAGACATTTAACCTGTGTATGAGGGCCATAGACACTCGCCCAAGTGCCTTTTTGGACATTTTTTCCGTATTTTGCCCTGTTATTTGGAAATGCTTAGTGTGACAAGTCTTAAACTGTATTATATATAATTTTTGTTTGTTATGTATGTCCCCCAAAAAGTTTCAGATCTGTTGTTTAATTGCTAAGGTCTCTTTAACAATTGTAAAATGCCCACAGAAACCCAATTTATGGACATTATGCCACTTTAAAGCCCAGTAACTGTCAAACTATGTGGGTTATAGAGCTGAAATCTTTGAATTTTTAAAAGGAAATGCCTGTCTATTTAAATTTTGAATATTAATAATGTTATGGCTATCTTAGTCTTTTAAGAACTTATTTTTGTGTGTTATACCTCTGCTTGCTGAGTTTTTAACTTTTTAAAATGAAACTGGTTAAACATATTCAAGTAGACAAAATGGACACTTTAAGTGAGCTTTAAGTCCCAATATTAATGAAATTATATCCTTATGTAGTAAAAGTAGGGGATTTTTAACCCTCAACTAGCCCAGTTTTATTCAACTTGCCTCAGTTAATTTTGACACAGCTCCTACAGTTATGAACTCATTTCAGTTGATAATCACATACTTAAAATTCTCAATTCTTTTTGTATTTGAGTACCCCTTTTATATAGATTGTTTGTTTACCATTTATGCATCCCCCACCCGGATTCCCCCCACCCACCTCTGGGACCTCCAGCTATATTGAGTGACACTAAATAAACAAAGGTATTTAATGATATCAGATGAGAAACAAAGAACTCAATGGGGTTGCAGATCTTGTGTAATAGTGAGAGAGGTGTGGAGAAGGGGAGAGGGGTGGCGGTGGGAGGTGGTGGGCTTCATTACATATAACACAAAGGGGAGTCAGAACTGAGATTGTGTCACATATTTAGGTTGCATATATATGGACCACATATATAGGTATAGAGGAAATGAATAACTGAAAACAATTTGCAAATTCTAAAAATAATATAATAAAATAATAATATAAATAATTTTTTTTTAAATAATATTTTATTTGTGAACAAATATAGAAACAGATATGCGCTTTTGGGATTATGAATTTTAGAATGGACATTGAATCATCAATCATTTAAATACTTTGAAGGAAGATTGAAAAGTATGATGAGTTGAGTTAAAAATAATATTTTATTTGTCAACAAATATAGAAACAGATATGCTCTTTTGGGATTATTATTTTAGAATGGACATTCAATCATCAATCATTTAAATACTTTGAAAATAGGTTTAGAGTTATCATTGCAGGAAGATTGAAAATATAATTTGAGTTATGTATTCGGCGTCTGGGGATACACCATCTTCCTTGGAAGATATAAACAGAGTAGATTGATGTGCTGAAGTTCATATAATAATGGGTAATTATGTTTTAAAAAATTCCCGATCAAAACCTGTGGCGTGAGTGATGACCTGTCTGGGGATATGTTGGCGCCGAGTTGGCCCAATCTAGTTAATTATCCCCTGTTAATTCTGGTACTCACGTGATGCCTGTCGGTGCAGTCCTGAAATCAGTCATGCAGAAGTTGACGTGTGCCCCTGCACCATTCCAGTCACCAGGAAGCGGTTTGGGATCAAAAGAGGCCTCAACTCCGTAATCCTCTGCAATGCGGTGCAGCAAATATCGGGAAATCCACACTTGATCTCCAAAATCTAAACCTCCTACCGGACCAACTTGGTACTCCCACTGTAAAATACAAAATATCAGTTACTTTCTAAATGTACTCCTACTGTGAAATATTACAAGCATTACTTTGGACACAACATCTTTCAATACATTTTCACAAGAACATATAAAGATTTTCAACCATAACTTTGCGTTTTCACTTTTTTATGTCCATGACTTCATTCCTGGATCAGTTTGAATGTGTGTAATTTAGTGGTCAACTGACCAAAGGTCAGGGGTGACCAGTGCTTGTGACCAACTATTCTTTACTGGTGACCTTTATCTGATCCACTCATGGTGAGCACACTTAGGTGAGCACAGTCACATCAAAAGCAAGGCTTATTCAAGATGACATTAACTTACTTTAAACAAAAAAATCAGTTATTAGTGGTTTTGTATATAGTTTTGCATATAGAATGTTAACTCTATGAATCAAGCGAAGAGTAACTGTTGTCAAATAACTGATAGTATGTCGTCAATGGAGTATAAAATTGAATGCAGTGTGCTAGATGAAGAGGCTCCTCACTGCTTTACGCACCTGGGAAGGCATGACTTCTGCATTGGTCCCTCCTACATCAATGCCTGTGAACAGACACGCTCTGAGGTGGGCCTCCACAATGTCCCTCCCAAACATCTTACTGCCCCCAACTGCACAGTAGTAAGGCCCTAATTAACAGAAAACGGGTGTGAACCAGTGTGCATGAATAAGTAATGCCCCTCCCATATTTCTAACAGCCCTCACCGCTTCATGCCTTTTCGCATTGGTTGGGTCGAAAATTTTGACGAAATCACTCTATCTTGCACGGTTAAGAAGATAGAAGCAAATTTCTGTTTTTGTATTTTTGGCAAAAATTTGAAAATTCAAAATGGCCGCCATTTTTGGGAAAAGGAAAATTTTTTTTAAATTGCCAAGAGTACATTTCTTAGATACCCTATGGGTCGAAAATTTCAACGAAATAACTCTATTTTGCACGGTTAAGGCCAATTTGTGTTTTTCCATTTTGGGCCAAAATTCGAAAATTCAAAATGGCCGCCATATGTGGGGAGGGGAAAATTTTTTGAAAATTGCAAAGAGTACATTTTTTAGATACCCTGTGGGTCGAAAATTTCGACGAAATCGTTCTATCTCGCACGGTTAAGGAGATAAAAGCAATTTTGTGTTTTGCCATTTTGGGGAAAAATTGGAAAAATCAAAATGGCTGCCATATGTGGGAAGAGCAAAATTTTTGAAAATTTCCAAGAGTACAATTGCTCAGATACCCTGTGGGTCGAAAATTTCGACGAAATCGCTCTATCTCGCACGGTTAAGGAGATAGAAGCAAATTTGTGTTTTGCCATTTTTGGCAAAAATTCGAAAATTCAAAATGGCCGCCATTTTTGAGGAGGGGAAATTTTTTTTGAAAATTGCAAAGAGTATTATGCTTAGATACCCTGTGGGTAGAAAATTTTGACGAAATCGCTCTATCTCGCACGCTTAAGGAGATAGAAGCAAATTTGTGTTTTGCCATTTTTGGCAAAAATTCGAAAATTCAAAATGGCCGCCATTTTTGGGGAGGGGAAAATTTTTTGAAAATTGCAAAGATTACATTCCTTAGATACCCTGTGGGTCGAAAATTTCGACGAAATCGCTCTATCTCACACGGTTTAGGAGATATGAGCACATTTGCCATTTTCAGTATTCAAAATAGCCAATTACTCATTTATTTAATTAATTACTCACTCATCTATGAAGCAATTTCCACCAAAAGCAATCCCATACAAGCTATTAACTCAATGAGCCTCCATACCAAATTTCAGAAAGCTAGGCTTAATAGCATTCCTTAAAATGTCTGGAAACCAAAGAGATACTCAAAAGTAGCAATTACTCAGTTCGCTATAGAGCTATCATCACCAAAAGCAATCCCATACAAGCTATTAACCCAATAAACCTGCATGCCAAATTTGGTAAAGATAGGATAAGAACTGTTGCCTAAAATGTCTGGAAACCAAGTGGGACGGCGGACGCCGGAAAAAGCAAAAATAATATGTCCACCCCACTGGGGGGTGGACATAATAAATAGCACAGTAGTAAGACTATGTGTGAAAAAATAGCACAGTGGTAAGACTATGTGTGAATAAATAGCACAGTGATAAGACTCTGTGTGAAAAAATAGTACAGTGGTAAGACTGTAAATAAATAGCATGGTAGTAAGAATATGTGTGAATAAATAGCACATCAGTAAGACTATGTGTGGAAAAAATAGCACAGTAGTAAGACTATGTCTGAATAAATAGCACAGTAGTAAGACTGTGTGAATAAATAGAGCACTATATTAAGACTGTCAATAAATAGTACACCAGTAAGCTGTTCTAAGCAATAATTAACTTATCCTTGAGACTTTACAATTACCATAAAGTGGATGTCCACCTGGAGCCTAGTTACAACTTCACACAGTAGAACCTCCATTATCAGGCCCTCCAAATTCCAAGTCTTCGAATTAATCTGAAACCTTGTCTCCCTAATGTCTTAAATGTACAATGCACAGTCTACTATGAGCGATATTTACACATTCTCGAAAACCATTAATTCCAGTACTTTATAAAACTTACGGTCCACAATAAAGCCTAATTTTTTTATCTCTAACACCATTGTTCCAAATTCCAATGGGGCATAGATTAATTCATTTACATGACCCCACTACACAACCAAATATACCCAATCAATGAATGCCTGTTTGATTGGGGTTGTGCAATTAATAATCTCCAGGAGTTCTTCAATAAATTATTGACAAAATGCATGACGACGATTATCAAACGTCAATAATGTGTGCACCAACCGAACACACCCAGGACAAGTCCGCATAAAATTTTTAAATAAGAATGATAATATCCATAGAAATAAAGCAAATAGGTCACATTTAGAGGGTCAGTTTATATTACACAAATATATTAAACTGCTTCATCAATGACCACCCCACACAAATATTTAGTGCCTAAAAGCGATCTTTCTTCAATTAACACCTACTTGGTAACCCCCATAGATATTGGATTTCGGGTATCCTAACCCCTTGATTATCCAACCTGATTTTATGTCCCCCCAATGAGTTTGGATAATTGAGGTTCTACTGTACTAAATATATAAATTACATCATGTACTCGGAAATATTAGCCATTCGTGTTGTAAATTGAAATTGTTATCATAAATTTAGACTTTAAAGTTTAGCACTCTGTGACCTGATCTGTACCTGCCCTAGAACCTGTGGTACAAATTACAAGAAATCAAGGATATATTTCTGTACACTCACCCTGTGGTCCCATGTAGGCACCTTTTGGCCATCCAAATGGCCAGCCATCTGCAGCCAGTATTGTGTACTCCTGCTCAATGCCGAACCACGGGTCCTTGTGCTTGACCTTCTCCATAACCTCTTTACAGCTCACACGGTGATTTGACTCTGCAACACAAAACGGGCAGTAGACTGTGGTCACATGGAAGCAGCCCGCATACCTTTACTTTTGTTGGTCGCTGGATCATAGGACTTAGATGTAAAAGCACATATGACCTACCTTAAATAATCCTACATAAATATCACGGCTCTATTCATAGACTATGTTCACCCACTCACAGAACTTTCACTCCCCGACATTTTATTGACATTTCATTAGTAGTACAGTGAATTTGGTGTAAGTAGAACTGCCATAAGTAGAATATTGCCATAAATAGAAGTAGTTTCTAAGTCCCAACAATTATTAGTGCAAAATATAAGGATAGGTAGAAATTTGACTTATAGAAAGTGGCCATAACTAGAACCTAATTTGATGCATAAAGTGCTACTTTTCAATGGGAATAACAAGGTATAAGGAGAACCTATAAACCTTGTCTGTACAGAAGTGTAAATATCCAAGACAAAATAGCACTCTTATGACACTCTCTCCTTGATTCCTCACTTTTGTGTTATTAAGTCTGAACATCAAACAAATAAATTTCACAGTAGAGTGATCACACAAGTGTTAATTATTGCAAGAGAGTTCCATTACATTGTATCTTCAGAACTTCATATATTTCTCAAAGTGGGTATCACTAGAACTTGCCATAAGTAGAAGTAAATGGCTGACATTTTGCAACTTCGAATTACACCAAATTCACTGTAATATAATTTTACATAAATATCGACAATCAAATAGAGATGATTAATAAATTAATGTATTACTGTTGTAAAACCTCTTTAAATGCAGTAACAACTTTCAAATACCAAGCTCTCAAGTTAGGTGTAATACAATATTCATAATTATAGGCAGTAACACAGTGATAGTAACTATATTATCAATGTTAGAAAAGCATCTAAATAGTATTAAATGTGTATAAAGATATTTAAAGGATATTCATTTCTTCATGAAAAATCTCTTTTATGAAACTTTATGCCAGAAAGCATAATTTCTTTGCAGGACTTCTTTATATGTTCTTATTGAACACACATTTGTCAATATCATTCTGGGGACTTTTTACATTAAGTCTATGTGGCACGTAATGGACATATCAGCATCTCAATATATCACTGAACTTTGAACAGATTTTAATGGCACTGCAGTTTGCACACTGTACACACTCCACTATGAAAATGGGTGAGGTCATAACATGTATGCATTAACCACAATGAAGCTGTGCAGTAAGTTACACTGGACAGATCTGTGTGAATTCGTCTGATTTATAAACACTTTGTACACAAAGTGTTCACTTTTTCACGCTAGAGCAGCTAAATCTGGGGTCCTAAGCCTGTGTTTTACAGCTGTACTTTTTTGAAAATGTATTCCTTATGCTGAAGCCTTTACCCATGATAAAACTCTCCATAATGGCTGATTCATACTGCAACGAATCCGTATATACGGATTCGTTGAGTGGTATAAAACAACAGGAGGGTTCATATTGCACCGAATCAGGATCTGTATCCAGAAATTCGGTCGGGATCTAAATCTGCACGAATCTTTTTTCTAATTTTCACCCGGATTTTACACCGAATCAATAAACCAAGCAGACAATTGAACAGAAAAGTTAACAGCCGTGAAAGTTTCCCCTGTAAACAAACAATAAAGCATGTACAGGAAATATATATACACATGTACTGGTATATTATAAAATTTGTGGCTTTGTAGCCTCACAGTAAAATGTGTCAAAGCCAAATGGAGTTTAAATACTTGCCAGACTAACTGCTGTGAAAAATGTGAGTTTTATAGCTTATTTACTGCTTTCTCCACTACAAAGTTGTTTCTCTGATATTTTTTATGTCAAAACAAGTGGAAAACTGTACCAAAATGTGCAGCTTTTGGACGAATTATTCACTGCAATATGAATGGAAAATAAGTCTACATTGGTTCTGCAGGTTATTGCATCAAAATGATACTCTCATGGAAAACAAACTGCTTCAAAAGAGAGTGCCTAGATTTACATTGGTGAACAATGATTTTTACTGAAGAAATGAAAGCAACAGACAAGGAACTAAATTGTCCCACTACACATCAGGTCTATTAGTGTTTTACTATACCCAAATGCTATGAATAAAGTTTCCATGAAGCTAAAATTTAAAATATCATATTTTTTATAAAAGAAACCTACATGAACTGCACCCACAAGCCCTTTTCTCTGTTCAAAAAATAAATCAAGGACATCCACTTCACTTATCAGAACATACAAAGTACACAAAAAACAACCAACTTGTTTACAAACCAATGATCTCTGTACACACAATCTACCTGCCTCTGTACACATTATCCACCCACCTACGTAAACTCAAACCTCCCACCTGTGTAAACATTAACCACCCACCTACGTAAACTCAAACCTCCCACCTGTGTAAACATTAACCACCCACCTACGTAAACTCAAACCTCCCACCTGTGTAAACATTAACCACCCACCTATGTAAACTCAAACCTCCCACCTGTGTAAACATTAACCACCCACCTATGTAAACTCAATTCACCGACCTGTGTAAACATTAACCACCCACCTTTGTAAACATTAACCACCCACCCACCAATTAAACTCAAACCACTGACCTTGCGTATTTGATAAATAATAACCAGAGTGTAAAATTTGGTGTTGATAGTTAAAACTTAAAACGCAATTATGAACTGAAATGATTTTGGTATTGTTCTTACATTATTAATCATTCCTAATTTGTTACTATTTAAACAATCAAATGCAAGTAAAGCAAAAAGCATGCTTTTTAAACTTTTAAAAAACTGTCCTTGCACACAAGCAATAGTCTGAGAAAAAGTACTTGTACCAGAATGTACTCATGAGTACGGTCTATTTTTGAATGTACTTCAGTACAAGTACATTTTTTCATGAGTACAAGTACATCATGAGTACAAGAACAAATTTGCTTGAGTAAGTACAATGTACTATGGCCCCAACCCTGCTAATGTACCTGTGTACACCCATGTTACCAACCTGTGGGTTCATTCTTTGCATTGTATGTGTCACAGAGCAACAGCTTATGTCTGCCAGGATTGAATGGATCCGGGAACAATCTAAAACAGGAAGACAGTTCCATCATCTACACCATGAGAGGGACAAAGTGTATGCCTCCTGCAAGCTCAGCATGACCAAGCATGAATTAACATAGAGCTAGTTTTATAATGAATTTCAGCTATCATTACTTCTTACTGTAGTCAGAAAGATGTGGGCTGCTTTTAAAAATAAGAAATATATTTTATTGTTCTTGAAATCATTCACATACAGTGAATTTCAAATATATATGCATATGCCAATTCATACATTTCCACTGCATTTGCTTGCACTTTATGTGACATTTCATGAGCTTTTCTGACAAACAAGAATTGTGTTACAGTTTATATTTAAATTTTAGATGCATACATTTGACTTCTCTGTGTCTTGGAAGTAGCATGTTTAAGCAGTCTATCTGAGTCTATTTTGGGGACAATTCTGTATTCTATGCAAAGTTTATCTGTGTCTCTGAACTGAACAAAAAAGGCTCTCAAATCTCAAGTGCACTCTAAAGCACATACATGACAGGAACATGCTGATACATGATACCATCAAGTGTTATACACAGTCTGCTGTCACATAACACAATCTCAGATCATATAGAGTGTGCAGTAATGTGCTGTACAAACTCTTGTTTTTATTGCTTATCCTCTGTAGTCATTTAAAACTTCTGTGAAAAAGGGCACACTTGTTTTGTCCTGATCTCTCATGAGTCAAGTCAATGCACTGTAACATGTTATAGCAGCACACTATGTATGTGATACCCAGTGGTTAATTACAGACCTTATCACTATATACACATTCAGGCTTAAAAAACAATTATTATCTGAAACCTGACTTTACTGAAGCAGTCCTTTACATTAAGGAGTTTCAAAGTTTACTCGTCACTTGGAGATATTAAATGTTACATTGCACAGATAATGAAAGTTACATGATAAGATGGTTAAAACAACCCACTTACTTCACACAAGTTCGCAGGGGTTAGTTTCTGTAGGTCTGCACTGTAAACTGAATACTTTTAACTTCAGTGGGAGTCCAAACATAATTTATCTCATTGTTTTCCATTTCAGAATAAAACTAAATTGTTCAAACCAATTTTTCAAGAACAAAATCCTGTCAGTTTTGTTTTAGCATACAATTAGATGTACATGGTTTCATGTTTAATTTGAACTAGTTACTAGACTGATAAGATGGACTCAAATTTACTGGCATTCTTCTGTTCTGATAAGTTTCTCAGAAAATATGCATTTGTTAAACCTGTCACTCTCACCTGGCTGGCTTGAGCATAATGTCTGAGTCATGACCTTGAGCTTGGTAACACGAGGAGCCATCATAACTCCACTCAGAGCAGTCTGAAACAAAAGTCAGTATGTGTCACCTTGCCTACTGATACTGTATAACTTCATTCAACACATAGTATAGGATGTGTAGTACAGGGTACAGTCACTGTCACTCTACCCACTGATACTGTACAGCTTTACCTGACAACATATAGGATGTGTAGTTAGGGAAGTCTCACTGTGTCACCTACAATATGATACAGGTTGTGTAGTTTTGGGAGGGGAGGACATCAGTGTGTACTGTTCAACATTCTGCACTTGAAGCTATCAGAGGTCCTCTGTGGCCTACTGGTTAGCATTTACTCACAGGCAATCACCCTGTGTTGGTTCGACTGACACAAGTAGAAATGCTAAGGACCTGTCCCAATATGACCCTGGCTGTTGTAGAAAAGGGCATAAACTTTACTTAATAAAAGATCAGACACAAAGCAACTACCGACTTTCCTACTTAAGATCAGACCTAAGTTTGAAACTCAAAATCTGAGCATTCTGAGGTGTGAGGTAAGTTTGTTACTGCTATGTCACCATATCACACATAGATGTAGAAAGCTAAAAACGTATTTAAACTGTTGTGAATACAAGCAGGTACATAAAGCTGTGAGGTTTAGATTGTAGCAGTGTAAATAAAATATTGCAAAAACAATGAACCAATATATATTGCTATGTAATTATACAGTATTGTAAATATCTAAGTATCAAAGTATCTCTACAAGCTTGTTTACCTTCTGGCCGCTCAGGCTCCTTGCTGCTGACTTTGGTCTTGGCTCTAACATGTTCTCCAGTGCCATCAATCCAAACATAAGTTACCATTGTCTGTCAACACACAACGCCCCTCAATCAGGTGGTAACACAGAGGTCACAGATCACACATTAAGTGACTGAATGTACCAGTGAACCAGGTGGAGGCATACAGATCACTAATACATGAGTGAATCTGATGAAAATGCAGTGTACTGTACAATTCAGTGAATCGGGTGAAAATGCAGAGGTCACAGATCACACATTAAGTGACTGAATGAACCAGGTGGAGGCATACAGATCACTAATACATCAGTAAATCTGATGAAAACACACAGGGTACTGTACAATTCAGTGAATCGGATGGAAATGCAGAGGTCACTAAACATATCAGAGAATCAAGTGACAAGATACAAGTCACCAGATTTACCAAAGAATCAGGTGGAAATATACACACAGTGAACATTTCAGTGAATCAGGTGAAAACACAGATGACTAAACAAAGTGAAAATATTCGGTGAAAGCAAACATATTAATGTACTGGCTGCAAATGTACATGTACCTAAACATGTCAAAGAATCAGATGAAACCACAAATTTTTATGGATGATATGAAGTCACAAGGAATTGTGTTTCAACACTTTGTTTTCAGAATGCAGTATTTTGGTAAATCAGAATTGTTTGTAAGATAATTTCATGAAAAACAGCATCAGAGATGCCCATACCCACATCCTGGGGCTGTGTAATGCAAGTTATGCAAGGATACAGGACCAATAATGCTTCAGAGAGATTAAATGTATGTGGAGATGAAGTATCAAACCAAGACAATTCAATTGCAAATTTGAAAGCATTAATAAGGAAACTAAACATGAAGCTAAAAAATTTACAAATTGATGTATAACTGCCAATGTAGATAGCACAATAAGGTAAAAGTATATACGATAATTAGTTGCAGCAATCCATATACCTTTGTAATAGGATATACATCATAAACATGGCAGTAGAAACAATTTTGAAAAGCCTAGGTCAACAGTTACACCAAGGTTACATCATAATGTAGCACACATACAACTCCCAACCAATAACCCTACCAAGTTAAAACTTCATACACCTTATGGCTGACAAGATATAGCCTAGACAGGATTTTAAAGGCCAAGTTCACTACAGCAAGGTTATAAAGGTAAAGGTAAAATCAAGGTCAAACCATAACATTTCAACACCTACACCTCTAACCAATGTCCCTACCAAGTATCAACATCCTACACCTTATTATCTCCTGCCTGCGGCCGAAGGCCATGGTTGGGAGATTATAAAACACCTTCCATCCGTCCAACTGTTTGTCCGTCCGTCTGTCCGTCCGTTTGTCACATTTTTACATAAACATTAATATTTCATTCATTTATAGATATCTTTACCAAATTTGCAGGGAATGTTTATGGCTATAAAAACCTGTCTCTGCAAAATTTTAGCCTCATTTTGAAAAACAAAATGGCCGCCATAGCCAATTGTTTGAAAATTGAAAGTTGCTCTAAATCTCGTAATACTCCGGCTAGCTTCATCCAATTTGCACAAAAGATATATGGCTATAAAAGCTAGCCTGATAGTAATTTTGACCTAGTTCTAAATACAAAATGGCCGCCATATCACATGTTTAATGTCAAATGGGGTTATCCTATTAAAAAGGCCTTGTATCTCCCATAATATTGCTCCTAGAGGTTCGGCATGTGAAAATATCTTGTAGGAAGTCATGGCCCGAGAATATTTTCCAGGTGTTAAATTTGACCTTTGACCCTGCTTCAAGGTTAAATGGGGTAATCACACTAAAATGTCCTTATTTCTCCCTTATTATTGGTGCTATGGCTTCAGAATGTAAAGACAGACCATGAAAAGTCCTGGCCTGCAAATGTTTTGCTCAAGAAAAATTTTGGCCTTATTTTGAAAAACAAAATGGCCGCCATAGCCAATTATTTTAAAATCATTAAGATGCTCTAAAACTTGAAATATTGCAGCTAGGTTCATCAAATTTGCGCAAAAGATATATGGCTAGGAAAGTTAGCCTGACAGTAATTTGGCCTATTTTCGAAAACTAAATGGCCGTCATACATGTTAAATGGGATTATCCTATTAAAAAAGCCTTATATCTCCCTTATCATTGCCACTAGGGGTTCCAAATGGGAAAACAACTTAAAGGAAGTCAAGGCCTGAGACTTTCCTGAGACTTTCCAATTGCTGACTTTTACCTTTGACCCCTTCTTCAATGTCAAGTGAGGTTATCTTACTACAATTGCTTTATATCTCCTTTAGTTCTCCATTATTACTGATTCGACGGTGGGAGATAACTGCTGCGGCAGTGGCCTTGTTTCTGAGATACAGCTGGACACCATGGATAAAATCAATATTCGCACAGCATTTAGAAAGCCTTCAAAGGCTGTGGGCTATAAATGCTTTCTAGAGATTAATTTCAGAAAATAATATTCACCTGTTGTAGCCATTGGTGTGGCAACAGTTTTAAATGTAACATGCTGATGAACATCTACTTGTAACTCTGACAAAGAAAATTTCAGAACCTTCAAATTGAAGAATGATACACTATGTGAATTTGTAAACTGACCTTGTTCCCAGGTACGGGAAGACTCTGGAAGTGTGACTGCACATCCTTGCTCACACTGGAGCTACTTTGGGACCTGTATAAACATCAAACAATTGCGCACATAGCTACATTTCTGTAAATGTTACCATCTCTACTGCATTTCAAGGTAGATGAAGACTCCCTCATGCATTTGACACTGAGCTTGAATGAGATTTTATATCACATTGTATGGGTTATGACAGATGAGAGACAACAGAAAGTTGTATATATCTTACACCAAATCCATAAAATATTGTGGAATAGGCAAAACTTTTGCCCATTTTAACATTTTCATGAAATGGGCAATTTCACACCTTTGCAGCCAATAACGCCAGCCCACAGGTACAACTAAAAGAAGGACAAGATTGAGATTTTTGAAAATCTAAGGAACCACTTCAGTTGTAAGAAGTATACAGAATCCACAACATGTTGTCAGATGGAAGATTCACAGGCCATGATTTCTTAAAAGTTGTTTTCATATTTTGAAGCCCTAGAAGGGAGATATAAGGCCCCTTTAGCATGATGACCCTACATGACCTTGAAGCAGGGGTCAAACGTCAAATTTGAAACTTGCAAAAGATTTGCAGACCATGATTTCCAAGAAGCTGTTTTGTCATTCCAAACCCCTAGGACAAATGATAAAGGAAATGTTAGCTCTTTTGGATATGCCTCCCCCCATTTGACATAAAAAATATGATATGGCAGCCATTTTGTTTTCAAAACAAGGCCAAAATTACTCTCAGGTAGGGATGTCATCATGTACCGTGATTAGGGGTGGGACGAGTACAAATAATTCGGGTCGATTACTCGCAGATGAAAACTCGACTCGACATCGAGCCCTCGCGACATTTAGTATCCACCATAACAGGAAACGACATCCAATATGGCGGCTCCCGTAAACGAAAAAAATATAAAGATAAAAGCTTTGAAACGCTTGAATTAGCTATTGTCAGCACATAATATCATTAATTTTATGTTACAAATGGTGGATTATGCGATTTAATGAAAGTAAGGTATGCTATTTATGTTTAATTAACTAAAAAACGTAACTGGTTCTATAGGTTGTTATATATACACGAGTAATCGACCCTAAGAATTGGGGTCGAATTTTCGTGAAATTCGCCTCGCTCGGCGAGTGTCGACTGCTCGGTCGCACCCCTAACCGTGATATCATCATATCGCCGATGGTTCAAGTCCACACACGATATCGAGCATTGTCTTCATAACCCGATTTCCGGGGTTTAGTTACCATGTTAATGAAAATGAAATACGCAGGTGTACATGAGCCTGAACTCGTAACTGGAAATGGCTCTCAAGTTTATTCTGAAGTGGAGATTCTTGAATTTTACCCTTAATAAAGTAAAAATCTATGTTATTTCGGAAAATTTACATGGTATATAATGTTTTGAATTAAAAATATGAAGTTGAAATGTAGATATTAACTTAGTAATCAATACCGTGATATCGCCCACTGTTTTGCTCACGGTATCGAGACAGCAAACTTCTACACGATGACGTCCCTACTCTCAGGCAAGCTTTCCTAGCCATTTACGTTTTGTGAGAATCTGACACAGCTAGATGGAATATTTTTACAACATATCAATGATTTTCAATCAATCGGCTATGGCGGCCATGTTGTTTTTTAAAATGAGTACCATATTTTTTTTACAGACATGTTTTCACAGCCAGTAACATTCTCTGCAAATTTGGTGAAGATATCTTCATAACTGAATGAGGTGTAAAGCTTGACTTTAAAAATGTGACAAAGGCACACATCCATGCACACACGCACGCATGCACGGAAGGTGTTTCCGAGTCTCCTATCTTGGGCCTTGGCCGGCGAGAGATTTAAATTCAACTGTGGTTAATAGCACCCATTTTTCAAGTAAGAAGGTTAAGACCAAAAAGTATTTAAAACATTGCCATGGCAACAAGTGTTGTCAGATACCATCCCAAACCTACTCAGCAGAGTGTAGATCTTGTTTTGGTTATCCTTAAATTTTGGTGAAAATCCATGCATTGGTGTAGGCTGTGGAACACCCACAAACGTTAAAACATAAAAATATACAGTGTTGCTATGGCAACAGTTGTTACCAGATCCCCCCCCCCTCCCCCCCAAAGCTTAAACAGCTCTAGCTCCCCTTGGGGTAAACATATCATGAAAATTTGGTGAGAACCCATGCACGGGTCTAGACTATGGACCACCCACAAGCCTTATGCAGGCCGCTGCCCACCACCCAGTCGGCACAGAGAATGACTATAACATAGGCCTTTATGGGCTGGGGTTAAACATTACTATTGTAGATAATGTTACAGAAGGTCTACAAATATGTTAGACATATAGAAACTGTGTTATTTTGAAAGATAAGGAAAGGAAAAAGTTACAACAAATGGTGTTTACTGTCTCAATTGTTTGAAATGTTATTTTTTGTTGATAGTTACATGTAATTAAACATATGACAATTAATGGTATTAAAATATCTATATTTCACAGTAAAATATTTTCGAGGAACAACTTAAAAATATTTACATCATAAAATGTATGAACTATCTCATTATCAAATGTACATTATTTATCTAAATTCAGGGTTTATCTGTGACTTGGTTGGTCCTAATTATTGAAAGGAAGAAATATAAACTGAACTAGTCTGTTGTTGCTATGTTACCATTCATTTTATGTGGGGTCAAGATAAAGTGTGTAGTGTATTTCAATTAACCATTATACTGTCTGCAAATAGGGTTCTGTGGCTCCAATGACTAGCTGGTTCTTTAACTGTACTTGTTATATATTAAAATAGTTTTATAAAGCAGTCACTTTAATCAGCTTTGGTAGATAAGTCACCAGTCATGAGTAGTCACGGTGGGTTAAGGTACTTGTCATAGACATAAATTCTGTGACAGTGTGGATATATAAAAAATGTACAATAACATCATTGACTTGTAAACCATAAACACTAAAGTTACTATTTCAAAAATAAGAAAATAGGTATTTTAATCTCCATTTCATATTTGAGTTAAATAAAGGGGATGTTTCACTTGAATTACTTAATAACTAATTTTTTTAAATATGAACTGTGTTATGCAATCCTGGTACTATAATTAACATTTTTCAACAGTAACATGTTGTTTTTTTTTGTTTCTTTTTTAAATAAAAATATGAAAATAAAGTGTGAATTAATGTTTACAGTGGCATTAAAGCAATAAGATATTTTTATGCATGAAAATTTGGTGTACACAGATTGGGCAGGTGAATACTGGAGGAATTGCCCATTTCATGAATGGGCAAAATTTTTGCCTAATTCATGAAAGGGTAATTTCATGGATTGTTTGTAACATATATGTATAATTCTGCAGTGTAAGTTACAATATCTGCAACTTACAAAGTTACAGGCTGGAAAGTCATGGTTGTAATGCAAACCCTGGTTTATCCACACCCGAGAGGTAGGAGGCAAGTACAAAATTCAATGTGACCCATCTATAATGATGGCTGCAGGTTTAAAGTAAATCAACCATGACCTTTCATCCTGGGAAAACATTTTATTTCTAAAACATGCATTAAACTAAACAGCTAACAGAGACTGGGTGCTTTTGACACCTTGAGCATATTTAAATGTGTGATCAGTTTCATCACAATGTGCAAAAGAAATGACCTAATAACAACTACAATAGAAACTTCAGCACTCAGAAAACACATCTCCACCAAGGCTTGACACCTATATTGCTTATCAGCCCAATTGTACAAAAAAAAATCATTTAGAAAATTCCTGGATCCAGATCACCATAAAAACTAGATTAATGCTTTTCAAGGAAAACATTTTTTTTGCAGAGCAAAAACAAAGCGTCCCAATGAGCAATAGCAATTTGGCCATTCTTGCTCTGTTTATGATGCATTTTTGCTTTGCAGATGTCTCATCAGGTACCCTCTGGATAAAAACTTCAGCAAAAATCACTGTATGTCACACCATTTCTGAGATAAATAAATGTTTCACATTTTCTGCAGAAATTCAAGATGGCTACCAAAATTGTGTTACAATGATTTTTTGAAAAAGGTGCAGATGGCTCTGCATATACCCTCTAAAAATTCGGCCGAAATCACTAAGTCTCACACCGTTTCTGAGATAAATGCATTGTTGGGTTTCATGCAGAAATTCAAGATGGCCACCAGAAATGGGCAGGAAAACAACTTTTTGAACAAAAATGTCGATAACTCTGCATATACCCTCCAGGCCAAAAATTATACAGAAATCACTCTATTTCACATTGTTTCCAAGATAGATGCATTTTTTTCATTTATGCACCATTTCTGAGATACTAAGGATTTTTCATTTTCATCATTAAGAAAAATCTTAACGTTTAATTAGCCATTAATAAGTTGGCCATTTTGTATCAGATAACTTCTAAAAGGTAATGATTTCTAGACGTCTAAGAAACTTAAGAAACCTACTTGCCAAATTTTATGAGAACAGGTACAGCATTTTTTAAGTTATCAACCGGACAAGCCCACCCTTGTAAAAAACATGTTGTTGGTCGTGTGACTTCTCTCATTGGTTGAAATGTTATGACATCATTTTCAGAAAATTTTCCCACATGTGCTAAATTTGAAGAGAATCTGCCCAGTAGTCGCCGAGCTTTAGCTAGTAGAAAATGCAGGATCCAGTAGAACCAGCACCCCCTTCTGCATGTATTTTCTTCTGTATACAAAGTGAGACGCTCAATTACATCATCTGTTACTTGTCCTATTGTTAACATTTCCCTGGAAATTTCATTGTAATCTGTCCACAACTTTTCAAGTTGAGACAAATGCACTCCACCAAAAACATAACCTCACAAACGCATCTTCCTTAAGTATCTTTCCCTTCCAATATGCGTTCGGAGACATACTGCATGTTTTCATGCCTCGTAACATTTATTTTTTTCCCATTTACGTACCTATTAAATAAACAAGGGATTTATACAGATGTTGTATTGAATGTAGATAACCATTGGATATATAGATTCAATGGGTAAGTTATTGAATGTGTACATTCAATGGCAAGCAAAATTCAACTAGAAATAGGACGCCCTGTTGATAGTAGCTGCGCCATATGAATAGAAAGAGGATAGCATAGAAGAACACACATTATCATGTGTAATGTCCACCCCATGAACCTTTTGCCCAAACTGTACAGTAGTCTTACAAGACCCTGTTTCATTTGTGAAATATATCAATGATGGTTAAATATTTAGTAGTGTACATGTAAATTATTTCAGCTTCATGCCTTTTTGCATTGGTTGGGTCGAAAATTTTGACGAAATCACTCTATCTTGCACGGTTAAGAAGATAGAAGCAAATTTCTGTTTTTCTATTTTTGGCAAAAATTTGAAAATTCAAAATGGCCGCCATTTTTGGGAAGAGGAAAATTTTTTGAAATTGCAAAGAGTTTTCACCGAAATAACTCTATTTTGCACGGTTAAGGCAAATTTGTGTTTTTCCATTTTGGGCCAAAATTCGAAAATTCATCGCTCTATCTCGCACGGTTAAGGAGATAGAAGCAAATTCCATTGGCATTTTGGGCAAAAATTCGAAAATTCAAAATGGCCGCCATTTTTGGGGAGGGGAAATTTTTTTGAACATTGCAAAGAGTACATTCCTTAGATACCCTGTGGGTCGAAAATTTCGACGAAATCGCTCTATCTCGCATGTTTAGGAGATATGAGCACATTTGCCTTTTTCAGTATTCAAAATAGCCAATTACTCATTTATTTAATTAATTACTCACTCATCCATGAAGCAATTTCATCTATGAAGCAATTACCCCCAAAAGCAATCCCACACAAGCTATTAACCCAATGAACCTCCATACCAAATTTCAGAAAGCTAGGCTTAATAGCATTCCTTAAAATGTCTGGAAACCAAAGAGATACTCAAAAGTAGCAAAGTAGTTATTATTCAGTTAGCTATAGAGCTATCATCACCAAAAGCAATCCCATACAAGCTATTAAACCCAATAAACCTGCATGCCAAATTTGGTAAAGATAGGATAAGAACTGTTGCCTAAAATGTCTGGAAACCAAGTGGGACGCCGGACGGCGGAAAAAGCAAAAATAATATGTCCACCCCCCCAGTGGGTGGACATAATAATTTTACTGTGGAATGTGTACATTCCACAACCGTAGTCATTGAATGTGTAAATAAACTTAACAAATGCAAATAAGTAACTGATATTGTGTAAAAGGGAGCCTCTATGAGGCTAATCACAATTAAATACCCAAATTTATCTGTTAATTAGATGAATTAAATGCTATCAATTGCTATCACATTTTAGAATCATACCCTGAGAGACCATAAAATAACTACTCAGGCTTTAACTTTTTCCCTTTCATTGTTTCATTGGGAGGCCAACTATTTTCACATTTGTACATTCCACAACCATAGTCATTGTGTATAGGAACTTAACAAATGGAAATAAGAAATTGATAATGTGTGAAATGTAACTCATTACTGTCATTTTCTTAATAAATCACATATGTTGATCTACTTAAATATAAACTTTTGCAAGAAGTTGATTATCTGTATTCAGTTAATTATGTATTACAACATGAACTGTTTTCTTTTCTAAATACGTTTATTTTAATCTGTTTTCTAATTATATTGTCCCAACAAACATCTCTAACAATATAGGTGCGCCCCAATGTGGCTAATTACAATTAAATACCCAAATTTCACACTGAAATATATGAATTAATTGCCAGCACATTTTAGTACCATTCCCTTAAAGACCACAATACAACTGCCCAGGCTTGAACTTTTTCTCTTTCATTGAGTGGCCTAATATTTTAATATTTGTGGATTAAAATGGAGATTACAATGCAGCTTTTGTAATATGGCTTTGCTCATAAAAGGCATCATTTAAGAATTTCTCAGGAAATCATAAATAATGCAATGAAATATATGACATTTATGTCATTACATTTATGTTTATTATTTTAAAGTTAAACTTATAGACTGGGCCTTCTTTATGTCAATTCTTTTATTCTAGTTAATTTAGTTATTTATTATCCTAGAAAATATCAGCATTTTTATATTTAATTATATATATACATGTCTTGGGTCATTGAATGTGTAGACATTCAACAATCTTAGCCATGATGGTGCAGTGATAACACACTACCCTCCCGCCTGAGATTGAAGTTCAAATCCTGTCAGACTTCAAGTGAAAAGCTGGTAGTTGCTCGCCATATTCATTATTTTAATGGACATTAAAATACCTATTGTTATTGTTTCTTAATAATATTGAAATAGTAACTACTAGTTTCCCAGTGATTCTAACTACCCATCACAAAATACACTAATTAATACTACAAAGTTACTAAGCGTTACAGTAAATAAAAATGTACAAATACTACATCAAAACAAAGCATCTCACATCAATACACAACACTGCTGCAAAGCATGCCAAATGATTTAAGAACGACATGTAGTGACGTCATTACCTCGACACAGACTTGGCACAGTTAGATACTGTCTTGCTGGCAGTACTAACCAGACGTTTCAGTAATCCACTCATTGTTCACACAGATTCAATGTCTCCACAATACACTGAGTTACTGTACCACTGTCAACCACTGCACTCAATTTTATTTAAAAGGTCATGGTCGTTATTTTCACCGTGCTGACAGATAAGCATATTTTTGGTAGATGTCATCTAAGTACACCTACACCACTTAAAAAGTCATGTTCTCGTGCAATTCGTGTTCAGGGTGATAAATATACATGAATGTAAACCCCACTTGCAGGTTTTCACAATTGACTGATATGTCCAATACAAATCAGTACTGGACACTTTCTCTCAGTGACCATTTTTGGGATTAATTTATTCCTGTAAAAAGAGAAATTACAGAATTTGGGGACAGAGTATCATGTATCTTGAAAATCAACAATCTTAGCCCTATCGGGCCTCGGTCTCCAATATTTTCTGGTATTGGCCACTTTTTTGGAGTTTAACTGTATTAATAATGAATACTCTAAGTGCTGGTACAGGGCTTATGCCACATGGTGGCGTAGTGGTGACACACTTGCCTCCTACCTCTGAGATCTGGGGTTCAAACCGCAGACCTTATGTGGGAAAGTTGGTAGTTGCTTAGCGATGGTCAGCAGTATACAGTACAGAATTTTGACAAACTGTAATACCCAATCTGCAGAAATTGCCAATAATCCACGCATTAGCGTCTTATTTTTATAATTATTTCACAATGGAAAGTTGGATAATTACAACAATTATTATTGCAATTCTGACATGTTTGCATGTATCACACACTATCATACATTATTTGTCACAGCACTGAAGTGATGATCATTCAAAGTATTTGGAAACTTTTAATTAGTGAACCCTTACATGATTAAAATCAACCACATTGTATATTCACGGTAGTTCTCTACTATTTAAAACGTTTGGTACAGCTTTTCTTAGGGATCTTAGGGACAATCAGGTTAACCACTAAGAAAATGTTTTGACTGATTTCAGATTTAGAAGATATGTTTTCAATTAGGAAATAAAATTTTGAATGGGATAAGGTAATTAAAGAAACGCATGAGCAAATAAAAAAGGACATTTCCTAACTTTATGTTACATACAATGATGCATCATGAATCAAACTATACATGTTTGACCAGCAAATTGCCTTGGGTTGTATCCAGAAAAGGCAATGGAAAGAGGGGCCACAGTCAATGAGGGGACCTACCGTTAGTTTGTTTTCCTATTACCTATATTCTCAGAACTTTCTAGACGAGTATGGTCTACCTATTTGATACTTATGCCTTCCTTAGTTAAAAGTTGAGAAACTGTCATTTACTGTTTTTCTAGTCTAACTTTTACTAGAACAAACATACAGATTTCTTATATTTAAAGTGGCAATTCATAAATTAACAAACAGTTGGGCTTAATCACGTTTAGGGTGCACCAACTGTTAATTTAACTCTCATATCATCTCTCAGTATATAGTGTAAAGGAAAACAGTCATTTATAGTGTTTCAAACTTTAATGTAGAACAAGTGAATCTTACTATAATTTTTGTGTTTTCAAAATAATAAATAATTCTTAAAAAGCTTGATAGGATCAAATCATAATTGGTATAGGTACATATCTAAAGCCCTGAAGAGAAAATAATTTGTTTTATGATGACCTTAAACTACGAACAAAAATTATTTATACTAAAGTTAAGGTTACGTCTTAAAGGCCAGTAAGAAAAAGTACTTTATGAAGTTCAGTTACAACTGGAAAATGGTATTACTTGGCCTTCGAAAGCTATATGCTGTAAGGTGGCCTTAAACACTAATAATGCCATAATGACTTTAAGGTTATCCAAACTTATGTGAGGATCAGCCATAAACAAGTGACTTGACAGAATCATACCTCAAACCTTCAACCAATGTACTTACCAAGTGATAATTTCTTATGATTTCATCTGATAATCTGGACTAGATTTTAACAGGTTAAAGTTACTACAAACAGGTCAAATTATTACACCTACACACCACATTCAATGGCCACACTAAGTATGAAATTCCTTTACTTTTAAGTTATTAATTGGGGTGTTCCACTGGAGACGACCCTAAAAAAAATTTGTGTCATGGGGGTTTAACCAACTCTTCATTTTCTCACCCAAAAATGGCCCGATTCCTGACTTAACTAACTGATCCTAGAGTCGTAGGGTCAGCTCCAGTGGAACTCCCTCCATTAAGTGACAAAGACATTCATGTTTCATGATAGGTCAAGAGTGGAAGTGATAAGGACAAATCTGGACAAGCCGGTTTCCAGGTCGGCTGAGCCACGGTTGGGATCAAGTGTCGTGGAGGGTCAGCAAAATATCAAACATGTTAGATATTTTGACAACCCACCACAACAAACCAGGACACTACGACCAACCCTAACCAACTCTGTTAATGTTGCTCCCACCCCTTAAAAAATCCTTATTTACAGACAAGATGGCTCCAGTGGAACACCCTGTACAGTCTAGACAACATTTCTCCTGCTGACCAACCACCAAACTGCCTACCCATCTGCAAAACATTGGTAAAAATGATACTGCACAGCCTTTAAAGGTCTGTTTTGTAGCTAATTCATGCATTTTCAAAATGGACACAAGGCATCCTATCAGATCACCAAAGAGGAAAAGTCACCTTATACATTAAATAAAATGATACGCTGTGTGCTCCCACCAAAAGTCCAAATTATATGAAGTACTATTGCAATTTTCAACTTAAGTTTTCCTCACAAAGAAATATTTGATGGGAGAACTCGAATTAAAACTCTGGCAGCTTTCATTTTCAGACGCCTAGTGACCTTTAAGTCCAATTAAAGTACAACCTAGTACAGAAACAAAATGACACAGAACCACATGGAAGTATAAGAAATCTAAAGTTTGCATGCTGTACACATGTGGTAATACCTCAAGCCAGTGAAATCAAGGTCAAAAGAGTTCAACTGTTAATTATATTATCAGCTACTGTTTATCTGTTTTTCTATGCATGGCATTAAAATAGGTAATAAGTACATTACATATTTTTGGAAAAGAAAGTCGGAAGTTTATCTACTTTTCTAAAAGTAAGGCAATGCTGTTAGCTAGGTAGAAAGTACTTTTCCAGACAGAAAATATAATATAGGTAATAAGAAAGTAAATTAACCGTAGGTCCCCTGATTACAGTCAGGCAAGCTTTAGGTGATCCCTTTATTGATTAGAGACCTACCCCAAAGACTGTTAACTAAGTGGATATTTTGTGTCAAAATCAGGCGAAGACATGGTTAATCCTCTATTTTTGAAGTAGTGTATCCACGAACTACCTTCACATTAGTTACACGTGATACAAGAGTGGTGAAAAATATTCAGCTGAAGTTCGTCTCACATTTACCACCAGGAAGCAAGAAGTGTGATATGTGATTTCCCAGGCTTGCTCACAATGCGTTCACTTGATGGGGGGTTTTATGAGACACTGAATGAGTACATTTTAAGTCCGTATGTTATTCTAGCGAGAAATTTTCTCAATTTTATCATAACGCGCCATAAGAACCTTGCATTGGGTAATCTAAGTGTTTTTCCTGGTGACAAGCGACAACATAACTATTAATTCGATAGTGCACGCATTCCAGGCACTTCACCTAGAACTTGTGCATCAGAACAACTTATATTGTGGCTGTTTAGGCAACTGAAACAATGGACACCACAAAGTTGAAAAGTGAGTGTGTCAGGCTGTAAAACTGGCGTTTCTAGTAGTAAATTGTAAAGTATTTTCTCGGGGAAGATTGGCCTTGCTTAAGGCTCAAATTTGCATGACATCTTTTCCAAACATGCACACAGATATTTGGTATTCATAAAGCACTCATACATGTTATGAGATAGAGGTTATCTTTCTCTTAGCAGTATGCTGCTCCAAAAGTCAGAACATGTATGAGTGCATTATATTAACTGAAACTCCATTATCTGAACTAAACATTTTCCCCATCTGCAAAGGAACTTGAGCCTTCAGCAAGGCTAGGGAAAGATGTACATTGTCATGTACAGCCATTAACAGATGGGTGGAAAATATTATCATTGTGTTATATAATTGGTGACCTCAACAAGTTGTTCAGGATGCTCATTTCTTTTATTTAACATCTGGTTGCCATTATTGAAGTCACATCTTCAGCAAATCATGAACACCAGTTTGTTGGAAGGTTTTCTCGGCCAGTGTACAGGTGCCATAAAAGTCAAAAGTAGGCCTATTATTCAAACGAATGTCCAGACCACATACGACAGTCTACAATCTAAAGCGATTTTTTGTAAGTAAGAAATTGGTTGGACATTTTTGTCGTTGTTTCAATGTGATTTATTACAATGGAAATGGTTATTTATCCAGTTCACCAGATGGTGAAACAGTTCCATCTTAAATGGATTTGTCAAGCCTTTAGTACCCAATATTAGTATCAGCTTCTACAATTTTTAATTGCCATATAAACGGTGACAATAAGGTATTGTGGATGTCATTTGAATCCTACATTTGCAGGGCTGGTATTCACGAAGGATCTCAGACTTAGCCAGGTCTTAGGCTTAAATCTAGTCTTAAAGTTAAGACTTTTGTCTCAGCCAAGTTTTGTGTTAAAATTGTATTCACAAAGGGTGACTTAGCTAAGTCCAATATTATCAAATAACCACAGTGGTTTTCTGTGTCATGTGACCTTTCTTTTCTATTCAAACTATACTATTGGTGACATATATCCTTCATTTAATGCATTTTATCTAAGGAAAAGTGCTGTTTTGAAATGGAAAACCTTGTAACCACATATAAACTTCCCAAAGACTGCTTTAGTGAGGTGTTCTGTCTAATTACACTTTATTTACAGCCATTTCAAATTTTGCAGTGGAGAAAAGTTTATGCCGGCCATATTTAAGTCCTCTTTACAAAATTTAAGCCTACTACTAATCAGTCTTAAAGTTGAGCCCTTGGCTAAGCCTAAGACCGGTCTTAAATTCTTTGTGAATACCACTAAGCCTAAGACAAAAGTCTTAGCAGTTTTTGGGTAGAGGGGGCCACGGTGCTGGATTGGTAACACTCTCGCCTCCCACCTCTGAGGCCGGGGTTCTGGTTCACAGCTCTACCTCAAGTGGGAAAGCTGGTAGTTGCTTGCCGTTGGTCGGCAGTTTACAGTACAGAACCTTGACCAACTGTATGTCCTGGGCCTGTATTCACAAAAGGTCTTAGCCAGGGCTTAGGATTAAAAGTTGAGACTTTTGTCTGATGAGCATAACATCTTCTAGTGATCACTACTTAGTAAGTGGTGATCACCAGATGATGTGGTGCTCACAACTTATTTTCTGTTGATCAGCAGATGATGTGGTGATCGTCATCACTGCATTCATTGCTCACCACATCATCTAGTGAACACTAGATCATCTAGTGACAGAAACATAATAAGTGGTGATCACCAGATGATCATGTGCTCAAAGGATGATGTGAGCACCAGATGATGTGGTGGTAACGAGATAATCTTTTTTCATAAACTTTTATTTCTGTATTAAATTTACAATCATACATCAATTGTACGTGATATTACAAATTGTGATCTCATCTTTAACTGTACAATTATTGAACAATATGGTCTTTTTACACTATATTAAAATATATCAAAAGAAAAATAACAAAAGAACTCATACTGGTCCTTTATGAGGAAGGTTTGATCACACTTACTTTGCCCAAAAGCGTAAGCTTTCTTCCAGTTGTTTATCCTTAATCTGTAGAAGTTTAACAGCGAAGTTGATTTCTGGTATTTTTGTAAATCAACTCAAATTTTGAAGACAAAGTGAAATTTTTAATATATTATTTGATTTATTATTTGAATATTTTTTCTTACCCTCAAAACTTTCTAATATATTGAGAGCACTTTCTAATGATTAACAAGAACCATCTAATATTAAGGCAGTGTCATTGGCAAACTGAGGCAGTTTAAATTCAATCTCATTCACTGTTATACCTGTTACTTTATCATTAGAAGTACCCGTAATTAGAGTGTCAAGTACTTCTGCAGCCAGAATGAATAAATATGATGACATTGGATTGCCCTGTCTGCAGCCACGACCTATTTTGATAAATTCTGACATGATTCCACTTTGCATAATTATAGTTTGTATGGCCATGTTAATTAACTTTATCAATGCTATAAACACATCTGTAAAGCCAAAATGTGATAACTCTCTATATAGATTTCCATGATGAATTGTGGGTGTAGCACCCTAAGTGCTACCCTAATCAGTGCTACTGTCGAAATCCCTTCTTGTTTCCAATGACCCAGTAATTTCATTGGTTGTTAGTGACCCCTTAACCCTTAAATTCCCGCCAAGTGCAGCCATTTTCATTTAAAATTTAAAAGTTAAAGAGGCAACACACCATTTTACATAAAAATATTTTATGTCTAATTGTATTAGAAGCTTTTAAGTTTCAAAGCACTGAAACTTGAAAGTTTCAGTGTTTTTCAGTGTCAAAGCCATTGATATCTTGGTGATTTCTGTTGGAGCCCAGGCTGTTTGGCTTGTATTTCTCTTTTGAGACTGCGCGCATAGCTCTTTGGAGCACAAACTGAGGGACATTTTTACTTTTATTTTTATTTTACTTTATTTAATTTTATCAAATTTTACTGGCGCTATCCCTATACACGCACTATCAAACGAGTGGTATATACCATATTCTCAGGATTCCAAAGAAGTTCTTTGACTGTGTAAAGTGTGGAGGCATACATGAACGCCTTATAAACTATAAATGCAAGAAACTGGATACTGATATTGCAAAATCTAATGTGACAGATGCCTGTGAATCACAGGACACTAATTCATTGATTTGACAACAGTTACAGACTCTTAGTGATCGAAAGACTGTAATGGAGGAAAAAGTTGCTAAAACTTGGGTCACTTCCCCATCTGCAAGTCATGGAATGCCTACCTAGTCGATCTCTTCAGACGAAGATGCATGTGGTGACCTGATACTGCCCTCTATAACATCACTCAAGTGATCAAGGAGGATCCAGCACCAGGTTGATGACATGATCCGCCAGCTGCAACACATAAATGAACAAGACAAGTTCAAATCCCAAGGGGGGGGAGGGGGGGGGGCTGAAAATGGGGGTCCAAAAGTCAAGGGTATCGAATGACTCATTATCTTAGTGGGTTTCTGGCTTTGCCCAAATCATAAGAGGAACCAGGCCAGTCATAACAGTATGGTTGAGTATTTAACCGACCTCATGGAGGACAGCCATGACTTTGGCTTGCAGGCAGCCAAAGTATGCCATGCTGTCCTCTGTAAAATGGAGGATAACAAAATTAATTGGCAAGACACCCACCTATATTGATAGACTCAGGTGTATACATGCCCAACATTTTTCCAAGCGTACAAATTCCAAAAACCCAACACTGTAGATATTGTCAGAAAGGATCTTGCAATCAGAAGTCTGATCACGAAAATCAGGGCCAAACATATCTACACATTTGTCTGTATTGTCATGCCCAGGACAAATCCTTTAATCACCCATCAAAAGATTGTAAGCAAAAGTCAATAAACGAATGAGGCACTGCAATTTTACAGTGTCATTCTACTGTCAAAAAATTCAACAGCAGAACTGTCATGAATTCGAAGGTTGCAAATTGTATTAGTCTTGACTGGAAAAAAGACTACCACAATGCCTCTTTTTGTACATATGCCGATATTGTCAAGGGCACTAACACATTTTGACAATTCTAAATGTGCAGAACATGAAATCAATCGTACAATTTGGGGTAATATAAATCCAAAATCAAATGGTCATATTCATTTAAAAAGCCATCAATCCTTTGGTCGATACACATGTATCAAATATCGATATTGGCAGCAAACATGGTTTAAACCATTTCTCGTAAACAAAGTGTCAAAAATGTTTCAAAACATGGCATGGTTAATCACAACTGTCAGTTGAAAAGATATGAAAACAGTGTCAGAGTCACATACAGTCAGTGCTGGCATTTCTTGTTATAGGTATCATAATTATTACAATCGTTTTTGGCCATTGTCAAATGTAGTGGATTCTGGTCAAGATTCGTCTGCAAAAATTGATTCTGTTGGTGACTGTGTTAAAAGTGATGACAGCACTGACGAAAATTTAATTGAAAAGGGCAAAAATACGGTCAGGGGAAAGCAGTTAAGTGTCCACAGGTAGGTGTGTTACAGCATCACAGTCATATCACAAAAGCACATACTGACAGCGGCGTCTCTCACACTGACACTGATAAATATGAACTTGATCTGCGTTTTCTTCCACGTCACAGATTAGCAGTTGCTAGGGGTAAAGATTCAAAGATTTTTCAGCAACGGGGTGTTCAGGTTAAAAAATATGGATTTATTCCCCTGTCCGACATGTTGCTTCCTGCAAAAAGTTCTCCCATTACCAACTTTAGTACCATATTTGATGCACACAGATCGCAGTGGTCGAATCCAAGCCATTTAATTTCATGGCTACTCAGATACAGCTTACATCACAGCTTAATCCAGATATTTGGGACCACTATCTTCAAGGATACTGGGATCAACAATTAAAATTCTTGATTCGTTATAGATTCCCTCTGGATTTTGATTATCCAAAGCCGCTAAGACATGAAAATAAAAATCACCAGTCAGCTATTGCATTTAAGGAAGATGTTAGTCATTACTTAGCAGAAGAATGCCAATTTGGTGCAATTTTAGGCCCTTTCAGTTCAGCACTGTTCACCCTTTATGACTTGACCCAAGCCTGCTTCTGAACATAGGCGAGTCATCATAGACCTTAGTTACCACCAAGGTGAATCTGTAAATTGCTGGCATAAGCTCAGATATGTATTTGACCTTTAATTTCATACTTAGGTTACCCACTATTGACAATATTACTAACAAAATCAAAGAATTAGGTAAAAGATCCCTTATTTGGAAAATTAACATCAAGAGCTTTTCGACATATCAAAATAGATCCTTTGGATTACTCTCTCTCTCTTTTAGGTCTTAAGCTTGATAAGTGCTTCATTGATACTTGCCTCCCATTTGGGTACAAACATGGGTCAGCTATCTTCCACAGGGTCACAAACGCCATTAGATACATTATGTCAAAATCTGGCATTAGCATAACGAATTATATTGATAAAATAGGGAATGCCACTGTAAGTAAGGCTGATGAAGCTTTTTATCAACTTAAGAATCTAATTTCTCAACTAGGCCTCGCAATCGGTGAGAAAAGGTGTGTCCCATCCTCTATTTAATGTACATGCCTTGGTATTGAAATTGATACTGTCCACCCTATCTATACCTGATGCTAAATTACATATTGCAAATCTGTGAAGCTTGGGAAAATAAGACCCATTGTACCAGACGATATCTGCAATCATTGCTAGTGTACAATCTTCTAGGAAATTCCTAAATAGAATGCTAGATCTTCTTAGATCATCTGATAAGCAAGCAAAAATACCAATTACTCAACAATCTGCAAAAGATTTGGCTTGGTTTCGCAATTTACTCCCACCTTTAATGGCACCACATTCTTTTGTTATTCCTCTGTTCAAGGCAAAATAGAATTAGATGCTTCTCTCCAGGGTTCGGTTGCTTATTTTAGCAATGAAGTTTATGCCCTCCCCTTCTCTCTTAGAGTCTTTAATGATGCTAAATATCCTACTTGCAGTAAGGGTGTGGAGTCATTCTTTGCCAGGAAAGTCCATTATTATCTATTGCGATAATCAAGCTGTAGTTTCTGGTCTTAATTCAGGAAAAAGACATGACATGATTCTGGCAGCCTTGGCCAATAATATATGCATGGAAACTGCCATGGCAGATATTAAAATTAAATTAACTCATATAATGGGCAGCAAAAGGTGTTAGCAGACAGTTTTGTCTAGATATTGCTAAGCTCCTCATTAATAAGATAAGGTACTTCAAATATTACCCAATGCCATTTGGTTGCACCCAACAAATTCAATGCTTGACCTTAATTGGGAAATATAATTCCAGGTTCTCAAGAAAAAGTTGCTCCACTGATTTTCAAGGCTCATCAGAGGCTTCACCAGGCGTTCAGAAGCTCAACATCAAGGGCTTATAATACCATGTTCAGAATCTTCATTGTCTTCACCGTCTTTGCTAACATTCAGCTGAATCACCTCTCCTGTGACCACATCCTTGCCTTTCTAGAGTTTTTAGTCTTCAATACCGTATCTGACATGACCTTAAGAAACTACATATCAGCAATTAAGACCAAGTTTTCCATCTTCCACTTAGATACCCCACCTTTCTTGGATCCCAGGACCAAGTAGTTTACCAAATCCCTCTCACTCACTGCACCCCTCAAAGTTTCACTTAAAGCCATTATTGATATCCAAACCCTAAAGAAAGTAACCATACAATGTGACTATATATACATGGGTCAGATATTCAAAGCTGCCTTCTTGTTATCTTTCTTCTTTCTTCGCATTTCCAATTTAGTGCCACATTCTATATCCTCTTTTAACCCTTTACAACAGTTAGCAAGAGCAAAACACTCCAGTCTAAAAATGCAGTAAAAATTCTCCAAACTCCCTCCTTAAGTGAGTCCATCTTATGTCCAGTTAAGGCGTTGAAAAACCTGCTTGATATCACTCCTCCTGGTGACAATAACCCCCTTTTCCAAGTAAAGTATAAAAGACCCTGGGTCCCCCTCACTGACACCAGGCTCAGAAGGGCCCTTTCCTCTGTTCTCCATTCCATTGGTCTACAGAAGTCCAAATTAACTTTTCATTCCTTCCGGCGATCAGATGCCACCCTGGCTTTTAATTCATCTGTACCTCAAGATATTCAGAGCCATGGCACCTACATTACTCAAAATCATGAAGCCTCATCAGCAGTAGCCACTACATTTGAATCCCTACTCTCTAACTGACTACCTACTCCTGGGCTTTGGGGTGCTCTTATATATTTATCCTAATTCATAAATGCTGGAAATAACATCAAAATCATGTAGTTATCACTTCCAGTAGTAATTCATCTAATATTTTAAATTCACTTTGCAATTACTTCAAATATCCTCTCTGTAACTCATTAACAGTAAATTCTTATAGTCAGGTCATCCTGGCCTCTTTCATTTTTAACTACTTTAATTCACTGTAATTCACCATTTATTACTCATCTTTCCCTTATGTTAAGACCACCTTGTTTGGCAAACTCTTTGTCATAAATTTAAGCATAACTTTAGGGGGCATCTTCTTTGTTGAATATTATCTATAGTATTAAATGTGTTATAAGTCAGTACTTAGTACTTGCTATGCTTAACTTAAGGCCTTAACATTAAGCAACTTTATGGCGGCCCTAGTGCTAGTAAATCACAATGTGTAACTTGTAAAGTATGTAAATAGTGAATAGCTTAAGCTAGTAATGTGTATGTAAATAAATTTAATAATCCCAGCATAGTTTATTATTCTAACTTCGACACATTGGGCACTGCATAAGCCTTTTCAAAATCAATTAACAAAAGTAGGTCTGGTATTTTATTATATTCGGAAAAATGTATGAAGTCATATATCTATTTTGTTGACTCGCCAATTATATCGACAATGGCAGCCAAGGCAAGCTTGTAGCTACCACTTAACATTGACAATGGGCATAAAATCTTTATTTTTGATGGCTGAAATTGAAGGCTCAAAGGAGCCATTTACCTAGAGATTTCCAAAGACTTTAAAAACTCAACAAGAAATCTATGAGTTTCATTTTTCAGTTTTCATTGTTCCAGGCTGTATCTCAGAAACTGTAAGGTGTAGGAAGTAGATACTTGGGGGGTATTGGATGGGGGTGTAGGTGTGCAACGTCATGGTGTGACCTTGATTTGACCTTTGACCTTGCCGTAGTGACCTTGACCTATAAAATCTTGTCCGGGCTATATCTCTAAAACCCTAAGGTGTAGGAAGTTGATACTTGGTAGGGACATTGATTAGGCAGTATAATTTTGCAACATCATGACATGACCTTGATTTGACCTTGCCGTAGTGACCTTGACCTATAAAACTTGTCCAGGCTATATCTCGGAAACCGTAAAGTGTAGGAAGCTGGTGTGCAATGTCATGGTGTGACCTTAATTTGACCTTTGACCTTGCCATAGTGACCTTGACCTATAAAATCTTGTCTGGGCTATATCTCTAAAACCCTAAGGTGTAGGAAGTTGATACTTGGTAGGGACATTGGTTGGGAGTTGTAGGTGTGCAACATCATGGTGCGACCTTGATTTGACCTTTGACCTTGCTGTAGTGACCTTGACCTTTAAAATTTTGTCCAGTCAGTATCTCTGAAACCCTAAGTTGTAGGAAGTTGATAAGTTGTAGGAAGTTGATACTTGGTAGGGACATTGGTCGGGGGTTGTAGGTGTGTAAACGTCATGGTGTGACCTGGATTTTACCTTTGATCTTTCATATCTGATGCAATTTTATCTCTCTACGGGGATATCTGATATTCTTTTATCTCTCTTATATCTTTTTACTTGAATCTTGGTTGTTGCACCTTTGGGTGTCTTTTGATGTAGATTAAACACTGTTAAAGTCATATTAGAATTCATTAAGCATTTTACTTTTGCAACTTCCCATTGTAACAGATGGTATTGCATCAAGTGAGCCACAGGTTTGCCCCAACTCCACATAAAAGCATGTATTGCCACATCTGTATATATGGATAATATTCAGAACATTCAAACCGTAATTCGACCATACAAATGGATATCAAAATGGGAGAAGTCTTACATGTTTACACAAATGTATGAGGTCACTTTGGTATGGTTGAGCAATATCGAAAACATGCAAATCATAATTAAACTGTAATTCATCTTACAGCTTCTAGGACAAACAGACTGGCAGGGTCTTAATCTTTTCAACCTGAAAGCATTTCTGTCGGCTGTGGGCTGGCAGATCAGCACTAATTAGGAACCCTGCCTTGATTTGACCTTAACCTATAATTTATTTTCCGGGCATATCTCGGCAACTGTAAGGATATGGATTGCTGCAACTGATTATTATATGTACTTTTACACAATTGTGATATTTGACAGCTATTCTCCAGTTAATAAATTTTACAGCTTAATAATTTTTAGTTTACTGAATTGTCTTGTTTTAATCTTCACATGCAGTTTCTGTCTGTTAGATGTTCTTTTCTCTACTTAAACATTATTTGGACACTGACACTGCTCTGAAAGTATCCCAATCTGTGTACTGTTTCACTACTTCTATATCTCATGGTGTTGAAAACTATTTCCCCAGGCTGTGGGGTACGGGCATCTCTGAAGCTATTTTTATATCTGTAGTACTAGAAGATATGATAAAGTAATCTGAGGTCATCTGGTGATCACCTTTTAGTAGTGATCACCAGATATTTTCATTATTACTGTATCATCTCATGCTCACCACATCATCGCATACTTTCTAGATGATGTGGTGAGCATGAGATGATGAAGTAATAATGAGATTATCTGGTGATCACTACTTAATAAGTCCTGAGCACCACATTATCTAGTGATCAGAAGAAAAGAAGTGGTGATCACCGCATCATCTGGTTATCACTACTTAATAATTATGTCTCCTACTCGCTAGATCTTCTTGTGATCACAACTTAGTAAGTGGTGATAATGAGATCTTCCAGTGATCACTGCATAGTAAGTAGTGCTTACAAGACGTTCTCTTGATCATGACTTAGTACACATAAAATCCCAATGTCCTAATAGAGTCTCCATAGATTTGGGGTAAATTTTGTAACACAGAGTTGTTTTCATTTGTTTGTCATGGCAACAGATGGCTTAAACATAGTTTTGAAAATGTCTTCATGCAGTTATGTCATACCAGTTCATAAACTTACCATAAATTAATATTTATGACATTACATAAAATGTTGCTAGTTTTCTTATCTGTTCCAGTGGACCGGATAAGAATCAAGCATATATCCTATACATATGGCATATTATATTCATGTGATTGGATCTTTTTCACAATGTACTGAAGCTTGAGTTATATGTCCTTAACATTCTCCATTTTTCTTACAATAGCTTAAAAAGATATGTATTTGTTCCATAGGTCACACAACACATTGTTTAGTGAAGCTGTATGCAGATTTAATGCACTTCTCATAGACCTCCTCCTTACACTGCATAATGTTAACAGTTTTAATGAAACATCATTCGCCAGTTTTTCATTTTATAAGCTGTAATAAATAAGGCTAAATACTATTATTCACCATATACAGAAATATAAAAATATCCTTGTTATTAGAGTAAATACCAAGTACAAGTGAATTGTCACAAACTGTTCCTCTGTTTTATTACAAAACATACTCAAATGGTAATAGTGTACATAAATATTCTCATAAGATTCTTCCAGTTGCCCATGTTACATGAAGCTTAAAAGTGTCAGAATGAGGTTAAATGTTTATGTCATGAAAACACGTGTTCATGTTATAAATGTGGGTTGAGATACATTTAAACAGCTCAAAAACACCAGAGCTAACACAATCAAGACTGAAGTAACCAGTTTCTCAGTAAAAAAGCAAAACCTTGTGATATTTGGCTGTTTTCTCATTTCTTATAGTACCCGGTAGAACTCAGTTTCATCTAGTTCACTAGTACATTCTTTCATTTGAGTATTAAACCTGTTTTCCTTGAGTTTCAATATTGCATAATATAACTAATAACTGTGTATGTGAACTCTTAATTACAGTGATTACTATTTGCTTGCACATATAAACAAGTGGCCATAATTTCTTGGGAATCTTGAATATAATGACCAATATTCTGCAAAATACTGGAAAATATCCTTGGGTAGTGGACATAGGAACGCTTTCAATGAATAAACATAATGACTAGCTTTCAACAGCAAGTGTCAAACACTTGTAGGCATCAGGAGGATCTTGTTTCACTGGAGCAGCTTCTCTCCTGTATGGTGGGCAGGTTAGCAGGTAGACTGAGTTTGGGTGAGGAGGTGTGGCAGTGGTGATTCAGTAAGACTTCTGTCTCCTCTGTGGGGTGGGAGGTGAGGCTCTTACTGTAACTCATTTCAGCCTCATCTGCCACGTACTGAGCAGGGGTCTGCACACAGTAACCAGAGGGCAGCCCATTCCAGGAGGAATGTTTGATTTTGAACACAGCATTTGGATGAATGTCATTGTTGAGGAAGCCATTTAGTACAGGTTTGGTGTTTTCTTTGCACTGCTGATCAGGCAATGCTTGTGTTTTGGTCTTTATCTCCGGGGCACTCTGCCTACGCTTGTAACTAGCCTGTCGCCGAGGTAGCTTGGTGTAGATAGCTTCCAGACTGGACCGGTACCTAGAAGACACATTGGAGGACTTAGTGGACACAACACTCCGTTGAGATCTAGATCCATCTGGACTTAGCCGACACTTCTGACACAGGAAATGCAACTCATGCTTGATGTCTTTGGAGTTGAAGAAATACAGCACTGCTATGATGATACCCTGAAAGTGAAATTAGTTATGTTCAAAACATCCGCTACTCCTACAGAATCAGTTTACAGAATATCATGTAAGTTAAAAAGCAGTGAATGTTTTGCTTGTATGCTTGTGCAAAAGTAAGAGAACAAGAAAGATTCTTATAATTTTTTTTTGGAAAGCCATGCATTATTTTCATAATACAAAAAGAGATGCTTTATTACAGCTTTAAGATTTCAGCTGCATTTTGACATGGTGTTACCTGTGTACTGATAAACAGGGCTGCTATGATTTCATATGGAGGCCAGGCAGGTCTGTACAACACAAACAGACAGTGCAAGCCAAAGATTGGAACCAGAGACACTGTGGCCCGCAGAGATTGCCTGAATATATAACCAGGTTTTATTAGTTTAGTGAAAAAATACTTTTGATGCCATGATGCAAAGCGAATGTTACAGTTTCTTTTGAAATGCTTTAGTACAATCACTGGTCCAGTTACACTCAGTAGAAAGCATAAACATAAACGGCTTACCTGTTCATACTTGTAAAGAGTTTTAAAACATTTTACAATGAGAATGATTGCTACATGTATAAGGTGAAGAGTACCTCACAACACTGTACTTCCTGTCTGATGGGTCTCTGTGTAAAGAGGTACAAAGCACCCACTGGATGCGGACCAGAAAAACCAGGTTGCACTACAACATAGCGATATGAGTAAACCTTTGTAATATGCATTTTTGCAAGTTATTGTTATACGAAATACCGATAGTGTAACATGCATTTGTGAAGACAAGTGTTAAATGTTATTTTTTTTAAAAATTAATTTTTAATGCGTTATGTTATAAAATAGTTTGAAAAACCATTTAAAGTGTGTTTTAGGCACAAGTACTTACCAGTAAACTGAGAAGGTTTGGTGTTATATGAATGAATTCTAAATGACTCAGCTTATGGTCAACCCAGCAACTGAAAAATTATTGGTCACATTAAATTTCACCATTATAATAATTTGTAACATTGCATTATAAAGTAATGTATAAGTATATTTTTTCTTTGTGTTTAAAAAAGCTGCATGTAATTATTTTGGAGACCTTTATTTGATAACCCTGTAGTAACAGTTTCTTTTCAGTCTAAATATGTGTTTCCTAAATTTGTATCCAAACTTTACATTTAAAAGTAGCTTATTTGTGGTTTGAGTTAAGACTTACTTTTCATTGCTTATAAATACACGGCATATGACATATGACAGAACTGTTACAACTGGCAAACCTGAAAAAAAATAATCATTTTATTTTCATAAATAAAAAAGTAAATACAAACCTCAAAACAAAATTTCATAAATAAACAAGACCACTGATGTTTATCTCCCACCGGATATTAAGGAGAAATAGAGGTAGTCTGACCACAAAAAGGTAAGGTAAAAGGCCTTTTCAAAAGGATGACCAAACTGAACCTTGAAGCAGGGCTTAAAGATCAAATCTGGCACTTGTTAAACATTTGCAGGGTATGATTTCCTCCAGGTTGTTTTGACTTCTGAAGTTCTATAACAAACTAGAAATTTCATCAATTCAATGCAGTGCGTCATGTAGAGAATTCATCCATTCATAAATGAGATATTTTCAATATCCGCCAAAAATCTAGATGGCGGCTGGAATTCGGAAAAGGAAAAAAAAAAGAAAAAAAAAGGCATTATCCAGGATCTGTAGTCCAAATTTGCTCGAAATCGCTCGGTCTAAGATAATTGACATTTTTGATTTCTGCCAAATTTGGACTTTTAAGGAGATTTAAGATATCCTTAGTATGATGACCACTTGACCTTGAAGTAGGGGTCAAAGGTCAAATTCAATATTTGCAAAAGATTCACAGGATATGACTTTATAAAGTTTTTTTGGGCACATTTCAAAGTTCTAGGATCACTAATAAGGGAGATTAAAGAGAGTTACTCAAGAGTGGACATATTGCTCACTTATGCAATGAGCTAAAGGTCTACAATCTTACTATGTTAGAATGTAACTATTTAGAATGTAAATTATCAATGTATACACGGTTTAAAACTTTTTAAAGTGCAATAGCAGATATGACTCTTACCCCATGAGATGATGTAATACTTTGTGGTGGAGTGGTGTGCTCCCACATTCATCACATTGGTGATCTGTCTGTGTAAATTCCAACCCTCACAAAACATACACATGTAAGAAACACTCCGAAAATATTTGGCCAATGTGTGAACTACTCGACACCAGACCTAATGAACACATGGAAACATAGAAAATCAGTAATCATCTTAGATCATTTACTACTAGTTATTTTAGGTAATTTATTTGAGCAGGTCAGCATTATGTTGAGAAGACTTGGACCTTAAGATGTGAACCACAAATTGCTACTCACAGCGTTATGCCTGTGTATAGGGTCTGGACTGGTCAGACCATCCAGATAGACAACATCCATAATGACAGTGAAGGTGTTGAGGCAGATGACTGCAACAAAGAGGTTGAGGTGCAGCTTGAGGTAGTCGTTCTGTTTGAGTTTGACTCTTAGTGGACTGACACACAGTAACAGTGAGACAGAGACCAACAAACACAGCAGACTGAGGGACCTACCCACCATGTCTATGATGATACTTGCCTCTATAATTCTCACATTCATCTGAAACACACAGTAAAAGGGTGTAAATAAAATAGTTATCAAATGCACCATCAAAAACACCATTTAAATGTATTCTTGTGGACGTCCTCCACATCAGTATATTCCCTGACCAGACTGGAGACCAGATTATTTTTGAAGCCTGTGTTAGTCAGTAAGACCTCTGTGCAATTTAATTGTGAGTTGATTAATTTTGAGAAACAAAGCTCATCAAAAAAAAAAGTAGAAAGCACTCCCGGAGTGCAGACGTCTGCCAAGATAGCCAAGTGTGATCCAAATATTTCCTGAAATGTACCGAATTCTTTCTTTGGTAAGGCCATACCCAAATAAAAATTGCAGAAAGTTCCATTCATTAAATCACTGAAAATGGGACTGTTGAATATTAAGAGTTTTTTTTTGTATCTGGATATTTTCCAAAACTTAATAAAATGTGTTTATTTTGTTTTGGGGTAATCACAAACAGACAAATAGACCAGGCCTAGAACATAAGGATTTCTGCCACGTGGCTCATTTACCACAAGTACACAATGCTGTGTTCTGAGGAGTTTGGGAACAATCCCCAAGACTCCCAGCAAAATTAGCTTCTCAGTTCAGCTGTCTAGAAGAAATGAACTTTTCTGTATAAATTCAGACTTATATTGTCCTTATTCATTCTACTCTGAATATATCGATCAATTGAAACAAACAGTTTTCAAGCTGATAATTACGGAAGCTCTGGACTGCCAAAGTTGTTTTATTTTACTAACTTGAATATACCAGTTAATTAACTTGAATATTCAAGTTAATAAATGGAATATTAAAGTTAGTAACTTGAATGTACACGTTACTAACAAATTACGTGCCAGAATGTTGACTGAATGCAATGTACAATAAGGCTTGCCCGTCAGATGAATGAACATTAAACATTAATTTTCATCATATTACCTTAGAAAATCTTTAACATGTTACTTTATATCAGTTCCAATCATTTTGCTGCCTTGTTAATCAGCTTCATCATGATAATTATTTTTGTATAATTTAAACTAGATTTCTTTTATCCCAAGAATTTGAATCTTTTTTAGCTTTTCCTAAAATTATCCTCTACAAGTTTTCTATAGTTCAGTGGCGATTGACAGACACACATACATGTACTCAATACCTTACTTTTATAAAAAAAAATATTTTACTGTTTTTACATGTTATATTTCTATGTGTTGGTTATGTTTTTGTTTGGATGCTTCACATGGTATATCATCAGTCAGGATCTTGTGAATGTTTCTGTTTTTATCCATTCTTATCCAATCCATGTTTTGCATGTACCTTTCGACCAGGTGGTCAAGGTCCCATCAGAGGCTGATATCCAAACAGCCACTACACGGGTGGTCACAAAGATAAACGGTCATAGAGATAAACGGTCTTCAAACTTTCACATTTCACAAACTAAGTGAGAAAATTATTTAAACAATGCTTATCCTGACATTCAGTTTGAGTTACATCATTATTAAACCCTTTCAACGTTTTTGGTGTGATAATTTCTGAAGACCGTTTATCTCCATGACCGTTTATCTTAGTGACCACCCGTGTAGCCCTACTGAGGTACTAACAGTATACCAAAACGGTTGGTTGTTTTTTGTATACCATTTGTATACATGTTTTAGTGTTTCTGAGTATCTGATTGGTTGAGAGATGTTTCATGTAAACAAAGTTGTCTGCAGTAGCATTGTATATCTGGAGACTTTCTACATGTATACAAGTTGTACCTTTTGTGCTCGAGAATGGTGGCATAAATGACCAACAACTGGAGGAATAAGTTACAGTATTTGATTACTTGATGGCATTCATACTTTTCACGGTGTGGCCTGAAGGAGCAGTAGGAAAGTAATAAGGTGTAATAATTTCATTATAATTAGAACTCCTGTCTTACTTGGCGTTATTTCAATTATAACTTAATAAACAAGTCTGTTGATTGTCTTTATTAATACTTGTTGTATGAAGCAAATTATATATGTAAATAAAATATAACCCAGTAATGAGTTTTATTTTTTTTATTAAAATCAAAATTATGAACCTTTTGTATTGGTCTCTGATAACAAAATTACGTTAGAGATTGTTCTTTGGTGTGTTTGGTAATTACCTTAGTGATGTAATTTCGTCTTAGTGATATGTATTTCTGAAAGACTGTCTCTCACAGACACTCACCTTTTCATCAAAGCAGTCATCATAGTTTGACATCTCCACCCCATGTTCTGGATGTGTGTACCAGCTGCCATTCTCCTCACATGACCGGGACACCTGTGCTGTGACAGAATAAGAAATAGGCACTGATTGTACTGCACATATCACAACACTAAGTGAATATCACTCTTTGGAGACCTTAAATAGCATCTAAAACTTTTATTTTTTCCGCATTTCTACTGTGACTGACGCCTCAATTCAATCAGCTCTTCTTGGAGGAAGAAACAAACTCTTGCACTTTCCTAAAATCGGTTCAGTTTGTATCTCAATTTATTTGATATTTTTGCCCAGTATTATTCATACATAAACGTTCAGATAGATATACGAATGCATACCGTTGCTGATGGCAATCATCATAAATGGTGTGTTTTAAACAATCTTGTACTTTTTATACACATATCGAGAGTTTATAAAGTCACTTACGTTTCAGCCAGCTGACTTCCTGTGTCATGAAGTAACTAGGACAAGACTGGTGTGTCACGTGACTAGCAGCTGAAGCGTGCCAACATGATACACCATCCCAAGTGGCAGGACAGTGTGGTTCTGTAAGCATATATCTCTACAAACTTAGACACAAAGTCAGGCAAGTGGATCTACTACATGGCAGCATACTGTGTGCAAATGAAGTACATTGATATATTCCGGAAGTGCTAATAATGGACATGTTGCTTGATATGAATTGTTTCAGTGTAAGATCACTTTGGTGACTCCTAAAGCTCATATCACCATAGGTACTTTGAGGGGGAAGTAGAGTACAGGATTACTGGTTCACCAACATCCTGTGTCCAAGTCTAGACATTTGTCATGCAGCAATTAATTGTTTCTATTTCAGCAGAAGGTCTGCTCATTTATTAACCTGTAATATTTTATCTCACAAATATGTTCTCATCCGTCTATATTGCAGTTTAACAGACATAACAGCCCTGTGTTTACACAGTGATAATTACCAGATTGTATGGAGTGGCTGGTTGCTAGGGACACACAACATTCTCTGGCTGCCTGACAGCACTGATGCCAGCGGTTGCACTCGTCCTGTGTCAAGTAGTCTCTGCAGACCTGTAACATCAAGCACACTCATAACAAGCTGCCACTTTCTCACTGGCAAACTCATAACTCAAACACCTCATCACAGGGACAAATACCATCAAACACCAAGTGCTTGTAATGTGGGACAGAAATGACTCAAGAACTCCCTTATCAGTGTAATTAATACAACATATACAGGCTATGGTATGAAATGCTGTAATTGATGTTACAAGTTCTGCTTTTTACCACACAGCAACACAGAACAACTAATCTGTTACTAATGACTGAAGGTTGTCTCAAATGTGACAGCAGATAAAAAATGTGTGCAGGGCCACGGTCAAAGGTCATATCAAGGTCACACATTGACACTGCATACCTTCACCACCATCCAATATCCCGGCCAAACCTAAACAACCTACACCTTTATATTTTCCGAGTTATAGCCCTGACAAAATTTGAAAGGTCAGGATAACTACAGCAAGGTTAAAGGCCAAAAACAAGGTCACACCATGGCATTGCAGGATAACACTTTTATCAATACATATCAGAGCTTTGATCCACCGATACATTTGCCATTTACCTTGTCTGTTTAAAACTATTTATTTACTTTAAATATTTGTGATTTGAATGTAAATCACATCTTTTTGCAAGATCTACAACACAAATATGATAAGTAAGAACTGAGTATGCGAAGGAATCTTCTCATAAACTTCTCATAAGTATATCATTATTTCCCTGCAATCCTGGCACGATCCAGCTGATTTCACAGGATTTTAAAAGATGGCGGTAAAACACATGAAAAAATCTACAATGGACAAACCATTGAAAATAATTTCAATTCTTTGATTCTAAATAGTAAGTAAATGTTAGAAATCGTTAACATTATTTATTGAAATACTTTTGCTTTTCCCAAGAAATCATCATGATATTGACAAATTTCACATTCTGGTTTTGGGGAAGAACTGCATTTTCCAGTGGACAGTCACCTCTAACTTTTGCTGTTGATCAAATTCGATATAGTCTTTTAAACTTTTAATTTATCTACTGCGTTTTTCATATTTGTGTGAAGATATCTTAAAACCAGCACGTTAACTCTGTTCACCTGTGAGTTGGGTCCAGCATCAGCTACATAGGTCAGGTTGTGAGTTGTCACGTGATGAAGGAGAAATGGTTCATCTGAGTGGAGCTGAATAGTAAGAGGCTTTGCACCCATAAACACCTAAAACAAACCAAAAGCTCGGTGCATATTTTCACGTGAGACATTTATGACCGCTAATAAACACTACACCAATGTTTGTAGACAGTTTATTTAAACTTGTTCAATAGAGCAGTAATTTGCTGGATGTTGAGCGGGACGTAAAATGAGACACTCGGTAATAAGTCACAGAAGCGTTTATCAGTTTATGGGTATAATTTTATTATATTTTTGACTTAAATCTCAATAATGCATCAAGTATGTCACATATTTTAACATTAACGACTCAAATGGTAGATGTTATCCTAGTGGTCAAACAGATATTATTTCCCTAACATTTATGCAAATATTAAGACTAATACTTTTGCTGTGCCGAATTACTGGTAATGCTCAGTTCAGAGGTCAGTTCGTTGGGTTATTTTCTGCTAGACAAATGACACCATGCCGGAAGTATTTGCATTATACGTGTTATGGTTCTGTTACCAGAGGTTATCATGGTGTGAGCCTATTTTGCCAAAATCATCCGTAGAGCAGTGTCTGCAAATTGCTGAAAAAGAGAAAATGCGGCTCAGAGAAACAGAGGCTCATAAATGAGGTATGTTGTTACCATATGTTATTTAGTGTTAAGCTTGCCATAACTTGCCCTGCATAAGTTAAATACTTCTACAAATTTAACAAAACATAGGTGATTAGACATGGCAGATTGAAATTCAATTACAATGAGAATTTATCACATTCAGTCAGCAGCTACTTGTCAAAGTAGTTATGCAATGGACTGTTGATTTGAGCTGATTATTCGAAACGCCTTCAGTGACTTAAACTGAACTGATACAATAACCCTGCACTCAAGGTCTATATGAGACCAAAACCAAGACCTGCAGATGGATTAAAACATTAACATGATTTGAAAAGGAAACTTTGCGACCAAAATACATCCCCAAAATTCCTATATGACAAGTACTCTGACAGCGAAATATGCACAGACTGCCACACTAGCATTTTGAGTCAAACGGGATAAATTCTGTTTTGTCAGGCTCGACGACACTCACTTCTAATATCTTTGAGAACCTCCTTTAATTTTATGTCATCTGCAGAGATAAGTATAAAAGCAGATCACTTTGTAGAATGCCAAAACTAACTTTACACAGGTCTGACTTGTAGGGATCAAAGGAATAGAAAGTATACTATTTGAGCACTGAACCTCAAAGGTTGCCGTCAGATCAGTGGCCCTGTTTGCATGCCAATTGTTTTGGATTGTTAAGACTGTTTAGTTAATGTGTTCCATGAGCTTAACAGCAACAACACAATTCAAGATATAAATCCGATTCCAGTGAAATGCAGATAGTTCTTGAGATCTCACTGTGTAAGCTTTTTTTTGAGAGGTGTCACCATAGCCATTTTTCATTCCAGTGGAACAAAACCTTCAGAGAGGGAAAAATTAACCAATATGACAAGTGGACAATGTACTCTTTCACAGGGAAAGTTGGACAATGATCAAGTGACCATAACTTGGTGGGTGAGTTACTGATAATAGGAAAGACCTGTGTATAGGAAGCACCTCAGAAGAACTGGGTGAGAGAGTCCAATGTTTTACTAATTATGTCATGGAAATAGGTAGCAAAATGATTAGCAAGATATTTGTCTGACTGATTATAGGACTGTAGCAGTAATATAGGATAGGTTGTGTTTGGGGAAATACAACACAAATTGTACTGCCAAAATACTTGGTTTCTTTTTAGAGCCACAAGGACAAGGTAGTGGACAGAAATCAAATACTTACAGAAATGACGCATTTGAAGCTGTCACCTAAGCATAAGTGGGTTTACTAACTGATAATACTCAGTCACTTTGCAATTTTCTTAATAATAGAAAATGTGACCATCAAGTGAACCCTTGCTGAGCAAGCAACTAAGATCATAAAAATACTGATCCTATAAATCTAATGTTGACATAGCATATTAATACTAAGATAGTGACGATGTCAAATAATATTTCAACTGGGTTTCACGGAGTGGAAAAGACATTATATTTTTACCACTGCGTAATTAGATAAGAATAGCTTTGTGTCAGCTGACAGTGTGTTTGAAGCTTCAGAGTAGAACTGGAAGGAGAGAAGGATACAAAAGTTGTGCCCTGCAAATGGTATTCAGAAGTAAAGTACCAACTGTTAAGGTGTAAAATAGTATGTGGGAAAACATACTTCACCAAAATGCTGCAAATGCAATAGTTTTTTTTTTTTGCTTGAGTTAGAGCAGATTTACTCAACAGTGAGAATCTCAAGTACCTTTTCACAGCTATGCAATGAGCTACAGGTCTGCAATTTTACTATGTTATAGGTGACCCAAAAGTAGGTGAATAAAGAAAATACTGTAAATACAATTGTTACAACTCAACAGTAAGAACCTGAAAGTAGCTATTGCTCAGCTTTGCAATGAGCCACAATTTCAAAATGCTATAGCTCACTGAAAGTAGGTCCATAACATATTTAGACAAAATACTGTAAATGCAAAAGTTTTCAAGTTACAACTCATTTACTCAACAGTGAGAACCTGAAAGTAGCTAAATGTCTGCAATTTTAATATATTATAGCTGACCCAAACATAGATAAACAACATACTTAAAGAAAATTCTCTAAATGCAATAGTTTTAAAGTTAAAAGCCATTTACTCAACAGTGAGAACCTCAAAGTAGCTATTGCTCAGCTATGCAATGAGCTACAGATCCGAAATTTAATAATGTTTTAGCTGACCACAAAGTAGGTGAATAACATATTTAAAGGAAACACTCTAAATGCTATAGTTTTCAAGTTGCAAGTGAGATACTCAACAGTGAGAACCTGAAAGTAGCTATTGCTCAGCTATGCAATGAGCTACAGGTCTACAATTTCACTATATTATAACTGACCCAAAAAGTAGGTGAATAACATATTTAAAGGAAACACTCTACTCTAAATGCAATAGTTTTCAAGTTAAAAATAATTTACTCAAAAGTGAGAACCTGAAGTAGCTATTGCTCAGCTATGCAATGAACTACAGGTCTAAAATTTTATTATGTTATTGCTGATGCAAAAGTAAGTGAATAACATATTTATATAAAATTCTCTAAATGCAATAGTTTTTAAGTTACAAGCAATTTTACTCATAATGGAAGGTACTGACAAGTCAGAGAGTAGATATTACTTAATTAGGTATTGGGATACATTCCCAATTTACTCACCATGTTGTAGCTATAGAAAAGTTGCCGAATAACATATTTTAACAAAATGATCTAAATGCAATACTTTTCACGTTATAAGTGATTTAGTACATGATTTCATGAATTTAAATGCATTAAAAATTATTTCAAAAATTCATAAAAAATAATTAAGAAAGATCCAAGCATGATACTCACACAAGGGAATCTACTTGTGGCCTAGTACATATATGCAAGATAAGAGAGAAATCCCTGCAATAGTCAATCAAAAAATTGTGATAAAGCGTTGAAATTTTCATACTTTGGGTGGTGGTACCTCTCTTCTAACAGCTCTTAGGAACAGACGAACAGACAGATCTGCATGCCTTGAACAACTTTTCATCCTCCACAGATAATGTGGGTGTTCCACCACACGACTAAGGCTCCCGATTAAGGGTTTTTGAGGGTCGGTTTCAAAAATATGCTTAGTCCCAGGCTTCCTGTAAGGGTCGGTTGTGGTCGGTTGAGGCCGTGTGAGAAATCAAACATGTTTGATATTTCTCCCGACCCCAACCGATTATTTTTTCCCGCCATAAACAAAATGTCCAGTCCCAGGCTTCCTCAGGCCTCCTCAGATCAAATTTACACAGTCCTATGTTGTCCCAGGCCGCCTGCGACCCTTAGTCGCCGACCCTTAGTCCCAGACCCTCTATACCTTAGTCCCAGGCTTCCTGCGACCCTTAGTCCCATTGCAAAGCAAAAATCGGCTATCTCGGTCTGGGGACGCCTGGGGAAGCCTCAGGACACCTTGTGGGGTCGGGACTTAATCCTGGGTTAGTCGGGGCTTAGTCCCAGGAGGCCTGAGGCGTCCTGGGACCCAGTCGGTTTGTCTACGACAGGATCGTGGTTCAAACCGACCAGAAAAATGGCTTAGTCTGTTCTTAGTCCCAGACCAGTTAGAGACTGTCTGGGGCCTCCTGGGGCGTCCTGAGGCCGATCTGTAGTTAATCCCAGACCTTCATACCGATTCTGTCTTCCACCCCATTGGTCAATTTTTTTCCATTTTTTCCAAGACTACCCACGATTAAGGGTCGCCGACAGGATCGGGGCTTAATCCTTTGGTGGAACAAGGGCATTAGGTAACTTTTTAATAAACAGCATGTCTCTTGGCCTAGTAGTTTTGGAGGAGAAGTTGTTCACACGGACGTGTATGTGTATACCAACACCGCAGAGTGATGACATGACGTCAGCTGACTGACAAGAGATTAAAAGATTAATGAAGAGGCTTTAAAAATAAATTAAAGGAAAACAGGCAACTTATCTCAGGCCAGAGAACTGTGGTAATCTTGTTGTACCACAATGCAATGAGATTTGAAAATGGTTAAATCATTTCCAGAGGCATAAAGATGTGAAACTGGCTAATTCCCTAAAAGCTATCACAGCCAGTGCTTCTGCTATTATCCAGATAACTCAAGCCTTGCTTCTGAGTTTCAAGACCAAAGGTGATCTAAATATCCCTACACTTATAAGCAAAGCTACAGATGCCCTGGCATTGAGCCATCTGTCAAATGAATTGTCTTTCCGACAACGGGAGCAAATGGCGCTTATGATAAAAAAGAGCATGCTGGATTAGTGTTCCATAGTATCCCTGTTACTGATTGTTTGGTGATAACTGATCAAAAACCATGCGTGACTTAAAGCAGACCTCATACATAAGCAGAGATGCTGGCCGTTCAAATAACTGGTAAAGAAACGGGAAGTGCTTCAAACTCAAAGACTGCAAGAAACAGTGGTTCAACAAGGCAAGGAAACATCCGATCCAGGCCATAAAATAAAAGGGCTTGACTCAAAAGAAATCATAAAATGTCAAGCTTATTAAATAATACAAAGCCACCAATCAGGATTGTCAGTCGTGTTATTAGCTTAGTAGTGGCTGCTACTATGGAGTACTGTATGGACCACTGTCTTATAGACAACTGGAGAGTGACAAATATCAAGCATTGAAAGCAAATCAAGGTCCAATCTGAACTAAAATTGTGGGAAGAAAATGTTTAGCATGATCATCCAGATGTAATTCTGGAAGCATATAGTTCTTTCACTAGTTGGGGTTGTTATTATAAATCCTATAAAGTTGCTATCTGGGGCGAATGGACACCAAGTGATACAGAAAATATGCACATCAATGACTTAGAACGGAAGGCTTCCCTCTTTGGTCTCCAATCCTTTTGTAATCATTTAACACATAAATATATCAGGATCCATATGGATAATGTCACAGCCGTTGCTTATCTCGGAGAAATAGAGGGAAGTGAGAACAAACAATGTCTTAACATAACAGGAGATATATATGGTTATTTGCCGGAGAAAGGGACTTTCAAATAAATTCAGCTAATATTAAGGGCTCACGCAATGTCAAAGCAGATTATAGAATCAAATCTTTTGACAGGAAGTTACAATGGAAATTGAACTCGAAAACTTTTTACAGATATGCCATCACGTTTGAAAGTTTATTGTGAAATTGATTTACTTGCTTCTCAAATAAATTGTCAGTTGAAAACTTTTGTGAGTTATAAGCTAGACCCTGACGCTTTTGCAGTAGATGCATTTACTCTACCTTGAAATAATCTTATATTTTATGATTTCCCACCTTTCAGCATCATATGTTGTGTATTACAAAAAGTCAGTGAAGATCCTTTTTAGCCCACACAAACATTTTTCCTACTTTACTAAGAACGTTGATATATTTTCCTGTGGTTATTTTCAGAAGATCAGGATTCCTACACCTCCAATCTCAACCAAAGTTAAAACACCCTGTTCATCACAAACTGCAGTTGTTGACATGTGCCATATCAGGAAATCACTGCAAACATCAGGCCTTTCTCAAAATGCTCAAAACATTGCACTCATGGAGGGCTGACACAACGAAACACTACTCGGGCCACATCAATAAATACAATGGGCACGGCCATACAGGGGCCTGCCATAGCAGTTGGCTCTACCTTAAATCTGTAGGTTCAACTAGCATCTATCATGGGACGTTTGGTTTGAATCATCCAATCACAATCATCCTTGGGTAGCAGTAACTTGGGCGGGAAACCTCCCTTCACTTTGAAATAAGAAACCAAAGCATCAAGACCTATGAATTTACTTGGTCAGGATATTGGATTTATAGTGGATTATTTTAGTGTTTTAGTCAACTAATTCAGTGAATTTTATCATAATGCCTAGAAAAACAAAGAAAACACCAGGCAATAAGAAGAAAGATGCATCTTCTCCATGGAAGAGGACGACTACTACAAGGAAAGGGGCTGAGGAAGCTACAGATTTTGATGGTTCATTCCTGCAACTACCTGAACAAACTGTAAGTAGTGTTCCACCTGCAACAGTCGGAAATGGCACCCAAATTCCTGACAAGTGAGACGCTATATTAGCATATTTGCAAAAAATTGATATGACCAACCAAACGCTGATTAGAAGAGTCAATGAACTGGAAACCAACAAGTCTGGCTTCCACTCCTCAAGCTCCTCGGTCACACTCAGGAATTCAGCCCATAGCACCACAAACCACGTTGAATCCACAGTATCAGTCAGTTGGGGCCAACACATGCGATACAATCAGGCCTACGCTTCCACTCCAGACAAATGTTACTACAGGACTCACCAGGTATAACACTACAGATACAATTACATCAATTCCTGAGTTACGGTGGCCCAATGAGGGCTACCACAATACCAGTGGTAGGAAAAGAATTGTGTATGATGACCTTTCACTTCCTGAATGGGCAGTAGGTCAACTTAGTAACAGCTACCAAATCCAAGACCCAGTCCTAGTAGAGAAAGCCCTCTTGCAGACTATCATGGCCCTCAAAGACGCAACTTTTCTCCCCTGGGTAGCAGTCCGATCCGCCTATGCCAACTCCATGCATGAGATGGAGCAGGGAACGCTCTCATGGGATGACCAGACTCAATGGTCACTCAATAGATTGTCTGCTTCGCAGATAGCAATGACAAATGCAAATATTTCAGATCCTATCTCTCAAACCGGAAACAGAAGGTTAAATTAGGAAATAGCTTTTCAGATGTGTTCTCACTTCCGTATGGTGTGCCTCAGGGTTCTGTCCTGGGCCCCCTCCTTTTTACCCTTTACACAACCCCTCTCAGTAATATCATTTCCAATTTCAATGTCACCCACCATCTATATGCTGATGACACCCAAATATATCTAGCATTGGACAATAGGAATTTTGATTCCAGTTTCGCTGAGCTTACAGAGTGTCTCACATGTATCCAAAACTGGATGCCTGGCGTGAAATTGAAACTCAATCCCGAGAAAACTGAATTTATTATAATAGGTGATAGACAAGCCAGAGAGTCCCTCATTAATAAATTCCCTACTCAACTTCTCGGAAATTCTATTTCCCCTACTGATACAGTCAAGAACCTGGGTGTAATTTTTGACTCTGGAAACACCTTTTCCAACCACATAACTAATATGTGTCGAGCCTGCTACTACCACCTTAAGGACCTAAGACGTATTCGTAAATTCCTCAGTGTGGAAACTGCAGCCTTGCTTGCAAACTCAATGATCAGTAGTCGACTTGACTACTGCAATTCCCTACTTTATGGCATCAGTAAGTACAATGTTGCTAAACTCCAAAAGATACAAAATGCCCTTTGTAGAATTGTTTTTAGACTTGATAGAACTAGCCATGTCACTCCTTTTCTTCAAAAACTACACTGGCTTCCTATCACTTACCGTATATTGTTTAAGTACAATCTAATTACTTTCAAGGCTATAAATTTCTCTCAACCCATATACCTATCATCCTTGATCAAAACCAGTTGTCTAACACGTGGAAATCGTCTTTCTCTTTCCTCAGCCTCTCACAAAAAGGCCATCGGTAGGAGAGGTTTTGTAGTGGCTTCCCCCATAGAATGGAACAGACTCCCACAATCAGTACGATCAAAACAAACAATAACAGGTTTCCGTAGCCAGCTAAAGACCTACTTGTTTAGATTAGCATATCCTCCACCATAGTACATCTCCCTGGCGGGCGCTAACCTTGGATCATGACCTCGAACGTCCCTCGACTTTCCCTTTTTGATTTCAAGCGCATTAGAGGATGTTGCATCAATTTTGCGCTATATAAATGTTTCTATTCTATTCTATTCTCAAGGGGCCCATAAGAAAATTTGCAAGTACTATAATGAGGGCACGTGTACTTTTGAAACCAACCATGGCAACTTTCGGCACATATGTACTTTCTGTTCAAAATTAGGGAAGAGTTCTACTCATCCAGAGACAAAATGTTATTCCAAACAGAGGGGACTAGATAGACAGAATAGTAAATAATATGCAGGGCCATCACCTGGCCCTGCTGTGCAATCTGACCTTGGATCTGATATCTGACCTTGGAGCTGCACTTTCACAACGGGGCAGAGCTGACCTTTGGTCCATCTGCTATCACAAGAATATGACCGGGTAGATATGCTGTAACAGTAGCAGATATGACCTTCACAATGACTGTACCGTAGCTTTGACCTTTGGGGTCACAATATGAATCCCAGATACTGGGTGTAGACTTTTATAGCTAGCTTATTCTCGCGTCAACTGGGCACAATTGTGCACTGCAAGGAGTGTCTCTCCCTTTCTTATGTCTGTAAATGTTTAGAATATTTAACAGAGAGGTTTACTGAAGGCTTATGTTACAGTTCTTTTAATACTACCAAATCAGCTATCATTGCTCTCCCCCCAACATTTCAGGGTACACCTCTTTTGTCATACTTTATGAAATAAATTTTTAACCGGCATCACTCCTTGCCACGGTACATATGCGGGTGCGATGTTGAAATGATGCTTAAATATTTAGACTATCAAACTGGAAGACATTGACTTTAAAATGTTATCCAAGAAACTTGCCAATCCAATTATTGGTACTACTATCAGGCCAATACTTGCAAACCTTATATATTATTAAATTATCCAACATACAAATAACTGATGCTGAATGTATCATATACATAGTTTATTAAAGCCTTCTCATCCAAAAGTTCACACAAATGTGTTTTGTTTTGAATTTAAAGAGAATGTTCATTTGTGTGTTATTCGATCATCTGCAAATATATATTGAGATTTCAAGCCTTCTACGGGGTTCCTGTGAACAGGTAATTATTTCTTACACAAAACCATATCATGCCGTGTCCAGGGACATCATCAGCGGACAGAGAAAGGCTGTCATAGATAGTGGAATACATATTGTAACATTTACAACCCACAACACCAGATCTGCTTCCACTTCCAAAGGTCTGCCAGATGAGATTCCAATCGAAAATGCAGGCAACATCGTGGTTATGACTTTTGCCATGATTTACAATTAACCACTAACTTCTATTACTACATTTGGGAAAGACCTACTGGATAATGTTAATACAAATAAACCAGGCTTTGTAATACATGTACCTTGTAGAGGTGTATTGCCGTGTGTTGTGTATTCAAACATGTTTTCTATTTTTGTAATCATGTGTGAGGCTCTGGTGTTTGTATGTTAACATTGGCTCCATGGCTAATTTCAAATCTCATGTTATCTTCTGTGACTGTTTGTGGTGAGTAGAATTGTAAATTAAACAAGACCTACTGAATATTGAAGTTTGATTGAAGCACTAGCGGATCCAGGGAAAGGGGGGGGGGGGGGGGTCGGGGGTTCGACCCCCCCCCCCCCCCCTCTTGAAAAATAATGTAAAGGGGTTCAACCCAAAGAACAAAATTATTTCTTGAGATTGGTATTAAATTTACAGGAAATGCACTATATTTTTACCAAATATTAATTTTTTTTCCCGGGGGGCATGCCCCCCCCGACCCCCTTAGTTATAATATGTCTGATGTGAACCCCCACCTTACTCAATGTGAACCCCCACCTTACTCGATGTGAACCCCCACCTTACTTAAAGGCTGGATCCGCCCCTGTGAAGTTCTGTAAGTCCTAAACAGGAATGAAGGAATTACATGCTCGTCACTGACAATAACTATGAGGATTCTTATCCCACCCATATCCATTCTCAAATCTCCAAGTTGCAGAGAAAAATACTAGCACACATTTTGTACAAATTTAGACAAAGAGGAGTGGAACTCGACTCACAGATTTCGACTGACTCGTCCGGCTGGAGCAGGCTATTCAAAATATCCACTGGAAAATATACTTTCAGTCTTTCTTTCTTTGTGATGTGGAGCCAAATAGGATAAACTCAGTCTTGTCAGGATTCAACTTAACTTTACAACTGGACATCCAACTATTGACATCTCGGAGGCAGTTGTTCTACTTTTCGAAGGCAGCAGAAAAATTATTGTATTTCTCTTAGTGTTTTACATACCTCTGTATACCCCAAATAATTAAAAAAAAACCTCAATTACTTGGTATTGAGAACTGAAAACACAACTTCACAGACATAGATCCAAGAATAGAAAGAAAAAGTAAATCTTCTTTAAGATTGGTTGGTTATTAGATTAAATATTCAATGATTTTAAAAGAGAATTAAGTGACCCAAATATTCTCTCCATTTGGTCACACGATTTCTATACATAGGCTTATAAATGATTTACTGGTCACAGCAGCAGTACCATATCAGGTATAATTCAGATGTCTGAGGTATGCCATCAATGCCTCTCATATTTACAAGCAGACCAATAAACCAATTGCAGCGATAGACATGAAAAAATATTAATTTTAATAGTTATAAAAAATATTAAGAGAATAAAATCCGGTGCAAAGATAAAGGAACAACGCATTATTATTTGAGCAGATAAATTAAAAATATATGTAATAATGGATCTGTTATTGAAGTTTAAAGTAAAGATAATACCAGAATTATACCCAGAAATCTGATAAATGCTTCTACTAGAATTTTAACTTTAATTTTGTAAAACATATTAGAATCAGCAATATGTTATTGCAATCAGGGGCTCTATAGATGTCTGACCTGTACAAAACACTTGACACAGGTGAACTGGCTGTAGTCAGGGTAGGAGAGGTTGTGAAGCCAGCTGTCTCTGCAGAACAATTCTTCTCTGTTCTGAAAAGATGAAGTCATTCATTTACATGCATTTCTCTCACCTAGAATCTATCCTTATTTTTAATGTTACAGATTCTCATTTAATCACTGTCATAAGACAACATAAATTAATTGTTTAATGTAAAGGTATCTACAAGTTGTCTACAGAAGCTTTAGTGGTTTCCCCCTAATACCTGAAAAATTGGCTTTGTTATGAGTTGCTGAAAGACATGGCTATGTACAAGCATCACTCAGTGATAAAGATAGTGTGATGGTTCTGTTCGTACTCAACTGCAAACTGCAGTGATAGTGAGATTGTGATATATCTGACTGTTTCTACCCACCTATATGATATGCGCTGCACAAACTGCAGTGATAGAGAGAGTGTAATGTATCTGCTCCTGTTCCTACTCACCTATATGCTATCTGCAGTGACAGGAAGAATGTGATGGATCTGATTCTGGTCTTACCCACCTGTATAATATCTGCAGTACAAACTGCAGTGATAGTCAGACTGTGATGTATTTGATTCTGTTCCTACTCACTTATATGATATCTGCAGTGACAGGAAGAATGTGATGGATCTGATTCTGGTCTTACCCACCTATATGAAATCTGCATTATAAACTACAGTGATATTCCTACTGGGGTGTATCTGATTCTGTTGCTACTCACCTATATGATATCTGCAGTGCAAGCTGCAGTTTGTGATAATGACAGTGTGATGTATCTGATTGTTTCTACTCACTTATATATTTGCAGTATTAACTATAGTGAGTGATTGTGACAGTGTGATGTACATAACTCTGTTCCTACTCATCAGTGTGTTTGCAGTGTAGTCAGCTATAGATACAGTGAGATACCCTTCTTTCTACTCACCTGTACAATAGCTATACTTTTATCCATAGTAATAAAATCTATGTGTACCCACCTGTATGTTGTCTGAAATACTGACTGGAGTGAGACACATCAGACTACTGAGACAGATGAGATATGTTGTCAGAGGCATGACATCACCACACAGGTACTGCAGCATGCGCCTCCAGGCTAATCCTATTTGGTTACTGAACAATAGAATCTTCCGTGAAATTTATTGTCAGTGTAGTTTTGTAGACATTCTTCATACATCTAGGATGTGGGCTTATATGTGAATTATGCCCCTTTTCAAGTTATCAAGACGTCACATCCTTTGTGGTAAATAATTAACCGGATACAATTTCAACAAACACTTAATATTTTCTCATAATACCAAAGTTTATTAAATATGAAATCATTAGTGGATTGGTTTGAATACAGAATCTCCAAATAATCATAGTTTTGTTGTCATTTCAGCTGTTCAAAGAAGCCCTCGGTGAGCCTTAATGAAACCATTCTACTTCACTGTAATTGATGTTCAAACACTTGATACTGTACCGCATACTTGATAATAATTATCATTATTAATACGACTCTTCTAAATATAGTCACATATCAGATTCATGTCACTTGTAGCAAGTCGTTCAACTTTCTTGCTTTTGTTATACATTGTTGTTGCTTATGGCTGTGCCCCACTGAGGAAGTGTTTTCAGAGACAAGTGGAAATTCTCATCATCTTATTCTTATTCACCGCCAGTTCAAGTATTAGTGCATTCTTCAAGACATCAACTTTCCACACTGTGGTTTTTAAATTTCTCTTTGCTCTTTCTGTCATTTTAATCCGACTCACTTCTTTCACCCCAGTCAGATATATCCCTCTCTTCTGAATCAGTTGTTCAAATCCTGAATTTAATTTCATATTTTCTGTCACAATAGTAATAAAGGTTAAATAAGTTTTACTTAATATTCAAAACATGTATGTTTTTTTCCTGTCTGATTGGACTATTTCATGTTATCCGTCACCCCACTGACTGTGAAACAATCGCTCATTTACAGATGATCCCACCATTCTTGGTTGTCATTGAATACTTTCTCTGTATATCAGCATCATATGTTTGTGGTGAACAAACTTTTTTGATTGCCCTAAATCTCCCACACGACAGAATGACCTGACCACACTATCACCAGACAGTTGTACCCTGGCCTTTACAGTTTGCTAGTTGTTTGGCATGTCAATACAAATCAGGAGATAAGCTCATTACACTCAAACACAAAAACACACTGTTATCATGACACAAACCCAAATACTTGAATAGAACGGGGACAAAACTGTAGCTCAAAAATATTTTAACAAGAATCCATTATAAATTTCAGAGTACAATTTTATTCACCATTGCCTCGAATCAAAAACTTTGTGCTGACAGGGTCCTACAATCTGCAGTTGACCTGGGATTTGCACGTATGACTTTAAAAAAAGACTTTCTAGTCCGTCTTACACAATCATTATTTGTCTAAAACTGGATAATCTCAACCCAAATCTGCCTTTTCCTGGGTTGTTTGTATTATGCCTCACTTACACTACAGGCAGTATTTTATAGAATTCTTCATACCCACATTCCTCCATGTACTGTCAGACTTCTGCAAGTGAACTTTGAATACTGTTTTATTCTCCGCGGCAACTAACTCGCATATTTTATACCATTTAAAATGTCTGCTTACCATGGAGGGTATCGAGTTCTGCAGATGTAGGGTAACTGCAGGGTGTGCGATCATTCCTGTGGCTTGTTTTACAAATTCCCCCAATTCTCTGTCATTCTGTCTTTTTCAGTGTCTCCAGTGAAATGTTAGCCGTAAGATAACTGTATATTTGAACACTGCCTGGAGTGTGACTGGGGTGTTACAGTGTATAGCTTACTCTCCTGATACACTGAAAAGCTTTCAGTCACTCAACCATTTGACATTTTTGATAATTATTCTCAACAATTTGTCAGACTGACAGAAAAGGAACCTTGTTACATATTTTGATTCATTTTTATTATTTAAATTTGAAATGGGAAAGTACAAAAACACGTTGGTTAGTTTGCATGCCAAAACTAATTAACCAGTTTGGTTAAGTGGTTTATTTCATTATGTCTACACATATACTATTAACATTAAATCTGACAACAGCTGTAATGTGAAACGGATTGTTCATGTATAAATTATAAATTATGGACATAAAAAGTATTCAGTGACATCATGGATTGGTAAAAGGAATGTTAAATGACAAAATTAATTGCTTGCTTGTTGAAAGGGTCAGACTGATGGCCAAGTAGTTTTTTTTATTAATGTAGCTGGTGACGGGTGTGTATTGGACTGTTGTGTATGTGTTTCATGTATATGTACGTCAGGTTTAGTGTATATAAGATTTCGTGATTTACAAAAGTACAAAAACAATACTTCATGTTCACGGGTTCGGACTGGCTGAATTTGATATACTATATATATGGATGGTATTGGATGTGATCTTTCAAAATCCGTATGAGTTATGTATCTATCCTCTCAAAACTCGCCTAACAATGGTCGCTTTGTAATATGGAGGGCTGTAAAAACCATTGTGTGAACCTGATCAAATCACACAATGTTTTGTATAAATATAGTTCAAAGCAAGATAAGAGATCTAAAAATAGCACTATCACTATCGAGTCATATATGTGCTGGTTCTAAACCTCTTAATTTTAGCAGCACTTGTGTTGATACCTTCAGGATGTGGTTTTTTTTTTCTATTTTTCAGTCATTTGCAAGTCTTATTGAAAATGCAATTAGCACAGGTCCAGTGGACTGGTTTCAATGACAGTAAACTACACAAATACTCCAATGACGTGCATCGTGGTTTAGTTGGAGTATGGCTATGTAGGACCAAAGACTGGCAGCTGCTTACACTCACACTCAACTAAATATAACATCCATTTCATGTGAAAGCTTGTGTAACACTTTGTAAAAATGTATAAACTCATCTGAATGTATACATTTGCAGCTTTGGTATACATATTATATATATGCATGGTTCTGTCCTCAATTGTTGTGATCCATCACAAGACCAACAGATGTTGAGCTTATGGTCCCTTGATACACACAATCCTTAGAAACAATTAAGAAGATGTGACTTCTAGTTAAACACATACAAAACAAGTCTTGCAGCATCCGAAATTCAAGAACAGAACTGGTAACACCAAGTCAAACTCCGTCCTTAAGTGGTGAAGATTCATCAGGGAACTCGTGAGGACTAATCTTTTGGTGGGATAAGATCAATCGGCCCCGGTTTTGCCAAAATGATAAGTTTTGACATCTTGTCAGTATTTAAAGTACTTTATTAAAAGAAGGAGAAAAATCACCTTTGGAGAGGTAACATTAGAATACTGGTCACTATAGCTCCTTCATATATTCCTCACGAAAGAAGTAACCATGATAAAGGATCCTTAGATAAAGGAATGTGTGCAATACTGTTTCTTTCTTGGTGAGGTGACCTTAAAACTATATTTACTATATAAGGCTCCTCTAAGTGTTTTCCTCATGAAGTAGACCCTCACATAAAGAATTCTGTAATTGATATTGTTCTACAAAGCTCTACTTTTGTTTGTTTTGGTATGGTGCAAATTAGGTTACAGTAAGTACAAATCTTTATATCAGATATCATTTTATCAAAATAATTATTACAAATCCTAATTCACCCATTGACAAAATTAATGGTAAAGTAGACCTAAGTCTTTAATCAGCTAACATAAGATTAATGAATATTATATAATAAGATAAACATTGGAACTATGAATATACGTGTACATAGAATATAAATCACCTCAATTTTTGGCAATTACAACTCTAACACAACCTGTGTGTATCTTTACTGCTTCTAGGCATAACTTGGCCGCAGGCATAAGTTGGCCGCCATCATCATATTTTCCAATTTTTATAAATCTAAAGGCCTGTATCATTCTTGAATGGTTTATTATTATAAGATTTATGATAAGTACCGCTTTTAAACCCTGTGCAACCACACATTTGTCTATTTGACACATTCAAATGAGTGGCGGCCAACTTATGCCTGTGGCCAACTTATGCCTAGAAGCAGTAGAAGAATGAAACAATTTAATTTGAGACTACACTTGAGAAAATGACAAAGTCAAAGTTGGTGTTTTATCTGTTCAACAGCCAGGGTCATATTGGGACAGGTCCTCAGCATTGCCACTTGTGGGACTCGAACCCACAGAGGTGACAGCCTATGATTAGATGCCAAACCACTAGGCCACCGAGGACCTCAAAAAGATAATAGTAATAAATAATGATTTTTGATTATGATACAGAATTAAGTCTCCATTTAGTAGATATTACCATCAAGGTGTCCTTGAAAGAATAAATGCACCATTTAAAGAGGTTGATTACAATTATAAATAGCTCTGTACTAAAACGGTGTTAATGAGCTATTAAATATTTCAGATGGCAAAAACGTAAATCTTTTTCCAGTTTATTGTTTCAGAAACGGATAATTTTCTACACATTTATATATACTTGCAGAAAGTTTAGACACTGATTTTGCTTGAAATAGACTTCCTATTTTTTAACAAACTAATGATTTTGTTATATTTCATATTTGGTTTAGTTATATTCTGGTTGTTTTCCACTTTTGTCTTGATCGTGAACAAATTACCATTTTCACAACATAAAACTTTAGCTATATCTCTTTTTCTGCCACTCAGAAAACTCAAAATCAATTTATGACCTATGGTATTGGAGACATTCTGAAATAATTTTTAACCTCGAGCTCTAGCGAGGCTGGTGCTTCTAGGAATCACTTTTTTGTTGTGTTTTTTGTCTCCAGACTTTCATGAATTGATTGGTATATGTCTCGCCACTGAAGTTAAGTGGCAATGGGCTACGTTAGTACTGGGATGGGTGACCACTTCAGTGCACTACTGCTGTCTCTGATGGATTTGCAGCTTGTGCTAGTTGACCAAAACCCCTTTAGGCCTTATTATTTTTGAAGCTTACTGAATTAGGTTGGTTCAACAGTTCCAAAGTTGAACTAGATGGATAGATGGTTTGAATAAAAGCTAGTTTGTGATTTAAGATCAATATTATTGAATGTAGTTCTGTAAAAGTAGCTGTTCCCTTCTTATCCCATTAAATGTCCAGAAAGAGCTTTAATTTTGCATTAATATGTATTCTATTACAAAACCTTTTGACCCAAATTATTTTGAGGTTTAACCGTGTCAGATATATATAACATTTTAAATCCCCAGTATCATAAATCTGTAACATACTTGGCTTTGAGACAAGATGGTTTCCCTGATTCCATACAGAGGCAAAATAATTTTAAAGGTCCTTTAGTAGTGCTTCACACAAAGGAAATATATATATATATATTATTATTATAGTGACATTGTATCAATACAAAAACAACATTTGAAAGGTGATTACAATAGAGATATACCAGTCCCTTACTGGGCTTATAAGTCACTACAAATATATATTCTTACACTGGCAAGGATTCAGAAAACCAAAAAAAGTACATTTTTTCCTGGTATTGCAAAGTTTGTTTACATTTTTTACTAACAATTTAATATTATCAAGTTTTAAAATATTACAAAATTGATCATATGCATTCATTTCATTTATATTAAATTATGCATTAAATTTTGAAAAAAATTCTCTCTAACCAAATTATAAGCACTGCATGTACAGACAAAGTGATTTTCATCCTCGATAAAAGTTTCTTTACATATTTGACAAGTGCGATTTTCCAAAGTTATGAGGTAGTATGTTACGGTTTCAACTGCTAAGGGCAGAATGCCAATCCTTAGTTGTGTTAGAAGTGAATGTCGAAACTTGCTTACATTTCCTTCAAGAAAAGGTTCAGTTTCGATAGTATTTTTAATGTGTACATATGTTCTAAGCTTTGGTTTGTATGATAATTTTTCGCACCACATACTTTGCATGATAATATTTAATTTACTTTTAACATCTGATAGATGTACTTCCTGTCCATTCTCAAAAACATCATCCAAATTCAACAAATAAAAAACATTCCATATTTCTCCACACCAAGAATCTGAATTAAAGTTTTGCAGATCCAATTCAAAGATACAGAGTTTGATCCGCACAGGATCTAATTTTATTAGTTTATTCTATAATCATAGCACAGACAAATAATACTTGTACTCCTGTGTAAGTTTGCCTAGCTTAACATGCCTCCAGTAGTTTTACATTTCCCCACAAAATCTATTTTCCCATAAATCCAACCTGGACTGGATTTATGATTTCAGCAATTGAAATCTTCAATCTGTTTGAAAAATCTTTAATATGTATACACAAGACCTTCATTTGAAAGAGCTCAAAGCATATTTTAGCATAATTATATGTTTTCTGTTGCCATATGAAATGGGTTACGTTATATTTGGAGGGTAGACACCAGGTTTTAGCAAAAAATCGGATCCAATCCACAAAGTTTTCTTTTTGATTCAATAAATAAATAATTACCTTGAAAGTTTAGAGTAAAATATGAAGATTTTTATCAAAGAAAGGTTAGGTTCCTGATAGTAACGGTATGAAAACAGTTGATGTTTGTCGCAAGCATCAAAGTGACTTGTATTCATATGTAGCTGCACAAAGCATGTAAATGGTCGTGAATTGCTTGAAGAGTACAGATGGGTTCATTTTATTTCTTATCACTTTATTCACATACCATCATCGTTATGTGTCTGCACAATGCTGCATTAAAAGAAATACTTGTATAGATGTAATATCAGTCTGTATTAGATTATCACAACTATTTTTAGCTTTATCATTTCTCATCTCTAATGATAAAATGCCTGGCATTCATTCAAACTAATAAGATGTTAAATATTTCTTCTTCCTGTGTTTCAAGGGTGTACTTAACAAAGCAAGGTGTGAGAAAGAATCAATGTAGTTCACAAAGTCCTTTTATCTCTGGAGCTGGTCCCTGGTACAGGTTGGTTCTGAAAATGGATTCTGGAGAGCTCTCCAACTCCAGTTGGTCCATTCTACACCACATACGGAGTGATATGTCAAGTTGCATGTGATTTCTGGTCATGTGCCCAATCCACCCTAAGTCAAGCACCCATGTTGATTTGTTAAGATCTTACAATTTGAAGTATCAAAATGTCAAATTAAGCAAGCAAAAACTTACTGAAATGTGTTTTCAATGTGTGCAGTTATAAAGTTAATTGTGTGCTTTAAAAACAAATGATGAGAATACAGTTATTTATTAGCTCTAGTAAAACTCAAGTTGTTGACAATTAGAAACTGAAAATATAGCTTCTGGCCACTCCATTTAATCTTTTTGGTCATATTTTGAACACACTGCTGCCCCTCATTCCAACCTGTACAATTGTACTATGACTGGTTGTAACAGCAATAGGATCAATTGTATCGGCAATAGGATCTGTCTTTGGGTCCTCCCAACCTCTATGATTCCCTGTATCATAGCTACGACCTGTCCTCAGGCTAATCCCAATCCCCATGGTCAGGAAGCAAAGTTGCCGACTTTTCCAACAATATTAAACATGTTGAATATTGTTACTTATGGGGGTGTTCCACTGGAGCCGACCCTATAACTGACTCTATGACTCTAGGGTCAGTTGCAAAAGTGGGAGTCGGGGACGTAAATCCAGAAAAAAAACGTGCAAAAATGTTGGGTCGGTTTCATCTCCCCAACAGGATGTAGCACATCCCAGCTTGTCTGATCTACCTCCCGACCTGACTTGGGGTCAGGGTGATTCTCGCCACGACTAGACAACAAACTACCGCTACAAGCCATAAAACCCTAAGTGACAAGCCATAGCAAGCCCAACAAGCCGCACTGACAAAGAGACAGGACTGGAGCATTTTCCTGACCCACTGTAAAGATGCTAGCTACAAATCAGAGAGACTTTCTACAGATGCTTAGGGTACTTTTGTTTTTTATTGAGTTTAATATTTTGATTTTTATCATGATTTGTCGAGAGAGAAGGACACAAGGACCAGCATCTGCTCTACAGCCAGCACCACAGCCACAGCCCAGCTAGTCCCAAGGAGAATAATGCCATCAAAACTCTGGGTCATGCCTTGGATCCTTTAAAGACAAGAAAAAGGATGCCACAGCAACCTCCTGGCAGATTTATTACACACTAAATCCAAGGATACCAGAATTTTGTCAGGATGCCACCTGCCTTTTCGAAGAACACATACACCACTGCATCAAGAAGTCAGTCACCAATTTCAGGAAGTCCTTGGAAGTTGGATTGAAACTGGCTATAATGCGGAGATCCTTTACAACAGGAGAGACCTACACCTCTTGCAGTATCACTGGCTGGTTGGTCGAACCACCATCTGTAAATTCGTCCTGCTGATCTGCCAAGCCCTCCTTCCTTGATTCCAGGACGAATATTTGCACTGCCCTACTGACTCTGAAGACTGGAAAAAAGCGGAGGAGAATTTTCCCCATGCTCTTAGGGCACTGGACAAGAAGCATATCGCCATGAAGAAGCCAAAGAAATCAGGCAGTGACTATTACAACTTCAAGGGCTTCTTTTCCTTGGTGCTGCTAGCCCTGGTCGATGCAGAATACAGATTCTTGTGGATAGATTGTGGGTCTAGTGGATCTTAGTAAGATGCACAGATTTTCAACAGAGGTGATTTGAGGAAGAAGGTCGAGGATGGAACCTTGGGGCTTCTGGCACCTGAACCACTGGGGGAGGGAGGGCCAGATTTGTACTATTTCTTCCTGGGAATAGGCGCATTTGTCTTTATGCAATGGATGTTGAAACCCTACAGCAGAAGACAACTCATAAGAGAAGAAAGAATAGCAAGCTACAGGATCTCCAGAGGCAGGATGCTGATGATGAATGCGTTTGGGATATTAGTGAGCAGATTCAGGGTACAGGCCACAGGTTGTCAGAGACATTGTTGTTACATTTGTGGTGTTGCACAACATGCTAAGGACACACCGGAGTGGAGTAGATAGGGCACCAACCCCAGCAAATGATGTAGCGACCCTACAACATGAACAGGTAGTGTATGTGCAAGATGACAACTACAGGAATCATTTTAGGGAGGCCAAACATCAGCAAGACCTTCTGAAATATAACTTAATTCATTTTGGTGCAATGGCTGGGCAGGAGGATAGGATCTGAGATGTGTCAACCAACAACCCGGGGACAGAAGAAACTGGCATCTATCAGTCATTTTCAGGACTACCCAATTATTCCAAGAACTTTTATTTAAAGCTGGTGTTGCTCAAATTTCCAAACAAAATCCACTCCATTTCAAAGTTTCAAAACTATTTAATAAAAATCACAAGTCCACTGTTGAAAAACTGCAACCCTAAATATATAAAAATGTCCCCCATTAAAAGTCAAAATTTGTAAACCTTGAAAAAAAAATTTTTTTTTTTCAAAATTTTTTTCTTGCAAATTTGCAAGATATTTTAAAATTCCAAATTATCAAAATTTTGGGGGAAACTCAAAAGTTTCTCAAGGGTCAAAAGTCAAAGTGTTTTAAATTATTTTGTCAATTTTTAATTTCGGGATGGGCCAAAGTCTCTTTGGGTTTGCTCCATTTTTTGCCAAGGTTTTTTTGTAACTTCTTAATCCAAAATTTTATTTTTTTTCTAAGCTCTTAATCTAAAATTTAATTTCTTCTTTCAAAGGTCCAAATCATTTAAGTCCAGTTTTGAAAGATTTGACTTAATTTCAATTTTTTCAATCACACATTCCTTTACTCATTTTGGTTTTTTTGTGTTTGGGGAAAACGTGTTTTGTTTGGGGTGGTGTAATACTTCTATTTTGGGGGATTTTTGGGGGGATGTTTAGCTGAGACTGAAGAAGGTTGAGGCTGGGCTGGTTGCTGCTGATATTCTTGCTGTGGTGGTTAGAAGAGAGGCAGCTTGTTGTTGCAGGTCGGGTGGTAAAAACTTCTGCGGTGTGTCGATCTGTTGGTAGCCCATCACAGATTGAAGAATCCCCAAGAAGCTTGAGAGTCCTGATATGTTTTGTTGACTTTCTTCGCCTGTGGCAGAAGCAACTGACGTTGGGTTGAAATAATTCATTGGGGTCAGTGTAAAATTAAGCAGTCTTGATAATCTGGTCTGTTGGTCATCAACAACTAGGAACAGTTTGGATGGCCTGGCCTGCTGGCATCTGAGTCTCTGGGATGGTTAAGATGTATTCCTTTGAAGCTGTCAGTTGCTATGGCTGTTGAAATGTGTGTGGCACAAATGTTGAAGTTGCACTTGAACTCCTAGAAAGTGTTTGTTGCTGTGGTTGCTGGGTCTGAGGGTTCCTTTCCTCTGCCCTGCTTTGGATGCAGCTTAGAAGTTTCACAGCCTTGTTTCTGACTGTTTAAAAGCCTTTATCTTCTAAGGACTCAACCTCAGACACCAGGTAGGTGTAGAAGGCTGTTCTTCTTGTCTCCTTCTTTGGCATGGGAAAACCCAACCTAAAATAATGATAACATAGAGCTTATAATTCATAGAATGCTTTTTGTTGGTTTTTTTCTAAGTATCATGATTCCCTAGTGCTTAACATGGATCAGACAGTCATACATTATCAGAAAGCCATGCATGAGTTTGTAAAATCTACACGTCAATGAATATTTGTTTTTATCAATCATTTAATCCAGTCTTGTAAATCATTCTAGCACTTCAGTTTAAACAAAATCGGAACAATATAATTATAACTCCCCCACTATGGCTCTTGTTAAATTTATCTTCTTAGCTGAGCTCAAACATTTTAAAAAGGTTATTGGTTGAACTAATAGAATTCCATTAGTTAAAACATTGTTACTTTACTATGTAATTCAATAGCTCCATTTTATAAAAGTCACAATAACTAAGCCAAATACAACTCATCTGACATCACCCATATGTTTATTTACTTCTTATGCACTCAACGATTTTTGGCAGGCGACCTATGATTATTCAAATAAGGTAATATTGCTATTCTTTTAAATGCTCATTACAGCAGATAGAGCCAACTTTGGCACACAACAATTTGTCCATGCAAGTTTAACTTAAGCTTATATGGCTTGTAATATAATAGGTTAGGTAAATGTTAATTTGCACACCAGTTAAGTAGCAAGGGAGTTCTAAATTTTTTAAGGGATACCCTTGTCACACTACATGCGGTATTGTGATTATCTGACTGACAAAAGATTAATCTTGAACGTCATTTAACTGCCCAGTCGGCACTACAAATGAAAAAAAACAAGAGTCTCAAAAGGGGTTCTTATATGGCGCCTCTGAGTTTTCGTTATATGGGCCCAGTCAGTTTTTGCAAACGGTTTTCATGTGACCAATATAGTGCATCTGTATGGGTCATAAATGATTCCCACATATGGACCATATTGTAAAATAAATGAGTCCCACATGGTCCAAAATTGTAATTTGAACATGGGGCCCAAATGGCTTTTGTAAATGGTTTTGGTGTGAGGCCAGTATTTAGCTCTGTATATGGGTCATATGTGGGCCTGACGAGGGTACTATATGATAAATGGATCAAGGTCCTAAATTTATCCTACATATAGGTTCAGATGCAGGAATGGCTGTATGGATGGACTCTTTTTAAAAGTGCACAAGATCCATTTACAGTTCAGGTTTCATGTCATACTTGCCCAAATACGAATTGTTGTGACTTTTCTAAGCTATGTGAACAGGTCCAGTTTCCTTCACACTTTGCACTGCACTATATTCTATCTAATATTTCACCAAAAAGGATTTTAGTATACTTAAATACAGCCTTTGAAAATAATCCACAGTATAATCTTGTATCATTGATGCTGTACTATTCTTTTTAGGAGGTATTTTATTAAGAAGGCATTATTTAAGGAGATATTTTTTGGAAACTTGTTCCTGTATTTGAACGATTAACTTATCCAAACTCATGAAATTAGAATACAAATATATTTTACAAAATTAACAGTAAAGGACTGATTGATCCATGAATACATACTTTAAGAATTACTAAAATAATCTATAAAATCAAATCATTTCAAATTCAAAATCTTTTGATATATCAGAAATCTATATCTAAAATTTAGCATTATAAAAAAAAAATCCATATCTTAATGACTAAATTTATGTCCAAACTTATCTTTATGTCCAGGATTTCCTTGCATCCTCCAAAATTAAAACATGCAAATTTAAGGTGCATGCATCGCCAAGCTCAAAATCCACACTGTCCCACAGAGATGTATATCACAAACTCATCACTATATGTGATTCACCCAAGTCCTTTTTCCAGAAACAGCTGCATAGCTTATTGAGACACATTGCACAACGAAATTATTAATATGGAAATCTTTTCATCATGAATCCCCACCATAAAATATTGTAGTTTATTAAGCTTACCTCATTTACAAAATTCAACAAATTTAATAGATTTTTCACATATTATGTCCATGTATAGCCTTCATAGTGTCCATATACCCGCACACTGACACATGAAAAAGGTATTTGTGGTATATAAAAATAATGTAAACCACTGCATCATTTTCTGAAATGTGTAATTGGTGTCAATAAAAAATAATATTCTATAAACATATTACTAGGTTTTAGTTGGGTTTCAAAATGGCATTTAATATGAGGGTGCCTTGTAAATATCTGTCCATGAATGACATTGTTGGTCCCATATATGTACATGTTATTTGTGAAAAAACCATATGTGGTATGTAAAACTAAAGAAACTTGTAAGATTACTTTGTGAGAAATATAACAAATTTAATTTTAATACATTAATCAGAAAAACATGACAATACTTTTAAAGTTATAAAATGGCTATATATAGTAAACGGTAATAATGACGGCCTCTTGTGGGTATACTATGCCCATGTATGTGTACACTTTTCTCTACAAAGCATTTGTGGTGAGTTATTCTTCTCAAAGAGGACCTTTATTATTTTCTGATTTATTTTTCACCAAAAAAATAAGACAAAGTGATTTAATTAAGAACACTTGTTATATTTTATATATTTCTGTCATTCAGGGTTTATATTTGGAGTCGATTTAGGTCCCTTGTACAGGTAAATTACCCTGAAATGTGTGTTATGGGACCCATTTTAAAATTGTGATAAAAGATCAGCTGGTGAAATCATATTGAAACGAGTGAGTGAAATCATGTTGAAATATGAATAGATTTTGCAAAACTGTTATTTAAATCTATGTTAATGTATTGAAATCGTGGCATATATCATTTTGGGATTGTGTATGTTCCCGGCCGTTTTGAAACCCTGGCCGTTTCAAAACGGCCAATGGCCGTTTCGAAACGGCCAGATTATTTACTTGGCTGTTTTGAAACCTTCCTTGGTTTTGAAATGGCCTGGCCACTTCAAAACCTGGTTTCAAAATGGCCAAATCAATAACCTGGCCATTTTGAAACCTCAACTGATTTTTAAATTTTTCCATAGCATGTGTTTTTATATGTATAAAATGTGATATATTTTAATGTGGATTATTTGATTCTTATTCATTTACATTAAAGTCAATTCTTATTTTATTGGACTTTGGAATCTTTAAGTTAACCTGTGAACTTCTAATCTGTCCCTTGATTAAAAAAAAAGTCCTGAGCAGCAACTTTCTATATTCATAACTTGTGGAGTAGGTACTCAGATATGGGAGTAGCTACAGTTAACCTGTGATCTTCAATTGATTCTTTGATTACAAAAGATTTCTTGGGCAGGGGCTATTCAGCAACTGCCTTTAATCATAATTAACACAACTTGTGGAGTAGGTAATTAGGTATGGGAGTAGCTACAGTTAACCTGTGATCTTCAATTGTGTCCTTTTATTTGAAAAGAGTTTTTAAAGAAAAAAAGTTTCTTTAATTATAATTAACAAAGGGAGGGATTATGCCAGTCAGTGACTATAAATACTGGTCAGTTTCAATCAGTTGGCATATCTTGTTTTACAACAGTTGGATAATCATGGATAGATTTAAACTAAAATGTCAGGAAGAAATAGCAAAGTTAGGTTGTAGTCAGACTTCAAAAATTATTCCTAAGAAGAAGTATGATAATATAGTGCAGGTTTTGAAGAATGATCAGAAGAACAAGTCTCTTAAGAGCCATATTAAGCTCAAAGGATATCGACTGATTAATTTGCCTGACCTGGGACTGAAAGATGTATTGGCTATCCCAAAAGGTATACTTTTTCTTCTGATGTTAATATATTATATTTTGCTATTTATTTGTTATATACTAATGATTAATGTAACTTTTGTTTGTATTTCCTGTTTTCATATAGTACACACTTGATATTTAATGTTTCAATTAAACTGATTTGTAAGCCTATATGGCTGGGTGATAGGAGAGTTTGTTTGACTTGCCAGATTAATTAATAAGCCCTAAAGAAGCCATGATAAATATTAACTCTGTGATGTTGATTTGTTTGCCATTGATTGTCAGAAGTGTTTAATTGGATTTATTCCTATTGTTGCAGCTCTCTTTTGATGTTGATTTGTTTCACTTAAACATTAGTGGGCTGTTTAAAAGGGAGTAGTATCAAGGATGGATTATTATTGGCCTTTTTAAAGAATTGTAGCTATCTGATTCCCTTCTTTTTTTACTTGGTTAATACTGACATACAACTGTAAGTAGCAGTTTATGATTCATTACATGGCACAACATTCTCCACAAGTTTCAAGCGAGATATAGCTTACTTTTGTCGTCCTTCTGGTGATAAGCTCCTGCTCCACACCATGAATGTACAGAGACAAAGGGATTCCTTCAGCTGTGGGATACATGCTGCTGCATTTGCTGCATCCTTAGCCCATGGACAAGATCCATGTGAACTCCGATACTATGGTGCAGGAAAACATCTGAGGGATGGTCTATGTAAGGGACAACTGATGCCATTTCCTGCTGATGTCAGTGTAAACCACAAGAGGATCATCTCTACTCTCACCCTGGAGATACTTTGTGTGTGTCGTGGTATAGATTATGGCTCCCCAATGATAGAATGCCAGAACTGTAACCAGTGGTTTCATAGGCACTGTGTGCATACTGAGGACAATGAGGTGGAATGGCATTGTGGACAATGTAAACATATGTAAATAAACATTGTATGTAATTAACTTTATAGTGTGTTAATTGGGGATACAGTTGGTACAGTTGGTGTATGTATGTAAACGTGTTTGTAATTAGCACTAATAAATGTTGTTATATGTTCTGTTTGTTATATGTTTCACAATAAACCAAATGCAGATAGTTTTTGTTGTATTACAACTGTTACACTTAAAAGCAACAATACAAACATGTCCACCAATATCAAACTGGTGAAGTATCAAAACGGCCAAGATGAATAGTTGGCCGTTTCGAAACGGCCAAATAACAGATTTGGCCATTTCAAAATGGCCAAGCCATTTCCAAACCTTGCAAAGGTATCAAAATGGCCAAAGGTTTTGAAACGGCAAGTAACATGTACATTGTGTATGCTTAAAAGAATGCATGCATTAAAAATATAACTACATCACTCAGGATATGTCTATAGATTCTGATATTTTATATTTTCTAATCGGATATCCATTGCTTGATTTTTATCCTACAGGATAATCGATTTTTCTTAATCTGATGACCTCATGAAAAAGGATTTTATCATTGCATTTATTTGCCCACTTGTTTTATCCAACCAAGTGTGTTGGATGTCATATGGAATGCTAGTAAAGCCACTATAATTTAGTTTATAATTTAAAGTTTATGTATGTACGTAAATCATCAAGCATCATACCTCTGTACCCACTGAGGGCAACAATAAATTAATAAAGATTATTCACCAGCACCTACCAAAATGTTAATTTGACCTTGTCTCACTTCAGCTTTAGTTTCTTGCCTAAACAACTTCAAATCAATTTGAAAATATGCGAAAGTGATTGGTCTCAAAGGTAAAAATACTCAAAATACCCCCCCCCCCCCCCCCCCCCAAAAAAAAAAAAAAAAGTTTGAATTTTCCAGATATAACTGGATTAACTTTCGGGATGCCACTGGGGTTTAGTATGAAGGATTACGCGCCTTTTACGAAAAGTGTCAACATTTGTAGCAAAATATTATGAGTAAACAAAAGGATTCAGGTGATTAGATATTTTTATTCAGCTACGAAAATTGACCTTTGGCACATAAAATACGTATATTAGCATAGTTATACGATAATCCTTATTATCGCCCACTCTCCCCCCCCCCCCCCCAAGTCGGACCTTCGTCAACTCGGCCGTCGTCAACTCAGACTCATCTATGCAAACTGGGCCCATTCAATTAGAAATTCAAATTGACATAAAATCTTTATTTACGGATGGTGGACTTATTCACGCTAATGATATCGTATTGTTGTGTCGTCTGTTATCGACGGTCGTCTATTATCGACGGCCGCGCATTAATGTAGAAATAAAGTCCGAGGTTTTGTGATTTATAACCCCATGCAGATAATTCACAAATTTCCGGCGAATAACGCACGAGCGCGCAGCGCGAGTCCGTTATTTGCCGGAAATTTGTGAATTATCTGGGGTTATAAATCACTAAACTGAGGACTTTACTGCCTACCGTCGCATTACGGGTCTAACGACGGTGAAAACGGAAGGCAGTACACAAACCACAGCATTAGCGGTCACTCTGTTTATAAAAGCAGTTGAATTAATCCATCCCATAATTTATAAAGTCCGTTTTACAGCCTTGGACTTTATATTAGCTGAGTAAAACACCAAATATATGCAATTATCGCTGACATCCCCAAATATCACCCGTGCATAATATGGGTCTAATCCCACTTTATTAGCCACAGATAATAAGGCAGAAGAGGGTAGCAATTGTTGTTTATATATTTTGCATTAATTCTACTGCAAATACGATGATTTTATACACTTTTTACCATAAAAAGCAAAGGTGCTGTCTGTATGATGTTTACAGTTTAGTTCTAAAATTACGTAACTGCATTAACAAAGTAAACAACCTTTTCTCTCCACCACCCACACTTGGAAACCTGGTTTGGTTGAAATATTAAGTTTGTAACTTCTGAGGCTGTTGAATTTATGTTAATTTATTGTATATATATGTTAGTTGCTTATAATACCAGCTTCATTGTTGAAGTAATTACAAATATTTGTGTGAGAAGTTATCACTACTTTATGATCTCGTACATAATAGGATGTTTATTTCTGCTGGATTAGGTCATAAATGCTGTAAAGTAATTTTTTTTGAATTTTTCACATTTATATTAATTACTTCCATGCATGCTAAATTTAATTTTATCAAATTATTACATAACAGAAGATACACATATATGTCAATTATTCAGTTTCCAAACCAATGAGTGATGACCCTAGTGTGTCATTTATTTTCAGTTACATGAATTTATCACAGTTGCCCTTATTATTCATAGTTCCACAGTTTTATGAACATAATTAGCTTTATTAATATGATGACTGAAAGGTTATATTATCTTGATTAAAATTTATGATGGCTTTGACATTTGTATGGTAATTTACGTAAATGGTTGGTGTCTGTAAACCAATGCCAAATTGTAATGTGGCAACACCTACAAGGCACTGATGGAACCTGCCTGTTATTGGACACCAGGTAGGAGATAACCTCATGGTAACTTAAGCAGAAAATACAGATAATGATTCCAGATGCCAGAAATACTGCAAATTTTTCTAGAAATCGAGTTCAACCAATGCACTTCAGTTATCTAAGTTGTTATATAGGCAGCTACTTTGGTCTATAAGAAAATCAAAGTGAGGGAACCAATTATAATGAACATGTAAACAGTTTTGTATTAATAAATATCCTAAGGTCATACTAAAAATTCTATATCCTGAACATCCAGAATATGAAAGGTGAAAGCAGGCAAGACACGCATCCACTGGCAGGTTGAGACTTTCACACAGATCCAATGAAAAGAATGTGTTGAAAACTTGAAAAGAATGTGCACTACCAGGGCACAGGAAATGCGTGGTTTCCAGAGATCTTGCAAAGAAATCCACTTAGTTCATGACATGACAGCATGGTATTTGGTGTGAAAAGGCACTAAGTTCCATGTTGCCCTTTAAATGTAGAAGCAATGTACCACTGAATATAACTTAACCTTTAATGGAAACTTTACAGAATCATATGGAAGGTGCCACATCAGATTGACTAATGAGGAAATTACAGTCTCAAGTACTAGTACTTGTGACCTCATCTTAAACAAGGGAGATTTGTACTAAAAAGTACATATTATTATGTTAAACCCATTTCAATAGTCACCTAAACACATGCAGATGAAATCTTTCTGACTCAATGATATTGTTATTGGCATAAAGTTGAAATGATTGGCTTTGTCAATATGACCTTGCAAGGTCACCTCCTGTGTAGACCATTGGACACAGTGAGTATGAATGTGTTTCACATTACACCTAGTCCCTTATTGGATATATTGTGACACACAGCTGGAAGGACAGAGGAAACCCATACATATTGTTGGTCAAGGTTATGAACTTTAAATTGGTAACAAAAGCCTAACAACTGACAGCTTACCCACATGAGACCAGGCCTTTGACACCACATGTGCACATGCTTCATTCTGCAGATGTATGCACTTAACATTATGTTATGTCAAAGTGTGCATAGGCAAATGTATGAGATCCTCAAGTGGCCTAGTGACAAGAAAGTTTGCATGTAATCAAAGTCTGTCACCTCTGTGGTTTCGAGTCTCACAAGTGGCAATACTTATAAGCTGTCCTAATATGACCCTGGCTGTTGAACAGGATGTAACACCCCAACTTTGAACTTTGACTTTGCAAATCTATGTATATATCTTGTAAAAGTAATAATTACATCACTATGGCATAGAACTTCATCTGATAAATTATAAATTCAGCAGAAAAGAAGTACTCATGACATAGTTGCATTTCAAACTTGTAGAGGTAGCACTAACAATATTTTTGTAATACAAGAAGCATACAACAGATTCTTACGCAAACGAGCATGGAAAATGCAGCTTTAAACTATTGTATTAAAGGCAAAAATTGCCAAAATCTGAGAAGGTATCACATAACCAACAGCCTCACAGCTGCAGAGATGCCAAGCCACTGCTGCAACAGAGGGAATCCTGAAGTGCTAGCGTGAGACAGCCAGTACTTACCATTGGTAAGTCACCATTCATCTGAAACTGAAACCAACATGTATCATATGTCCACTCAAAACTTCAGTAAGGTATTCTGTATAGCTATCTTCTGTTACCAGTTGTTACTTATTTTGATCGTCAATTTGTCTGACTCCTGTAAAAAATATTTCCAGAATCTCACTATAAATACAAGAAGTCAGTCAGAATCATTAAGTAGATCATATCACTTGTATCAAACTGGGTAGGGTGTTCCAGGGAAAACAGTGCCAAACATTGCGTAGGTCACATCAGGTGCAGCATTTTGGGTTGTGTGTTTTGGCAAAACACTGCAAAACAGTGTACAGGTCATACCAAAGGAGGTAGATAGCAATGCAATACATTGAACAGGTCATATCACAATGACAAAATGAAGCCAAGGTACATCATGAACAGTTTAACCAGCATACATTCACTTTATTATGTGAAAGTCTCACAACTACAAAAGTCTACAAATGAAATTTCTTCAAGATCTTCAATTTTCCCATGATACTTCTTAATAATTGCATAATGTATATGAAACTAAATTTAGAAATCATAAATAAAGTTTTTAAGTGGATCTTCATGTAATAGGAAATAATTGTGATTCTAAAAATCACCATGCAAATGGTGTCAAAAATATCAGAGTTGCACACAAATAACTTAGATAAGGGACTGTGAATTGAGTGCAGGCTGGGGTTAGGCATCAACTATTCTCAAATATTAGTGTGTGGATTGAGAGAGTCAACTGCAAGGGGTCAATAATATGGTGATTTTAGTAGATCCTGATGGAGTTCTTTAGGGGAAGGGATCAAGAGGTTTTAGTACATAGTGTGAATGAGTGTTGAGAGACACACACAGAACTTGAGTGGGGGATCAATGATGAATGTCTTGAGGATTGTTTTACCAGATGATATTTTAATAATTATTTATCTATAATGAATTTCCACAAAGGAAAAGCAAATTTTGACATGTTCTCTCAACACTCATTCACACTATGTACTAAAACCTCTTGATCCCTTCCCCTAAAGAACTCCATCAGGATCTACTAAAATCACCATATTATTGACCCTCTCTCAATCCACACACTAATATTTGAGAATAGTTGATGCCTAACCCCAGCCTGCACTCAATTCACAGTCCCTTATCTAAGTTATTTGTGTGCAACTCTGATATTTTTGACACCATTTGCATAGTGAATTTTAGAATCACATGTATCTCTATTAGCTTTATTTTTATTTCTTCGCTGTTCACTTCATTTTCTTATTTCCTTATTTCAGGGATGATATAATTGACAGATAAATGAACATATGGGTTCTTAACCCTATCCAATATCCTTGGAAATACCCAAGAAACTTTGTTCAAGTAAAAAGTTTCACAAAGTACAATGAAGTGATGTGAAAGATTAATAGCAACTATCATAATTGTAGCATCTGTAACAAGATGTCATATATGCAATGCCTCTTTTGAAGTTTCTTAGCTCTAATGCATATGATTTGTATACACCTGTACTGTCACTGCTTCTGTTACTGCTGTTGGCACTGTTATTCTTGATGTTCAAAATGATGTTGACATCCGTCAGAATTTAATAAACTGACTTGAATTGTAAATGCTTAGTCGTTCTTTGATCATTTGTCACCGGATGCTTGACAGATAATGCTTTTCTTATTAATACGCCAACATTTGAAAAAGCTGGAAAAATATTTAATATAATTTGACTTTAGTGGTACAAATAACTCAAATAGAATCAAATATTTATGAAATCTGCAGACTAACACTCTTGTCTCCCAACTCTGAGGTCGGCAGTCCAAACCCTGTACCATATGTGGGAAAGTTGGTAGTTTATTGTCATTGGTCAACAGTTTACAGTACAGAACCTTTACCAACTGTATGAACTGGTTTCCTCTGCCCACAAAACTACTCATCGTGATATGACCTGTATAGTGTTGAAAGCGACGTAAATCCCCAAATAAATAAATAAATTAATAAATATATGCAGCTGTTAAAAGTTACATTGTCTTCATAGTAATGATTAAGCCCTATAAAGGTTACAGCAATGGTAATTTCAATATACACTACCAAATTATTAATATCTACTATGATTGTAGCTTCTTCAATTAATCAAGGAGAACAGAAACCTACAGGTTATTTTTTTTACATTTCGTATTTTCCAGACTTATAATAATGGAACTTTAGTAAGAACCCAAAAGGTCACTTCCTGTTTCCTGTTTACATGTGTGATTATGAGCAGCTCAAGTTGTTTATAAAAGTAAACATTGAAAATTCATAAATGCAGAAAGGAATATGCAAAAACGAATATGTAAACATAAAGATAAATAGTTAATCTATGCAAGGAACCTTTTTTCAATGGTAAATCTTCGTCATTTTTATCATATTTTTCAATACTGCTTTCCCAGCAATTGTAAACAATGTGCATGAAACGGATGTTTTGACTGCAATGGCGGACATGTTTCTTCAATATTTAAAGCTCTGTGGTTATTTCTTTTATTGCCACATAGATGTACCATGCTGTGATTAAAATATATTCAACATATTAACACTTTAAACGTTTTTTGGTGACTGCTTTCTGAGCATTATTTCGTATTTACGTGGCTAAAAATAACTTTAGACCCATATTGCGACTAGACCCGTAATGCGACGGTAGGCAGTATTTCTATTATAAAGACCGGTTTCATTTATTAATCCATAAATATTATTGTAAATATGCTTCAAAACACACCTAGTTGTCGCACTATATTTTGTCTGTATCGTTTGGTCCTGTATTATCGACGATCGTCCAATTATTGCCTCAGATAATTGTACACAAAAATATGCGCACTGCATTGTTTTCTGTAGTCTGCGCACTTCCGGTCTTTATAATACATTGTAGTTCTGTTCACATGCTTTTCATCTCAGTAAAAAAAATAAGATAAAGTATTAACCTTTATTTAAAATAAACTATGCGCCTTTAAATGGAAATATTGTGAAGGATTGCAGAATTCCCCTCCCGGAAGTATATAAAGGCGTAGGAATATCATTGAATTTATTTTCTGCAATAATATAGTTCCTAAGTAAATGGAAAATAAGAGTCGTGGAAGGTAGACATGCAGGCAGGTCGGCTAGTAGGCAGGTAGACAGGTCGGCTAGTAGGCAGGTCGGCAGGTTTTACATAAATTGCATTAGATATGTTAAACAGTTTCTTTTGAAAGTCGAAATGACAACAGTTTGTCCACCTCAGTGCTTTTATAGTAATTTTTGGCTTCTCCTTGAACTTTATAAATCACATGACTTATGTGTAGGAGAAATCACGAGAAAGTGTGGATTCGTGAATCAGAAAATACGAGGCCGAAGGCCGAATAATTTTCTGATTCACGAATTCACACTTTCGAGTGGTTTCTCTGGCTTAAACCACAAAAAAAGGCCATGTGAAAACCAATGTTACATATACGGTGGCCTAGATCTCTAATTATATTGAATGTGGTGACCTGAACATTGAAAAAAAGTGTTGATTCTGAAAATGTTCAATTTATTTAATTGAATCTTTTGTATTCTGCTGGTGCATTTGTCCTTAGCATTTATGGTGTCAAACTTGCAGCTTTGCAACCATGTTCAGTGAGAATATATGAAAAAGCCTGTTCCTGTTTATTATTCAAAATAAAATAAAAATATCAGTGATTATAGGTTGAAAGGATTTTGAAAAACATACATAACAGAAATGGACTGTGCACAGTGATGTGAAAAGGTAAGGTATTTCACTTTTTGCTATTTTTCATTGCATTTTACCGTGTTTTTTGTACATTTTATTAAATTTTAAATTATATGTCAAAATGTTAATATAAATGTTAACATACAAATTATTGACTGCACTATCAAATGACAAAACATAATTCTGTACTAATTTCTCAGAAAATACACCATCATTAAATATTTTCCCCAAAATTGATTTAGCATCACATAATGTTTATTGTATTGTGTAAAATTGTTTTCAGTTTTGCTGGACTGGATAGCAATCCTATCTGAGAACTCGGGGGTACAACAAACCAGAGAGTAATGAAAGGTCAGGATCTTAATTTAAATCTATGTACCGAGTCTGCGGTTATTGGTTTAAAGAAAATGGATTCCATTCACTGCTTCACTTTGGAAGGAGGATTTTCTCGCTGAGGATTTGCAGCATATCTCAATTCAGATACAGCAATGTGAAATGATTTAAATGTGTAAATGAATGTGTATCACATGCTGTTTATTCACAAAATGTTTTGGATTGTTGGATAAATAAAAATTGTGCTTCAGTCATACAGGATACCGCAAGAAGCTTGTTCAGCAATGAAGCTTTGTGATGCTCCATCTTACATTTGGATATTGTTCTCACAGGATAGCTGTACAACTTAATCACTTGCAGTACAAATACACTCAGAGATTGTAAAATTACTCATAATGTTAAAAGCAATTTTTGTTCTGAATATTAAGATTATTTAAAGTCAGTGTCAAGTTTCAAACTTTTTTTGTAACTTGAATATAATTTTCATATATTTTGTACAACTGTGGCTTAAATGTGTTAAATCCTTGATGTCTTGTAAAACACACTTCTTAAAAAATTCAACATTATAATTGTCAGACTATGTTCACCTGATTACATTACAATCAGGGCCATTTAATTAAACAATTTAAAAAGTGTGAATTTTTTTTCTAAAAATGTGTTGATTCTTAAACTAAAAAGTGTGAATTATCAACCTTAAAAGTGTGGATTCTGAAGCTAAAAAGTGTGAATTCTGAAGTAAAAAGTGTGGATTCTGAAGCGAAAAAGTGTGGATTCGTGAAAAAGAATTCACACTTTTTCTATTGTCTGTTACCAAAAGTGTGGTTTAAAAAATCAGAATTTCAGTATAAAAGGCAGCAATAAGGAAGAAATTTATCATTGTAAAGTTAAATATTGTTGGAACCACATGTCACTGTGCTTGTTTTGCACAGGATATAATAATTTTAATGAAAATTTTATATTTACTTGGCTTTTTGTTGATAATCTGAAGCAGACATAAATTGTTTTATTTCTCATATACACAATATTAATCCTTTCAAATGCGTTTTCTACATAATTGTGATTTCTAGGAAAAATAAGGATCAAGCGTTGACCAATCAACAAATCAAAAACTAGGTCACCACTCACCAGTAAAGATTTGGATCCCATCACGTGACCAGAAATTTTACTATAAAAGGCAGCAGCAAGGAAGAAGTTATTGTGAGACGTGAGATATTGTTACAGACACATCTCCTACTTGTTTAAATCTAACATACGTAACAAATGTAATGAAAATTTTATAATGTAATTTGCATTTTCGGTCAATATAAACAGATACACATTGTTTTATTTGTCATATAATATAATTATTAATATTACACCCAGTGTGAGAAATTCGTTGCCAAGCAATGGTGGCCCCATAGGGCCACTAGGTTCTGAAGTTCAGTGGCCCCTGTTAAAACTTGATGGCCCAAAACTTTTTAAAAAATTTTTTCTGACAAATTGCCTTTTTAATTTATTAAAAGTGACACGTCAAAAAGATACAAAAGTGATTTATGTTAAATTTCTTTATTCAACTTCAAGCTTGAATACAAATTATACAAGATGCACTCAGAGAGAGCAAAATGCTCGACTCCATGTGACCAGTCTCTCGAGTTATATAAAGTATTGTAAGGAAGACAATAAAATAAAACCAAACATGTAAATTAATTTTTGAAGAAATATCAAGTAGAAAGTCATTAAAAATGTATTTAAATGGGACCTCTGAAAACTCATGATTATTTTGTATCCAAAATAAGAACTAGATTTTTCTTTTTTAGCAACTTCTTCCTTTGGCCAGGTCCTACCCACAAAAATTTTAATACAGATCTGTTCATTAGTTCTGGAGTAATCTAAACACACACAAAAAAAAACAACCCAAAGAGACAGACAAATAAAATAGACAATTAGCACACAAGAACATAAACTGCTGGGTGAGGTAAAAAATGTTGCTTACAAGTCACTTTTTAGTAAAAATCACTCATGGTAATTTTTTTGTTTTTTTTTTTTTGTCAAGGAATGGAAAAAAAAGAGAACATAAAACAGAAATAATAATTAATAAAACTGATGAATACACCACCGTCTCTTTATTATCTTTATGCCAATTTCAAGACAAAAAACGGGAAGAAATATTTTTACTTAAAGACAACAAGTATCACACCCTAGGCTTGTGACCTCACAATAACAATTGCATTGTGACATCATTAAGTAATGACATCACCAGAAAGCAAAATATTGATAATAATAATGATAACAAAAAATCTCTGCTGGCTTTAATTTTCAAACAAATTACACCAAATTTAGAAGAATCCATCTGTACTCCATGAAATATCAACCCACCAAATTTAAGCTTGATTGGTGTTACAGTTTTTGAGTTTTAAGGGCGAAACGGTGCACAGACAGACAGACAGAAACAAACTGATTACAATAACCCTCTCCTATCCTCGAGCATTAAAAATGAAACTAAAGTCTATTTCATGATTATCCCAATGAATTTTACACAAGACATTTAAATTTCGCAAGTTTTATGATTACTTTAAGCTTCAAAGAAATAATGTTTTTCTTTTCATACAATTTATACAGAGTGTCTGCAGCTAAACAAACCTTTTTTACTTGTGGATAAGTGGAACAACTATACTTGTGTGAAGGGAGGGGGGGGGGGGGGGGGTTAAGGGTCACATATACCTGTATTCAGTCCACTTTCCCAGCATGTTCAAGCTATACAGTGAGTGTGTGTATGTGTGGCTGAATGTTCTTCTCCACTGGCAGTTTTGTGTGAGTGAGGGGGGGGGGACTTGTCAGTGTACTGGTTATAAAGCATTAGCCTTGCCCCAGGCATTCATATGTATCAATCAGTTGTCCACGTGCTTAATCTCCGTATAATATAGACACAACTGTTTGATTGTATTATAAGTATTTTTCATAATGCTCTCATACATTTACTTAGCCTAGCTTGCTGGGGAGAACTCCCAGACTAGAAAAGCCTCTGATACAGTGTGCATTATGGCAACAAATATTTCATGTTTGCATTATGGTAGAGACAGCCTGGAAGGCCAGGCTAATAAAGCATATGTATTGATTGTTTTTCTGCAGTCTTCCCACTTGGTGTACTAACTCTTGGAGGAGTGAGAGACACAGTGTGGAGTTTAGCTGCTTATTAAGGGTGAACTCCATCTGGAATATGCAAAACACAATGCATAATTAAGGATCCAGGGGGAAAGAAAACCAATTTAAAAAAATTACAGCACACTGGATTGTATTACCACACGAGGCATGTTGTAGTCAATTTGGTGGCCCGTTGGGGCCCATCAAAGTCAAGTTGTGGTGGCCTTAACTTAAAAAGGGGGGGCCCGGTGTAACGCCATATTTTACACCCCTGCCATATTTTACACCCTCTCTTTGATCTTTTAGGGGGTGCATTATATGGCAATCATATTTTACACCCCTAACAATAGGGGATTTAGGGGGTGTAAAATATTGCTGCCATATTTTACACCCCCATCAAAAGTTACACCCCCTACTGGGCCATACAGAGCAAATCAGTTGGGGAGTAAGAGCAAACCTTTTATTGGTTAGATTGTAATTGAGTTTGTAATTGTACATTGCCTAAACCACTGCTTAGAACTTGATTTGTTTTACTTCTGGGGTGTGATAGAAACTGGATTAGATTATAATATGTCTGTTGTTACAAGATTCTTTAAGTTGATTTGTTTGGCTATGTATGTGACTTGGTAAATGGATTAGTCTTAGATTTGCCTTTTGTTCTAGCATTCCTTTGAAGTTGATTTGTTTCACTTGTGGTTAAGTGACTAGCTAAGCTAACAGGATTAATTGGTATTGTTGAAAAAATCTTTTTAAGGTCATTTTGGGAGATACATCTCCTCCCTGATAATGTAACATAAATTTCTTCATGTACATATGCTTGTATGGTTTATATTATGTTCAGAGTAAAAATCATTCTTGAAGAACTTTATTATTACATTATTATTATTACATAGAAAACTATAAAATACCATTGTTAATAAAATACTCTGATATGCAATAACATCCAATGTGTTCAGGTATCATAAAATATATTTCAATATTCATGGATATCAATAATATATTACAATTCATTTAATTTATGTACATATGTCATTTTTGCTTGTTCATGGTTTCTAGATGAGAAGCCACAGATAAGTTGTTCAATGGTCCCATTTTGTTCATTATGTGATGTAAATCCAACCAAAAGAAACAATGCATAGATCTAATTAACTAATCACTAACATATCATAAAACAATAACCTATGTATCACCTATTACTGTAAGCCTTTTAAAATCAACAAAATGAAAACACTAACAATTAATAAACAAGAACCCCCAGGTGAGAAGCCACAGAAGCTTAAAGCCTTGGACATAGTGGTGACTTAAGACAAGAATATGGATATTTTCAATTAGGGACTAGCCTAGTGAATACAAATCAACAACAATGTGTTGGCCTGTCACTTCAAAGGATAATATAATAATATATAGAAAGGATTTTGTCCCACTGTATTAACACTAAATATATTTTATTGCATTCAGTTTGTTATACTTAGACATATAACAATTTGTAAGCAAAGGAATTATTGTCTGAGTTTTAATGCTTAATTTGTGGATGTTTATAGCTGTTGAACTTCACTTATTTCATAATATAGTAACTGTAAAGAAATCCATCAAGGGGTGTAAAATATGGCAGGGGGTGTAGAATATGGCAAGGGGTGTAAAATATGGCAAGTGAACTTGCCATATATTACACCCCCATGCATTTTATGTGGGGTGTAAAATCTGGCGCTACACCGGGGCCACCAGGCCACCGCGAATTTCGCACGCTGAAATTTACGCCATTTCAAATGCGTTTTGTATATAACTACTGGTATGATTTTTGGGGAAAAAAGAGGATCAAGTGTCCACCAATCAACAAATCATAAAGTAGGTCACCAGTAAATATTTGGATCCCATCACGTGACTAGAAATTTTAGTATAAAAGGCATCAACAAGCAAGAGGTTCTTCATTGTCACTGGATATATTGTTGGAAGCTCGACCTGTCTACCCGCCTACCTGTCTACCTGCCTCTGTCTTAATTCTTTATATAATATATATACAGTCTGTATATATATATTTCTTATATATCTATATATTGACAGAACTACTTTCATGTATTTCCGGGAGGGGAATTCTGCAATTCAGCCAAATATTGTTTCAAATTTAATGAAATAAAGTTTGTTAATGCGTGATGCTGTAAAATCCCGATTTAGGTAAGTGTAATATTTTATCAATTTTTAAAGTAAAGTAAAATATGGTTGTCATTGGCAACGCTTATGAATTTCCGTGAAAAGTGCAAATTTTATCCTCATAAAATGACATTATAAAATATTTTGTTAAAGACAAATAGATTTATCATATTTATTTTTACAAAACACTTCACGTACATTTTTATTAAATGGACCTCAATGTAATCCATTGTCAATAAAAGCATGCGTTTGTTCATCAGCCAATATAAGAAAAATATGCCATAAAATATTTTTGTTTTTGGAGGTTATAAAATAAATTAACCATACCCATGATCATTAACATAAAAACACTTGCTTTGTGTGGGCACAAAATGGAAGAAACATCCTTCAAAACCAACTTTAAAATTTAATGACATAATTGCCTAGGAAAACTATTTTATGTGCACACCTTCAAAAATAATGTTATTTTTGCATTATTATGATATAATGGTAACAGTTATTCCGTTTATTTGTATAATTATCAATTTACAGATGACAATGTGAAAAATAAACAGTTTAGAATATATTTTGAATACCATTTACATTGATTTGATTTTACCGTTGATAACAGACAACCATTTGTAAAATTAGAACACTGTGCGTACAGAAATTGAATTGAATGAAAAAAAATAAAATAGCTAAAAATATTTACCCAATATATTTGTCATTTAAACAGCATTTTTTTTCTAATTTTAACTTTAAAATACATCAGGGAATGATGAAAGAAATGAAAATGTATTAAAATACGTAAGACCGTCAAAAACTGGCAACGCAAGGATACCTACAGTATTCACACTCACCCCAAAAGTAATTAAAGACAATTACATGGGTGGACACGAAGATAAACGGTTTCAGAACTTGGCTCTTTTCAGTGGTATACTTAAATTGAACAAAATAAATAACAAATGTCTTAACAAGCATTGTTTAAGTCTATTCGGTTTGTCAGTTTTGTAGTGAGCCACGGCTGACACTAATTGACACACATTTAACCGGAAGATGTAGAACTCACGACCACAGGAACTGGCTAACAGTAACTTGCTACCACATCTCGCTACCAAGTAATACTTATCCTTACACTGCCACATGTTTTCTAAGTTGCATATTTTATTTTATTATATTTCTAGGATCCCCCACAGAATTCCGTGACCTCAGGTTTTCTAATTTGCTAATTTGCATATTTTATTTAACAATTGTTTTACTGGCATACGGCAAATGAATGCTACCGTACTTCTCGAGTGCGGTGATTTACCGTACTCCAGACACTTCGTTTATTTTATAATATTTCTAAGAAATCCCACAGAATATTTTTAACTGTTGACAAACGTTTTCTGTTTATTCTTTATATATTGTACCACATTCATGCAGACTGCTATAATTAACTATTTTAGTGGTAGCGAGATGTAGCGAGTTACTGGTAGCGAGATACTGTGGTTGCGAGTTAAACGTAAATCCATTTAACCTTACATAAGAAAGTATGTGCAGTGAGCGTGACTTCCCAGAAATGGATCATATTTGTTAATTGTGTATTTGAAGTCAAGCTGACGAGAACTGTTTATGGATATTTAAAGAAATTAGTGTTTTGTTCCTGTGAAGGACATTTGAAGGTAGGACCAAATTCACCACAGTTTTTGCAATTTTGTTGTTTACACAACTTATATTTGAAAAGTTCTTAAGACTGTTTATCTTCAGATTTTTTTTCAAATGTAGGTGGTGTAAACAACCAAGTTGCACAAACAAAGGAACAAAATACACTGAAACAGAGCTTATCAATAATTAATAAGCTAAACTCTGAAGACCGTTTATAAATATAATAAATCACCAATGTTATTTAATTTTATAATTATCTATGATGTAGTAAACCTATTTTCTATGAAAAAGTATAAATCATTAAGAAAACTGAGGGTTAGCGTGAATAGGTATACAGGTGTGAATTGGTCCACTAGATCTCTAGGTATCATTGTTTAGTGGCGTTCTACCAGTAAATGCCCATGCTTGAGAAAATATTTTAACATTTATATCATATTAGCAGGTTGAGTTTATATTCTTCTTCAACCAAATTATCAAGTGACATGCAGTACAAGTAATGCTTTAATTATGCTGAGCAACATTTCTTTGAAAGTGACGTATTTTTACAATTTTCCTCTAATATCGGGTGTTTTCACCTCAAACCTGAAATACCAATGAACGCTCATTTTGTTTGCAAATAGAAGCATTTGTCCTTGACCTCTAAGAAAGAAATATAAGCCTGTTGTTCACTGGTAGGCGGGCATTTACTGGTAGAAAGCCACTACAGCTTTTAATTGTGGATATAATAGTAAGTAGTGGTTGGACCAGTTCTGAAAATGAAAACCGGTTTTTGGGGCTTTGAAACCGAATGAAATCCGGGATTTCAAAAGTGTGCAGAGATATGGTAAAAAGTTTTACGCGAGCGTACATGAGCTACATCATCAATAGGAAATATGCATTCGCGAGATATTTTGAAGTTTGTGAACTTCATTTACCATGAATATATAAAGCTTAAATGTAAGTTATTTCTTCACAACTGACATACCAGGCTACAGAACCTTTACCAGGATGGAACCAGCATTTTTTTATTTGATTGAAGAAAGAATTACCCCCCATCTCAGGAAGTCAACCAACAACTTCAGGAATCCTCTGGAAGTCGGGTTGAAACTGGCAGTTACTTTGAGACACTTATCCACAGGAGAAAGCTACACTTCACTGCAGTTCCACTGGAGGGTTGGAAGAACGACTATCTGCAAATTGGTCCCTCTGGTCTGCAAAGCCATTTTGAAAGAATTTCATGGGAATATTTGATGTGTCCCACAGATCCTGAAGACTGGAAGAAAATTGAAGAAAGATTTAGAAACAGATGGAATGTCCCCCATGCAGTCGGTGCACTAGATGGAAAACACATTGCTATAAAGAAGCCCAAGAAGTCGAGCAGTGAATATTTCAACAACAAGGGCTACTTCTCCCTGGTACTTTTGGCTTTAGTAGATGCAGATTACAAGTTCCTGTGGGTCAATGTGGGGGCCAGTGGGTCATCATCAGATGCTCAGATATTCAACCGCAGCAAACTGAAAAGAAGAATTGACAATGGAAGGTTGGGACTACCACTAGTGTTAGGAATCGGTCTAAAAAATCAGAATCGATTAATCGGTAACTCTGAGCAATCGATTATCGATTATAATCGTTTTTCTGCTTGCTTTGTAAGAAAGACAGAATATTCTTTTTTACCAAATATAATAACAGTAGTCTTCCGATAGGTCAGTGGTGAAAAAAATCTAGGTTATTTGTTTACATTTTGGGGTAGGGAAGGGGGTATGTTAGGAAACCAGTAGGTTGAAGAGTCAACAAGTATGTGTATCAGCAATAATATAATAATCTATTAAGGTGGCCTTAACAGTTACAAAATAATATTTATTTTCATTCTCCCTTTTCATCAGCTAAATCATTTACAGTGTTTGAATGTAACATCAGCAGATTAGCAACCAATCATGCTTAAAATAAACAATATTTCAACCCTAGACTTTCTTCAAGTCCTTTTTTCTAAGGTATTATATGAGGACTGTATGACTTTATACTAGAATGTGGGGCTGACAAAAGTACTGTTTCAGCATAGAGAAGGATTTTTCCCTCCTTAAGTGGATGTATAATGTTTTCATCTATGTCAGATTTAGTGGGATGAGAAATACAAAGACTTGGTGCAAGTCTATTTCAACCCCTTTTGTTCAACATCACCATGTGGTACACCCGTGTTGTGAACTCAGGACACTTTGTATATATGCAACAAAGAAGAATAGAATATCTGCTTATCATTATCATATGTCAAGAACAGTGACTGCCAAGCAGCTTCTGAAAATTATCCTGAATAAAATGCTTCTTTGGGAACTAAACAATACATAGACATGTGTTCATGGAATTTTCCTTCCATTTTTAACTCAGGACACTTTTCAAAGACATGCTATTTTCATTAATCAAATGGAAGAGTGACTTTTATTGTTTCTGGTCAATATTGATGTTTTGTAATATATACTAGGTTATATGAAACAGTTTGGCACAAGTGAACATGTATTTCAGCATTGTCACTCAAGTTTATGTGTATTGGATGGGGTCTGGAAAATCTGACTCTTATCTCAGGAATAATATGATGAAAATTTCTCAAAACAGCATATATATGACATAAATAGTTGTGTATCATTGATAAATGGATGGTGCAGTTATTTTATCAAGTGTATTTAGCACTTGTATGTGTTTCAGTGCATGGGTGTCCTGAGTTAAAACCTTCCCCAGTTAGCAACACAGGTGTAGTTCAAACTGAAAGTATCTCCTAGCCTGGCCTTCCAGGCTGTCTGAACCATAATGCAAACGTGAAATATTTTTGCCATAATGCACACTGTATCAAAGGCCTTTCTAGTCTGAAAGTCTCCTCAGCAAGCTAGGCTAAGTAAGTGTATGAGAACATTATGAAAAATACTTATAATGCAGTCAAACAGTTGTGCCTTCTTTATACATATAAATGCCTGTGGCAAGGCTAAGTATCTCCCACCAGCTTCAACGAAGTCAGATCCCCCTCACTCTCTCTCTCTGCCTGTTTATGTTACTGTAAAGCATTTGTCTATTATTCTGTTAAATTTCTCTCATCCTGAAAACAATATTCCATGAATTTCCTTTTTTAAGCAGATCTTCATGACCTATTCATTTCATATAATTATAATTTCTTAGATACTGTAAAATTCTAAATATGGCAATGTAGTAAACATTTTAGTTTTCTTGTTCAACAAAATTTGTCAAAAATATTCATGGCAGACTGCTGAAGTATTACAGTAGTGTGATCTCTCTCCACTTGATTTATGGCCAAGGTTGTTATTCCCCATTTATAGGGAGTATACATGTTGTGTGTGAAGCAGTGAAAGTTAAATTTAATTTAGGTTGAACTTAGTTTATTGTATTAAAAGATCTTCTAAATACCTACAGAAATTTTGAGTTTTAGTTGTAACCAACAGGAAGTAGATACCAGTGAAAGAAACATGGCAGATAATGTAAACAAATGTTACGAAAATAAAATGTTAAACATCTGTAGAAAAAGGGAAAATTAGGTGGTTTATAAGTCTTACTTTCGATTCACAATCGATTCTTAAAATGAGAATCGATTTTCTACATCGAAAGTTTTAAATAGACGATGAATCGATTTTTCGTCTAATCGTAGGACCACTAACTACCACCACCTGAACCACTTGGACCTGGGGGGCCCAATCTACACTACTTCCTGCTGGGGGACGATGCCTTTGCCCTTATGCCTTGGCTGGTTAAGCCATACAGTAGACAACAACTGACCAGGGAGGAGAGAATAGCCAACTACAGGATATCCAGGGGGAGGAGGGTGGTTGAAACCTCATTTGGTATACTTGTCAACAGATTCAGGGTGCTGTTGACCACCATGAAGCAGAGGCCAACAGTTGTGAGAGACATTGTGATAACTTGTGTGGTACTACATAACATGCTGAGAAACCATCAGGGGGATCAGACAGACCACCCACTCCAGCAGACGACATACAACCAGCACAGGCAGACCAGGGGGAACAGGGACCTAATGAGAACTTTAGAAACCCATCGAGGGAGGCCAAACATCAACAAGACCTGCTGAAGACTACTTCAATCACGTGGGTGTACTAGCTGGGCAGGTGGACAGAGTTTAAGAAGACTGAGGGGAGAACATGCTGTTATCTATCAGTCCTTTTCAGGACTACCCAAATAATCCAAGAACTTTTATTTAGCAAAGTGTTAACCATAAAATAACCCCAATTTCAATTTCACCCAAAATCATCCCCTATCACAAACACAGATCCCTCCAAAACTCATTTCACAAAATTAAATATCCACTCCTACAGATTTAAACCCAGGCCCTCATTTTACAAAGTTCACATCCCACACCAACATGACTTGGGTTTATTTTGAAAGAAATAACCTGCAAAATCATAAAAATAAAATTACCTCATTTTCCAAATGATCTCTGGCCCCCAAACACCGCAAAGAAAAAGCAATTTTGATGAGAAATTTTGTCCCCAAAATTTAAAAAAAAAATTTAAATAAAATTTCAAAATCACAATTGTCCAAGGTGACAGTCCTGGATCTTTCTTATTTTTTTTTTGTGGTGGTGGGGCGAAGTTTTGTGTTAAAATTATCTTTTTTTTGGGTGGGGATGTTTTCTTTTTTAAATTCTTAGGGGACAATTTTTTAAAGTTTTTTTTTTTAATCTTCTTTTGTTTTTTGGTGGAAGTTTATTAGTTTATCTTCAACATTCACTCATTCATTCACACAATTTTTTTTCGTGTATTGGGGGAAGTGTAAGTGTTGGACGCTGTGCTTTTATGTTTTGGGGCAACAATAGCTGAATAATTGTTTTTGGAAGATTCGGGTGGACCTTAGAAGGGCCGGTTGGTGTGACTTGTGCAGGCTGATCTGCTCGTTTGGGCTGATTTTGGGACTGGCTAGACTGGCTTGGGAGGTCTTGACTGTTCTTGATGATGTTCAGATGGCACTGGTGATGGTGCTGGTTGAAGTTGAGAGGGTAAAAATGGTTGTGGTGTGTCAATCTGCTGGTACTGCAGTATACTGGGAATGCCTCCAAAGAGACTGGATAATCCAGAAGTGTTGTGTTGACATTCCTCCTGTTGTACAGCTGCAACTGAAGGTGGGTTGACTGTCTTTGTTGGACTCAAACTGAACATCAGCTGTCTGGAAGTCCCAGGCTGTTGGTCATCCACAACTAAATAAGATGTTGGCTGTGCTGACACTAATGAAGGTCTTGATAGTTGCTGTACTTTGGCAATCACTGTAGCATGCCATGTTGTTGCTATCTGAGTAGGCTGCCCAACTGGAATGGAGACTGGTTGAGTATCCGGTATGGTGAGTATGTGTTCATGTCCTGTGGCCTGTGTTGCTTCTGGAAGTTGAAATGTGGTGACCTGTTGATTTGTTGTGACCTGTCTCTTGCGTTCTTCGGCCTTGTACTGTATTTCACAGAGAAGTTTCACAGTCTCATTCCTGAAGGTCAAAAAGTCTCACTCCACCAGGTGTTCAATCTCAGAGTGGAGATAGTTGCAGAACGACTGTCTTGGACTTGGAGTGGGGTCCTGACACGCACCCAGAAATGTGGAAATCATCGACCTCATCTACTGGAACTGATCTAAAACTGGATCTGCAGCAGTGGTGGTGGCGTCTTTAGGTTGTCATCGTTTAGGGCTGGTGCTCGAAGGCTGATGAGTAACATCTGATGTCATGCTGATTTCTATCTCAGATTCAGTGTCTGCGGCTGCAGAAGGTCTCTGTGGCGACTTGAACAATCATGTGAGAGTGTAAACATGTTTGCAGCCGTGGGATGAACTGCAGAATACTTCTGATAAATATTGTGGAACATTTGTTTCAAAGGTTTATATTTTATCAATTTATCTGTATTATTGGCCGTTTTTACTGCAGCCTGGAAATACCAGTGAATGCCCATTTTGTAAATATAAAGAAGCATTTGTCCTTCACCACAAAGAAATATACTGCCTAGCTACCAATTATTGCCAGGTATTAAAATGTATACAACTTGGCAAAAAAGTCACCCCAAAACCTCGTAAAGTAGTAGAATTGTCTCCAATGTGAATGGAACAAATGCACAACAGAAGGCTTTCAAAATATGTAGCCATTACTGATTCATTTACCGGTGGCAATAATTGGTAGCAAGACAGTAAGGTGGGTGTTTACTGGTAGGCAGGCGTTTACTGGTAGAAAGCCACTATGTGTTGTGCCCAATCCATGAAATGGCTCATTTCATGAAATGTGCAATAATTTTGGGGCATTTCCCATTTCGTGAAATAGGCAGGTGATTTGCCCATTTCATGAATAAGCAATACAGTGCATGCAAAATAAGTTTCATGCATAAAAATATTTTATTGCTGGAGTACGAATTTGACCTTTATCAAGATCAAAAACAGTTTTTGTCTTGTACTTCCTTTTCAACATATTTTCTGAGTAACTACTATATAGGAATACACAAAAATGGCAAGTTCTTCCTAACATCAAAATCTAGGCGCCTGTCAATTTTCAGGTCAGGCCATAATTGACTGAGATCTGTTTGATAATCGATTAATAAACATGCTAAAGTTAACCCTTTTGGTGTGAATTGTGAAATTCTAAGGCGGGAGATAACCGCTGCGGTAGTGGCCTTGTTTTTTTTAAAGTAAAGAAGTCTTTGGCTGACACTTGTTATCAAGATTCAGTCTTATGTTTGACAAATTTGTCTCTGAGATAGTTTGTATGAATGATGTCTAATGCACTGAAATTACTTTTGGACTGAATCCATTCAAGAAAAGTTGAGATGCACTCATAAGCTCTAACGTCTTGTATAACGGCCTTGGAAGAGCTGTGGTCTCTTCATCTTGGTCTTCTGATTCATCTATGGGTGACTTCACATGTTACAGAATGGCCTTATCACTCATTGTTATTCACACCCCTGCCACATTCCAGCCACTCCTTTACATCCTCTTTCGGTACATCATCTAGGGACTCCTTGATTTTGTAGACACTTGCTTCGTGGACATCATCTTTTGAGCTTCACTGTGCTGCATCACATTGGAGAAGCATTCCATCAATATGGATTTAGCCCAGGATTTCTGCAGGTGGCTCTCCTTTACAGAGTAAACTTCTTGATGGCCTTAGTGAGGGTTATGATGTGTTTGCTGGTGTCAAACACTGTAGATTTACTCACACTAAACTCATTTGCTATACTACAACCCTTTTTTTCTCCATTCTCCAATCTATCCAAAATTCTTAATGTTTTCGCGATATCTAGCACTACTCGTTTCCTTATTGATCCTTTTGAAGCCATATATCAAACCGGTATAAGTGCACAAATGATACTGAATAGGTACTTTGAGGTCTCACTGTTGAGTAAATCAGTTGTAATTGGAAAACTATTGCATTTACAGAAATTTGTGTAAATATGTTATTCAGATACTTTTGGGTCAGCTATAACAGTCATTTTGCAGACTTGTAGCTCTTTCCATAGCTGAGTAATAGCTACTTTGATGTTATCACTGTTCAGTAAATCAGTTGTAACTTCAAAACTATTGCAGTTAGAGTATTTTGTTTTAATATATTATTCACCTACTTTTGGATCAGCTATAACAGTAAAATTGCAGACCTGTAGCTAATTTCATAGCTGAGCAATAGCTATTTTGAGGTTCTCACTGTTGAGTAAATCAGTTGTAACTTGAAAACTATTACATTTACAGTATTCTGTATAAATATGTTATTCAGATACTTTTGGGTCAGCTATAACATAGTAAAATTGTGGACCTGTTGCTCATTGCATAGCTGAGTAATAGCTACTTTGATATTATCACTGTTGAGTAAACCAGTTATAACTTGAAAACTATTAACTTTAGAATATTTTCTTTAAATATCTTTTTCACCTACTTTTGGGTCAGCTACAACATAGAAAAATTACAGACCTGTAGCTTATTTCATAGCTGAGCACTAGCTATTTTGAGGTTCACACTATTGAGTAAGTCAGTTGTAACTTGAAAACTATTGCATTTACAATATTTTGCATAAATATGTTATTCAGTTACTTTTGGGTCAGCTTTAACATTGTTAAATTGCAGACCTGTCGCTCATGGCATAGCTGAGTAATATCTACTTTGATGTTATCACTGTTGAGTAAATGAGTTGTAATTTGAAAATTATTGCAGTTAGAGAATTAAGCGTCCCTTGCGGGACGCTTCTTTGTGTATGGCAGACCTTCATCCTCCGCCGGCTCCGGCAGCTCCGCCGGCTCCGCATTTTGTTTTCCTTATAACTCTGTAACCGTTAGGCGGATTCTTTTCAAATTTGGCAAGTTTATGCAGTAGCCTTGGGGAATTTTTTTGAATATGTTACAGTGACATTTCAACCAATCAGAGAGGTCACATGACCATAAATGTCTTTTTTCGATGGGGAAGCTTGTCCGGATGATAACTTGAAAGGGATTTTATCAATTTACCTGAAACTTGGCAAATACATTCATTCTATTAAAATCTGGAAATCATTAGATTTTGGCATTGATTGGCTAAGAAATGGCCGAGTAATTAATGATTAATTAATCATTATGAATTTTCCAAATAAGGAAAACACAAAAACTCGAAAACCGTGCTAGATAGAGCGATTTCGACAAAATTTTTGACCCACAGGGTATCTCTGCAGACTAGTTATCCCAATTTTGAAAAAAAAATTTGTCTCGCCAAAAATGGTGGCCATTTTGAATTTTCGAATTTTTCGCAAAAATTGCAAAACATAAAAATGCTTATATCTCGAAAACCGTGCTAGATAGAACGTTTTCGACGAAATTTTTGACCCACAGGGTATCTCTGCAGAGTAGCCATGCCAATTTTAAAAAAAAAATTTGACTCAGCAAAAATGGCGGCCATTTTGAATTTTCGAATTTTACGCAAAAATTGCAAAACATAAAAATGCTTATATCTCGAAAACCGTGCTAGATAGAACGTTTTCGACGAAATTTTTGACCCACAGGGTATCTCTACAGAGTAGCCATGCCAATTTTCAAAAAAAAATTTGACTCAGCAAAAATGGCGGCCATTTTGAATTTTCGAATTTTACGCAAAAAATGCAAAACACAAAAATGCTAATATCTCAAAAACTGTGCTAGATGGCGAATTATCTCTTAAAAGTATTGCAGGTAGCCAATTTTTCTCAGATAACTCATTCATCTACTTTTGGGAGAGCTTTCACTCGGTGAAGTTTCAGACCCGTAGCTAATTATTCACCTACTCAAAATGAATAAATGCTAATTATCTCTAAAAGTATTGCGGATACCCAATTTTTCTCAAATAACTCATTCACCTACTTTTGGGAGAGCTTTCACTCGGTGAAGTTTCAGACCCGTAGCTAATTATTCACCTACTCAAAATGAATAAATGCTAATTATCTCTAAAAGTATTGCGGATACCCAATTTTTCTCAAATAACTCATTCATCTACTTTTGGAAGAACTTTCACATGGTGAAGTTTCAGACCCGTAGATAATTACTCACCTACTGAAAATGAGTAAATGCTAATTATCTCTTAAAAGTATTGCACATAGCCAATTTTTCTCAAATAACTCATTTACCTACTTTTGGAAGAGCTTTCACATGGTGAAGTTTCAGACCCATAGCTAATTACTGACCTACTCAAAATGAGTAAATGCTAATTATCTCTAAAAGTATTGCAGATAGCCAACTTTTCTCAAATAAGTCATTCACCTACATTTGGGAGAGCTTTCACTCGGTGAAGTTTCAGACCTGTAGCTAATTACTCACCTGCTCAAAATGAGTAAATGCTAATTATCTGTAAAAGTATTGCGGATACCCAATTTTTCTCAAATAACTCATTCATCTACTTGTGGGAGAGCTTTCACATGGTGAAATTTCAGACCCGTAGATAATTACTCACCTACTCAAAATGAGTAAATGCTAATTATCTCTAAAAGTATTGCAGATAGCCAATTTTTCTCAAATAACTCATTCACCTATTTTGGAAGAGCTTTCACATTGTGAAGTTTCAGACCCATAGCTAATTACTCACCAACTCAAAATGAGTAAATGCGAATTATCTCTAAAAGTATTGCAGATAGCCAATTTTTCTCAAATAACTCATTCACCTACTTTTGGGAGAGCTTTCACATGGTGAAGTTTCAGACCCATAGCTAATTATTCACCTACTCAAAATGAGTAAATGCGAATTATCTCTAAAAGTATTGCGGATACCCAATTTTTATCAAATAACTCATTCATCTACTTTTGGGAGTAAATGCGAATTATCTCTTAAAAGTATTGCAGATAGCCAATTTTTCTCAAATAACTCATTCACCTACGTTTGGAAGAGCTTTCATACACGAAAGTGAAAAATTGTGAATATCTTGGAAAAGCTATTTCTTCTCCTTTAATGCTTGGCGGGAGATACACACCCCAGCAGTGGTCTTGTTTTCGAAATTTTTTGTCTCACCAAAAATGGTGGCGATTTTGAATTTTCGAAGTTTTTGCAAAACACAAAAATGCTTATATCTCGAAAACTGTGCTAGATGGAGTGAATTCAACAAAATTTTTGACCTGCTGGATATCTCTGCAGAGTACCCATGCCAATTTTTAAAATATTTTTGTCTCGCCAAATATAGCGGCCATTTTGAATTTTTTGCAAAAATTGCAAAAGGCAAAAATGCTTATATCTTGAAAACCGTGCTAGATAGAGCAGACTGCGCTGACTTTGGTTGCCACAACAGTATAAGGCTAGAAACGGAACATTTTCTTAATACTTTAGCACTTTATATCCTTTTCGGGACGCTTTGTTTTTGCTATGCAAAAACATTATCTTTTTTTTTTGCGAGCGATCCTCTAGTTTTGTTTTGATATGTGATTCACCTACTTTGGATCAGCTATAATATAGTGAAATTGCAGACCTGTAGCTTATTTTATAGCTGAGCAATAGCTATTTTTAGGTTCTCACTGTTGAGTAAATCAGTTGTAACTTGAAAACCATTGCATTTAGAGTATTTTCTTTAAATATGTTGTTCACCTACTTTTGGGTCAGCTTTAACATAGTAAAGTTGCAGACCTGTGACTCATTGCATAGCTGAGAAATAGCTACTTTGAGTTTTTTTCTGTTGAGTAAATCAGTTGTAACTTGAAAACTATTGCATTTAGAGAATTTTGTTTAAATATCTTATTCATTTACTTTTGAATTAGCTATAACATAGTAAAATTGCAGATGTGTATCTCATGGCATAGCTGAGTAATAGCTATTCTCAGATCTTCACTGTTGAGTAAATCAGTTTTAACTTGAAAAATATTGCATTTAGAGTATTTTTACCCCACAGCCCTTAAGGGCTGTCGGGGTATTGTTTTCACCTATGGTGTCCGGATGGGCGGGCGGGCGGGCGGTGGGAAGAAGTTTGTCCGGGCTGTATCTCAGAAACCGTAAGGTGTAGCAAGTTGATACTTGTTAGGGACATTGGTTAGGTGGTGTATGTGTGCAACGTCATGGTCTGACCTTGATTTGACCTTTGACCTTGCCATAGTGACCTTGAGTTTGAAAATCTTGTCCGGGCTATATCTCAGAAACCGTAAGGTGTAGGAAGTTGATACTTGGTAGGGACATTGGTTAGGGGGTGTAGTTGTGCAACGTCATGGTCTGACCTTGATTTGACCTTTGACCTTGCCGTAGTGACCTTGACCTATAAAATCTTGTCCAATCTATATCTCAGAAACCGTAAGGTGTAGGAAGTTGATACTTGGTAGGGATATTGGTTACGGGGTGTAGGTGTGCAATGTCATGGTCTGACCTTGATTTGACCTTTGACCTTGCCGTAGTGACCTTGACCTATAAAATTTTGTCCGGGCTATATCTCGGAAACTGTAAGGTGTAGGAAGTTGATATTTGGTAGGGACATTGGTTAGGGGGTGTAGTTGTGCATTGTCATGGTGTGACCTTGATTTGACCTTGGCGTAGTGACCTTGACCTATAAAATCTTGTCCGGGCTATATCTCGGAAACTGTAAGGTGTAGGAAGTTGATACTTGGTAGGGATATTGGTTTGGGGATGTAGGTGTGCAACGTCATGGTCTGACCTTGATTTGACCTTGACGTAGTGACCTTGACCTATAAAATCTTGTCCGGGCTATATCTCGGAAACTGTAAGGTATAGGAAGTTGATATTTGGTAGGGACATTGGTTAGGGGGTATTATCATGGTGAGACCTTAATTTGACCTTTGACCTTGTCATAGTGACCTTGACCTTGTCGTAGTGACCTTGACCATTAAAATCTTGTTGCACCTTCGGGTCTGTCTTTTGATGCAGATTAAACACTGTTAATTCATATTAGAATTTATTAAGAATTTTACTTCCATAACTTCCCATTGTAAGAGATAGAATTTCATCAAGTGAGCCACAGATTTTGCTCCAACACCACACATAAGGATTCATTAAATGTATTACCACTTTTGTATGCATGGTAATATTCAAAACATCTAAACCATAATTCGGATATGCAGATGTAGATAAAAAGTGTTGAATTTTAGCTTACTGATTAATGCTGTCATCTTTTTATTTAATTATCATGTTTTAATACTTCATTTTTACATGCATTATCTTTCTTTTAAACCTTATTTCTCCATTTAAACATTGTTTGGAACTTTATATAACTGATAGTGCTCTAAAAGTATCCTGAACTTTGTACTGGTACAGTACTTCTATATCTCATGGTGTTGAAAATATTTCCCTAGGCTGTGGGGTACGGGCATCTCTGATGCTATTTTTTTAAATATGTTGTTCACCTACTTTTGGTTCAGCTATAACATAGTAAAGTAACAGACCTGTAGCTCATTCCATAGCTGAGCAATAGCTACTTTGAGGTTTTCTCTGTTGAGTAAATCAGTTGTAACTTAAAAACTATTGCAGTTAAAGTATTTTGTTTTAATATGTTATTCATCTACTTTTGAATAAGCTATAACATTGTAAAATTGCAGATTTGGAGCTAATGGCATAGCTGAGTAATAGCTACTTTCAGGTTCTCACTGTTGAGAGAATCAGTTGCAAATTGAAAAGTATTGTATATAGAGTATTTTGTTTAAATATGTTGTTCAATTTCTTTTGGGTCAGCTATAACATAGTGAAATTGCAGACCTGTATGTCATGGCATAGCTGACATGTAACTTGAAAACTATTGCATTTAGAGTAATCTGTTTAAATTGTTGTTCACATACTTATGGGTCAGCTATAACATAGTGAAATTGTAGACCTGTAGCTCATGGCATAGCTGAGCAATAGCTACTTTTAGATTTTCACTGTTGAGTTAATCAGTTGTAGCTTGAAAACTATTTCATTTGCAGTATTTTGTTTGAATAAATTATTAACCTACTTTGGGATCAGCTATAAAATAGTATAATTGCAGACCTGTAGCTCCTTGCATAGCTGAGTAATAGCTACTTTGAGGTTCTCACTGTTGAGTAAATCAGTTGTAACTCGAAAACTATTGCATTTGTTGTATTTTCTTTAAATATGTTTCATTCATCTACTTGTGGGAGAGCTTTGACATGGTGAAGTTTCAGACCCGTAGATAATTACTCACCTACTCAAAATGAGTAAATGCTAATTATCTCTAAAAGTATTGCAGATAGCCAATTTTTCTCAAATAACTCATTCACCTACTTTTGGAAGAGCTTTCACATGGTGAAGTTTCAGACCCATAGCTAATTACTCACCAATTCAAGATGAGTAAATGCGAATTATCTCTAAAAGTATTGCAGATAGCCAATTTTTCTCAAATAACTCATTCACCTACTTTTGGGAGAGCTTTGGAGAGTATTTTTTTAAATATGTTGTTCACCTACTTTTGGTTCAGCTATAACATAGTAAAGTTGCAGACCTGTAGCTCATTCCATAGCTGAGCAATAGCTACTTTGAGGTTTTCTCTGTTGAGTAAATCAGTTGTAACTTAAAAACTATTGCAGTTAAAGTATTTTGTTTTAATATGTTATCTACTTTTGAATTAGCTATAACATTGTAAAATTGCAGATTTGGAGCAAATGGCATAGCTGAGTAATAGCTACTTTTAGGTTCTCACTGTTGAGAGAATCAGTTGCAAATTGAAAAGTATTGTATATAGAGTATTTTGTTTAAATATGTTGTTCAATTTCTTTTGGGTCAGCTATAACATAGTGAAATTGCAGACCTGTATGTCATGGCATAGCTGAGCAATAGCTACTTTGAGGTTTTCTCTATTGAGTTAATCAGTTGTAACTTGAAAACCATTGCATTTAGAGAATTTTGTTTAAATGTTATTCACCTACTTTTGAATTAGCTATAACATAGTAAAATTGCAGACATGTAGCTCATTGCATAGCTGTGTAATAGCTATTCTCAGGTTTTCACTGTTGAGTAAATCAGTTGTAACTTGAAAAATATTGCATTTTAAGTACTTTCTATAAATATGTTGTTCACGTACTTTTGGGTCAGTTTTAACATAGTGAATTTGCAGACCTGTATGTCGTGGCATAGCTGAGCAATAAATTATTAACCTACTTTGGGGTCAGCTATAAAATAGTATAATTGCAGACCTGTAGCTCCTTGCATAGCTGAGTAATAGCTACTTTGAGGTTCTCACTGTTGAGTAAATCAGGTGTAACTCGAAAACTATTGCATTTGTTGTATTTTCTTTAAATATGTTTTTAACAATTACCTTCTTACTTTCCTTCTGAATACCATTTCCACGGCACAACTTTTGTGTCCGTTTGTTCTGTCACTTCTACTCTGAAACTCAAAACACACAGCACTGATTGCTTGTTAAAGTTATGTTGTTATGAGCCATTCTGTGTAGCGTATAATGGTTTTTACGATTATCACCAATTATCGCTCAGCATGTTTGCCCAATTTTACTAGCATATGCATCAAATATTTGGGGGACATGTCTTAGGGTCAGTTAACCCAGAGATTCAGATGAACAGAGGACAGATAAACAGGGTTCTACTGTACTTGGTTTGTTGGAACATTAATTACTACATGACATTTTGTTACAGTAGAATAATACTTTGTTACAATATCCAATAGTTTGTTTATTACTCACCTGTATTCTGTATAATTATTACCTGTTATTTCTAAAGTATTTTCATGAACCTTCCATCATACGAATACAGTATCACTATATAGCAGGTCTGGATAATAACTACTGTACTATCTGCAGAGACACTGTATTTCTTTGTGTTTATCAGCCACTAAGTCTGTGCTGGATTACCTCAACAGACAGAACAGACCTTACAGTGCCATAGACATATTCAACAACCTGCACAAAGAGTATGGCAAAACTGTGAGTAGCTTAGTCTTATTACCCCACATCGGTAGTCGGGTATTGTTTTCAGCCATAGTGTCCGGATGGGCGGGCGGCGGGAAAAAGTTTGTCCGGGCTGTATCTCAGAAACCGTAAGGTGTAGGAAGTTGATACATGGTATGGACATTGGTTAGGGGGTATAGGTGTGCAACATCATGGTGTGACCTTGATTTGACCTTTGTTCTTACCGCAGTGACCTTGAGTTTGAAAATAAATCTTGTCCGGACTATATCACGGGAACTGTAAGGTGTAGGAAGTTCATACTTGGTAGGGACATTGGTTGGGGGTGTAGGTGTGCAACGTCATGGTGTGACCTTGATTTGACCTTTGACCTTGCCGTAGTGACCTTGACCTATAAAATCTTGTCCAGGCTATATCTCGGGAACAGTGAGGTGTAGGAAGTTGATACTTGGTAGGGACATTGGTTAGGGGTACAGGTGTGCAACATCATGGTGTGACCTTGATTTGACCTTTGACCTTGCCATAGTGACCATGAGTTTTAAAATCTTGTCTGGGTTTATTTCTTTGATTCCATAAGGTGTAGAAGGTTGACACTTGGTAAGGACATTGGTTAGGGGGTGTAGATGTGCATTATGATGTTACCTTTAACTTTGGCTCTGCCAAAGTGTGTTCGTCTGCCATATTTGAGACATCTTTCTCTTATGACAAAGATATATAGATTGCTGCAACTGGTTAATATATGCACTTTTACATAATTGTGCTTTTTTATTGACAGCTATTCTCCAATTAATAAGTTTTAAAGCTTCGTAATTTTTAGTGTACTGATTAATGCTGTCATCTAGCTATTGAATTGTCTTGTTTTAGTACTTTATCTTTGCATACATTTTCTCTCTCTTAGATGTTGTTTTCTCTACTTGAACATTATTTGGAGCTTTATATAACTGACAATGCCCTGAAAGTATCAGCATCTTTGAACTGTTTGTACACTACTTCTTATATCTCATGGTGTTGGAATTAATTCCCCAGGTTGTGGGGTACAGGCATCTCTGATGCATTTTTGATGCATCTGCTGGCCCTTATAAAAGAGAAAACCCAAGTTTTGTTAAAGCTTCAAAATTGGCAAAAAGATACTGCAATAAATATACAGATTACGCCCAATCCACGAAATTGCCCATTTCGTGAAATAGGCAAGAATTTTGCCCATTTCATAAAATAGGCAACTGACTTACCTATTTCGTGACATGGGCAATTTATTCAATTTCGGCTTGCCCATTTCATGAAATAGGCAATGTTGTGCATGGAATTATAAATTTGATACATAGATGAAGGAAAAACTTTTGTATTACATTTAAAAAACATGCTTTTGTATATTTTATTTACAGAAGTGTAAAAAATTAAAGTCTAAAGAAATTTCGTAAAATGGGCAAGAATTATGTCGCCTATTTTACAAATACTTGAAAAATTGCCTATTTCAAATTGGGCAATTTCATGGATTGGGCATAACATATACACATGCTCACCCTCTGGATCCAGGAATTTTTTTATCACTGCACTCATGAGCAGTATTGGATGTGTTGAGGTATGCACTCTGTGAGTGCTGTTGTATAACATATCACTTTGAAAAAAAAAAAATTATATTTTCACGTACCAAAAGTATCCCTTATTAACTATACTTATGGACAGTTTTCGGCAGATCATATCATCTATGATTAAGTGTCCTGCAAGGCATGCTTGTTTGTATTCAGGGGAGAGGGGGGAGAGAGAGAGGGTCCCCCAGGATATCTGCGGAGTCAGCTGGCCTCTTTTCCCCAAAATTGTTTTCCCACCACTTTTGGCGGCCATCTTGAATTTCTCCATAAATTGTAAAAACGCATTCATCTCTGAAACCTTGCAGTTTTGCATAAATAGAATAACATATCAAACCGAGGAACACCAACATAAAAATTAATGCTCAATGGTATGCCTTCTTTTTGCAGTGCAAAAACAATTACTTTTTCTTTTGCAAAGCAATACTCTAGTTTTTATATTGTAATACCTAGTGGTGGGAATTGGACATGAAAATCAGAATCGATTAATCGGAAAAGTCCAGAGATTATTAATTGAGTCGAATCGATTTTTGGGTCATACAGAGAATTTTACAAAATTCCTTCCATAAAAAATACGAAGTGTCCGAGCTACTGTCGGTGACAGATTTACAAATATTGATGTTGGTTTCCGGTAGAAATAACTGTCGAAAGTCGGGGATACTTAGGATTCAGTACGGTCACGCCGCCGCAGCTGCAGAGATTTCCTTTCGGACGCGATAACTTAAAAAGTATTTTAGTTCGACCTTTCAGATTTGGTATGTGGGTATATATGAGCAATGTCACAAACGCTATTGTTTTGTGACCTTGACCTTCAATTTCAAGGTCACTGGTGGCCTCTTAAAGGTCAGATTTTGGCCATTTTTCACATTTTGGCCCAGTTCTCATATACAGAAAGTAAGATCATCCTATGAGTGGTATATATAATACATATATATGTCCTCTGTAAGCATGCAGAAATTTGACCTTGAAGCTCTTTATTGAAGGTCATCCACAAACCGCCAAAGTACCTCATCAAGGCCATTTTTGGCCTTTTTGGAGATATGTTCTCCACTTAAAAGTGCTTATATAATGGACGGAAGGCGTTTTATAATCTCCCGACCTCGTCCTTCGGCCGCAGGCGGGAGATAATAAGAAAAATCCAAATATTATTACCAGTTGTGTTAAGTACCTTTTTTATTGCAAGAAAAAATATGTTTTTGCCATTTAAAGTGTACAGGTATGTATGTGCATGTCATGGAACAGCCACGCAGCTAAGGTTAGTATTAAAACGGCCATTAATTATTCAGTTTTAAGTTTTGATGGTTTGATGAGTCCCAAAAATGTCCCTTTGAGACAAGGTAAGTATATCATTATTTATTTTGTGAAAACTTGAGTTCATATTGCGTAACTCAATGTTATCCCCAAATATCGGCCACTGAGTTATGACTCGAGTTACCGTCAACTCGTCCCAGCACTAACAGACAACATTTTGGTAAAATATGTTGTTCAGCTACTTTCTCCATGCCTACAAGGTGGTAACTTTTTCAGAGGTCTGTCTCAATAGCTACGTGAGTAATAGCTATATTCAGTTTTTAACCATGACCAAAATGAGTAAATGATATTTTTCTTCATAACTGTTAGAGTTACAATAATTTTGTCAAATATGTTGTTCAGCTACTTTTTGATGCACAGTGTCATGGCAAATATTCAGAGCTGTAGGTCCATAGCTAACTGAGTAATAGCTACCTTGACAGTTCACCATTGAGTATATTACTTATGTCTGCAAACCTATTAAATTTTGAGGTTTTTTGTCAAATATGTTGTTCATGTACTTTTAAATGTACTTTGTCATGGCAAATTTTCAGAGCTAGAGGTCCATAGCTAACTGAATAATAGCTACTTTGACAGTTTATCATTGAGTAAACGGATTGGATGGTGTGCCTTAGAATCCGTTGATATGGAGATTAAGCACCTGGACAACTAATTGATTGATTGATTGATTGATTGAGTAAATCACTTATAGCTGGAAATCTGTTGCACCTATCCTTACCAAGGGTTTCAAGATACCTTCTCTGCTATGAAATCTTGCCTGGCTAACATTTTGTCCTGTTCAATTTGGTTGGTTGCTATGGCAGCGCATTTGAAAATCTGAGGTGACCAAACTTAAAGGAGCCTATATCTCCCTTATTATTGGTCGTAAAGGTTTTGGTTGTGAAGACAACTTCTAGGAAATCATGTGCCCCGAATCTTTTGCTGGTTTCAGATTTGGCCTTGGACCCCTCCTTCAAGGTCAAATGTGGTTCTTCATACCTATAATGGCCTATATCTCCCTTTTTATTGGTCATAAAGGTTTTGTTGGAAGACAACCTATTGGAAATCATGTGCCCCAAATCTTTTGGTGGGGTCAGATTTGACCTTAGATCCTCCTTCAAGGTCGAATGTGGTCCTTGATACCTCTAATGGTCTATATCTCCCTTATTATTGGTCGTAGAGGTTTTCGATGTGAAGACAACTTATAGGAAATCATGTGCCCCGAATGTTTTGGTGGGGTCAGATTTGACCTTGGACCCCTCCTTCAAGGTCAAATGTGGTTCTTCATACCTATAATGGCCTATATCTCCCTTTTTATTGGTCGTAGAGGTTTTGGATGTGACGACAACTTGTAGGAAATCATGTGCCCCGAATCTTTTGGTGGGGTCAGATTTGACCTTAGATCCCTCCTTCAAGGTTGAATGTGGGCCTTGATACCTATAATGGTGTATATCTCCCTTATTATTGGTCGTAGAGGTTTGGATGTGAACACTACTTATGGGAAATCATGTGCCCCAAATTTTTGGGTTGGATCAGATTTGACCTTCAACCCTTCTTTTAAGGTCGAATGTGGTCCTTGATACTTACAATGACCTATATGTCCCTTACTGTTGGGTACACCTTATAATTTGGCATAGAGGTTTTGGATGTCAAGACAACTTACAGAAAACCATGTGCCCCAATTCTTGTGGTGGGGTCAGATTTGAGCTTTGACCCCTCCTTGGAAGTTGCATTTAGTCTCTGATATCTATAGTGGCCTATGTCTCACTTATTAGAGGTTGTTGCTTTTTTGGTTGTGAAGACAACTTACAGGAAATCATGTGCTTTGAATCTTTTGGTGGGGTCATTATCATGGTGAACCGCTCATTCGAACTTGAATGTGGTCCTTCATACTTGTAATGGCCTATGTTTCCCTTATTTGTGGTCTTAGACATTTGAGATGTGAAGATAACTTAAAGGATATTATGTGCCCCAAAACTTTCAGTGGGGTCAAATTTGCCCTTGGGGGGCCTTCCTTCAGGGTTGAATATGGTCTTTCACACTTACAATGGCTGGAAATACTCTCTGTATGTCACGCTTCAACCATGCCCTGTCCGTCCTTTGAAATCTATCAATCTTTCATGATATTCTAATGATATATATGTTGTACTGTGGTTCTATGTTATCTTTAATTCATTTACAATTAGAAAATAGTTATTTTCTGGAATAAAATAGATGTAAGTTTTGTCACTTTTTTGTCAAGAAGTTTCACAACATACAGTTAAGTTTCGTAGATGATAATTAACATATAAACTTATAAATAGTGACAAATGTGTTGAAAAAATATAAAAATTGGACAAGAAATAAGGAAGTTATGGCTACCTAAACATACATTAAACATAAAAACAAAGTACCACGATCGCATATTTTCCTGATTATTGCCCATTTAAAACCACTTTGGTTACATACTGCTTGTAGCTAGTATTTCTATTAAATACAGGAATATACAGGAATATTAATGAGCAAACATAAGGTCATTGAATTTCTTTGAGGGGGTTTCCTAACAATACTTTATGAAAAGATTGGCTTGTTTAAGATCAATTGCCAGTGCATTTCTTGTTTACGGACCTGATAAAAGTGATACCAAACAGTCTTATATTGGGAATTATGTGACCTCGCATATTTGCTCATTAATATTAATGAGGCAGGTTCGTGAACAGGAAATATGCTTATAGTTTTCATCTAAAGCCAGCCTATTTGTAAAATATTGTTAGGAAACCCCCTCAAAGAAATTCTGTGACCTGTGCTCATTAATATTAATAAGACAGGTCCGTGAACAGGAAATAAGCTTGTAGTTTTCATCTTAAAAGTATTATTAACTGCGAATCTTCCAATATATTCCATGCACCTTTCTGAATTTCTATTATTGTCCACTCAAAACGTCTTACATGGTTTTAGTTTTTTTCGTCGCCGACGTTTCTAGTGGGATCGATGTAGATGCTAAAACACGGACTCGAGTTTGGAAATCGAGTTCTTGGCAAATCGTTACACCACTACAAATACCACAATATGGACAGTAGAAAAATTTTGGTTCTTCACTGCGTCTGTGAATACAAGATACTAAGAAATATGGCTGGTTGTGCAATAAAATAAATATTAGTGCTTGTATGTATTAAAACATGAATGGAGATACAAAATGGTAAATCTGTTAAGATGCCCACCATTCAGATGAGATAGCTACTTCAGTGTAACTTCACCTGTGATACATTGGGCAACGGTTGACATACATTACCAGAGTTTCATTGCATGAAATCCTCTGTGTTCATAGTTTAAAAAAGTTTTTCACATTTTTAAGGTTTTCATAATTAACTATGGTAACCTGACTGGCCTTGATGTACAGGTATAGTCAACAGTTTTGATGACTGATTGAACATGGTAGGTGTTTTTCTGGTGAATATGCAGGTGTTTACAAAGCTTGGTATTTGTGAGTAGGCGGTGGTGAGGAGTCTGGAGGAGCTGGCACAGGAAGGCAAGATCAAAGAGAAGACATACGGGAAGCAGAAGGTCTATGTGGCTGACCAGGTAAATTATCCTCCCCTAATTATCTCCTGCTGTGCTTTAGCCTAGGAGGGAGATTATGAAATGCAGCCTGTGTGTGCGTTTGTCCATGCATGCATTAGTATGTCACAGATTTCTCTAAATCTCTGTGCATTTACACATTTTTTCGTAAATTTCTTGTCCTGATGGATTTTTATGGCCTTCAAAATTTTTTATGTTTTTTGGACTGGACTAAAACTAAGCGAGTAAAAGCATTTTATGCTAATTTGAGCAAATGGCTTCAAACTTTAAAACTATTGCATTCAGAGTATTTTGTTAAAATATGTTATTCAGCTACTTTCTGTGTACATATGAAACAGTATGTACTAGCTCTACCGCACTATACAAGTGAGTAACAGCCATTTCCTTAATTTAGCTAAATTATAGAGCTGATGCAGTTAACCATGCTAACTGACTATTAGGTTACGAAAGCAATAGTCAATGCCAGTATTCTTGAAGCGGTTAATTGTTTTCCAGTGTTTATCACCTAAAATGAGTTGTTACGCGATTGTTAGATTTCTTAATATTTGGAGTCACAATTGAAAATGGTAGCAATTCACGGCATTTTATCTATTCAGATAAAATTATCTAGATTAGATTATAAAGTGCATCATGTGTGTTCCTGTATGCGTTAGTGTGTCATGCAGATTTCTCCAAAACTACTACAGCTAGAGATTTTTTGTCAATTGTCCCAATGAATTTTCACACCCTTGAAAATTGTTGGTTTTGTGGACTTAGGCATAAAGATAAGTGTGTAATGGCAATTTTAGCTACTTCGAGTAAAGAACTCATAACTCCAAAACTATTGCAGTTAGAGCTTTTTCTTAAAATATGCTGTTCAACTACTTTGTCCTTAGCTATAAGATGGTGCATAGTTTGGGGTTCCACTGCATACCATAAGTGAGCAATAGCTATTTTCTTATTTGTAGCAAAATAAGATGATAAGATGTTGATATTTGGTAGGGACATTGGTTGGGGGTGCAGGTGTGCAATATTTTTATCTGACCTTGATTTGATGTTTGACCTTACAATAGTGACCTTGACCTTTAAAATATTGTCCAGCTATATCTCAAAAACTGTAGGGTGTAAGAAGTTAATACTGGGTAGGGACATTGGTTAGGTGATGTAGGTGTGCAACATCATGGTGTGACCTTGATTTGGCCTTAGACCTTGCTCTCTTGACCTTAAAAATCTTCTCTGGGCTATATCTAAAAAGAACCCTAAGGTGTAGGAACAGAGTTGCTTCTAGGATGCGTTTTCTGCGATATCTCGCATTAATTTGCTTTTGCTCGCGGATTTCATCGAAGTATGCGGGGACAAGATTGTAAAAGAACGCATTCAGCACAAGGCAATGCGGGATATATATACGAAGTGAAAAGACGAGAGATCAAAGAAATCGAAACGATGCGTGGAGCGAGAGTTTGTCGAGGTTTTGTTTTTTCCGTCGAAACGTTCTTCGAATAATGCCTGTAGACGATTTTGGTTTCGTGATCGTTTACAAACTCCAATATATTATGAGGTACAGACAGTATTTGGACATATTATACCCAAAAATATAAAATTAAGCTGAAAGTGGATGATTATATAAAAAATGGCTGCAAGAAAAACGAAACTTACAGTAGACTGGATTGTTTCCACAACAGGAGAGGCAAGCCGGTGCTGACCCTACGTACGTATCTGTGGGGTTTCCCAACAATGTATGTCTAGAAAATATTTTACTTGAAGATCAAAATTCATGGACAACTCATTAATATTAATGAGGTTTCTTAACAATATTTTCTGCTTTAAGATAAAATACTAGATGGACCACAAAGCTCAGCTCAGATTCGTAGAAAATATTGACAATTTCATGGGATTTTTTAACAATATTTTACTAGAAGAATTTGTGGACTACTCATTAATATTCATGAGGTCACATTATTCTGTGAGGTTTTCCAACATATTCGTACAAATTGATGGTATACAGATTTTCGTGGTGGTTTTAATTCTTAATATTTTCTGATTTAAGATCAAATACTAGAAGGACTACAGAGCTCATGTATGCGTAAAAAATATTTGACGATTCCATTGGATTTTTTAGCAATATTTTACTTGAAGAATTTGTGGACTACTCATTACTATTCATGAGGTCATGGTATTCTGTGGGGTTTTCCAACATATTTGTATGAATTGATGGTGTAATGACTGAATTTGTGATGCCATGACTTCAGATGAAAACTTAAAACCATAATGCCGTGACAGGAGTCACTTTGATGTAAATAACCATTTTCAGTATTTTTTTAAAATTCTATCACTAGCCTTGAAGTTTATTTTTATTGGGCAAGACAATAAAAATTGACCACTAATTAATAGAAGTCCACTGTTAAAAATGCCTAAATAAACTGAAAATGTATTTTTTATTAGTTTAAACTTATCATAAAGTCGTCCCCCAGAATTTTTAGCCCCTCCCCCACATTTTGTGTAGTGGTGGGGGATCGCCCCCACTTTTTGAAATTCCTAGAATCAACACTGAGGAAGTTGATACTTGCTAGGGACATTGGTTAGGGGGTGTGTGTGTGCAGCATCATGGTGTGACCATGGTTTGATCTTTGACCTTGCTGTAGTGAATGCTGTGGGATATCGGCATCTCCAATGTTATTTTTTTGTTATGCTCCGTGTGTCTTGTTTGTACTGGTTATCTTTATGTTTACAGTCTCAGTGGCCTGCAGTGGACGAGCATGAGTTGAAGCAGATGGATACACAGATCACAGAGAAGACAGACATGCTCAGACAGAAGCAGATACAGATCAAGAAACTAGAGGCAGGTCAGGAGAGAGTGATGTAAAGACAATAATGCAAATTGTAATAGCCAGGGATGCAAACAATAACAAATGTAGTTGACATGACTTGAGTGTCTGTAGTTTACCAATATTAGATAGCATTGAGTGAAAATATAGAAGACAAAGGTAATATTGGTCAGGTGTACAGGCTATGAATTTAAGCAAAGAGGGAATAAGAGAGAATGAAAATCTGGCCCAGTGAATAAAATGAATATGTGCACTTGCTTGAACATGAAGGTTCCCACAAGTATTCATGTAGAAACTAAACAGGATGACAATCTTGTGTAGTTTCACCTACTATTTCTTCTGTTACAGTCACCTTGAACCATTTGTTACTGTGTGTAATAAATGTAATACAATAAAACAGGAAGCTTCAGAGGCAAAACTATTTTGTCTAGTTGTTTAACATGAAATCTGATAGTGGAAATGACTGAAACTTCTCCATATTAAATGTGCCATTGTATTAGACACAGGGTGCCAAAACCTGCAGCTCAAAAATGAAACAGCTCCACAGCAAAAGTTGTCAGTCCATATTTCAGTGTTGGTTAAATCAGTATTGAGTTACAATATTGACCAAGTGGCAATTGCTAAAGTATAAATTGTTTAATGTTCAGTCCCTCAAGTGCAAGCCAAATCAGATTATTAATGACTTTGGTGATAGACAAAGGTCAAACAAGCATTGTGATTAATGTATTATATGCATTCAAATTAGGGCTGCCACGAGTAGTAATTTTACTACTCGAGTACTCTTTAACCATTACTCTACTCTTGAACGAGTACTCTTTTTCACAATGAAATCAAGAAAATGTACCATTTCACTGTATAATTTGATATATTGCACATCATTTCTGACAAAAATATAGTGGAAAATTCAAAATTTTAATGCAGACGAGTACTCTTTTCCTGATTTTGTACTCTAAATAATCCAGTACTCAACTCTTTGACGAGTACTCTACTACTCTGTGGCAGCCCTAATTCAAATTGAGGTCTACACTGTAGTTACAATCCATTCTGTATACAGTCAATAACAAACAGGTATAGGATCACCTTAAATTAAAGCACAGTTGAGTTGACTGAAATTAAATATGCTAGCAAGTGAACTGGTGTAGAAGAAATTATTGAAGAGTGCATAATGTAAAGTTGATCCAATGCCAGAAAAAGATTAACTTGGTGCCTACTTCATAAATGTGGACATAATGACTTAAAAATTCTGAAAGGGGACTTAATCACATCACATTGGCAGTCAATGTTACCTCTGAAATTTAAAAGAAACATTATATATTGAAACATTAAATAGCCTTAAATAGAGCATGTTACTCAAGTACAATATATATGTACATAGTTCTATGCATAAGCTTCTCTCAATCATATTTAACAGTCCCTGACAAGCAAAGACAAAAGAGCCTAATAGGGGACTCAATGACCCCACATAATACAACCAAATGTTACAGACAAATTTAAAAGAAAAGTTACAAGTTTGAATACTACATAATAAGTTAAAATAAATTACTTAAAGAGCAGTACTCCTAGTTACATGCTTACAGTATCTGATTCATACATGACAGTCCTACTCATCAACAGACAGTCATTATGGGGTTACATACAATGTACAATAAAATTCACAGTAATGTATAGAACTTGTCAACCAATTGAAAGATCAGATAACTGCTTGCCAGTGTAATGTACAACTCATTCTTAAATGTGTACTAAGTAGATACAAAGGTCTCTTTTGTCTGTAAGGACAAGGTCTCCCTACAGAAAGCCATTATGTACAGATAGGACCATAAGGAGAGGTGGGACTGGGTCATGAGCTTTGGAACACCTAAATATCAAGTCATAACTTGTCCAAACTGACCGTAAATAACCATTTTTCTGGTCCACACGGCAGAACTTGACAGTTTATATTTTTTGAAAGTTTGCAGGACGTTAAACTATTTTAATTAATGCTGTAAATATGCAGGTACTTTAGATGGTTTTGTTTATAATGTTACATGTGTTGTAGAGCTGCAGAGTGTTGGCCAGTCTCTGACCACAGAGGAAGCGGAGACACAGCTGACACAACTCAAAGAACAGGTAATCCAATACATTTTCTGAAATGTGACTGGGCTGGTCAGCTGGTTGTTTAAACTGACAAGCACTTTTCATATTTGATCTGAACTGGTCATCACGATGCCATAGACATGTAGGTCAGTCCTGTATTCAAACCAAAAAGGTAAATGGCAGATATTTGTTATTCCTTTGCCAGCCTTACCACTCGAATAGCATCATTCCAACAACAAATATTTGGTAAATTTTAAATATCTGTGAAAGTCATACAGTCTAGGTGCCCTTCTTCAAATTTTTAAATTAAAATACAAACTTTGTCAAGTTTTTTAAAATTTCAGGGCTATAAAACTTCCTACTCACAGTTTTTATTTTAAATACCATTTGTAAATAGAATAAAATATCATTATCATGTTTATGTCAAAATGCTTATGAAATTTATGTTCCTTGCTGAATTATTTAAATTAGGTTTGGAAGAAAATGTGTAATTTCAAACGAAAAACCAGAAAATTTCATAAACTATAAAAGAAATATCAGATATTTAAGTATTGTGACTGAACAGTGACTTTTGCTAATTGTTTTCAACATTACAAACCATCACTTGAAATACATGTATTTGAGTAGGAAATTAAGCAATATCTGAGTTATTTTCATATCTGAAACTATTTTAATATAAAATGACTCATCACAGCTGATGGAGAGAAAAAGAAACTCTTTGTGTTTTTATTCACTGGTTTTGTGTTTGTACGATGTGCAGTCATCTGGTAGTTTTTAAATTGAAGATTTTTATAGCGAAATACCCTTACCATTTCCTAACAGTAGCTATTTGTTGGAGCCATCCAACCCAATGGCCAACGCAGAGATGCGATTTTAAGGTTATGTAACAACCTTAACCAAGCCATTGGGTTACAGTAGTCCGTCCTCCCGCCAATTAGGTCACATGACCACATTGTTTACTTCATTATTTTTGTTGGCCATCATCAGTAAGGACGTCTTTGGAAATTAGGAGAAGTTTTGTCAAGGGTTTATTTATTTCTTGAGATTTTACAGTCAATCTCACTTATTATTTTACATGTATATCATACAGAACTTATACCTTTGTTAAATCTTCGAAGGTATGCATTTATTATGCAAATAAAGGACTTTTGGATGGCGACTTCGAGGTTTCATCATCTTTAACCTCGAGGAAATAGATCAACATAAAGACGGTCATTATGCAACAATAATATCTTTATATAGCTTGCCAGTCTTTCGGTTCAGTTTGCTGGACGTTGGAAGCTATAATTTTGCAGCGTACATGTTTAGAAAGAATGTACTCTTCAATAACAGAAGCGATCTGGAAGACGCCATCTTGGATGAGAATGACAATTCGAGTGGCCGTTATTGCTGTTCACGTCGGGTTCTAATAGCCAGGTGTTGAAAGCAATTTTTTGATCTTAATATACATCCCAGTCGAATTGATTGTCGACGAGTCAGTAGAAGGAATCTCCCTTGGGGGCAGCCATTTACGTTGCCATGGACACGGCATCGTGGAGGAGTTTTGAATGCAGGAAATACTACTTCTTTGGAAAACACTTCCGTCGAGGTCCAGTCAAAACATTCACCAGAGGAAATACCTGTGTGAAGTCATCCATGCACAATCGAGTATTCTATACCTCTCAGAAGGTCAGAATTCGGGTTGTCAGATGTCCGGGAGTGTCATTCATATCTACAAGGAGAGGCTTTTGATTCAATGGTTTTGCACAAGAATTTAGTACAATCGGGTTTCTATACCTCTCAAAAGGTTTAGAATTCAGGTTGTCAGGAGATGGTGATTATGATTCATCTCATTATAAGGAATCTATTCCTTATTTTACTTTTGCTTGACTGTTATTGAGTGGCTAGGGATTGATTTAACAGGCACAGTTTCTGTGAATGCTCCCTTGTTTGGTCACATTTACATTCCTTGGGTGAACAGCCAGTATTGAAATGTGGCTTTTATGTTGGGTTTCAAGGAGTGTGAAGCCTCTGATTTTTTAAAGAGCAGCTATACAGGAAGAAGTTTTGCTTGGACTTCCTTACATACGTTACTTTCCTGGACAGCTCCTTAGTTACAGCAGGTCTGCAGGAGGAACATGACCTTTCAGACACTTTGCAAACAAGGTCCCTGGTAGGGGACTGTAAGAGAGAAGAAGCGTGTATATTCTCACTCCTTCACTTCAGGTCATATTTAGAGGATCTTAGGGATCACTATGATATGTTATAGACTTCAATATGCTTTGGACTGGGTGCAATGATGTTTGCATTTCTAGTCCAGTCAACCAGTTGGTGTCCAAATCTTCTTGTTGCAGTTTGCCCATGTCTAAGAACATGTGACTCAACAGGAGGGATGTAAATTAGAATGTCTTTAGCAAACCTACAATGCATTTTTCACTCCTAATGATGTTCTCTTGCTGGGCATATTAGATGTTCAGAGGATTTTCATCTAGTGCTTTCATGGAAATAATTAACAAGGATTAGTAACTCTAGAAGTGAGCATGCTTCTAGTTCTGGTCTAATAAACCATGGAATAGAGTTACAAGTGCCTCCTACTCCTCAGCTAGTTAAAAGGGGAGTGAATCTTACTTATACAGGCCTATGGAAGCAGGGATGATAGCTGGCTTCCTGTGGTTTCAAGGAACCTTTCTCCAGTTTGGTACTATACAAGTCCTGGGAAAGAAGAATATTCAGCCAGACTTTTTAGAAGTGAGGTTGGCAGGAGTTAAAAAAAAAAAAAAAAAAAAACGGGAGAAACAGCAATTTTGATAAAAGCTGTTTATGAAATGATCGACAAAAGGGCGATATCACCAGTCACATCGCTGGAAGTTTACAGTTACAGTCTATTTCTTGGGGTTAGTGAAGAAGAAATGACTGTCAGTATACTTAAGGTCAGGTAAACAAGCTTTGCATGTACCTTACTCAATATGAATTGTTTAATATTTGGAATTTGTCTATATAACGAGAGTGGATGACGTCACTCGACTCTTATGGGTACACACTCGTCACCGGTAGACTCAGCTAACAAGGTATCTTCGCCTCAGTGGAGGCTACAGATTCTACCAGTTCACTGCCTTACCCTGCAATATGGCTACAGTTCCTCTCCAGTTCACCAAGGTAGCAAAACAGGTGAAGCTGATGGCTCGTGCAGAAGGCATCAGTATTCGCCAGTATATAGACGGTTGGCTAATGAGAACAAACTCAAAGCAGCAATGCCAAGATATCACCCTCTGGTTGGTGCATCTTGTCGAAGCCTGGGTTGGATCACAAATTTCAAAAGATCAGATTTATTTCCAACTCCTATAATCAATTTATTGTTACAATTCGACCTCAGGGTAGGTCTAGTCTTCTCAATTCAAAGAAAATTGATTGAAAGACGGTTACCATGTTGGAAGTTCTCACTTATCTCCAGGGAAGCTCAGGTCACTTTGAAAGCATGGTTTTAATGGAGAAGACTATACCATTGGGTGATCTGCAGGTGAAGTCATTCCAATGGTATCTGGGAACATTGCTGATAGCTTCAGTCTCTGGATATCCCATTTCTTGGGTCTTTGGTTCAGGGATCATCTTCACTGGTGGACCAATAGTTCAATTTTGAAGGAGGACTCACCACTCCTTCAGGAGCACAGTTTTCTCTCCATTCACAGAAGCTTCCCTAATGGGTTGGGGTGCTTTCTTGAGTCATCCACAGCCATTGGTCTGTGGCATCAGGAAGAGTCAAGACTCCACATTACATAACATTGGAAGCAATGTTGTTATTTTTAAAAATGATTCAGAAGTCAGTTTCTGGATTGAAATCAGTTTCATTTTCTCTGACAATTTATTAGTGGTTGCCTATATGAACAGCCAGGGAGGCATCCACTCTTGAGTAATAGGTACCTTAATCTGCATAATCATGGTTTAATTGAATGCCAGAATGATTCAGATTCACGGAAGTACATCCTAGGGAATCTAGATATTCTGCCAGATTCCTTGTCTAGAGGTTAAGTTATTCAAACCAAAGGGGCTATGAGTCGCCAGGTTTTCAATCAAATTAGACATGTTTTGCCCAGGGCCTTGTTCCTGCAGGTAATGTAAATGTGTCTGTCTCATGTCCCAGACAGTCGGGCTTGGGGAACAGATGCATTGAATGTCAGGGGTCTGGTCAGTTATGTCCAGTGGCCCTCATCCCTCAGGTGATTCAACAAATGACCACCTACAGGTGTAGAATCATCATGATTGGGTGGCCAGGGATATCTTGTTTTTGTGTCTGGTGAATCTGTTTCACAAAAACTCCTAAATGGGTGAATCTGTTAGTTCAATTTTTCAGCAACAGACTTCACAACAATTTAGCTTATTTGAATCTTCATGATTGGCATCTGGAGTCAGGCATGAATATTATGAAAGATTCCCAGAGGAAGTGGTGAAACAATGAAGGAGCACTCCTCAAGGAGAATCTGAGAAGCAATTGTTCTTTTTTGGGAGGTGGTGTGAAGAGAGCCAGGTTTATATCTCAGACCCCACTATTCCACATTGAGCAAATTTCCTGAAATTCTAGTTTAAGGAACATACTAATACCATCCGCTATTGTGGGCTATAGAACAGCAATTACGGATGGTTTGGCGCTTAAAGGGTAAAAAGTATCTAAAAGTTGAGCTAAATATTAGATTAGCAACTTTTAGAAAGAGACAAACCAATAGTTTTGGATTTTGTCATTGGTCCTTCAGGCTCTTATCAAACAACCGTTGGGCTTGTGAGGAAGGCTTTTTGAAGTTATTATCTTTCAAGACGTTTGGTCTTGGCTTCAGGTAAAGTAGTGACATTCATGTTTGAACCCTTCCTTTAGTTATAAGGAGAATGGGTCACAAGTAACTTTGGCCCATTGACTGCCTTTTTGGCCATGAACCAGTTGGCTTCAGATGGGCCTACTGCATTTACTGCAACTGAGTCAGTGGTTTTTGTGGACTACAGAGTCATGGTAAAGAAGTGACATTAATGCTTGGACATATTCTTCCTTTAGTTATAAGGAGAATTGATCACGATTAACTCTGGCCCATCAATTGCCAGATCCAGTTTGCTTTGGATGGGCCTACTGCAATTAAGCCTGTGGTCATGCCAGCTCTTAGCCTCTTTGGACAACAGTTTCACTCAATGAGGGTCTGTCTGTCCTGTTAGGGTTTTGGTAATCAAAAGGTTTGGGATAGAACAAAATCTTTTGTTTTTACTGCCATTAAGAAAGTTTATTGATAAGACTTATCTTTTGGCACCTATTTCATCTTGATTGAGTCAAGATTGAGTCACGGAAACTATTGATGTAGGTTTTTGATTGCATCTTTAGTTTATAGGTGATTTCCTTACATGAGTTTCTTGATACATGTTATTGGAAATTGCATTGTATGTATACTAATTTCTATCTGAAAGACCTCTGTTGTCATAGGGTCAGATTTGAAATTGGGTCCTACAGTTGCAGTTACAGTTTTGTTACTTTATAAGTATGTGTTTCATACTTATATTGGTACATTTGCAGTTTGTGGCTGGTATGTCTGCAATGCTGGATGTTTGTAGTTAGATATAAATCTTGCCTAAATCTTTCTTGGGAAGGATTAGGCATTATGCTGATGACACTTTCAGGTTGGTTTGACCTTGTCTTGAGGTCGGATGTTACAATGTAGATGGGATATCTATGTATGACATCCTTTTGCAACACCAACATTGTCAGCAGTTGTGAGAACTACAACTACATACTTTCAGTTTTTTGGGAGTTGTATGTTGTGATTGTTGGAAGTTTATATGTTATTAATGCCTGTAAATTCCATTGTGAAGTTCTCATGTTGTTTAGTTGTAGGTTGGGTAGTGGTTTTTCTTAAAAGAATTCCCTCCATCCTACAAGGCTGAATTCAGCTACTGTTAGGAAATGGTAAGGGTATTTCGCTATAAAATTGGAAAATTTAATAGTAATTTAAATTTTTATTAGAAATACTTACCATTTCCTAACACTCATATTTCCCTCCCGCCTCCCCGCAAGTCATTCTTTTACTTGCAACAAAAATAATGAAGTAAACAATGTGGTCATGTGACCTAATTGGCGGGAGGACGGACTACTGTAACCCAATGGCTTGGTTAAGGTTGTTACATAACCTTAAAATCGCATCTCTGCGTTGGCCATTGGGTTGGATGGCTCCAACAAATAGCTACTGTTAGGAAATGGTAAGTATTTCTAATAAAAATTTAAATTACTATTAAATTTTCCAAATTCATGAGTATTTTTGTGTTTCTGTGAGCAGATTGAGAAATGCACATCCAAGTTGTCAAACCTGAAAGAGAACCAGTCTGTGGTGTCTCCTGAGGAGAGGACAGGGGTAAGAACAGTGGTCATCTGCTTCACAGTTTTGTGAAATTTTCATCTGGGGTCGTCAAATACTTCTGCATGCACTGAATAACAGTTCAAAAGCAAGAGCACTTAGAGAGTGCATACCTCTGCCAAGTCTATTTATTTATTTTGAGTTTTACGTCGCTTTCAACACTGTACAGGTCATATCACGACGGGTAGTTGGAAGGGCAGAGGAAACCAGTACATACAGTTTGTTAGGGTTCTGTACTGTAAACTGCTGACCAACAGCAAGCAACTACCAGCTTTCCCACTTGAGGCCGTGCCGGGAATCGAACCCCGGCCTCAGAGGTGGGAGGCGAGAGTGTTACCACTCTGCCACCGTGGCCCCTACCTCTGCCAAGCCACATAATAATAAGTAAATAGGAAAAACTGCAGATCACTCTCGAAAGATCACTTTTCTTGTGATTCTTTTCAGGGAGATCCGACCAGTAGTATTTGTATAATCCTGCCAACAAACTGTTCAATAGGTTGGTGGAATCTGCTCCACTTTCACCACATGAAAACATCTTTTTAGGAGATGTAAATATCCATACGGACAGTCACAACCTATGGGCCCATAATTTCCTATCAGCTTTATCAGACTTTGATTATAATCTACATGTTTCACAACCAACACACATATGGACATACTCTCCATGTACTGTGTTCTCGCAAATCCCTCTGTTCCTATCAAACACTCAAAATTAAAAAAAAACTTCTTAAGATAAATAAATGTGTAATCAAATCTGACACTGCAAAATCTGAGCTTATCAAGACCCCATACAAAACAGCTAGCTTATTGTCAGAACATAACTTTCACACACTGAGGAACCTTCTTGACAAGCAGGCACCTGTACATAAATATAAAACTATTGCATTTTACAGTGTTTTGTTTAAATATGTTATGCATCTACTTTTGGAAAATATTGTCATGTGAATAAACTCCATTGTGTATTGCTATAAAGTTTAATGTCATATATTCATTAAGTATTACAAATGTTTAATTATTCCAGTAAGACCCTGGTGTTGTGAGTAACACTGGTTTAATACAAGATGGAGATTTGACATATTGTTTCTTTTTTGCAGATAATGGCAACCAGGGAAAAATATGTGAAGGCATGGCGAAAGAGAAAGAGAATTGTAAGTAGTGGAGTTTTTAAATGTTTGCTACAGAGTACATAGCCTTGTGCAGGTTTACTGGTTAACTTTCAAACTTTTAAGACCCTTCATGTTTGTAAATAAAATCAGTCAATAGTGTCGATATAGTTCTGACTCTAGAGTATGTGTTGATGTCCTCAATTTCATACCAACAAATTTGTGTTGCTGTATTATTTCCTCAGTATAATCAGCCATCTTTTACTTGTGTTTTCAGTCCAAAGATATCCTTGGTTCAATATTAGAAGGATATCCTAAAACAAAGAAACAACTCTATGTGAGTAGATTTTATTTTCAATCATATAACTTAAAAGATGTGAAATTACAAGAGTTCGTGCTTTATTTACAAATTGCGCAGTTGTATACTTCTTCTGTACTGGTTATCAAAGTGTATTTATTTTATTCTGTCACAATGTACTAACATTTTGAACTTTGTATCTTCCATTGGACCAGACTGTAGAATGTAGAATCTCTGTGGCATTCACTGGTATAATATCCTTACAAACACTGGTAATAGTGGAGGGTTCAGGAATGTGTTACACTTGTGTTTGGTCACTGTGTCAATCAGAAGAACTTGGGAACACATCATGACTAACAACACAGATACTGGTCCTTTGCTTTTGTAATCCTAGTAGCCAATCCATCTTTGTTCCCAGTTGAAGACAATTTGTCTGAAACATCCTGTAATTAGATGATTACTGCAGTCCCACACACATCTGAATCTTATAAAATATCCACTGCGAGAGGACCTTGGTCAGTGTGATCAAACCATGCTCAATTGTCCAGATATTTCAGAATCTGTTCGTATTGCAGGAAGATGTTGGCATTGAGACAGATGAGGACTACGGTGTGAAGCCACCAGAACTATGACAGCAGCAGGCTTCTAACGGTGGATGGCTGCATTATAATGCTACAAAGAACAACTCCTCTCGGGTGTCTGGAAGACTTGCCTCCGTGACACTGTTGCTGTGAATTCAGTGGTTCATTTCAGAAACTGATTTGTCGTTACACACCTGCCTCAGTAGACAGCTACTTGATTTTCATCCATGTGCTGCAGAAATCTGGGTGTTGAGTCAAGTGCTGCTACATAGTTGCTGCATAATACTTTAAAGTTTGATCTGAACAGATCAGTGAGTTGTCAACTTCACCTTAAAGTGAAGGAAATGTTTTATCAAATTCACTTGGACATTGCTTTTTGAATCAAAAAGTAACAGGTCTGCTTAACTAGGACTTCCAGATAAGGGGGTGAATTTCAGTGGAAAATGCCTGAAATGAAGTATGTTTATATATCTGTACTAAAGTGGATGTCAATGTCTTGCTGCCTAAAGGTGGTCGACTGTCTCATCAATGAGGTTAACATTATTTCTGTCTTGTTATTCATGTACTTGTGCTTGTGAAATCCCCTAGAACATTGGGTTCTTTGTTTGGTATCCCTCTCGGCTAGCGAACGTCAATCATTGAATTAACATTTTCAAAACCATTAAAAAATGCAGAAATTTAACATAAAATCTTGTAACTTTGTTGAAAATATGGTGAAAATATCAAGTCTATATTTAATATTCATAAATATTTTATGATTACATATTTTGGGTAAATTTTATAGATGGGCGAAAATAGGATACCTTGTGATGTTGCTGATTTCTAAATTTTTGTGGAGTCTAAATTTCCTACATTTGAACTGAACTTTCTTTTTGGGGTAGTTAAAGAGTAAACTATCAAACTTCTGCAAACATTTTCACAGCACTAACATGTACTGTTTTGTGTTTTCCTCATTTTTTACCCCACAGCCTGTCAGGGTATTGTTTTCACCCATGGTGCCCGGATGGGTGGGTGGGCGGGCGGTGGGAAAAAGTTTGTCCAGGCTGTATCTCGGAAACCTTAAGGTGTAGGAAGTTGATACTTGGTAGGGACATTGGTTAGGGGGCGTAGGTGTGCAGCGTCATGTTGTGACCTTGATTTCACCTTTGACCTTGCCGTAGTAACCTTGACCTATAAAATCTTGTCCGGGCTATATCTCGGAAACCGTAAGATGTAGGAGGTTGATACTTGGTAGGGACATTGGTGGGGGTTGCAGGTGTGAAGTGTCATGGTGTCATCCTGATTTGACCTTTCATCCTTGTCATAGTGACCATGAGTTTTAAAATCTTGTCTGAGTTATTTCTTGGATTCCATAAGGTGTAGAAGGTCGACACTTGGTAGGGACATTGGTTAGGGGTTGTAGGTGTGCGTCATTGTATGACCTTTAACTTTGGCTCTGCCAAGGTGTGTTCACCTGACATATTTGAGGCATGTTTCTCTTATGACAAAGATATATGGATTGCTGCAACTTATTATCTCCCGCCGGGCTTTAGCCCGGGAGGGAGATTATGAAATGATGCCTGTGTGTGCGTGCGTGCGTGTGTGCGTGCGTTAGTTAGTCACGCAGATTCCTCCAAAACTACTACAGCTACAGATTTTTTGTAAATTAATTGTCCCAATGAATTTTCACGCCCTCGAAAATGTTTTTGGTTTTATGGACTTAGGCCTGAAGATAACTGAGTAATAGCTATCTTAGCTACTTGGAGTAAAGGGCTCATAACGCAAAAACTATTGCAGTTACAACTTTTTCTTCAAATATGTTGTTCAGCTACTTTGTCCTTAGCTATAAGATGGTACATAGTTTGGGGTCCCATTGCATGCCATAAGTGAGTAATAGCTATTTTCTCATTTGTAGCTAAATAACAAAAGGAGTAAATGTCAAATATCTTCAAAAGTATTAGAGTTACAGAAATCTTTTCAAATATGTTGTTCATCTACTTTTTGGTAAGCTATCACATAGTAAAGTTTCAGACCTGTTGCACCTTGGATAGCTGAATAATAGCTACTTTGAAATTCTGACTGTTGAGTAAAGCCATTGTAACTCCAAAACTATTGCAGTTAGAGTGTTTTCCTAAAATATGTTGTTCAGCTACTTTGTCCTTAGCTATAAGATGGTACATAGTTTGGGGTTCTATTGCATGCCATAAGTGAGTAATAGCTATTTTCTCATTTGTAGCTAAATAACAAAAGAAGTAAATGCCAAGTATCTACAAAAGTATTAGAGTTACAGAAATCTTTTCAAATATGTTATTCATCTACTTTTGGGTAAGCTATCACATAATAAAGTTTCAGACCTGTTGCACCGTGGATAGCTGAGTAATAGCTACTTTCAAATTCCGACTGTTGAGTAAAGCCATTGTATCTCCAAAACTATTGCAGTTAGAGTGTTTTCCTAAAATATGTTGTTCAGCTACTTTGTCCTTAGCTATAAGATGGTACATAGTTTGGGGTTCTATTGCATGCCATAAGTGAGTAATAGCTATTTTCTCATTTGTAGCTAAATAACAAAAGAAGTAAATGCCAAATATCTTCATAAGTATTAGAGTTACAGAAATCTTTTCAAATATGTTATTCATCTACTTTTGGGTAAGCTATCACATAGTAAAGTTTCAGACCTGTTGCACCGTGGATAGCTGAGTAATAGCTACTTTCAAATTCCGACTGTTGAGTAAAGCCATTGTATCTCCAAAACTGTTGCAGTTAGAGTGTTTTCCTAAAATATGTTGTTCAGCTACTTTGTCCTTAGCTATAAGATGGTACATAGTTTGGGGTTCTATTGCATGCCATAAGTGAGTAATAGCTATTTTCTCATTTGTAGCTAAATAACAAAAGAAGTAAATGTCAAATATCTTCAAAAGTATTAAAGTTAGTGAAATCTTTTCAAATATGTTGTCCATCTACTTTTTGGTAAGCTATCACATAGTAAAGTTTCAGACCTGTTGAACCTTTGATAGCTGAGTAATAGCTACTTTGAAATTCCGACGGTTGAGTAAAGCCATTGTAACTCCAAAACTATTGCAGTTAGAGTGTTTTCCTAAAATATGTTGTTCAGCTACTTTGTCCTTAGCTATAAGATGGTACATAGTTTGGGGTTCTATTGCATGCCATAAATGAGTAATAGCTATTTTCTCATTTGTAGCTAAATAACAAAAGAAGTAAATGTCAAATATCTTCAAAAGTATTAAAGTTAGGGAAATCTTTTCAAATATGTTGTCCATCTACTTTTTGGTAAGCTATTACATAGTAAAGTTTCAGACCTGTTGAACCTTTAATAGCTGAGTCATAGCTACTTTCAAATTCCGACTGTTGAGTAAAGCCATTGCATCTCCAAAACTATTGCAGTTAGAGTGTTTTCCTAAAATATGTTGTTCAGCTACTTTGTCCTTAGCTATAAGATGGTACATAGTTTGGGGTTCTATTGCATACCATAAGTGAGTAATAGCTATTTTCTCATTTGTAGCTAATTGAGAGCTTTCACTTGGTGAAGTTTCAGACCCTTAGCTAATTACTCACCTACTCAAAATGAGTAAATGCGAATTATCTCTAAAAGTATTGCAGATAGCCAATTTTTCTCAACTCATTCACCTACTTTTGGAAGAGCTTTCACATGGTCAAGTTTCAGACCCGTAGCTAATTACTCAAAATGAGTAAATGCTAATTATCTCTAAAAGTATTGCAGATAGCCAATTTTTCTCAAATAACTCATTCACCTACTTTTGAGAGAGCTTTCACTTGGTGAAGTTTCAGACCTGTAGCTAATTATTCACCTACTCAAAATGAGTAAATGCAAATTATCTGTAAAAGTATTGCAGATAGCCAATTTTTCTCAAATAACTCATTCACCTACTTTTGGAAGAGCTTTCACTTGGTGAAGTTTCAGACCCGTAGCTAATTACTCACCTGCTCAAAATGAGTAAATGCGAATCATCTCTAAAAGTATTGCAGATAGCCAATTTTTCTCAAATAACTCATTCACCTACTTTTGGAAGAGCTTTCACTTGGTGAAGTTTCAGACCCGTAGCTAATTACTCACCTGCTCAAAATGAGTAAATGCGAATCATCTCTAAAAGTATTGCAGATAGCCAATTTTTCTCAAATGACTCATTCACCTACTTTTGAGAGAGCTTTCACTTGGTGAAGTTTCAGACCCGTAGCTAATTATTCACCTGCTGAAAATGAGTAAATGCTAATTATCTCTAAAAGTATTGCAGGTAGCCAATTTTTCTCAAATAACTCATTCACGTACTTTTGGAAGAGCTTTCACATGGTCAAGTTTCAGATCCGTAGCTAATTACTCACCTACTCAAAATGAGTAAATGCTAATTATCTCTAAAATTATTGCAGATAGACAATTTTTCTCAAATAACTCCTTCACGTACTTTTGGAAGAGCTTTCACATGGTCAAGTTTCAGATCCGTAGCTAATTACTCACCTACTCAAAATGAGTAAATGCTAATTATCTCAGGTAGCCAATTTTTCTCAAATAACTCCTTCACGTACTTTCGGAAGAGCTTTCACATGGTCAAGTTTCAGATCCGTAGCTAATTACTCACCTACTCAAAATGAGTAAATACGAATTATCTCTAAAAGTATTGCAGATAGCCAATTTTCTCAGATAACTCATTCACCTACTTTTGGGAGAGCTTTCACATGGTGAAATTTCAGACCCATAGCTAATTACTCACCTGCTAAAAATGAGTAAATGCTAATTATCTCTAAAAGTATTGCAGATACCCAATTTTTTCTCAAATAACTCATTCATCTACTATTGGGAGAGCTTTCACTTGGTGAAGTTTCAGACCTGTAGCTAATTATTCACCTACTCAAAATGAGTAAATGCGAATTATCTCTAAAAGTATTGCGGATAGCCAATTTTTCTCATATAACTCATTCACCTACTTTTGGGAGAGCTTTCACTTGGTGAAGTTTCAGACCTGTAGCTAATTACTCACCTACTCAAAATGAGTAAATGCTAATTATCTCTAAAAGGATTGCAGATAGCCATTTTTTGTCAAATAACTCATTCACCTACTTTTAGGAGAGCTTTCACTTGGTGAAGTTTCAGACCCATAGCTAATTACTCACCTGCTCAAAATGAGTAAATGCTAATTATCTCTAAAAGTATTGCAGATAGCCAATTTTTCTCAAATAACTCATTCATGTACTATTGGGAGAGCCATCACTTTGTGAAGTTTCAGACCCGTAGCTAATTATTCACCTACTCAAAATGAGTAAATGCTAATTATCCCTAGAAGTATTGCGGATAGCCTTCACATGGTGAAGTTCCAGACCCGTAGATAATTACTCACCTACTCAAAATGAGTAAATGCTAATTATCTCTAAAAGTATTGCAGATAGCCAATTTTTTCTCAAATAACTCATTCACCTACTTTTGGGACAGCTTTCACTTGGTGAAGTTTCAGACCTGTAGCTAATTACTCACCTACTCAAAATAAGTAAATGCCTATTATCACTAAAAGTATTGCAGATAGCCAGTATTTCTCAAATAACTCATTCACCTACATTTTGGAGAAGTTTCACATGCTTAAGTTTATTTATGAATTTTTTAAATAAATTTTAATAGATTAAAATTAATTAAATCATGCACTAAATCAATTATAACTTGAAAAGTACTGCATTTAGAGCACTTTGTGCAAATATGTTATCCAGCTACTTTTGGGTCAGCTATAACATAGTAAAATTTCAGACCTGTAGCTCATGGCATAGCTGAATAATAACTACTTTTAGGTTATCACTGTTGGGTAAATCACTTATAACTTGAAAACTTTTGCATTTACATTATTTAGTTTCAGTATGCTATTCACCTATTTTGAGGCAGCTATAACATAGTAAAATTCCAGACCTGTGGCTCATTGCATAGCGGAGTAATAGCTACTTTGAAGTTCTTACTCAACACTAAATCATTTATAACTTGAAAAGTATTGCATTTAGAGCATTTTGTTAAAATATGTCATTCACCTACTTTTTCCATAGCAACAACATGGTGAGTAACTTGGGTGTCTATCTGAATAGCTAAGTGAGTAATAGCTACTTTTGGACTTTTCACTAACTTCCATCATGAGTAAAATCACTTGTAACTTGAAAACTATTGCATTTAGAGAATTTTGTGCAAATATGTTATTCACCTACTTTTGGGTCAGCTATAACATACTAAAATTTCAGACCTCTAGCTCGTGCCATAGCTGAGTAATAGCTACTTTTGCCTTTGCCGGTGGATACATTTTGCATCTGGCTACAGATGCATCCTTGGTCTAGTCTCTAAAAATATTACAGGTGGGCAATTTCTTCTAAATAAGTCATTCACCTACTTTTGAGTGATCTACCACATACTGAAGTTACAGAACTGTAGCTCTTTAGATGGCAGAGTAATAGCCACTAAAATAAGTAAATGTCTTGTATCTCTAAAAGTAGTACAGATAGGCAATTTCTTCTAAAGACGTGCTTCCCTACTTTGAGTTGATCTGCATAATGAAGTGGTAGAACTGTAGCTCTTTGGATGGCAAAGTAATAGCTACTAAAATGAGTAAATGCCTTTTGTCTTTAAAAGTATTGCAATCAAACATTAAACTTGTCACTTCTACATGTGCCTCCATCTCACAAGAAAATTTATATTCCACTATCTTTAGTACATCTAATTTATACGGCGGGAGATAAATGCATGCGTCAGAATGCTTGTTATTATATACACTTGTGCTTTTTTCATTGACTGCTATTCTCCAGTTAATAAATTTTACAGCTCCATAATTTGAGTTTATTGATTAATGCTGTCATCATGCTGAATTGTCTTGTTTTAATACTTTATCTTTACATACATTTTCTGTCTCTTAGATGTTATTTTCTTCTACTTAAACGTTATTTGGACCTTAATATAACTGACACTGCTCTGAAAGTATCCCAATCTTTGTACTGTTTCACTACTTCTGTATCTCATGGTGTTGAAAACTATTTCCCCAGACTGTGGGGTACGGGAATCTCTCTGGTATTTTTTAGTAAATGAAGCACCAATGGCCATGAAATGGTGCTGTTTCAGGAGTGAAACAATAGTTTAATATTGATTGATATGCAAAGTCAAAGTCAAGTTTGTTAATGGTATCACATTAACATTGAAATTATATTTCAGTTTCTACATTATTTAAGTTTGAAATGTCCATCATGGACAGTATTACATGACTTGTTCGTTTGATGTCGTTTGACTCATCTTCTGTGAAGTAATGAAATTTATGTATTAATACTAATATATCTCCTGCTGTTGAAGTGAAGTGCTTTTAGAAGCGGTGATTTTTCTATTATAAGTAAGTTCAATGTCTGTCAATGTGTTGTTGTAATAAGAGTGATGATAGTAATAATATTGGTCTTGGATATATTGTTTATACTAAGTCTCTACTTTTCTTGTTATCAATGCTATTTAATAAAAGCATTCTCTTCTTATAAATTGTTTTATTCTAGATTTGGGATATTGTTTAACCAGAACAGTAAACACCAAAAATAATTGTGATAGTTATCAGTGACGGGCAAAACACCATGCTTGACCTGAATGCAATCTAGTTTAAATAAGTGCACAAACTCCTACATTTGGACTGAATTTGTAAGCAGGTGTCTTTACATTTTACCAACTTAAATTGCTGTTGAAAAACAGTATGTCAGAGGATGTCCACGAAAGCCAGGATTTCTGTAAATTAAGTATAGCACAGTGAGGTGACCTTGACAGTGACGTGTATACTTCCTTCTTCTAGTTGGCCACCATATTGCTTGGAAGTGTCTGAATATTGCTTTGAATTTTTAGTTCCTACACTGGATATGCGTATTGTTGGATGTTAAAATTCATGCAGTTTCTTTATTTTATAATGTAGAATCTTAATTTTGTGATAGTTTACAGAACAGATCAGTATATTTAACATATCTTACAACTTAAATCCACTTCTGGGTTCACGTGAAGCAAAGAGTGGACGACCATGACTCGTGCATGTAGTGTATATCCAGGATCTATGACTGTCGACAAAAAAATAAATAAAAGATATTAAGGGTTTAACCCCTATCTGCTACATTCTTTGACCATTTACAGGTTTAAATTGTGAAATAACGCACAAAAACTGAGTCCGAAGGGAATCCTGGAGAAACCCCTTCGGTGACATCATCGTCTAGACAGAAGTGCTGGAAGACCATGGTGTGGCAAACAATAAAAGTCATCCCTTTTTGTGCATTTTATAAAATTAAATATATTTTGACATACACATGAAATATAAAATAGAATTAGTAACAAATTTTTAGTGTTGTCTTGCAAGGCAGTTGGCAAACATGCCTTTGCAATATATATTTTACCTTGTCTCCCCAGTATTGCTTCACAACAATAATTTCTGCAGTAGTGCAGAGTTCTAACCCCTTCCCAACTCAATGCTGGATCAGATCACTGAGTTGGATCCTAAACCTGGAAAAGGTGGATCAGATCTCCACTTTGGATCAGAACCCTGGTACAAACCAACAACCTGACTTGCAACAATTCCTGAACACTAATCATCCGAACACTGTTCGGATCAGGTTAGAATCGGAACGCCCAACACTAATCATCCAAATACTTTTCAGATCGGGTTCTGATCACTCACTCAGATTAAAGGAAACATAAATCTCATGCTAAATGTACAAGTCAAAAAATCCTCTTAGCCCCAAAGGGCTTTTTTTCTAACAAGGCAAACAAAATCAGACCCAGACTCAGGCCCTCACAATATTCCGAGGACATTGAAACTTTTAGGCAGTTTTTACCCCACAGCCCTTCAGGGCTGTTGGGGTATTGTTTTCACCCATGGTGTCCGGGCGGGCGGGCGGCGGGAAATAGTTTGTCCGGGCTGTATCTCAGAAACCGTAAGGTGTAGGAAGTTGATACTTGGCAGGGACATTGGTTGGGGGGTGTAGGTGTGCAACGTCATGGTCTGACCTTGATTTGACCTTGCCGTAGTGACCTTGAGTTTGAAAATCTTGTCCGGACTATATCTCGGCAACTATAAGGTGTAGGAAGTTGATACTTGGTAGGGACATTGGTGAGGGGCGTAGGTGTACAACGACATGGTCTGACCTTGATTTGATCTTTGACCTTGCCGTAGTGACCTTGACCTATAAAATCTTGTCCGGGCTATATCTCGGAAACCGTGAGGTGTAGGAAGTTGATACTGGGTAGGAACATTGGTTAGGAGTTGTAGGTGTGCAACATCATGGTGTGACCTTGATTTGACCTTGCCGTAGTGACCTTGACCTACAAAACCTTGTCCGGGCTATATCTCAGCAACTGTAAGGTGTAGGAAGTTGATACTTGGTAGGGACATTGGTTAGGGGGTGTAGATGTGCAACGTCATAGTGTGACCTTGATTTGACCTTTGCCGTAGTGACCTTGACCTATAAAATCTTGTCCAGGCTATATCTCAGAGACTGTAAGGTGTAGGAAGTTTATACTTGGTAGGGACATTGGTTGAGGGTTTTAGGTGTGCCATGTCATGGTGTGACACTGATTGACCTTTGACCTTGCTGTATTGACCTTTAAAATCTTGTTGCACCTTTGGGTCTGTCTGTTGATGCAGATTAAGCACTGTTAAAAGTCATATTAGAATTCATTAAGAATTTCCGTGTGCAAGTTCCCATTGTAACAGATGGAATTTCATCAAGTGAGCCACAGGCTTGTCTCCAACACCACACATAAGCATTCATTGAATGTATTGCCATTTCTGTATGCATGGGTAATATTCAAAACATCCAAACCATAATTCGGCCATTTTTGGTTTACTGATAAGTGCTGTCACTTTATTATTGAATTGTTTTGTTTTACTACTTCATCTTTACATACATTTCTTTTCCTTAGATATTATTTTCTCTACTTAAGCATTATTTGGACCTTAATATAACTGACACTGCTCTGAAAGTATCTTGAACTTTGTACTGTTATACTACTCCTGAGCCCTCCTGCTCCAGAGGGAGTTGTACACCATGGGTAATTCAATCCTTATCAGACGTGAGGCTGAAATGATCCATCTTCAACATAATCTTGGTAATTCCAGATGTCGGGAACTTAGGAGCTCCCCATTTTGGCCCACTCCTTTGTTCTAGTCTCAATTGGTCAAGGACGGAGAAAAGTTCCTCCTTTAAAAAGGCAATACTGAAACCCTCGGGGTTTCGTACCTTATTAAGCAGCCCTTTCATGGTCCCCACCACAATAAGAAAAGAGGCTCCTACAGGAAGCGCTTCTATGGGAGACGGTCCACTTTTAGCAGTAACCAATCGTTTTCCTGAGGCAGGGAAAATCGAGTAACAGAGGCTCCAGAGATGGTTTTCTACCTCGCCCAAGTGGATGAGGGCATGGAAACCCCTCCCAATAACTCCTTAAAAGCCTCCCTCAGCCCACCAGTAGGAGCTCACGTCCTTTCTAGAAAGGGTTTAAAATGTAAAATCTCCCAGGTTTTCTAATCCCCAAGCCTTCAATCTTCACATCCCCATCCAGTATAACTCAAGGAAGTACATGTACTTACAATTTTGCCACGATTCTCAGATGTTTCAGTTCACCTCCCTCTCTTTGGCCTAGTCATGGCCCCACAAGTCTTTACACTGATTGTAAAGGAAGTGAAGCTGATGCCCTCACAAAGGGAGTCAGACTTCTCCAATACCTGGACAACTGGCTTATCAGGGCCCCATCCCAGGAGGTGACACAAGTGAACACAGACCATGGTAGACCTGACACAGTCCTTGGGGTGGGTAATCAATCTAGAGAAGTCAGAACTAAAACCCATTCAGGTGTTTTCGTTCATGGGCTATGAATACCACCTAGATTCAGCCCTTGTAAAAACCCACTCGAGAGATGGCTCATGATTTGATCCAACGCTTTAAGTTAAATCATGTTTTGACTGCAAGATGTTTGATGTCGTTAATTGGGTTGCCTGCCTCAATGTAGAAGATGGTCAATGAGGTCTTCACATGAGGCCCTTTTAGTTTCATCTCAAGGAGACAGGAGATATCCTCAGTCATTTGACAGCCTCCTTGGTCAGAGACCTGTTCAGCTCACCAAGAGTGGTGGCAAAATCCTGTCAACATGATGAAGGGCACGGACCTTCACCGCAAGACCACAATATCCAAATCTTTACAGACGCCTCAAAAGAAAGTTGGGGCGCTCACTTGGAGCAAGTTTTTACAAAAGGTCTGTGGTCAGACAGGGAAAAAAGGCTACACATAAATGTTCTTGAGTTGAAGGCGGTATTTCTGGCCCTGAAGGACCAGTGTCAAATCAAACAGTGTTGGTTGCTACGGACAACTCAACAGTAGTAGCCTACATAAACAGGGAGGAACTCACTCAGTGGAGATGTGTGCTCTCCTATGGAAATTCATGACCAGGTGCCAACGCCATTACCAGATAACTCTATGAGCCAGGCACATTCCAGGGTGCCTGAATGTGATGGCCGACCTGCTGTCCGGGTCGAACCAAGTCCAGTTAACAGAATGATCACTGCATCTGCAGGTGTCCAACCAGATCTGTGGTTCACTCCTCATGTAGATCTATTTGCCATTCGCCTGTCTGAACTACAAAGTTCCATTATCTCCAGCCCCAGACCAACATGCTTGAGATATAGATGCTCTGAACATAAACTGGTCAGGTCTCACTGCTTATGCTTACCCTCCCATGGCTCTCCTTCACAGGGTGATCCAAAAAATTAGGCAATGCAATTGGGGCTCCATATTTCTCAAAGCTCAGACCTTAACCGTTTACTTTCTAGCTTTCACAGGGATCGTCCCAAAAGTCCCAGGAATCATCCAAGTGAAACCTTTTTGAAAATTTTAATTACTTTAAATGTAGCTTTTATAACATACAAGCTTACCATGTGGAACTGAAGAGAGTCGCACCCTGCCTCCCTGCTGTATTATACCTGAGGGGGTAGGGGCAAAATTTACAACCCGAAGGAAGTATACATGTCACTGTCAAGGTCATCTCGTCTCAGCAATAAGACATCAGGCCAGTATTATACATCTATTTTTCTTGGAAGTTGGCCATGATGCGGTGGCCATCCGAGATAGCATTAATTTCCACATGGAAAGCTTGTAGCTTATAAAAGGTACATTTAAGTAATTAAAATTTTCAGTTTTATATGATGTAATCTTTGCAAGTATTGGTTAAGTATCAGTGAATGGAGTAACTTCATTTAGTTTATCAGTCTGCCACCTCTTAAAGTGAAAAAAATTAGTTCGTAAATGCAATTTCAGAAAATATTTAGTTTAAGCTGCAATTCAGTGAAAAATTTGATTTCAGTGTTGGATTATTTTGATCATCATTGATCGTAAAGTATTTAGAACTAGATGTTAAGTTTGAAATCAAGATGTCGGAGGATCGAATTGTACCACAAATTGAAAAGTCAAAGGCTGATCACATCATATCAGTTTAGTTAATCTTAAGGGGGTGTTCCTCTGGAGTCAACCCTACAACGAACTCTACGACTCTACAAAAGTCAGGAGTCAGGGATGAAAATCAAGCAAAAAGAGCATCAGAAATTTGGGTCAGTCTCATCTCCCGATGGGATGTAGTGCATCCCAGCTTGTCTGGATCAAGATCTCGACCTAGACATGAAACTACCAGGAGCTGTAAACCCATGACAGATAAACTATATCAGGCCACAACATGCCCTAGTGACAAACTGACAAGACAGGAAAATGTGTATAGAATCACAATGACCAGACTTGCAGTCGGTGTTGCCATTCCAGTTTTGATGGATTTCTGGAAAAAAAGAGGATCAAATGTCGACCAATCAACAAATCAAAAACTACGTCAATGCTGAACATTTGGATCCCATCACATGACCAAAACTACAACATTGACATATTTGTTATTTTAATTATGGGTTCAGGTTTGGACTTTAATATTATATAAGAAATATATCAATGTATTTCCGATTCAGATTATGACCAAAAAGCCACTTAAAATAAGAAACTTTTCATTGACAAAGTTGCATCCTTTTCAAATATACAGAGGGAGATGTGCTCCTGACAATATCTCGTGACAATGAAAACCCTCTTGCCTGTTGCTGACTTTTATACAAATTCTCTGCGAAAGACAGCTTCTAAAGTCCTAGCCTCTGGGAAAACATGTAGTTCTGGTCACAGGATGGGATCCAAATATTACCTTGACTTTCCTTGACCTAATTTTCTTGATTTTTTTGATTGGTCAACACTTGATCCCTGTTTTTCCGAGAAACTGCTATGTTGAAATAGGCTGAGAAGTTGATTATTATGTGATCAAATAAAAACACTTTTTCAAGTTGCTTAATATATACAGCATACATGTGGACCTTTTCTGCCTGCTAACTTCAGAATTTTGATTAGCAGTTATTGCCACATTTTATCTTGCATTATACTTGAAATTGACTGCAGATGAACAGTATAAGACTTAAGTGACAAAGACAAGCTTCATGATAGGACAAGTTTCATGATAGGACAAGACTGGAAGTAATAAAGACAAGACTGGAAGTGAAAAAAAACAAGACGAGTCCTTAAGACAGGAAATGACTAGGACAAACCAGTTTCTAGGTGGGCGAGGCACAGCTGGGAACAATAGTTGGGGAGGGTCTGGAAATCACAACCGACCCTAACCCACTCTGTAAACACTGCTCCTGACCCTCAAAAAATCCTTAGTTACACCCCCAGTGGAACACCGCTATAAGTATGGTACATTTAGCAAGAATGTGTTCCCCAGTGTTGCACAAAAACAAGTCAAATTTATTCAGAGTTCAAGTACTAGATGTTCATTTTGCTAGTAGGTTACTGAAGATCAACAATCAAACTTACGGTCTAATATGAGAATAGGTAGGAATCACTTGAAAAAGGGATGTATATTGGTTTCGGCCTCTGTTTTCAGACAACCTATTGCACAGCTGCGGTATTGGGAACTAATAGGAAGTTGTGGTCTTGGATTCCAAAAATCCCATCAAACTTGCCCGCTGAGTCCCCACTCAAGTTTAGACTTGATCATACAGTTGAATATATGTATTTTGTACTGTATCTACAAAAATATTGCTTGAAGTCCACCTGGATGGGTGGGCCTTTGGGCAGGCAGTCGGGCCTGTATCTCAGAAACTGTAAGGTGTAGGAAGTTGGTACCTGGTAGGGACATTGGTTATGGGGTGTAGGTGAGCAATGTCATGGTGTGACCTTGATCTGACCTTTGACCTTGGCAAAGTGACCTTGACCTATAAAATCTTGTCCAGGCTATATCTTGGAAACCGTTAGGTGTAGGAAGTTGAATCTTTTTACGGACATTGGCTGGGGGTTGTAGGTGTGCAATGTCATCGTGTAACCTTGATTTGACCTTTGACCTTGCTGTAATGGCATTGACCTTTAACATCTTGTATGAGCTATATCTCGGAAACTGTAAGGTGCATGAAGTTGATAGTTTGTAGGGACAGTGGTTGGGGGATGTAGATGTGCAACATCATGGTGTGACCTTGATTTGACCTTTGACCTTGGCATAGTGACCTTGACATATAAAATCTTGTCCGGGATATGTCTCAGAAAACGGTAAGGTGTAGGAAATTGATATTTGGTAGGGACATTAGTCTGGGTTGTAGGTGTGCACCGTCATGGTGTGACCTTGATTTGACCTTTGGTCTTGCCATAGTGACCTTGACCTTAATAATTTTGTCACGGCTATATCTCTGAAACCGTTAGGTGTAGGAAGTTGATACTTGGTTGGGAGATTGCTGATTAATGCTGTCACCTTGCCATGGAATTATCTTGTTTTAATACTGTATCTTTACATACATTTTCTTTCTCTTAGATGTTATTTTCTCTACTTAAACATTATATGGATCTTTATATAACTGACACTGCCCTGAAAGTATCCCAATCTTTGTACTGTTTCACACTTTCTATATCGCATGGTGATGAAAACTATTTCCCCAGGCTGTGGGGTATGGGCATCTCTGATGCTATTTTTGGCACTTAAATATCTTAGGCATAGGAAAATTTTTCCACAGGCTTACATGTGACTTTGTCAAGATCACATGATCCATCATCTCATAATCACCCTATATTAAAACCTGTTTACCAGTACGTCATGACTTTACATACATGTTAATGCTATCAATCTTGAGCCTTGATGAGTTTTGAAGTGATTAGACCATAATTGAGCAATTAAAGAATAATTTTATAACAGGTGGCAATAAGAAAGCTTAAATTAATCTCAACCCCCATAGTATCTCCCTATTGCATTTTGAACTTTAAAGTGTCTTGGGATTGGGGGCTGAGAAAAACCAGTCAGATTTACCACCTGGCCCAGATCCCCTTCCCTTTTATGAGTCAAACTGGGGTTATAATTTTGCAGATATTTGTTGTTTTTTGGCTTGTATCTTCTCCATTAGTTCTTTTAGAGCTTTCAAATATATTGGGAAGTAATGGGAAACCATATGTAGGGAATCCAGGAAGCCAGTAAGGTTTACCCTCTGGTCCCACATATTGGTCAAACTCCTATTTCCTTTGCCAAGACACACACTGCTTGTGAAACAAAAATCATAGTTCTAAATTCCAGTAACCAAGAGACCAGCATATATAGTTGAATGATGGAGACATCTTGTGGTCAAGGATTTTAATACGGTGAGACATTTGGGGAATAAGCTTTTTTCTGCCATGTTAAAATGTGAAGCTGTAAATGTGGTTTTGTCCAGTCACTGAACAGAAAGTTTTGAAATGTAATATATTTAAAAAAAAACAAACAAACAAATAAATAAATCAAAATTGTGTCAAGACTGCATGATACTGATGTCCTTTATTCCTGTTAAATGAAAAAACAAGATGGTCTGATTTCAAGTTCATTTAAACTTATGTATGACTTGATATAATATTGTAACTATAGAGTGGCTTTGAACGTTTTTCAATTTTTGAATTTTTCCATCTTTGGCTGTCTACTGCATTGAAATCTTGCTTTGTGATTTGAAGTTGTTACAAACATTCATTAGCAGTCCTTACATTAGTAAGTGGTTCCGTTTCAGCTGATAGTGTCTGATTTACACAGTCTGTCCTTGTTGACACTTGCTAATGAACAAAACATATATGAGAACATTGTAACTATTCATTGTTATAAACAAATGCCCTGTACATGTGTCTTGCAAGTCAAATACATCACTGTGTAATGTCATCAAGTTAATTCTAGATTTGTAGGTATCTGAATTGTGATTTTTACACACATGTTTTTGGAATTGCTTGCAGCAAGAAAAATAATATCTAAATTTAATATGCAAAGTGTGCTTAATTGGTCACTTATTTGGAAAACCAGAAAAAGACATGAACACAAGAAAGGTGAACCTTTGACACAAATCATGTGGTAATGGTCTAATGCTCAAATTGTTGTTCTCTACATGAGACTTTTGTAGAATTTAACCCTTGCAGGTTCTGTGCTCTGGGTACTTATATTTAAAATATATAGAGCATTTATTGATAAAGGGGGTGTTTTTTGCACCTCTAAACATCTTTGTTTCTTACAAAGAACTCCTGAGAGTTTGCTCCTCTCAGCCCTTCTGTGTCTATTGTGATGGATAATTAAGGGCATATGGTTTAATGACTGAACTAAATTTTTTGACCAAAGATGAAGTACTCATATTCCTTTTGAAAAATCTCTTAAAGGTTACTTTAACAATGCCAAACAAGAGAAAATTCTTGTTTTATTTTATATTTCATTACAGATAAAAAACATTGAACTTTCTCTTTGGTATCATTTAAATAATCCATAAATGTTACTATTTACACATTTTTGTGTGTGACCTCTGTTCTGCTGTGTTATGCAAGTCATTTTTGAGAAGTTTTCTGATACACATGTTTAGTACTATAAAAATGCACCATCAAAGACTTGTGAACTATAAAATACATCTCAAAGGTTACCTTTATAATCAGAATCTTTGACACAAATTGAGACTTGTCAATCAAACATGTATTTGTGAACTATACTTCTGAAAACTTCCATGTTATGTAACTAGCTCCTTAAAGAACGCCTCTTGATAACAAATGAGTAGACCTATGTACTCTTACAGTTCACTCCACAGTTCAAACTCGGCCATGCTGCAGGTGTTGAGATGTATTGGTGTGTGACGTGTGGTGTGTACTGAGGCGTGTATAGGTGCATATATATAAACCCTTGCTCACAGCACTCCCACACACTGGGATCTCTCACCACTGGACTACCCCAACCTTCATTGGATTAAGTGTTTAAAGGTATTTACCACAGGCATAACAGGCCAGAATTAATTAACTTGTGCTTGACACTACTGTCATATGTTTATTGCAAATAACTTGTTTTATGTGTATGTTGTAAGGTAAATGTGTAACTGAATAATACAGAATAATACATTTAATAAGTTTTAACATCTTTGCACGTCACCATTTTAATACTAGTTTTCGATTTTTTAACTAATAAATTGCACTGGGCTAACATAATTATAATGTGTGCAGTCGCTGAAGTTTTGTGAGTTTATCTTGCAAACTGGACTGTGTATATTGCAATTTTGGATGATCTTAAAATAAGGACATCTTGCAAGGTAACCTCACGTAATACTTGAACTCTACACAAACTTTGTCTTGCCAATTTTTTTTGCACCCATGGTTTGATGTGGAAATTTTCTTTTTAGTCTTGATGCCATACACTTTGTATTATCCTTTAAAATTAAATAACTTACCATTTGAGTGAGTCTTTCTATCACATTTTTGTTTGCATATTTAAACCAATAGTAAATTAATATCTGTAGTGAGTATGACATTGTGTCACTTGAATTTATTGCATTGCCAAGTGATTGTGTGCTCATCCTGTAACAATCTAACACTGCGTGATGAGTGTATTGGTAGTTCTTACACCGTTTGTATAACAAGCTAACACTGTGTGGTGAGTGTAACATTGTGGTTGAAGCATGAAGCTGACACTGATGCTGTTGTTGGCTGTGAGCTGCTGTCTGTCTGCTGTACACACTGAGGATGAGAGACAGGAGGTCCACTCCAGGCATAGGAGACAGAGTGAGTAATACTCTTCGTATACAGTATAATCAGTACAATAGTCAGAAATATGCACTCATTTGCCCACATTTCTAAATGCCTTGAGGGGATAGAAATTTCTGGCCATACAAATCCTGTATTTGTTTGGAGTTTTAAAGGTCTTTACACTACTGTTGAAGAGTATTTTACTCTTTTGAGTATAACTGGTTAATAATACAAGATAACTTAATGTTCAGAAAGAATAGGATCAAAACACAAGTACTGTATAAGGTTAACTCAAGTTAAATATGATAGCTGAGGGAAACTAGCATTCTGAGTGTGAATGAATGCTAAAATGATATGCAGTTAAATAAATTGATTAATGCCGACTGGATGTATTGCTCCAATTTTCCACATCCACCACTTTTCACACTTTTTTCTGTGTTCAAGATTCCAGAATTGAGAATCTCAGATCATTAACAGAATGTCCCTTGTCTATACTAACCTTCTGGACATAGGGTATAATATGCACCATAGAATTGGTGCTACACCTGCACCTGCACCGGTGCAATGAACCGGTGCAATTGCACCATTAGAAAAGTACTTCAGGGATGAAACTTGGTGAAATCTCCAGCCTCTGATGAGACAACTCACCTGATTGTCGAAATACAGTTGTGTGTGTAATAAACATAACACTATAAGGCCCACCACAATCTATTAAGTGATCTAGTAGTAGTGACTGACACACATATATTCCTGTGTTTTGTAAATATGATCGTTGGCAAGGAGGGAGGATTTGTCTTTTTTTATTACCTCATGGTAGTGAATAAGTTATGTATTTATTGTATTGACATTCCCTTGTTCTGACAAATCTGTAGAAACTACCCTTATAAAAAACAACACGGTATTTCTGTACCAAACTGTTCCTAATTTAATACAGATTTTGTAATGCCTGTGTTTTTGCAGGTTTACTCTGTCATTGTAATACTGTCCCTGTGGCAAGAACTTTTTTCACCTATTCAAAGAGTGACTTAAAATAACAACTTGTAGGTATTTGTAAACAAATGACAGCAGAGTTCTTGGTCCTGCCCTGCAAGCACCTAGCATTCACTTTATTTTTTTCCATTACTGGTTCAAGTAAACCTCAGACACCTGCCCCCTGCATACTTTGTTGTTTACTATAACCTCTTTAATCATTGTGTAGTATGTAATCTATGTATATGATTGACAGGTTTGTTCAGTGATATTTTCTTTATTAAGAATTGTACCCTAGTTGGATTTCATCTCTTTTTCCTTCTTTTATTGTGGGTTACATTGTCTGATGTAGCATATATAGCTTTACAGAGTACAATTTCTCATTATCTTCTGTGTTTTCCTATCCAGCTACCCGCTGTAATGTGGCTGACATCGTGTTCTCCCTCGACTCATCAGGCAGTATTGGAGCAGATAACTGGCTGAAAGTTCTCAACTTCACCAAGTTTATAACCTCCAGCTTTGACATCGGCCCTGAAAATGTACAGATTGCTGCCAATTACTTTGGGAACAGTGCAAATCTTGCCTTTCATTTGAACAGGTAACTGCTAATTCTCTGTTTCCTGGTTAAAAGTTAAATAATAAACCTTAAATGCAATCTCAACTGGTAACAACTAAACTACATCTTGCCAGGTGATTGCTAAACATTGTTTTCTATAAGTTCCATCTTCAATTTAGTCAAATCTAATAAGAACTTTCACAGCACCATTCAAGAAGTAGCTCTATAACTTTGCTGTCCCCCAGATCAAGTACCTTGGGTTGTGTTTGTGTGTGACTTTTTTGGTTTGTTTTGTTATCAGGTTCACTGATTCACTTTCCACCAGGTGCATTTTGATAAGGTGAAGGATGTTATTGTTGTGGTATGTCAGTAAGAGCAGATCCCTTGTATTGCAGGTACAACAACCTGAGTGATGTGTTGGCTGCCATTGATAGGATACCCTGGCTGGATCAGAACACAAATACCTCTGGAGGCATTCGTATGATGAATGAACTCCAGTTCACAAGAGAGAATGGTGAGCCCTTACAATGTCTCTTGCATAGACTTCTCTTGAGGAATCTCATACTTTGTCTCCTTTCTACCAGAGCTTTTATCATTATTGATTAATGGTTGGCCCATGACTACGGGACTTTAGAACAGCACCTTATACTCTGCTACAGTGGACATTATTACTAGCTGAGTGTGCGTTACTAGGAGATTATCAGCGCAGAATCAAGTCTATGAAAACACAGTATTTTATTGCCAGCCAATCCACGTTAAAATAATGAGTATTATTGACTGGGTTCTGATGTCGCCAAGTATTTGTTTACAAATATTATACTTTCACTTGAAATTTTAAGCTTACAATATCTCACTTATTACTGCACTAATTTGGATCAAACAAAAATGAGAACAAGGAGCATAAGAATATCTTTCCAATGCCTCGGGCATTAATGGATGTGTCAAGCTGATAATCATTGATGGCGGTCCATTTCTACAGCATATTGCCCGATAAAATTACGTTATTTTACTATTATTAGCCAAGTGCCCACCACTTAGAGATTATTATTTCAAACTCTAGTCATCCCCCCCAAAAAAAATAAATTGTACACCTAGCATTCCCGAGGCAGTAATGTATGTGTCAGGCCGAATCCAGGAAAAAACCCCTCACAAAATGAGCTCTCAGGAGAAAACCCCTCAGGAGAAAACCCCTCAAAAGTCTCCTGTGGAGAAAACCCCTCACCCTATTTTGGGGCTTGTGGTGAAAACCCCTCGTGTTATTTTCAGGCTTGTGGAGAAAACCCCTCAACTTTATAAAAAGCCCTCATTTTGGAAATTTGGAATATTCATTCATTTACACATAGAAAATCATGTATAACACAGAAGAATTTTATTAAGTCATACACACCTTTAAAATCACATTAAAATCACATAGCACTTTGAAAAGTGGGCAATACTGGGCAATATTATTTTTTAACCCAAATCTGGGGAAAAACCAATGTTGCACTTTATTTAAGCTTCATAAAACTCTTTATTCAGCTAAATATGTGCAAGGTTTTATTATAAGTATATAGCATATAAATGACAGTACATGAATATAATACTTAAATGGAATGAAATATATTAGCACTGAATGAGCACATAAATACAATTGTACATAACAACTTAGGCATTGGGGTAATTTGAGGATTAGAATAGCTTCTACTTATTTCTATCCACTCACTGCCAGTGAAGCCATACTGTTAATGCAGTGTCTCAAACCTTATTACTGATAAGCCAGAGTTAAGCTGACATGCCAGAGTTTATACTGCCTGATGATAGCCCTAGAATAGTGGGCTAAATAGTTTAATTGCAATTATGAAAGGGACACATATAAACCCCTCTTTTTATATTATACTTGAAAGTGACACAATAGGAGACATGTTTGATTGTTTATATATGCTAATGTATACAGTTTTAATTCTGTCCACTGATTTAAGTTTTGAAACAATAGACCAAAACATAATATTCATCTTCAATTCAAAGTGATCAATCACCTGAGTAGTGCAATCCTGAGCACATTTCAAAAAAAAGCATTCTTTGTATATATTTTCAGATTTTACAACAAAGGACAACAGTTTTTTTTAATTAGAATCAAATTTGAATTCAATTTAAAATGTCAAAGTTCCAATCCACAGGCCTGAAAATAGAATATAGGGTGGGGTGCTTGAGTACAAGTTAAATAAAAATATAGGGTTAAATAAAAAATGAGGGCTTTTTAAGTTGAGGGGTTTTCTCCACAAGCCTGAAAATAACATGAGGGGTTTTCTCCACAAGCCCCAAAATAGGGTGAGGGGTTTTCTCCACAGGAGACTTTTGAGGGGTTTTCTCCTGAGGGGTTTTATCCTGAGAGCTCATTTTGTGAGGGGTTTTTTCCGTCTCATTGATCATTGATGGTGGTCCCTTTCTGCTGCATATTGCCCTATAAAACTCCTTTTTCGTGTTTGAAATCCACACTGTTCTGGAGGGCAGAGTGAATGTTGTTTTCCTGTTGGAGATCTTTAGTAAAGCACAATTTACAGTATATGCTTTTCACAATAAAAGCAAAACACACATTACAGTGTCTATTTTTCACACTTTACCTGTCTTATCAAAGCATACTGTTAATGTCAGTGTTGGGAAACTGTTTACAGGAGCACGTGAGGATGTGCCACGTATCGGTATTGTGATCACAGATGGGGTGTCCACCTATGACAGTGAGTTGACCATCCCAGAGGCCCTCAAGGCAAAGAACAAGAGGATCAGCATGTTTGCTGTGGGTGAGTGATGCTTTTATATGCAGTCAGTGAAGATGTTAAGTCACGTTGTCATTTTATCATACAAGTTACCAAAACATTGGCACTTAAATTAGCAGGAGTGATAAAAAGTGGACTACAATGGCTGTCTGAGAGAATGGCGGACAAAACCCCGGAGGACAAAACCCCGGAGGACAAGACCCCAGAGAAAATGGGGTGCTAGGACAAAACCCCAGAGTTGATTTTCAGGGGGGTGGACAAAACCCTGCAGTTATATTTTTGGTAAATTAAGGGGAACTCATGAATACCAAAACAAATCCTGCAGCAATATATATTACATTCACAGTCAAAAATATACATTATCAGAAAAAACAACAACATATATAGAGACTAAGCACCACAACCCCGAAATAACTTGCATCAAAATTACAATAGTCTATTCTTTAGTTTTTTTCTGTAAGGCGACAGCGGCTCGCGATTGCCTTTTAGGGGGTAGCTGACCTCTGGCTTCCTGTAAGAGCAATGTGATGACAAGCACTGCATCTTCTTGCAAGTGTCTTATCAGCCGCCAGATGGATGGGTGATTGTGGCCAACCATACTATGAAAAGAATTATTCCACCCTTCGCAGTAGTTGTTTGTTCTGTCCCCATCATGTAGAGTGGTTTCGAACACATTCCAAATCTTTGGTGGAAAGAGTGGGCTAATTCTCCTAATGCGCAGCATAGCAGGATGTTGATCATCTGTTGTTGGTCTTAAGATCTTTCTGAATGTACCTGACACATAGGTGGCATCGAAATAATCTAGTAATTCTTCTGCCCCTGGATAACAGTTTTGCCTCAAGAAGCTCATGCCATTCTCCAGTTTTGCCTCAAGAAGCTCATGCCATTCTCCACTTATTAATTTCTCTGGGGTTTTGTCCAACCCCCTGAAAATCAACTCTGGGGTTTTGTCCTAGCACCCCATTTTCTCCGGGGTCTTGTCCTCCGGGGTTTTGTCCTCCGGGGTTTTGTCCGTTTACCGTCTGAGATCCCCCAATGGATATCCTGTATTTGCTTTGCTTGCAAACACCTGTTTGATTTGCTGAGGTTCACTCCACCCTTTCTTGACCCATTTATCAGAATTGCGGGTTCACTTTATGATGTTCATTGTGTGAGTTCATTGCATTCTCATGTCCCTTTAGAAAACAATATGTTAATATGTAAAGTATCTTGTTTGGTGACCTTGACCACTTTACTCTGCAATAAAGGGTCAGGTACCAACCACCATATTGGACACTTGTCATTCATAGTTACACCTAGCCATAATAAAGAAAAAATAAATATAATGCATTTCTAGTCAATTCATTTGGTGCACATTTTAACATTATATCCCCCTTTTACCATATAATGTGAAACATAATAAACAACATTCGTAAAAAATTAAAAACATGTGCACTGATTTAAGTGTTGTATATCTTCTATTATCACCCAAAACATGGGTTTGCTTTTAAAGATTATTGTCATTCCAAATTATTTTATGTTCAATTGGAAATATTTGTTATAATTGCCGTAATGTATGGTAAAAATATTTTGAATGCACACAAATTTAATATATATAATTAAAATCATGATCGAGGTTTCCTGATACAGGACAGATATTAATGATGCATTCTTTTGGCTATTACACCACTGGTGTATACTACTTTACATGCCATAAAAATGCAGTGAAAAATACAAAGAACTGCTTCACAGGTATTTAACTCGATTGTAGGACAAAAAGTATCTGGACAAAAAGTATTTACCTGAAAATAACTAGGACAAAAAGTATCTAGACAAAAAGTATTGCATACCCGGACAAAAAGTATCATTTTTTTTTATTTTAGATTTATTGTTACATAAAACACATATAAGTCATTGCACATTTATAGCACATTTATAGCACAAAGAAGTTTTTGATATTTACATATTTGTGAACATTTATTATTAATAAACACCAAAATACATTCATCAGTGACTGCACATTTACTGTTATATGGGTGCATGAACACTTTGTTTCAACATCATAATATATTTTAGCACTATTACAAAATTAGTCATTACAGCATGATCAAATATTGTTTTTATGCCTGGATTAAAACAGTCTTATGGTATGTCCCACTCCCTCAAGAAACTCCACTCCCTCCAATGTTTTATGATAAACATTATCTATCTTAAAAACTGTGATAAACTTACATTTAGTCCAGTCTTGAGTGTTGATTTGCATGAATGAGCTGCCTTCTGAGCACATTTCCATATAATTGAAGAAGCCTTAGTCTGATGCTTAGTGTACATATATCCATCTAAACATAACTTTAATCCTCCCTTGTTACTTGTAATTATCTCCATGATGAAAATAATTTGAATAATGACCAGGTAAAATCTGACCACCTTTTATAGTAGTGATCTCAATACTCCAGGTTATGAGTCTTAATCCCCAGGAGCAGGTTCATGCCTTTAATCTGTGCTCAGGCTTTATTGTTTTAAGCTAACTTTAAAGGACACATCTTAATCCCCAGGAGCAGGTTCATGCCTTTAATCTGTGTTCTGGCTTATTTAATCATTATTATCACAATTTGTTAGTCAGAAACCCTGTAGTGGTAACCCCAATTGCATGGAGTTAATTACAATTACATTATCAATGATGATAGATTAGTTTTCATACATGGTTGCTTTTGTGTTGGGAATAATAACTGTTATATGATTGAAAAGGAAAGAAAGTTCAAAGGCAATAAAGCTGATTCCCTTGAAGGTATAAGTAATATAACACAAGATTAAAAGGTTAGAGGGTAGGGTAAGAAGCCACATCTAACAGTCATCAAAGAATTTCATTTCATAATAGCTGGTCTTTCAATTTAAAGGGAAGCAGGAAGGGAAGCCTAATTTGATGTGTTTCAAAGGAATGTAATATAACACAAAGATTGCAAAGGATAGAGGGCAGGTTGAGAAGCCACATCTAACAGTCTTCAAAGAATTTCATTTCATAATAGCTTGTCTTTCAATTTAAAGGGAAGCCTAATTGGATGTGTTTCAAAGGAATTTACACCATAATAACTGGTAAAAGTTGAATGAGACAAAAACCAAATAGCACAATGGCACATCAAATAATGTTAATCCCCAAGCCTACATTGAAACATATGTGAGTACAAAAGTCCCTAACACTATCTTGCAATGTAAAAAATGCTTTAAAATACTGAAAAATTACTGAAATGCAGTTCATATTTGAAAGATATATATCACACAAATGCTTATATAAAAATATATGTGAAATACTTTTTGTCCTATACCCAATACTTTTTGTCTGGGTATACACAATACTTTTTGTCCAGATACTTTTTGTCCGTACCCCATTTAACTCTGCCTCATGATATGCAGTAGAATGCAGCATTAATAGGTGAAGGTCATTGTAGGTGATACAAGTCCCTTTATTTGACTGGTGTCCTGTCTAGTAAAGTATCTAAATTAACATATGTTAAAACCTTGCAGGAAAGGCAAAATGTGCTTCAATAATAGAGGGGTCATAAAATAGAAAAGATATAAAACAATAGGCAAATACAAATTTGGAAGAGTGAAAAAGAGTTGATCAAATCACATATTCTGATAACATGTTTTAAAACCTGGGTGAGTGAATAGTTTTGTCCCAAGTACTCAGGACCAATCTTGTCAGTCATAACTGTGTAACAACAAGTTTTTGGGGTGTTGTGATCTATCTTTATCTATGCTCTCTTGTGTCCTTTTTTTCATGATCACATACTCTTCCAGACAAAAAGGAGGGGGGTGTTCTTATCCCAAATAATCCTACGAGTCTCCCAGTTAATCTACTTATCAGAAATCAGGGGCTGGGAATCTTCTGATGTGTTCAGATTTGACCTTGGGCCTCTCCTTCAAGGTCAAACAAGGGTTGCCAAACTTAAAAGTGCTTACAACTGGCTTATTATTGAAAAGTGCTGTTTATCTTCAAAACCATGTTAGTTGTCCTTTTCCAGTAGATACATCTTGCAAATGGCTACAGATGCATCCTTGGTCTAGTTGTTTTTGAAGTATTGCTGGTCACTGTCTCCCTACACAGCTTCATGTTTAAATGACAATAGATCTGTGCAAATTAATTCTAGTGAACTTTTTTATAAAGAATTAGTGAAATTTTTCTTATGGCAAAAATTTCTACTTATACGGTATTTTACACTGTCAGGAGGTTTGTCTGTGTAGTAGAACCTCTATTGGTCAAACTTATTGTTCAAATATTCAGTTTTACAAAGTCACATTCACTCCCCCTGACCTTTATACTTTCCTGCTATTTTATAGTAAATGAACTCTTCTATTTTATTAACCTAGTATCTTGACAAATCTTACACTCCCAGGATATGATAGATATTCGAGTGCAGGCAGTTTACTTGCTGAATGTCAGAATAGTTGTAGTTGTTGAGATGTCCCCCTTAAACCTCTTGCTGATGCTTTTCAGGCTCTTATCCTAAATATCCCATAATTATCAAAATAACATTATGAATTAATTAACTTCAACTGAAGAAAGGATAAGGAAGTCTTCACTCTATTGTGTTCTTTAAAAGGAAGAAGCCTGTCATGATATGGAAGTGACAAACAGTGACAACTGTATCTTATCAATAGTTCAGAGATAACACTGATTGCCTGATGGCCAGATTTTGTGGATATCTAATAAGATAACATGTCTGTAAAATTTATTGAAAAAACCATCACATATAATGGAATTACTCTGTAAAATGTTATGTAGATATATCAAAAGGGGACGTCTCAAATATTATGCAAATGTGACCCCAAATTAGTGGAGTGTCTTAATTTAGGTCACCCCTCCTTTTGTTACTATGTTTTGAAAGGTCAATGAATTCATGACATTCTTATGACAACTCAAAGGTCCCAGAGCCACATGGCTGTAATATTCCCTCAGATGAGCAATTTACATAGTTTCTATTCATAGTGAAAGCTTCTATAGACATCCTAATCTTTTCTTCATACACATTCAACATGCAAGAAAACAAGGTTCTTATTGAGCCATAAACTGTGAGAGAATGATGTCTTTCTGAAAGACACACTGTCATGGTTCCTCTCCTGGTGTGAGTTTCCACCTCTTAAAGGACTTCCACACAGTGGCACAATAACTTTATTAAAGACTCTGTGTGGTAACTTAATCAACTTAAGGAGCATGACCCATCAGAGAACAAATGTTTACTTTGCATGAAATGGGGGTCAGTGTGGAAGCTGTGGTCAGTGTATTTTTGTATTGTATTTATACTCAGTGGCAATTTACCACGGGACTCAAAGTTCTATTTGTCCTCTCCTGACTACACAAGTTTAGTCTAAAATGTAACAACTGACATGACCCTAACTGAAAGAGAATGCCCCTGTGCACTGTAATATTGTGGTTACTTTGTGTATTGTAGTCTGTGTATTGTGGTCACTTTGTGCATTCAGTTATTCCAGTTAGATCTAACTGGACTTTTATAGTGCTAACTCCCCCCCCCCCCCCACACACACACACACTTACTGAGGGATCAAATATGTATCAAGGGAGAGAAAGGGATCAAACACCAGAGAGAAATCAAGGGGGATGTTAAGATTAAGGTGGGTATACCTTGGTGTAGAGGTAGGATTTACACCTTCTTTCTAAAAGAGGCTAGAGTGGGATGGTGTGCAGAAAAAAGGCCTGGTGGAAAAAATGACAGTGGAAAGAAAGCCTGGTGTGTTTTGAAAAACATGGAAAAAAAGCCTGGTGTTTCTTTTTTTTATCAAGATTAATGAGGTAGAACTCAAACATTAATTTATTCCAATCATTTGATTAAAATAAGAAATACAAAGTAACACATTTGATTAAAACAAAAATACAAAGTAACACTTTATGCAGGCTGTACAAACAAACTTTTATACATTTGAATAAAAAGTTACATTATTGTCAAAGGGACTGAGAAGTCTTTCAAGTTCCTACTATGGACTTCACCACAAAGAAATCTAACTAAAACAAGTGGCTGTATAAAGTTAAATCAAATGGTTCAAATAATGTGTTAGTTTTACTTCATCATTAATCTCGATATGTATCAAACCTAAAAAAGACACCAGGCTTTTTCCATCTTTTACAAAACAGACCAGGCTTTCTTTCCACCAGGCTTTTTTCCACAGTCATTTTTCCACCAGGCTTTTTTTCCCGGATTCGAGTGGGACACACAAATCTCATCAGGAAGGGCATCCCAACAAGTGGGAACATCAAAAGTAAAGAAGTGGGGTAAGAATAAAAATATGGAGCAAACTACTTAATAAAACCAGTTTGAAGAAAGTTGTAAACAAGTGTGGCTGCATTGAACACTGAGCAAAGTTTCCACAGTGAGCCAATACAAGTTCTGGTACTTCCACCCCTGAAAATTTGCTGATGGGCAAAGTTTCTGATGGGCATTGTTCTGATGGCCATAGCACCTGATGGGCATTGTTCCTGATGGGCATTCTTCAGTCACATGTTTTTAAGAAACAGGAGTTATACTAGTGTATCTGCTAGTGTTAGATACAATTCTAGCTACACTATTTTGGATACATTGTAATTTACGTAGACTGAAGTTAGAAAGACTCTGAATAGTGAATTATAGTAAACCAGTTGACTACTGACAAGACCATTTATTGCAGTCACTTTGTATATTCAGTTTGTAGTTTTTGTTTTCATTGTGTCTGTTTTGGTCAGTTTGTGTGTTAATTATGTCTATTCTGGTCAGTTTGTGTATTCAGTGTGTCTGTTTTGGTCAGTTTGTCTATTCAGCGTGTCTATTCTGGTCAGTTTGTGTATTCAGTGTGTCTATTCTGGTCAGTTTGTGTATTCAGTGTGTCTATTCTGGTCAGTTTGTGTATTCATTGTGTCTGTTTTGGTCAGTTTGTGTATTCAGTGTGTCTATTCTGGTCAGTTTGTGTATTCAGTGTGTCTATTCTGGTCAGTTTGTGTATTCAGTGTCTCTATTTTAAGGCTGTGACTGTTACATCTAATCACTTGAATCCAGCTCATGATAATGTATGGAAAATACTAAATCTCTGTCATAATGTGACTGTTAAGAAAATAAGCACACACAATTTATTAAAAGTTTGAATCCAATATAAATAAAAGGGGTGCAAACACCCAACCTTCTGTATCTTTTCTCAGGCAGTAGTTTTGATTGAGTTGCTAATTTCCACAGTAGTAGGTTCAGTGTAACAGCATGTAGGTGGATCTCAGCCTCTCAGGACAGTGTCTTACAAAAATAATAATTTGTCAAAATTCTTCCACCAATTTCAAGGGCGGAGGGGTCCTCAGTGGCCTAGTGGTTAGCAAGTTTGGCATCTAATCACAGGCTGTCACCTCTGTCTGGGTTCGATTCCCACAAGTGGCAAATGCTGTGGGCCTGTCCCAATATGACTCTGCCTGTTGACAATGAAACAAATGGTATGATAGGTGAAGTAAGGCAGGTCATATTGTTTTGTGAAAAGGTTGACAAGTGCTTGAGCACTGATAATATGGATAAATTACTCACTTAATCTGATGTGCTGGATGAAGCCATGAATTATAAAGGCTAAATTAGAAAGTATAAAATTGCTGCATAAGACCACCTTTATTGCTTCAATTTTTTAAAGTAGTCATCATTAAACACATCTCATGTGTCCTATTGTGCTCTCACAAAACCCCTCTAATTAGATTATATGGCTTTTGTGGGTCTGTGCTAATTGCTGACCAACCCTCAGTCTCCTCTGTGTCTTTTGTATTGGCCTTTAATGTGAACCAAGCCCTGCTTTTTGTGACCCAATTATGGGGGGTTTATGAATGGGACAGCTATTTGGATGCATGAACTGTGGCTATAATTTGTGAGATGTCACACAGATACAGAAAAATAACTCAGTGAATTTGTTGGGGGGGGGGGGGGGGGGGGGGACTTAATACAAAATTCATTCTCCCTTCAAATAGACATGAAGTTTTAAGCAAATGTATACTCTCCCCATACAATAAACCTTTATTTTTATTTCTGCTGAAGCAATATTCAGAAAGATAAATTTAAATTCATTTTAATATAAACACAGAGCGAGGTCCTTCCTTGTCAGGCTGCAAAACGAGTTGAGGGGTTTTCTCCACTGGAAATATTTGAGGGATTATCAACTGAGGGCTTTTTATGTGAGGGATTTTCTCCATCCCATCTCTCAAATAGTCAAATAGTCATGTAGGAATTTATCTGTCATGACAACATAAAACTCTCATTAACAGATGCATATATTATATGGAACCACTGTGAGTCATGTCTGGGGTCAGTCACACCTTGAAGAAATATTATGCGATGCTCTGTCAGAAAGTAATATTGGGTAACAGGTCAATGTTAGTGGAAATAAGGCATGGACGGAAATACAACCTGTGGAAGTAAGGTGTGCTGGAAAAAAGGCATGTCCTAATAAGGCATGTTGTGTTGTTTATTTATACTCAGCGCAATATCTCCATGTACTATAGGATGCAAAGGGCTATATGATCCATCCCACTGTACAAGTAGAGTCCAACTCTCACATAACTGACATTCTCCTAAGTGAAAGACAGTCTCAAGGATGACCCTTTATCAATGTCCTTGAGGTTCCTTAACCTTCAACCGGGGATAAGACCCAATGACAGAGGACTGCCATTGTAAGTGGTCATCCGAGCTACTATGTATGTGCCTGTACCTAGGTATGAACCCACATTCTTTGTGTTCCTAGTCAAGTGTGTGACCCACTAGGTCACAGTGGCATGTTGTAAATAAGGTATAGTGAAAATAAGGTACAGCTGAAACATTAGAATGGTTAAAATAAGGCATGGTGGAAATAAGGAATGAAAGGAAAAAGCATGATGCAAATAGGTATGGTGGAAAAAAGGCATCCAGAATAACGCAAAGGTTTGTTTGAGAAAATTAAGGAAAAGGACTGATTGTTAATTTAACAATGTTTCCCTGTTATCTTTGTTTTACAACATTTTGATAGAATCTGATGCCTGTTCAATAAAATTTCTACAGTTACAAAGAAATTTTACTTATGAGTGATATATTATTGAATATAAAAAAAATTAAAGCACATTTGTCAAAGCCTTTGTTCTATTTTTTTTTTCAAAATGGGCAATGAATTATTTCCACATGACTTAGTTCTAACATAAGACCCCAGTTAAACATCCAAGGATGGCCTGCCGGATCGCGCCAGGTTTCCTAATATATAAAATGTTAAGTAATTTACAGATCATCTTTTCCGTCTGTAAGGCCATTCGTAACATCCCTAATGTCTTTCTGAGACCTGTAGTGGCATACTGTGATCCATATTGACATACCAAGGATCAGATAAGATCCCTAGGGCGTTACAGAAAAATCAAACTGTTTAATTTTTCCGCAAAGTCCCTACAGACCTTATCTGATCAGGGTATCAGTAGCTCTTCCGTATCTCATCCGTAGCTCATCAATGAGTGTCCTTATTGTCCCTAAACCCATCCTGGATGTCCTTGTGGCATCCCTTTCATCCTTGACGCTTCCGCGGGAATAAATATCCGTAGAAACATTGCCGGATCTAACCGGATCTGCTACAGATCTGCTGCGGACTGACACGGAAAGTGTTTGCGGATTAAAAAACAGTCATAAGACAAATCTTTTGTACAGTCTTTTTATCCGCAAACCTGTCTGTGGCGGTCCATAGCAGATCCATGGCAAATCCGTGGCAGTTCCGTAAATCTTTTACTCATCCCTTGTGCATCCCAGTCAGTTACCATATATGGAACCGTGGTCTGTATCCGTGGGGTATCCTTTGATGTGTAACCAGCCCCTAAGGATTCCTTATTTCTCAGATTCTGCTGGCTTTGGAGCTCACCAGGTGCTTCCAGTTAAGGTACTGTCCTTAATACAGAGCTGGATGTTTACAGTCACATCCACACCACACAAGTCTCATTACTTCAGGGGGCAGGTGTTTATTTAGAACTCTCTGACAATTTATGGCCTCCAACTATTTTTGATTAAACCTGTTTGATTTTATCTCTGTCAGCCATTGAAATGTCCACATAGGTGCTTTCTTGACATAGTTGTGTCTTGCTGTGCAGTGGTCATCTGACACAATTTCAGTAGGATTAAATAGCTACTGCTGCTGCTGACCTCATTTCTCTCATTACCTGCCTCTCCTCAGTTTTGCAATTTAGCTGATATGTTGGCTCATAACAAGTAGAACCCAATAAAATTTCCATAATATTGTGTAAAATAACAAATACACGGAGGCATTGTTTTGAGGCATTTATTCTTTAGATACTTAGTGCATCACTCTGAATTCTTGAATGATACCGTGGGGCCACGGTGGCAGAGTGGTAACACTCTCACCTCCCACCTCTGAGGCCGGGGTTCGGTTCATGGCTCTATCTCAAGTGGGAAAGCTGGTAGTTGCTTGCCGTTGGTCGGCAAGTACAGAACCTTGACCAACTGTATGTACTGGTTTCCTCTGCCCTTCCAACTACCCGTCGTGATATGACCTGCACAATGTTGAAACCGACGTAAAACCCCAAATAAATAAATAAATCTTGAATGATACCTTCTTGTTCACCAGTTCTGCATGGGCATCTCCACTGTTCTGAATAGAAATGTGTGGGTTAGAAACACTATGTACAGAACACATGACAGGTGCCTGGTTGAACCCATGAAGTAGAACTGGGACTAAGTAGGCCTAAAACAGTACAAAACAGGAAAAATCAGACATGAGGTCAGCAGACCATCAAAAAGTATAATTTGGTGGAGAGACTCTTATGACATGTGTATGTTGGTTATGAGGCAGTCATGACACAGACTGGTTTTAAATATCAATCAATAAACTTTGCACAACAAAATAAAAGGCTGCAGGGCTTGCAATTGCAATCTCATCTCTTAATACTCTACTGCAATCCACTTGAAATTTTCAGGTATTCTCAGGTGAACTTTATTTCCATGAATTCAATTTCTTTTTTATGTAAACACCGAAACCACATAACATTATGATCACATTATGGTAAGAGATGAACACACAAGTTAACCCATTGCATGCATACACGCATGACACCACTGTAAAAAATAGATATCAACAATTGCTATACTGCTTCAGATATAAGTGCTGGGCATGTTTATTTCTTTGAAGAAAAATTAAACTTACTGATTTTTACACACTTCATTTCTATGAATTCATTTACTTTTTCATATATAAACCAAAACTGCATGACAAGTGTTACAATATGAGAAATGGCTGAAAATAAGGGAGGTTGTTAACCATTATATTTATATTATTAATCTTTGCATTTATGACTACAAATTTAAAATAAAAGAAAGGTTACACTGCTTTTGATATAAATGCTGTGTATATTTATTTCCATTTAAAATCTCAAACTTTTGGATAGCTGTGGAGTATTTGTTGGTATTTTTATTGTGTAAACATTTCATGTTAACTTTTCTAACCTGAATAGACTATAAAATTAATGATCATCCTTTTTTTGTATAAGACACCCATTTTTTAGTCAAACATTTAAATAAGTACAGGAATTTGTTTTACAGTCACTACTAAGTACTTTTAACATTAAGAATTTCACCAAAGTTTAAAAATAACCTCTTGATGGTTTATATCCAGAACAGCAAAAAATTAGGGGATCACCGATGAAACTGTTTATTTTTTTCATTGAAGCAAGAAGTTGATCCATAATTTCTCAGATTTAGTGCAATTTACACAGCTGAAGTAAGAGAGGAGTGTACATAATATTTTGTGATTTTTATTCTGTATTTCATTGTATGACTTTGTAATATCATATTTCACATCAGTTGTAACAAAAAATAAACAAAACAATTAAAGAACTGTACAAGTGGATATAGTTTCAGCCCAAGGACAGCTATGATAGATCTTTGCTAATAAGACTGAATATCTGATTAAAATACATTTAATTGGAGACAAAAATGTAATTTATCAAACTTCTAACATAAGAATTTTATAAGTTTTCACAAAAACAAATAACGCAATATCAATAAAAAATAAATAATAAAAAGGTGGGGTCACCGCACAAAATATTTAGAAATTCATGAAGCAAACTTAGATGTGCTGTGAAATTTTAACAAATGCTGACTCATCAAATTTTTTCAATATTAAGTTAGAATCTCTATTGCTTATTTACATTTTGAAAGTCAATCAGTTGGAAAATGTTTGATAGCCCTTTCAGAACCAATTGTGGTAATTAATTGTATCCCCGGACAAAAGTCGGGTATATTTAGGATTCAGTATGGTCACACTGCCGCCGCCACAGAGATTTCCTTTCGGACGTGGTAACTTGAAAAATATTTTAGTTAGACCTTTCAAATTTGGTATGTGGGTATATATGGGCAATGTCACGAACGCTATTATTTTGTGACCTTTGCCTTCAATTTCAAGATCACTGGTGGCTTCTTAAAGGTCAGATTTTGGCCATTTTTTCATATTTTGGCCCTGTTCTCATATACAGAAAGTTAGATTATCCTATGGCTTGTATATATGATACATATATATGTCCTCTGTAAGCATGCAAAAATTTGACCTTTAAGCTCTACACTGAAGGTCATCCACAGACCGCCAAAGTACCTCACCGAGGCCATTTTTGGCCTTTTTGGAGATATTTTCACACTTAATGCTGACTATATTGCATGAAAACTATTGAAAATGGCTTTGGAGGTTGAGTACATGATGGAGTACCAGCATCCAGTTTGTTGACCTTGGCTATTGTTTTCAAGGTCACCTTAGGCCTGCTAAAATGACTCAAAATGGAACCTTAGACTGTGAGGCCATATACCTCCTTTATTATTGGCTGTTACTGCTCTAACAAAAAAAATATTATACCTAGCCTTCTCAAATTTGCTGGATATATTCATAACCATAAAGTCTTGCCTGGGAATATTTTTGGCCTCATTTTGAAAAACAAGATGGCTGCCAGGGACGTTTATTCGACTTAAAGCAAGGACTTTTGTTGGCCCTCTAGAGCAAAGGGTATTATAGGTAGAGATCTTAAATTCCCAGAATATGTTCTGCATTACAAAATCTTGACTGGAAATATTTTGAGCCTCATTTTGAAAAACAAAATGGCCACCACAGGCGTTTTTTGTCAGTCATGAAAAATGCTTATATCTCCCTTATTATTGGTCCTAGAGGTTTGGGATGGTAAACCAACCTATAGGAAATCATGGGCTGGGAATCTTTTGGTGTGGTCGGATTTGATCTTGGGCTCCTCCTTCAAGGTCAAACGAGGATAGCCAAACCTAAAAGTGCTCATTACTCGCTTATTATTGGTCCTAAAGGTTTGTATTGTGAAACCAACTTATAGGAAATCATGGGCCAGGAATCTTTTGATATGGTCAGATTTGACCTTGGACCCCTCCTTCGAGGTCAAACGAGGATAGCCAAACTTAAAATACTTATAACTCGCTTATTATTGGTCCTAGAGGTGTGGGATGGTAAACCAACCTTTAGGAAATCATGGGCTGGGAATCTTTTCGTGTGGTCAGATTTGACCTTGGACCTCTCCTTCAAGGTCAAACGAGGATAGCCAAACTTAAAAGTGCTCATAACTCGTTTATTATTGGTCCTAGAGGTTTGGGATGGTAAACCAACTTATAGGAAATCATGGGCCAGGAATCTTTTTATTTGGTCAGATTTGACCTTGGACCCCTCCTTCAAGGTCAAACAGGGATAGCCAAACTTAAAAGTGCTTATATCTCACTTATTGTTGGTCCTAGAGGTTTGCAATGTGAAACCAACCTATAGGAAATCATGGGCTGGGAATCTTTTGATGTGGTCAGATTTGACCTTTGGCCCTTCCTTCGAGATCAAATGAAGAGAGCAAAATCTACAGTGCTTATAAATCACTTTTTCTTGGTCCTAGATGTTTGTAATGTGAAACCATCCTTTTGGAAATCATGTGCTAGGAATCTTTTGATGTGATCAGATTTGAGCTTTGGGCCCCTCTTTCAAGGTCAAATGACGATAGCCAAAGTTAAAAGTGCTTATAACTCACTTATTTGTGTTCCTAGAGGTTTGCAATGCCACACCAACCTATTGGAAATCATGGCCTAAGAATCTTTTGATGTGGTCAGATTTTACCTTGGGCTTTTACTTCAAGGTTAAGTGATGGTTGATTGGCGAGTTTTCTTTCTGGTGGATACAATTTGCATTGGTTCTCCAATGCACTACATCTAGTTACATTTGTATCTTTCATTAAGCAAATATTTTGTTTACTTAGTGTCAGTACAAGTTGCTACTATAAACTCTTAGGCCCCTTCTGCACAGGGGTATATTTGTGTCAACCATAATACTCTGTATGTCACGCTTCAACCATGTCCCGTCCGGGGATACACTGTGTCGAGACGCAATCTCTAGTTTCATTTATATTGAGTAAAATCACAAAAACAGGTGACGTTTGTCAATATCTTAAGTTATCAGTCACTACTACAACCATTTTCAGTGTTATGTTGATAGCAACACAGTTCCTTTGGACTCCAAAAAAATGTAGTTTACCAACTCATCCCTTTTTTGTCATGTTATATTGTAAAAATAACATTTTGTATGAATTAAAATCAGAAATTCAATTATGTGTTTATTATACCTCAACGCCCAATACATGCAAGACAAAATTGCGATAGTCCCAAAATGTTTAAATCCTTACACAGAATGTTTGATTATACAAGCTAGATGTACCCAAACAGTAGTTTTCTCTGTTACAATCCCTGATTTTCTCTAATAAACAAATTCTCCTTCTTGTTGTTTTGCAGATATGACAGACATATTCAGATGTCTTTTCATGACATTTTTCCATACAACCTGCCCTTCCTGTGCCTGTGTCTCTGATCCATGTTTTCTAGTTATCAAAGATCACTGTGGGGAAGTGATCCATGCCACCCACTGCTTTTCTTGTATTTCAGGTGTCACAGATGCATTGGAGGAACTTGCATGTATCTCAGTATTGTAGATGAGTGTTGCACCTGTCAACTTTTGCTCTCCAGATGACTAGTTCACAACTGACTTCCTGTGCCCATGCCTACTTCTCACACTTTCTGCCTGTGGCCCAGGTATGACAGACACTATGAATTAGAAGACAGTACCAAGCATCTCAATACACCGAGACATTTTGGTACACCTCCCTGACATTGTCTTACAGGCTTTTATTTGTCTGTCTATTCTAGGTATCACAGACGCAGTGAACCAGGAGGAACTGGTAGGGATTGCCAGCTCCTCACCTGGTATAGACTTTGTGTTCAATGCAGAGGACTTCGATGCACTGGAGAACATCCGCCAGTTGGTGGTCACAGCTGCCTGCCAGGCCGCCTCAGGTATGTGAGAACACATGTGTGTTAGGAACTAGATCTACTAAGTGAGCTGAGTTTCATGACTTCAGCTGTCTCATTTCTGCCAGGGCCTCAAGTATATAAGTCTTGTTATACCTGTTTATAAGATCAAGTGTAGCATTCTTGTACCTATCAGAGTACATTTTTCACACCTGTGTCTGTCTCTTAAGATGTGTCACACCTGTGACTACTATGTCTGTGCCACCTCAGGTGAAAAAAGAGCTTTCCACCCCATCCAAATTACTGTACAAGTACATTGTGACTTGTGTAAACTAGTTGCAGTGATTACCATAAAAATGTATACAATGTAGACTGTTGAAATTCAGTATTCATTGCACAACAATAGCTTACCATCTTGGAATGATTGCTGTCTCGCGGGAGGCTACTAACAGTCTGGCCAACACAAGAAAAATGAACCTATTATGACTGAACTGTATGTTCAGTGGAAGCAGCTGCTGCCTTGAGGTGACATAAATAGTGACCTAGTACACAGCTTCCTTTTCGTTGGCCACTATATTGCTAGTAATACACAAAATTGCAAATGTTTTTAATTTTTATATCCCCAGACAAAAGACAGGGATATATTGGTTTCATGTCTGTTGCGCCACCACCGTACGTTTTAACTTGTGTTTGCGATAATTCAAAAATGCTTTCACGGATTTCATTCAAACTTGGCACACACATGTATTTGGGTCAGGAGAGGAACACTATTTTAAAATGACCTTAAACTCCCAATAATAAAGAAGTTATGACCACTTTAAGGTCAGAAATTTGACTTTTGGCCACTTAATGCCATCTAGGTCACAATTTATGTGGTTCATCTGGCTCAAATTTTACCTGGGAACACATTATTATATTTTCCTTACATATCCCAAAAATCGATTTTATATCAAGGTTAAAATTGTCTTTGAGGCCCATAAAGACCATACTTCGACATTTTTTTTGACATTTTTCACATATTTTGTTCTATAACTTAAAAATGGTAAGTCTGACAAGTCTCTAACTGTAGTAGGTATAACTTCTACATGTAATCTTTGTCTATGAAAAATTTTAAGTCTGTAACTTTAACTTTAAGTTCACCTTAAAGTCTCAAAAATGCCCGCAGAGACCCAATTTATGGACATTTTCCGTTTTTTAGCCCTATAGCTGTCAAGCAATGTGAGTTATACAGCTGAAATCTCATCTGGGAATATATGCTTATGTTCTTTTTACATTTGAGAAAAATTAAGGCTTTAAATAGACAATTAATTTGTGTATGAGGACCATAAACACCCACCCGAGTGACCCTTTTTCAACATTTTCCACATATTTGGTCCTGTAACCTGGAAATGGTAAGTCTGAAGAGTCTCTAACTGTAGAAGATGTAACTTCTACATGTAATCTTTTTCTGTGAAAAATTTTAAGTCTGTAATTTAATATTAAAGTCATCTCAAGGCCACTAAAATGCCCACAGAGACCCAGTTTATTGACTTTTTACCATTTTAAGCCCTATAACTGTCAAACTATGTGACTGATACAGCTGAAATCTCATCTGGGAATATATTAATATGTTCTTTTTTCATGTGTCAAAAAACCAAGGCTTTAAGTAGACATTTAACTTGTATGTGAGGCCAATGAACAATCTACTCCAAGGAATTTTTTTAAAATTGACCCAAAAAATGGTTTGACCGAAAAAAAAATGAAAAATACTTTATAATAATTGTAAAATGAAAAATACGTTATAATAATTGTGAATCATAAAAATGAGTGCTACAAAAAATACCCAGTGAATGCCTGTGGCATGAGAGTTGGCCTGGCTGGGGATATGTTGGCTTCGAGTCGGTGCAATCTAGTTTACTACTGGAATTACATATTGTTGGATATTCTCTTTTGATCTCTTTTACTGATCAACTTTACAGACTTATACTTTGGTGAATTTTCATTGAAAGGATAAGTGTCTTTTCATATTTAAGCTTTGTAAGCTGCCTGTTGTTCCATTGACAAGCAAGCATGTCTTCTCAACAGACCTGAACAAGCCTTGAGCTGTTAAATGTCACCACTTTTGTTTTGGTTTTTGAACAACACAACCTCTGCCCTACCTGCAGAGAGGCCGATATGGTTGATGACCCGTGTGTCATTGGCCACTGGCCAGAGTTTGTGCACAGTTTGCCAGGTATTCTTTGAAGAACAAAATAATAAGCATAATCAAAAATAGAAGGAGGTATCATCGTAAAGAAAAAGCTGGTACCTCTCATGATAATTCTGAATTACTGGGTGACCCTGAGGCAGCGGAGCCTATGTTGGCAGGCTCACAGCAGGAGCTTGAGTCTTCTGCACAAGCATTCTGTCAATCGGCCCCCTGATCTTTGAAAGTCGTACACACTTCCCCTTGACCTCAACAGCTTGGCTTTGAGGCCTTAAGCATTAAGACACCTTAATACTCCTGAAACTAGATTATAGAAAAAGACTGAAAAGGCCTTGAGTTCATAGATTCAGCTACCAATGTAACAGTAAATAGGGGCTTTCCAGGCATGCAATCTCGATGCTTTTAATAAGCTGTCAGAGCAACAAAAACTCATTCAAGAAGAGATGAAAGCACCAAGTGTTTCTATATCAATACCCCCATCAAATCCTCCTTTGGGGAGAACTCAGACCTGAAAGCTGGCATGAGGCGAACATTGGCCTTGCACTGTAGACCTCTTGACCTGTACCAGTTGAGTGGAGAAATGGAGGTCGAGTATGTCGGCAGTTACTCGGAAACAAAAACCCTTAATGAGGCCCTAAAGAAGTTTGAACAAGACTTCAAGAATGCCAACCTGCACTCTTTTCTTTTTCCCTTCCTTTTAACTTTAAATCTTTTGATTTTTAAGCTTATTAGGAGGCTCTGTTTTTGTTTTCAAAAACAGTTTTCTTGTTAGAAGGGATGCCGAAATGACCCATTTTCAGCCTGACTTGGGGGAAACCAGACACCAGGAACTTAGGACTTTCCCTTCTCCCCCTCTCCTTTATTACATTCACAATTAAGTGAAGGAAGGGGAAGAGTTTCTCCTTAAAAAGCCACCCCTAAACAGTCTCAGGGTTTTAGACCCTACCAAAACAAGGTAGTTACAAAAAACACCCCTAAAGTGGATATTCCACCCCAAGCAGCAACCAATCCTTCTCCACTAATGAAAGTAGTTCAAGTAGTAGAGACACAAAGGGCTAATTTAGACCTCACCACTGGGGCCGAGGGCGTGGCAACTCTGTCAACCAATGACTTTTAAAATTCAGCTGGTACACTAGTAGGAGGTGGCCTCAGTTCTTTCAAAAGAGAATAGCTAGAAGAAAACTGCTCAAACAAAGTATTGAACATCATCACAAATGGTTATGTTCTTCCATTCATCAAAAAACCAATTCTAGCCAGACAACCCCTCAGATGTTCTCCTTGGTGGGCTACGGATACCACCTAGATTCAGTCCTTGTAAAACCCACTCAAGACAGATGGCAAAAACTACAGGACTTGATACTCAGAATAAAGTCAGAGTATGCTTTGACTGTAAGATGTTGGATGTTGCTAATTGGGTTGCTACTACAACTTGGTAGCATCAACAAAGAAATGTGGTCCTGGAGAGTTGCCTTCACATAAGACCTTTTCAGTGGCACCTCAAAGAAATTTAGAAATTTCCTCAGTCACTGGACAACCTCCTTCCATGGTCGGAGACCATATCAGCTCACCTGGATTGGTTGCAAAATCCCATCAATGTCCTGAAGAGTTCAGACCTTCATCCCAAAGACCACAGCATTCTGATCTTTACTGACACCTCAAACATAGGTTGGGCACTCATTTAAATCAAGACTCAGTGAAAGGTCTGTGGTAGGATGGGAGAAAAAGGCTACATACAAGCATACTTAGAGTTAAAGGCAGTCTTCTTGGCCCTGAGACATTTTAGAATTCTGTACCAAAATCAGGCAGTGTTGATTGTCACAGATTGTTTGTTTTGGCCAATCCCTGTTACTGTGGGTTATACCACCTGTGTTGTGTCTGGGGCGGTATTCACTAACATTCCTAATCTTAGTCCTATCTTAGTCATAAAATTTATGATATTTGTCTTAGTTAAGATAGGTCCCAACTTGGTATTCACAAAGCATGTCCTAGCTAGGACAATTTTCCTAATCCTATCTTAGTCCAAAGTTGCAAATCTCATGAGAGTTTGTATAACCACATTATAACCACTGAGATTTCATCATGTGATGTAAACATTCTTGTCTGCCTTTTGTGTCACAATGGAAGAATTTAGTACAGTTGAGAGGAGTTCTGAACAAGCATTCCTAACTTTATGACAATAGTTAGGACTAAGATAAGACTATGATGCTTTGTGAATACCAATTTCACCGGGACAAATTTCCTAACATATTTTTATGACAAAAATCCTAAAGTTAGGACTAAGACTAAGATAGGAATATTAGTGAATACAACCCCTGGGGTTTAAATGCGATGGCTGACTTTTGTCCAGGTTGGCTCAGATCTAATCAATAGAATGTTAACTACACCTTCAGGTGTTCTAGCATATCATTCCTCATAGCGTGATTCATTCCTCATATAGACCTATTTGCCACGCGTCTGAAACACAAGGTTCAACTATAACTATCTCCAGTTTTAAACCAACAAGTATGGAAAATAGATGCTCTGAACATAAACTGGTCAGGTCTAATAGCAAACCCTTACCCTCTGATGGCTCTCCTTCACAAGGTGATCCAAAAAATCCATCAATGCAATTGTCTCATTATCCTCATAGCCCCAGGCTTGCAAGGGATGCCCCGTGGTAAGACCTAGTGTAGCTCTCAAAGGATATCCACTCCATATACCAGTATATATACTCCTAAAGCAGTCTCACAACCAAGTGTTTTACAACAATCCACAATACCTCAACTTTCATGCCTGGCTTCTAGGGGTGAACAGCTCCAAGAACAAGGCTTCTTTGTGGATGTGGCAGAGAGAATTGCTGCTCCACAGCAGCCATCAACAAGGACTGTCGACCAATCAAAGTGGGCCCTATTTTGAAAAAAAGTGGTACCGAGAGAATTTGTCGGACTTCTCACCTTGTGTGAAATAAGTCTCAGACTTTTTCATGTGCTTTTTTCAGGACCTAAATAGGTGTCCCTCAACCATTGATGGTTATAGGAATGCTATTGTTGACTCCTTGGACCAACAGGACTCCATATCTCTCAAAGCTCTGAGCTCAACAGGTTGCTCACCAGCTTTGATAGGGATAGACCCAACAGTTCCAGGAATCTACTCAAGTGGAACCTCTCCGTTGTCCTAAATGAGCTCACTAAATCACCATTTGAGCCTACGAAAGACACAGACCTCAAACATCTAACCCTTACAACAGCATCTTGCTAGCTGTGGCCACCGGTAAGTTTCGCAGCAAAATTCACCACTGGGTTGCAAACAAAGTGTCCAATTTAAGCCAGTGGGGAAAGCTAGCCTTATTACTTTCTTTAAATTTCATTGCCCAAACCAGCTAGCAAGTGAAGGTTCCCAAACAGTGTCTCCAGTGATTATTCCAGTAAAACCAGTAATCACTGTAGTAGATAGGCAGTTCAAAGAAGACTCATTTGCCCAGTACGGGCCCTGAGGCACTACCTGGATCGTACTCAGGATCTTCAAGGAGCTGGATCTTTAAGTTTAATATACTTTTAAAAAGGTTATACATCAGATATAAGACCAGCTACCCTGTCTTCATAGTTGAAACAAACTATCCTCATGAGTAGCAAACAAGTGGATCAGCAAGCCCTGGACTTGGTCCAGGTCAAGGCTCATGATATTCAAGCCTTTGCAGCCTCTAAAGTCTTTATGGTGGCGTTTTGGTCAACCAAATCACGAAAGCTTGTCACTGGAAGGCACTAACACTTTCACAAATTTTTATCTAAAAGACCTGACATGGTCCGATAATGACAATAATATGTACCTGGGTCTGGTAGTGGCAGCTCAACACGTCCTAGACGTGTCCCATCAGAATAATCATCCTCGGGGAAAAAAGTGGAGGGTGGCTCAGCCTCTTCAGGCAAGCCTTTCAGATTGTAACAACCCAGGAACATCAGGTACAGAGGATACCTCCTAAGAATATCTGGTGAATTTTCCTAGAGGTGATCAAATAACATAAAAAACCCTGCTTTATGTGAGATGTTATTCAAGCCCAAGGAGGCTCATATATACATAGATAGTGATTAGTGATGTCTTACCAGGCTACCAGATATCCAGACAGTAATTGTACTGTCTTCTATTTGGGACTATCGTTTAGGTTTTGGCCTTTTCAGTACCTGGTTAACTTGTGCACTGTATTATTCTCCCTGTCCATTTCATTATCCAGGGATGTAAGAGTTCAGAAAAATATGAAGTTGTGGGGGGTGGGGAGGGTGTGTGTGAGTCATGCGTAGCCCATTGACTATATGGAAACTTTGAGTTCTTTGGCTTTAATTTTAAGGTCTTTGAAAATCCTCACAGGGGTCTACTTTTTCCAAGTCTGACCAGCCTCAAACTCTACAAGATTAAACTTCTAAGATATTTTCTTTGAAGAATTTGTACGTTGACTTTTAACATGCATATGATACTCATTAGGACCCCACCCAGGAAACTTTTTTCTACATTTTCTCATATTTTGTCTTGTAACTTAGAAATAGCAAGTCTGACCAGCCACAAATTGTGTTACATATAACAAATATATGCATCTTCGGGATTTGAGATCTGTGGTTTTAAATTTAAGATCATCTTAAGGTCTCTGAGTATGCCCATGGGGAGAAATGTTATGCCTTTTTGCCACTTTAAGCATGGTAGCTCTCAAATTATGTTGTTCATCCAGCTGATATCTAAGAATATATCAATACCGGTATGTTTTTTCACATGTGCCAAAAATCAAAGCTTTAGATGGACCTTTAACCTCTGTTTGAGGCCCATTAAAAACCCAGCTGGGAGATTTTTTCTACATTTTCACACATTTTGCATTGTACCTTAGAAATGTTGACATGTTAAATGCATACAAAACAGATCAGCATTATCAAGCAGATAAAATTTGTTGGTTAACTATTTTAGAATGTACAGACAACTTTTTAAATAATTTGAAAAAGGATCAATAATATTGCAAGAAGATTGGAAATAAAATAATACAAATGATTTATAATGATTATGTGGATGACAAATCAATGGCTTTGGCGAGAGAGGTGGCCTGTCTGGGGATATGTTGGCATTGATTCGGCAATAATCTAGTTGGTCAAGAGTTTATAGTGTTTAGCATCATTGAAATACTTTCTACAGTGACATATTAAAGTGCAATCCAGGCAATAAAGGCACTGAATTTCTCTTACATGTGGTATTTGCCTGCCTTTATTCAATTCAGATTGTACAAACAACCCTGACTTGGTGATTGTGCTGGATGCCTCTGGCAGCATCGGGTGGGACAACTACCAGCAACTGAAGTTGTTTGTGGAGACGATTATTATGCAAAGCAATGTTGACAATGGACTGGCACGCATAGGACTGCTCACCTTCAGCACAGAGGTCTATATCCAGTTCATGGTAAGAAACCTTCAGTGTAGAAGTGTACTTCTAGTGTATAGTGAGCAGGGTGTACATCTAGTTTTATGTTATAAAAGTGCAAATCTAGTTCATTGTAAGTGGGGTGCACATCTAATTCATGGAAAGAAGGGTGCACATCTAGTTTAGTGATAAGACATTTCAGTACAGAAGTCTACATCTATGTCATAGTGAGATAATTAAGTACAGATGTGTACATCTAGATAATGATAAGACACTTCAGTACAGATGTGTACATCTAGTTTATTGCAAGACACTTCAGCACAGAGGTGTACATGTAGTTCATGTAAGACACTTCAGTTATAAAAATGATGATGATTAGCAACATTTATATAGTTCAAAATTGATTTGGATCCTCAATACGCTGAAATCCAAAATGGGACAGTCCAAAAACTGAGCAAAAGTTGCCACTGTTCCATTCCACTGGTGAAGCCATCTCAAAACCAAACTGCTCAAACTGCTTACCTGTGGCCTTTCTGGAATGAACTGAGGAAACTGACAATCTATTTCCACAAGTCAGACTACTAGACTCGATCAAAGATGATAAATAGAAATGTTGGGAGAAATTTATTACCTTAGAGGGAAGAAACTTATATCTGAAATAGAAAGTCAGTGGAGTTTATCTCACATACGGTGTGCATTGACTCATTTTGTCCACTCTGAAAACAATGCAGCAGAGAGCATTTTGAACTTTCTAAAGTTTAGCCACATTGGCCCTGCTTACCCCATACAGTAGGGAATTACAGTAGTCTAGTCAACTACTAACCATAGCCTTTGCCATTAGAACTGCATTGTTAACATTTAGGAATTCATGAATGTATTGCAAATCCCTAAGATGATAGTAAGAGGCACATCAGACCTTGGCTAAATGATTGTCAAAAGTGTTTTCTAAGTCAAAAGTGACACCCAAATTTTTACTTCCACTGCCGGCACAGTAGAGCTTTGAAGGAATGGCACAAGAAATTTTGATACAAGTGACTCTTTGGTATGTTTATCATCAATAATGATGAATTCGGTCTTGTCAGGTTTAAGTTTCAATTTCACACCATTCTTCCACTCATGAACAAAAAAAAAGATGCTTAGTCAGTTCCGCAAAGCTAGAGTCAAATTCCTTAAGTCTATTTTTAAATATATTTGGGTCTTGTCAGCACACAGGTGGTGTGTGACATTAAAACTTGAAATGACTAAGGGAACTTTTACAGAGAGTGAAAAGGACAGAAGTGTATGTATGGTGCATAATAATACACTTCAGTACCGATGTGTACATATCTAGTGCATGGTAAGACACTTCAGTACAGTGGTATATATCTAGTGCATGGTAAGACACTATAGTACAGAGGTGTACATGTGGTGCATGGTAAGACAATTCAGTACAGAGATGTATATGTGGTGATGGTAAGACAATTCAGTAGAGAGCTGTACATCTAGTGTATGGTAAGACACTTCAGTACAGAGATGTATAATGTGGTGCATGGTAAGACACTTCAGTACAGAGATGTATATGTGGTGCATGGTAAGACACTTCAGTACAGAGGTGTATATGTGGTGCATGGTAAGACACTTCAGTACAGAGGTGTATATGTGGTGCATGGTAAGACACTTCAGTACAGAGGTGTATATGTGGTGCATGGTAAGACACTTCAGTACAGAGGTGGACACCTAGTGCATGGTAAGACAGTTAAGTACAGAAATTTACATATGGTGCATGGTAAGACACATAGTGGTAAGATACTTCAGTAGAGAGGTGTACATGTGTTTCATGGTAAGATACTTCAGTTCACAGGTGTACATCCAATAAATGGTAAGACACTTTAGAACAGAAGTGTATATTTAGTTAATGATTGGATCCATTGATTTAACAGAATACATAATAATAATCAGAACATTCAGTGGTTGTAGACATATAAAAATCATTGCAATATTTACAGATAAAATATATTGAGGAATTTTTTATGCATCTTCGTCTGTTGTACATGGTATAAAATAATATTAAACATTAAGATGACTCTTTTCATTTTTTAAATTATTATGTGGAAACTTTTGATTCATTATCTCTGGTCAGCAGCCAAAGGCCATGGTTGGGAGATTATAAAATGATTATATGACGAGATTATTTGACCTTTGACCTTGCCATAGTGACCTTGACATATAAAATCTTGTCTGGGCTATATCTAGGAAACTATAAGGTGTAGGAAGTTGATACTCGGTAGGGACATTGGATAGGGGGTGTAGGTGTTGGGGGTCATGACATGACCTTGATTTGACCTTTGACCTTACCATAGTGACCTTGACCTATAAAATCTTGTCTGGGGCTCTGGGCTATATCTCGGAAACCGTATTGTGTAGGAAGTTGTTACTTGGCAGGGACATTGGATAGGGGGTGTAGGTGTGCAATGTCATGGTGTCCTTGAGATGACCTTTGACCTTGCTGTAGTGACCTTGACTTATAATCTTGTCTGGGCTATATCTCGGAAACCGTAAGTGTAGGAAGTTGATACTTGGTAGTGACATTGGTTGGGGGTTGAGAGGGGCAATGTCATGGTGTGACCTTGATTTGACCCTGTCATAGTAACCATGAATTTTAAAGCTTGTCTTGGATATTTCTTGGATTCCATAAGGTGTTGAAGGTTGACACTTGGTAGTGACATTGGTTCGGGAGTGTAGGTGTGCATCTTGGTGTGACCTTTAACTTTGGTTCTGCCAAAGTGTGTTAACCTCCCATATTTGAGATATCTTTCTCGTATGCCAAAGATATATGGGTTGCTGCAACTGATTATTACTGGTATATGCACTTTTACATAATTGTGCTATTTCCATTGACAGATATTCTCCAATTAATAAATTTTACAGCTTCATAATTTTCAGTTTACTGATTAATGCTGTCATCTTGCTATTGAATTGTCTTGTTTTAATAATTTTTATCTTTACATATATTTTCTTTCTGTTAGATGTAATTTTCTCTACTTAAACATTATTTGGAGCTTTATGTAACTGACACTGCTCTGAAAGTATCTTGATCTTTGTACTGTTTCACTACTTCTACACCTCATGGTGTTGAAATCTATTTCCCCAGGGCTTCAGAATGTAAAAACAGCTCATGGGAAGTCCTGACCTGCAAATAGTTTGCCTGTGAACAATTTTGCTCTCATTTTGAAAAACAAAATGGCTGCCATAGCCAGTTATTATCTCCCGCCGGCCGGGCGGGAGATTATAAAACGCATTCCGTGCGTGTGTGCATGTGTGCGTGTGTTTTTGAGTGTGTGTCACGCTTTTATAAAGGGCTGTACATCACACTGGTTGTTTCTCCTTGGCCTTTTCAATGTTTTTTATGACCTTATTGCTTATGTCCTTTCATTTGATGCTGTTATTTCACACCTAGGACCATAGCTAAGTAAGTAATAGCAATGGTGGCTACTTTGAGTAAAGTGCTCATAACTCCAAAATGACTGCATTTAGAGTGTTTCTGTAAAAATACGTTGTTCAGCTACTTTCTCCATGCCTACAAGATGGTACCATTTTTAGGGTTCTATCTTCATAGCTAAGTGAGTAATAGCTATTTTCTGTTATTAACAATGAGCAAAATGAGTAAATTGATTTTGTCTTTGTAACTGTTACTTACAATATTGGCCTGAAATATGTTGTTCAACAACTCCTTCATGTACTATATCATAGTGAGGTGTCCAAGGTGTAGCACCATAGCTAACTGAGTAATAGCTATACTAAGTTTAACATTTGACCATTGAGCAAGTCACTTATAACTCAAAAGCTATTGAATATAGAGGATTTTTGTCGAATATGTTGTTCACCTATCTTTTGGATATACTGTATTGTGAATTTTCACAGCTGTAACTCCATAGCTAACTGAGTAATAGCTACTTTGATGATAACCATAATGAGTAAATGGCTTATATCTTCAAAAGTATTGCAGCTACACAATTTTGTTCCAATATGTTGTTCAGCTACTATCTCCACAGCTACAACATGGTCACTAGTTTGGTGAGTGAGTAGTAGCTAAGTGAGTAATAGCTACTTTGTCAATTTTTAATGATAACCATAATGAGTAAATGCCTTATATCTTCAAAAGTATTGCAGCTACACAATTTCTCTCAAATAAGTTGTTCATCTACTTTTTTGTGAACTGTAACATATTTAAGTTTCACAACTGTTGCTCAATGTACAAGTGAGTAATGGCTACTTTATTGCTACTTTTGGTGAAAATGTGAAAAATGACAAATATCTCGCAAACTGTAATAGCTACTTTGTCAATTTTTAATGATAACCATAATGAGTAAATGCCCATAATGAGTAAATGCCCATAGTTAATTACTCACCTACTCAAAATGAGTAAATGCTAATTATCTCTAAAAGTATTGCAGATAGCCAATTTTTCTCAAATAACTCATTCACCTACTTTTGGGAGAGCTTTCACTTGATGAAGTTTCAGACCCATAGCTAATTACTCACCTACTCAAAATGAGTAAATGCGAAGTATCGCTAAAACTATTGCAAATAGCCAATTTTTCTCAAATAACTCATTCACCTACTTTTGGGAGAGCTTTCACTTGATGAAGTTTCAGACCCATAGCTAATTACTCACCTACTCAAAATGAGTAAATGCGAAGTATCGCTAAAACTATTGCAAATAGCCAATTTTTCTCAAATAACTCATTCACCTACTTTTGGGAGAGCTTTCACTTGATGAAGTTTCAGACCCATAGCTAATTACTCACCTACTCAAAATGAGTAAATGCGAATTATCTCTAAAAGTATTGCAGATAGCCAATTTTTCTCAAATAACTCCTTCATCTACTTTTGGGAGAGCTTTCACATGGTGAATTTTCACACCCATAGATAATTACTCACCTACTGAAAATGAGTAAATGCGAATTATCGCTAAAAGTATTGCAGATAGCCAATTTTTCTTAAATAACTCGTTCACCTACTTTTGGAAGAGCTTTCACATGGTGAAGTTTCAGACCCAACCCATAGCTAATTACTCACCTACTGAAAATGAGTAAATGCGAATTATCTCTAAAAGTATTGCAGATGGCCAATTTTTCTCAAATAACTCCACCTACTTTTGGGAGAACTTTCACTTGGTGAAGTTTCACACCCATAGCTAATTACTCACCTACTCCAAATGAGTAAATGTGAATTATCTCTAAAAGTATTGCAGATAGCCAATTTTTCTCAAATAACTCATTCACCTACTTTTGGGAGAGCTTTCACATGGTGAAGTTTCAGACCCGTAGATAATTACTCACCTACTCAAAATGAGTAAATGCGAATTATCGCTAAAAGTATTACAGATAGCCAATTTTTCTCAAATAACTCATTCACCTACTTTTGGGAGAGCTTTCACTTGGTGAAATTTCACACCCATAGCTAATTACTCACCTACTCAAAATGAGTAAATGCGAATTATCTCTGAAAAGTATTGCAGATAGCCAATTTTTTCTCAAATAACTCATTCACCTACTTTTGCAAGGGCCTTCACATAGTGAAGTTTCAGACCCATAGCTAATTACTCGCCTACTGAAAATGAGTATATGCGAATTATCTCTAGAAGTATTGCAGATGGCCAATTTTTCTCAAATAACTCATTCACCTACTTTTGGGAGAGCTTCAAACCAACCTGTGGAAAAGCACAGGGTAAGGGTAAGACCTTGGGCCCCTTCTTTGAGGTGGAATGAAGATATCCAAACCTTTTTAGTGCATATCTTACATGTACATAACTGCGGAATATGTACATTCAGTGGCTCTAACTCTGGAATGTGGCCATTTGATGGCCAAATCATTGAATGGGTATATGCTATGATTTGCCATTGAATGTGTACATTCAGTTGCCAGAACTATTGAATGTATACATTCCATGCTGTGAGTAATGGAATGTATAAATGACTTTGTGACAAAAGAAAGACAATGTACAAAAAAAAAAACATTTTATTAGTACATTAAAACATTAAAAACAACTATGAAATGTAAATTTTTAGTAAATAGCACAAACATATTGATCAAGTACATCGTTTTGATATTTCAAAAATGTTCCTGTCATTAACCATTATTACTTTGACTGATTTCCTTTTTATTTTTCAACCATTTCATTAGTACTAAACCACAAAGAGAAACTTATGAAATGCACAACATTACTTAATACAGCTATTGCTGAAGCCCATGATAATTAGATTAATTATTATTTTTCATTATTTAGCATACGCAGGGAATCTTTTCATGTTATTGGATTTCATCTTAAAGTTAATATGATTGTCCTGAACAATACATTTCTAATTTCAATAACAAACATCTTTGATGTGTACGCAACAGATTCTTCTTTTTGCAAGTTTCGTTCTCTATTGCTAATTGCCTTTTATTGTAATTTGCTTTTACTGACGATATTTAATTGTATTGTGTATAGAACCTGCAAAACATTGATAGTGTCAACAATTATTTATTTGTGACATTACATTTCAAACTAATTATAACATAATGAAACTGTAAATGTTGCTTGTACATTAAATCAATCGTTCTATCAATATTAAATGATTACTGTGTAATATTAAGAAAATACATACATATACATCTATATAGATACAGAGAAGAAAATAAATTGGTGGTCACTGTAGTAAAGTGGCATTTGACTTGTTAATTTTAAACTTTCGGTTGCAAACACAAGGTCAAGAATACCACCACATATATGAGTTGGTTCACTTATGTATTGCTTCAAAGAATACCTCTGCAAAAGTGATGTAGCTTTATTAAGATTATATAAATCAAAGTTAAAGTCACCACAAATGATTATCTCATACATATCTTCTTTCAATTGCACTATAAGCTTTTCAACTTCTTCCAAAAAAGTTTTTATGCTGTCTTTAGGAGATCTGTAAACAGTCACTAGAGCAAAGATTACTTCATTCGCTTCGATTATCACACATGTACATTCTATGTTAATTGCATGGAATTTCTTCTCACAACATTTGGTGTCCCGTTTGACATAAATACCTGTACCATGAACTGACTTACTACACGTTAATATGTAATTATCCATTTCAAATTTCATAGCTAACTCAGTAATAGCTACTTTGACTTTTTTGATTTAAATAATTTATAACAGCAAAACTATTCAATTTAAAGGAGTTTTGTCAAATATGTTGTTCACCTACTTTTTGATGTAGTGCGGTGGGAGATCATACCACGGCAGTGGTCTTGTTTCAAAATCATTCAGATGCTCTAAAACTTAAAATATTGCAGCTAGGTTTATCAAATTTGCACAAAAGATATATTACTAGGAAAGTTAGGCTTAAAGTAACTTGGCCTAGTTTTGAAAACAAAATGGCCACCATATCTCATGTTCAATGTCAAATGGGATTATCCTATTAAAAAGGCTTTATACCGCCGTTGTTATTGCTATTAGGGGTTGCAAGGTGAAAAAAACTTGTAGGAAGTCATGGCCAATCTTTTCCAAATATTAAATTTGACCTTTGACTCCTGCTTCAAAGCCAAATGGGGTCAACACACTAAATTGTCCCAATATATCCCTTCTTATTGGTCCTATGCCTTCAGAATATAAAACAGCCTATGGGAAGTCCTGGCCTGCAAATGTTTTCCCATGAAAAACTTTCCCTTCATTTGGAAAAATAACATGGCCGGTATAGAGGACTGTTTTAAAATCATTCAGAGGCTTGAAACATCGCTAGCATCATCAAATTTGCAGAAAAGATACATAGCTAGGAAAGCTAACATGATAGTAATTCGATCTAGTTTAAAAAACAAAATCAGGCCATCATATCACATGTTTTATATCACATGGGGTTATCTTATTAAAAAAGGTCTTATATCTCCCTTTTCATTGCTCTGTGGGGTTCCAAATATGAAAACAACTTGTAAGAAGTCATGGCCTGAGACTCTTTTCCAATTGGTGACTTTGACCTTTGAAGCCTTCTTCAATGTCAACTGGGGTCATCTTACTACAAAGGCCTTATATCTCCCTTAGGTCTCCATTATTACTGATCCTAACTCGGGAGATAACCACTGTTGGAGTAGTCTTGTTATAGTTTATGTAAAAAAGAACAAAGAACACCAAATATGTTTCACATAATGAAAAAGGTGAACAAAAGGTATACTGAAATAGGAAACCTCCACTTCCTGTTGAGAGTTTGTCTATATAACAATTTGTGAATGGAAGCATGACTATAGTTTACCTGCTTGAACAAATCTGATAACATTTCTTCTTATATGCTAACATTTTGCTGTGCAGAAGTTTAAAGTTTCCTTTCTCAAAGTTCACCCTACTTCATAAAGTAAAAGACTTGTATTGTATCCAATTTGTAATTGAAAAATTAGCCATATAATTAATGAATAGTCAGCTAACTTCATCTATGTTTAGAAGTAGGCACATAATTTCATCTCAAATTATTTCAGGAGATTGGTTGTCCTACAGTAAATATTAATTGAAGTCAATTTGTCCTGTTTTGAAAATGTTTTTCTACTAGTTTACATAAACCACATTACTTTTTCCATCAAGGGGAGAAAATCAGAGAAGTGAACAATCCTGTGGTGTAAGGCTGCATGCAATTAATCTGAAGCCACTCCCAGTTTTGTGTGTTTATATACTAAATGCAAATATTTCTGTATCAGTGTATAAAGATCCTGAACATTGTCAATGAGAGTTGAGAGTTTATGTGCACTTGTGTGCAATCATGTTGATTTTAGTATAGAGTCTTTACTTCATGGAGGATGCATTGTTGACACATCGACAATAAAGGCAGAATTCCAATGGCATTTTGAATGTTAGTTTTATGGACAGAACCCAAATATTACCAGAATACAAACCCCCAACCTCCATCTGGGATGTCTGTAGTGGTGTAAATATTTCTGTTTTGCAATGATACTTGTGTTTATTGAACACTTATGGATGTTGTCTCTTCATGATGCTTTAGATTTTTATGTTAATTTGGACATGAGATCATAACGCTTTAAGTACTAGGTAAAATTAAGCTTTTTTCACAAACTTTTTTATTTAACATGAACTATAATGTGTAGTATGAAATAAAAGTCATCTTTCTGATTTACTTAGATCTAGCCACTGATAAAATTTTATGTAAAGTAACAAGTCCATGACAGTGCACTTATTGTTATAGTGTATCAGTGCACGGAAAAAATGCCTCCCGGAAAAAATGCCTCCCGGAAAAATTGCCTCCTGGAAAAAATGCCTCCTGGAAAAAATGCCTCCCAATTATTTAGTGACTAGGAAAAAATGCCTCCTAAAATAAATGGAAAAATGCCTCCCAATTATTTGGGACCCATTTCAAAGAAGAATATAGAGCTGTGTTGTTGCTAGACGAAAACAGTTGTTTTCTTTCAACTGTGCTCAGGACCAATTTCAAAGAAGAATATAAGGCTGTGATGTTGCTAGATGAAAACAGTTGTTTTCTTTCAACTGTACTCAGGACCCTATGTGGCTATGTGGCTATTGTCATGAAATTACAATAAAGTAAGCCCATGCCCCTGCACTGATTGCAGTTAGAAGTCCAGGTGTGGATTGGAAGTTGATTGCAATTATCTGTTCTAATGCAGATTGGTGGAAGAATGTCTATTGTTAAAATTGTGTCCCTTTAATGTGTTGTTGGGAATTGGAATTAAGCAGACTTGAAAGTTCAAGCATCAGTATAAATATGATCCCTGACATAAGTGTGACATTATTGTCTCTCACAGTTAACCAAGATATACAACTATGGATAGTATTGCTAGTAATAAAGGTGGGCAAAAACTCTGTCTGGATGGTTATTTGTACACAAAGAAGTCTACTAAACCAAAAGTGATACAGTGGAGGTACTCACAGAAGGATCTACCTCTTTGTAAAGCTAGCCTTTACACCAATCTTGATGTAAGTGTGTTACTTTAATTTCAGTTGAGAATGTGGCTTCTTATAATTAAAAAGGAGAGTGGTCAAACACTAAACAGATCAAACTGTAAATTGGCTTTTTGAAGGAACACTTCGAATTAGAAATAACTAAAATACAGAAACATTTTAGAAACTTAATTTCAGTTTGATATGAAAACATAAATAATTTTAATATAACTTTTCATATTTTCATGAACAATTTCCTGTACTACCCTAACCTTAAGTATTATTAAGGAGTAATTAGTGTCCATATCCCACTAAATTATGCTTTCTACTGTAAACAATAAGTTTTTATTTTGTTCTTGGGAGGCATTTTTTCCTAGTCGCCAAAAAATAAAGTATTATTAAGGAGTAATTAGTGTCCATATCCCACTAAATTATGCTTTCTACTGTAAACAATAAGTTTTTATTTTGTTCTTGGGAGGCATTTTTTCCTAGTCGCCAAAAAATAGGGAGGCATTTTTTCCAGGAGGCATTTTTTCCGGGAGGCATTTTTTCCAGGAGGCATTTTTTCCCGGATTCTGTCATACCACCTTTCTCATTCCCTCTCTTACTCAAATATCTTTTCAAATAGTTTTTAACCCACAGCCTTTAAATGCTGTGTGAGTATTGTTTGGACCCATGGTGTCTGGCTGGGCTGATGGGTGGTCAGGCAGTCAGGTGGGCTGGCAGTGAGAAGTATCTTGTCTGGGCCGTATCTCAGACACTTTAAGGTGTAGTGTGTTGATACTTGGTGGGGACAGTGGTTGGGGGTGTAGACCTGTGTGCAGCATCATTATGTGCCCTTGATTAAACCTTTGACCTTTCTGTAGTGACCTTGAGTTTAAAAATCTTGTCCCGGCTAAAGCTCAGAAATCATAAGGTGAAGTAGGTCGATACTTCGTATGTAATGTTTTGGGGTGTATGTGTGCAGTGTTATGGTGTGACCTTGCTTGGACCTTATCATAGTCATCTTTATAATTTTGTGCAGGCTATTTCTCTAAAGTGTGGAAGGTTGATACTTAGTAGTTTAGTAATTGTATCCACTGGATGCATCCAGTGGATTCTTTGGTTTAACGTTCGCTATGCTGCCGCTGCTGTTCATAGAGAGATTTTCGACATTAACACTCTCAGCAGACAACTAACTACACCAGCTAGCTTCACCAAATTTGCAGGATATCTTTATTTGGAGGTAAGCTTCATTGGGACTGAAATTAGCCTCATTCTGAAAAACATTTCTTGGGTATTTCTTTGAAAATTATCTACCTTTTTCTACTTGCTGGTTCTCATTACTAGAAGGTTGAATCTCTTCAAAGGTCATATGTATAACAGATATATATGTCCTCTACAAGAATGCAGACATTTGGCCTTGCACTCTTCATTCAAGGCCATCCACAGAGTGTCAAGGTACCCCACATAGCAGACTTTAAAAGTGCCTATATCTCCCTTATTATTTGTCTTAGATAATTGCTTATAACCGACTTATTATTGGTCCTGGCGGTTTTAATGTGAAATCAAGCTATGGGAAATGACTAGACTAGGAATCTTCTGATATGTTCAGATTTGACCTTGGGCCCTTCCTTCAAGGTCAAACAAGGATAGCCAAACTTAAAAACGCTTATAACTCACTTATTCTTGGTTCTAAAAGTTTGCAATGTGAAACCAACCTGTAATTTTGTGCATTTGGCTGCCATCTTGAATTTAAATGGAAATGGAAAATGTCGTTTATCTGGAAAACCATAAGATATAAAGCAATTTTGGGCAAATATTGGACCCCCTGGGCGCTAAGGACTACTCCTCTAGGGCCTCTGAAAAATTTAGAATTTTTCGAATTTTGGCCACCATCTTGAATTTTGGAGAAAATGTAAAATGTTATTTATCTCGAAGACCATAAGATATAGAGCAATTTTGGGCAAATAGTGGACCCCCTGGGTGCTAAGGACTACTCCTCTAGGGCCTATGAAAAATTTAGAATTTTTCGAATTTTGACTACCATCTTGAATTTTGGAGAAAATATAAAATGTTATTTATCTTGAAAACCATAAGAGATAGAGCAATTTTGGGAGAAAGTTGGACCCCTTGGGTACTTAGGACGACTAGGACCTCTGAAGAATTTATACTCTCCAAATTTTTTCAATTTTAATTTCAAATTTCCATAGTGGAAGTGGACAATGTCATTTTTCTCGAAAACTGTGAGATATAGAGCAAGTTTAGGCAAATTTTGGACTCCTGGGTACTAAGGACTACTCTTCTAGGAACTCTTTCAGAATTTTGGCTGTGATCTTGAAGTTTAGCAGAAAAGAAAAATGTCATTATTCTCGAAAACTGCAACACACAGAGCGATTTCAGCAAATGTTGGCCCCACTGGATAAAAAGGACAACTCCTTTCATTCCTGTGAATAATTTAGAATTTTCTTAATTTCAGCCGCCATCTCGAAAAATACTGTCCATCCTTAAATACATTTTACATCTGGCCACAGATGTGTCCTTGGTCTAGATAATAATGTAATCTTGTTATTGAACTGTCTTATTTTTTGATACTTTGTCTTTGCATACGTTTTCCTTCTCTTTGTGTTATTCCTCCCCCTACGCCTTTGTATAACTTACACTGTAGGTTTTACATCTAATGGTGACCAATGCCATTTTCCCAGGCTATGGGGTACGGGCTTCTTTTGTCATCAGATCTTGTGAGAAAAATCAAAACTGGTTGTCAGTATTGTAGGATTCTTGTTTAAAGTTTTTCACCAGTTAATAAAAATTACATGAGGTTGTTTGGGGTTACTAGAAATCTTGATACCTTATTGTTCAACTCTTCCAGCCCACAGTTTCTGAGCCTCAGCATACAGGAAGCAATACCCTTTGTCTGTCATTAAACTTAACACTGCTGTCACTAGTTCACCTGGATCAGCACACATTGTGAGCAACTGTAAGCTGTTGTTCCTTGATATCTTCTTTTGACTCTCATACTTTACAATTGTTGCCTCCTGTCTGTTTCAGCTTGATGATTACACAAGTAGACAGGCTATGGTGGATGTGGTGAGGTCTCTCCCCTACCCAAGTCGCACCACCAATGTGAGTGAAGCCCTGCGAGTGGCCAGAGAGATCATGTTTCAACCAGAAAACGGGGACAGGCAAGGTGAGTTACACACCTGTAGATAGTGTGAGTTGTGAGGGGGTGTAGTTATAGGAGTGTCTGCAGTTTGCAGACAAGAGAGTCTTTTACCCAGACTTACTAATATTATGATGAAGCTTGTCACAAGATCTAAGAGACTAATAACAGTTTAAAATTATGTTTCATGTATGTAGATAGATATCGGAGAAGATTCTCTGATTTGGAACTTACAGTTTTCAGTTGTAATAAATTTTTTTTATGGATAATATTCTTATGTGGCTGCACTAGAGTGTTGGATTTGAACTTTTTAAAACTATGGTTGATGCATGTGTTTCATACTTGTGATGGCCTATTTGTTAGAACTATATTGTGATCATCATTGGCATGTAAATGTATGATGTTCATTCTGTCAAATATATGAAAGCCATAAATACAGTTATAAAATATTACAAGATACAGATCTTTTGAGACCAGAAAGTAATTTGTTTTTGTACTTGTGCATCAGTACAAATATCAGGCCCTTTAAATGTCATAAAATGTGAAGCACTTGTTATGGGACACAAAGTGAGTGTTTTATTGTGTAGATCTGGTGTAAAGCTATGGTTAGAAGTCTTTGGAGGGTTTAATGAGAGAAGCAAATTAATAGGTGAAGATGTGAGGAGCTGTCATCAGTGCCACTAACCAGGCCTACTCTCAGTGCTCTTCTGGTGTCTCTCAGTAATGTCATGTCTTGTCAACCTGTGACTTAAATGTCCTTCACTATATTACACATTTTAATGAATCCTTGATTGTTGTACCTTAAGAAGTTTGAGGAAAATATTTGCAGTGGTGAGAGTTAAAAATGTGACAATATTTGTGGGTAATTGAAGAGGTGAAGACAGAGTGTTGAGCCATGTTTATGTATGGAGAGCTGGGAAGGCCACAGTGGAGTGTGTTGACAGGGATCTATTGCACACACTCAATTTGCATCCACAAACACAGATCACAGACAAACCTGTCTCATTCAGCTTCTACCAGGCAGGGTCCCTCCAGTGCTAACAAACTTCACAAATTAATCTCTCTGCACAGGTTATCTTGTGTACTGTATCTATATACTACAGTAACCTGATACATATGCAGCTTCAATGTCACTCTCAACATACTGTATTGGTCATTTTGCATTACTGAAAATCACCTACGGTATCTTCTTTATATCTTTTATAATACTATATTTTATGGAATTTGACATTTCCTGTGACCCACAATTAAGATTAAAGATGCTCAGTACAGAGGTTGAACAATCTTACTGGTGCTTCTTGATTTGAAGGGTGTGGTTTTCAGCTGAGACTTTTGAGATAAAGTTGAACTCAGTGGTCGGGTGATTGTGTGGGTGTGAAAGTTCTGGTTGTTGGACTGTTTATTTGGGGGGGGGGGACACGTATTGAATGAAATGTGAGTAGTGAGCTTGTCTCCCTGTATAATGTGTATTTAAGAAACCAGAAGAGTAGGACCTGCGTGACGAAGACAACAACCCTCCCCCTTCCCTTATCATATACATGTACATTACACCGCTAGGATTCATTTTACACACAAACTCAAGTCCTTGAAATCTGTATTTTGTAAACCCCTGGATGTCTGATTTACAATACAAATTATCATGGGCTCAACAGAGAAATTAATTTATTCCTTTGCTTAATTTAGGAAATACATGCTTTAGACATGATTCCATTTAATACACATACCATTGCAACTTTAAACAGTATTTTATTTGCAAAATTAGTCTGAATATTTTCAATAACTCCAAATATAGATGTTAAAGCATGGTGATTATTTGTTGCTATGGTCCTCCAAAGTAATTTGAAGAGAGCTGTGAGTAATTACTTGGCACAATAGTTTGCAAGAGTCTAAGATAGTTCTCACATTTTACAATTTTGTGCAGCTTAATTTAAGTAACAACATCAACATCTTAGATTCATGATGTGTTCAGTATTTATTTTGAAGTCATCTGTTGAGGGTTTCAAGTTTATATTTAATAACATTTGTTTACAAAAGTGTTACTAGTCAAAGTTATAAACATGATGATTACTTCAGATCACCACCTGGACAATACAAGCAAGATGTGCAAACCAGCATACACGGCTCATTACCACATTACATGGTGATAAACTTACTTATTTAAGCTTTTACAGAGGTGGCCAACACAATCTTGACATCTCAGAAGTCAATTAACTTTTGTCAACATATCACAAAGTACCACATAATTAGATTATGGTTAAGGCATGAACCTTGTTGAAATAAATGCCATAAAGTGAGGCTCTGAGCATGAATGTCATATGCTTATGCCAAAGGCACATAGAACTGTGTAATTCACCTCACTGTATGGCAAATTTAGATCTGAAAAAAATAATTAACAAGCCATCATGATTTCACTAGATTTTATTAAACTCTCATGAATACACAGTACAGATTCCTGAACAAACACAGTACATTACACACAGTTCACACAGTTCTGTGCTGGCCTCATGACTTATGTACGAGCTGGAAATATTTAACTCTGCATGCATGTTTAATGTGGCGTGAGGCACTTTGTGTTTTGGTAGTATCCATTCAGTTTCATTAGTGTGCATCAGTGGGGATTCGTATCTGGGTAGGATGTGTTTGCCACAACACAGACTGCATTTTCAGTGGAGTTTTTTAAAATGTTTGATCAAATCTGCCACATCTTCTCAGAAGATATGTTAAACTCTACATGTCAGAGGGTTGAAGGGCATGGGAGAATGGTTATATTGGATAACTCATATGTAAACACTGTCGTCAGAGTCATAAGGACAAGGTTGTGAAGCAAAATTCAAAAAGGAGTTGTTACAATCACATGGAACTGTGTGAACAGGCCATTAGCCAACTGTTGTGCTGATTCAAAGAAAGTCACCTGACACAAATGTGCTGTTAGAAATGAATGAATTTTACATTTGTCCTAATAAACAAACAGCTCCTTTCATTAAATGTACTCAATAAAAGGGAAACTTTATTTTGATCCCAAATATCTATGATTATTGAGAACAAAAAGAGTGAATACACAGTTATTAGCCCTGTACTTGGTTTTATTATACTCTTTTGCACAGACATTGAAGTTATGAAATGGTAAAAATAACTGAAAACAAGTTCTGGTAAGATCCTTGTGACTTGATGCTTGTGCACATTGTGGTTTGCATTTCATCAGAGATGATCATAAAACACTGGTAGAGAGATCAGTTGTCATGTGTGCAGGTTATATGGGGAACAGTGGTGTGTACTGTGCAGGGAAGGGGTACGCCCTGGTATGTCAGACATCACAATTACAAGCCACTCTTTTGTGTTCACTCCAACAACCCCAACTTTTTGAATGAGACAGATGATTCAAACACTGTGAATAGTGAGTCAAGTTTCTGTCTGGTGTCAGTCTGACCAGTTATCTATTTAGTGGTGACCAATGTGTGTACATGAAGCAAAGAAAGTGGCCAACTCAGAAGATCTTACTGTGTGTATCTGAAGTTGACTGCTCCATTTACATCAGTACTATATACATGTTTCATAGATATTTACTTCATAAAAACTTCCTTACTGTAACCTTGAACACATTTTACTTTCGAAGTTTAATAAAGTTGATAAATCACATAATAATTTAATTTGATAACTTAAAATATGAGACAGAACTGATTACTTGAAATGAATGTAGCATAAAAAGTTTAGTATACACTACAGTACACATTTGTTTTGATTATTTTGTGCTTCATGGAACATTATGATTTTCCCTTTTAATAACTTTTATAATTTATTATTTGAAAATGTTAGATGTTAGATAGTGCTTCAAATGAAGGCTTTAACTAAGAGCTACTCTATCAAGACAATTATTTGGCTTTCCGCATAAAAAGTGCATAAAAGATGCACAATGAGTACAAAGCAGAGTTTTTAAGGACAGGTGTCCACAAGTGAAAACACTGGCAACTCATTAATTTTCTCTTGCCTTTTTTTGAAGGAAACAGTAAACTGAATCATATGAAGGAGTGACAGTTTATTTGTAGAACTGAAAAACAATAGTATCAGTAGTATTCCATCATCATCATACTGTCTCACACTGATTGGAGTATCATCATACTGTCTCATACTTATTGGAGTATAATCATATACTGTCTCATACTGATTCCACTATAATTTACACTTCCTCTCACTTTCAGTTAACAATTTCTCACACCTTTTTTGAAACAAATGATGATTACTTGGATAATTCATACTCCTTATGTGATTGCCTGAAGGATACTTCTCATACTGATTGTTTGGATAAGTCCACCTGTCGCATACTGATCACCTGGTTGATTTACACTGTCTCATACTTATCACTTGCATGATATCATTCTCTTTCATGATGATGACTTTAATACCTACTGATCACTTGGACTATGCATACTGTTTTCATTTATGCTGTTTCATACTGATCACTTGGGTGACTCATACTGTCTCATACTGATTACTAAGATGATTCATGCTGTCTCATACTGATCCCTTTGATGATTCCTACTGTCTTATAATGATCACTTGGATAATTCATACTGTTTCATATTGATTACTTGGATGATTCACTCTGTCGCATACTGACCACTTGGATAATTCACATTGTCACATACTGATCACCTGGATGATTCAAAATGTCTCATACTGATTGCCTGGACGATTCATACTGTATCATACTGACCACTTTAATGATTCACACTGTCTTATACTGATCACTTTGATGATTCATACTGTCTCCTACTGATCACTGGAATGATTCATACTGTCTCATACTCATGACTTGATGATTCATGCTGTCTCATGCTGATAACTTGATGATTTTACATTGTCTCATGTGGATTAATTGAATGATTCATACTTTTGGTGCTGATTGTTTGGATGATTTGTACTTTCTCATGCTGATTGTTTGGATTATTTGTGCTGTCTCACACTGATTGCTAGGATTATTCATGCTGATTACTCGAGTTCTCTGTATTTGTATGTGTCTCAGTGTTTGCCCAGCATAACACTCTGTTCTAGCATATTGTGTTTATGTGGTTACTATTTTTCATGGAAGACTCGCACAATGTGATTCTGTTACTGAGTGATGGAGGCTCTCTGGATCTGGCTCCTGTACTGAAAGAGGCTGTGCTCACCAAGCAGGCAGGGATTGACATTGCAGTAGGCGCTGTGGGAAACTGGATTGACATGAACGAGGTACTACTTACACATGGAAATGTGCCAGTCATGACACAAACATCAAACAACTTTATTTTTAATTGCATTTTGTAATTAAAATTAACATTCAGACACATGTGTTTGACGAAACTCAATTGTATTAATTTACATAATGTAAAATACTAAAAATAGTTATTTTCTTGTGCACTACATGGCAAAAAAATACAAATATATTTTAAAGGGGCAGAATTATCTTTATTGTATCTGGTGAAGACAAATGATGACAGATGTTAAACTAGGATATTGCCTTCTAGTTTTTATCTCCCACTAGTGGCTGAAGGCTGTGGTCAGAAGATTATAAAATGCCTTTCATATGTGTGTGCATGTGTGCATCCATTGTAATGTTTTTACATGAACCTTTATATCTGATTCCTCTTTAAGATATCTTCCTCAAATTTGCAGGTAATGTTTATGGCTATAAAAATATGTCTGTGAAAAACATTTTGGCCTAATTTTGAATAACAAAATGGGTGCCATAGCCAATTGTTTGAAAATCATTAAGATGCTCCAAACCTTGACGTATTGCAGCTAGCTTCATCAAACATGCACAAAAGATATATGGCTAGGAAAGCTAGCATGATAGTAATTTGGCCTAGTTTTAAAACAAAATGGCTGTCATATCAAATGTCAGATGGGATTATCCCATTAAAAAGGCCTTATATCTCCCTTATCATTGGTCCTAGTGGTTTGCAATGTGAAAAATGTCATGGCCTGAGAGTCTTTTAAAAGTGTGGATTTTGACCTTTGACCTAGGCAAAGTGAGGTTACCATACTAAAAAGTTCTTATTTGTTCCTTATTATTGGTCCTAGTCTTCAGAATGTGAAAACAGCCCATAGGAAGTCATGGTCTGCAAATCGTTTGCCTATGAAAACTTTTGGCCTCATTTTGAAAAAAAAATGGCTGCCATAGTCGATTGTCAAAAATCATTATGATGTTCTAAATCTTAAAAATATTGCAGCTAGCTTCATCAATTTTGCACAAAAGATATATATATAGGTAGGATGCTAGCATTATTATTAATTTAGCCTTGTTTATAAAAAAAATGGTCGCCTTGTCACATATTTAATGTCAAATGGGGTCATCTTATTAAAAGGGCCTTATATTTCACTTTTCATCACCCCTAGGGGTTCAAAATTTGAAAACAACTTATAGGAAGTCATGGCCTGAGACTTATCCATATGTTGAAGAAAAATTTAACCTTTGATCCCTTCTTCAATCTCAAGTGGGTCATCAAGTCCTTAGATCTCCGTTATTACTGATCCAAAAGCATTAGATAAATACTACAACAGTAGTCTTGTTATTCAATAGAATTATATGAGTGTGTGTACATTTTTAGTCGTTTGATGTCACCAGTGATTGTATTTGCAACTGTGTGAGATTGCCAGTGGCTGTATACGCAACTGTATGAGATTGCTGCTGGCTGTACATGCAACTGTATGAGATTGCCGAGGCTGTATATGCAACTGTATGAGATTGCCAGTGGCTGTATATGCATCTGGATGAGATTGCCAGTGGTTGTATATGCAGCTCTATGAGATTGACAGTAGCTGCATTTTCAGCTGGTTTAAATTGCAAGCTACTGTATTTTCAGCTGTATGAGATTGTCAGTGGCTGTATTTGCAACTGTATGAGACTTACAGTGATTCTGTATGCTACTGTATGAGATTGCCAGCAACTGTGTATTTTCAACTGTTTGAGACTGCAAGTTACTTTACTTTCAGCTGTATGAGATTGCCAGTGATCCTGATGTCCTGAATGTGGATCGTGCTGACTACTCAGATTTGGACAGCCTCTTCAGCACACTCAAAAGATCCATTTGCAGAGGTAAGCATATATTTCTCAGGTTTGACCTTTTTCCATTTTTATAATTAATAAAACCTTTAAAAGTTCTCATTTGGAAGTTTAAGACATTTTAGGCTTGGTTGAAAAAAACATTTTAATCAAATAATTCAGCAATATTCCATGCCAGTATCCTTGTTATTTAATTAAAATGTTGCACTACCAATGCAACTTTGATGTTGTGCACCAGAACTTCTCTACGTGACACTAGCTTATTATTGTGTTGATAACTTTAAGTCGTCAGGCTGCAATGCAAATAATCTTGTACACTGCAGTTTCTTTGTGTTTTCAGACAGTGCGAGCTGCCTGTCTGGCCCCTGTGAGAATGGTGGTGAGTGTGTGAGTCTGATGAACTCCTTCCAGTGCCTGTGTCCTGCGGGATATGCTGGCCCCAGGTGTCAGTATGGTGAGTTTATCCTTACTGACTAACATGCGGCAAAGGTCCGCAACCTGAACAACTAAGGCTACAGTAGAACTGCTAGTCAAGGTTTCTGGTGAACAAGTTTTGTGAACATTATTTAAAACAAATCTTTGTTTCATTCAGCAAATTACCTAAATTTGTTAATAGAAAAAAGTAAAACTCATTACAAATACAACTGTAGTAGAAATGACTGAAACATTTAGAGTAATTGTTTAAAATTTTGCTCAGAGGTTTATAGTCTGGCAGATATTGTTCTTCACTTGGACTTCATCCTATAGTATGGCCATTGTAAGGTCAGTATTGTTTCATGCTGTGTTTACATGTTATTTAGAGTGTTCTGGTCAGGCAGACATTGCCCTGCTCCTGGACTCATCCAGTAGTATGGGAGAGAGTGAGTGGTTCTCCGTTCTGTCTCAAGCCAAACAGTTTGTTCAGCACCTTAACCTCAATGCATCACAGATGAGGATCGGAGTGGCCACATATGCAGATGAGGTTGATGTCCGCTTCCACCTGAATGAGTTCACCAGTGTGCAAGATGTACTCAATGCCATCAGCTGGCCCTTTGTAAGGGGGACCACCAACACTGCACAGGCCCTAAGGTGAGAGTACTAACACACCTGCTTTCATGTTCAGTGTAAGTCTCTTATTCTTACAACAAAAAATTCCTTTTATTTCTATTAAAATGTGTAGTGGTAATACATTCTTTTTCTATAAATAATTCCTTCAAGTTGATAAACTGCAATAACAATAATGCTGTCTGTTTAGTGCACAGTTATTGCATCTAGTTTGACATTATTACCTTTAAAATTTCTGATGAATTTAGCAATTCGTATTGTAAAAAAAAAAGAGTTTTTTTATGAAATTGTTGCTTTCTTCGAAAATTTTCAAAGAATAAGAATAATTTAAAGAATAAAAATGTTTGTGAATATGGACCCATATACATCAGTGCACTGACCATACAGTGACTATTAATGCCAGGAGCTGGTCATTTGTGATCAGAACAACCAGCTTAGGTGTATATACTGTAGAACCTTGATTATCGGGCCCTCTATAATCTGAATCTCAAGATTAACCAATCTAAAACTTTGTCTCCCTACATGTATAATGCACATCCAGCATGAGCGATAAATACACGATTTTTCACATTCTCTGAAACTGTTAAATATGGTGCTTTAAAAAACATACCATCCACAGAAATAAAGGAATAACGTCAACAATGCATTTCCAACCGAATGTGCCCAATCACTGAAGATTCGGGGAATTACAATTAATATTCTCTCAGGATTTTTAACTGACAAAAGGCTTGACAACATTTATCAAAAATGAAATGACAATAATGCATGTACCAGCAGAACACACCCAGATCAAGTCCATGTTATATTTTTAATAAAAATGATAATATCCATAGAAATAAAGCAGATTATTAAACTGTTTCATCAGTGACCACCCCACATACATAAATAGTTCCTCAAAATGATCTTTCTTCAATTATCGTCCACTTGGTAACCCCCATAGACATTGGATGTCGAGTGATTTTGGGTATCCGAACCCCTCAATTATCTGACCTGATTGTATGTTCCCCATTGCATTCAGATAATCGATGTTCTGCTGTATCTTAGAAGATTGTTTCAAACAAGGTGATGACACAATATAGAGCAATAACCTAGTATAATTTGGAGTTGAGCATTAAGTCTTGAGTTAAGTACACTGATGACTCCAGTTACCAGTACACACAGTCTTTTACATCTGTGCACTTCAGGGTTATGCGTGAGGAGATGTTTGTCCCTGCACAAGGTGACCGTGATGGTGTCCCTAACTTTGGTGTACTGCTGTCTGATGGGGAGTCCAGTGACAGACCAGCAGCCTTTGAGGAGGCGGCCAAAGTGCATGCCAGCAACATCATCATGCTGGCACTGGGTGTGGCTGTGAGGTCACGGCGTGACAGGTGCGTGAGAAAAGTGACCTTGTGGTGCCTGAGTGTATACCTCCAAAAACAGGACTACTGACTCAAATACAAATATAAAGATAGAACTGTCATTGTTATGGGACGGCTAATTATATAAATTCCAAAACCTTTGCTGAGATTGGAGAATCATGTTTTTGATTTTCATATATGAGCAAGAGTTTTAGCAAGTAAAACTAAAGTGTGTCTTGAAAATAATCCATAAAGAAACAAAAGTTTGCTATACAAGGAAACAGAATAATATTTCAGAGAAATTTACTCCATGAAATTTTATTGTTATAAATCTCTATTTGGAAATCATACAAAAGTTCTGTAAAACCTGAACTCTCTGAAATTTGAACAGCCAATCCATCAAAATACATAAGTTTCCCAATGTTCAGTGGACTTCTCAACACAGACAATTTATTATGACTGTCACGTATCTGATGGAAGCAGAATGTATTGTCCCTTGTAGAAAATACAAGCACTACTTGCAAGTCTGATAATGACCTAGTTTTGTGTTTGCCTTGTTTCACAATGACCTCCTATATGTTCTTTGACACCCAGGTATTTCTGAAAGGTTTTATTGCCAGAACATTTTCTAAATAATTTTATTTGGATTGATAAACAGAGCAAATAGATTGATGCAAATGGGACCAATTTTGAGAGTATTATTTGTGTGTTTGCATGTTGCATGAGTCTCGCCATTCTTGACACTCAAGTGATTTCAGCATTTTGTAAGAGGATGTTCAACAAACTTTCAAGATTGTTTCCTCAGAATGCTCTGATACAGACTCTTTTTACAGCTTCAGATTTAACTATTTTTCTTATTTCACAGAGACACCAAAATCGGTAGTATAAGCACATATATTTGTATTTTGATAAAACCACATGTATTTTGGGTTTGTGTATCTAAGCCATTTTGTTTTAAAAGAATAGTGTGCCACTCAATAGCTGTAACAAATGTACTTATATAAATATTTTGGTATAATTGGGATCAAATATGTTCCAAACACAATGTCAAGTAGAGTGATTATAGTATTACTTCTCAGATTGAATGAAATACTTAGTGGGCAGCGAACGTTTGAACCTGTATCTTTCATACATGACAATATATAGTGTCCCACTCTTCTCTGAAACCTAATTGATATAATCACTGATAAGTCCTTCACAAACTGGATCTGTCTTCTGATTAGTGTACCCCTTCAGACTGTGTCTGATGCTGATAGATGTTGTTCAAATATGAGGACTGCATTCACTAATTTTTAACTGATCATTGGCTGATCTCTTTATAAATACATTCCCGGGTGTTTTAAATCTGTTATTTCTTCTCTGATGTATTTCCTTACAAAAACTAGACTATTAAATAACACAAGCAAAGAGTAGAGAAATGGTATCTTTATTGCATAAAATACCCTTACCTTGTCTTCACTGTAGCTATGTGTTGGCGGGAGCAAACATAAACGACCAAACGAGAATATTTTTTAAAGAAATATTCTTGTCGGTACCACTTTGCATATAGTGAATGCACATGCGCATGATAAATCCCTGAAATTTTGATTTGCTTCATTTTCATTTTGGTCAAAGGTGATGATGTTTGTGTTACTTTCAAGGAGGAAGATTGTTTCATTGATTTCAATTTACAGCTGATCAAAAGAAAAATTGAATCTAAGAAGGTTTTTGAAAAGTAGAAAGCTAAAGAATTTTTCTCGAAAGAGTTAGAAGACTGTCTATTGGGAACTGAGGATCTTCAAACTTCTGTGACACCCATCTGTCTCTGCAGAAGAAATGTCTTGTACATCTACACCCTCTTCTGACCCTCTATAGTTAATTCTAGCCCGGTTATATCTTATGCAAGTCACATAGCAGCTTTGGAAACAAGTAACAGCTCTGTTTCCTCTTGTGAGGTAAAGACAGCAGAGGCTGCACTTGATACACAAGAATCTTCTTAAGATAAGTGTTCCTCCCATCACACTCCTTTTCCTACTACAGAGGAAGATGATCATTCTGTGGCAAGTGAAAAAGTTTCTGAGACCAGAATGTCACAAAAACGGCAGGGTTCTGTTTCTCCTAACACATCTGACAGATATTCCATAACTAGGGAGGAAGAGGCAGAAGAAGACCCAATTTATGTACTTTCTAGCTTTGGTTAGAAGTCTGATGGATTTACCTAATACCAGAGGAATATCAGGAAACTCCTAAGCTTTTTGGGTCCAAAGATAGAAAGAAAAGGCAACCTGTGATGCCCATGTCTCGTCCTCCAGTAGAAGAAATCAATGCATGCTCATCTGAACTTGAAAAGAAGGTAGCAGGTAACCCTTCTGATAATGCAGAACACCTTCTATCAGCTTCCTTCAACACAGACACATTTCTGCCTTTTACTAGACCAGTTATGAGGTTTTATAGAACAACACGCTAAAATTATCTGGCTATAACTTCCTTTAAAAAAGCCTGGATCCAGATGATCCAGACAGTGATCCAGATCACTCCCAAAATCTGATCACTTGTTTCTTGTCCTTTTCAGAACATTTCCTGAAAATTTCATGAAAATCCATCCAAAACTTTTTGAGTTATTTGTCTTTAAAAATTACATTTCATGGATCCAGAAGATCCAGATAGTGATCCGGATCACTCCCAAAATTTAATCATTTCTTCCTTTTACCTTTTTAGACATATCCTAAAAATTTCATCCAAATCCGTCCATAATTTTTTGAGTTATCTTGTTCACAAATGCACAAACAAACAAACAAACCCAGGTGAAAACATAACCTTCTTGGCTGAGGTAAATATTGTACAGTGAGTACTTTTGAAAGAGTACTAAATGCCTCCAGTGAATAACACAAATCACTGATGCAGAGCTATTTGTTTTCAGACTGGATCTGTATGGTATAGCGAGTGACCCTGACTCCCTGACATACATAGAAGTGGGGCAGACTGAGGATGTGTCTGCAGTCATTCCAGACCTGCTGACTCTTGTCTGTGACAGTAAGTATCTTTGTTATTAGTGGTGTTATGCAGTCTTATGCTGACACAAATAGAATATCTTTGAAAATGGTGACCTAGATCACACAATATACTAGACAAGGATGAGAGAAGAATATGAGCAGCTATAAGTCCCAAAAGTTAACTTTACTTGACAGTTCGACTTTAATATTGGTTACTCATTTATAGATCTTTCTTGTGCGTATTTTAGTTTTATAAAGCTGTAACAAATGTGCTAGTGGTTGGTTTTCTCACTCCTACTTGCAGGCTAAAGCTGTCAGGCACCAGTTCAAATGGATCTGGCACACAAAATAGGGCTAGACTCCACAACAGATTGTCTGGTGCAATTCACCAAACCGCTAATGACAAATCCAACTATTACAGAAATCTTATCACTGACAATGCTCATGATTCAAACAGACTGTGGCAGGTCTTATACTCTGCATTACATTCTTTTCCTGAAAAAGTACTCCCTCATATGACTCTCAGATAGGTCTTGCCAATCGTTCTATTATTTTTTCTCAGACAAAATAAGTAAGATCAGAGAATTTTTTGTAACATTGACTCTTTCACTGTACTGACTCTCACTGAATTACCTCAATTTGACTTCTTTAAATCTGGGTCTGAGGATGAAGTTCGAAAAGTTATCATCAAATCACCAACAAAATCTTGCTTGCTAGATCCATGGCCAATTTTTCTTGTTAAGGAGTGCTTGGATATTCTTTTGTCCTAAAATACCAAGCTCGTCAACTGTTCCCTATCTGTTGGTGTTGTTCTGGCTGGTTTAAAAAAACTATTGTCTCTCCATTATTTAAAAATGCCTCACTACCACCTGATGAATTCCAAAACTACCTACCTGTCTCTGGCTTGGACTTCATCTTTAAATTCATTGAGTGTGTAACGGCCTCTTAGTTAAATGGTCATGTCATTTTCAATGGACTTGATAATGTCAGTCAGTCTGCCTGTAAGCATGGTCACTTGATCGAAACTGCATTGCTGTCAATTAAGAATGAAGTTCATCTTGCTGATGCTAGAGGTGAAGCTTCTTCTGTTGTTCTCCTGGACCAATCTGCAGCGTTTGACACCATTGATCATAGTACACTCATTGAATGTCTGAGTTCCTGGTTTGGTGTTAGAGATGTGGTTCTAGAATGGTTCAGTTTGTACCTCTGTGACCACTCTCAGCTAGTGCGTCAAGATTGGCGTTGTTTTATCCAATGATAAAAGGCTATTATATGGTGTGCCCCAGGGCAATGTCCTGTGGCCAGTTCTGTTTTCATTATACACTACTCCCCCCTCCAAAGTTATTCAAAATGAACATGAAATAGGTTTCCACTTTTAGGCAGATGAGACACAGTTATATGTTCATCTAACACACAAGTATGTCACAGGCCTTTGACAGGCTGAAAAACTGCTTAGAGGACATCAAAAGATGGCTTCTGCAAACAAGCTTAAGCTTAATCCTGATAACACAGAATTTATTCTGTTTGGCTCGAAGACTGTGCATGCAAAACTTGGCATATTTCTCACAATTAATATACTTGGTAATCTCCTTTTACCTGCTGAGGTGGTTAGGAACCTTGGTGTCTGGTCTGATTCAGATTTTTCCTTCTCTTGCCATGTCAGGAATACCTGTAAGGCTTGTTTTGTTCATATCTGTTATCGTAAGTGACTTAGAGGGTGTGTCACATGTGAAGCTGCTCTATTGACTGCAATTGCCTTGTTTGGAAGTTGTCTTGACTACTGTAATTCCTTGTTTGGAAGTCTCTCTCCTCTTGATCTTCGCAGGCTCCAGTGTTCAAAACACTGTGGTTAATACCACCAAGTACTCACATATAACTCACATATAACTCCTGTAAGAAAGGGTCTTGATTGGTTGCCTATCAAGCACCATTCTGTTTTCAAGACGGCTATATTGGTGTACAAGCTTCTACATAGTAGTCATCCAGAATACGTTGAACCTTTCTTTAAATCCAGATATAGTGTGTGTAGAACTCGTAGAAGTCAATCTGATGGCATGTTGCTGGAGATCCCACACTTTGCATCAGTTTATAAGTCTAAAAAGCATTTTGGCCTCAGCTTTTCATATGATGCCCCAAGGATTTGGAATGGTCTGCCTGATAATGTACGCTCAGCCAAATATCTCTTTTCATTCAGAAAGAAGTTGAAAACCTATCTCTTTGCAACAGCTTACCCACCCGAGTTTTTCTGGTCTTGTTTTGGTCTTTCTCCTTGGTGCTGACACCTGCAATGTTTCTGATTTAACAATCAGGATCTCTGATTTCTGGCATTACGTGCCTTGGAGTTTGTCAACAGATGGAGATTAAGTGCTGTAAAAGAACTATTAGCATTAGAATTCAAGTTTTCAACAGTCTTATTTTGCTTAAGTGTTCATGTTTTATGGACGTATTTAAACTTTCTACCTATTTCACTGTGTGTCAGTCTATGTACTTGTGTTTTTGGTAGCTGTGGATGAGTGTGCAAGTGATCCATGTCAGAACCAAGGTACATGTGTGGACAGGCTGGGTGGTTACCAGTGCAGGTGTGCAGAAGGGTATACAGGCACACACTGTGACAGAGGTAAGTGTTATAGTCCCAATACATACAGCAACAACCTCTAATAACACACTAGTCATTGCTTGTAACAGTACATACAGGACACTACAAATGATAAGATTTCTTCCCAGTTGGTTGAAAATATTCCTGCAGTAAAGAAATTATTTTGTAAGCCTGACCAGGGACGAGTTTCACAAAGCCTCCCTGAGATAAAGGTCACCTTAAATGTCAATGTTTCCTTGAATTTCTCCCAGTTTAATGAAACCCAGTTTCACAATGCCTCCGTCATTAAAGGAAACCATAAAAATTCAAAGAAAATTCCTTACTAAAACTCCTTTAATTTTTCAGATAGCAAAGGACCTCCCTTAAACTACTGTACTTTGGTATGGACAGTTAAGGGAGACTTTGTGGAACTTAAATTAAAGTGGCCTCCTTAAAGGAAAGAAATTAAGTCCTTTGCAAAGGAGGCTTTGTAGAACTGGTCCTAAGTGTAGTAGTCATGTGAACAGTAGTTTCTACACCTGTCAGTCCTCACAATATCAGGGATATCAAGCTGGCCAGTGTAATGCTACCCTAAGTAGCCTTATGTGCAACCTAGTGTGATCCATGTGTCATAGTTGTGGGGAATTCCTGGCAAGAACTGTGTACTGTACTCTCATTGGTTGTGATGTAGTGGAAGCCCAAATACATTGGATGCCCTTGTTCAATTCAAATCTTGGCTACCTGAGCAATACCTTATTCACACATGTCACAGTGTTGATTATCTATAAGATTATGCTGATGTGACATTTTATATCAATTAAATCTGAGAAATGTTATCAGAAAAATACAATAGTTAGATGACAATCATTATGTTACTGTTGTAAATGTGATGCGGAACATTTACATTTTATTTTGTCCATGTTTAGTAAGTATTTGTTGCAGATACAATACCAACCATTACTCAGTATTTCTAATTGTTTGCAGTTTGTGATGGAGCGCTAGACCTAATCTTTGTGTTGGATTCATCTGGCAGCATTAGACAAAACAGATTCCCCATTGTGAAAGATTTTGTGAAGAACATCACTGACCAGCTGGAAGTCAGGCCAGGTGAGTACTCTCAGTAAACTGTTAATGAATAAAGATGCAAGCAGATCACTGGCTGTTTCATTGAGTTATCTAGAAGTAACAGCAGTTAGGGTAAACTTGGCTTTACCAAAAATTATACAACATGAATTATTATGAATTTTTTTTGTATCCAGATGAAAATCCAGGATACTTAGGCTTTAGCATGGCCACATCGCCACCATCAGAGATTTCTTGTCATAACTATAACTTAAATATTTTACATGGACTTTCAAATTTGTTATGTGGGTGCAGTTTGTTAAGCCCTCATAGAGTTTTGGTTTATAGCCTTGTTGTTTCAGTGCAAGACCAATGGAAGCTCTCACATCACTGCCACCTGAGAGATTTGCTTTTATACAGGTAAGGCCTCAGAGCCTATTGTTTGTGGCCTAGGCCTTCCACTATGATACCAATGATGGCCTTCTAAGATCAAATTTTGAGAATTTCCTCACATTGTGGCCTAGTTCTCAGATGCAGCAGGACAGATCATCCTATGGCTGACATATATTACAGCATTTATATGATATTTGGGTGTATATGTATGGGTAAGGCTTCAGAGCCTGTTGTTCGTCTTGTTTGTGGCTTCAGTCTTCACCTGTATGTGAAATGACAGTCTCCTAAAGGTAAAATTTTTGGTATTTTTTACAATTTGGCCTGATTCTTACACACAGTACAGATCATCCAATGGCTGTTATGTACACAACGCATATACATGTCCCCTCTTAGCTTGTAGATATTTGACCTTTCGACCTCTTTCTTCAAGGTCATGGCTGGCCTCCAAACAATGGCATGTCTGCCTGTCCCCTATATTTTTGGATATTTTCATTTATAACTCAATTATTATTCGAACTGAGAGGAAATTATGGGTCCTCAATATTTTACTGCATTTTGCAGACCCCAGGTCCCTAGCTGATTGAGTAATAACATGAGTAGCTACTTTGAGTAAATAGTTCCAAAATGACTGCATTTCATTTACGGTGTTTTGTTTAAAGATGTTATTCAGTTACTTTCTCTGTACCTCGGGTGGTATTCAGTTACCTAATGGTAACTGTTTTAGAGGTCTTTCTCAATAGCTAAGTGAGTAATAGCTATTTTCTGTTTGTAGCAGTTAGCGGAATGAGTAAGTGGCATTTTTCTTTGATGCTAGCTACAAGGCCACACAAGGTTTATATTAAATATATTTAAGTTTTCTTTTTATTGTCTGAGGGGTTAGGCATTCACACATATATCTTTGGTGCTTCACCAGTCATATTCAAAATGGCTGAATTTTCTGTATGTTAGGTTACACCATGTCCAGTCCGGTGATACAATGTGTCACCGTTTGTTGAATGTTTTGTTTAATGGCTAGGTCTGTGTTTCATAGAATTGATAGTTAAGCGTCCCGCAAGGGATGCTTGTTTGTGTATGGGAGAGCTTCAGGCTCCACCGGCTCCGCATTTTGTTTTCCTTATAACTCTGTAACCGTTAGGCGGATTCTTTTCAAATTTGGCAGGTTTAGGCAGTAGCCTTGGGGAATTTTTTTGAATATACTGCAGTGACATTTCAACCAATCAGAGAGGTCACATGACCAAAAATGTCTTTTTTCGATGGGGAAGCTTGTCCGGATGATAACTTGAAAGGAATTTTATCAATTCACCTGAAACTTGGCAAATACATTCATTCTATTAAAATCTGGAAATCATTAGATTTTGGCATTGATTGGTCAAGAAATGGCCGAGTAATTAATGATTAATTAATCATTACGAATTTTCCAAATAAGGAAAACACAAAAATGCTTATATCTCGAAAACCGTGCTAGATAGAGCGATTTCGACGAAATTTTTGACCCACAGGGTATCTCTGCGGAGTAGTTTTCCCAATTTTCAAAAAATTTTTCTCTCGCCCAAAATGGCGGCCATTTTGAATTTTCGAAATTTTCGCAAAAATTGCAAAACACAAAAATGCTTATATCTCGAAAACCGTGCTAGATAGAGCGATTTCGACGAAATTTGTGACCCGCAGGGTATCTCTGCTGAGTAGTTATCCCAATTTTGAAAAAAGTTTTGTCTCGCCAAAAATGGCGGCCATTTTGAATTTTCGAATTTTTCGCAAAAATTGCAAAACATAAAAATGCTTATATCTCGAAAACCCTGCAAGATAGAGCGATTTCGACGAAATTTTTGACCCACAGGGTATATCTGCAGAGTAGCCATGCCAATTTTCAAACAAAAAATTTCTCGCAAAAAAATGGCGGCCATTTTGAATTTTCGAATTTTTCGCAAAAATTGCAAAACATAAAAATGCTTATATCTCGAAAACCCTGCTAGATAGAGCGATTTCGACGAAATTTTTGACCCGCAGGGTATCTCTGCAGAGTAGCCATGCCAATTTTCAAACAAAAAATTTCTCGCAAAAAAATGGCGGCCATTTTGAATTTTCGAATTTTTCGCAAAAATTGCAAAACATAAAAATGCTTATATCTCGAAAACCCTGCTAGATAGAGCGATTTCGACGAAATTTTTGACCCACAGGGTATCTCTGCAGAGTAGCCATGCCAATTTTCAAACAAAAAATTTCTCGCAAAAAAATGGCGGCCATTTTGAATTTTCGAATTTTTCGCAAAATTGCAAAACACAAAAATGCTTGTATCTCGAAAACCGTGCTAGATAGAGCGATTTCGACGAAATTTTTGACCCACAGGGTATCTCTGCAGAGTAGCCATGCCAATTTTCAAAAGAATTTTGTCTTGCCAAAAATGGCGGCCATTTTGAATTTTCGAATTTTTGCGCAAAAATTGCAAAACACAAAAATGCTAATATTTCGAAAACCGTGCTACATAGAGCGATTTCGATGAAATTTTTTATATTCAGGGTATCTCTGCAGAGCAGCTATCCCAAAGAGCTTTCACTTGGTGAAGTTTCAGACCCATAGCTAATTGCTCACCTACTCAAAAAGAGTAAATGCGAATTACCTCTAAAAGTATTGCAGATGGCCAATTTTTCTCAAATAACTCATTCACCTACTTTTGGGAGAGCTTTCACATGGTGAAGTTTCAGACCCATAGCTAATTGCTCACCTACTCAAAAAGAGTAAATGCGAATTACCTCTAAAAGTATTGCAGATGGCCAATTTTTCTCAAATAACTCATTCACCTACTTTTGGAAGAGCTTTCACTTGGTGAAGTTTCAGACCCGTAGCTAATTACTCACCTACTCAAAATGAGTAAATGCTAATTATCTCAAAAACTATTGCGGATACCCAATTTTTATCAAATAACTCATTCATGTACTTTTGGGAGAGCTTTCACATGGTGAAGTTTCAGACCCGTAGATGATTACTCACCTACTGAAAATGAGTAAATGCGAATTATCTCTTAAAAGTATTGCAGATAGCCAATTTTTCTCAAATAACTCATTCACCTACTTTTGGAAGAGCTTTCACATGGTGAAGTTTCAGACCCATAGCTAATTACTCACCTACTCAAAATGAGTAAATGCGAATTATCTCTAAAAGTATTGCAGATAGCCAATTTTTCTCAAATTAATCATTCACCTACTTTTGGGAGAGCTTTCACTTGGTGAAGTTTCAGACCCATAGATAATTACTCACCTACTCAAAATGAGTAAATGCGAATTATCTCTAAAAGTATTGCAGATAGCCAATTTTTCTCAAATAACTCATTCACCTACTTTTGGCAGAGCTTTCACTTGGTGAAGTTTCAGACCCATAGCTAATTATTCACCTACTGAAGATGAGTAAATGTGAATTATCTCTAAAAGTATTGCAGATAGCCAATTTTTCTCAAATAACTCATTCACCTACTTGTGGGAGAGCTTTTACTCTGTGAAGTTTCAGACCCATAGCTATTTATTCACCTACTCAAAATGACTAAATGCTAATTATCTGTAAAAGTATTGCGGATTCCCAATTTTTATCAAATACTCATTCATCTACTTGTGGGAGAGCTTTCACATGGTGAAGTTTCAGACCCATAGCTAATTACTCACCTACTCAAAATGAGTAAATGCGAATTATCTCTAAAAGTATTGCAGATAGAGAATTTTTCTCAAATAACTCATTCACCTACTTTTGGGAGAGCTTTCACTTGGTGAAGTTTCAGACCCATAGATAATTATTCACCTACTCAAAATGAGTAAATGTGAATTATCTCTTAATAGTATTGCAGATAGCCAATTTTTCTCAAATAACTCATTCACCTACTTTTGGAAGAGCTTTCACACACGAAAATGAAAAATTGTGAATATCTCGGAAAAGCTATTTCTTCTGCTTTAATGCTCGGCGGGAGATACACACCGCGGCAGTGGTCTTGACAAAAATTTTTGTCTCCCCAAAAATGGTGGCCATTTTGAACTTTCAAAGTTTTTGCAAAACACAAAAATGCTTATATCTCGAAAACCGTGCTATATGGAGTGAACTCAACAAAATTTTGGACCTGCTGGGTATCTCTGTAGAGTAGCCATGCCAATTTTCAAAATATTTTTGTCTCGCCAAATATAGCGGACATTTTAAATTTTCTTATTTTTTGCAAAACACAAAAATGCTTATATCTTGAAAACCGTGCTAGATAGAGCAGACTGCGCTGACTTTGGTTGCCACAACAGTATAAGGCTAGAAACGAAGCATTTTCTTAATACTTTAGCACTCACCTTTATATCCTTTTCGGGACGCTTTGTTTTTGCTATGCAAAAACATTATCTTTTTTTTTTGCGAGCGATCCTCTAGTTATCCTTAGGCTACACAATGTTAGCAGTTTCCTTTGGATTACCAGGAAGATAGATGGGTTAGAATGCATAGTAAAAGTCATCTGCCACTGTGGCCTAGCGGGTAACACACTTGTCTAGGAACTCAGAGGACGTGGGTTCAATCCCAGGTACAGGCAGATACATAGTGGCTCGGATGACCACTTAAAATGGCGGTCCTCTGTCATTGGGTCCTATTCCCAGTGGCAGGTTAAAGAACCTCAAGGACGTTGATAAATGGTCATCCTTGAGCCTCTATCTTCCAGTTAGGGGAATGTCAGTTACTTGTGAGTTGGGGCTGTACCTGTACAGTCGGATTGGTTAAATAGCGCTTTGAGTCCTGTAGTATATGGAGATATTGCGCTGAGTATAAATACATACATACATAACATAAGTAGTGCACACAGCTATTTTTCAAGTTTTTATTGTTTCAGGTCGGGTACATGTGGGTCTGGTGACATATAGTGATGACACAAAGGTGCGTTTCTCACTCACCCAGTATTCCACCAAGCAGGATGTACTGCATGCTGTTGAGAGACTTCCCTACACCAGGGGGCGTACCAACACTGCTAGTGCACTGCAGACAGTGCGTGAAAACCTCATGTCAGCAGCTGCAGGTGACAGGGAGGATGTGCCTGATGTGGTGGTAGTCTTCACTGATGGGGAGTCCAATGTGAATGAAAGAGACACTGTGCCACAGGCTATACAGGTAACACTAGAGTCAGGCTTAGACATTGTAGATTAAAGATCTTGCAGTTGCAAACTTGGGCCATACAGGTAAGATCCTAAGCTACAAGTGTGGCTCAGGATATACAAGTGGATATTAGGCTATATAGATGAGACCCTATACAAGTGAGGTCTCAAGCAATTCATGTGAAGATTAAGGTGGGAGGGGGTCCATCATTCAGTGCCTGCTGCTGTTGAGACACCTATGAGTGGTGCACACATTGTGGTGTCTTCTTGTCACTGTCATTCAGTGGTAGGTTTATTTGTTACAGACCCATGTAAGTGGTGCACACATTGTGGTGTCATCATGTCACTGTCATTCAGTGGTAGCTTTATTTGTTACAGACGCGTGTAAGTGGTGCACACATTGTGGTGGTTTCTGTGGAGAATCATGTGAACAACCTGGAGTTGCAGGGCATGGCAACAGACCCAGACTCCATGAACCTCTACAATGTGGACCAATACAACCAGCTCTCCTCACTGGTGCAAACCCTCATACAGGCAACCTGTGACGGTATGTCAACTGTATCATCCATGCAGCATTGCCAATATAATAGTCAGTATACACTGCCCTTAATGTTGCAAATAAAACCTAGATGAATACCAAGATCACATTAACACTGGCTTAGTTGACATGTGCTTTTGTTCTCTCTGTGAAGCCTTGGCAATGGATAAACCTATCTCACTTTTGTTTGTCTAAAACACCCCCAAATCGATAATGAGGGTGTTGCAAAAACAGATAATATTGAAATGTTAAAAGATAAAAGGCATTTAGGTGTATCTGTGAATTTGATCATTTTGCTGCAGTCATTGTTGTCTACTGTCATTTTCACCATAGAACATCCTGACAGTGCTTGTGTTGTATTCAGATGTGAATGAGTGCTTGTCAGATCCGTGTGAGGGAGGAGGGATCTGTGTGAATGGACTGGGCCAGTACCTCTGTCAGTGTCCCACAGACAGGACAGGAGTTAACTGCCAGAGAGGTGAGGCACAGATTCTCATTCTCTTGATTAATCATATGTATGCAGTCACAACACTTAGGTTTTATAGTGGTTGGCAAAGCAAGTATTGACTTTACTGATCGTACAATGATCCTTTTACCTTAGCCCCTCAGTTGTGTTTGAAGTATTTACTGTCTTTGATTTTGATTTCTTTCCCATTCATTTTGACCCTCACAACATATATCAGGAAGTATCAAATAGAATGAATTTTGACCTCATGCTGACCTTGACCTCTGTGTATTTCAGTCTGCCCCTCACAGCTGGATGTGGTGTTTGTACTGGATGCTTCAGGCAGTATGGACTTTGGCTATGCTGTTACCCAGAAACTCGTGAAACTCATTGTTCATGGCCTGAACTTTGCCAACAGTAATACACAAGTTGGTGTGGTGACATACCAGAACACAGCTCAGATAGAGTTCAGTCTGGACCAGTATACTCTCAAGGTAAAAAGTAGGCTTGTTGTGCTCTGGTTACTTCTATATAACAGATGTTATACTCATTTTTCAAGGTAGATTACAAAATATTGTCACTCTGTTGTCCAGTGTTATAAAAATTTTAAGATCATAGTTTAAGCTACAATGACATTTGAAAAACGAAATCTGTGAGTCAGAAAAACGTGTGTGAGAATGGTATGTTAAGTCAAACTGGATGCACTGTATCATCTGCACAAAGTCATCCAGGTCCAAATGTGAAAGTGCTGGGTTGTGAAGCCTCTTGCTCTTCCCTTTGTAACATTTGTAGTAGCATATACTCTTTTATCTCAGAAACTAAGTAAAATACAAATATGTGTCATATATCATCAGAAAGGTCTTTTTACAATGCTTCTGTTCATTTTGTTGCATAAAAGTCCATGCGGGAAAAGTTTGTCCGGGCTGTATCTCAGAAACCGTAAGGTGTAGGAAGTTGATACTTGGTAGGGACATTGGTTAAGAGATGTAGGTGTGCCACATCATGGTCTGACCTTGATTTGACCTTGGACCTTACCGTAGTGACCTTGAGTTTGGAAATCTTGTCCGGGCTATATCTCAGAAACTGTAAGGTGTAGGAAGTTGTTACATGAAGGGACATTGGTTAGGGGGTGTAGGTGTGCAATGTCATGGTGTGACCTTGAATTGGCCTTTGACCACACCATAGTGACCTTTACCTTTAAAATCTTGTCCGTGCTATATCTCGGAAACTTTAAGGTGTAGGAAGTTGATACTTAGTAGGGACAGTGGTTAGGGAGTGTAGGTGTGCAACATTAGGTGTGACCTTGATTTGACCTTTGACCTTTCCATAGTGACCTTCACCTATAAAATCTTGTCCGGGCTATATCTTAGAAACCGTAAGGTGTAAGAAGTTTAGGGACATTGGTTGGGGGTGTAGGTGTGCAACGCCATGGTGTGACCTTGATTTGACCACACCATAGTGACCTTTACCTTTAAAATCTTGTCCGTGGTATATCTTGGAAACTTTAAGGTGTAGGAAGTTGATAGTTAGTAGGGACAGTGGTTAAGGGGTGTAGGTGTGCAACATCATGGCGTGACCTTGATTTGACCTTTGACCTTTCCATAGTGACCTTAACCTATAAAGTCTTGTTCGGGCTATATCTTGGAAACCGTAAGGTGTAGGAAGTTGATACCTGCTAGGGACATTGGTTAGGGAGTGTAGGTGTGCAACTTCATGGTGTGACCTTGATTTTATCTTTGAACTTGCCGTAGTGACCTTGACCTGTAAAATCTTGTCCGGGCTATATCTCGGAATCCGTAATGTGTAGGAAGTTGTTACTTGGTTTTGATGTTGGTTAGGGCGTGTAGATGTGCATTGTCATGGTGTGACCTTGATTTGACTTTCGACCTTGCCATAGTGACCTTGACCTATAAAATATTGTCTGGGCTATATCTTGGAAACCGTAAGGTGTAGGAAGTTGATACTTATTTGAACTTTGACCTTGTCATAATGACCATGAGTTTTAAAATCTTGTTTGAGCTATTTCTTGGATTCCATAAGGTGTAGAAGGTTGACATTTGGAAGGGACATTGGTTAGGGGGTGTAGATGTGCATCATGGTGTGACCTTTTTGCTCTGCCAAAGTGTTTACACCTGCCATATTTGAAACATTTTTCTCTTATGACAAAGATATATGGATTGCTGTAACTAATTATTATATGCACGTTTACGTAATTGTGCTATTTCCATTGACAGCTATTCTCCAATTAATAATTTTTACAGATTAATATTTTTAGTTTACTGATTAATGCTGTCATCTTGTTATTGAATTGTCTTGTTTTAGTACTTTATCTTTACATACATTTTCTTTCTCTTAGATGTTATTTTCTCTACCTAAACATTATTTTGACCTTTATATGAATGACACTGCACTGAAAGTATCCCAGTCTTTGTACTGTTTCACTACGTCTATATGTCATGGTGTTGAAAACTATTTCCCCAAGCTGTGGGGTACGGGCATCTCTGATGCTTTTTTATTCACTAGTGCCCCTATTTATGTCAGAGACTTTTTCAATTCTCTGTTTAAATATGGTTATTTTTCACTAGTTAATCATACAAAACAGTGGATAATAAACAAATAACATCCCTTATTGGACCTATACAGAAAAAATATATCACTCATGAAGATTAACAATATAATTCTCTTGCTACACACTCATATATTTAATTGTTATCTTCATTCGTGATATTTTTTTCTGTATATGTCATTTCAGGAAGTTTTCCTTTTTATGCGGGTTGCGTGTAACCAACCCGCCTATTAGATTGATGTGTCCGACGTCCATCTGTCCGTCTGTCTGTCCGTCAACATTTTTGTTTCCGGACTCTAACTCGAAAATGCTTTGTCCAATCGAATTCAAACTTGACAGGGAGATAGATCACCTTCATAGCAAGGTTCCTTTCGAAATTGCTGTAATTCCGTCTGTTCGTTTGTCTGTCCGTCAACATTTCTGTTTCCGGACTCTAACTCGAAATCCGTCAAAATTTCCGTTTCCAGACTCTAACTCGAAAACGGTGTGTCCAATCAAATTCAAACTTGACAGGGAGATAGATCACCATCATAGCTAGGTTCCTTTCGAAATTGGTGTAATTCCGTCTGTTCATTTGTCCGTTTTTTGTCCATTTGTCTGTCCATCCACATTTCTGTTTCTGGGCCCGTATTCACGAAAGGTCTTAGCCAGGGCTTAGGCTTAAAGTTGAGACTTTTGTCTCAAGTTTCTGCCCCAAAACTGCTAAGACTTTTGTCTTAGGCTTAGTGGTATTCACAAAGAATTTAAGACTGGTCTTAAGGCTTAGCCAAGGGCTCAACTTTAAGACTGGTTGGTAGTGGGCTTAAATTTTGTAAAGAGGACTTAAATATGGCCGCCATAAACTTTTCTCCACTTCAAAATTTGAAATGGCTGTAATTAAAGTATAATTATACAGAACCCCTCACTAAAGCAGTCTTTGGGAAGTTTATATGTGGTAACAAGGTTTTCCATTTCAAAACAGCACTTTTCCTTAGATAAAATGCATTAATTGAAGGTCATATATCACCAATAGTATAGTTTGAGTAGAAAAGAAAGGTCACATGACACAGAAAACCACTGTGGTTATTTGATAATCTTGGACTTAGCTAAGTCACCCTTTGTGAATACGGTTTTAACACAAAACTTAGCTGAGACAAAAGTCTTAACTTTAAGACTAGATTTAAGCCTAAGACCTGGCTAAGTCTAAGACCCTTCGTGAATACCAGCCCAGGACTCTAACTAGAAATCTGTCAAAATTTCCGTTTCCGGTCTCTAACTCAAAAACGGTGTGTCCAATCAAATTCAAACTTGACGGGGAGATAGATCACCATCATAGCTAGGTTCCTTTCGAAATTGGTGTAATTCTGTCTATTCGTTTGTCTGTTTTTTTTGTCCGTTTGTCTGTCCGTCAACATTTCCGTTTCCGGACTCTAACTCGAAAATGCTTTGTCCAATCGAATTCAAACTTGACAGGGACATAGATCACCATCATAGCTAAGTTGCTTTTGAAATTGGTGTAATTTCTTTTCTTCCTTTCGTTTGTCCATTTATAGCATAGATACAATTATGTAACCTAGATTACAAGTTTTACATTTCTTAGCACGCCTAACACATTCACCTTAACTGGGTGACCTAACATTTCTTTCCTTGTTTCTAAATTTAATTACAGCAGTCGTTAACCTTATTGCTGCCTGTGCAACCCGCCTTTTGGGGCATCTTTGACCCTCTTGTGTATATGTTAATATGTTATGACCTGCATAAGTTACTCTGTCATGTGACCTGAGAGTATTAGTGTGTTATGTTTTCTGTATTTGTTATTTGTAGGAGGTGATAAATTATTTATTCCTTATGTTACTTACAGGAGGAAGTACTGAATGCAGTTGCGTTTGTGAATAATCCACGTGTGAAGGGGACTAACACAGCTGGTGCCCTGTCTATGATGTTTGATGACATGTTTACTGTAGCACGTGGGGATCGTGTGGGCGTGCCCAATGTGGCAGTGGTGGTGAGTGACGGCCGGTCTAACGTGAATGCAGGGGCTACTGTGTCTGAGGCTGAGCGTGTACGGGATGGGGATGTGACCCTTGTGACGGTGGGGCTGGGCAGTGAGATGGACCGCGGAGAGATTGATGACATGGCCAGCAACCCAGACTCACAATATGCTTTCTACTTGACCTCCAGTCAGCAGGACGATATGCAGGCAGTGGCTGACCAGGTATTGGACACGTTGTGCCAGATATAATTGTACTGTACACACTGCATGACACACTGTTATTACAACACATAGGTTTTCAGGTAAGACATTCAGTGATCACATTCACTTAGGATATATATTTCTGTGTTGCTTTTGCTATGTTTTACTTACTGCATGTTTTGTATATTAATAAAATTGTCAAATTCAGGTATATTGCTAGCTTTAGGAGTGTGTTAATTTCTAATTAGGGATATATTGTCTACTTTTGTTAAATGTTTTGCTGCATAACAATTGAACAAGCCATTGGGACTGTAAGAGCAGGTAAAATATAGTAGCCACCCACAAAAATGTGTCAGTAATCCCTCAACTTGAGCTTGATCCCTTTGTGAATAAGGCCCAAGAAAAACGGGTACAGTGTAGCTTTCATTCAGTTGTCTTACTTTTCATGTATTTATTTTTATGTTCTTACTTTAAAACTGTGATAAAGTTTACATGACCAGTCTGATTTATTCAGTATTTACTATTCAAGGATTGAGAGAGGAGAGCATTGCATTATCATTGGAGCTTTGTATTTTTGTTATTTTTATAAATGGTAAATGTTGTATTGAAAAGCATATTTTTCAGATAAATGTTGTGCACCTTGATTCTGTGGTAACTACAAGTAACAAAACAACTTGCAGATTATTTAGGCATAAGTCTTATGGGAAGAGTCCATCCATTGATGTGTAACATTTGTATAGCACTTCTCTTTTAAACTATGCCTTTTTTCCCACCCCGTCTACCACCCTTGAATTACTCGTTGTAAGATTAGCAAGTGCAGATAATGGCCTGGACATGTAGCTTTAACTTTTATGCTGAGGGACATATCTGTGGTTGGAGACATTTTACTTTTTAAAAGTTGAATATTATGCGTGGTTTGAAGCATGAAAAATTTAAAGCAACAGACTTCAGTAACACTAGACGGAAATATAGGTGATTTCAATTATTCTGTATTTATGCATGAAGTATACTTTAGAAATTTGAGTGAGACATTGGAATGTAGGGGGATAATTCAGCCATGCAAGACATGATACAAATATATAGGCTGTTCAGAACTGGTTCTCATTACTCATATATCGTGACTACTATTGTCTTGTGAGAGAATCCCATTACAAGCCATCCCATTGTGCAGGTTTTGTCACTGCAATATGAGATTACATATATTGACCCAATATGTCAGTAACTTATTTACAGAAGAAATGTATACTCCTAATGTGAATATCAGACTCTATGTAAAGCAAACATACAAAAACTGGACCTAATATATAGGATATTATGAAATGGCCATGTCTGAAAATACAGCTCAGGGTTATGTATATTGATCTGTGTCTATTCAGATCTTGCATAACGTGTCAGTGTTTTTATTGTTTCACTCTCATTACAAGTGTACATGTCATCAAAACTTTAAAACAAATTGTTCAGTTTGAGCAGACAAATGGTGTATTTACTTACTGTGTAAAGATTCATTGTCACACTGTAATTGTTTTACATGTTTTTGTTCAATTCAAAACAATGTTCACCACATTTATTTTTTTGGTTATAATTTTTTTATTATGATTTTTTGAGATTGTGTGTATGGGGGAGGAGGGCGGATCACAACATAGTGCATCCTGGTGGGACTGTTAAAAAAGTGCAAGTCTGTCATTGAAAAGCCAGGCTGGATATAATCCAGTTTGTTTGGAGTGGTACTATAGACATGAATCTGTGAGTTAATGGGTCTTAGCTTTGTACACACATTATCTCATACTCAGTGGTATGTTACACAATGTATACATACTTCTCATGAACCATGAAGCAATAGATTCTCAATACATAAAAAGCAAAAGCTGGGAATCAAAATTAGCATAAAAATGTGACACAATGATTTGTGAAGATAATAAATTTAGTATCTTGTCACATTTTGAGAAAGCTGATATAATATCACTTATTTCTGAAACATTGAGAGAATAGTTCAGTAATATTATTGAAAACTTATGATTTTCTGAGAATACTCGTATGCAGGAAACTTTTCTTGTGCTTTGTATTTTTTTTCACTCTGTGTCATTATCTGTGCATTTGTCATATGACTTCCTCTGAGTAAAAGACATATATCTTTTGAAACATGAACTAGCAATGAAATAAAAACTTCTGTGAAGTTTTCAGCTCTTCATAATATGTTCATTTTGATGACATTAATGGATAGGTTGATGTAACAGTACAATAATGTGTACTAGGGCATTGTAGGTTTTTACAGTCACGCCATGAACCATTACAGCCCAAGGGCCATTACATCCTGAAAAACCTATAATGCCCATGCAAAACCACATTATTACTATTATTATTAGATCTGCATTTGTCCACCTAAAATCTCATAAATGATACTATTTCTAACATTTTTGTGCAAAACTGTATTACCTCAAATGAAACCATATACCGGTATTTTGACTCACTGCTATAGGTGTGACTGTAAACACACTTAAAATAATTTATTAACTAAAACTTTAAGACTTCAACTCTTCAAAAGATAACGTAACCTTTTTTAACGTGAAAAACGCTTAAAAGAGATTGCTAAAAAAGCTGAATGAAAAAGAAAATAGCACTGTTGGGATGTGAACCCCAACCTCAAGATTATAAGTTCTGCACTTGACACTCACATCCAAAGAACTTCATAAAATGTGAACCTGTAAAATGTTATTCATTCCTTCATCAGTAATACACTCATTCAAAACATTCTTCAGAGATGGCGAGTTTCACATTTGTAACAATTTTTTTCATCTGTTAACTTTAACTTAAAATGACTAGATATAATCACTGGAAAGATACTTTTACACTGCTTGTTCTAATTTTGTTTGATCAAAATCCATGCCAAAAGAAGAGAGATATCGCAAGTTGAACATTTGAAGTGAGAGTAGAATATCTGTAAACGGACCCTGGATGATGTCAGAGGTGAGCCGTTAATAGTTCAACACTCTCATCAACGGCCTGCCACTCAGTGAAGTGGGGATTATACTGTTTTACCTCACATGTAAAGTATTGTTAATGTGCTAATATTGGATGCCTATCTAATAATAATAACAAATAGTGTCTATGCTCTCTATATTTTAACTTTCACCTGACACACAAAATGCCCCAGGTACAATGATAAAAAGTATCACAGTGAAATGGAGTGTTTCTAGCATTTTTGGCAATATAATCAACCGCCCAACTAAGTTGTTAAGCAATATCTTTGGTTACCATGTAGTGGTTGGGTGTTTTGGTTACCAGTTGTTGGGTGCCTTGGTAACCTGTTGTTGGGTGTTTTGGTTACCAGTTGTTGGGTGCCTTGGTTACCAGTTGGTGGGTGCTTGGGTTACCAGTTGGGTGGTGCTTTGGGTTACCAGTTGGTGGGTGCTTTGGTTGTCAAGCCTTGGTTACCGGTTGTTGGGTGTCCTTGTTACCAGTTGCTGGGTGGGTGGATTACCAGTTGATGGGTGCCTGGGTTAGCAGTTGTTGGGTGCCTTGGTTACCAGTTGTTGGGTGTTTTGGTTACCAGTTGTTGGGTGCCTTGCTTACCAATTGGTGAGTGCTTGGGTTACCAGTTGATGGGTGCCTTGGTTACCAGTTGTTGGGTGCTTTGGTTGCCAGTTGGTGGGTGCCTGGGTTACCAGTTTTTGGGTGCTCTGGTTACCAGTTGATGGATTCTTTGGTTACTAGTTGTTGGGTGGTTTGGTAACCAGTTGGTGGGTGCTTGGGTTACCAGTTGGTGGATGCTTTGGTTACCAGTTGTTGGGTGCCTTGGTTACCAGTTGGTGGAAATTTTTGGTTACTGGTTGACCAACAGTATACAGTGCTTACAATACTGACTGTCAGTCTTGATCTGAGCTTAAGGTTAAGTCAATTCAAAACCATAACTAAGAAGCCAACAATGAAGATTGCTTACATGGTGGCCAGTGATGAGCACTGCCTGACTGGGTGGACTCATAGTGGAGACTGTGTGGTGGACTGGTGGAGGGGTAGCTGCTGTTAGTGGACATGAGGTGAGGCCTCACTCTGGTACTGTAGGCCAGACTCTCTGTACATAGCTTCCTTGCTGTAGGATTTCTGACATCCTGTCAGCAGCCGAGGTAGAGGCTTTCTGGTTTCAGCCAATTTCTATGTTTTGTACTTCTTCTGGCAGCAAGTCTTGTTGAAAAATTCATACAAAGGTTTCAAGTGATTTCTTTACATTATGATCCACAGCATGAATAGAGGTGTTTTAGATAAATTGTCTCTCTCTCTTTATAGTTGTCTTGTGTGATTACAGATAATTATGAGATCACTTGTCCTGTGTACATTTCTACCAGGTTTTTCTTACTTTAACTCAGTTGTGTAGCTCTTCTACATATCAAAGTGTTTATTTATTATGACCATTTTATGTACAAAGCATGTTTTCATTGTCAGATCCTAATTGTGTTTGCACATCTGTTTGAGTACTGTAATGTCTTTAACCATTTTGAAATGAACACGGGTGTGTGTTTCAGTTATTTCACTCATTGCAGAGGTTTTAGACAAACACTTACTGACCAAGGACTATTCATTGTGGGGCTTTTAAGTGCAAGTTGTGATTTTATATGCTTGTCTTAAACAGACAATGATGTATCATGGGAAGGTTTCAATGGAAGACTTACAGTTAAACTATTGCAAATTGTATGAAGTTATAAACTTTGTACATTGACTCTATGTTTTCATCTTAATTAGATCTTTATATGAGTGTAGTATGAGATGTCTTTCTATATGTTTGAGTTGTTTTGAAAATCCCTCTGATACATGTGTCTATTGAATCATACTTTTAGAAAATATATGTGTTTCCTTTTCAAGCATTCAATCAGGTTTCTCAGCTTACCCGTTTAGTTCTTTATGTCTTACAAAGCATGGTCACATTAGAAGACAGATGGATATTGTGAAGGGTTCTCTCTGGTTTATTAGTCGAATCTTGGATTCGAGTTATGTACTGGGTTCTGATTGTTACTTAAAAAACGCCATTTTATCCTCTAAAAGCTAAAGATATATGCAATATCTATACACATATATTAAATATAAGAGGTACTGTATATACTCTGTCATTTTGTTTTTTGTTTTACATTTTCTTTAATGTGCAGTTTATGAAATGAATACACTGTCTAGCCTTTGTCTAGCTTCTTGCAAAGTACCAGGATGTAGAAAATCTTTTGTCTTTTTCTTTGTCTTCTGGTGCTCAGTGGAGTAATTTTCCCCAATATAAATGTCTGGTTCTTCAACACATGACTTCCAGACATACTAATAGGTTCAATAGACATTATTCAATAAACACTCTTTTATGCTTGTGTTGGTGGTTATTCAAAACACTGGTAGAAACACCATTTACATATTTTAAAGCACACTTGTGATGTCATTCTATTGTTACAAGTGTGCATTATTTTTAGGTAATGCACACTTTTTTGTTCTAATTTAGAGACACCTGAAACAGCCAAATGCTTTTTGCCAGAACCGTGAGATAAATGCTATAAACTGAAAAAATAAATCTGAAATAAATGAATTCATCAGTAGGAAGACATAACAATTGTGTTTTAATTCTAGTTAAACAGTTGAATTATCCAATTAATTTGCCCAAAAAGTGATCTAAGTTTTTGTTCCATTTTAGAGTAGAAATTCTACAGAATAGAAAAAATACCAGAAACCAATATTAACTCATGGGCCAATATACAAAGGCCAATATATAAATAACCACTAATCAAGTACATCGAGATTTAGGTTAATTGGTTTGTCAAGAGTTTTTAAAACAATTCCATAAAAGTGTAGTATTTCAGGGGATATATCCAAAAGTGTGTGAGCTTTAAGTTCGGTAAAATGTAAATAGATATATGGCATTTATAAAGCACTGTTACTCTTTAATTAAGTAGTTTTATGGTGTAACTTTCGACCTATTATAAGTATTGATGCTTTATGCATTCTTAGCCAGAGCATTTATTCAATTAACTTTTCGCAATTTATGACCATAGAAAACAAAATAAAGCTTAAATTTTTCTTTCATGTTAATGCATGAACTTCCACACTGTCTGCTTAACTTTCACTTCTTCTCTCAGCACTGCATGTTTTTATTTTCAAAAAACTTTTTCTACTGTATATTATATTGCAGTGAACCTTTTTAGGACGCTTAGTTTTTGTTAGCAAAAACATTTTTCTAGTTCTTAAGGTCATTTCTGAGCAGAGAAACCTTTTTAATGAGGGGGGTGACAACTGCTTTTTTGAAAGTACTTGGGAAAGAGCCTTCAATGAGAGAATAATTCACCAACTTAGTAATAGACGGAAAGAGTATATCCAGACAATCCTTGAGCAGGAATGTTGGTATGGGGTCCAAGGGGCACGATTTAGTAGGAGACTCATTGATGCACTTACTGACCTCGTCTTCAGTCACAGGCTTAAAGGTATTGAAGGCAGCGGGCACCGAATCTGGTGTGTCATTGAAAGAGCCAGAAGTAGAAAATGTGTCCCTGATTTTGCTTATTTTATTGGTGAAGAAAGAAGCAAACATGTCAGCAAGGCTTTTCTCTGAGCTATGAGCAGAACAGTCTCAGAGGTGCGATGCAGTACCTTCCTCAATGACTGCCACAGTTTCTTGGGGTCCTTACTATTTGCAGTTATAAGATTGGTATAGTAGGAGCCCTTGTCTTTATTGGCCAGTCGATTGCACCAGGCAATTTGCTTATGGAGCCTTGACCTGTTCAACAGTGTCTTGTGTTTTCTCCAAATTCATTCAAATTGCCACCTTAGGGAGCGGGCCATGCGGTATGAATCAGACAACCATTCATCCGACTGCCGTTTTGCCATGCGTGAGATGATAGGAGCATGCTTATCTAGTACCTGGGTAACACCAACCACGTACTGATCATACAGTTCTGCCGCATTTCCTTCAGGGGATCGTACAAATGGTATACAACTAAGGTCCTTGCGGAACTGGTCGATATCAATCCTATGATACCTACAATAAGAAGCCATTTTTTAAATGCAGGTTGTTGGGGTGGAGAAATCAAGTTTGCATCGTATGGCAGCATGGTCAGATATAAAGTCTCCAACACTAACATTACGGACAAAATCAGAGTCACAAGGTGATATCAAAACGTCCAGAGTGTGACCCAGTATGTGAGTCGGGCCATTGACACATTAAATTAAACTGCAACACTGAAGGATGTCATAAAACCAAGACCTATCACCACAGTCAACATCCAAATGAATACTTATGTCACCACAAATGATGAAATTGGAACCAACTGAAGACAGAAAGCCAGAAAGAGCCAGAAAATCTTCCAGAAATTGAGTAGTGCAAGAACCGGGAGGACGGTACACACAAGCAGCAACAAAGCCATTGTACTCGGACCTGAAAGATAGTATGATGATTTCAGATGATCTAAACACTGGTGAAGAGACAATACTAGAAGAAAAGGATTACAGGATACAGACTTATTTTAAATTATTTCTAGTTGTTATAGATCACACCCTGTCCTTTAAACTTGGGATTGATGAAATACCATAATTCATTCAATTGACACCCAGGGAAATTCACTTAATTACGGGGAGGCCCCAGATAACATTCTACCATCTTCAAAACACTAGAGAATAGTCATAAAACATTAACATGAAGTTTTTACTTTGGGTGAATACTAATGTAACAGTGACTACAGTAGGCAACATATTTTCTTTGATTAGATTTTATTTAATATCAAGTAAAGTTTCCATCATATATGTCAACCATGGTAATATTAAGCAGAACCTTTACAATGTCATTTGTCGGAGTTGAACCAGTAGAACCAAAAAAGTGACCCTAGTATTGGCCCTAGCACTAGTACAAATGTAACTTTTACAACAGACAAGGCAATAAATCAATCTTTGTTATGTCGCAACATGTAAATTTTTGCAGTGGCAAGTGAATGTGACGATATAAGTTGTCTTCTGTTTTGTGCAAAGTTAAGGCATTTTCCAAGTTACGGTTTGAAGCATTAGACAGCCCCCAAATCTGTCGTTCATCAGCCATGTTATGACAACTTTAGTACAATTTAAGTACCAATTTAAATGGTGTTGGTCTAAAATTCACTTGCACCATTGTATAGGTAATCTTTGAATGTGGAAAGGGAAGTAGAACATATGCCCATGAATACCAAGGCAAGCAAGTACCAACCTTATGACAATACATAATGAAATGGGGAAAACTAACATTTGACTTATGATGTAATCTTGGAGCAAGGCCTTCACATTATTGGCTTACTGATCATACAATATTTATAAATTCTGTTTTATTGAATAATTTAAAGTCAATTATATTATTCATGCAAGTTAACCATATAGAAATAAAAGACAAATTTACCTTTAACTCTTGTATCAGAAATCTACTTATATTTTTGATACTGAGAACTATGATTTATAGCTCACCCACCATGTTTCCTCTAATATTATTTTCAAATTTGAAGCTTACTTCACAACCTTCAGCTTTTCACCTGCAATGTCTCATCCTTAATAATTCTTGATCTCTGATTTTGCTTGTTTGATGTTCCTCGGAATCTGTTTAATGTGTCTTGGAATCTGGGGTCCAGTCCATCCATACTTCAACCCAGTAACTGTCTTTAGATAGAGATTAAATGCTATAGAAATACTATTAGAGTTAGAATTACCTAGTGTTGATTACTCTACAAATAGATGCAAAAGAAACTGAGCCAACTATATGTCTTGAAAGTGTCATGTATATGTCATGGTAGAAAGTCCAATCTGGTAGAATTATGTTGGTAGAAATTCCAATTGGACTTTCTATGGGTAGAATTTGAAATTCTACCAGATTGGACTTTCTACCATGACATATGTCTATATATAGAAATCTTAACTAACTGTATGTAACATGTGTCAATGAAATCCCATGCATTCAGCATCAATTTCTACCATAAATGAGGCAGAAATTAAAACACATGATTCAAATATTTTTGCCTCATAGTGAATCAAAAGTTAGCATGGAACAGTGTTGTCTGGTGTATTAATCACAGACACTCATTATAAATTTGGTATTAAAGCAAAGGGGCACTAATTAGAAAATATATGGTATATGTAATGATCAGTGTTTATCTTCATTTGTAGGTCACTGTTTAAAATGTATAGTGAAAAAGCCATGCATGGGGATTATATGTTTTTATGATGAGATACACTTTATTTTGGATCACAAAAAAGTATTAATCTGGTGGCTCTACACATGAAAGCATTTGGACAGTAACAGTTTCATAGATGGCAGACACCACATGACTAATTTAATAAAGTTATTTGTCTTCTCCAAATCTATTTAGAATTTCTCCCTAAGAAAAGGTTATTGCCTTCTCTGTTAGGATTTTCATTTGTAAATCAATCATAAAAACACATTTTAACAGTCTTGGTAAATGACATTATTCTATTCAAAAACACTATTAAACATCTTGAAAGTTATTGGGTACTAATGATATGTATATTGTTATCTAAACACAATAAATTGATATCTATTATTCTGGGTTTAACTCAACTTTACTCTAAAGATTCGACTTTGTGGTTGTCTGAAAGACAGGCACTGTTTAATATTTGGGGTTACTATTTCGGTGGGCACCGCCAGTGTTAAGAGAGTTTAGACCTACTGGCTGTTTGTGTAGGTTGTGACAGGCAACTCTCTGTGTGAGACTCTACTTCACACTTTCTTCCAGTAAATGACATGGATGTCCCTCCCTGGTTCTACAAAGGAGGTGTGGCCTGCACTGATCCATTGAACTTAATAAGCCCCCACACACTGAACCATGTCATCAAGCCGGTCAATGGAGTCTTCTGTCTGAGCGAGTTACAATTGATTGTGAAAGTCTGCATTGTTGGGTTATTGGTATCAATGTACATTGATTAGGAAAGTTTGAATAATTGAAGCTGTATTTATGTGAGAGGCATTCCGGCACTCTCTCCTGACTATTGATTGACAGCATGCCTAGACTGACTCCCCCCTCAGCGTACACACTAATTAGATTTCACTCAACAAACACTTATTTAAAGTTGAGTGCAGGTACTTTTAAACTAAAAGTGTGGATATATAGGCTTCTTTTTAAGGTAAATACACTGTAAAAAGATTCATGAATGAATGTTACTGTTATGACACTTTGTTACACACAGAGTGTTTGATATGAAAGAGTGAAAGTTAACATACATCAACTTGTAATGCATGACTTGCTTTTGTATTTTCAGGAAACCTGCTCTTGGCACCAGATATCGCTTTCTATTCTAATTCAGTCTTACAGCTAATATGCTACAAAGTAGTTTTGATATTATGCTCTTTTTTAATATTTTCTGCATTCAGTGTACTAATAATTACAATGATATATTCTTAATTATTGCTCACATGTTTGTTTATCCATTATTTACTGTTGAGTGGGTGACTGTATCCCTACACATTACTTTGTAATTGACAGTGTTGAATTTGTCTTATTTTCTTTAACTAAAATATGACAAAGCAGTAACTGGACTAATTCAAATTATTGTCAAACTGACATAATCTCACAGGGGATTAGACTGTTGTGTGTACAAAGTTAGTTCTCATGTTCAGACAAACTGAAGATTACATCATTTGTTAATAACTTGGTTTGTAAATATAATCTTTTTAAACAAGATATATGTAATTGACAAAAATGGAATCATTTAGTACTAATATCCTATCAATAGTTTATTTCTGCATTATATGTTTTAATTATAATATTTAACTGATAATAATTTTTAAACTTTGCTGCCTCTATCTTTCACTTACTTACTTTTGGCAATTGATCAACCATTAAATTATATCAAATGTGAGTTTTCTAATTTGTATTTGCTACAATGACTATAATATAATTTAATTAAAAACAATTTAAATTTTGATGAAGTTTCCGTAAATTTAATCAGTTAATTACAATTATGTTATAAAGTTTGTAAAGGAAAATAATGAAAGAATCTAGTATTTTAAAGGAAATAGTTGAAAAAACAAAAGAATCATTGTAGCATTATAGCATACAAATTGAGATCAAAGTAATATGTTTTTCTCCATTTTATTTTTGTACAGTTGCACAACTGTAGATGACAGTGACAGTAGCCGCACCCCTTTGAAGTTTTTTTTATGATTTCTTGTTATGCTATTCATGACAGTGAACAGTTGTATGTGTCTGACAATTGAATGTAGAGAAAACACTAGTAGAAAAAACCCATAGAACAAGCCATGGAGAAAAAAGCCCTATTAAAAAAACAGCTAAACAGGGGTTAAAAATACCTAAACATCAAAGACTTGGTTTTTCCTACGACACACTTATCAATGTTATGATTTGATTTTCACCTGATCCATTTGTTATTGTATGTTAATTCTGTGTCCCCAGACAAAAGTCAGGGATACTTATGCTTCAGTATGGTCAAGTTGCCACAGTAGAGACTGTTTGAGTACTACACAGACACCTTATAATGTCTCCAAAAATGTTTTTATTTTCTGAATCTCCACTGCCATCTCGAATTTTGGCAGAAATGGAAAATGCTAAATATCTCTAAAAATATTACAGATAGATCAATTTGGGGCAAATGTTTGGCCCTCCGGGTACTGGAGGCCCTCTTTATAATGTCTGAAAAAAATCTTAGTTTTCAGAATTTTGGCCATTATCTTGAATTTTTGTGGAAAACTAAATTGTTGATTATCTCAAACACCATTAGAGATACAGTGATTTCAAGCAAAGTTTGGACCCTTTAGGTACTAGACACCCTCTATATAATGTCTTGCAAAAAAAATTATCCCTTATTTTGGCTGGCCCTCTTAAATTTTGGCGAAATCAGAAATGTTGATTTTCTGAAAAAGCTTTAGAGATAGAATCATTTACAGCAAATTTTTTACTCTTGGGGTACCAGAGACAGTCACTCTGGAAAAAGTACCTCAGAACAAGTTTTGGCAGTCATCTTGAATTTTGGTGGAAGTCACAAATATTGACTTTCTAGAAATCATGCGACGTTCATACTCCAAATTAAGAGAACTAAATTCTTTATGTAACATACAATATATGTATTTGGAAATTTATAGGTTTCTGAATAACTTGAATCAGATAAAACAATATCCACATTTTAAAACAATATCCACATTTTGTTTGAAATGTACAACATGGTCAATACCTTCACCAATACTATGTTTCAAATATCAGGTATACCCTAATATTTTTCATTCCGTTCACACCCTCAACCCTGGGTTAATGACCTAGACTGTCCCTTGACAGTTGTTTTTTTGTCAATTCTTTTGTTAATTTAGTACACAGAGTTCTCCATTGTAGGGAAGATATTGCACTTGCAAAGCAGTAGATTATAAACTGAATAATCATAACTGAAAATTTCAATTCTGTATTAAATTTTATAGGTCTCAAGGAATGTAAATGCAAATGTATAACAATTCACTGGTCTCAAAGTAATCCACAGAAATCATTTTGCCCTGTTTAAGTTGAAATAATTATACTGTTTCTTACTTAAATTAGAAGCATTGCTACTTCTATATTTGTGAAAATTGAATCAGTTCCAGTAAAATAATGTTGATTTTACTTTAAAATGAAGTCTACATATTACTTTTTCCACCAACAATATTGTGTTATGGTCTCCATTTTGAATTTTTCTTATAATAAGATTGCTAACGGGTGGCAAAGTGGAATGGATTACTGAAGCTTCTCTGCAACACACCATAAAACATGAATGTGTACAACAGTATGGTAATGTCAGACCTCATACATGAATTTGTGTGTACAATTTTTGCCATGTTAAAAACAGAACTTCATTTTCTACAAATATGCACATGCAGAGACTCTACTGCACCCTTGATTTGGGTCAAATTGGCTCATAATTTGATTACTGGCCACAGATAACTGTACCATATATTGTAAAATTAAAATAGTTGAAGTATGAATTTCCCCATTTTGGTGATACATTAAAGTATAAAATACATTTAAAGAGCCCTCTCGATGTTTTAGGCAGCTGTAAGCTGCTGGTTAATATTTCATTGATGTTGTTGTTTCACTGGTGAACCAATAGATTGGAAGTCAGTGGTCACTACTCCTGTGTATCTTGCATTTTGGAGAAAATGGATACCTTTGGATTGATCTGGATTGCCCTTTAGGGATTTAGAACTGTAGAGCACAATAATGTGATGCATTTCCAAAAACACTGAATTCCACTAGCTACATGCCACTATTATTAAGTGTGTAGTTATAATGACCTAGTTACTGGACCATGATTCTGTAGACATTATTCACTTTGTGTGCTGCATTCACAAGATAACTGACAAATTAGATTTTAATGTATATGGAAATCAATGTTTAAGCCACATTGATCTTGAATGGTGTTTGGGAATTTACGGCTTTACTTTGCTTTACTTTACAGTGTGTCCAACCAACTATGTACCACGATTTCACTGTGTAGTTGTGTTTGCCAAGGTAACTTGGTCCTGAATCTCAAGACATATGAGAATTAAGGGGCTGTATTAACAAAATGTATTGGCAAAATATGAAGCAAAAGTCAGCTCAAGTTTCACCCCAAACCTGATTTTACTGGTGATTGTTGAGTTATCCCTTTTCTGAATATGTGTCCTGGTTGTGTAAAGATTATTCAGTTGTCATGTACCTGTATCCCTGCAGGTGTGAGAAGAGATGGGGTTGATCCACTTACTGATGTGTGTTGGGCTCATGAGGGTGGTAATTGGAGCTGCACTCAGTGACCCTAAGGCAGTGGAGCACACCAGGAATGAAATACTACAACGTATCAGGAGACAGACTGAAGGTACCATATTTGTACATAGTCTCAGTCACAATACACATGCTCGCATGTCCATACAAAATCTTTGGACAAGGTGAATTATTTGTGAAAAATTAAGATCATAATAAATAAAATTAAATTATGTGATTCATATAAAGAGAAAATATAACTAATTATAGTGAGAGTGACATCCCTAGATTTTGGTCGTGTAGTTACAATTGTTATATTGTCTGAATGTTTGCATATATTAGTTGACACACAAAGTTATAGTCACTAATGTTGCGGTCAGTGACTGTTAAATATTCATATAAAGAACATTAACTGTAGTGAATTTATTACATTGATTTTGTTATTTCATGTATATTGAATAGAGGCTGATATTGTCTATGTTTGCATACATGCGTGTGACAGACTGATAATGTTTACAGATGAATGTGCACAGGCTGACATCGTGTTTGTGGTGGACTCCAGTGGCAGTATCGGGATAGACAACTGGAACACCATGCTGAACTTTATCAATAGTGTGGTCGACTCCTTCCCTGTCGGAGACCTTGGAGCACGCTTTGGCTTCATCAGGTCAGAACTCTGTGAACTGAGTTGCACGGTATGGAGCTAAATCACATGCGAGATTTATCCATTGAGCTGAAACGGAACTGAGATTCATGTATTTAAAACAGAACTGAGATGCATGTATGGAGCTTAGAACCGAGACTACTGCATTGAGCTAAAATAGAACTAAGGTCCATATATTGAGCTAAAGCAGAGTTGAGATATATGTATTAAGCTAAAACAGAACTGAGATGCATGCATGGAGCTAAGACAAATTGTGACTACCCCCACATTGAGCTAAAACAGAACTAATATCCAAATATTGCGCTAAAGCAGATTTGAGATCTATGTATTAAGCTAAAACAGAACTGAAATACATGCTTGGAGTTAAAACAGAATTGAGATGCAGGACAGAAAGTTCTGCCTTAAGCTTAAACAGAAATAAGATGCATATATTGAGTTAAAACAGAATGACTGCCATGTATTAAGCTAAAACAGAACTGAGATGCATGCATGGAGCTGAAACAGAAGTGTTATGCTTGCAAATGAAATATACCTGGTCACCACCATTTATTTATTGTTTAAATATTTTAACTCTGCTACATATATAATGATCATCAGTAAATTTTTGAGACAACAAACAGGTTTTGTTTTAGTGTTGTAGCTGGGATACACGCTATTATTACAGATAATTATCCCTTCTTTATCAGTCGATTTAATTCAACATTGTCAGTGATTTTGAGTGAAAACAAAGCTGAAAAGTGTTTGGTCCACTAGCGCAAGCTGCATAGCCATCAGAGACACAAGAGGGTGCACTCAGATGGTCACCCATCCAAGTACTAATGTAGCCCATTGCTGCTTAACTTCTTTGCTGTTTGACTGGACAACCATCGGTATTTGGTGATATTAAACATACATTATTTTGACAGGTTAAGTATGCTGTGAATATGTGGGTAACATATCAATATGTTTTGACGAGTATGGATACTATGTGAATGTGTTTCAACAAATATGGGTACTGTGTGAATGTGTTTAAACTAGTATGGGTACTGTGTAAATGTGTTTTTACAAGTATGGTTACCATGTTAGTGTGTTTGTTTTTACAAGTATGGATACTCTGCAAACATATTTTTACAAACATGGATACTCTCTGCTTGGGTTTTTACAAGTACGGGTAATGTGTGAATTAGTAGGTACATTTTTTCTTGATAAGGGTGATATTTATTATTTTGGGAGATGGTTGTCGATGTCATTGTACAATTGCTTATATCAGTATCAGCATTTTATGTGCAACTTAAAACTTACACTTAAAACATTTGAAAATATTTATAAACATTTTTCTCATATTTTTGTAGATTTTAATGTGTTTTTCATCAAACCTGCAATGTTTTTTTTTTTTGGTGAACTTCACTTGGGGATATACTAAAAATAAACCTATCCCCCAAAACTATTATCCGCCAATATTGGCCGATATTGAAATAAATTTACATTCAATATTGATGTCTGCACAGGCAAACAATGTACCCATAAATGTGAATGTATGTTCACAGTAAGTGTACTGTGCGAATTTGTTTTGTTTCATATGGGTTATATGTGAATATGTTTTGAAAGGTATGAGTATTATGCACATGTGGCTTAACAGGTACGGTACTCTGTGAATGTGTTTGACAGGTATGGGTACTATGTAAACATGTTTCTACAGGTATGAGTACTGTCACAGTGTGAATTTGTTTTGTTAGATATGGATAATATGTGAATACGTTTTGACAGGTATGGGGATACCATGTGCATGTGTTTTAATAGGTAAGCTTAAGCTTAATGCTGATAAAACAGAATTTATTCTGTGTGGCTCAAGGACTGTTTGTGCAAAACATAGCAAATTTTTTTCCAGTTAATAAACTTAGTAATCTCTTTTCACCTGCTGAAGCTTTTAGGAATCTTGGTGTCTAAACTGATTTTGATTTTGCCTTCTCTTGCCATGTGAGGAATATCTGTAAGGCTTGGTTTTTCCAGGAATCTTAAGCGACTCAGAGTTTATCTCATGTGTGAGGCTGCTCTTTTGGCTGCAAATGCCTTGGTTGGAAGTTGTCTGGACTGATATCATTCCTTGTTTAGACATCTCTCTGCTCTTGATCTTTGCAGGCTCCAGTGTGTCCAAAACAGTCTTGCTAGAAGTGTGGCTAATACCATCAAGTACTCATATATCACTCATTTAAGAAAGAGTCTTCACTGGTTGCCTGTCAAGCATCACACTGTTTTCAAGAAAGCCCTATTGGTATACAAGTTTCTACATATTGGTTGTCCAAAATCCTTTCAATTGAACCTCTTCTTAAACCCAGACATTGTGTGCATCAAACTCATAGAAGCCAATCTGATGGCATTCTGCTTGAGGTCCCACGATTGCATGCTGCTTGTGGTCCCACACTTTGCATCAATATAAGTCTAAAATCCATTTTTGGCATCAGCTTTGCATATGATGCCCCAAGGATTTGGAATGATCTGCCTGATGATGTACGCTCAGCAAAATCTCTTTTCATTCTGGAAGAAGTTGAAAACCTATCTCTTTGCAAAAGCTTACCAACCCTAGTTTTTACCCCACAGCCCTTAAAGGCTGTTGGAGTATTGTTTTCACCCATGATGTCCGGATGAATCTGCGGGCAGGCAGCGGAAAAAAGGTTGTCCGGGCTGTATCTCAGAAACCGTAAGGTGTAGGAAGTTGATACTTGGCAGTAACATTGGCTAGGGGGTGTAGGTGTGCAGCATCATGGTGTGACCTTGATTTGACCTTTGACCTTGCCATAGTGACCTTGAGTTTGAAAATCTTGTCCTGGCTATATCTCGCAAACTGTAAGGTGGAAGAAGTTGATACTTGGTAGGGACATTGGTTGGGGGTTGTGAGTGTGCAACGCCATGGTGTGACCTTGACCTATAAAATCTTGTTCCACCTCTATCGGAAACCGTAAATTATAGGAAGTTGATACTTGGTAGGGAAATTGGTTAAGGGTTGTAGGTGTGTAATGTCATGGTGTGACCTTGATTTGACCTTTGACCTTGCTGTAGTGACCTTGATCTATAAATTATTGATAGGGCTATATCGGAAACCGTAAGGTGTAGGAAGTTCATACTTGGTAGGGACATTGGTTAGGGGTCGTAGTTGTACAACATCATGGTGTGACTTTGATTTGACCTTGCCTTTGTAACCTTGACCTATAAAATCTTGTTCCAGCTATATCAGAAACCGTAAATTGTAGGAAGTTGATACTTGGTAGGGACATTGGTTCGGGGTTGTAGGTATGCAACATCATGGTGTGACCTTGATTTGACCTTTGATCTTGCTGTAGTGACCTTGACCTATAATGTCTTGTCCAGGCTATATCTTGGCAACCGTAAGATGTAGGAAGTTGATACCTGGTAGAGACATTGGTTGGAGGTTATAAGTGTGCAACGTCATAGTGTGACCTTGATTTGACCTTTGATCTTGCCATAGTGACCTTAACCTTTAAAGTTTTGTCCAGGCAGTATCTCTGAAACCGTAAGTTGTAGGAAGTTGATGGTAGGGACATTGGTTAAGGGGTGTAAGTGTGCAACATCATGATGTGACCTTGATTTGACCTTTGATCTTGCTGTAGTGACCTTGACCTATAATGTCTTGTCCAGGCTATATCTTGGCAACCGTAAGGTGTAGGAAGTTGATACCTGGTAGGGACATTGGTTGGGGGTTATAAGTGTGCAACGTCATAGTGTGACCTTGATTTGACCTTTGATCTTGCTATATTGACCTTAACCTTTAAAATTTTGTCCAGGCAATATCTCTGAAACCATAAGTTGTAGGAAGTTGATAGTTGGTAGGGACATTGGTTAAGGGGTGTAGGTGTGCTGTGATCTTGCCTTTGAATTGTCTTGTTTCAATGCTTTATTTTTACATACATTTTCTTTCTCTTAGCTGTTATTTATTCTACTTAAACATTATTTGGACCATTATATAACTGCCACTGCTCTAAAAGTATACCTGATTTTTGTACTGCTTCACTACTTCTATATCTCATAGTGTTGAAAACTATTTCCCCAGGCTGTGGAGTACGGGCATCTCTGATGCTATTTTTCTGGTCTTGTTTCGGTCTTTCTCCATGGTGGCGATCCCTGCAGTTTCTAATTTAATGATTACAATCTTTAATTTTCTGGCATTATGCGCATTAGAGTCTGTCGATAGATGGAGATTCAGCGCTATGAAAGTCCTATTAGAATTATGGTATTCTGTGAATCAGTGTTTAACAGGTATGGGTTCTATGTGAACATGTCTTTACAGGTATGGATACTCTGTGAACGTGGAATTCTACCTTGATGACTACTCCACCAAGGAGGAGTACCGTGACAAGATCAGCAGCATCAACTGGATGGATCAGTCAACCAACACTGCGGGCGGCATCCAGGTCATGCTGGAGGATGTCTTTGTGGTAAGTGAATTGATTCTGTATTCAAAAAGCTTAGATTTCTGGGGAGTTCCCATCCCTTTTTATCCTGTTAATGAATCACATTTACTATTATTTCTATGCATGTGCAATTAAGATCACTGGATTGTGTCCTTTCTCAGGCAATGGACCGTTTTCCATAGACCCCCACCCACCGTACTTTAGTTATCACCATCTGACAAATGGCAAAAGCGGGAAATGAAATGGAAAGTTAGAGAAAAATGATATAAATAACCATAATTTTCATAACTGATGGTATATGTTGTAAAATTAACATATTACAATAAAAATATATGTGTATTGCTATGGCCAAAAATTTTAAACAAATTTCTCAACAATTTGTGCATTCTTCCTGGTTTGCAAAATTACAGAAAATCTTCACCATTTTTAGGCAGTTTGCACAGCTAACAGGTTAAAATTGGTGAGGATTGATGATTACCTTTTTGATGAATAATAATATGCCTATTATTATACTTATTTTTTATTATCTGGTCTAAAGACAACACAATTTTGAAATATTTTTCCAGAAATTGTCAATTTTTTATGTTTCAAAATGGTGCCTATCCTTGGCCTTAGAAATACTGTAATTTGATTACTGTAAACCTTATCCTTAGAAATACTGTAATTTGATTGGTTATTGCTGTTGTAGTAAATTACTCATAAACAGGATATTTGCCAATTTGCGGTATTTTTATGGACACTAAGGAGCCCATCCTGTAGCTCCTCAGAATAATAAGAATAGGTGGAAGCTAAGCTCACACAAAATATTTACTGGAACTACTAATGAGGGTCACTGGATTCACTCCTTACTCTTCAGAATCCTGTTGTCAGTTGATTCATCCAATATCATAGGAAAACTTCCCAAATAACATATATAGAAAAAATATATCACAAAGGAAGATAACATTATTATACGAGTGCATAGCAAAAGTATTATATTGTTAATCTTTATGAGTGATATATTTCTTTCTACATATGTCTAGTGGGGGATGTTTTACTTTTATTATCCACCATTTTATATGATTTACGAGTTAAATAAATCCATACTTAATGACAGAATGTGAAAAAGGCTGTTATATCTACCGGGACACCAGTGAATACAAAAACTCAGTATTTAACTTGTGATTTCTCAGCCTTTTCCACATGGATTTTATGCAACAAAACAAGTAGAAGCACTGTTGAAACCTGAAGCACTGTAAAAAGACCTTTCTAATAATATATAATACATATTTTTTAGAGTGCACAGTTTCCGATATATTGTTGAAAAACCGACACTTGTTGACACAAATTATCCATGTTAAAGGGGCTCTGTTGTATACAAAAAATATATGCCACTCTGTATATCCCCATGTATAGGTTACATATACGGCACATGGTGGATAATAAAATCTGTTTGTGGCAGAGAGGCACAGATCAGTTCATTCACACCAGTCACTGGCTTTCACCTTACTGTGGAATGTTTGATTTATTACTTTTGTAGTCCTTTCAGCACTTTTAATTAGTTGATCACAGACTGGATCCAATCTGTTCCAGCCTTTGACAGCAAAACAGGACAACTGTCTGAAATCACTTCTATTCCTCTCACAACTATTGGTGGTAATGAGAAAAGTGAATGCTTGTTATTGTGTTTTATATATATGAGGCTAATTCCAGACATTTCCTGAGAGATTACCTGTGGTCTCTTTGTAGGAAAGCAGGGGAAACCGGCCTCAGGTACCTGATGTGGGTATTGTCATCACTGATGGGGAGTCCAATGTGAATCCTGAGAATACACAAGTCTTTGCAGAAAAGGCTCGGGATGCAAGTGAGTGCATACACTGCACAATAACCTTCAGAAAGCACTAGTTGACTCCTTCTCAAGCTAATGCACAATTAAGTTGATAGAATTGTACTTCTTCAGGTAAAGACACTAACTGAAATTACAAGTGAAACTACAGTTACTGCATCCATCCAGTGAAAAAATGAGGTATAATACACAAGGACTCTATTGTATCACAACATTTTGTAATGATGGGAGACAGTAGATTTAAAATATACTAACTGCATATAAGTTATTACTTATTCTGTTCTTAGATAGCCTATAGTGGCTACAATCTGTGAAATGGCATAAATAACTACACTTTCTAAGTTAAAATATTGTGCACCTGGAAATTCCTTCTAAATTAATTGGTTCTTAATTATGATGTTTCAAAAACACTTATCATTGTATCCTTGGTATGAGTATTGACTTCATATTGAGAATGAATTATTGACTGGGTTGATTCTCTCTGTTACAGAGGACATTTTGTTTACATTGGGTATCGGTCTGTGACTGTTTTCTGTACTACAGTGATTGTGTTCACACTGCGTGTGGGTTTGTTTTCTGTATTACAGAGATCACCCTGTTTGCACTGGGTATTGGCAATGCGACCAATGAGGAAGAGCTGAAAAACATTGCCAACCCACCCAAAGTAGACAGTGAAACTGGGGAGACCATCAGCTATGTGTACCAAGTATCTGACTTCATGGCACTGGAGATGATACGACTGCAGCTTGTGCAGGCAGCCTGTGAAATAGCTTCACGTGAGTGGTTAAATAACTTAATCACTATCCTCCATTGATTAACACAACTGATATTCATTATTATGTTGATAACTGTCCTGCACCATGAAATAAATAAGATACATAAGACAGTTCAGTCTCTGTAATGATATTTCCAAATGGTGTTTCAATGTGGTACAGCGATTATTTTCTTTTGGGTTATTTTACATTTTGTGTATGATTAAAAGTTTACTATGTTAACATTGAAATAAATAATAAAATTTTGCTTGGTTTCTATGGACTTGTGTTTTATCTAAGACTGTCACTCTATGACAATGTTGTGTGTGTGTGTAGTGAATGTGTTGCAGTCTGTTGATGTACTGTCACCATATGGCCATGTGTATGATGTGTGTTGCTGTGTGTTGATGTACTGTCACCATATGTCCGTGTGTATGATGTGTGTTGCTGTGTGTTGATGTACTGTCACCATATGTCCGTGTGTATGATGTGTGTTGCTGTGTGTTGATGTACTGTCACCATATGGCCGTGTGTATGAGTGTGTTGCAGTCTGTTTATGTACTGTAACCATATGTCCGTGTGTATGATGGGTGTTGCAGTCTGTTGATGTACTGTCACCATATGGCCATGTGTATGATGTGTGTTGCAGTCTGTTGATGTATTGTCACCATATGACCGTGTGTGTGATGGGTGTTGCAGTCTGTTGATGTACTGTCACCATATGGCCATGTGTATGATGTGTATTGCAGTCTGTTGATGTACTGTGACCATATGGCTGTGTGTATGATGTGTGTTGCAGTCTGTTGATGTACTATCACCATATGTCCATGTGTGTGATGTGTGTTGCAGTCTGTTGATGTACTGTCACCATATGGCCGTGTGTATGATGTGTATTGCAGTCTGTTCATGTACTGTCACCATATGGCCGTGTGTGTGATGTGTGTTGCAGTCTGTTCATGTACTGTCACCATATGGCCATATGTGTGATGTGTGTTGCAGTCTGTTCATGTACTGTCACCATATGGCCGTGTGTGTGATGTGTGTTGCAGTCTGTCCATGTACTGTCAGCATATGGCTGTGTGTATGATGTGTATTGCAGTCTGTTGATGTATTGTCACCATATGGCTGTGTGTATGATGTGTGTTGCAGTCTGTTCATGTACTGTCACCATATGGCCGTGTGTGTGATGTGTGTTGCAGTCTGTCGATGTACTGTCACCATATGGCTGTGTGTATGATGTGTATTGCAGTCTGTTGATGTATTGTCACCATATGGCTGTGTGTGTGATGTGTGTTGCAGTCTGTTCATGTACTGTCACCATATGGCTGTGTGTATGATGTGTATTGCAGTCTGTTGATGTATTGTCACCATATGGCTGTGTGTGTGATGTGTGTTGCAGTCTGTTCATGTACTGTCACCATATGGCCGTGTGTGTGATGTGTGTTGCAGTCTGTCCATGTACTGTCACCATATGGCTGTGTGTATGATGTGTGTTGCAGTCTGTTGATGTATTGTCACCATATGGCTGTGTGCATGATGTGTGTTGCAGTCTGTTCATGTACTGTCACCATATGGCCGTGTGTATAATGTGTGTTGCAGTCTGTCCATGTACTGTCACCATATGGCCATGTGTATAATGTGTGTTGCAGTCTGTCCATGTACTGTCACCATATGGCTGTGTGTATGATGTGTATTGCAGTCTGTTCATGTACTGTCACCATATGGCCGTGTGTATGATGTGTGTTGCAGTCTGTTGATGTACTGCCACCATATGGCTGTGTGTATGATGTGTGTTGCAGTCTGTTGATGTATTGTCACCATATGGCTGTGTGTATGATGTGTGTTGCAGTCTGCTCATGTACTGTCACCATATGGCCGTGTGTGTGATGTGTGTTGCAGTCTGTTCATGTACTGTCACCATATGGCCGTGTGTATGATGTGTGTTGCAGTCTGTTGATGTACTGCCACCATATGGCTGTGTGTATGATGTGTGTTGCAGTCTGTTGATGTACTGTCACCATATGGCCGTGTGTATGATGTGTGTTGCAGTCTGTTGATGTACTGCCACCATATGGCTGTGTGTATGATGTGTGTTGCAGTCTGTTGATGTATTGTCACCATATGGCTGTGTGTATGATGTGTGTTGCAGTCTGCTCATGTACTGTCACCATATGGCCGTGTGTGTGATGTGTGTTGCAGTCTGTTCATGTACTGTCACCATATGGCCGTGTGTATGATGTGTGTTGCAGTCTGTTGATGTACTGCCACCATATGGCTGTGTGTATGATGTGTGTTGCAGTCTGTTGATGTACTGTCACCATATGGCCGTGTGTATGATGTGTGTTGCAGTCTGTTGATGTACCGCCACCATATGGCTGTGTGTATGATGTGTGTTGCAGTCTGTTCATGTACTGTCACCATATGGCTGTGTGTATGATGTGTATTGCAGTCTGTTCATGTACTGTCACCATATGGCCGTGTGTATGATGTGTATTGCAGTCTGTTCATGTACTGTCACCATATGGCCGTGTGTATGATGTGTGTTGCAGTCTGTTGATGTACTGCCACCATATGGCTGTGTGTATGATGTGTATTGCAGTATGTTGATGTACTGTCACCATATGGCCGTGTGTATGATGTGTGTTGCAGTCTGTCCATGTACTGTCACCATATGGCTGTGTGTATGATGTGTGTTGCAGTCTGTTCATGTACTGTCACCATATGGCTGTGTGTATGATGTGTGTTGCAGTCTGTTCATGTACTGTCACCATATGGTTGTGTGTATGATGTGTGTTGCAGTCTGTTCATATACTCTCACCATATGGCTGTGTGTATGATGTGTATTGCAGTATGTTGATGTACTGTCACCATATGGCCGTGTGTATGATGTGTGTTGCAGTCTGTCCATGTACTGTCACCATATGGCTGTGTGTATGATGTGTGTTGCAGTCTGTTCATGTACTGTCACCATATGGCTGTGTGTATGATGTGTGTTGCAGTCTGTTCATGTACTGTCACCATATGGCTGTGTGTATGATGTGTGTTGCAGTCTGTTCATGTACTGTCACCATATGGTTGTGTGTATGATGTGTGTTGCAGTCTGTTCATATACTCTCACCATATGGCTGTGTGTATGATGTGTATTGCAGTATGTTGATGTACTGTCACCATATGGCCGTGTGTATGATGTGTGTTGCAGTCTGTCCATGTACTGTCACCATATGGCTGTGTGTATGATGTGTGTTGCAGTCTGTTCATGTACTGTCACCATATGGCTGTGTGTATGATGTGTGTTGCAGTCTGTTCATGTACTGTCACCATATGGTTGTGTGTATGATGTGTGTTGCAGTCTGTTCATATACTCTCACCATATGGCTGTGTGTATGATGTGTATTGCAGTATGTTGATGTACTGTCACCATATGGCCGTGTGTATGATGTGTGTTGCAGTCTGTCCATGTACTGTCACCATATGGCTGTGTGTATGATGTGTGTTGCAGTCTGTTCATGTACTGTCACCATATGGCTGTGTGTATGATGTGTGTTGCAGTCTGTTCATGTACTGTCACCATATGGTTGTGTGTATGATGTGTGTTGCAGTCTGTTCATATACTCTCACCATATGGCTGTGTGTATGATGTGTGTTGCAGTCTGTTCATGTACTGTCACCATATGGCCATGTGTATGATGTGTGTTGCAGTCTGTTCATGTACTGTCACCATATGGCCATGTGTATGATGTGTATTGCAGTATGTTGATGTACTGTCACCATATGGCCGTGTGTATGATGTGTGTTGCAGTCTGTCCATGTACTGTCACCATATGGCTGTGTGTATGATGTGTGTTGCAGTCTGTTCATGTACTGTCACCATATGGCTGTGTGTATGATGTGTGTTGCAGTCTGTTCATGTACTGTCACCATATGGTTGTGTGCATGATGTGTGTTGCAGTCTGTTCATATACTCTCACCATATGGCTGTGTGTATGATGTGTATTGCAGTCTGTTCATGTACTGTCACCATATGGCCGTGTGTGTGATGTGTGTTGCAGTCTGTTCATGTACTGTCACCATATGGCCGTGTGTGTGATGTGTGTTGCAGTCTGTTCATGTACTGTCACCATATGGCCATGTGTATGATGTGTATTGCAGTCTGTTGATTTACTGTCACCATATGGCCGTGTGTGTGATGTGTGTTGCAGTCTGTTCATGTACTGTCACCATATGGCTGTGTGTGTGATGTGTGTTGCAGTCTGTTCATGTACTGTCACCATATGGCCGTGTGTATGATGTGTATTGCAGTCTGTTCATGTACTGTCACCATATGGCTGTGTGTGTGATGTGTGTTGCAGTCTGTTGATGTACTATCACCATATGGCCGTGTGTATGATGTGTATTGCAGTCTGTTGATTTACTGTCACCATATGGTCCTGTGTATGATGTGTATTGCAGTCTGTTGATGTACTGTCACCATATGGCTGTGTGTATGGTGTGTGTTGTAATCTGTCCATGTACTGTCCCATATGGCCGTGTGTGTGATGTGTGTTGCAGTCTGTCCATGTACTGGGTCTGTATTGCAGAGTGCCGGCAGGACGCAGACATCACATTTATCCTGGATGGCAGCAGTTCTGTGGACCAGGATAACTTTAACATGGTGAAAGGGTTTGTGGGAGATCTGCTGGAGGACCTGAATGTTGCTAAGAACAAGAGCCACATCTCAGTCATTACCTTCTCAGACAGTGCCACACTCAACTTTGACTTGCAGGGAGGGTCTGATTCTAGGAAGACCGTGAGAGAGGGACTGCAGAGTGTAAGTCAATAACATGACACGGGAGCCCAAACATCAGTATCAGAGGATTCTAAAACTGCAACCCTGTGATCTCAGTTCATGAGAGATCTTGAAAATGAATTTATGCAATCAGATAAGCCCAGGCATAACATTTTGTTAGTAGAATCATAAATACAATCTGCCATCCCTAACATATATTGTATATAACCACAACTTACTGAAAAATCAGGGGGTACCAAGTCCAAAATCCCAGCTTCTCCCTTGGAATAGTCCAAGTTATCCTAATGCTGGATATCTGTTTACACAGTGTCACAGCACTAAACATTTTTGGGTCACTCTGACCTATGTGGAAAATTTATTGCCAGAACAATAATGTAACATTAGCATATCAGGCATCAGTTTTGGGTACATATAACTTTGAAATTTGTAGTAAAATAAAAAATTTTAAATACAGTAATTTTACAGGCAAAATATTTTATATATAAATTATTTCTGAAGGAAAAACCTGTCAATATAGTATATTTTTCATTCACTTAAATCAGTATATTAATATACATAGAAAAAATAAAACACACTTCAGATGATAATATTCTTGACATACATGTAATTAATCATTCACAACGGTTACCACTGCTGTTCAATAATATTTACAATTTAATTATTTTTAAAATTCTGCAAATATTAGTGGGCATTAATAAGAAAATATGTAGACTTCCCTGAATTGTGTAGTAGATTATATTTTGTCTTTGCGTATTGTTTGTTTGTATGATGTGTTTGATCTCTTTCATTCATATTTCATATTGTCAAAAATTAAAAAAAAGGAATAGACCTGGTACATCTACAGAAACTCCCAGTGATGTTGTTGTGCTTGTTCCACCCTTCAGATTGTGTACCCACGTGGTACGACCCACACATACAGTGCACTGCAGTTGGCACTGGATCAGGTGTATGGACAGGATGGAGACAGGCCTGCCATCAAGGACATCATTGTGGTCTTTACAGATGGAGGCTCTGACAACTTCCAGCAAACTATAGATGTGGCCCGTACTGCCAGACTCAGAGGTAGAGAAATATGTGACTGCACATGTGTAAACAGCCACTGAATGCTAGAGTTCTATACATATACACAAGTTAACTGTGAGCAAGTCAACCAGAGGTTGTCTAAAGTAAAACTGAGTGATGTGCTAAACAGTCTGTCTGAATGCTGTACTTAACAGTAAGCCTACTTAAGTGATGTACTTGTAAGTAGACATTGGAAAAGCTAAAACAGAAAGTGTTGTGTAAACACAGCAACATAAAGTATACAGATTGGGGAATTGGTCACTCTTTAACATCTCAAATGAACCGTATAAGCCGTATAATGTCACAGTTGCCTACCTGTCTTTGTAGACAGATTTGTGGCTGTCATTCGCTGTCAGTATATATCAAAAGATTGTATAATAACCCCCAATCTCCTCCTTGCTTCAGGTATTTACATCTTTGTGGTGGGGTTGACGAAGATGGCTAACATGTATGAGATCAATGAGATGGCCACTGACCCAGATGACTCCAACGTCTTCATGGTCTCCAATTTCACTTCCCTCCCAGACATAAGAGGTGCCCTCAAGAAAGCATTATGCAATGGTAAGTGTAGGTCCTGTCTACTGGTAAGAGATAATAGGCAAAGGTTCTTCTCAAGAGGTGCAATGGTAAGACAAGGTACTATAGTGATCAGTGAAAATTGATCAAAAGTCTTCTCGAGAAATCCAAAGTGAAACTCTGCAAAATACTACTGAAAACTGTATTTAATAGTTTGGAAAAGATTGAGAAGTTATTCTCAAGAAAGATTCCTAGAAAATAAGTTGATATGGGTTGACTGATGGTAAAGTTTTCTGCGGAAAGATCTTTGACATGGTTTGGGGAAAGAAGCTTATTTTGACAAAAAGTGTATTATGGAGAGGTTTTCTTTGGGTTGTGACCGGGTTTCTGTATATTTTCGGATACTGATGTCTGTGCCTCAAAAGCTTATCTGATTCATTTTAGTAGATGTTTCTCAGAACCCTAGCTGTTTGTGTATTTTTACATGTACACAAATATGTATCAGACCCCAGCCATATACTTTCAGATGTAAATGAGTTTATTACTTTCAGATGTAGGTGTGTTGGTGTAGACAGATGTTTGCATATTCAGATGTAGATGAATGTCTTTGAACACAGTCATGTAGTATTCTCATATGTGAATGAGTTGATGTAAATACATCTATACGTTTTTACATTTAAATGAGTTTGTGTATTTTCAGATGTAGATGAGTGTTTGTCTGACCCCTGTCTCAATGGAGGTTCCTGTTATGATGGTATGAACATGTTTGTGTGTCAGTGTCCTGCTGGCTGGGCAGGCTTCATCTGTGACATACGTGAGTGTATATGTCTCTACCATGCTCTCTGAATATTGTGGAGTTAGTAACATGTGGAGTAATATTGTCAGTTAGTTTATCAGAACATTGTCTTGCAGTTTGGGATCAAACAGAAATGAAGCAAATGTTAAGCTGTAAACACTGCTTGTGTCAATTTACACTGATTTATGTGACTTTGCTTCATATCAACATATGAGCATACAACAAACAAACCATAGTGAGATTCTTGTATTTTGAATTACTATTGAGGTATTTGGGGGTTGTTTATGTGACATTGTTCCCTGTAGTTTGAACTGACTGTATGTTGGTGTTTGCAGCATGCAGTGAACCTAAAGACATTGCTCTGGTGATGGACGCGTCCACCAGCATGGGGCGGCAGACCTTCTACCAGATGCAGGACTTCATCAAGCAGCTTGTGCTCAGTCTGCCTATTGACAAGGAACTGCACAGCAAGTTTGCCCTGGAAACCTACTCCACAGGTGAGTACAGGTCATGAACCAGTGTCAACAAAAGTAAACTCAGGGCTGGGACTCACAGAAGGGTTCAGCCAAATAGCAGCAGAAAAATAGGCAAAACTAGCCTGTCCTGTTAAAACTTGTACTCATCCTTCACGAATACCTATTGTGAACACAGCACCTAGATTGTAAAAATTAAATGGGAGGTATGATTTACACACATGTAACAATTATTGGAGTAGTGGCCATCTGACAAATTTGCAAAGTGGAAACATGATGAAGTAATCTAACTGCACAGAATAAAAGACATCTGGAAACATTCAATTATTTGTCATTATTATCTCTATGGTCATTGTTGCTGTGATACATGATGGAAAAATTAAATTTATGTCACATTTAGGATGTCTGCTAATTTCATTAATGATTTTCAAAATTGATATGAAATAGGACCACTCTGACACGAATTCATTCTGCCAATTTCACTAATGCACAGATTCCTGCATGATTTTCAAAATTTATATAAAATAGGATCACACTGACACGAAATTCATTCTACATGTCTGAAAATCCACATTTATTTTTAACCCAATACATGGCTACTCGCACTATGTAAGCTGGTTTTGAAACACATTTAAGTTGTCTTGTGTTCAAAATTGAACATATATGTTTTCTTATTGGCATTTAAACAAGCTTATCATTTATACCAAGTATATTTTAAGGTATGAATGATTTACTAGAAGTCTGTGTATATCTCCACAGATGTGCGTGTGGAGTTTGGTCTGGATGAGTACCGTACCAAGCAGGAGATCATTAATGCAATCTCACTGGCCTACACCTCCAGTGGCAGCACCAACACTGGCCTTGCCCTGGAAAAACTTGTCTCAGATGTCTTCAGCACAGGCAACAGGCCAGCGGCTGATGATGTGGCACTAATAATGTCTGATGGACATTCTGCAGACAGGTGAGTGGGACACTGGTCAGTCTGCCGGCAGTGAAAATAGATAATAGACACTCTTCACTCTATACACACTGATACATTGGCCAACCATTTCTACTTCAAAGTTCAGTGAAGTTTTATACTCATGGTAGTCTTTTGGGTAATTCAGTAGTGTCCTCCAGACTAGAAAACAAACAAAAATGTAAAATACAAGACAATTCAGCAGTGTTCCCTAAATTCATGTCTTACTGTACACAGATGTTTTGAATTGGCTGTATGTCATGTACATGGAGTGTATTGATGACTTGTTGCAGGATGGCGACATATGAAGCGGCACTTGCTGCCAAAGATATGGGCATCAGTCTGCTGACTCTGACTGAGGGAAAACCCTCCTACTACAACATGAGGGAACTACATGGTAAGCCACATAATGCAGCATATGTTGACAGCATCAGACCTAATAATTTCTCTGATTCTGGTTGTGCAGGATCTGATCTAAAAAGTGTGTAAACTACAGCAATAGATTACTGAGGATAAAAACTTCAATAAATTTGACACAGATCACTCTATCAATGAATGCAATATAACTGCAATCAGGTCTATTGTCATCTCTTATACACACTTTGTATTACAGGTATCGCCAGTGACCCAGATACAGCCACCATGTTCTATGGAATGAGCTATACAGAAATGACAAGTGTCAATAACACTATGGCGATCACTCAGGCTGTCTGCAATGGTAGGTAGCCTTTGTAACATGATAGCTTTCTCTGTGAAACAGAAGATTGGCTTTAGTATAATAACTCCTCTTGTTACCTCTATAGTTCTAGGACTTTCTTTGAATGATGTGTCGGTTGTGTATATTGACTTACGATTCTGGACATTGCTTATCTTGTGGAAGGCTATTAAGCCAGTCATTAAACTTTGTCAACAACCATTCCAATGTGCCCACTGCATTTAAACACCAGAGTGTTTGTGTTTTTAAAGGCAATTGTAGAGGTAAGTGAGCTTTAGAACTCCCTGAACAAGAGAGATTATAAATCCATCTCATGTTGCCTGCAAGTCAGTGTGCAGTAAGACTTTGGACTCGTACACATGAGACTGTGTTTGTGTTGTAGAGGAGGACAACTGTAATCCACACCCCTGTAACACAGGCACCTGTGTGGACAAGATTGGTGACTACGAGTGTGTGTGTCCAGATGGCTTCAGTGGACGCCACTGTGAGAAGGGTAAGACTCAACCCCACTGGCTTAATGTGTTAATAACACAAAATCCATGTCTCATCCACTAAAGTCATAAGTATAATTTGTGTTTGTGGTTGTTAAGCTCAGGTGTATTTATGGTTACAGGTATAACTGTAAGTGGCACATTCTAAATGGTTGTGATTTGTCTTGCTTAAGAAAATAAAAATGAACAGATCAGACAGATATTGTACAGTATGTACAGTTCCTTCTCGTTGAACCTTAAGGTCCCAATAATACTGTTATTAAAACAACAATTCTGATATTAAGACAATTAAAGGAGATTACTTCCTTCAGTGCTGGCACAGAAAATCAAACACAGTGAATAACAATCTAGCCAAATTATAAACAAGGGAGTCCTATCTCATGCATAAAATTTAATGGAAGTGACAGTGATACGGGTTATAAACTGTGAAAAGAAAATAAAAATTTTAAAAAATTTAAATAAAATCAAAAACAGTAGTTTGAACTAAATACACAAAAAATGTAGTGGTGCTAAAATTAAAAATTATTTGAGTTATAAAAGTTGGGCAAGTATTTGCAAATCTGTAGGCAGTTGATTCAGAATATTAAAACAACTTTCATTGAATAGCCCAGTAACCCAGAATATATTAGCAAGGGCTTCATTTGTAATAAGTTCAAAGAATTTTCCATGTATAAGCTGTAGAGCCAATACTACAGATACACTCTAAACATAGTAACCTTTAAAATGTGGTTTGAATTATGAAAATTAGACAATCCTTGGTACATTTACACTTATTTCAATGCTATCCATAATGTTATTTTTGGAAATTGTACAGTGGAAGTAAAGGGGCTTTATTTCTGATAAAATTAAAAGACTTCCCATCAATGCTTGTCATGTGATTAATGGAAATCACTGAGAAAAGGCAACAGGACTCGAATCCAATCAGTTCAAAGACTTTCGCATTTATCAACCACATAAATGATACCACAAATATACTTTACACATAATAACCTTTAAAATGGTGTTTACTTTGTGAAAATTGGGCTGTCAGTGAATCTACAAGCAACTGAATAGGAAAAAAATGTTGTTTTGCCTGTTGAGTCATGAATGGAATTGCTGTTTCTTTGAGACAAAATGAAAGACATCTTATGCACATGTGCAAAATTTATTAAATTACAGTTTCACTCCACCTTTATTTAAAGATGAGTTATTACAATAATGGCATTTTAAGAAACTTTTAAAACTAAAGCAATTTTAGGATATTTTACTTATGCCCATTAGAGTTAAACACTATAGAAATCATCACATCTTTTGTATTACTTAGTCTGCAAAACCAAAGTCAGGCATAATTAGTTAAAACTTCAAGGTAAATATCACAACATGCATTACAGGTCACAATGGTAGTCATTATTGTACGCCACACATAAAATATAAGCTGTTACTGCATGTATGCCTTGCCCACAGGCTGTGACCGCAAGCTGGATGTGGTGTTTCTGGTGGATGAGTCAGGCTCTATCAGAAGACACAGATTCAATGAGATCTTCAAGCCAATGCTCAAGGTGGGTGTAAGAATGGCTGTCAGTCCCTGGGTCCCTCCTACTGGACATATTTTCCACAAGGTTTCAACTAGAGCACTTTACATGGTTATTTAATTAGAATATCTGCACTCTGAAGTGTAGGGGCTAGCAGTACAAGTATAGAAAAGACCAGCAGATACCTACAGATGAATAAAACCAGATTCTAACATGACACGGATGTGTCCTCGATTCTGATTGGCTAAACGACGAAATCCTTCCCCGGTAAAATACAGCATAACCAGGTGACTCCCTATTATCGCTCATTATGGCTGTCGTAACAATGAACGTTTTACAGTAAAATTTGCAATAATTATTCATCTTAAAATACTTTGTCATGTTAGAATAGGAATAACCCCCTCCCAAACCACGGTATACGCAGAATTTTACCATGGTTTGAAGCAATAAACCCCTCAGGCTTCGCCTTCGGAGTTTATAACCTCAAACCATGGTAAAATTCAGCGTATACCATGGTTTGGTCAGGGGTTATTCCTATAATCAAGGCTGTTATTTAATGCCAAAATGTTGTACAAAGAAATATTTCACTGTCCCCCATGTAGATGGGTTGTTCTGATGATTAGTTGTTATGGACATTTACTTCAGTGGATCTCTGTGAACACTAATCTGTGTCTCACACCAACTTTTATCTTCATTTACCAGTCAGGGAAATGTTGATGACGTGAATAATCAAACTTTAGTTTAGATTGCATATTCATTGACAAACTTGGTTTTAACTCAAAAGACGTTACCTCTAACATTCGGTAAGCACCTTTACAAAGATTGCTAATCTGTAGATCATAGCCAAAAATTCTAATACTTTTACTTTCCTTAAGAATTTATCAGTAATCCACATTTTCTGACCAGTTTTCCTTACTTGTTTTATTTTGTACTGACAGGAGATAATCAGTAGCTTCTCAGTGTCATTAGAAGGGACACGGGTGGGTCTGGCGAAATTTGGAAATGATGTGAATGTGGAATTCCATCTAAACACATACAGCAGAATGGAGGATGTGATCCAAGGAGTGGAGCTCATGACTTACAGGTATAACATGGCTGGATGTGACCTAGTATACTGTGTTATTAATAATTGATATTCAGTTGGGTGGTTCACCTCCTATACAAATGTCTAATAGATGGGACATGCATTTGTTTATATGATATATCTAATAATTATGATAATTAACTTGAAAAGTGCTCATCCTTTTTTTGATGTAGTTGTTAAACATAATTACAATCTTACAAGGAGTAAGTTAGCTTTCACTGTGTGATTGGTGCTGCTGCTCTACATATCACAGTGCTGGGAAGACCAATGTGGCAGCTGCCCTGAAGCTGATGCGTGAGCAGATGTTCAGTGAGAGTAATGGGGACAGAGAAGATGCACCCAACATCTGCCTCATCATCACTGACGGACTGCCCACACTTCAGGTGGATGACACCCTGCCAGAGAGTATAGAAGCCAGGGTACACGGTAAGTGCTAAAACAGCATCCAGACCAGAGTGTAGAGCTAGTAGTAAAAAGGACAGCAAGGGTACTGGGTAATTAGTAAAACTTACAGCAGTGAGGCCAGACTGCAGGGTGAATACTAAACTTACAGTATTGAGACCAGAGTGTACGGTGAGTACTCAAGCTAACAGCATTATAACCAGATTGCACTTTCTAGTACTAAAACTTACATTGAACTTATTGAATCTAGCATGCAGAGACAGCTCAAAGTGGAAATTTTAGTGGGTTCAAAGTAATGTGAGGTGAGACTGACATCACATTTTGATAGCCATTGGGGAAGTATAGATTTTGTAAATTCTTGATTGTTAATGCAATAGTTTCTAGAAACTTGCTTCACTTAAGCGTCAAAATTACTGTTATTAGGACAAACATTAATTTTTCCTTTTTATACCCCATTTTATATCACATGTTTTTTGTTTGACCCCCAGTTATTGCTCATGTTCCCTGTTATTGGGGACAGTCACATTAACAACGAACAGTTTAGGTTTACAATTATACACCTTCTCCAATACTTACACAATGATTTTTGACAATCCAACCAGTTATTGCATCTTACCAACACCACATCTACTCAATCATCTACTATCCTGATGTCATTTTCTCTCCTTTCAAACCCCCATCAACAACACTCTGTTTACACTTCCTGATCAAATCCACCATATCCATTCCACTTGCATAACCAGTTCTCTGGCTCCTTATCTTACTCCTGCTTGCAGGTGTCATCAGTCCAAACCCAGGTCCCTCAAAGTTCTTAAATGTTTCCCATGCGAGTATCAGATCAATATCAAACAAATACCTTGCCATCTCTAAATTTATCTCTGACAATGACACAGATCTGTTTGCCATGTCCGAGACTTGGATTAGACCCGACACTAGAAGTCCCTACCTGTTGAGATCATTCCACCAAGCCATAACTTATACCAACAGCCCCACAATACTGATACTTGCACCTCCTCTTGAAAATTTCCTCATAAAAATATCACATAAGGAATCATATCACTTTCTAAATGTATACAGACCTTCACCACCTAGCAGTGTAACTTTTTTCAGCAGTTTGGGTCACTTTTGGAAAAACAATCATCTCACAACTGATAACCTGGTGATCATTAGTCATTTTAATATTTATCTTGAAACAACATGCTCAAACTCAAAACCTTTCAGTCCCTGATTGAGTCCTTCGATCTCATCCAAAGAGTTAACTTTCTAACCCATATTTATGCACATACTCTTTACCTGGTTCTAACCAATTCCAATAATGATAATATTTCTCACCTCCACACCACTGATGCCTTTTCAGACCATTTCTAAATTAGTTTCACTCTAAATCTAACAACCCTTAGGTCCAAAACTGATGCTACTGTCATTTTTAATCCACAGCCCATAAGGGCTGTCAGGGTATTGTTTTCACCCATGGTATCTGGATGGGCGGGTGGGCGTTTCGTTAACCTAGCACACTGAGTTCCCCATTATGGAGAAGATATTGTACCTGCATAGCAGTAGATAAGGTTAGGCTAGATAACACACCAGTAGTCTCACTGGTGCAGGTACAAAAACATTGTAAAAGTTGAACTTCTTGGTTTTGATTCAAATTAACTATGGTTTTAATTAGCAGGTGCAAGTCCAGCTTTAAATAAGCAGGGGGTTCATATGCAGATGTGCAAAAGCTAGGGGTTCAGGGAACATGCTTAGGGTTCACTGTTCAAACCCCTTTAAATTTTTCAAAGGGTATGTGTGGTTTGTAGGTATCCATATGATCGCTGTGGCTGCAGAAATGAAGGCAGATAATCTGTACCTGAAGGGCATTGCCTCAGACCCAGCCCAGGCCAACATCATTGCTGTGGATAGGTTCTCCGACCTGCTGCCTAGGGTCAGTGACATCGCTGCCACCACTTGCAATGGTAGGAGATAAGCCATAACTTCTTGCAACTCTTCTAAACTCAGTAGCGTGTGTCATATTGCCTTACTTTTACATTCAAACTGTACTGTTGTTCTTACCTGTGTCTCACTGTCTTATTCACATTGCAATACACTTATCTGTATCTCACTGTTTCAGTCACACTGTACTGCTGTTGCCTGTGTCTCACTGTCTTACTCACACTGTACTGCTGTTATCTGTGTCTCACTGTCTTACTCACACTGTACTGCTGTTGCCTGTGTCTCACTGTCTTACTCACACTGTACTGCTGTTATCTGTGTCTCACTGTCTTACTCACACTGTACTGCTGTTGCCTGTGTCTCACTGTCTTACTCACACTGTACTGCTCTTGCCTGTGTCTCACTGTCTTACTCACACTGTACTGCTGTTATCTGTATCTCACTTTTTCAGTCACACTGTACTACTGTTGCCTGTGTCTCACTGTCTTACTCACACTGTACTGTTGTTGCCTGTGTCTCACTGTCTTACACTGTACTGCTGTTGCCTGTGTCACACTGTCTTACTCACACTGTACTGCTGTTGCCTGTGTCTCACTGTCTTACTCACACTGTACTGCTGTTGCCTGTGTCTCACTGTCTTACTCACACTGTACTGTTATTACTTGTGTCTCACTGTCTTACTCACACTGTACTGCTCTTGCCTGTGTCTCACTGTCTTACTCAAACTGTACTGCTGTTGCCTGTGTCTCACTGTCTTACTCACACTGTACTGCTCTTGCCTGTGTCTCACTGTTTTATTTACACTGTACTGCTGTTACCTGTGTCTCACTGTCTCACTCACACTGTACTGCTGTTGCCTGTGTCTCACTGTCTTACTCACACTGTACTGTTGTTGCCTGTGTCTCACTGTCTTACTCACACTGTACTGCTGTTGCCTGTGTCACACTGTCTTACTCACACTGTACTGCTGTTGCCTGTGTCTCACTGTCTTACTCACACTGTACTGTTATTACTTGTGTCTCACTGTTTTACTCACACTGTACTGCTCTTGCCTGTGTCTCACTGTCTTACTCAAACTGTACTGCTGTTGCCTGTGTCTCACTGTCTTACTCACACTGTACTGCTCTTGCCTGTGTCTCACTGTTTTATTTACACTGTACTGCTGTTACCTGTGTCTCACTGTCTTACTCACACTGTACTGCTGTTGCCTGTGTCTCACTGTCTTACTCACACTGTACTGCTGTTGCCTGTGTCTCACTGTCTTACTCACACTGTACTGCTGTTATCTGTGTCTCACTGTCTTAATCACACTGTACTGTTGTTGTCTGTGTCTCACTGTCTTACTCACACTGTACTGCTGTTACCTGTGTCTCACTGTCTTACTCACACTGTACTGCTGTTACCTGTGTCTCACTGTTTTACTTACACTGTACTGCTGTTGCCTGTGTCTCACTGTTTTATTCACACTGTAATGCTCTTAACTGTTTCATTCACATTGTACTGCTATAACCTGTGTCTGTTTCATTCATGCACACTGTACTGCTATTATCTGTGTCTGTTTCATTCATTCACACTGTACTGTTGTTACCTGTGTCTCACTCTTTTATTCACACTGTACTGTTGTTACTTGTGTCTCACCGTCTTATTCACACTGTACTGCTGTTACCTGTGTCTCACTGTTGTATTCACACTGTACTGCTGTTACCTGTGTCTCACTGTTGTATTCACACTGTACTGCTGTTACCTGTGTCTCACTGTTGTATTCACACTGTACTGCTGTTACCTGTGTCTCACTGTTGTATTCACACTGTACTGCTGTTACCTGTGTCTCACTGTTGTATTCACACTGTACTGCTGTTACCTGTGTCTCACTATTTTATTCACACTGTACTGTTGTTACCTGTGTCTCACTGTTGTATTCACACTGTACTGCTGTTACCTGTGTCTCACTGTTGTATTCACACTGTACTGCTGTTACCTGTGTCTCACTGTTGTATTCACACTGTACTGCTGTTACCTGTGTCTCACTATTTTATTCACACTGTACTGTTGTTACCTGTGTCTCACTGTTTTATTCACACTGTACTGCTGTTACCTGTGTCTGTTTCATTCACACTGTACTGTTGTTACCTGTGTCTGTTGTATTCACACTGTATTGCTCTTAATTCTGTCTCTCTGTTTCATTCATACTGTATTCACTTCTACGTCTGAATTTCAGATGTGGATGAGTGTGACCCAAGTCCCTGTGTGAATGCACTGTCCTGTTATGATGGTCTGTCACAAGCAATCTGTGACTGTAATACAGACTACACTGGCAGGAACTGCAGCAGAAGTGAGTAACTACGTGACTATATTTGTGTACACCACTGCAATGTGTATGTGTAGACGTAAAACAAATTCAGCTGAAAGGTTTTAGCAAACAAATTCTTCCCGAGTAAAACTTGTATGTAATCAGCAATAGTGGTTGATTCTAGTGGTCTGTTGTTATATAGAAACACACATCAAAGAAAATTTCACCTTCAATGAAAATTTTTTACTAGACTATGACTTTTAACAAAATTTACTACATCAGATTGATCTTATTTTCTGAGATGATTAAGTTGTCCAACTATTACTTGTCTTACTAGACAGAAATATAGTTTTTTTCCTTTCAAAGGTTCAATTCTACACTTTGATGTTTGCTGGAAATATATTTAAGTTTTTACAAGTAAAATTCTTAAAACTTTGGTTAATAAATCATTTGTTCTGTTGTTGATGTGACCAGATCATCTAAATGAATAGTTCCTCATTAAAGTAATAGTCATCAACAGAGGCTTTATTTAAGTAATACCTGGCATGAATTCTTCTAAGACATGATTTTTGTATCCCCAGACAAAAGTCGGGGATACTTAGGATTCAGTACGGACATGCCACCGCTGCCGCCGCCGCCACCGCAGAGATTTCCTTTTGGAGGCGCTAACTTAAAAAATATTTTAGTTAGACCTTTCAAATATGGTATGTGGGTATATATGGGCAATGCCACGAACGCTATTGTTTTGTGACCTTGACCTTCAATTTCAAGGTCACTGGTGGCCTCTTAAAGGTCAGATTTTGGCCATTTTTTACACATTTTGGCCCATTTCTCATATACAGAAAGTTAGATCATCCTATCCTATCATGGCTGGTCTATATAATACATATACATGTTTATGTCCTCTGTAAGCATGCAGAAATTTGACATTGAAGCTCTTCATTGAAGTGATCCACAGACCGCCAAAGTACCTCACCGAGGCCATTTTTGGCCTTTTTGGAGATATTTGCACTTAATGCTGACTATATTACATGGAAACTATTGAAAATGGCTTTGAAGGTTGAGTATATGATGGATTACCAGGACAAGGCTTACTGGTTACAGAGAAAATCTGCTGATAGCACAGTTATGGACAGGAAGAAGGCAGTTGTTTCATATAAGCCTACCCCTGCTGAAACGTAGTCTAATTTACCCAGTTCTGCCAGCTCCTATGAGTTTTCGCAGAACTGTGGAGCCACCAGGAACTGGTTACAGAGAATTGCTTCACCTATAACCAGTTAGGCCCTGGTACTGGGCACGTCCACAGGACTGGCTAATAGATCAGCAGAAACCTTTTAAGGGTCCAAGTGGTCGTCTTATACCAACCAGTTACTGCCCGAGGAAATTGGTTACAAGAAATTCTTATACCAGTCATTGGTCCCGATGAGATGACTGTCTCAACCTACTAGACCAGTCAGCGAGCCTACTGTCAGGACCTGCTAGCTGGTCGAAAGTGACTATAGATAAGAAGACTTTCCCAACAAGATTTGTCCAACTACCTGTCAGTCTTATGTTATCAGACCCCACACCAGTCAGTTACTAGTTGTTTTGTGACCTTGACCTTCAATTTCAATTTCACTGGTGGCCTCTTAAAGGTCAGATTTTGGCCATTTTTCACATTTTGGCCCAGTTCTCATATACAAAAAGTTAGATCATTCTATGGCTGGTATATATAATACATATATATGTCCTCTGTAAGCATGCATAAATGTGACCTTGAGGCTCTTCATTGAAGGTCATCCACCGACCACCAAAGTTCCTCACCGAGGCCATTTTTGGCCTTTTTGGAGATATTTTCACACTTAGTGTTGACTATATTGCATGGAAACTATTGAAAATGGTTTGGAGGTTGAGTACATGATGGATTACCAGCATCCAGTTTGTTGACCTTGGCTGTTGTTTTCAAAGTCACCTTAGGCCTGCTAAAATGACTCAAAATGGTACCTTAGACTGTGAGGTTATGATATATTCATAACCATAAAATCTTACCTGGGAATATTTTTTGCCTCATTTTGAAAAACAAGATGGCCACCAGGGACATTTATTCGACTTAAAGCAAGGACTTTTGTTGGCCCTCTAGAACAAAGGGTATTATTATAGGTAGAGATCTCGAATTCGCAGAATATGTTCCACATTACAAAATCTTGATTGGAAATATTTTTGGCCTCATTTTGAAAAACAAGATGGCTGCCACATGCGTTTTTTTGGCAGTCATGAAAAGTGTTTATATCTCATCCCTTATTATTGGTCCTAGAGGTTTGGGATGGAAAACCAACCTATAGGAAATCATGGGCTGGGAATCTTTTGGTGTGGTTGGATTTGACCTTGGGCTCCTCCTTCAAGGGCAAACAAGGATAGCCAAACCTAAAAGTGCTCATAACTTGCTTATTATTGGTCCTAGAGGTTTGAAATGTGAAACCAACCTATAGGAAATCATGGGGTGGGAATCTTTTGGTGTGGTCAGATTTGACCTTGGGGCCCCTCCTTCAAGGTCAAATGAGGATAGCCAAACTTAAAATGCTTAGAACTCACTTATTATTGGTTGTAGAGGTTTGGGATGGTAAACCAACTTATAGGAAATCATGGGCTAAGAATCTTTTGATGTGGTCAGATTTGACCTTGGACCCCTCCTTCAAGGTCAAACGAGGATAGCCAAACTTAAAAGTGCTTATAGCTCACTTATTATTGGTCGTACAGGTTTGGGATGGTAAACCAACTTATAGGAAATCATGGGCTGGGAATCTTCTTGTGTGGTCAGATTTGACCTTGGACCCCTCCTTCAAGGTCAAACGAGGATAGCCAAAATTAAAATGCTTATAACTCTCTTATTATTGGTCGTACAGGTTTGGGATGGCAAACCAACTTACAGGAAATCATGGGCCGGGAATCTTTTTATGTGGTCAAATTTGACCATGGACCTCTTCTTCAAGGTGAAACAAGGATACTCAAACTTAAAAGTGCTTATATCTCGCTTATTATTGGTCCTAGAGGTTTGCAATGTGAAACCAACCTATAGGAAATCATGGGCTGGGAATCTTTCGATGTGATCAGATTTGACCTTGGGCCCTTCCTTCAAGGTCAAACGAGGAAAGCAAAATCTAAAGTGCTTATAAATCACTTTTTCTTGGTCCTAGAGGTTTGTAATGTGAAAGCATCCTACAGGAAATCATGTGCTAGGAATCTTTTGATGTGATCAGATTTGAGCTTTGGCCCCTCTTTCAAGGTCAAATGAGGATAGCCAAAATTAAAAGTGCTTGTAACTCGCTTATTGGTGTTCCTAGAGGTTTGCAATGTCACACCAACTTATTGGAAATCATGGGCTAAGAATTTTTTGATGTGGTCAGATTTTACCTTGGGCTCCTTCAAGGTTAGGTGATGGTTGATTGGTGAGTTTTCTCTCTGGTGGATACAATTTGCATCGGTTCTCCGATGCGCTACGTCTAGTTACATTTGTATCTTTCATTAAGCATTTCATTTTCATTTTGTTTACTTAGTGTCAGTACAAGTTGCTCCCATAAACACTTAGGCCCCCTCCCCCCAGGGGTATATTTGTGTCAACCATAATACTCTGTATGTCATGCTTCAACCATGTCCAGTCCAGGGATACACTGCGTCGAGACGCAATCTCTAGTTATATTTGTGGTAGCAAGCAGGAATGCTTACCTTATTAGAAATTAATATTAGATTTATCACATATAGTGTGTGAGTACTGTATTTGAGTGTAATTGGTTTGATGCCAATGTTCTAATGATGCTAAGTACAGAAGCAGTGTATATACTGAAGGCATACCTGTGTATTTTCAGTAGACTTGGTGTTTTGGGTATAGCTTTTAATTTCTGAAATCATCTCTATATCATTTCTTATGCAGGGTGCACTAGTCAACAAGATGTGGTGTTTGTTCTGGATGCTTCTGGAAGCATGGAAAAGAACTATGATTTGCAGATGCAACTTACAAAAGAAATCATCCACAACCTCAACTGGGCCTTTTCTAGGACTCGTGTGGGCGTTGTCACCTACAGTAACAGTGCTTCAACCAGGTGAAATGTAGATTCCTTCTTGAGAAACAGTCTGCTTCAGCAAGCTTAAAACTCCCAAACTACATGCATGTAATACACCAGTGGATTCCACTAGTGTCACACAAACAGCTTCCTCAACTTCTTCTAATGTATTTATTGTATTGCTTGATACAAAGAGAGTTGAACAAGGTGTCTTTGATCCCACAAGATGTGTCACTTGCTTCTTCCCTCAACACACACACTAAGAAGTATGTTTCCTGTATCCTTCTGTTAATATTTGCACAATACTTTCCTCTTTGTTGTACATGTTGGTTTTACTTGTGTCTCTTACCTCTATGCTTATTTGCATCTTCTACCTATATTTTTAAAGATAGTTTCCAGTTTTGTGTTTAATTTCTTGTAATATAAATATCCGGTTACAAAAAGAGAGGAAGCTGTCTTCTTAACAACCAGCTGAAATGTTATGTACATTCTGAGAGAAATGTCCAAATGGAAGGTGAAATTTTTACCATTTACCTCCTAACTTGGTAAAACTTTATTATTTTTACCTGTCAAGTACATTCATCCATGTGTGTTTACTTCCAGGTTTTACCTGAACACATACACAGACAAGGAATCTGTGCTGAATGCTGTGGCTTACCTTGCTGAGATGGGTAAAACCAACACGGCGGGTGCCCTGAGCCTGGTGGGCAGTGACATGCTGACCAGTGTACGGGGAGACAGGGCAGGTGTAAACAATGTGGTCATCATCATGACTGATGGCCGCTCTAATATTAACACAGGTGAATTTATCAGTTCTACTCTTACATGACCTACAATTTAAATATTACAGCATTAACAAATTCTGGTGTCTTTAGTTTTATGAAAGTTATGCTTTAATAAGAAATTATAATTAAAGGAGGAGCTGATCAAATGTGATCATAACAGACTACTTGAAAAATAAATTAAAGGATCTTGTCCAGTACTTTAAAGGGTGATTTTTCTTTTTTTCTTTGTGATAAATGTATGGTACCTCAGTGAAGGTGGTGTACATCTGACAGGTTTGTTGATGGTTAAAGTAGATTGAAATCTAGTGCATTTGTTAACACATCCAATAGTTGTGTTTTCTATTCTTTTTTGTCAGATGACACTGTGCCGCAGGCTACACAGCTGAAGGACTTGGGTGTGCGACTGATGTCTGTTGGAGTGGGAAGTACTTATGACATTAGAGAGCTGGACGCCATAGCAACTAGCCCTGCAGACTCTAACAGGTTCCTGCTTGAGGATGAGACAGATCTCACAAGTGTGGCTGATAGAATCGTGGAACAGCTGTGTCAATAGTAAGCTTATTGCTTATGTATTTACTGACTGGAAAACAGCTAAGTGGGTGACATATTCTAATACCTTTGACTCAATCTCCAAAACAACAAGGATTTAAGAAAGGAAAGAATATGTGTCAGTTTTTTCCTCCATCTGTCATCTCTTATAGCTACTGGAGCCACGCATAGTTTTAGATGGTAATTATAAACCTTGGCTAGTGAGTCAGGGCTGTCCTAGGTCAAATGGGGTCACTTTTTGCATTAGTGCTTCAGTATGGGCCAAAAGAAATCAAAGGTTTCAAGGTTCAAGAGCAGGTTGAAGCCAGGTCTCCTTCACTAGAAACAGGGTTTGCTAAGAACATTGTCTTCTGTTATATCTGAAAAATATTGAAACTACCTTAATATCTGCCCAGTACTGCAGATGTTCCCATGGTTATAATGTGTCTTGTGCAGAAGCTGTGACTTTTACAGAATTAAAAGGTGTTTAATTATGTTTTATTATTATTATGGTACTATGGGTGTGTTGTTACTTGTAGGTGCTGGAGAGATTTGCTGACCACAAGGGCACAGTGGCTAGTACACATGCTTCTTTGAACTGTACATAGACTTCTACAAAAAGCCAATTTCACAATAAACATTTGGTGACTAAAGTGAGAGCTTCAAGGTAGTGTGTATATATCTTGGTATATTACACAAAATACTGTGAACCTGTGTGTATACCTGTCCATTGAGTTGACATCTTGAATGTACAAATACATAAGTTTCTACTAAAGACAGAAAAACATCTGATTTGATAGAAAACTTCAAAACAGACAAATGTCAACTTTCTATTTTAACTTTCAAGATCAGTATAATGGATGAAGTGAATGGCATGCTTTTTGTTCTTTTAAAAAAATGTCAACTCTTGCACAATAAAAAACTAGAAGTTATGCTTGCATCCTACAGACTGCATTAGTTGTATAACTGGTAACTGCTACATCATATTCCAAACCAGCATAGAAATGTAACAATAAGGTACAGTTTATTATAAGTGACTAACTTCATTGCAGTGTGAATATTCCATCACTGCTGAATTTTCTAAATCTAAGTTTATACTGGATGTATTCCTGTTTAAGTTAGTGTAAATGCCACATCCAGCAGTTTTAATAGATACCTTGGTCTGAGTGGGCGCAAGTCTTCTTCAAATAACTGTACCACATCAGCCTTGTGTCCACTAATACATGAATAGATGTTTACTAAATGTACAAATAAATGGCTTTTATTGATCCAATGTTGACAATTTCTTGTTTCTAGAATATACATACATTTAAACTTACACATATTTTTATATTCATTTCTTTATGTGCATTCTTTCTGTGTTAAAGTGTATTATAGTTGTTTGTTAAGTCATAACACTCATGTTAAATGTTTCTAGTATATGCAACCTTTAACAATAAAATATTAAATGACATTCTCATTGTTTCAAAGTGTTACCCCATTAAATAGAAATGCCAGTAACACGACATAGAAACCTGTTGATGCGCTGGTTGTCACAAAAATACAAAGTAAGCATTCATACCACAACTTTGGTATCTTTCAGACATGGTTCTACAAATGTGTTCAGTGATACAAGGATACCTCTCTCGACCTCATGTATCTGGTCTCAGCATCATGGGCCTGGAAGTTACACAGAACACAAAACCCTGCCTTTGACCTTTGTATCTGTTTGTTTGGAAATGCATTAATGATTTTATTCTGATTAAAATTGAATAGTTTGTTTCTGACTTTATAAATGGCTGAATTCCAAATGCATTTTATATGATTCTAAAAATATCAACTATTCTATTCTATTCTTAACTTTTATAGTGCTTAATTTCTGCCAAGGCAGACTCTAAGGTGCAACACCAGGTACATAATCTATAATCCTCATTCCATAGACATTATAATAAGCCACGGAGACTCCGGGAAGTTTACATGTTGAGGTGAGAAAGCCTTATCAAAGAGATATGATTTTTTAGCTTTTTCCTGAGATTTGGAGCAGAACGGACATCATCAGACAGATCATTCCAAAGTGTGGGAGCCTCAAAAGCAACCTCCAGGAACCTGTTATCTGGGTAGTTGTATCTTCTGCCATATCTTCCACAACAAATAGACAGATGAGGGCTGAAATAGCTTGAGTGACCACTGTGAAGAAACTTATAAACCAAATTGGCAGTTTTGAAAATATACCGAAATTCAACTGGCAACCAATGGAGTTTTTTGAGAATAGGAGTAGCCCATGAGTATCTATTGCAATTTGTAACAATCCTACAAAGTGTGTTTTGAATACACTGCAGTTTGTGCATGTTAAAACTGGACAGACTTCTGAAAAGAGAGTTGCAGTACTCCAGATGACTGCTCACTCAGGCATTTGCCACCAGGACAGCAGCCTCATCTGTCAAGTACTGTCTGACCTGCCTGGGATGACACATTTGAATGAAGCAGGTCTTACAAATATTTCAGACATGATCACATTAATGATCACAAAAATTAGCTTCAAACCAGACACCTAAGTTCTTAACAACAGCTAACAGGGAGGTAAGAATCTAATTTCCTTGGCTGAGCATGAGATGCAAATATGATGAACTGTGTTTTTTCAGGGTTAAAAGCATACTTGACGACATTCATTCCTGAACATCCTGAAGACAAGAATTCAATTTATCAAAGGCTGAGGTGGCATTTTTGTGGGACAATTGAACAAACAACTGAGTCTCGTCGGCATAAAAATGGAAATTGATATCGGAATGCCTTCGAAAAACCTTACTCAAAGGAGTGGTGTATAGAGAGAAGAGCACAGGGCCAATAACGCAATTCTGAGAGGGTTGACCCAATTTTAATTGCTTGTAATCGGTGGCTGAGATAGGAAGAGAACCACTTCAGGATGGTGCTACACACACCAAACCAGGACTTAAGATAATTCAGAAGAGTGTCATGGTCAGTTGTATCGAAGGCTGCCGACAGATCAAGTAAGACAAGTGCAGTAGGTCTGCCATGTGACAGCCAGAGATGGATCTCTTTTTTAATATGCAATAGGGCAGTTTCATTAGAGTAACCAGTTTAATACACTGATTGATGAGGCTTTTTACTATTGATGTGTTGCATAAGCTGTTTGACATAGTCCTGATACCAGACAATTGTTCTTAAAGAACAATCATTTGGTATTGGGACTATGTTTTATGTCAAAATTGGTAGAGCAGGTTGTTGTGAAAGTCATCACTTGAAAGTGATGCTTTCTTTATAAGGGGGGAGGTGACAACAGCCTTCTTGAATTGTTGGGGAAAAACACCCTCAATCAAACACAGATTGACAAGTTTTGTAATAGAAGGGAGTAAAATATCCACACAGTCTTTGAGAAGAAAAGTGGGGACCAGGTCTAAAAGACATGATTTTATAAGGGAATTTTTGATAATGTTAAGTATCTCATTCTCTGAGATCTCACTGAAGTGAGACATGCTGGGGGGTAAATCCGTGGGTGGTGTAACAGTTGTGGTAGATGTCAAAAAAATTTCACGGATCCTCTTGATTTTTTGAGTGAAGAAGGAAGCAAATTGATTAGCCAAGGATTTGTCTGACTGGTGAGGAGGAAGAGTCATCTCACGGCCCTTATTAAGAACTTGTCATAACGCCTGCCATAACTTCTTTGGGTCAAAGCTATTGTCTTTGATGGCAGTGCTGTAGTATTCAGCCTTGCCTCAGTTGATAATTGTGTTGCACTGGGCAATTTGTCTGTATAATCTAGTTCTGCTCAACTGAGACCTGTCTTTACACCATATACGCTCAAAATGGTGCCTAATTGATTTGGCCCTGCGATATGTTAACCCCATTTGATATTAAACATGTCATATGGCGGCTATTTTGTTTTTGAACTAGGCCAAAATTAATATCACGCTAGCTCTTCCACCCATATAGCTTTTGTGCAAATTTGATGAAGCTAGCTGGAATATTACAAGATTTAGAGCACCTTTATGATTTTCAAACTATTAGCTATGGCAGCCATTTTGTTTTTCAAAATGAGGCCAAAATAATGCACGGACAGGTTTTCATAGCCATGAACATAAACATAGATATCTGTATAAATGAATGAGATATTAAGGTTTATGTAAAAATGTGACGAACAGACAGATAGACGCACTCACGCACACACATACGGAAGGTGTTTTATAATCTCCCGACCACGGCCTTCAGCTGCAGGCATGAGATATTCCACTACCGTGATGCCTTAAGATCAGTGAAATGTTGATATGAGTTTATATTCATCAAAGTCTAATTGGGATTTCAAAAGCTGTATCAATCAATAGTCTAATCACTAAATGAGATTTGTTTTATTGCTAAAAAGACAATTTTAACTAGACCTACGCATCTGAGAACCAATACAAATTTGTATCCACTGGACAGACAACTCACCAAAGCCAGTGAACCATAATTTGACCTTGAAGGTGGGGCCAAAGGTCAAATTTGACAACATCAGCAGAAGATTCCCAGCCCATGATATCCTACAAGGGGGTTTCACCTTGCAAACCTCTGGGATCAATAAAAAGTGAGTTATAAACATTTTTAAGTTGGACTATCCTCGTTTGACCTTGAAGGAGGGGCCCAAGGTCAAATCTGAACACATCAAAAGATTCCTAGCCCATGATTTGATATAAGTTGGCTTCACATTGCAAACCTCTAGAACCAATAATAAGCAAGTTATAAGCACTTTTAAGTTTGGCTATCCTCATTTGACCTTGAAGGAGGGGTGCAAGGTCAAATCTGACCACATCAAAAGATTCCCAGTCCATGATTTCCTGTAAGTTGGTTTCACATTGCAAACCTGTAGGACCAATAATAAGCGCATTATACACACTTTTAAGTTTGGCTATCCTCGATTGACTTTGAAGGAGGGTCCCAAGATCAAATCTGACCACATCAGAAGATTCCTAGCCCATGATTTCCTACAAGTAGGTTTAACATTGCAAACCTCTAGAACCAATAATAAATAAGTTATAAGTGCTTTTAAATTTGGCTATTCTTGTTTGACCTTGAAAGAGGGTCCCAAGGTCAAATCTGAGATTTTATGGTTATGAATATATCCTGAAAAATTGAGAAGTTTACCTATAATACCTTGGCTTCTACAGGGGTAATGAGAAAATCTCTACACACTGCGGTGGAAGCGTAATCCACAGTAGCCACCAGATGCTATCCGATGGATACAATTATTGAGTACTATTGTGAGGTATGTTGTTTAATGTTTGTGTGTCTCACATTATTGTCAGTTCTCACTTTATTATTCACCATCTACTTCATTTTTCTCTATCGTCCAGGGGGAGCTACCACAAACAATTGTAGTATATGGATAATTCTGAAAGATTATTTCTTGCATATGTCTTTATGTGGAAATTTTTATAATATATGTTAACTTACCTTTTGCCTTTCTGAAGGTCACAGACCCAAAAACCTGTTTTTATTATACTAACCTCTGACAACCTTTTCAAATAGAGTTCCCAGATCCAGATTCCCAGCCCGTGATTTTTCATAAGGTACAAAATGTTGAGTGCAATTGAAATTTTAGGTCAACATCATCAAATACACTTCTTACCATCCCTTTATATTTCTGTATATTAAAACTTTAAGCTCTATAAAGAATATTTTGGGGTTTTGTGAAGGTGACGTTTTATTGCACTACAACAGTTTACCATATGGGACCAGATGCTGTCTCGGGTGTCTGCAGGCCCTCGGCCAACTCAAGAAACAAGAGCATAACTAGACAAAAGGTTTTTGTACACAAAAACAGAGTGTCCCTACAGCTTGCAATTTTATGTGAAATGCTAAAGGACCAATGTGAACAGGTAAATAAGGAGGGGCCTAAAGTCAAACCTGACCACATAAGAAGACTTCCAACAACGATTACCGATAGGTTGCTTTGACATTGCAAACCTGTAGGGTCAATAATAAGTGAGTTATCAGCACTTTTATGTCTGTCTATCCTCATTTGACCTTAAAGCATGAGCCCAAGGTCAAATCTGACTGCATCAGCAGTTTCCCAGGCCATGATTACCTACAGGTTGACTTGACATTGCAAACTTCTATAGCCAATAAAATTCTTAAGTTTGGCTATCCTCATTTGACCTGATTTGCAGTTTCTGTGAAAAGGACGCATCCTTTTTACAAAAGTGAGGATTTGCAGTTTCTGTGAAAAGGATGCGTCCTTTTTATAAAAGTGAAAATTTGCAGTTTCTGTGAAAAGGACACTTCTTTTTTACAAAAGTGAAGATTTGCAGTTTCTGTGAAAAGGACGCGTCCTTTTTACAAAAGTGAAGATTTGCAGTTTCTGTAAAAAGGACGTGTCCTTTTTAGAAAAGTGAGGATTTGCAGTTTCTGTGAAAAGGACGCCTCCATTTTAGAAAAGTGAGGAATTCCAATTTCTGTGAAAAGGACGTGTCCTTTTTACAAAAGTAAAGATTTGTAGTTTCTGTGAAAAGGACGCATCCTTTTTACAAAAGTGAGGATTTGCAGTTTCTGTAAAAAGGACACATCCTTTTTCAAAAGTGAAGATTTGTTGTTTCTGTGAAAAGGACACGTCCTTTTTTCAAAAGTGAAAAGTGAAGATTTGCAGTTTCAAGGATACGCCTTTTTCACAGAAGTAAAGATTTGCAGTTTCTGTGCATTCTTATGTACCAAACTAGGGTAAATGTATTAAATATTATAGCATTTTGCAGTAAAAGTATCAAAATGCTGAATTTTTAGCCTAAAAAGGACACTCGGATTTTTTCCTTTTAAATCTGAGAGCAGTTAAAAGAAGTGACATGCAGGAGAGATAGTATCTAGTGTGTAGCCATCACCGTTGCTGGGGTGTAGTTAAAGTCCTCAATTATGTATTGTAATTATTTATTCCACATTAATTATTTCAAATACTTATGAGCCATAAACCAGATCTACAATATAATTCACCAAACATCCACAACTATATACTTCAGAATTATTACATTATTTGAATCCTAATTTTTCTATTATTCTAAAATCTTTAACTTATACTTGATCATGTACTTCCCACTATTCACTGCTGACATAACATTTTCTCCAATTTTCCATGTTACGTTATTTTCTCCATGATTTAGGTTTTCTTTGCATTATCCTAGAGACTCTTCTCTGAAATCTACACTTGTCTTTTCTTGACTTCTAACCTGTCTCTCTTAAGTCTCAGTCACTTTGTCTGGGAGTTTACTCCTTTTATATGTCCATGGTTAATGAAGTTTAGTATCTTTGTTTTTCTTAGCATTGACCAATGAGCTAAGAGTAGTATCAAACCTCTAACAGAATATACAACACATACAACACAGTGTGTCATCTCCACAAGCCAAGAAGGAAGCCAGGATGGGATAAAATTATTTATTAGTAACACTAACTGTACACTAACACACATATACACACAAACTAACATTTACTAAAATAACACACTTAAAATTACTGAGAAGGTACTAAAAAGAAGTTACTAAAACATTACTAAATCACATTGTAAGGAATCAGTTAGCACATTAATATGACATTACCAACATCTATGATTACTAAGATTACTAAAACCAAACACTAAGATTACTAAGAGTAACGACTAGTTATGACTGTAAAGAGTTATTAACATAACATTTCAAAACATGTATTGAGCCATTACTAAGTTAAGCTTTGTTAAGTTAAGTAACACATTAATATTTGAAATAAATAATTTTTTCCCCAATACACAATGTTAGGAGGACTGAAGAAGTTACTGTGGTTGTAAAGTGGAATACTGGTAAATGGTTATATAGGGTTACTTGAGTGGGGTGAGGAAGTATTGCCTACCCACTAATGTGACTACTTTGAGTATAAGTAAAGGGAAAGGGGGGGGTGGGGAAATTCTTGTTGACACGTCTGTACCATTCAAACCCAAATCATAAACAAAAGACCCGCCAAAATGGGGTCACCTGACTGATAGTAACATAGGGGGAAGTTAAGGTGGAGAGGTAAAGTCTAAGCCCATCCTGGCTCAAAGTCTAGGCAATGGTTCTGGCTTACTAAGCTTCTGGCTTGAGAAGCATAGCCTCTAATAGGCCATGCTAACACAAGCCAAGAAGGAAGCCAGGATGGGATAAAATTATTTATTAGTAACACTAACTGTACACTAACACACATATACACAAAAACTAACATTTACTAAAATAACACACTTAAAATTACTGAGAAGGTACTAAAAAGAAGTTACTAAAACATTACTAAATCACATTGTAAGGAATCAGTTAGCACATTAATATGACATTACCAACATCTATGATTACTAAGATTACTAAAACCAAACACTAAGATTACTAAGAGTAACGACTAATTCTCAATGAAAGCTAGGACAGATGAGTGGGATATATACAAAATGTCCTGGTCAATAAACTGGAGGAACTGGAGGAAAAGAGTAAAGTGGGAGTGGTGAACCTTGAGTGTCTTTGGTCTATAGGCTGAGGTGACTCTGGATCCTGCCCTATCAAGTAGTGCCTGAAGAGTTGGGTTCGCACCTGAAACAAATACACAGAGTAAGGTCATATATCTAGGTTAATGTGCAGCATGTTGCTATTTATGCTACACCACACTGGTTTTTCAATGATTAACCTCAGTTTTTGCCAATTGTGTTGAACTAAATGCCACCTTGACAGAAGATCAGCACATTTATTGTCTTTCCCTCTAACATGTACTAATTTCAATTGAATGTCTCTCAAGGCTGTTTCCAGCCAAATATTACGGCTTAATGCTGCCAGGCCATTGTCCTTAGTGACACCAGTATTGGTAACTGACACAACAGCCTCATTGTCACACTTTAATACAATCTGTTTGCCCTGCCATATAGGGCCCCATAATCTTAGGGCCACCAGGACATTCCACATTTCAAAGTGGGCTATTGTGAACATTGAGGGGACTTCCATATTTTTAAATTGATATGTGTACACAAGGTTATTACAACGGCCCCCCAGACCTGACAAACATGCATCTAATTCAATTACTTCAGGACAATAGAACTTTTCATGCATATATGTGGAAGTGCTATGTCCATGGTTAATGAAGTTTAGTATCTTTGTTTTTCTTAGCATTGACCAATGAGCTAAGAGTAGTATCAAACCTCTAACAGAATATACAACACATACAACACAGTGTGTCATCTCCACAAGCCAAGAAGGAAGCCAGGATGGGATAAAATTATTTATTAGTAACACTAACTGTACACTAACACACATATACACACAAACTAACATTTACTAAAATAACACACTTAAAATTACTGAGAAGGTACTAAAAAGAAGTTACTAAAACATTACTAAATCACATTGTAAGGAATCAGTTAGCACATTAATATGACATTACCAACATCTATGATTACTAAGATTACTAAAACCAAACACTAAGATTACTAAGAGTAACGACTAGTTATGACTGTAAAGAGTTATTAACATAACATTTCAAAACATGTATTGAGCCATTACTAAGTTAAGCTTTGTTAAGTTAAGTAACACATTAATATTTGAAATAAATAATTTTTTCCCCAATACACAATGTTAGGAGGACTGAAGAAGTTACTGTGGTTGTAAAGTGGAATACTGGTAAATGGTTATATAGGGTTACTTGAGTGGGGTGAGGAAGTATTGCCTACCCACTAATGTGACTACTTTGAGTATAAGTAAAGGGAAAGGGGGGGGTGGGGAAATTCTTGTTGACACGTCTGTACCATTCAAACCCAAATCATAAACAAAAGACCCGCCAAAATGGGGTCACCTGACTGATAGTAACATAGGGGGAAGTTAAGGTGGAGAGGTAAAGTCTAAGCCCATCCTGGCTCAAAGTCTAGGCAATGGTTCTGGCTTACTAAGCTTCTGGCTTGAGAAGCATAGCCTCTAATAGGCCATGCTAACACAAGCCAAGAAGGAAGCCAGGATGGGATAAAATTATTTATTAGTAACACTAACTGTACACTAACACACATATACACAAAAACTAACATTTACTAAAATAACACACTTAAAATTACTGAGAAGGTACTAAAAAGAAGTTACTAAAACATTACTAAATCACATTGTAAGGAATCAGTTAGCACATTAATATGACATTACCAACATCTATGATTACTAAGATTACTAAAACCAAACACTAAGATTACTAAGAGTAACGACTAATTCTCAATGAAAGCTAGGACAGATGAGTGGGATATATACAAAATGTCCTGGTCAATAAACTGGAGGAACTGGAGGAAAAGAGTAAAGTGGGAGTGGTGAACCTTGAGTGTCTTTGGTCTATAGGCTGAGGTGACTCTGGATCCTGCCCTATCAAGTAGTGCCTGAAGAGTTGGGTTCGCACCTGAAACAAATACACAGAGTAAGGTCATATATCTAGGTTAATGTGCAGCATGTTGCTATTTATGCTACACCACACTGGTTTTTCAATGATTAACCTCAGTTTTTGCCAATTGTGTTGAACTAAATGCCACCTTGACAGAAGATCAGCACATTTATTGTCTTTCCCTCTAACATGTACTAATTTCAATTGAATGTCTCTCAAGGCTGTTTCCAGCCAAATATTACGGCTTAATGCTGCCAGGCCATTGTCCTTAGTGACACCAGTATTGGTAACTGACACAACAGCCTCATTGTCACACTTTAATACAATCTGTTTGCCCTGCCATATAGGGCCCCATAATCTTAGGGCCACCAGGACATTCCACATTTCAAAGTGGGCTATTGTGAACATTGAGGGGACTTCCATATTTTTAAATTGATATGTGTACACAAGGTTATTACAACGGCCCCCCAGACCTGACAAACATGCATCTAATTCAATTACTTCAGGACAATAGAACTTTTCATGCATATATGTGGAAGTGCCATTGAACCTTTTCACAAACACCAAAAACCAATTAATGTCTTTTTGAATAGCCTCTGTCATAGGGGCTTTGTCCTGTTCCATAGTACGTAAAGTATGCAGAAGTCTGTTGACAAAGTATCTGGCAGGTTTCACTACCTTGTGTACAAACATCAACCTCCCCAGTACACTCTGAAGTTGTTTTTTAGTAAATGTTTGTAATTTGACAAAAGATTTACATGCCTGGAGGATTTCCTCCAACTTTTCCACTGGAATTGACAACGTAGCACACTCAGAATCAATTTGAATACCCAAACACACAATTTTGGTAGTGGGAGGGGTCAGCTTACTCTCATTAATGGGTATATTTAGGTCTTGTAACAAGTTGTACATGGTGTCGAAGCTACTCTGTGCCTTAATGCCAGTTTCTGCCCCCAAAATATCGTCTATGTATGACATCAGATAAAATCCATGTTTTGAGTGGATATATCTCAAGAAATCGCTCAATCTAGTGCACCCCATGGCTCCCGTACGATGGCCGAATGCGTACAACCCGTCAACGTAATAGGAGCCCTTCCAATGTAAACAGAGCAATTGGTAGTCAGCAGGATCGACTTTAAGTTGGCGAAAAGCCCTAGAAGATCGATTTTTAGCATAAGGGCCCCTTTTCCTAGGCGTCTGAGCCTCTCTGTAAAGTTATCAATTGAAGGGTAGGAAAGCATAAATGCTGTACCCATGTACAGGTTACTGTCTGTGAAATAATTGACACTGGCCCCAGCTGGCCAGGAAAGATCTATGATCACCCTTCTTTTGTCACTGTCTTGCTTGGTACACCAAACGGTTTGCTGTCAAAGGGGCCATACATGGCTTTATGTTGAATTTCATCTTGTAAATAGGTGGAAACATGTTCCGGGAATAACCGGGCGGAACCGTGGCTTTCTGTAGCACTGATGAGGTCCCCATGGCTACCTTTAAAGTCTATGGGGAAGCAAGTCTAAGTTAATGTCAAAGTTTACCTGAACACGAGCGCCCAAAAAATTTGGACACTTAAAACTACTGACATATCCATGTAACTTTACAGGATCCCTACATAATTCGGGGTCCACCACACATTTACTGCATTTCTTAACATCCACAAACTGCAAGGGTGACAGAGGAATGAAGCCAGTATGAGATTCTTGTTGGTTCATGAACCGTAACAAATCTTCACATTTGTTGTGCAATATTTTAATACCAATCTGGGCTAATTGGTGTTTTGAAATAGTGGCCCATTCCTGCTGGCCTAGATCCTGAACTTTGACCCCAAGATGGGAGGAACTGTCACACTCGCAATTTTGGTTGTTTAAGCATTGGTCACACTTGACAGGTGGGTGACAATTACACCTATTTTGGCTACATTTGAGACCTGAGACATTACACTGCTTTTCAACACTAATACCATTGCTGGAGTTACTACAGTTACTTTCTGAGGAAGGAGTACCTGTTCCATTTTTACTGATGTATGAGAGTCACTGCTGTGATCCCCCATGACCATTTTTCCGTCTTTTATTGTTACACTGAGTCTTTGGGTGGTTGTATAGGCGACTAAAGGTGTACATGTGGTAGGCGCATACATGTTTGTGGGTGATTAAACCTTGATCATGATCCCCCATCCTGTTGCACCTACCATCATTGTAGTCCTTGCAAGGCACTGAACTTGGTTTCCTGTTTCCTTTCTTATTGTGATTGCTGTTACTGCTCTCCCCCTGGCTGCTGTGTGAGGTGCTGTTGGAATTTACATAGGTTTTACGTACCTTGTTCACTTTTTTTGAGATCATTCCAAGTAATAAGTCCTTCTTCCATTTTTGTCTTGACCACCAGGTGAGCTCCTTTTGCAGCCTGCCAACTGTGGTCACACACATTCTGGAATAGTTCAGTCAGGTACTCTATCATATTACTTCTCACATACATGTCCGACTCTTCTTGTACCGACCTTAAGAAACCTAGAACGAACTGAGCCTGTGTGAGTTGGTCATAAGTCACCCTGGCCCTAAGGTGGCCCACAAAAGCACAGTCCTGGGGCCATGTCACTTCGATCTTTTCCTTCTTGGTCTTTGGCTTACTTGTTGCTACTGGGGTTGTATGAGGGGTTAGATTATGAGAAAGTAGGTTACCTGGCTGCTGTGGCAGAGCATACTGGTTCAATTGTTGCAGTCTTTGTTGTTTGCACCTAGTCCTGGTTCACTGCAGTGGTGCGCAGGGCTTGTATGCTGGGGATAATGGGTTGGTCCTGATTCACCACAGTGGCTGCTGTGTGTTGCCCCATTATGTTCTGTTGTTGCTGATGGGTCTGTGGCATCACAGTGGCCCCATTAGGTGGAGGGATGAGAGTTGGCTGGGTTGGTTGACAGGTGTGTGGTTGGTGATGTAACCCAGTACTGTTGTGACCGAGGTAAGTAGTACTTGTTATGATGGGATTGAATGTCACATTATGGGTACTTGTAGTGGTGGGCATTCTGTGAGGGTCTGTGGGTCCATTTGCCCGTGTTGTTGGCCAGTCTGACACTCTGAGGCCCAATTGCACTCTGTGAGAGCCCTGTGTCCTTAGTAGTGGAGCTCCTTGCTGTACGGTCCTTACATGGCTATACTGATGTGCACTCTGACAAGTGGAGAAGACAGTTTGTGTGAGCCCAAGTTGACTTACATTCACAGTTGTGTACTGACCACTCCTCTGGCCACTTTGCACAAATAGACTGGAGACAGTTGTGGTGTTAGTGTTGGTATTTGAATGCGTATGCACTGGGATCCGGACTCCCCCTGTACGTCTGGGTACGGATGTGCTTTCGTCTAAGGTATTGTGGATATCAGTCCTGTTACCTGTTGCACCTAATGAACTGTCCTCACCCTGTCCTAATGCCCGTACCCTTTTTCGCTTCCTGGGGGTGGAGGAAAAGGTCTCAGCCTGAAGTTACTGCTCGACCAGTGTCATACGGCTTGACAGTTTCTGAAGTTCTACCAGTATTAGTTCTTCAGTTCTGGGTGATTGCTGTGCAGAGGTAGTACTAGCAACTGTTAGGGAGGTTGACACATCTCTAATAACCGAACTACCAGAACTTGTGCCTTCTATGGGACTTGGTGGTCTGCCAGTAAGCTGTTGTGTTAGAAAGGCATTGGGAGCCACAGTGGGCTGTGTAGATGGAATGTTTGTAGCCATACCTTCTCTGTTGCACCGTCTGCCCACTGGTCTGCTATGTACTAATTCACACTTGTCACAGAAGAGTTCCATAAATCGCCCTGGAGTGGTTAATAGTGATAAACTCCAGTAACATTTAAAACATAATACACACTAAAATTACATAAAATACACAAAATATAGTTTTTCCTATGATGAAATTCTTGTTGACACGTCTGTACCATTCAAAACCAAATCATAAACAAAAGACCCGCCAAAATGGGGTCACCTGACTAATAGTAACATAGGGGGAAGTTAAGGTGGAGAGGTAAAGTCTAAGCCCATCCTGGCTCAAAGTCTAGGCAATGGTTCTGGCTTACTAAGCTTCTGGCTTGAGAAGCATAGCCTCTAATAGGCCATGCTAACATAATCTTGACACTGCACATAATTCTCTATATGTGTTAATACAACTTACACAACATCATAACATGAAAGTCACATGAAAGTCATTTACTGCAGTTTCTATGCCTGATAAAGATGATATAAACTTAAAACATGAGTAGATCATACAAAGTGGTGCTTGCCTTTTTTAGTGTTAATGACCCTGTATTGACCACCACACATTTCTGTATACAAATCAACGCCATTTTATTTCAAGGTTTCACTTTCACTGTTGGCAAAATTTAGATCAAGATAAATGAAGAATAGAAATCATTAGAATGGTATATTTTTCTTTCTAATGTGCAAATTTAGGTCTACATAAGACTTGTTTATGACTCGTTTATATTTGACTCCCCAGATCACTGGCGGTTTAGCAGAAAAACACTCATTAGATAAATAAATGCTCAATTTTTTTTTAACTGATGACCATCAAGTGTCACCATGAGATAGGTGTGAAGAGTCGAGATCCATTTTGTTTATTGTGCATACTATGTGCATATTCACTCTGATAACATGGTTCAATGTCAGACTATATACAAACACTTTTTCCCTGAAGTTTGATATTAATTAGTGTTATTGAAGTATTAAAATATCATTTTTAAGAAGAGTCCAGAAGAAACTCTACTCTCAGGCTTTCTGTTATCCAAATAATTTATTTTAAAGGCTATTTTCATAGTTTCCATTTAGGATTTTGTGGAACTTTATTTAACAAATTGTACTCTCCCAAGGTATTTATAACATACAGGTAACGGTACATTCACACTGTCCCGTGTGGTCATATTAACACTTGTTTGAATTTTGTTTCCTTGTGCTTATCGTTCCAGAAGTGGAACTTGTATTGTTGTGCAGTGCATGTTTAAAAAAGTTTCCCCCATAAAGCGATGACACCACCCCTCTTCACTCCTCCGGTGTATACATTTTAGTTTAGCATGTAAGAGTTTGTGGAAGGTTTTTTGAACACCCCCACATGCTGAAAATGTCCGTGTTTTGTGGAACCTGTCTTACACAATACAAATCCTGATGTATTTACACTTCTGGCAACGGAAAGACACAAAACACATTGAACTACAAATCAGCCCCATTGAACATTTTGTACTCATAGATAGCTGGTGATGCAAGCACAGGAGTATGATCTAGATATAACAGTCACTGATCTTGAAAAAGTCACTTGAAGTCATGAATTTCCACAGAAACCCACTTATATCACATTACTTTTCATTTTCATTTCACAACAATACAATAACTGGATAACTTTTCAATGATTCAGAGCTTATCACCTTTACAGTTGCATTATCTCCTGCTTAATCAATAAGAGGTTTCCATTGTTATATTGATACTGATGTACTAAGTTAAGTGGGTAAAACAGAAAAGTACTTGTTATTCACACTCCAGATTCAGTATCTCACTTATCAGGTCGTCATATGATTTCATATCACCAAGGGAGTCCCATTCTAGTTATAATTTTACACAGTTATAGGATTATGTTATGATTATTAATTCTAGTGATCTATAACCTGTAATGCAGTTGTTTGGTTAATTGAATCAGTGATCTCAGTTAAAGCTAATCTTTGCGTGACTCATTCCTGCAAAGATTTTGATGGGAGGAGTTGTTTTGAGGTGTCATTAGTATCTAAGCATGTACGCCTGTGTATACAGTGTCCTTTGTGGACTGCTCTACATGAATGTAGCGTGCAGCCAGAGCACAGAATCCTGCACAAAACAGATCAACAGCTGTGCCTGCGAGACTGCCAGTGGATATATTAACCTGGAGAAACTGGACCAGGCTAAGCAGAATGGCCAGCCCAAGTAAGTCAGGTAACCCGAGTGAGTCAACCAGCTCAAGTAAATCACTCAAAGCAAACCAAGTTAGTTAAAAGCCCCAGTAAATTAGGCAGCCTAAATTTATCCAAATAGGTCTATCAAACAGAAAAGTCGTAGTCAGCAAATCACCTAATCAGTTAAAGTAAGTAACATTTGCAAGTATGTTTCAAACCATTTCTCTGAGAAATGGGGTTTACTGTAAGAGATTAGCTACATTTAAGGTCCCAATACTGCATTTCAATTTTGTACTTTACAAGGTGGTCCAACCAGCCAGATGCTACTTATCCAACAACAACTATGTATGCCTACAACCCCTGCACAGCATTCACCAGTGGAGGTTGTACTTCAGTGGCTGTGAGTTAAAATTCTCAGTGTTTACTATATGTGTAGTCGCATGGTAATTCACCTTTTACAAGTGCTGTGAAATGATCATATAGTGTGATATTTTATGTGTCATAGATTTCACATATAGCTGTATTACACATGATTTACTAAATTACGCTGATGGCCAAAAGTGCCCTGGTGTAGAAAATGCTAGATGATCAGCCAGTGTTTCTGCACATATTTTACCTTTTGTTAAAAGATGGTCCATTGCATCACATTACTGTGCAGGAGAGCTAGTTTCAGAGTTTCAGTGAGAGTTATTAGAGTTATGCAATATGGATTTGCAGGGTTGTCAGTCCCAGTCTGGCATAGACTATGCTATAGGCACACAAGACACCGCCAGCTTCCAAACAGATGTGACACTTGGCACCATACTGAAATACACCACTACTGAGGGAAGGTATGTGTTATGGAGAGGTTTTGTGGTGGATTCTTGTTGATATGTTTAACAATTATATCATTTTAAAGAAATGTGAATCTTTTGTTAACCCTAACAAAGGCAGGAAGTTTTTATCATTCCCCTTTGCTGTCCACAATGGAGGCCACAAAGTTTGTGGGTATGAGATTTTCACAAAGTTGTCATAATGGTTTTTTTTCTTCAGAGGAACTCAAAATGATGAGTCTTTGGACAACGCATTGGAAAAACCGTGATGATAACATTTTTTTTTATTTCTTTGCCTGTGGACTAATTAAGCCTCTGACAGCGCTCACTAGCATACAACAGTTCAACTCTTCTGTATTGGCAGCCAGCTTAGACCCATTACAGATATCTTCTATTGTTTTGGATTAATTTGACATATGTGCATTTTATTTGCGAAGGAAATTTGAAAGTATATTGTTTACCTCAATTTAGTGGATCTATACTCACAAGATGAAATTATATCATTCTTGCTGGAAGTGTATTTTCAAGACATAGGTTATCTTAGATTGTGCAGATTAAACAAAAAGACTTGATTCTGAAATACTGTAATGGTTGTTGTTCAGAACTCTCCAAGTCCAGTTGGTGTGTGATGCAAGTCAAGAGGGGTCCCTCAGCAATGTAGGTGAAGATCCTAACAACCCAGGGACTTATGTAAGTATCCATATAAACCAGAAATTAACATCTCAGTTAATATAACAGATGAGCCAAGACCTTGTGACATGGAGTTGTTATGACAAGGTATTTATTATCCACCACAAGCTAGAATTGGCCTCAACACTGGGGTATAAAGATCGTTAAATAATGGTTTTATTCTTTGGCTTTTATCCCCTCCTTATAATGGGTTATTAATATTATGAATGTATAAATGAGTGCTGATTTTTCACAGAAAATTCTGTGTATCATGATAGGTATTTGTACGCTTTTCTTCATTTTTTCTAATTTCAAATACAGCATACCCAATAGAGTACTTGGTAATAAGAATTGATTTGGGTTCATTGGAGGCTTTTTGTTGTTTTATCAAAAAGAGCGGATTTTTTTTCTGCACAAATATTAATTAGTAAAACTAATTTTTTCTCAATCGATCCAGAAACTCCAAGAAATATAGTGTAATTTTCTCATTTTCTGTTGTTGTTCAAAAACATTTTCCCAATGACGTTACATAATTTATCAAATGTAAAGCTTGATCCTCTCTTAAGTAATATCCAGTTTGTCTGTCGATCTGTTTTGCGATAACTCCAAAAGCAATGAACGGATCTTCCTGAATTTTTTTATGTATGTAGGTCTGAACAAAGAAGAAATAGTTTAAAGACAAGGAAGAAATCATTAAATTTTAGGATAAACCTGGATCATATTCTGTACGCAAAAATTCTGAATTTTCAACCGTTCCCATTTTCAATGACTTTGGACCTCTGGTTAACATTTCTTAATAGAAAATAATGAGCTGCTCTTCATGAATTTTTTGTAAGTAGAACCTGGATAAGTAAATTACATTTAGGGAAAGTTTTGATCGTTGCTCTACCAGCAACTTGTGGTTTTTATTGCGTTAATACCTCCTATCCAATGGACAATTGCTAATCCAGTCAGCACAGACCAGCCACTGTGGCCGGTCCCACTGTGCATTCGCCAGGTGGCACATCATACTTCCTTCCTGTATAGACAGCGTGACATAGCATCTTTTCCTTTTCGTTTTCAAATCAGGAATTGTGTGTTCTTTTTGCTTCATTTGAAGTTTATTTTACTACAAACTGTTTATAGACACTTTTAGATCATTATGGCTTCACCTGGGCAGAAACGGGGTCTTTGTGGACACTTAATGGCGGGTTTTGATAAACACACATACTGTGCTTGTTGCAGAGATATTAAACGGAAGGGCACATACCCCTGCATTGCCATGAAGATTGCCAGCACTTGAATGTTTTGACAGAGGATCAGAAGGCACATTGGCTGCACCTTCTTATCAGAAGAAAAAGAAAAACGTGACCAGAAAGCCATCCAAGAAGAGATGAGTAGCACCCTTGTAGATCCTGCTTTAGTGTCAGTACGGGAAGTAGCGAAAGGCAGAAGATTAGAACTCAGAAGAGGCGAATAATACCCCTGGTTCAAAACCAAGACTAAGAGTTCGGAAAAGTCAAGTAGCAGAAATGTGAAAAGACAAGAAAACTGAATCTACCAAAGACAACAGCAAGTCTGTTAAGAAGCCGCCGGCTAAGGTTGCAAAACCTTCAACAGACAATAAACTACAGGCAATGGACCAGAAGTGGTCAGAATGCTTTAGCAGGCTGGAAACTATGCTCTTGTCTAGATCTTTCAGCCTGAACCTGTTTGCCAACCACTGGTCGTCTCTCCAGCCAAGCCTCTACCAGCCAGTGCTGTTGGCAACACTCAGCCCTTTCTTGAGCCTACACCGACTGACCGACCACACTTCGTCAACAACAACAATAACCGACTAACCGACCAACCGACCGGTCACTCTTCATCAGCAGCCTGCTCAACGGACTAAGTCTGATAACCAGCCTGTAGTCACTGACCAGCCAGCTGCGAGCCAGGTTTCCAAACAGGCTCCTACTACATCAGCTGTGGAGGTTACCAAGCAAGGATCAGACTCTGATATGGATACTAGTTCTGATTCTGATTAGACCTGGACCAGGATGTCTATGTAATTGACATCAACCAGGCTGCCTGTGAAGAACAGAACTACAGAGAGACAATGCATGGCATACATTCTTACTTGGGCTGGACACATATTCCAGATATGGACTCTGCTGCCTCTAGTGCTGAGGACAACCCTTTTGCTGCACCCAAACAACAACCAGCTGACATGATCATCGAAACCTTCTGACTGATGACTGGTTGTGTCGCAAAATGGACAGGCAGCCCTTGTGCAGGGATATCCATCCAGAAGCTCAGAAACAGGAGGGTTACAGAGAGATAAATTTTTGAAGCCAGCTAAGTCACATGCAAAGTGGTATGAGCTCCACCCCAACCAGGACAGGCCGGCCGGTTCATTCTCTTACTGGCACTGTGACTCTGCAAAGCTGAATAGTGCATATAGCGGATAGCAAGGTCATCTGGACTTACTGCACCAGCACCGACCTCTCACACTGTTTCATAGGACACCTTCAGAAGGTGGGAGAAGGCTGCAAGGGAGTCAACCTATGTCTGTAATCAGGCAGCCGGACTAAACAGGTGTCTCAGTAAAGTTCAACACGGAATGCAGTCACAGCTAAAAGTATTACATTCCTAACAGACCAAAGGAAAGTCTCCTGGTAAAGTGCGAAATGCTATAGAAGAGCTACAGTACCAGATGCACTTTAACGTCAGTATCACTCAGTATATAGCCAAGGCCATGGAGCATCTATCTGAATTTGCTTTTGTTTCCATGGCAAATGTGACATTAGTGAGACAGGATGCTTACTTGGCTCATGTAAAGTCCGGTTTAAAACAGGATACACTATAGCTCCTTTGTGTTAGGCTCCACTGGACTTACCTAGTCTGTTTCCAGACTCTGGTCTAAGAAAGGCTCAGGAAGACATCAGTAAGTTTGAAGGCAAGGGTCGTACTCACACTCAGCCTGCTGGTCGCAGGGACAATCGTTTCCACCCCTCTAAAAGGTCAGATAAACAGACATAGGACCAGAAGTCTGGTAAACTGGCCTGGAAAACACTGGGACATTTCAGCAAGTAAAAAGGTGGTTGTCAGTCCAACAAGTTTTTATCGGTCAAGTCCGGCCAAGGGTCAGTCATCTTATAAATGACAATTACTGTGTAAATGCTTCAAGTTCAAGATGGCTGACCCGGAGCAAAGAGAATAAAAAGTTTGTAGATTTGTGTCAGCTCCACTGGACCAGACCGGACAACTTACACAACCAAGAAACTGTAAACTTGTATCAGTGTCACCAGACCAGACCAGTGTCCGGAGAGATCTTAAAAGTTACAGTAACAAATGTTGACAGTACCCATAGTTGACAGTAACAAATGTTGTAAACTCAGTTGTTATAAATATGTGAACAATATTTCATGTGTCGATCAACTGGGTTCTGTCAAACATGTATCAAATGTCCAAACTGTTGTACAAGATCTACCTGTAGGGGCAAACATAAACCAGTTTTGGAAAACTTGGGAAACCTTGGAGGCTGGAACAAAGGTCTTAGAAATGCTGAAAGAGGGATACACCCTCCCGTTGCAGACCAGACCAAACTTGACAAGGTCACCAACCATCATAACCTGCTGCTATGTCAATCCTCACATGAACCTCTACCTGATAGTGGCATTACATCAGCTTTTGAACAAAAATGAAGTAGAGATGGTCAAAAATCAAGAATCTCTGGGGTTTTACAAATGACTACTTTTGGTCCCAAAACCAAACAACCAGTGGAGACCTATATTAGATCTCAGCAACAAATTCCTCAAGGCAGAAAAATTCAAAATGGAGACACCAGAAACAACAAGGACCTCCCTCCAGACAGGGGAGTGGGTTACGTCCATAGACTTTAAGAACGCCTACTTCCACATACCAATTCAAAGCCAGTCCAGGAAGTACCTATGTTATCACATCCAGGTTCAAACCTACCAGTTCAAAGCACTAATTTTCAACTTTGTATGCTAACAGTTCTACCTGAAAGAGGGCAAGGTCAGACTCACCCAAGACCCTTACAGCAAAGATTCAAGAATTGCCGGCAGCTAAGGTCCACCTAGGTCAACTCCATATGAGGCTCATACAGTGGCACCTGAAAACAACTGGTTTCTTAAATAAACAAAGAGGGGAGAGATGAAGTAGGGCCCTTGTGTGTTCCCTTCTGTGGAGAATCCTGACCTGGTGTTCCAGAAAACAGGTTACTCTAAAAGAACGACATATTCCAGGCCACCTAAATTTGGTAGCAGACAAACTATCTAGGCTAGGCCACAACATTCAAACAGAGTGGTCTCTTCTCCTAGAGGTCTTCTAAGGCAATATGCAACAGGTTGCACCAACCTCAGACAGACCTATTTGCTACAAGATTCAACAACAAACTGGCTCTGTTTGTGGCACCAGTTCCGGACCCCCTGGCCAGGGCAGTCAATGCACTCAGTCTGCATTGGGAGGATCTGGACCCATATGTGTCATTCTGATTGCTCCAGGGTGGCCCAGACATGCCCTGGTTCTGGGATCTAGTGACCATGTCAAGTTAGATTCCATTGTGCCTGCCCAACCTGCACACTCAACCATTTAATCAGACCCCACACAGGAATATGTCAACCTAAATCTGCATGCATGTCTCATAGAGCCTCAGCAATTAAGGAGCAGGGTTTCTCTGAGGCAGTGACAGCACGAATTGAGGCTCCTCAAAAAGGATCAACCAGATCAGTCTATGAGGCAAAGTGGACCATTTTTACAAAGTGGTGCCTCAGTGATCAGGTGGACTTCAGGACACCCCCTGTAAAGTCAATAGCAGGACAGGAAGTTACAGCCAAGTACAAATGATGATTACAGATCAGCCATTGCTGACAAACTAGGTAATTAATCCAAAAATGTAAGCAAAAATGAGGATCTCACTTGTCTCTTGGACAGTTTCCATAGAGAAAGACCTAAGGGTCGGAGAGGTATCCCCTCCTGGAACCTCTTCCTGGTGTTGCACCAACTGACAAAGGCTCCATTCAAACCAATTAAAGCGGCCTCTTTGAAGCATTTGACCTTTAAGACTGTTTTCCTCTTGGCCCTGGGGTCGGGCAAACACAGTGAAATCCATGCTTGGCAAAACAAGAACATCAGACACCAGTCCGATTGTTCAAAGATGTCTTTGTATCCATCACCCAGCTTTCTTTCTAAGAACCAACTGGTCAAGGAGGGTCCAGACAGTGTGGCCCCATTGGTTATCCCAACCCTGGCCCCAACTCTAGATAAATCCCTCAAGTCTGATAGGTAATTATGTCCGGTCAGAGCACTGCGTTAGAATCATAGACAAATTGGCCCTTTCCAAATCAGCCCCCCGTCAAATCGGCCCCCAAAATAAAATAGCCTAGTCAAATCGGCTCCCATGGAAAAAAACCTTAGTCAAATTGCCCCCCAGGAAATTAGTGTACTCTGAAAGAGAATATGTTAAGAAATGACAAAAACTACCATCTACTAAGAAATCTCATTTTAATCAATTGCACTTTGAATAAAACTAACACAAATAAGTGAATAAAGGACAGAGGATAGACGATATTGATTACAGCATCCAAAAATCTTTGATACATGTTGATTGCACTTTTGCTAGATATCACTGAAGTAGTTATCACTCTTGATATAATGTGATTATGTAATAGCACTTAAAATTATTCTACTTATAATAAACACATGTCTAAAGGACAAAGTTAAAAGAGCTTGATGAAACCTTCAAATATCTTTGATATGTGTTAATCACACTTTGCACATGTCACTTTAGAAGTAGTCATCCTTAGTAGTAATAGTAGTCACCTGATGTACTTTCCATACTAAATATCTGTCAGTCTTAGAGTCTGTCATATGATGGAGATTAAGTGCTATAAAAGTACTCTTATTGCATTATATTTTATTTCTTTTCAACCTGGGGGCCGGCTTGTCCAGGGCCAAGTTTTTAGGGGGCCGATTTTATTACGCTACAATAGCTAACTATGTGGGACTCAATGCTGTTCTCGGATGGCCACAAGGCATCATGGCCAGCGTCTAAGAAAAATGGACATTTATAGTTGGCCGTAGCCTCTAGTTGTCGTCACGTGATAACTTCTGACCAATCGCCCTACTTTTTCATTGGCCACGTTGAACTGGTAGCTGTTTGTAAATATACAGACATTTTCATTTATTTCTCAGCTTTCTCGTATTGTTGGAGGTTCATTTTTGGTTATTTCTTTTATTATATCATGGATTATTCTGTAAAATCTTTATTTTGACAGGATAAGTATATTTCTTGTTTCACATGTATTGAGTTTTCCTCGGTTCAGGCCTTTTCTTTTCTACATCTTTTATTGCGTTTAAAATGTCCATCCATCAAATGAATAAAGACAAACCGAGAGCACAAAAATGCCGCCATTTTTGTTTTTCCTTTGATTTACACAACTATTGCCCTACTTGTAGGGAATCTGGCAAGGGTGATGACCCCTGTGTCACCTTTGAAGTGCCCTGTAATATCTGTGCATCTTTTACAGATGACCAAATGAAAAAAAATCTAACACATGAAACGCTACTTAAAGAAACAAAAGGCGGACGCTTCTAATGCAAAATATGATGAACTTGATCTTTTGGGCGAAGGCGACGGGAATTCTTTCACTGGTTCAAATGCAGACCTTGAGAGTGCTGCTGACAATCTTTTTACCTCACCCCCCCACCCCCCACCCCCCGTCCTCAGCCCCTACTCTTCAGTTCTTTATCACTTAAAACACCAGCTAAAACTGTCCCACCCACCCCAGGTACTGCCTTGCAACAAAAAATTGAATTCATTAAATATTCATCTGCAGCAGCAAATGGGTTCCTTCCAGCCATCCATGTTGGAAGCTTTTCAGTCGCTCCGAGAGGAGTTGACTTCTAAAAACCAAACATAGGTGGATCAGACCTCGGTTTCTGCTTCCAAACCTGGTACATCTTCCTGTACTGCTGTTAATCTGGACCTACCCCCTCCGAGACATAGAACTACCATTCAAACCGAGGATATGGATGTGAACTACAGTCCAGCACTTCGTCCACGTCTCGGACCTGACCCTCATGATACATCGGATCAGAATGTTGCTACATCTGATTTACCTTCGAAGAAGGTCTCAGATAAACCCAAAAAGCATTGCCACTCTCTCAGTAGGCATGAAATTGAATCCAGGTCTGCCTCGGATCAATCTAATGAGGAATCTGATGAACCTCGGATCCCATCTACTAAACCTAAAAAGCACTCTGATAAGAGTAAACACAAATCAAGGTCCAGATATGTGTCATCTTCCTCAGAGGAGGATCAGTCCTCTGTAGCCAGACACAGGTCTTCTAAGCCCTCTGGGGCTCAGCCCTCAGGGGCTGCTTCTGATCAAGACCTCCCTCAACATGATCCAGACCCCCCTTATTATAGGGAAGTAGCTCTGTCTGACATTCCCTCACAGTACGCTGAAGAGTTCGATACTTTTAGGCGCATTCTTTCCCTCCCTGACCCCAGGGAGTCTATGCCTAGGTCCTCAACTTCAGTCATGGGTCTGGACGATGAGAAAGGCTGTCAAGAGCTAAGACCTAGAGGTCCTTCCTCTATACTTCCACTTAACTCAGTTATCAAGGACGCCTTTGATAAATTTCAACATGACTTTAAGGCTGCTAATTTACCTGAGGGTAAATATATCAAGCCTCCTCCTTCCACTTCTAAGTGGCACAGGGTGGGACAGCCCTGTTATCAGGACAAATATCAGGAGTTGAATACGGATTTTGCCAAAATCTGTATTACTCCTAAACCCTCTGAGGCCCCTATGGGCAAGGTTCCCCTACCAATTCTTAAAGAATTGGAGCATCAGGCTCAGCAAAATATCTCAACGCTCAATTTCACTGCTGCCTTTGCCAAAACTTCACCTTCTTGCAATGTTTCCCTTGAGAAGTGTCAACATAGCATTAAGTCAACTGTCGAGAAGATTAAGACACAGATCCAGAAAGGTGCTAATCCTGATTAAGCAGCAAAGCGTGGATATGAGGAAGTCTGTGAGTACATAGAATTTTGGAATAAGACAGTTCTTATCCAACACAGGACTCTTACATGCCTCAGTAAATCCCCAGCCCATATACTACAGAGGGAATTATATTCTATGGGTAACACTGGCTTGCATAGGCGTGAAGCCGAAATGACCCTCTTACAACCACAATTAGGGGAACAGAGACGCCAAGAACTCAGGAACTCGTCCTTTTTGGGACCCCTCCTTGTTCCAGTCTCAACTTGTGAAGGAAGGTGAAGACTTCCTCCTCAAAAAAGGCACCTCTAAAGACTCTCAGGGTTTCGCACCCTATCAAAATAAGCCCTTTCGTGGTCCCCACAACAAGAAAAGAGGCTCCTACAGGAAATGCCCCTATGGGGGCAACTCCCAAAGCAGTAACCAATCGTTTTCCTCAGGAAGGGGGAAACCAAACTTTAGAGGCTCCAGGGGTCGTTTTCGACCCCACCACAGGGGACGGGGGCGTGGAAACCCCTCTCCCCAATGACTCCTTAACAGCCTCCCTCAGTCCACCAGTAGGAGGTCACCTCCGTTCTTTCAGAAGAGACTGGCAAACAAACAAATGTTCTTCAAACGTGTTAAACATTATCACCAATGGCTATGTACTGCCATTCCTTTCAAAGCCAAATTTGGTCAGATTCCCTCTGATCCTGTCAGAGTACAAGGCCCGTCAAAAAGACCAAGCACTGGCCACTTGTATCCAGTCTCTTCTGTCAAAGAACGCAATCGAAAGGGTGGAAAATGTAAAATCTCTCGGGATTTACAGTCGCCTGTTCCTAGTACCCAAGCCTCACCAAAGGTGGAGGCCAGTCATAGACCTAAGCAGGCTCAACACTTTTCTACACATTCAAAATGGAAACTCCAGAGTCCATCAGGACCTCCCTGATTCCAGGGAAATGGGTATCGTCAATAGATCTGTCGGACGCTTACCTGCACATCCCCATCGATCCAAACTCAAGGAAATACCTAAGATTTTGCTACAAGTCACAGGTGTTCCAGTTCACCTCCCTCCCATTCGGACTAGCCACAGCCCCCCAGGTCTTTACAATGATTGTAAAGGAAGTAAAACTAATGGCCCTCTCCAGAGGACTCAGACTTCACCAATACCTGGATGACTGGCTGATCAGGTCCCAGTCTCAGGAGGAAGCCCAAGTAAACACTCAGGCGGTGGTAGACCTAACCCAGTCCTTGGGTTGGATAATAAATCAGGAAAAATCAGAACTGAAACCTACTCAGGTGTTTTCGTTCATGGGCTATGAATACCATCTAGATTCAGCCCTTGTAAAACCCACTCAAGAGAGATGGCTCAAACTTCAGGATTTGATCCTAAGACTCAAGTCCATGTTTTGACTGCAATGTTTTTGACTGCAAGATGTTTGATGTCACTAATTGGGTTGCTTGCCTCAACAGAGAAAATGGTCCCGGAGGGACGCCTTCACATGAGACCCTTTCAGTTTCATCTCAAGGAGCACTGGAGATATCATCAGTCACTGGACAGCCTCCTTCCTTGGCCAGAAGCCATTGCAGCCCACTTAGACTGGTGGCAAAATCCCTCAAATGTGATGAAAGGTGCAGACCTTCATCCCAAAGACCACAGTATCTAACTCTTTACAGACGCCTCAAACGAAGGTTGGGGCGCTCACTTAGATCAAAATTCTACAAAGGGTCTGTGATCAGATCGGGAAAAAAGGCTACACATAAACGTCCTAGAATTGAAGGTGGTCTCACTGGCCCTTCGAAACTTCAAGGACCAGTGCCAGAACCAAACAGTGCTAGTTGCAACGGACAACTCAACAGTGGTAGTCTACATAAATAAACAAGGAGGAACTCACTCAGCAGAGATGTGTGCCATCACTATCACATAACATTGAAAGCCAGACACATTCCAGGGTGCCTGAATGTGATGGCCGACCTTCTATCCAGGTCAAACCAAGTGCAGTCAACAGAATGGTCACTAGATCTGCAGGTGTTCAAACAGATCTGCCAAAAGTGGCTCACACCTCATGTAGACTTATTTGCCACTCATCTGAACCACAAACTTCCACTGTACATAACTCCTGTCCCAGACCCAAAGACTTGGGACATAGATGCTCTGAACATAAACTGGACGAGTCTCACTGCCTATGCTCACCCTCCGACGGCTCTCCTTCACAGGGTGATCCAAAAAATCAGGCAATACTATTGCCTGATCATCGTAGTAGCACCTAGTGCAGCTCTCAACAGAGATCCTACTGCAACTTCCGGTGTCAACGACTCTTCTCAAACAGTCCCACAATTATGTGTCCCACAGCAATCCACAGCATCTCAACCTCCACGCCTGGTGTCTAGGAGTGGACAAATCATGCAAACCTGTCACTGAAAAGCTCACAACACATTTACAAATTTTTACCTAAAAGACCTTACTTGGTCAGACAATGACAACAATATGTATCTGGGACCCGTGGTGGCGGCACAACAAGTCCTAAATCCTTCCCCTCAGACCAGTTGTCCTCGGAAAGAAAAAATGGGGGGGCACATCCGCTACAACCAAGTCTTCAGGAGTCTAATCCCAGGATCTAGGTATTCTTTTACCTTCAAGATGTTATGGGTAAGGTAATTTTGTTTTTTAGTTTATCAAAACTATTATTCAGGATTGGGGCACTGTACATGGGACTCAGACTGGTATTTCTAACACTATTTCTAAGATATATATTACTTCAAATCTAAGAAAAATTGACATACCTTCCAGTCTCAGCTGTAAATCCCGCCACCGGGCGGTTGGATTCAGCATTGAGTCCCACATGGTAAGCTATTGTAGCGTAATAAAATTGAAAATTTTAATTACTTAAATGTAGCTTTTATAAGCTACAAGCTTACCATGTGGGACTCAGAAGAGTCCTACCCTGCCTCCCCGCTGTTTAGAGCTGAGGGGTAGGTTTTAGAAAATTTCAACGAGAAAGTAGGGCAATTGGTCAGAAGTTATCAGTGTTGTGACGACAACTAGAGGCCTAATGGCCAACTATAAATGTCTGTTTTTCTTAGCTGTTGGCCATGATGCCTTGTGGCCATCCGAGAACAGCATTGAGTCCCACATGGTAAGCGTGTAGCTTATAAAAGCTACATTTAAGTAATTAGAATTTTCAATTTTCCGAGGGCTGATTTGGCAAAGCGCCGAATTGTCCAGCTCCCCTGCGTTATTATCTGGACAGGACCTCAGACCTCAGGCAGAAGCTTGGGCTGATTCAAAGCTTTTTCACTTGGGCCCAGTAGTGGCTGCGCAGCAGATCATCCAGTAGCCCTTGTATTGAGAAGATTTGTATATATGTACATAGTGTAAATAGTTCATAAAAAAGTTTAAAAAAAACTGACGTGCTTGCTTCGGGAGGTTTATTTTTCTTCTGAGATTGAACTCATCCCTCTCTTCCCCTACCTCAGAGCAGGTCTCTGAAAAAGGAGGGGAGCAACATCGGTATAGCCCCGACAACAGAGGACTGGTAACCGACCATATGCCTACAGCTTTCCTGACTCTAAGTCAACCTCGGCTTGCGAAAATTTTCTTATTGTTTATGAGTTCACCTAAATCCCTAACTTACCCGCTGACCAAGCAGTAGTTACTCAGCAATTGTCCATTGGATAAGATGTATTAAAAATTGCAAATTTAATAAGTAAATTAAATTTTTATAAGCTAATACCCCATCCAATGGATAGGCAAGGCCCTCCCAACCGGCCCCACTATCAGCTTACTAGGTGTCTGTAAGACAGGAAGGAAGTACAATGCGCCACCTGGTGAATGCACAGTGGGACTGCGCTGACCGGATTAGCAATTGTCCATTGGATAGGGTATTAACAGTATTATGTAACAGATTCAATAATAAGACTAGTACATTTTTAAATGCAGGTTGTTATGATTGTACAGGTTAGTTACAGTTACACACAATTAGGTCACCAACACTTTACAATAAGGTGACCTTAAATTAATATACACAAGCCTTATCACCAGATCTTTGCCAGAAAGCGATCTAACTAAAGTTAACATGCTGAAAGGTCACCTGACACATTACAATGAGGTTAATTAAATTATTTTTACCATTTCAAATATTATTTGCTACACACATACACACACCATACTGTGAGGCCACCTTAGGAGCTTTAAATTAGAAAATGAAACTGTAGTTACAACCCTGACTGAACAGGAACATGTAATGAAAAATGTAATAAAATAAATGAGTATGAAGAGGGATAATTAATCATTTAGATAACCTCCCTGAGAGAGCTAAAATGGCCCAAAGTTCACATCTAAGGTACATGATTTTACCCATTATTAAATGCATTTTTCTAGAGATCACTTTTTTCTTCCCTTTTTTCGTTTTTTTTTTTTTTTTGTCTCCGGACTTTCATGAATTGTGGCGTAGCGTGATCGTGATGAGTACCTGTCTCACCACTGAAGTTAAGCAGCAATGGTCTACATTAGTACTCTGATGGGTGACCACCTCAGTGCACTACTCGTGCCTCTGATGGCTTTGCAGCTCGTGCTAGTGGACAGAAACCCCTTTCGGCCTTGTTTATCCATTATGCACACTTAAAATATCCCAGAACATTGTTCAGCTATTATGCACCCATACAGGGCCTTTGATCCCCAAATATTCCAACAAAATACACCTGTGTACTAAAATCAGGGTTAAAATAAGAATGTAGATAAAAATATGTAAAACTTAGGTTTACCTTTAAAACAGTTGAAAACGAAACTTCATCCCAGGGCAGGGTGGGCCGGTAACAGTAAACAAAATGTCTATCCTCACCCTTCCAGAACCAATTTTATATTGATGCAACAGTCAGAAATTTCTAGGAAGGGGGAGATGTTGAGCGATAATAATTAGCTTAACATATTGACCCTCAATTCTTTACTCTTGACCTTTAACTTACCTCATTTGAATAGCAATAGTACTTTAATGTTTACCACAACTTAACTATCTCCTGGGATGGTGGACTGACCCTTGTGATGCATGGACACCAAGAGTGAAAGGGAGTTTATTCAATAAAATGTATGGCTGGTTTGTCCTGCAATTGGGTTCTGTGTGCTGAATGTTGATTGAATAAATAAAAGAACTGAAAAAATTCATTTCCACTGAGTTTTATCAAGCATTGCTGTATCTGATTTTTAATTGCATTCTTTTTCGCAACCATTTTTTTCCACAACCATCAACAGGTTTTTTTCTGATAAATATTTTTTGCAACATCAATTCAAATATTTATTTCAACAGGTAAACAAAAGTCACAGTTGGTGTGCAAATTATGTAAAATATGAATATTATTGAACTGGGGGTCATTTGATAATGAACCATCCCTTGAAAATGGAGGGCGCTTATTTGTTTTCATGTCAAGTTTCCCTACTGCCACCGCATTATTTTCTCCCTTGAATATCTCCCTATTAGTGGGTGGATTCTAACCATTTTTGAAAGTTATACACCTTAGGTGTGGGAAAATTTTTTCACATGCTTATTTTTCACCTTTGACCTTTATCAAGGTGACATGATCAAAAATAACTTTTTTGGGGTACACCTGCTCATCATCACCACTCAGCCAAAACTACTTACCCTAAGAGGGTATTATTCTAAATATATGTCAATGCTATCAAAATCTTGAGATGATTAGATAGGATCAATTAGGAGCAATTTGGGAGCAATTAGACCATAATTGAGAACTTTATGAGAGTTTTTATACCAGATAGTAATCAGAATTCTTAAATTCATCAGAACCCCTTATTATCTAGTTATCTGTTACATTTAGTGCCATAAAATGTATTGGAAGGTGATACGCAGAGAGTCTAAAAACACTCAGATTTTGTGTTTTGGATTTTATCTCCTTTATTATTGCTTTTAGAGATTTTGAATGTATTAGGAGGTCATACGATAGCATATACAGGGAATCTAGAAAGCCGGTTCCATATACCCCCTGCCACCCCCCACCCCCCCATGGGTCAAATGGGGTCATAAAATCACAAATTTTGTGTTTTTGGCATTCATCTCTGTCATTATTGCTTTAAGAGATTCTGAACGTATTGGGAGGTAATAGGAAACCATATACAGAGATTCTAGGAAGGCAGTCAGATTTACCCCCTGGCTCACGGTTACAGCTCAAACTGGTGTCATAAAATCACAGATTTTGTGTTTTTGGCTTATATATCTTTTATTTTTGCTTTTAGAGGATTTGAATGTATTGGGAGGTCATAGAAACCATATACATGGAGTCTAGAAAGCTGATCAGATGTACCCCCTGCCACCCCCCCTCCTTATGGGTCAATCTGGGGTCATAAAATCACAGATTGTGTGTTTTTTTGGCTTTTATCCCTTATATTATTGCTTTTAGAGATTTTGAATGTACTGGGAGGTAATAAGAAACCATATACAGGAAGTTGAGAAAGCTAGTCAGGTTAAGCTCAAATTTACCATATGTTTTTCAAACATGTAGCCATGTATTTTCTATTCATAGAGCACTTAAATTGTACATGTTAGGAAGTACCTGATATTAAACAATAACTTTTGTTACAATAACTGATGTGCTTCTGTGATGATTATTTCTGTATGAGGAAATTTTCAACAACATACTGTTTCCTTTTTCTCTTCCTTCAAACTTTAACACTTTGATTTTCTAATCTTATTGGAAAGCTCTGTTTTTGTTTTCAAAAACCTTTTGTAGTTGTAAAATTTAAATTCATTTGAGCTTACTGTGTCAAAAGGAATTACCGTGTAAATTCAATATAAGTAGAATTAATTTCCATAATTTATTCTGACAGGGTCAATGAAAAAATTTTCCAACTGATTTACTTCAATGTCTAAAAAAGCAATGGAGATTCTAACTTCTCATTGAAAGTCAGCATTTATTAAATTCGCACAGTACATATAAAATTTGATTCACACATCATTCAAAATTTTGTGTGGTGACCCCTACTTTTTGTGTCATCAGCATGTATGCTGGGGGCAAATAGAGATCGTTTTGTCCTCTCAAATAAGGCATTGCTTGTTGTCGTCACACTTCATTTCTGGACAGTATCTCAAAAATGGCTTGACAGATTCAATTCAAATTTGGCATGTGCACGTAACTAATTTTTAAGATGTGCTCTATTTTAAGCCGACCTAAATCTTTCATGTGTAAAAGAATTATACTGATTTTATTGCACTACAAAGGCTTACCATGTGGAACAAAAGGCTATCTTGGATGGCATCCCAGCCAACTCAAGAAAAATAGCATAATAACTGCCCAATGCCTTCAATACTGTTTTGTATTGTATTAGTGGATATATGTATTGGATACTGAAATTCTATCAATTCTTTTATATCATAGGTTAACATATTTAGTCTTTTGTTTTGGAAGGAGAAGTATTTTTTCCTTATTTTACCATTTCATTGTCATTTCGGATGGCTAACTTGTCTTTAAACCTTTGTACCCCAATTAATCTGATTCATTCGGAAACGAAGCATAACATTGTAGAATTCTTTGAAGTGTAATCACTTCTGTTATTTTATATACATAACCAACTCCCTTCCTGCAGAGAGGCAAGAAAATGAGATGTTTCTGCATTATGCGGGTGCGGCCGGTTGGTAACTATGTCTTTTTTGAAAGTTGGGAACAATGTTTACAAGGTCGGTTATGGTCAGTTATAGTTTCCAGGCCTGTCGGGGAGAGTCGGTGAAATATCAAATATTCTAATTCTAATTGTAATTGGACTTTTATAGTGCTTAATCTCTGTCATAAAGACAGACTCTAAGGCGCATCACACGAAAAACATTCATAAACACATTCAATATTCATAAACCAGAGGCATTGCAGGGGTCAGCACCACAGAGAAAGCAGGAGGAGATTGGAAATTTAGGGTGGATATGCTTTTCCAAAGAGGTATGACTTCAGCTTTGACCTGAAGGAGGCAAGTGAGTTTGCAGAACGGACCTCGTCAGGAAGGTCATTCCAAATCATAGGTGCGTCATACGCAAAACTAAATCCAAAATGCTTTCGAGACTTGAAAACTGAAGCAAAGTGGGGAACCTCAAGAAACATGCCATCAGATTGACTTCAACGAGTGTTATATGCACTATGTCTGGGTATGAGAAAAGGTTCAAAGTATTTGGGGTTACTACTGTGTAGGAACTTATAAACAAGCACGGCAGTCTTAAAGATAGAACGGTACTTAATCGGCAACCAATGTAGTGCTTTTCTAACTGGAGTGATGTGTGAATACTTGGTGGTGTTGGCAACAATTCTGGCAAGACTGTTCTGAACACATTGAAGTTTGCGCAGATCCAGAGCTGAGAGACCTCTGAACAGAGAGTTACAGTAATCAAGACGACTTCCGACCAGAGCATTGGCAGCCATGACGGCAGCTTCATGTGTCAGATGTCCTCGGAGTCGCTTAAGATCACGGACACCAGCAAAACAAGCCTTGTAGACTTTCATAACATGGCAAGAGAATGAGAAATCTGAATCAAGCCAGACACCAAGGTTCCTAACTGCATCTACTGGTGATATAAGATTACTGAGTATATTGACTGGGAAGGAGTGATTAAGTTTTTTACACTGAGACTAAGAGCCAAACACAATGAATTTGGTCTTATCAGGATTTAGCTTAAGCTTATTTGTAGAGAGCCATCTCTTAACGTCTTCAAGGCAGTGTGACAGTTTATCAAGGGCTGAGGCAGCATTTTTATGTGTGAGATGCACATACAATTGTGTGTCATCAGCATAGAACTGGAAACTAATACCAGGATGATTCTGTATGACTTTACTCAGCGGAGTGGTATAGAGTGAAAAAAGGATTGGCCCCAGAACAGAGCCTTGAGGCACATCATACAATAACTTTTTGGCATCAGATAAAATTGACCCTATCTTAATGCACTGTACACGGTCTGAGAGATAAGACTTGAACCAGTCGAGGACAACCCCGCTGACACCAAACCAGGAGCTGAGAGAATCAAGTGTAATATTGATATATTAATCAAACATGTTTGATATTTCTATCAAACATGTTTGATATTTCTACAACCGTTGCCGACCCTTGTAACAGACCCTAATTTCATCCACCTAGCAACAGGCCTCTCCGTTACACTTCCCGTCTTGTCGGTTAATGAAACAGACCTGTCTGTATCACATATACAGCTTGTCCCAAATATGGTGATCCAGACTGTACATGATGACAAACAGACTGTGCAAGAAATGTAACAGTACAGTCGGTAACTTTAGCCGGCCTGTCTGTAAGTGTTTGTGACAGGCCTGTAAATTTTCAAGGCCAGTCGGTAACTTTTCATGTCTGGGTCCTAAAGTTGGGAATTTTTATAACCGACAGGCCCTAAAGGGAAACAGACAAGCCATAAATAGAAGCTGACAGGCCTGTAACACTAACAGACAGGCCAGGAACTGTAACCGACAGGCCCGCAGTATTTTTCCATCTTATGGCCTATCGGTTTCCAAATCTGTGGCTGTAACAAGGCCAGTCGGCACATGCACTTCATTCATTTGGGCTTTGACTGTCGAGAGACAACTGGTGTGCAGCTTTTGAGTTTTAAGTTTTCATTTTTTTTGCAAATTAGCTTAAGTTTGAGCTAGGCTTGACTTGCTGGGAGTGGAATCTGTTCTATGAGGTTTCAGTTTTAGTTATAAGTATTGTTTTTTGAAGAAGCTGTACATGTAATTGATCAGCATGCAAAGGGCAGAAGGAGAAAGATTGATACTGCTGAGGATATAGACAGAAGAATAAGAGAGAGGGAGGAGAGAGGGGGGAGGGAGAGGATAGAACAGGAGGAGAGGGACAGAGAGAGGATAGCAAGAGAGAGGATGGAAGAGAGCGAGGAAAGGACAGAAAAGTGACTCCCAGCCAGTGCAGCCAGCAAAGTCAACCCAAATAAGCAGATCAGCCTGCAATAAGTCGCACCAATCGGCCCTTATAAAGGCCACCCGAATCTTCCAAAAACAATTATTCAACTGCTTGTTGTTCACCAAAAACAGAAAAAGGACACCGTCACTTCCCCTAAATACACGAAAAAAATTGTGTGAATGAGTGAGTGAATGTTGAACACAAAGTAATAAAAAAATAAAAACACATACACAAGAAAAATACTTAAAGGAAAATAAAAAGTCTCCCTAAAAAAAAACTCAACCCCAAAAAATAACTAAAGTCACACAAAAAACAAAGAACTGAAATAAAACCCAACATACAAGAAATGTGAATTGCTATGAATGTATGAATGGACTGACAGACAAACAGGCAGCGTTACAAAATAACACCTCACGTGCCAGACACATTCAAACACATGACTGATAATTGAGTGACTGACAAACTGACTTTATTCAGTATTATTTTAAAATTTTACTTTAAATTTTCTTTTTTTTGGGGGGGATTTGGGGGGTTAAAGCATTATAAACAACTTCATAAGCAACCTCAACTATTGTTTTCTGACATATTATTTAACAATATTCAATGTTAAAAACATATTATTTCAAAATATAAATATACTGCATAGTCCACTGTTGGCCCACCAACTACCAAAGTCAGTGGCTGTAGCTCAGTGACCAACCTACGCCCACTGGTGTAAAATTCTGGGAAAAATTGGATAACATGTGCATTTTCTTTCACTAAACATAAGTTAATGTCATTTATATAACAAACTTATTCTGTACTCCTTCATTTTGCTCAGTCGGTCTTTCCTCCACTTTATAACTTTATATATTACTTGCTTATATACTTGCCACAGGTGGTCCATCAATGGCCCACCCACTACATAAGTAGTACAGGACCCATGATGGGCATCCAGTGCGCCACTAGTGGCAAATATTTTAGTTTTACTGAAGGTTAATGAAAACTATCTTCATTTTTTCCATGTGATATAATTTTTTGTTTTATTTGACACATGCATCTATGATCTGTAACAGCTATACATAGTTTTTGGACCAATGGTGGTCCTCTGGTGGCTACACCTCAAGCCCTGCTGAACGGCATTTGTTTGACAGATCTTGAAAAGAGACTCTCTTAGCTTAAATTCATTTGGTTTAAGTGAATTACTTTCCAAAGTTGTTGTTCTGAATTTTATTACACAAAACAATTGTAAGATTTGCCACTGGTGGTCCATCAGTGGTCCACTTTCTGCCTGAATGATACACATACTGTTGGTCCACCGGTGGCAGAAGTGAAAGTTTCCCCTGTAAACAAACTATAAAACATGTACAGGTGAAAAATATGTTATTAAATCAAAACCCTATTAAATGGGGTTGAGGTGTAGCCACCAGTGGACTACCCTTGGTCCACTAGCTGCTATATGTATGTGCCAGATAAAATATAAAGTTTCTTAAATTCAATGGATTCCAATCAGTGGCTGAATTACCCTTGAAATATATTCCCATCAGTGGCTGAATTACCCATGCCAACGTTGGCCCGATGAAGGCTTGCCAACCAAAAGGCTGCCGAGGTTTGGCCAATGGTGGGCCAATGGTGGATTTTTATTCAAGATGGTGGCGAGCAATAATAGGGGATTTTGGGACACTTAGTACAAAATGATTTATTATGGTATGTCTAAAAATCATATTTCAGTGAGCCCAACTATTTAACAATTTTAGACATAAAAATAAAATTCTCATTATAAATTCACAATAAAAAAAGTTGTTTCTGAACCTTATAATTTTATAATTTGATTATAGAATATATCATCCTAAGATACTGTTCCACCACTGTTTATGTTTGGTCATGTGTCTTATCAGGGATTCCCTTAACTAAAATCCACCCACTGTCTCAATTATTTGCTTTCTGTTAACCAATGGCCACATAACTCCATGCTGCAATCTGACTGGCTGATGCTATAGTGGTAGTAAGTTTTATCAGTGGCTTGCCAACGTCAGACCGACGTAGCATCTGCCGGCCAAAAATCCATTGGGCCAACAGTGGCTGCTAACGTAGGACTGACGGATATGCCAATGTTGGGCCAACATCTGCATGTTATCTGGGTTGTTGGCTAATGAAGGTGTTCCACTGGTGGACCAATAAAAAACGCTTATCATTAGCTGCCAACAGTGGGCCACTGATGGACAACCAGTAAACCTTATTGTTGGCTGCCAACAGTGGACCACTGTCTATCAGCTGGTCACGCCACCAGAGAACCACCATAAAAAGTTGATGGCACCCAACAGTGGGCCACTAGTGGGCCACCAGTCAACCTTGTTGTTGGCTACTAAAGGTGGTCCACCAGTGGACCAATAAAAAAGCTTATCACTGGCTGCCAACAGTGGGCCACTGATGGACCACCAGTAAACCTTATTGTCGGCTGCCAATGGTGGACCACTGTCTACCAGCTGGTCACACCAATGGCTAGCCACCATCTACAACCAATATTGGACTGACTGCTATGAGTCTTGCTATCTGGGAAGGTGATTGAAGTGGTCTGTCAGTAGGTCTTGTTGATGTTTGGCTTCCCTCGATGGATTTCATTCTGTCCCTTCTCCCCCTGGTCATTCTGTGGTGGTTGTATGTCATCTGCTGGAGTGGGTGGTCTGTCTGCTTCCCCATGATGGCGTCTCAGTATGTTATGCAGTACCAAACATGTTAACACAATTTCTCTCACAACTTTAGGCCTCTGCTCCATGGTGGTCAGCAGCACCCTGAACCTTCCCACCAGTATTCCAAAGGCATTCTCAACCACCCTTCTGCCCCTGGATATCCTGTAGTTGGCTATTCTCTCTTCTCTGGTCAGTTGTCTTGACCAACCAAAGCATAAGGGCAAAGGTATCTTCCCCAAAAGGAAGTAGTGCAGATCTGGCCCCCCAGGTCCAAGTGGTTCTGGTGGTGGGAGTCCCAAGGTTCTGTTTTCAATTCTTCTTTTCAGTTTGCTACGGTTGATTATCTGAGCATCAGAAGCTGACCCACTGGCCCTCACGTTGACTCACAGGAAATTGTACTCTGCATCGACTAAGGCCAAAAGTACTGGGGAGAAGTAGCCTTTGTAGTTGAAATATTCACTGCCTGACTTCTTGGGCTTCTTTATAGCAGTGTGTTTTTCATCTAGTACACCGACTGTATGGGGGACATTCCATCTCTCCTCTATTTTCTTCAGGTCTTCGGAATCTGGGGGACAAATCAAATATTCCTGTTGAAATTCATTTAAGATGGCTTTCCAGACCTGGGGGACAAATTTGCAGATGGTCGTTCTTCCAACCCTCCAGTGGTATTGCAGTGAAGTGTAGCTTTCTCCTGTGGATAAGTGTCTCAATGTAACTGCCAGTTTCAAACCAACTTCCCATGCCTTCCTGAAATTGGTGATTGACTTCCTCAGATGAGAGGTAATCCTTTCTTCAATTAAATCAAAGAAGGCTGGTTCCATCTTGGTGAAGTTTCTGTAGCCTGGTATGTCAGTTGTGATTAGCTCGTCCAAGAGTGTTCTGTAGCATCCTCTCTGCTCTCTCTGTAGTATCCAGGGCATAACCCATGGATTCTTTGGCGTCCTCCTTCTACGAGGTGGGGGCTGTGGCTGTGATGGTGGTGCTGGCTGGGCAGGTGCTGGGTTCTGTTGTTTTCTGTGTCTTGAAATCATGAAGAAAAGTAACATATTCAACTCAATAAAGAACCAAAGCACCTTCAACTTGTCAAACAGTTCCTTTTGATGTGTTGCTGTCATCTTGCAGTGTAAAATGAGTTGCACATCCCTAGTGACAGGGGTTTATATAGTGTGACAGGGATCATGATTCTGGATCCCGACTATAGATACCGACCCACAAAATTAATCAGTTCTGTTGGCATGGATCGGGAACTTTATAATGTTACTCAAATACAGGAGCTCATACCTTAGGTACCTTCAGCCTGGCTCCCAGCTGTTTTTTAAAGTTGAAAGTTGCGAATATCCCTGAAGGGAAATTCATCAAACCTCTCCCTTCTACTGGTAATCAATCAATCAATCAGTTGTCCAAGCGCTCACAAACAGCAACACTAAGTAAAAGGTGTGGGGTCAGACCAGGCAAAATGCAACACATAAATGTTCTAGAACTGAAAACGGTATTCCTGGCCCTGAAAAGGTTCAAGGACCAGTGGCAAAATCAAACCGTGTTGGTAGTTACAGACAACTAAACAGTGGTAGCCTACATAAACATACAGGAAGGACTCACTCAGCAGAGATGTGTGCTCTCCTGTGGAGAATCATGACCTGGTGCCACCATTACAAAATAACCCTATGAGCCAGGTACATTCCTGGGTGCCTGTATGTGATGGCCGACTCACTGTCCAGGTCAAATCAGATCCAATCAACAGAATGGTTTCTGCATCCACAGATGTTCAAACAGATCTGTCAAAAGTGGTTCACTCCTCATGTTGACCTCATGTTTCTAATTTACAGACACCTGAAACAGTCAAATGCTTTTTGCCAGAACCTTGAGATAAATGCTATAAACTGAAAAAATAAATCTGAAATAAATGAATTCATCAATAGGATGACATAACAATTGTGTTTTAATTCTAGTTAAACAGTTGAATTATCCAGTTAATTTGTCCAAAAAGTGATCTGAGTTTTTATTCCTGCTATCCATTTTAGAGTAGAAATTCTACAGAATAGAAGAAATACCAGAAACCAACATTAACAGGTGGGCCCATATACAAAGGCCAATATATAAATAACCACTAATCAAATACATTTAGGTTAGTTAGTTTGTCAAGAGTTTTTAAACAATTCCATTAAAAGTGTAAAATTTCAGGGGAATGTATCCAAAAGTGTGTGAGCTTTAAGTTCGGTAAAATATTCCAAAGTGTGCCTCACTAGGAAAATAATGCATACTTTTACTCGACCTCATTCGGGGTCTCATAAAGTGAGCATATATTCCCAGTAAGGCACACTTTTTCATACTTTACCTATCACTTAAACAAGTGCCCATCAACCATTGATGGTTATAGAACTACCATTATTGACACCTGAGGCCCAGCAGGGCTCCATATCTCTCAAAACTCGTACCTTAATAGGTTATTTTACAGCTCTCTCAGGGACTGATCAAAGAGTTTCAGAATCTTTCCTAAGTGGACCCTTTCCTTTGTACTTAATGAGCTCATAAAATCACCCTTTGAGCCTATGAAGGACACAAACCTCAAACATCTTACCCTGGAAGCTGCTTTCTTGCTAGCTCTGGCCTCCGCCAAGTGCCGCAGTGAAATCCAGGCCTGGGTTGCGAAGAAATTGTCCAATTTAGGCCAATGGGAAAAGGTAACCTTTTTACCCTCTTCAGATTTTATAGCCAAAAGCCAACTAGCAAGAAAAGGTTCCCTGTGAGACTTTGTCTCCAGTGACTATTCCTGCTTTTACTACCATGGTGGATAAACACTTCAAGGAAGACAGGACCCTGTGTCCGGTATGGGCCCTGAGGTAATGCATGGATTGCACCAAGGACCTCAGAGGTTCTTGATCCCTACTTTTTATATCCTTTAAAAAGGACATACCTCAGACATTCGACCCACTGCTCTCTCTACTTGATTAAAACAAACTATCCTTTTGTGTTTAAATAAGCAGATTAACGTGCCTTAGACCTAGTTCAGGTGAAGGCTCATGTTGTCAGGGCCTTTGTGGCCTCAAAGGCCTTTTACAGTGGGATTTTTGGTGGATTAAATCATTCAAGCTTTTCACTGGAAGGCACATAATACTTTCACAATTTTTTACCTAAAAGACCTGATTTGATCAGATAACAACATCAATATGTACCTGGGTCCACCAGTAGCAGCTCAACAAATCCTAGACCCTTCCACTAGTCATTCTTGGAAGGAAAGAAGAGGGGGGGGGGGGGTAACATTGACCGCTGCAACTAAGTCTTCCAGAGTCTAAAACCCAGGTTCATCAGAATACCTCCTCAGATATCTGGTAAGGTCTAATTTACCTTTCTTTTAAAAGTGGACAATGTTTATTTGTCTCTCAAGGTGACCCTCATAAACTCATTATTAATTAAATTTTTTCATATTTTTATCATCTGTGGTAAATTTGTATTTCATGAAATTCTTCAAGCCTTGGGCGTGTATTCATAGATAGTGAAGCCCTTGGGGCTACAAAAAAGTGAGTATAGGCTGCACTTACTTCCTTCATAAGTCCATATATCCACACAGTATTTGTACTGTCTTCTGTTTGAGACTATAAGGTTTTTAGCTTCTTTCAGTGCCTAGTTTTTACCTGTGCACTGTAAGTGGGACTCAGACTGGTAATTTCAACATATATTTTATATAAATCACAAGAAAAAAATCACATAATACTGCCACTCTCAGCTGTAATCCCTCTGCCTAGTGGTTGGATTCAGCATTTAGTTCCACGTGATAAGCAATTGTAGGGCAATAAAATTGAAAATTTTAATTACTTAAATGTAGCTTTTATATGTTACAAGCTTATCATGTGGAACTAAGCAGAGTCCCACCCTGTCTCCTCACTGTGTTACAGCTGAGGGGGTATGAGCAAAATAGCCAACTCGAAGAAGGAAGTCACTTTCTTTGTCACTATTTGGGTCACCTCATGGTATTTACCAATTAAGGTACCTGGCTATATAATATATGCTCATTTTCCTGCTGTGTCCATCCGAAATAGCATTTAGTTCCAAAGAAAGGAAGTTTCATGAAGTTTGGAGGGAGTTGCCCCCTGACTCAATTCATTCAAGAGAGGTGGACCTTTACTTGTGACTTACCTTCAAAATATACAGAAGATACAGAGACCTTCAGGCAGGTGCTGGGTTGTCCTTGTCCTGAAACATTCGATGCTAGTGTAATGGGTCTTAATGAAGAACAAAAACAACAGGAAGCCAGACCAAAGGGTCTTTCTACTTTTTTCCCTGCTAATCCCGCTCTAAAAGAGGAGCTGACAAAATGGGAACAAGATTTCCAAAATTTAAATCTCATAGAAGACAAATTCCCAAAAGCTCCTCAAGCCACATTAAGGTGGTGCAAAATGATGGACCCATGTTTTGAGGAGAGAATACAGGAGCTACACAGAAAGTTCGGGAATATTTGCATATCCCTCAGACCTCAAGCTGCTCTCGGGATCAGAGCACCCCTTCATGTTGTTTAGGAACATCAGGCCAGGCAAAACATCTGCACTCTAAATTTCTCAGCAGTGTTTAACCAGACAATTTCAGAGTGCAATAGTATCATGGATCTTTGTCGAAACAGCACTGAGTCTACTCTCAAAAGGACCAAACATCAGATTCTAAAGGGAGCCGACCATGAGAGGGTCATCAAAAATACCTATGACAAGGCCAGGGATTATATATACATCTGGGACAAGAGGATCCAGATTCAGAAGAGGGCACTAGCATGCCAAAGCAAGACCATGACCCATATGCCCCACCGAGAGTTACATGTCATGGGCTGTGCAGGGCTCATGAGGCAGGATGCTGAAATGACTAATCTTCACCCAGATTTGGGGGAAACCAGAAGGCAAGAGCTACGCAATTTTGCTTTCCTCCCCTCACCATTGTTCTACTCTCAGCTTGTTCAAGAGGGCGAAGAGTTCCTCCTAAAAAGGGCTCCTCTAAATCACAAGATCAAACTTTCAGATCCTACCAAAATTGGCCCTTTCTTGGCCCCCAGAGAGGCAGGAGACATTACAAGAAATGCCCCTATGGACAATCTACCCCTGGTAGTTCAACCTCTTCAAACAGAGGCAGTTTCAGTAGCAGAGGTAGCAGGGGCCAGTTCAGAACCCATCGCAGGGTAGGGGTTGAGGAAACCCCTCAAAACAATGACTCACACAGAGACCCACAAGCTGGAGGCCACCTCATGCAGTTCAGGAGAGCCTGGGTAGAAGAGAATTGGTGAAACTCTGTCTTAAACATTATTACGATTGGTTACCTAATTTCATTTTGCCTCAAGCTGAGACTAACCAGATATCCTCTAATCATATCAGAATACAAAGATCAGCACAAAGACCTGACCCTGGCCTCCTGTAACAAACATACAATAGAAAAAGTATGAAACACAGAGTCTCTTGGATTTGACAGTCTCCTGTTTCTAGTCCCAAAACCACAACAAAGATGAAGACCATTCATAGACCTAAGCAGGCTAAATCACCTCCTCAGGATAGAAAGGTCAACAGTCAAGCAACCAGGTGTTTCACAACAATCCGCAGTATCTCAACCTTCATGCTTGGTCTCTAGGAGTGAGCAGCTTCAAGAACAGGGCTTCTAGCTCTTCTGAAGTGGCAGAGAGAATTGCTACCCCTCAAAGGCCATCTAAAAGAGCTATTTACCGAGCAAGTGGGCCCTTTTTGAAAAATGGTGCAGAGAAGTGGAACTTATCTGTTGTACTGAATGAGCTTACAAAGAAGCCCTTTGAACCATTGAAAGACTCTGACATTAAACATTTGATACTCAAAACAGCCTTTTAATTAGCCTTGGCTTCAGGTATGTGACATGGTGAAATCCACGCCTGGGGTTGCAAACAAGGTGTCGAACCTTGGTCAATGGGAAAAGGTAACTTTGTTTCCCTCATCTGACTTCATTGTAAAGAATCAGTTAGCCCGAGAAGGAGCACAAAGTGTATCACCAGTGGTTATTCCTGCCTTAACAATTGTGGATAGACAGTTAAAACAAGACAGATCTGTATGTCCAGTACATGCTCTGAGATACTATTTGGATAGAACTAAAACTTTTAGAGGAGACGGATCCCTCTTATTTATTTCATTTAAGAAAGGGCATTCAAGAGACATGAGACCAGCTACTCTGTCTTCACGGCTTAAACAAACAATTTTATTGTGTTGTAAACAAGCATATCAGCAAGCCTTGGACTTGGTCCAAGTTAAAGCTCATGATATCAGGGCCTTTGCAACCTCCAAGGCCCTTTACAGTGGTGTTTCGGTGGACCAGATCATGCAGGCATGTCACTGGAAAGCACACAACACATTTACAAACTTTTACATACTGCACATGCTCACTCTCCGAGTCACCAGATAGCTGGGTACTAAAGCTTGGCACGGTCATTAGAACTCTTTTTTTGAGAGTTTACCGTGTTGGGTGAGGGGCCCGAGATAAGCATTGAGTCCCACAGCTACATTTAATTAAAATTTTCAATTTTGTGTTTTGCCTTATATCTCCTTTATTTGCTTTAACAGTTTTAGAATGTATTATAATGACCTTAGAAAACAAAATAAAGCTCTACATTTTTGGACCTTTCCTGGTAGAGGTCTGCACTCTTTGAGTGATTTTACTAGTTTTATCTTTACTCTTCAGTTAAAAAGGGGAATAAGTATTACCAGAGCGAAGTTAAAACGAAGTTGAAACTTTTGATATCCTAAAATTATAAAATTTGTTTTATTTTTTTTCTTTTGTTACAGTAGTACATTTTATAAGTATGTGTATGTCATAATTTGATTGTAATGCTGTGTATCTTGGACTTGCACACTTTGGTGTTATTTGTACAGGACATGACCCTCAACACTAAGTATGCATGTGCTGACATTGCACCTCCCCCAGGAGGAGGAGGTGGAGGAGGAGGAGGGTCGGGTGGACTCAGTCCTGGTTCTATCCTGCTCATAGTGTAAGTAACCAGCTCTTAGTGTGATTATCCAGCTTATTCCGTCTCATAACGTGAATATCCAGCTCTATTCAGCATACGCTGAAATTGTTTGAGTTCTATTTTCCTCACAGTGTGTCATAGCTCTATCCGTCTCATAGTTTGAGTATCTTTGCTCTATCTTATTAATAGTGTAACTCAAGATAATGACTCCCATAATATATTGCACCTCTTCTTTTGATCTTTACGAGAGTAATTATCTTGCAAGCAAGATTTTGCACCCCAAACAATAGAGAGATTAAAGGGTTAAGAATATTGCAGAAAAGGCTGCAAGATTATCACCCCCTTGCTGGATATATACTCCCCTCTCAATTGAAAGAGACCATGGGACAAAACACTAGTGTATTTATTTTGTCAATTGGACACTTAATTAAGTTTTTAAATAGACAGCTGCCCAAATACACAAAAAGTACAATTTTATGTGAATACTAGTGTGTTGTATCATCAAGTACATCAGATTAATTTGTTTGATTTTATTACATTTTCCACTTAATTTTTATAATTCAATAAAGTAAATTGCATTGACTTGTGAAAATATACACATGTAATAAAAATTCAATAAAGTAAATTGCATTGACTTGTGAAAATATACACATGTAGTTATTTTGTTAATTCTTTGTTAAATTTAATAAGGCTCAACCATAAAATGATCACTATATATGTTTTGCCCACTTAAAGGTTTAATAGGAGTAAGCCTCAATATATTTAGACATTACTTTGATGTTGATTTTTTTCACTCTATGATTTTGGGCTATTCCCCATTATGCACGTTATGGACCCCAAGTGAAACAAATCAACAGAATGTTGAGACAATAAAAATCCAATAAAGAAATCATCCTAATAAAAGACAATAAACAAAGGAAGTCAAACACTTGCATTCTATGTAATATTGATGTGGGGGATTAACTTGAAGCAAAGAACATAGTATAACATTCTATTTATTTATTATTTATGTTGATTTTATATTCATACATGATTAACAAAATAATTATTGTATCAAGTATCGAGTCTTCAACAACCCAATTGAGGATTCAAAGTATAGCCTGTCTGATAAGCTCTATGGAACGTATCAGCTCAACATAAGAAGTATCATTCCTTAAGAAACTAAAATGAATTGCGTTTCCTGAGCCCCAAGAAGCATCACAAAATTCCTTTGATGGTGTCATGCATAGTGTGAATGCCCTGGTCATATTTTGGTTAGTGTAAATGTCAAGGCTTCAGTCTAGATTATGGTGTGAGTGCACTGCGAGACCTTGCAAGACCTTTGACATTTTATGACCAAATGAACAGTGATACAGTGAGAACAATGAACTGAGACACTTGCCACAAAATTGCTTACCAAATTATATAATACTGGGAACAATTTTGCTGGCAAATGTCCTTATGAAAATACTGCATGAAGTCACTTTAGGATTTGGTCTTGTAAATTAATCAGTCAAAAAAGAAGGGGGGAAGACTGCTGAGTGCATTACAGTCAAGATGATAGCTATAAATATTCATAGAAATTGGTTGATGCCAATTGGGGCTAGAGAGTGCAATTTGAAAATCCAGCACAACTCAATACGCCTTCTTTTGGAAGTGCTGTCAGTATCAAATTTTGGTGTGCACCACTGTAGCACACTGAACTGCATATGTTTATGGTTGTGTCCATCATTCTTGAAATGACGCGATACAGGTGTGATGAGTCCATCCTTTAGGACTGATGCTTGATGCTCATACATCCTTTTCCTAAATGCCCTACTTGTTTCACCGACATAGTATTTATGGCATTTAGCGCAAGTAAACAGGTATATGATATTTGACAGTTCACATGTGATGTGTTTTGGTAAGTCTGTGGTTTTAAATGACTTTTTGGTAAAGTTACATTTCACACTGTCCACTTTTTTGATGAGGGGGCAGTAGGTACATTTGTATAAGCGTGTGCAAATATGTGGGTGTCAGTTTGTTAGGTATTGAATAAGATTCAACATTTTATATTTTAAAAGAAAAAACAATGAATCTAAGCATCTATATAATTTTTTTTGTTATACATGTAGGTAAATGCAACTGCAGGACAAAATTTTTCATGTGTAGCTGATGATGCTGCGTGATAGCTGTTTTCAGTAATTTTGGCATCCATCTGCAGATGAACCTCAGTCCCAGTGTCACACATTAGCTCCAACACTATTCACTTTGAATGGAGGATCCACGTTGGCGCAGTGGTAACACACTCGCCTCCCACCTCTGAAGTCACAGTTCAAACCCTGGACCTTATGTGGGAAAGTTGGTAGTTGCTTACCGATGGCCTGCAGTTTACAGTACAGAGCCTTGATCAACTGTATGTACTGGTTTCCTCTACCTACAAAACTGACCATCGTGATATGACCTGTACAGTGTTGAAAATAAAGTAAAAACCCAAATAAATAAAAATTTTCAATGAATTTCATAACTGCTTCAATCCTTAACTATAAATACCAACCACATTTTAAATCCCTCCTTCAAGACTTGTATTTGTATTTTATAATGCAATCTTATGATTTACAAGACCTGTATGTTAGGTGGTATCCATTATAACAGAATAACAATACTTGGCGAGTTGCATGTTTGACTGGTGTCTGCTTCAGGTTCTTTGTGTGCCTTACAGTCTACCTGGTGGCGGGGGTTCTCTTCAACAAGTTCTACAAAGGAGCCAGCGGTAAAGAGGTCGTCCCCCATGTAGACTTCTGGATAGTGCTGCCTGGACTGGCACGGGTAGGCAATGCTCAACACAATTTTTTTTTGTATTAGATCTACATTCGTTTTATTAACTATTTTCTAAGTAATTTAAATCAATGATCCTTTTTATTGGCTGTTTCAGTTTGAAAAAAAGTGAATGATTACTAGGATGATTTTTTAGTTAACCTACATCTGACTTATGCTGCTGTGTACATACTTGATGTAATAACTTGGTTTCTCAGGAAAGGACTGGGTCAAGTCTCTTGACTTTTTTATATTCCCTGTAACACATGAAAGCTAATCAGTATGTGTCATCAGTATTACCGAGTGGATATGCATGCACATGGCTGTAGCTTAAAATTTGGTTTCAGTGCTTTTATTGGTCATTGTAGGGCCAATGTTTGAATTAGGTCGAGTTATGAGTTTGATGTTACATTATAGCCTGTGACGAAGGGCGCCTCCATCACTCTGTCCATGTGTGTTTACAGTAATACACATGTTCTAGAGGTCTCTTTTCAGGATGGAGTCTTGTATTCATGGAACAAAGTGCGAGGACTTGGAGGCAAGAAGTCCAGTTATGAAGACATTTGACAGGACATCAGTGGATACCTCATACTTGTAACAGGGCAGATCTACCACAAACGCCACAGACTGTGTGAATCACATGCTTTCTTGCCAGGCATAAAACTATTGAGCATTTTTGCTGTACAGTGAGAAAAAGAATGATTCAAGAGATTGAAATCTTATGTTTTAACCTGATAAAGAATTTTGTTAAACTTGTCTTTTCAATTAAGTGATACGGCCTACAAGATTCAACAAAACCACACGTGTCCAGATTATTCTTTTTTCACAGCTTTTGGTGCAGCTTTTTCCCGGTTTCCATATTTGTGTTTGTAATTTCATATCCTCCATTCTGTAACACATTACATCAGCAATATTGGTTTAATAAAGTGAATACCAAATCTTAATTGGGACATTATGTACCTATCTTGTCTTACAAATCGTTCTCGGGTTTTTTTCTTAAAGCAGATGTCTCACTATTCTTGTAATCAACAAGTTTGCTATTATTCACTTAATTCTTAACATCCGTGGTTTTGAGTTGCAATCCAGGTCTTGGCAACAAACGAGGTACAAATGAGTCTCTATATACATAGTACCTGTATACACAGTGGTCCTGTATACATGCAAAACCTGTATACACAGAGGGTCTGTATATACAAAGCCCCGGTGTACAGAGGACCTGTATACACACATAACTTGTATACACAGAGGGTCTGTTTTCACACAGAACCTGTATACACACAGTCTGTGAATAGAGACCACATGTATGTACAGAGGGCTTGTGTACATACTGCACTGTAATCCAGAGGACCTGTTCACAGACCACCTATATTGCACTACCTTAATTGTTGAAAAGGAAATAAAACCAATTTGACATTATCCTTGAGCAAATAAACATGATAAATGTGTACATGATCACTTGAGCCATGATTGATTGGTAAGGCTTAAAACTAGTAGACAGGCACTGATTTTTTCTATCTCTATAATTATAATATCAACAGTCGAGTTATTTTTTCTATCATTGCATAGCTGAGTAACAGGTGCTTTCAGGTTTCCCATGTTGAATCAGTTGTAACTTGAAAAATATTGCATTTAGAGTATTTTGTTTAAATATGTTATTCACCCACTTTTGGGTCAGCTATAACATAGTAAAATTGCAGACCTGCATGTCATGGCATAGCTGAGCAATAGCTTTTTTTGAGGTTCTCAGTGTTGAGTAAATAAGTTGAACTCGAAAACTATTGCATTTAGAGAATTTTGTTTAAGTATTTAATTTTATTTACTTAGTTTTCAGTTAGCTGTAACATAGTAAAATTGCAGACATGTAGCTCATAGCATAGCTGAGCAATAGCTACTTTGAGGTTCTCACTGTTGAGTAAATGAGTTAGAACTTGAAAACTATTGCATTTACAGTATTTTGTTTAAATATGTTATTCACCGACTTTTAGGTCAGCCAGAACATAGTGAAATTGCAGACCTGTAGTTCATTGCATATCTGAGCAATAATTAGTTTGATGTTCTCACTGTTGAGTAAATCATTTGTAACTTAAAAATTATTGCATTTAGGGAGTTTTCTTTAAGTATGTTATTTATCTACATTTGGGTCATCATTAACACAGTAAAATTTAGTCAATGACATGTAGCTCATTGCATAGGTGAGGAAAAGCTACTTTGAGATTCTCACTGTTGCGTAAATAAGTTGTAATTCAAAAACTATTGTATTTACATTGTTTTGTTGTAATACGTTTTCAACTTACTTTTTACACCAGTACAACAGTTAACTTGGTACTTGTGGAAAACAATTTTTGTGTCCTTTTCTTCTTCCACTTCTACTCTGAAAATCAAAACAGACAGTCCGCTGACACAGAGCCCATCGAGAGGCACTGATTGCTTGTTTCATGTAAATCAGCAGCTGGGTAGCATTCTGATATTGGGCTGATGTTGGCATAACATCAGCACATGATGGTCCAACCTTGGTAGCCACCATCAGCCTCACAGCTTTATCGGTAGTTGATGCTATGTCAGTTTAACATTGGCAAGCCACCAAGAAAACAACACACACTTATAACAAGGCAATCAGATTGCATGGAGTTTTATGAACATTGTATAAAAACAGCCAATGTGTTTACAAGGTGTAGCGACAAGGTAGTTATGGGAATCACTGACCATTCATGTGACCAGTGATAACCAAGCTATCTAGTGAAAGTGTGCTTTATTTGGATATGACAAATAAATCCTGAGATTTGACTTACATATTCATGTAGCTTTTTATGCAGATATTAAGCAACACATGTTGGAGTACATATGGTCAGGGACCTGACTTGCAAAATACAGTTCTGTCAGGTCATAAAAATTACACTCTTTTGCAGATAAAAACAATATGTACCTGTTTGTATAAATATATTTATATTGCATTTCCCCCAAACAATTCAAAATAGTGTAATGTATGATAATGAAAAGATGGTGTGTCTATTATCTATTTACCCATGAGATGGAGATTGATTGATGTAATCATTTTCAATAAAGGTTGTTCATGTAACAAAGTTAGCAGGTCCCATATGAATATACACTATTGCGCTTTAATGTTTATATGAATTTGCAGAATCTTAAAATACTTGCTGTTTAATTAAAAATTATCATCCATCCATACTAAATTCATTATTTCAAAACATACACTTTACAGATGCAGTATTTTTTGTCTTTTTACGTGAAACTTAAGTGTATTTTAGGTACATAGCATATGATGCTACTGCTGTGTATTAAAGTCTGCATGCTGGACAGCCTGTTGTTCTGGTTGCTGGTCTGTCTGTGCTTGGTGATCTGCCTGTGCGGGCCCTTGCGGTGGGGCGTTGTGAGGGAGGAGCTGTGGTGGAGCGTGAGGCTGGTCATTCTCTGGCACTTCATCCTCCTCCTCTTCATTATCCTGATCATCCTGCATGATGTGCATGAAGGGGTTGTTCTCCTGCTGCTGGTGGTCTGGTTGATGGTTGTGGGCTGCATGCCTGTGGTTTGGCTGTGCAGTCTGTGCTGCCTGATTCTGTCTCTGGTTCTGCTGCTGTACTGCATTGTTCTGCGCATTGTTAGCTGCATTCTGTGCAGCTGCATTCCTTGCTGCCGCCTGCACAATGGCATTTGCTGCAGCTATCCGTGGATTGGCTGCAGTGGCTGCGGCAACAGCAGCACTGCTACGTTTTTTCTTGTCCTCCACCTTAGAGCGATCCTTGTGTATGTAGTCTCTGACGTTGGGCAGCCCCTTCACCACACAGGCACTGAGGGCACTGCGATTAATGTTCATGTCCGTGCAGTCATACCTAACATAAAGCATAGCATACCAAGCCTGTCAAAAATTATACAGTATCTGCAAATAGATATTCTCAAATATCACATTTGAATCATGCCACTAAATAAAAACAAAGCTTTATACAAAGCAAAGGTTAAGTTGATTCACCTATTTATAACTTTGAAACCACTGAAACATTGTAACAGTGTAGTCACGTTTAAATGACAGTCTAATTTTTTATTTCTCTGCATACTGATAATAATAAATTGTTATAAAAACATTTTCCTTTTGTATAAAGAATTTAGTTGTAAATCATCAGAAATTAAAATATAAATTTAAACACTTCTTAATACAACATTAATATCACAATATATCAGCAAGAACTGGTTTTAAGTTACCATTCTTCAACAGATGGATCATAGCATTCAACATTGGCTATAGTGTTAACTCCATTGAAACCACCTATAGCAAAAATCATGTCATCTATAACCTATTAAGCAGAAAAAGAAAAACAAATAATTTACCCCACTTAAAAGCCAACAGTGACAGTGAAACTCTCTTTTAGCATTTTAGATGTTTACACATTGATGTGAAATCTTAATATTGAACAAATAATAAACAAATTTGTCCAACCTTTCTACAGCTAAAATACAGAATGAACGAAATAACTAGGTGATCTTTTTTCTTTCCTACATGACAAAATTTTTCACCTGAATCAAATGTATTAAAATAGCATGAGAGATGCCCGTACCCCACAGCCTGGGGTAATAGTTTTCAACACCATGAGATATAGAAGTAGTGAAAGAGTACAAAGACTGGGATACTTTCAGCACAGTGTCACTTATATAAAGGTCCAAATAATATTAAGTAGAAAAAATAACATCTAAGAGAAAAAAGTGTATGTGAAGATAAAGTACTAAAACAAGACAATTAAATAGCAAGATGACCTCATTAATCGGTAAACTAAAAAATATGAAGCTGTAAAATTTATTGATTGGAGAATAGCTGTCAATGAAAATAGCATAATTATGTAAAAATGGATATAATAATCAGTTGCAGCTATCCATATATCTTTGTCATAAGAGAAAGATGTCTCAAATATGGTGGGTGAACACACTTTGGCAGAGCAAAAAGGTCACACCATGATGCACACCTACACCCCCTAACCAATGTCCCTATCAAGTGTCAACCTTCTACGCCTTATGGAATCCAAGAAATAGCCCTTGTACACCTTATGGAATCCAAGAAATAGCCCAGACAAGATTTTAAAACTCATGGTCACTATGACAGATCAATGCTCAAATCAAGGTCAGACCAAGATGTTGCACACCTACAACGACTAACCAATATCCCTACCATGCATCAACAGACAAGATTTTATAGGTCAAGGTCACTACGGCAAGGTCAAAGGTCAAATCAAGGTCACACCATGACGTTGCACACCTTCACCCGCTTAACAATGTGCCTACCAAGTAGCAACTTCCTACACATTATGGTTTCCGAGATATAGCCTGTGTAAGATTTTATAGGTCAGGGTCGCTACGGCAAGGTAGAAGGTCAAATCAAGGTCATACCATGACGTTGCACACCTACACCTCCTAACCAATGTCCCTACCAAGTATCAACTTCCTACACCTTACGGTTTACAAGATATAGCCCGGACAAGATTTTAACGGTCAAGGCCTCTACGGTGAGGTCAAAGGTCAAATCAAGGTCACACCATGACGATGCACACCTACAACTCCTAACCAAAGTCCCTACCAAGTATCAACTTCCCACACCTTACGCTTTCCGAGATATAGCCCGGACAAAATTTTATAGGTCAAGATCACTACGGCAAGGTCGAAGGTCAAATTAAGGTCACACTATGACAATGCACACCTACACCTCCTAACCAAAGTCCCTACTAAGTATCAACTTCCCACCTCTTACGGTTTCCGAGATATAGCCCGGACAAGATTTTATAGGTCAAGGTCGCTACAACAAGGTCAAAGATCAAATCAAGGTCACACTATGATGTTGCACACCTACACCCCCTAACCAATGTCCCTACCAAGTATTAACTTCCTACACCTTACGGTTTCTGAGATACAGCCTGGACAAACTTTTTCCCGCAGCCCGCTCGCCTGACCGGATGCCCGCCCGCCCATCCGGACACCACGGGTGAAAACAATACCCTGACATTCCTGAAGGTCTATGGGGTAAATTGATACATTTATGCATAAACTGCTCATAACATCAGACTACCAAAAAAGAGTGTGCACTGACCTCTATACCAAAGTTGCTCCTGGGGCTGTACATCTCACTGATGTTGGTCCAGGTGTTGGTGGAGGGACTATACCGCTCCCCATTGTTCATCCTCGTCACTCCATTGAATCCACCTAAATAATCACACAAATTCTTGACTTTATAAATACAGATTCATCAGAGTCACGGTGTCCGTTTCATTTCATGCAAAGCTACATTATTATGTAAGTGCTTAACAAAATATCTTACAACTGGAATAGAACGCATAATATTAACTAGAGATTGCATCTTGATGCAGTGTATCCCCGGACGGGACATGGTTGAAGCATGACATACAGATTATTATGACTGACACAAATATACCCCTGGGGGAAGGGGACATAAGTGTTTATGGGAGCAACTTGTACTGACACTAAGTAAACAAAATGTTTGCTTAATGATAGATACAAATGTAACTAGATGTAGTGCATTGGAGAACCGATGTAAATTGTATCCACCAGAAAGAAAACTCGCCAATCAACCATCACTTCACCTTGAAGGAGGAGCCCAAGGTAAAATCTGACCACATCAAAAGATTCTTAGCCCATAATTTCCAATAGGTTGGTGTGACATTGCAAACCTCTAGGAATACAAATAAGCGAGTTATAAGCACTTTAAATTTTGGCTATCCTCATTTAACCTTGAAAGAGGGGCCAGAGCTCAAATCTGATCACATCAAAAGATTCCTAGCGCATGATTTCCTATAGGATGCTTTCATATTACAAACCTCTAGGACCAAGAAAAAGCGATTTATAAGCACTTTAGATTTTGCTATCCTCGTTTGACCTCGAAGGAAGGGCCCAAGGTCAAATCTGACCACATAAATAGATTCCCAGCCCATGATTTCCTGTAAGTTGGTTTGCCATCTCAAATCTGTACAACCAATAATATGCGAGTTATGAGCATTTTTAAGTTTGGGTATCCTCGTTTGACCTTGAAGGAGGGGTCCACGGTCAAATCTGACAATATCAAAAGATTTCCGGCCCATGATTTCCTATAAGTTGGTTTTACATTACAAACCTCTAGGACCAATTATAAGCGAGTTATGAGCACTTTTATTTTTGGCTATCCTTGTTTGACCTTGAAGGTGGAGCCCAAGGTTAACTCCGACCACACCAAAAGATTACCCAGCCCATGATTTCCTATAGGGTTGGTTTGCCATCCAAAACCTGTAGGACCAATAATAAGGGAGATGTCAGCACTTTTCATGACTGACAAAAAAAACGCCCGTGGCGGCCATCTTGTTTTTCAAAATGAGGCCGAAAATATTTCCAGTCAAGATTTTGTTATGCGGAACATATTCTGTGAATTTGAGATCTCTACCTATAATATCTAGAGGGCCAACAAAAGTCCTTGCTGTAAGTGGAATAAACGTCCCTGGCGGCCATCTTGTTTTTCAAAATGAGGCCAAAACTATCTAACTTTCTGTATATGTCACAAAACAAGCAGTAACTGGCTGGTGTGGGGTCTGATAAGACTGACAGGTAGTTGGACAAATCTTGTTGGGAAAGTCTTCTTATCTATAGTCACTTTCGACCAGCTAGCTGGTCCTGACAGTAGGCTGGCTGACTGGTCTGGTAGGTTGAAACAGTCATCTCACCGGGACCAATGACTGGTATAGGAATTTCTCTGTAACCAATTTCCTTAGGCAGTAACTGGTTGGTCTAAGATGGCCACTTGGACCCTTAGAAGGTTTCTGCTGGTCTGTTACCCAGTCCTGTGAACCTGCCCAGTACCAGGGCCTAACCGGGTATAGGTGAAGCAATGCTCTGTAACCGGTTCCTGGTGGCTCCACAGTTCTGCAAAAACTCATAGCACCTAGCAGAACTGGGCGAATCAGACTACGTCTCAGCAGGGGTAGTCTTATATGAAACAACTGCCTTCTTCCTGTCCATAACTGTGGAATCAGCAAATTTTTTCTGTAACCAACAATCCTCTGTAACCAGTAAGCCTGGATACTGGTACTCCATCATCTACTCAACCTCCACAGCCATTTTCAATAGTTTCCATGTAATATAATTCCAATTCCACTTTTATAGCGCTTAATCTCTGCCGAAGTGACAGACTCTAAGGCGCAACATCATAAGCATAGTTACAAAAATCATTGTCCTTGTCCATAGCTATGGTCGACATCACGGAGAACGCCATATGAGGTGGAAAATACTAAGGAGGATAAGCTTGGCAGAATAGGTATGCCTTTTAAAGTTTTTTTCTGAAGGAAGCAATGGAAGTGGCAGATCGTACATTATCAGGGAGTTCATTCCATATTTTGGGAGCATCATATGCAAAGCTTAGACCAAACTGCTTTGTGGATTTGTAAATAGATGGTATTGAGGAACATGTAGAATTATACCATCAGATTGACTCAACCGAGTATTATAAGCACATTGTCTAACTTTAAGAAATGGGCTGAAATATTTTGGACAGTTAGTATGTAGGTATTTATATACCAACAAGGCAGTCTTGAAGATGCAACGGTGCCTTATGGGTAGCCAATGAAGGGCTTTTCTTAGTGGAGTGGTGTGAGAAAGACAAGTGGTTCTGCAAACAATTCTGGCCAGACTGTTTTGAATGCATTGTAGCTTGCGTAGGTTAGCAACAGATAGACCCCTAAACAAGGAGTTACAGTAGTCAAGCCTACTGCCCACAAGTGCGTTTGCAGCCGTAAGAGCAGCATCACGAGTCAAGTACTGTCGCATTTGTCTAAGATCCCTCATCTGGATGAAACATAGTTTACATACATTTTTAACATGTTTGGTGAAGGAAAAGTCTGAGTCAAACCAGACACCCAAATTCTTAACTGCATCTGAAGGTATCAGTGATTCACCCAATATATTTACTGGAAAGAATGGGTTAAACTTTTCTTGTTGAGACTTGGCACCAAATAAAATAAAGTCAGTCTTATCAGCATTCAGCTTTAGTTTATTTGCACACAGCCATAGTTTGACATCTTCGAGGCACTTTCCTAGCCGATCGAAGGCAATTTTTGCATTTTTGTGTTTGAGGTGAATAAACAGCTGTGTGTCATCTGCATAAAAGTAAAATTTAACATCTGGATGTTTAGAGATTACTTTGCTCAAAGGTGTGGTATACAACGAAAAAAGAATAGGACCAAGAACTGAACCTTGTGGTACACCAAACTTAAGCTTTCTAGCCTCAGACAGAACAGAACCAATCTTGATGCATTGGGTACGATCAGAAAGGTATGATATAGTCAGCATTAAGTGTGAAAATATCTCCAAAAAGGCCAAAAATGGCCTCGGTGAGGTACTTTGGCAGTCTGTGGATAACTTTCAATGAAGAGCTTCAAGGTCAAATTTCTGCATGCTTACAGAGGACATATATATGTATTATATATACCAGCCATAGGATGATCTAACTTTCCATATATGAGAACTGGGCCACAATGTGAAAAAAGGCCAAAATCTGACCTTTAAGAGGCCACCAGTGACCTTGAAATTGAAGGTCAAAGTCACAACAAATTTGAAAGGTCTAACTAAAATATTTTTTAAGTTATCGCGTCTGAAAGGAAATCTCTGCGGTGGCGGCGGCGTGACCGTACTGAATCCTAAGTATCCCCGACTTTCGTCCGGAGATACAATTATTTATTTTATTCTCAAAAGCAGATCAGAGGTACATACTGATCATTCACATATATGACTGAATTATTATGTCATTCTGGTTTTTTCTTAAGACTTAGTAAACCTGGATCTGAGTACTATCACACCATAGCATTTATCAATGCAACATTTCTGAGGGACTATAACATACCTCTTAGCCTAAGTCTGTCAATTATTTCTGAGTTCACCTGTGAAAGATTACTATGTACCTATAACATACACCTGCCCATTGTTTATGAGTTCATCTGTGAGAGTACTGCACACTTATAGCACACACCTGTTCATTGTTTCTTCGTTCACCTTACCGTGTTGGGTACCTATAACATATACCTTTTCATCACCTTGAAATGATGCATTTGTTGGATGCTGTTTGTACATTTGTATGTATGTATCATGTAATACTGTAGCATACACCTGTCTACTGTTTTTGAGCCTGCCAAAATAGGAATACTACCCACCTATAGCATACACCTGGGCTGCGTGACAGATGACACTCACTCCACTCCTTCTGTTCCTCATCGGGGCTACCATGGTCCACTGGTTGGTCTGTGGGTCATAGTACTCAGATGTGTTCAGGCACTCCTGACCATTGAAACCACCACAGATGTACACTTTACCTGAATACATACAGTGGGACACTTGAAACTTTCTGTAATTACTTTAATGACAGGCTCTGGAATAAACCAAAGTCTGCCATTAAGATACAACCTCTATTATCTAACTATTCTGGGAAAGTAAAACTGTGGTTGCATAATAGACAGTCCCCAAAATAGTGGAGGAATTCTGATATTGGAACAATCAAAAATAGCAACAGGGATGCAATTACACCACAGCCCAGAGAAATAGCTTTTCAACACCTGAGATGCACAAGAAGTGAAACAAATCAAAGATCAGGACACATTTTGAGTTAACAGTGTCAGCTTTGTAAAGGTCCAACTAATATCTAAGTAGAGAAAATAATGTTTAAGAGAGACAAAACTTATGTAAAAGATAGAGTATTAAAATGACAATTCAACAGTAAGATGACGGCATAATTCAGTAAACTAAGAATTATAAATCTGTAAAATTTATTAATTGAAGTGTAGCTGTCAATGGAAATAGAACAATTAAATAAAAGTACATTTAATAATCAACTGCAGCAATCCATATATCTTTGTGATAAGAAAAATATGCCTCAAATATGGTAGGTCAACACACTTTGGCAGAGCTATGATTTAAGGTCACACCATGACGTACAATGCACACCTACACCCCCAACCAATGTCCCTACTAAGAACCTTATGGATGTCAAGACATAGCCCGGACAAGATTTTAAAGTTCAAGGTCAGTATGGCAAGGTCAAAGGTCAACTCAAGACACACTATGACATTGCACATCTACACCCCCAACCAATATACTTACCGTCAACCTTTGACACCTTACGGATTCAGCATGGACAAGATTTTAACATGGACAAGATTTTAAAGGTCAAGGTCACTACAGCAAGGTCAAATCAAGGTCACACGAAGATGTGGCAAATCTACATCCCTAACCAATGTCCCTACCACGTATCATCTTCCTACACATTATGGTTCCTAAGATATAGAGACAACTTAAAAGTGTTTCCATGGCAACATTTGTTAGCGGATACCCCCAAAAACTATTCAGCTCTACATCCTCTTGGGGTAAACATATCCTGAAAATTTGGTGAAAATCCATACATGGGTTTAGCCTGTGGAACACCCCACAAACTTTAAGACCCAAAAATCTTAAAAGTATTGCCTTGGCAACAGTTGTTTCCAGATATCCACCAAAACCTAATCAGATCTAGATACACTTTGGGTAAACATACCCTGAAAATTTGGTGAAAATCTGTGCATTGGTTTAGGCTGCGGAACATCCACAACTTTATGCCCGCCTACGCTGCAGTCGGCGCAGGGGAAGACGATAACACATGATTTTTGATATAAAATGATCTTATAGATCAATTATGAGCCAATGGCAGTGTCCAGGAATGATATTTATGCAAGTTAGGTACTAATGTTTTCACTGATTTGTTTAGCGATAGACATAAATAATGTCTATGATGATAGCACTCACCCTCACATGTGGCTGCGGATGCATCGCTACGCTGATGGTTCATGGGAGTGACAAGACTCCACTGATTGTGTTTGGGAGTGTATCTCTCTGCTGTATTCTGTCGTACCTGACCATCATACCCTCCCATAGCATAGATACAGCCATCTAAGACAGCAACACTCACATAACACCTACAAATATACCAAGTATAGCATAGGGTATATGTCTAATATAGACACAGCCATCTTATACAGCTACACTCATAGAACACCTACAAATACACCACATATATGGCATAGAGTTCCGTGTACAGCAGTTGTTTCCAGAAAAGTCATGAAATATTGCCTCCATTTACATAATATTTTTAAAATCTTTTCCATGACTAGATCAAAATGCAGTTTGGGTTATTTTGACAGATTCTTTAAAGGTATTTAAATTTAGGAGTGTATAGAAATACACAAACTAAAATGCCACACAAAGATCAAGGCCCTACCTTCGTGCATTCATCGGAGCAACCTCACACCACTGTTTCTTCACCGAGTCCAGACACCTGCAGGAGTTGAAGTAGTCCATGCCATCAAAGCCACCAATCACATACACCTTCTGACCCACAGTGGCACAGCCGTGGTAAGCCCTTGGCCCTAAAACACAGCAGAACTGGTCCCAGACACAGTCAAATCTGGTGTGTTGTAGGTGCACCTACAACACCAGATGCAGCAAACCTGCCAGGAAGTACCTACAGGTTCTACAGTTGATGTTTCCAGTATGCAGTGTAAATTAGCATCAGAAATGCCCGTACCCCACAGCCTGGGGAAATAGGTTTCAACACCATGAGATATAGAAGTAGTATAACAGAAAAAAGATTGGGATACTTTCAGAGCAGTGTCAGTTATATAAAGGTCCAAATAATGTTTAATTGGAGAAAATAATGTCTAAGAGAAAGAAAATGTATGTAAAGATGAAGTATTAAAACACAACAATTCAATAACAAGATGACAGCATTAATCAGTATAACTCAAAATTATGACGCTGTAAAATTTATTAACTGGAGAATAGATGTCAATGGAAATAGAACAATTACATAAAAGTACATACAATAATCAGTTGCAGCAATCCATTTATCTTTGTCATAAGAGAAACATGTCTGAAATATAAAAGGTGAACACATGTTGGCAGAGCCATTTATCTTTGTCATAAGAGAAACATGTCTCAAATATAAAAGGTGAACACATGTTGGCAGAGCTACCCAGTAAACATTACAAACGTTTATAAACGTTTATAAACCTAACTAGCAACGGTTTAGATAGGTTTAAAATGATGGGTCCCTAAACGTTTGCCTATAAACATTTATAAACGTTTAAGCATAAATGTTTATAAATGTTAATATATAAACATTTATAAACATTTATACATAAACCTTTATAAACGTTTATACACGTGTTTAAAATCTGGAGAAATATTTCTGTAAGTATATCTTGCTGTATCACTGTTGTTTGAAGCCATCATTACATTCTAAGTAGATATATAGAAGTATATAATTTGATGATATTATATACTTTTATAACTTTACTTAGAATATAATGATGGTTTCATAGAACAGTGATACAGCAAGATATAGTAACAGAAATATTTTATCTAGTTTCTCTCAAAATGGCTGTGCTGATGTCATCATCCCAAATGAAAGCGAGGTTAAGATATTCTTCACTCTTTGTAAACGTTTAAAAACGTTTATAAACATTTATGTATAAACATTTATAAACGTTTATAAACATTTATGTATAAACGTTTAAAAATGTTTATAAACCAAACTAATGTTGCTGAAACGTTTATAAACCCATAATATTGAATAATTGTCAATATTTAGGTTTATATTTGGTTTAAAAAATGTTTATAGGTTTACTAAACGTTTATAAACGTTTGCTATGTTTACTGGGTAAAGGTCACACCATGATGCACACCTACAAATCCCAACCAATGTCCCCACCAAGTGTCAACCTTCTACATCTTACAGAATTCAAGAGCCCAGACAAGATTTTCAAAACTCATGGTCAATACAGCAAGGTCAAAGGTCAAATCAATGTCCCTACCAAGTACCAACTTCCTACACCTTACGATTTCCGAGATATAGCCTTGACAAGATTTTATAGGTCAAGGTCACTATGGCAAGGTCAAAGATTAAAACAAGGTCACACCATGACGACGCACACCTGCAACTCTCAACAAATTTCCTTACCAAGTATCAACTCCTACACCTTACAGTCGCTGAGATATAGCCTGGATAAGTTTTTATAGGTCAAGGTCACTACAGCAAGGCCAATGGTCAAATCAAGGTCACACCATGCTGTTTGCACACTTACAAGCCCAACCAATGTCCCTACCAAGTATCAACTTGCTACACCTTTCAATTTCCGAGATATAGTCTGGACAAGATTTTATAAGTCAAGGTCACTACGGCAAGGTCAAAGGTTAAAACAAGGTCACACCATGGTGTTGCACACCTACAACTTTCAACTAATGTCCTTACCGAGTATCAAATTCTTACACCTTACGGGCTCTGAGATATAGCCTGGATAAGTTTTTATAGGTCAAGGCCACTACAGCAAGGCCAAAGGTCAAATCAAGGTCACACCATGACATTTCACACCTACATCCCTAACCAATGTCCCTACCAAGTATCAACTTCCTAAACCTTACAGTTGTTGAGATATAGCCCAGACAAGAATTTATAGGTCAGGGTCACTACGGCAAGGTCAAATCAAGGTCACACTATGAGTTGCACACCTACACCCCCTAAGCAATGTCCCTACAAAGTATCAACTTCCTACAGCTTATGGTTTCCGAGATATAGCCCAAACAAAATTTTCAAACTCAAGGTCACTACAGTAAGGTCAAAGTTCAAATCAAGGTCACACCATGGCGTTGCACACCTATACTCCCAACCAATGTCCTTACCAAGTATCAACTTCTTACACCTTATGTATTCTGAGATACAGCCTGGGCAAACTTTTTCCCGCTCCCGGCCCACTCTCCCGCCCATCCGGACACCATGGATGAAAACAATTACCCGACAGCTGTTAAGGGCTGTGAGGTAACGCATGTTAGCCACAGCATTGCACGATACCCCAGCTGTGTGGAATGAGTTCTCTGATGACATCTGAAATGCCATTTCCCTGTCATCCTTCAGGTGCAAATTGAAAACATACCTCTCCAGTAAAGCTGCTGGTTGTCTGGTATGTCTCTTGTTTCTGATTTTGTCCTCCCTTTGTGTCTTTACACCTTAGAGTCAAATGATGGAGATTAAGCACCATAAAATAGGCAGCCTCAGCAGGCAAGAACCCCAGCCCGCAGGTACAGATAAATGGCCAACAACATTGAGATTTGGAAAAATCTTAGGAACAACTTCTGTTGTAAGAAGTATAGAGAACCCACAAGATGTTCTACAAAAGATTCACAGGCCATGAGTTCTTACAAGTAGTTTTCATGTTTTGAAGCCAAAGAAACAATTACAAGGGAGATATAAGGCCTTTTTGATATGATGACCCTCCTATTTGCCACTAAAGATATGATATGGCGGCCATTTTGTTTCCAAAACAAAGACACAATCACTCTCAGGCAAGCATTCCTATCCATTTGCATTTTGTGCAAATCTGATAAAGCTAGCTGCAATATTTTAGGTTACAGAAAGATTTTCGAAAAAAAACTTTAAGACCCCAAAATTTTAAAAAGTGTTACTATGGCAACAGTTGCCGCTATATACCCTGCAAAACCTAATCAGCTGTAGATCCTCTTGGGGTAAACATATCCTGAAAATTTGGTGAAAATCTATGCATGGATTTAGGCTGTGGAACACCCACAAAGTTTAAGACCTGAAAGTCTTAAACGTGTTGCCATGGCAATAGTTGTTACTGGACAGTTACTTTATGGCCGCCGCTGCCCAGATGGCTCAGGGGACAACTATAACCCCAGCCTTTATGGGCTGGGGTTAAAATGTACTCATTACATTACATTAAACCTAGAGCTGCCATGAGTATTAATATTTGTAATCAGGAACTCTTCAACAAATATTCTACTCTTTAATAAGCTTTGAGTGACATTTTTTCCTTCAAAATAACAGAAATTAACCCATTTTATGTCAATTTTTGTGTGAAAAGTTTGGAGAGTGTTAATGTTTTAGACTGCTCTATGAGTATCACTTACCCCTGTCTGTCTGGTTTATCAGAGTCACATTATCAGGTTGCTCTAAGAGTATCACTCATCCCTGTCTGGTTGCTCTATCAGAGTCACCCTATTAGGCTGCTCTATGAGTACCACTTACCCCTGTCTGGCTGCTCTACTATTGTCACTCATCCTGTTGGGCTGCTCTAAGAGTATCACTTACCCCTGCCTGGTTGCTCTATCAGAGTCACCCTATTAGGCTGCTCTAAGAGTATCACTCACACCTGTCTGGTTCCTCTATCAGTGTCACCCTATTAGGCTGCTCTATGAGTATCACTTACCCCTGTCTGGTTGCTCTATGAGGATCCACCTGTCTGCACGGGTGTCATAGGTCTCAATGGCATTGGTGGGGCTGCCACTGCTCCACCCACCTACCACAAACATCACCTCATGGGGGATGCGGGGCCGTGCCAGTGGGTGTGTGATGTCCACTTCTTTGTCCTCCATATCAAGGTCATACAGGAACTTGAGTGTGTCAATCACCAGTGGCCGACACTCCTCATTTTCCTTAATGTATTGGTGGTTCTGCACAAATAGTCACGGAAAGTATATTCATCTTGAATCTTGATTTAATTTGTACTGCTATTTATTTGATATTCAAAGTGAATATTTAACAAAATATTTAACAAAAATTTTTTAATGATCAAATTATGTCCCATATTGCCTAATACAGGCCTTCTCAAAATGTTTCACAAGTGTGTTGAATTTCAATTCTATGAGGATTAATACCATTATTCCAGTTTCACAACTGATTTTATTCCTTGGGGCTAGTACAACTGGCCCTTTTGAATAGGCTGGAAAAACCTCAACATCTAAAAAAAAAAGATTTGTCCTCAGTGTGAAAAGAAGGCTTACTACTTGCACTGACTGAAAAGGAAGGGAGGGAAGATGCCTCATATTTCCCCATTATTGTATAATGGCTGCACCTGCGAGGGTAAGAAGAAATTATAGCTGGCCATCAGGCCTATCACACAAAAATAAGTCATTAGAGTTTGCCTGTTGAAATCAAATGTCTAAAAAACACCCTAAATCAGTTGCGGGAAAGGAAATTGTTCAACTACTGAGTGATTTTCCCGTTCATAAGATACACCCAAATACTTGTAGTGAGTCAGGACTTATCTTTACTCCCAGCCAATTAATCTTTTGTACATTGCTATGACTGATGCTTTAACTCTTTAACACTTTAATAGAGTAATTATCAACACTTTTCCCGTGATTATAAAGAGTGGTTCTGACTGTTCTGTGGCAGCAGAGAGAGGCCATGTGTGTTATAACTTGCAGTAAGGATTAGCGGTAGCTTGAAAAGAGTGAACAGATAATGTGGGTGTTCCACTGGAGCCAACCTAACCAACTACAGGGTCAGAAAGCCAGGACATATGAAGGATCGGCTGGATCTTCACGATAGGACATTCCGGCTTGTCTCGATCTGTCTCCCAACAATGTCTTGGTGTCAGGCTGTTTTCCAGCATGATCAAACATGAAACTTTCAAGACAAGTTGCAGAGCCAAATAGACAAACCATAGCTTGTCCCAATAAGCCATAATGATAACCCAATAACACTGAAACAGTGTCCAGACTCACACCAACCGGACTGATTAAGTGTTGCAGTCGGGATTGCTAGTCCAGTTTCCATGCAGAGAGAAATGGGCTTCTGACAATATGTTATATGACAATGCTAATCCTCTCGCTTGTTCCTGGCTTTTATACTCAAATTTTAGACATCTAGGAAAGACACTTTCTAAATTTCATCCCTGTGAGCTGTTTTTCCACACATTTATACCAAATAAATCCTAGCCTCTGGGATATATCCAATACTGGGCGCAAGAGTAGAAGATGCAGCGAAGATCAAGTGATATGTCGACTGTCCTTGACCTAGTGATACATTTTCAATTTTTTTTATTGGTTGACACTTTTGGTTGATCCTCTTTTTCCCGAGAAATTGCTCTGTTGGAATAGGCCGAGAACTTGATTATTAAGTGACCAATTAAGTACTTTGTCTGGTTTCTTAATATTTACAGCATACCTGTCGACCTTGTCTACCTGTAAACTTCAGGATTTCGATTACTTACACTGTTTTTTCTTCTCATTAACATAATTGAATTTCCTTTATTCGTCATAATTACACTTCACATCATACTGGAACTGGACTGGAAGTGAGCAGGATAAGATGTAAAGTGACAAGGAAAAGCCTGACTAGGAAAATATGTAAAGCTTTAAAGCAAGTTTCCTTGTGGACTGAGCCAGGGTTGGGATGAAGAGTCATGGTGGGTCGATGAAATATCAAGCAGGCTCGATATTTAACCAACCCTCCATGTAAAGCTGGGATCCCCCTAACCACCCCTAACCGAAACTTTAAACAACCAAACTGAGTTGGGGAGGGCCAGCTCTAGTGGAACACTCCTATAAGTTGCATTCATTGGCCATTCTGACTTGGTAAGATATGGAAACTGACCACATAGGACAGAGACACATAATCACAAAGGTTACAAGTAGGCCTAATCTTTCCCACTCTTCCTGATCGAGTAGTTGTGACATCAAAGTAAACTAGAGATTGCGTCTCGATGCAGTGTATCCCCGGATGGGACATGGTTGAAGCGTGACATACAGAGTATTATGATTGACACAAATATACCCCTGTGGGGAGAGGGCCTAAGTGTTTATGGGAGCAACTTGTACTGACACTAAATAAACAAAAGGTTTGCTTAATGAAAGATACAAATGTAACTAGACATAGCGCATTGGAGAACCGATGCAAATTGTATCCACCATAAAGAAAACTTGCCAATCAACCATCACTTAACCTTGAAGGAGGAGGGGGTCAAAGGTCAAATCTGACCACACCAAAAGATTCCCAGCCCATGATTTCCTACAGGTTGGTTTACCATCCCAAACCTCTAGGACCAATAATAAGGGAGATATAAGCACTTTTCATGACTGACAAAGAAACGAATGTGGCGGCCATCTTGGTTTTCAAAATGAGGCCAAAAATATTCCCAGTCAAGATTTTATAATGAGGAACACATCCTGCAAATTTGAGATCTCTACCTATAATACCCTTTGCTGTAGGGCCAACAAAAGTCCTTGTTTAAAGTCGAATAAACGTCCCTGGCGGCCATCCTGTTTTTCAAAATGAGGCCAAAAATATTCCCAGGCAACATTTTATGGTTATTAATATATCCTGCAAACTTGAGAAGGCTAGCCATAATATTTTTTTCATTAGAGCGGTAATAGTGAAATCTCACTACACACTGCGGCTATCCAGTGGATACAATGATTTACTCAATAGTGAGAACCTGAAAGTAGCTATTGCTCAGCTATGCCATGACATAGAGGTCTGCAATTTCACTATGTTATAGCTGACCAAAAATTATGTGAATAACATATTTAAACAAAATACTCTAAATGTAACAGTTTTCAAGTTACAACTGATTTGCTCAACAGTGATAACCTCTAAGTAGCTATTACTCAGCTATGCAATGAGCTACAAGTCTGAATTTTTACTATATTATAGCTGACCCAAAAGTAGGTGAACAACATATTTAAGCAAAATATTGTAAATGCAATAGTTTTCAAGTTACAACTGATTTACTCAATAGTGAGAACCTGAAAATAGCTATGCCATGAGATATAGGTCTGTAATTTCACTATGTTATAGCTGACCCAAAAGTAGGTGAACAACATATTTTAACAAAATACTCCAAATGCAATATTTTTCAAGTTACAACTGATTTACTCAACATACAGTACCTCAAAATAGCTATTGCTCAGTTGTGCCATGAGCTACAGGTCTGTAATTTCACTATGTTATAGCTGACCCAAAAGTAGCTGAATAACATATTTACACAAATTTCTGTAAACGCAATAGTTTTCAAGTTATAAGTGATTTACTCAACAGTGATAACTTAAAAGTAGCTATTACTCAGCTATGCCATGAGCTACAGGTCTGAAATTTTACTATGTTATAGCTGACCCCAAAATAGGTGAATAACATATTGAAACAAAATACTCTAAATGCAATAGTTTTCAAGTTATAAGTGATTTACTCAACAGTGATAACCTAAAAGTAGCCATTACTCGGCTATGCCATGAGATACAGGTCTGAAATTTTACTATGTTATAGCTGACCCAAAAGTAGCTGAATAACATATTTATTCGAAGTTACTAAAAAGCCCAAAAGTAGCTATTACTCACTTAGCTATTGAGACAGACACCCAAGTTACTCACCATGTTGTACCTATGAAAAAAGTAGCTGAATAACATATTTTAACAAAATGCTCTAAATGCAACACTTTTCAAGTTATAAGTGATTTGGTGCATGATTTCATGAATTTTAATGCATTAACAATTATTAAAAAAATTTATTTAAAAAAAATAAGACAGATCCAGGTCTCATACTCACACAAGAGAATCTACCTCTGGCCTAGTACATATATGCAAGATATGAGAGAAATCCCTGCAATAGTCACTGAGAAAATTGTGATAAAATGTTGAAAATTTCACACTTTTGGTGGGGGTACCTCCCTTGTAATGTCTCCAGCAAACAGACGAACAAACAGATTTGCATGCATAGAACACTTTTTTATCCTCAATAGATAAGGTATCTTTTAAAAAAAACAGCATGTCTCTAGGCCTTGTAGTTTTGGAGGAGAAGTTGTTCACATGGACACATACACCCACGCCGCAGAGTGACCACATAAAAATGTTTCAAAACATTCTTTATACAAACATTTTTTTTCTGAAAACGTTTATCAAATGTTTATAAAATAACTCAAGAAGCTATGTTTGACTGGAAACATTTTTTAAACATTTATAAAATAGCTAAAGAAATTAAGGTTATGTTAGAAATGTTTTTCAAACATTCATTATGAAGTGTTTTATAGACAGTACACATAAAATGTTTAAAAAACATTGTTGATCAAATGTTTTAAAAACATTCTGTCAAAAACATTTTTTAAATCCATATTTTCAGAATGCTTTTTAACCCTTCACCTTCAAACATGTCCAAACAAAGATAGCGGTGAGCAATAATAGGGGATTTTAGAGGATTTTGGCAAAAAAGTGCCCCACATGCAATCCCAAAAAGTAAGATTTGAATGGGGGCACAATTTTAAGCCCCAATCTTACAATTTTAGACATAAAAACAATATTTTCATTAGTGAGCAACCTTATAAAGATATTAAATTTGACCTCTGACCCCATTACTATTCAGATATTAATATGTTCATTTGTAACGTTTTTCTAACATTTAGCATTAAACGTTTAATTAACGGTATACATAAAATGTTTGAAAAACATTCCATTCCAAATGGTTTTCATACCCATCATTTTTTAACCTTTGCCAGACGTTTCCTATCAAACGTTTGCAAAACCCAAAATGTTTACTGGGAACTTTCAAGGTTGTTACTTCTGACACTGAAATAACTGTAAGGAGTTTTATTCAAAATACATTAATAATAAAGACATAGTTTCTCAAGATTACTACATGTAACTCACTACTTATGAATATGTATGTTTTCATACCTTTACTGTTTCTACAAAGTACTGTGTGCTCAATAGGCCCAGCCTAATCGTCTTTAAAATTCCATAGGTCTGTGGCTTTCTGGCAGCTTCATCATGTTTTATCCATCGAACCATACAATCAAAAACTGTCTCTTCATTCTTGACATTCAAATCATCAGATTCTAGTATTTCTATCAACTCACTTTGTGTCAAGTTTAAAATTTCATTGCTCTTAGATGCGATTTCAGGAAAATTCTCCATTATATAATGCGTTGCAACTCTTTCAAGATTCGAACAAAAGAAAAGTCTGGCAAAGCTTCTAATACCAATGCAATTTTCTGGTTCCAACTGTGTGACTAAGAAGTTGGTGCATGCTTTGACCAGTCCAAGAACATGAAACTGGTCTGCAGCTTGAACCAAGCGTTCCACGTTACTGGAGCAGATGGTGACGTCACGCGTGTATGCATAATCCACTATGAGACTCATCATATCTGCAGTGACACCAGGGATGTAGACCTCTCTCTGGTCTGTTTCATTCATGCCGTTGGTGAAGAGAGCTCTGAAGTAGGGACTACATGCGGACATGATGGCTCTGTGGACTGGGAAGTTGCCATCCTCCACCACAATCACTGCGTCACACAGCTGCCCATTCTTCCGCAACTCATTCAAAACATTGCACGCCTGCATACTGATTTTACGCTCAGTGTCTGAAATGTCCATTGGCTCTGGAGATGTCGCCATTTTCAGATATAAATAAAAATACCAATTTTCAGTTCATAAAACAGGATATATAGTTTTTGTTACCACACCTACACTTATGACGTTTTGTATAGCAACGTAATCTCAGAACGTGTTTATGACGTGTTCGCTACGTATAATTTGCGTCATAACGAATCTTTCTCTGGGTTGAACGATAATCTTGGCCGTTTGATATTGTTATTTGTTTTTTTGTTGGGCTGCATTAGTAACTATGCTGCCAGTGAAAAGTGACGCAAAGCGGGGGAGTCGCCTGGGAGTGGAGGGAATGGATAACAGGCGTAGGTCCAGCATATTTGACGTTGGACACCTGTCTCGACCTCCGGGCGGATCCAGTTTTATGTCATTTTGTGCACCTTCACATATGCAACTGCATGGAGATGATCACTCACACAAACAACAGCAGGTTTGCATCAACTCTTTCCTTTCTGGAAAAGGCCCAAGCTACGTAGTGGGCTTCTAACCCCCTGCAGAAATTACAACTGCTTCAGTGCAGCAGATTCAACCATATTTAATCCAAAATTTAATCCGTTTTGATGGGCGGCTTAAAGTTAATCCAAATTAAGTCAGTCCAAACATTAGCTTAACTTATGTATGAATACTACACGGGTGGTCACGAAGATAAACGGTCATAGACATAAACGGTCTTCAGAATTCTTCAAATATACAGCGGGGGTCACGTTAGCGAATGCAAAATCATTTGTTTTGGCATCTTTATACAAAATTATTGGGCGACACACCCTAAAAGCAGCTTATATGTGGAGGAGAATATTCGAACTAAATATATTGATGCTTTTGAAAAATTACTCCGTTATTCCATTAAATATTTAACACAAAAAACACAAGGAGTGTCTCTTCTCTATTTTTGGAAGAAGTGGACAGCCATAGCGAACACAAAGAAAGTCACATGACTAGCTTTCTGGGGGCCAGGTAGTATTTCAAAAAGTTAAGATAGACAAAAATTATTTCCTTCTGTAATCAAATTAATGAAGATTTATGAAAAAACTTGCAATTCGGATTGGCTGTTACCGGTTGTATATAGACTAATTTGACACTCTTACAGCTAATGAATGTAAGTAGTACATAGTGAACAGCAATCTTCCATAACATTAGAAAGATAGAGAGAAGGGACACAAGGTTCCAACACCCACTTATTTCAATATGTGAACAAATAAATGATCATATAACCACTGGTGAACCATATCCCCCTGCTGTCTATTGTTTTAAATGTCACGGTAGATTGCCGTTCGCTATGGATGTCCCGTTCGCTAACGTGACCCCCGCTGTAAGTAGTCGAAAGAGCAACATACCACAAACCAAATACCAGATGTCTTGACAAGCTTTCTTTGATTGTATTTTCTTATTTAGTTTATGTGATTATGTTGTTTACACCACTTAGATTTGAACAATTTTGAAGACTGTTTATCTCTATGACCGTTTATCTTCGTGACCACTGACCACCTGTGTGACCTTAATTCTAATCCAAGTTTTGAATTAATTTTTTCGCAAGTTTTCCACTAATCAACCAGACTGGCGAGACCAATCATATAGGAAGGTTGACTGAAGTACAACCCAGTCATGGATATAGGTTGATAGGTGACCAGTACTCTGCAACCCGGTCACCCTCTCAATATCTCACTACTGAGACCTCAGTCAAGTTAGCCCATACTGAATCATACTAAACTTCAAACTCTAAAAGGTGGACTGCCACCAGGTTAAGTAAATTAACCAAAATAAATAATGAAGTAAAAAAAAATGTAATTTACATTCAGACTAAGTTATTGGAACACCTTAAATGGAATAAACAATGTGATTTAGTATGTACCATTCGTATTCGTAGAATATTGCTTGCAAGATACTGCCTCACCATTCAAAAACTGACTCCCTCTATTGTTTCTGCTGCACCTATTCAATTGATTTGGGGATAAGTATGTGTGTGGGGGTGTGTGTCATTAATAAAGAAGCACAAATATTCACAGGTACATATGACATGAACAGACATTAGCAAACACACATGATCTACAACCCCATGCATGCATGTGTGTGTTTTTAGCATTTTTCATAAACGTTGATATCTCATTCATTTATGAAGATATCTTCACCAAAATTGCAGAGAATGTTTATGGCTAAGAAAACATGTCTGTAAAACATTTTGTCCTCATTTTAAAAAACAATATGGCCACCATAGCCAATTGTTCTAAAATCATTTATATGTTCTTAAACTTAAATATTTGCAGCTAGCCTCATCAGATTTAGACAAAATATAAGTGGATAGGAAAGCTTTGAGGGTAATTGTGGCCTTGTTTTGAAAACAAAATGGCCACCATATAACGTCTTTAATGTCAAATAGGGGGGTCATCATATCAAAAAGGCCTTATGTCTCCCTTATCATTGGTCGTAGGGGTTTGGAATGACAAAACAACTTATAGGAAATCATGGCCTGTGAATCTTTTGCAAGACTTAGTGTCAAATTTGACCTTTGACCCCTGCTTCAAGGTCAAGGTGGGGTCATCATACTGTGACGGCGAAAGCCAACGCAGCACGAAATATGGGCTAGCAGTTTGGTTTGGAATCGTGGACCACGGCTAACTTAGCGATAATTCAGCCATTTGGGCTGAGAAAAGTGGTTTTTCACATGAGATTCCAACAAAAAGACTAAGAAATGGCCGAAAATCTATTACACACTAACCTTTCACACTAACAAACCACGCATTATCCACATATTTTCCTTATATTTTAAAGAATTGTAGCTTTTGAAGTATTTCAACTGTCAAACTAGCCGCCATTGTTGTACCAGTATATCACGTCTGAAAGACTTTAAAGTAGGTGACAAACCATTGTTTTAAAATATTTGCAGTGTTATAATTTATTTAATTTGCATGTTTTCACGCTTTTTAGGTGATATTATGCTGAATTTGGGTTAAAACTAACAGATTTGCGTTGGAACTACTTGCGGTAGGCTGGCGTAGGGATACGGGTAACGGCCCAGAAATCTATATAAGGAAGCACGTTCAGTGGGTTTTTGGCTTTCAGATGACGAGGCCGCATTTGCGTAACGCAAAATAAGAGGTAAAACCCTCTAATCAATACTAACCGCAAATCTTGCGGCAAGTGACATACAAATCAAAATCACCGCAACCGCACTCCAACCGCAACCGCAAATCATTGAAATCTCCAAATTTACCCCATTAAGCTGGTTCCAGGACTCAGAATCCAATAAAATCCCTTGATACAGTAACAACACACTAATTTAAGCCAGAATACAAATGTCTATAATGGTTAATACAGTGTTTCAGTAGATAGAATTTAAACAATATCTATATATTTCTGAAGCACTGACCTTTAATGGTCAACCAATCAAATGACAGATATTCTTTAGTGTGAAACTGTAGTGCCTGACCTTGACCTGGCTGAACTTGATTTGTCCTTGAGTTGATGCTTAATTTTTGTTGACCTTTATTTGAACTGCTCATTTTGAAGATTCACCTGTGAACTGGAGTTATAGGTAATTTTGACATTTGTTCTAAATATTGTAGATTTTTATTAAGTCTGGCACTTAACTTTAGTGAGTAACTTTACCAGATAATAGCCTTTATCTTTATTTCTGACTAAATAAGCATAATTATATATTCTGCTGTGGCACATGTGTCCAGCTGAAGTATTTATAGACTGATCTAATTCAATTTGCTGGATTTTACACTCCTTTAAACATTTTCACTACCCCTATTAGCATATGCTTGTTACATTGTGCGACTAAAACATTTGCATGATCCCAGCTAGCACATGAATTGCTACATATTGTGACTATACACATTTTACATGATCCCAATTAGCAGATGAGTTGCTAAATATCCTGACCGTAAACACTTACATGACCCCAATTAGCATCTGATTTGCTACCTTTTGTAAATTAGAACATTTAAATCTCCACAATTGTACATGGTTTGCTAGATTTATTACTTTAGTATTTCAATATACCGATATACAATGTTAAACTGTTAATAAATTTATATATATAAGTTTAGTTGATCTTTCTTCTCTCTCTTAGCTTGGTTTAACACTTGCAGGTGAAGTTAGCATGCATCTTCATCCCACTCCAGATAACCAGCTGAGTGGAGATAGCAGTGAGATTAAATTATACTTATAGAATACTTTATTTAAGTATCTTGCCATACATTGTGTGACAGCAAAAGTATAATAGCCATGCAGTAGTCCTGCTGATACCTAATTTGGATGGCCATACCTCGTCATACTGATTGCCCAGTTGTTGAGTTTATATAATTTATTTTTGAACATATAGTTGTTTATTATTATTTGGGATAGTGGTACCCGAGCCAACACAGAACAGTTCCTACAGGAGGTCTAGAGAGATAGACATTGTCTAATAAACTCTCTAATAATTGAAATACCCTTTTGTTGAGTCACTTATGCATACATGGTGATCTGAATTCAGATACCCATTCTAAGTGACTACTAAATTTTATTGCGTTAAAATATCAAACTGTTAGTGGTCCATTGGTGGATTTGGAGACCCGAACCACACTACCACATACACACATAACTTTAACACTGCTGGAAATCCACAGGCCCGCTACAGTTTTACTGGTGGCAGCGGTGGGATCCCATTCTTAAAAGGGATCCAGTGATCTGAACCTTTTCACCTCCTTGTGTATATACATAAGTTTGTAGTTGAACAAGTGCAATTGCAAACAAAAACAGCAATATGGCTGATGAAAATGAAATGACCAATAGTGTTATCAGATCTAATGATCTGGAGGGTCAGGCAAATGGGAGAGCTGCCGGTGACTCAACCTCAAAACCAACAGGCAATTGCGCCAAAAATAATCCAGTGGGGTTTTGTGCTGGATTTGAACCTGAGTACTGTGATGACAGCTCAGACAGGTATAATAGGCAAGAACATACTGGCGTCAGTGGCAATGCCTCTGACAGTAGATATGTGCCTCAGCCAAGATATGAAAATAGGAGAGGTGAGCCATTTCGAGCTGCTCAAGATGCTAGAAACATGCAGGAAACCCTGGATGGCATCAATATGTTAGTGGGTCAGCTAAGACATGACCCATATGATCAAAGAAGACCAAATGCTGGTCATGCAAAGCCAAAGGTTATGCCTGATTTGTTTGATGGCAGAGTAGCCTGGTCTCAGTATAAAGCCCATTTTAACACAGTTGCAGAACTGAATGACTGGAAAGAGCATGAAAAAGCTCAATACCTGGCAGTCAGTCTGCGAGGAGAGGCCTGTCAGGTTGTGGAGCTGTTAGAACCAGCTCTGAGACGGAATTATGGACAATTAGTAGAAGCTATGGACAGAAGGTTTCACCCAAACCATAGTGAGAGTCTCTACCGAACACAGCTGCGAACCAGGACTCGCAGAGCAAAGGAGTCACTTCCACAGTTGGCGCAAGCTATAAGAGCTTTGGCAAGGCAGGCATATCCAACTGCTGATCATCAACTTCTGGATTCTCTGTGTGGCGACCACTTCATAGAGGCTTTGCAGGATGATGAAATGAAGATGAGGTTGATTGGTGGGAATGTAGAGAGATTTGATGACTTGGTGTCACAAGCCATCAAATATGAGGCATGGAGCCAATCATGCAAAATGAAGCCAGGAAGAAGATATGTTTCAGAAATACATAGAGACGATACCTCTGTGATGGATGCCATGGATGATCAGCCAGCCAAAGGCTGTAATGCCCTTCAAGGTATTAAAAATACTGACATGACTGAGGTCAATCAAAAGTTAAAGAAATTACAGGATCTCTTGAATGAGCTCTTGGGTAAAACAGACAGAAAGAAACCTGTTCAGTGTTTCTACTGTCATGAGGCTGGTCATATCAGACCAAATTGTCCGAAACTTACAGGAGACAAAAAGTTCTCTCCTGGTACCAAAAAGTTGAATTCAAACTAGGTTTGACTGATTCTGAGGGTCGAGATTCAGTCACCAAAATTTCAAGGCCCACAGTAATTGTTTCCAATTTTAACCATGGTGATGGTCTCAGTGTGGTTGGAAAGGTCTTTGATAAGGCTGTAAATTTCCTTGTTGACACTGGGTCAGCTGTTACTCTGGTTTCAGTTTCTGTAGTTAAGCAGTTAGATAAGGATGATTTTGAGGTGGTGGATGTACCATTTGATATTTACCTAGCTGATGGTCAGAAGCTAGAGGTGGAAGGACAAGCATTGTTGGAAATAACTTTGGGTCCAATGAAGGTAGAACATCCTGTCATTATCGCTGATATTAAGCAACAGGCAATCCTTGGTATGGATTTCATGGCAAAACAGGAGTGTAAATTAGATTTGCACCACCTGGTCATGAAAGTACAAGGGAAAGAAGTTGCCATGTGGAATGAAGATAAGTCAAATCCACAATGTTGTAGAATATCAGTTCCTTACGACATGGTGATTCCTGCCTTACATGAGAAAGTCATACCAGGTAGAGTCATTAGAAAGGGGAATGAGTCTAACCTGAACCTCATTGAGGGAACAAACTTGTTCATTGAAAGGACTGGTCTACTCGTAGCAAGATCCCTTGCTTGTATCAGTAGTGGCAATGTTCTTGTACGCATGTGCAATCCTAATACAACTGATATTGAGCTCCACCAGGGAACCACTATTGCTATTGGTGAACCAGTGGAAGTATGTTCAACACAAGATCAGAGCTTGTGTAGCATCACAACAGAACCAAGTGTGTGTTCAGGCACTCAAACTGGTGAAAGAACAAAATTTCCAGAACATCTCCAAGATGTTCTTGACAGAGGATCAGTTCATCTGACAGATACTGAGAAAGAACTGTTGAAGCAAAAGCTTGCACAATATGCTGATGTCATTTCATCCAAAGATGAAACATTGGGTCGCACTAATGTCACAAGGCATAAAATAGATACCGGCACTGAAGCCCCTATTCGCCAGAGATTGAGACGTGTTCCAATGCATTTACAGGATGAAGTTGACAAAGCAATGCAAGATATGATTGATAAGGATGTGATAGAACCATCATCCAGTCCTTGGCAATCAAATGTTGTCTTAGTGAGAAAGAAGGATGGAAGTCTGCGTTTCTGTATTGATTACAGGCCTCTGAATAAAATCACTGTCAAAGACTCCTACAGGTTACCTTCAATAGCAGAATCCTTGGACCTCTTGTCTGGTGCATCTCTATTCAGTTGTCTTGACCTTGCAAGTGGTTACTGGCAGGTAGAGATGGATCCAGATGATAACGAGAAAACTGCATTTGCAACCTCAAGACATGGACTATATCAGTTCAAGGTCATGCCTTTCGGGCTTTGCAATGCCCCAAGCACCTTTGAAAGGCTGATGGAGAATGTCTTGAGTGGATTGCAGTTTGAAACTTTGTTGGTATACTTGGATGATATTATCATTCCATGTAAAGACTTTGAACAAGGCCTTCAAAGATTGGAGATGGTCTTTCAACGGCTTAGACAAGCTGGTCTGAAACTAAAAGGAAAGAAATGTTTCTTGTTTCAGAAAGAAGTGATATACCTTGGGCATAAGGTGTCAAAAGAAGGTATTCAAACTGATCCAGCAAAAATATCTGCTGTGAAAGAATGGCCTACACCAGCAAATGTGCATGAGGTACGTAGCTTCATGGGACTATGTTCATACTACAGAAAGTTCATTGAACACTTTGCAGAAATTGCAAGACCTTTAAACAAACTCACAGAAAAGAATGCAAAGTTCTTGTGGTCAGACAAATGTGATCAATCATTCAAGGAACTGAAAGAACACCTCATTACAGCTCCTATTTTAGCCTATCCATCTCTCGATCACAAGTTCATACTTGATACTGATGCAAGCAATGACTCCATTGGAGCCGTCCTTTCTCAAATCATTGATGGTCGAGAATGTGTTATTGCTTACGGCAGTAAAGCCTTGCTTAAGGCTGAAAGAAATTATTGTGTGACAAGACGTGAGCTCTTAGCTGCTGTATTCTTCATGAAACAATACAAACATTACTTGTACGGAAAGAAGTTCCTCTTGAGAACAGACCATGGTGCATTGAAATGGCTCTTTAGGTTCAAAGATCCTTCTGGCCAAATTGCACGTTGGCTGGAAACGTTATCTATGTTTGATTTTGATATTGAACATAGGCCTGGTAGACAGCATGGAAATGCTGATGGCCTATCTAGAGTCCCTTGTCGCCAATGTGGGATGGGCGGATCGAACCTTGTTCAAGCGTTAACAAGAAGCCAAGCTTCTAGATCACAGCAAGATGAACTTTGTAAAGCCCCATCTGATGGGAATGGAGTGGCAGAATCACACCAGGATCAACAGCAAAGCTGTTGGGTGAGCCATTTCTCTCATGAACAGTTAAGGCAATATCAGTTGGATGATCCTGTAATTGGTAAAGTACTCAATATGTTGGAAACTGAATCCACCAAGCCCCCGTGGCAAGAAGTGTCCAAAGAATGTGCTGACTTCAAGGCATATTGGTCACTTTGGGAAATCTTGGTACAGAAAGATGGAGTTTTGTACAAACAATGGTTAAATCCCATTGACAAAACCAGCCACCTTCAGCTCATAGTACCATTATCCCTCAGAGATCATTTGATGCAGGAATTACATGGTGTTTTAACCAGCGGACATCTTGGTAGGAAGAAGACTACTGAAAAGGTGAAATCGCGATTCTACTGGGTTGGCTGGTGTGCTGATGTTAGGAAGTTTTGTGAAACCTGTCCTCAGTGTCCCAAGAAGAAACCCTCACCACGGAAGCCACGGACCGAACTAAAGCAATATCTGACTGGTGAACCCCTGGAGCGTGTTGGACTGGACATACTTGGACCTCTCCCAGCTACATACAAAGGAAATAGATATATACTTGTAGTCATTGACTATTTCACAAAATGGGCAGAGGCATATCCCATGCGAAACCAGGAAGCACATACTGTTGCTGATAAACTGGTTCATGGCTTGATCGCACGATTTGGTGTACCTCTACAACTACACACAGATCAAGGGAGACAGTTCGAGAGCAACTTGTTCCAAGAACTGTGTAATCTCTTGGGCATTGCCAAAACAAGAACAACATCATATCACCCACAATCAGATGGTCTTGTAGAACGATACAATCGTACATTACAAGGGATGCTCAGTCTGTTTGTTGAAGAAAACCAGCGAGACTGGGATGAGTATGTTGCTGTGCTTTGCATGGCTTACCGTGCTTCACCCCAAGAAAGCACAAATGTGACGCCCAATATGATGATGTTGGGGCATGAAGTCAATTTGCCAGTTGACATTTTATATGGCCAACCTGTAACAGATGAACATTTTGAGTCTGAGTCTGAATATGTAGAAACCTTAAAGAAGAAACTGGAAGCAGCCCATGAGTTTGCCAGACAGCAACTTCAGAGAAGTGCTTGTCGGCAAAAGAGATATTATGATCTTAAGGTGTATGGCAACCCTTACCAGAGAGGAGACTTTGTGTGGCTCTATTTGCCTCGACGCAAAGTTGGCCTATCACCCAAATTGCAGACCTTTTGGGAAGGCCCTTATTTGATTGTCCAGAAGATAAGTGATGCTTTGTATGCAGTACAAAGAAGCAAAACATCCAAGAAAGAAGTAGTCCACTTTGATAGATTGAAACCATACAAAGGAACTGAGTTGGAAAGTTGGTTGGAACCACTATCCAGAACAAACGACGTTCGAAATTTCGCTTATGGAGCTAGTGGCTCCGAAACTGACAGAGTGAGAAACTCTGTAGATATCAGGGAATGTTGGCAAAACCCTGATGGCGATAATGACAGAGAAATGTCAGAAGCCCAGGGTGAAAACTTGCATGGCCCTGGTATAGAGGATTGGAGTGATGTCCATTTGAGATCACATAGGGAAACTGATTCAGTAGATTGCAGGGAAGGTGGGTCAAGTCTGAATGGCGATAATGATAGAAAAGAGTCAGAAGCCTCAGACAACCATCCACTGTACCCTGGTATAGGCAATCACAGGGATAATGTTGATCTCACTGGGCATACTTCAAAACTCTGCAGGTTCATAAGTGACTCTGAGTCAGATTCTGAGGATGAGTCAGCGATTGACCGACTGCCTGGCCAGCTGGAATACCGTGTCATAGATTCATCCCGAGTCTCCTTAGATAACTATGGACGGTGTGGCAACGGGTCGGTGAGACAGTTGCCGGAGACACCATGTGTAACTGATAGTATCGGCAACGGGCCAGAGAGGCAGTTGCCAGAGGTACCTGTTGATGGTATCGACCTTATACAGAATGATTCTGTTTCCGAAACCCCGAATGAATCTAGTACTAGTTGCACATATACTGTAGATAGTGCTTTATTAGAAAGTTCTAACATAGATAAGAGTAGTGATAAGTTCACTAACAAATCATCTAGTTCAGATGATATTTTATTTATTTCAGATAGGCGTGAAGATGTAAGGCAGTCACAACGTAACCGAAAACCTACAAAACGCCTGATTGAAGAAATATAATCTACAACTGCCTGTAGTTAAGGCAAGTTAAGTTCTTCTTTTATATTTACTAGATGTACCAATAAATACATCATATTAAATAATCCTCTCCTTCTGATTTACAGAATGAAGGTCAATAAGAGATGTAACAACTGCGACGAGCAGTTTGACAGTAATAAACTGTTTTACTCACACATTAGAAAGTGTGGAAGACCTAAGGGGCAATTCCAGTGTCCCTACTGTCCTGCGCGAAATAGCCTAAAGGATGATCTAATTAGGAGGCATGTAGTTGATAGGCACCCGGATAAAGTTGCTGAGGTTAAGGGAAACAATAGTGTTATTGAATTCATCAGAAGTGAAAGGTCCACGAAAGCTGCATCACCATCTGATTCAGATGATGAATTTGTCCGGAAGTTGGACTCAAGACTGGGACTGTATGTTGGCGGTGACTTCGACGAAAGAAAGGAACTTAATGACATAATTGAGAATAGGCCAGCAAAACAGCCCAGGAGTGAATCTCCTATGCCCGCCCAGGCAGCCCCCAGTACGCCTCCATATGAACCAATTAGCTCCACTGGTGAGGCCGCAACAGCAGCAGCCAATCTGCTGCAGGTGATGGAGTCCATGGGACCACCTACCTCTCCTGTTTCAACGGAGTCACTATCATGTGTGGCTATTTCAAGCTCAACCACATCAGCTACATCTTCCACTGTCTGCACCCCAAGCTGTTCAACAGCCCCTGTTATGTCCATACTTCCGCCACAGCTGCAGATTGCTTCATCTATGTCTGTCCAAGTCACCACTTCCGCCCCTACCTCCCTTTCCACCATTTATTCCCCAACCAATCCCCTTTCTCTGGATCTTCCGGTGGAAACACCATATGTGCCTAAAACGTTGAACGAGATGAGGATAGAGGAGATTTGTAGGGATGTCGCTAAGGACACGATAGAACTATATGAAAAGAAAATATTAAAGAATGGTGACCCAGCCCAGCGGGACGAAAGATGCCCACATGGGTACCTGCTGCCAGTACATCTGCATCGTTATAAAAGGACCATAGCCAAGGATGGGACTGTGACTGTTATAAGGGAGATACTTGTGAACTGCACACAATGCCCTGCACCGACAATAATGGAGGTGATGGTACCTCCTTCCCGCTGTAAATGTTGTTCAGGACATTGAGACTTTCGTTGCTTTTGATTTTGATAACTATGTATTTTGTGTTTATGTATTTTCATGTACATATATGTATTTCTTTTCTTTCAGTGCATTTGGGGTGTATACATTTAAGATACACACAATTTTCTTTTGGAGTGCATGGACTTTAAGATGCATAGTGTACATATGTCTATAAATCAATGTATATAAATATTATTATTACATATATAATTGTTTTTGTTTTCAGGTTAAATAAATTCTTTTGGTAGGTATATTGTATTACTGTGGTTGATTGCCCATATATGGTCAATCTTAGGTGGGGGGAGTGTGACGGCGAAAGCCAACGCAGCACGAAATATGGGCTAGCAGTTTGGTTTGGAATCGTGGACCACGGCTAACTTAGCGATAATTCAGCCATTTGGGCTGAGAAAAGGGGTTTTTCACATGAGATTCCAACAAAAAGACTAAGAAATGGCCGAAAATCTATTACACACTAACCTTTCACACTAACAAACCACGCATTATCCACATATTTTCCTTATATTTTAAAGAATTGTAGCTTTTGAAGTATTTCAACTGTCAAACTAGCCGCCATTGTTGTACCAGTATATCACGTCTGAAAGACTTTAAAGTAGGTGACAAACCATTGTTTTAAAATATTTGCAGTGTTATAATTTATTTAATTTGCATGTTTTCACGCTTTTTAGGTGATATTATGCTGAATTTGGGTTAAAACTAACAGATTTGCGTTGGAACTACTTGCGGTAGGCTGGCGTAGGGATACGCGGTAACGGCCCAGAAATCTATATAAGGAAGCACGTTCAGTGGGTTTTTGGCTTTCAGATGACGAGGCCGCATTTGCGTAACGCAAAATAAGAGGTAAAACCCTCTAATCAATACTAACCGCAAATCTTGCGGCAAGTGACATACAAATCAAAATCACCGCAACCGCACTCCAACCGCAACCGCAAATCATTGAAATCTCCAAATTTACCCCATTAAGCTGGTTCCAGGACTCAGAATCCAATAAAATCCCTTGATACAGTAACAACACACTAATTTAAGCCAGAATACAAATGTCTATAATGGTTAATACAGTGTTTCAGTAGATAGAATTTAAACAATATCTATATATTTCTGAAGCACTGACCTTTAATGGTCAACCAATCAAATGACAGATATTCTTTAGTGTGAAACTGTAGTGCCTGACCTTGACCTGGCTGAACTTGATTTGTCCTTGAGTTGATGCTTAATTTTTGTTGACCTTTATTTGAACTGCTCATTTTGAAGATTCACCTGTGAACTGGAGTTATAGGTAATTTTGACATTTGTTCTAAATATTGTAGATTTTTATTAAGTCTGGCACTTAACTTTAGTGAGTAACTTTACCAGATAATAGCCTTTATCTTTATTTCTGACTAAATAAGCATAATTATATATTCTGCTGTGGCACATGTGTCCAGCTGAAGTATTTATAGACTGATCTAATTCAATTTGCTGGATTTTACACTCCTTTAAACATTTTCACTACCCCTATTAGCATATGCTTGTTACATTGTGCGACTAAAACATTTGCATGATCCCAGCTAGCACATGAATTGCTACATATTGTGACTATACACATTTTACATGATCCCAATTAGCAGATGAGTTGCTAAATATCCTGACCGTAAACACTTACATGACCCCAATTAGCATCTGATTTGCTACCTTTTGTAAATTAGAACATTTAAATCTCCACAATTGTACATGGTTTGCTAGATTTATTACTTTAGTATTTCAATATACCGATATACAATGTTAAACTGTTAATAAATTTATATATATAAGTTTAGTTGATCTTTCTTCTCTCTCTTAGCTTGGTTTAACACTTGCAGGTGAAGTTAGCATGCATCTTCATCCCACTCCAGATAACCAGCTGAGTGGAGATAGCAGTGAGATTAAATTATACTTATAGAATACTTTATTTAAGTATCTTGCCATACATTGTGTGACAGCAAAAGTATAATAGCCATGCAGTAGTCCTGCTGATACCTAATTTGGATTGCCATACCTCGTCATACTGATTGCCCAGTTGTTGAGTTTATATAATTTATTTTTGAACATATAGTTGTTTATTATTATTTGGGATAGTGGTACCCGAGCCAACACAGAACAGTTCCTACAGGAGGTCTAGAGAGATAGACATTGTCTAATAAACTCTCTAATAATTGAAATACCCTTTTGTTGAGTCACTTATGCATACATGGTGATCTGAATTCAGATACCCATTCTAAGTGACTACTAAATTTTATTGCGTTAAAATATCAAACTGTTAGTGGTCCATTGGTGGATTTGGAGACCCGAACCACACTACCACATACACACATAACTTTAACACTGCTGGAAATCCACAGGCCCGCTACAATACTAACATGGCCATATATCTATGATATATTGGTCTTACATTGGACAGCATCTCGTGGGTTCTGTATACTTCTTACAACTGAATTTGTTCCTAAAATTTTCCCAAATCTCAATGTTCCCCATTTAGTTATACCTGTGGGCTCTGGATCTTGCCAGTTGAGTCTGGCTGTTTTGACACATGTTTTCAAATTGATTGCATTACTGTTAAGAATAATTAAAGATTATCACATGCATGACTTACTAATGTATCATCAAAACATCTGATAATTGACTTGCAGTATTCCAATGTTTTGTCACAATCAGACACACAGTAAACTTCAACTCCACTAATCATTCTAAAATCATTCTCTCATTTCTCTGACAGTTGTCAAAAGGTAGTGTAAGACATGTTGCAGTCAATTGTCAAGAAAGTTAGTTCAATTCTGATAGCTGCTCCTCTTTTAATAGAATCTGCTGCAAAATAACGTCAGCAATAAGTGAACCTAAGGACCAAAATGACCAAAGCCTATAAAGTTAACTCCAGATCCTTTAAGAGAAGTATTAGTGAGAAAGACGAAAGATCTCATCTCTATCTAGCACTGTTTCAAAGATATATTTGTCTTTGCGTTCAGAATTTCAAGATGGCCACCAAAACTGGCGGGAAAATGGCAAAAAGTGGCAGATGACTCTGCGTATACCTTGCAATTCAAAATTGTTGTAGAAATTACTCTATCTTGCACCATTTCCAAGATAAATACAATTTTGCATTTTATGCAAAATTCCAAGATGACTGCCAAGCATGGTAGGTAAAAGATTTTGTAAAAAGTGGCAGATGACTGTCTGTATACCCTGTGGGTAAAAAATTTCATCAAAATCGCTCTTTTGTCACACTGTTTCTGAGATCAATTTGTTTTTGAATTTTATGCAGAAATTCAAGATGGCTGCAATAAAATGGCGGGACAGCGATTTTCGCCCAAAAATGCCAGTTGACTGTGCGTAAACATTATGGATAGAAAATTCATCAAAATTGCTCTATTTCACTGTTTTTACCACACAGCCCTTAATAAATGTTTTCACCCATGGTGTCCGGAGGGAGCGGGGGGAGTTTGTCCGGACTGTATCTCAGAAATCGTAAGGTGTATTAAGTTGATACTTGGTAGGGACATTGGTTAGGGGTGTAGGTGTCCAACGTCATGGTGTGACCATGATTTGACCTTTGACCTTGCCGCAATGACCTTGAGTTTGAAAATCTTGTCCAGGCTATATCTCAGAAACTGTAAGGTGTAGGGAGTTGATACACGGTAGGGATATTGGTTAGGGGGTGTAGGTGTGCAACGTCATGGTATGACCATGATTTGACCTTCAACCTTGCCGTAGTGACCTTGACCTATAAAATCTTGTCCAGACTATATCTCGGAAAGTGTAAGGCGTAGGAAGTTGATACGTGGTAGGGACATTGGTTAGGGGGTGTAGGTGTGCAACGTCATGGTGTGACCTGCATTTGACCTTTGACCTTGCCGTAGTGATCTTGACCTATAAAATCTTGTCCTGGCTATATCTTGGAAAATGTAAGGTGTAGGAAGACAAGTTGATACTTGGTAGGGACATTGGTTAGGGGGTTTAGGTGTGCACCGTCATGGTGTGACCTTGATTTGACCTTTTACCTTACTGTAGTGACCTTGACCTATAAAATCTTGTTTGGGCTATATCTCGGAAAGCGTAAGGTGTAGGAAATTGATACTTGGTAGGGACATTGGTTGGGGGTTGTAGGTGTGCAACGTCATGGTGTGACCTTGATTTGACCTTTGACCTTATCGTAGTGACCTTGACCTTTAAAATTTTGTCCAGACAATATCTCTGAAACCATTAAGTGTGGGAAGTTGATACTTGGTAGGGGCATTGGTTAGGGGTTGTAGGTATGCATCAAATTTTTAGTTTACTGATCAATACTGTCATCTTGCTATTGAATTCTCTTGTTTTAATACTTTATCTGTACATACATTTTCCTTCCCTAAGATGTTATTTTCTCTAATTAAACATCATTTTGACCTTAATATAACTGACACTGCTATGAAAATATTCCGATCTTTGTAATGTTTCACTACTTCTATATCTCATGATGCTGAAAACTATTTCCCCACAGCCTCTGATGCTATTTATAAAATACTGCAGCTTTTTCTTTTCATCGTTAACAAAAATTGAATGTGGACCATTTTTATTGGATCGCCTTCAAAAGTTTCCGATTTTTCTGTCCAATTTCCAGACATCTATATACCAAACCTACTTACCAAATTTCCTGTGAACAGGTGAATGTTTTTATTGCGCTACAATAACTTATCATGTGGAACTGAATGCTCACTCGGGTGGCTGCAGGCATCCGGCCCACGTCCAAGGAAAATGGACGCATAATAGTGGCGAGATGCCTTGGAATCGAGGTGACCCCAGTAGTGACATAGCCTTCCGCTTCCTCTTTTGAGTTGGCTACGAATATGGAATCAATGCCTTTTTATTGCAAGGACTGAGATTTAATTTTCTATGGATATACGTGTTGTTGGATACTGAAACTACATCAGTTTCTTTATTTTATAACATAGAATCTTATTTTGTGACGATTCTCAGATGAGATGAGTATTTTTATCATATTTTACAACTTTAAATTTCACTTCCGGGTTCATGTTGTAAAGAACAGTGGGTGACAACGACTCGTGTATGTGGTTTTATACAGGAATATATGCTTGTCGAAATAAAATAAATTTTTATTGCATTAATATATCTTACCTAGTGGACCAATGCATTTGTCCGGCGTGCAGCCAAACATTCGAAAAAACGTCCGGTAGTGTCGTCTTCATTCGCCAGGTGTCCCCTCAGCACCCAGCTGCCCTAATGCGCATGCGCTCGCATGCGCACTTCCTCTTTTTGATTGGCGCCATTGTGTTTTTGCTTCAAAGTTTTCAGAAGAAAATCTTTTGGATATTATTAGTGTTATTCTACTGTTCTTCGCTTCATTTGTGGATAGAGCTGTTATCATTAGTGATTTCCGTAGATCGATGCTCGCCAATTAGATGCGAGTTGAACTTGAGTAAATGACACAAATATAAATAAAATGACAATGTCCAAATATTGTCATCAAGGGATCCAGATTACGTCTTTCATACCATTTTATTGCAAGGAAATATATTTTATTGTCAGTTAAATTGTGGAGATATGTATGAGCACTTTATGGAACATCCACGTAAATAATGGAAATAAAAAACGACCATTGCTCATTGATTTCTTATGTCTATGGTTAGATAAATTGCAAAAGTGCTGGTTTTATAACAACATTAGTATATCATAATTTATTTCTTAAAACTCAAGTTGAAATTGCGTAAATCAGTGTGTTCCCCAAATATCGCCCACCGAGTTACGACTCGAGTTTCGGTCAACTCGTTACAGCACTATTTGTGGATATTTCATAATTTAAAGTTTCATGGCATCACCAGGACAAAGAAGAGGCATCTGCGGACATATGATGGCTGGCTTTGACCAGCATGAGCGTTGTGCACGTTGCCGTGATAAGGGTCTGGGATCAGATCCCTGTGTTCAAAAGAAGATTTGCTCCATTTGTGACAATTTTACGGATCTACAGCGAGGTATGCTATCTACCCCCCAATATCTGATCCGGAAAGACAAAAAGGCTGGGGCCGATTTCACTAAAGGACTTAAACTAAGTCCCTTTTTTGGCTAAGTCTTGGACTTAAATCTAAGACTTTGGTCTTAGCTAGAAAAATGGATTTCACAAAGGTGACTTAGCTAAGTCCAGGATTATCATATAACCACAGTGGTTTTCTGTGTCATGTGACCTTTTGTATCTATTCAAAATATAATATTGATGCCACATATTCTTCATTTAATGTATTTTATCTAAGGATAAGTGCTGTTTTGAAATTGAAAACCTTGTTAGCACATATAAACTTCCCAAACACTACTTTAGTGAGGTGTTCTGCATAATTATAATTTATTTACAGCCATTTCAAATTTTGAAGTGGAGAAAAGTTTATGGCGGCCATATTTAAGTCCTCTTTACAAAATTTAAGCCCACTACCTCCCAGACTTAAAAGTTAAGTCCACTGACTTAGCAATTTCATGGACTTAGCTGCTTTGTGAAATCTGCTAAGTCTAAGACCACAGACTTAGCAGTTTTTTGACAAAATTTAAGACCAAAGTCTTAGATTTAAGCCTAAATCTGGACTTAAGTCCCTTTGTGAAATCGGCCCCTGATGTTGAATCTCTTACCGGCCGGTCGGACAAAGATTCAGAAGAAGGGGAAATCTCTGACTCTGAGACAGCTGAGCAAAATGAAGAGATGAATTATATAGCAGTGATTCTGCTACATGAAAAGTCCGGCCGGACATTCTGTCCTAAGACTAGGAAAATGTTTAGGACATTTTCGAAGAATTTAGGACAAAATTCTTGTCAATCAAATTTTTGTTCTACAGGTTGCTAAAATTAAGTCATTAAAGTCAATGACCCTATATAAATGGGAAATAAAGTAAAATTTACTGAATCATAATAAAAATCTCATTTTAGTTAAAAAGTCTTTATGATGTTCAATGATCATGTATTACTAAAACGAGAACTGACGGCCATAGAACCTAAGTATGGTGATCCACGAGATTTTCATGCTATTAAAATGTCCACTGGCAGTAAACATTACAGCTAGCAAATAAACTTTCAATCTGATTTTCTATTTCAGTGCAATTATTAATAAAAAGAAATATTAATCGAAGCAAAAATTCAGAATATTACAGTAAAATTTATGTGGAAACCTACAGAAAACAAAATCTACAATTATACAAAAATACCAGACGACCATAATTTATATACATGAGAAGATATGAGGACACAGATTTTCCATTTGATTTCCTTGCAATATTTTACAAAATGGAAGCATAGACGAAAATCAAATACTTTAAACTCGTGAACCATGGCCATAGCACCCAAGTCATAAATATTCATGAGAAGCTATGAGGACACATTCTTCCCCTGGGATTTCCTTGCAATATTTTATAAAGTGGAAGCAATAGACGAAAATCAAATACTTTGAAATCGAGAACTCACGGCCACAACACCCAAGTCATTAATATTTATGAAAAGAGATGCGACACAGATTTCCCTTGGGATTTCCTTGCAAGTCATGTGGCTTGTCACGAGACTTCATAAAAGACGTCTAGACCTTGCTATGATAAAAATCATGTAGATCTCGCGAGATTTTAGGGTTGTAACGTGACTTCATATTTTGTAAATTAAAAAGACGTCTAGATCTTCTATTATCGCCCACGGATATGACTTGGACAATATGTCCTAATATTCTATTTAAAATTCGGGGTTTTGTTGCAAAATTCGGTCAATGACCGATGGCCAAGGCGAAACTGAAACCCTGTTGAGAGACGGTAAGGGCAGTTAGGGCCTTCTTAGGATGGTCTCATATTCCAGATTTTGAGTATTCAGCGACGGATGGAGATCGTTCTGACAATCCCTGGAAAGGGAAGCGCCCACGTAAGACGGGCAAGATCTCAGTGGAACTTCCAGCTGATGACTGGCTTTGTCATAAGATTGAAAAGCTAAATACCAGAGTGGCTGAATGGCTGAAGGATACCCCTCACATTCACAGGAATCTGCCGGTCTTAAGGTAGATCAGTTTGTGCGTACCCTAAAAAGCCAGGCAAATTGGTATCAACAATACCGACTTAGACATGACACCAATGTACGACCAGGAAAGACCATCTTCAGCTGGTCGGATTCGGAGGCACGTTTAAACGCCCAATTCTCTAGGATTGCCAAAGTGTTAAGTTACCCGCAGTCAGGCCCAGCCTCTAGACTGGTCCCTCAGGATATCCTCCGCAGGTGGGAGAAATGTGCTCGAGAGGAAACTTATGTGACAAATCATGCTGTGGCTTTCAAAAGCTGCACCAGTGACATTCAAGAGAAAATGAACAATCATATTAGTTTACTGAATGACACCATTGTCAAAGGGAAGGCTCCCAAGGAGGTTGTTGAAGCCATTCGGGACTTAAAGGACTTGTCTTCCTTCCATTCTAGTGTTTTTGTGGCTCTAGGAACAGCTTTACAACATTTAGCTGACAGCCTTTTCATTCAATTATCCAACTTCATTCTCCTTAGAAGAGATTCCTGTCTGGAATTTGTAAAACCTGGACTGAAACCTGATACATGGAATAGGCTTAGAAATACTTCCTTATTCAGTTCCGCCCTATTCCCAGATAACATTTTAGCTACTGCCGAGCAAGACATTTCAAAACATGAGACAGCCCCAGGTGCTCAAGTTCCCGGTCCGGGCACTATGCAACACTCTGGCAGGAAACAATCTCACGACCGCTATAAGCCTTATGACAAAAAAGACAGCAGGCAGGCTGGTTACTCATCTCAGTCGTCTCAATCCTGGAGACAATTTTCCAACAAGGGTCGAGGTCATAGTCGTGGGTGGGGAGGTGGAAATTCCACTTATTTCTCCCGCTCACAGCAGTATAAATGACAATTATTGCATGGTGATTCCTCCTGTGAAAGACTTTGTAGAGGATCAAGGTTCAAAAGACACAACTCAAACTGTAAACTCAAGTGTTGTCTTTCCTGCACCATATGTAACCGGGCCGTCACAAAAAAAAGACAAAAGCCCCTATCAGTGTCAAGGAGAAATAAAGCATGTCAAGCCTGTTTGCTGTGTAAGTCACTGTCTTTGTGCCCACTGCCCACAATGTCAGAAATGTCCATCATGTTTTCGTAAATCCACCTGTGGGAGGCCGTCTGCAAATGTTTTGGCAGGTCTGGCTCTCCCTGGGTTCAAATCCAAGGGTAGTATCCATACTAAAGGAAGGGTATTCCCTACCCTTCAAAGTAAGACCCCCTCTGTCAAGGTCACCGGTGATAATCAGTCATTATGCAGATCCGGTCAAGAACAATCACCTCAAAGAATCCTTACAGGCACTAATCCAAAAACAGCTGGTAGAAAAGGTGTTGGTCCCTTCATCTCTGGCTTTTTACAACCGGTTGTTTCTGGTATCAAAACCCAACAATAAGTGGAGGCCCATCCTAGACCTCAGTCAACTGAACTTATACCTAGCGTCAGCCTCCTTCCCCAGAGACCATCAGGCTCTCCCTTCAACAAGGGGAGTGGGCCACCTCGCTGGACGCTTACTTTCATGTTCAAATAAGTCAAAGGTTGCGGAAGTACTTGAGATTCCATCTCAACAGTCAAACTTATCAATTCACCGCCCTTCCTTTCGGCCTTTCAACAGCTCCGTTGGAGTTCACAAAGGTCGTCAAGGAGGTCAAGCTTATGGCACAGTCTCAGGGTATTCGAATCCACCAGTACCTAGACAAATTGGTTAGTGAGAGCCCCTTGTCAGGAAACGTGCCAACGACATACCCAGACCCTTTTGGACCTATGTTGCAATCTAGGTTGGATAGTCAACATGTCATAGTTGGAAGTGGTTCCCCAACAGGTGTTCAACTTTGTAGGCTATTGTTTCAACCTCTCTCAAGGCCTGGTCAAACTCTCGCAGGAGAGGTGGATAACCCTGCCTCAGAAAATCAGTTTTCTCTTGAGACGACAGACCTGCTTGGTCAGGCAGTTCATGTCCCTAATTGGGCTTCCGACAGCCACAGAGAAACAGGTGGTGTCGGGACGCCTTCACATGCGACCTATTCAGTGGCATTTAAAGAAGCATTGGCGTGTCCCAGAAACTCTAGAGAAGATAATTCCCCTGCCAAAGTCTCTCCATGTTCATCTGAGGTGGTGGTTGGACCCAGACAAAGTTCTGAAAGGTCAACCATTACACCCATTACAGCATGCCCTCCAGCTGTTTACAGATGCCTCAAACGAAGGCTGGGGCGCACACTTACGAGACTACACTGCAAGAGGCCTCTGGACCAAGTCAGAAGGTGATTTGCACATAAATTTGCTAGAACTCAAGGCGGTCCTGTTGGCCCTAAAATGGTTCGAGCAATTGTGTTGGAACCAGACCATTTTAGTTTGCATGGACAACACGACAGTGGTTTCGTACATCAACAAGGAAGGGGGTATGAAATCAGGCTCTCTTTGTGCTCTCCTTTGGAGACTCCTTCTGTGGTGCAACCAAAGGCAGATTGTGTTACGAGCCAGACACATTCCGGGTCACCTAAATATCATTGCCAACAAACTGTCCAGACACAAGCAGGTGATTCAGCCAGAGTGGTCTCTCCTTCAGGAGATTTTCTACCTTCTCTGCCGGCGGTGGCACAAACTGGCGGTAGACTTATTTGCAACCAGATTCAATCACAAACTTCCCAGGTTTCTGTCTCCAGTTCCAGACAAGTTAGCCCGGGAGGTGGATGTGTTGAGTCTCCAGTGGGAGGACCTGGACGCGTATGCCTTTCCTCTGACAGCTCTTCTAGGACAGGTGGTCACCAAACTTTTGGACCACGGTTGTCGCCGGCTTATTCTGATTGCTCCAGGGTGCCCAAACATGCCATGGTTTCAGGACCTGGTCAGCATGTCGATTTAAATTCCCCTCTCACTTCCCAAGGTGGAGAATTTGTTAACCCAACCATTCAATCAGTGCCCACACAGGGATCTCTTCAACCTGAATCTACATGCATGGCTCCTAGAGTCACAGCCATTCAACAAGCAGGGTTCTCTGATGAAGTGGCAGCAAGAATTGAGGCTCCTCAGAGACGCTCAACCAGAGCTGTCTGTGAGTCTAAGTGGGCCATTTTTGTCAGATGATGTGAGGAAAGTAAGGTGGACTTCCGGTCTCCCTCAATATAACAGATCGTGGACTTCCTCCTTTCCCTTTTTCAGGAGAAACACCTTCAGCCTAGTACTATTGACGGCTATAGAACTGTTATAGTGGGCAAATAGCCAGATAAACATCAGCAAGGATGAAAATTTGACTAGGTTGCTGGATAGTTTTCAAAGGGATAAACCTAAAGGTAAGTGGGGTATTCCTTCTTGGAATCTGTCCCTTGTCCTCCACCAGCTTACTAAACCTCCCTTTGAACCTCTTAGGAAGGCTTCCCTTAAGCATCTCACTTTTAAGACGGTCTTCCTTTTAGCTCTGGGAAGAGAAGGAGCCAAATCCATGTCTGGGTCCACAAAAACATCAGACATCAAGAGGATTGGTCAAATGTTTCACTATACCCTTCGCCAGGTTTTATTTCTAAGAATCACCTGGCCAAGGAGGGTCCAGGTTGCATAACTCTGGTTATCATCCCGGCTTTAGCTCCTACACTGGACAAATCTCTGAAGGAGGATAGGACTCTTTGTTCAGTTAGGGCCTTGCTGTATTACTTGGACAAGACCAAGGACATCCAGACCGGCAAGGAATTGGTCTTTGTCTCTTTCAGGAAGAGTTTCTAGAAGGACTTTGTTCCTGCCACCGTCTCCTCCTGGATAAAACAGACAATTGTCTTATGCTACTATCAGATGAACAGGCTCAAACCTTGCACCAAGTTCGGACAAATGATGTCCGTGCCTTCGCGGCTTCCAAAGCCTTCCAAGGAGGTGTGCCTTTAGATCAGATCTTATCAACCTGTCATTGGAAGTCTCACAACACATTCACTCAGTTCTATCTGAAGGATGTGGCCTGGGCGGACTCAGAATTGTACCATTTGGGGCCTGTAGTCGCTGCTCAGCAAATTAGGGAGTAGCTTTGAGACTTTCCATGTATGTATATATATGTACATATGTTTAAAAAAAAAAAAACATCCCTGCAGTCTGTCTTGCTTCCACAGGATAGATGAGGGAATTGTCTAATTTTTCCCCTACACCACTTCCTTAGGAATCCTTGGGACAGAAGTCCTATTCTCTCCCCTCTTGTCTAGCTGATTTTTAGATTATTCTGAAAAAAGAAGGGGGGGTGGGGTGGGGGGGCAGCATAGCCGAGGTTGTTGGGACATCTGTCTAGGTGTGTTTATAAAAATTTAATTTAACTATTAAATTTTCCAATTTAAGCCCTATCTGCTTCATTATTTGACCATTTTAAGGGTTTAAAATATATAAATTAACCACAAAACAAGTCCTTATGAAATAAATCATCGGAAACAACTACCATTTTCTGTCTTGACAGCAATTGCTTGCAAACTAATGCACGACTTGTACATGTAGCTTATATTACAGAAAAATATTCCTGTCAAATAAATATTTTAAGGGTTTATCCCCATTCTGCTACAGTATTTGTCCATTTTAAGGGTTAAAATATGAAATAAAGCACAAAACTAACTTGGGGAAACCCCAGTGTTGACGTCATCATCTAGACGGCATGTGCTGAGAGACGCATGTATTTCTTTATACAGGACCTTTACCTGTCAAAATAAATACAATAAAATATTTTATCCCTTATCTGCTACATTATTTGACCACTTTAGGGTTCAAAATATGAAATAAATATGAAATAGAAATGAAATAAACTCAATATTGAGTCCTTGTAAAAATCTTTGTCTAGACAGCAGGTGCTTGCAAACTAGGGTCTCCAATGCAGTTTGGGAGACCTTAGTTTGTCAAAATTTTAAGTCGTCCAATTTTATAAAATATAAACCTAGGATCTTGGCCCTCTCGGGTCCCTAACCTAGGCCTCAGACCCCTAACCTTGGGTCTCGGCCCTCCCAGGTCCCTAACTTTGGGTCCCTAGTACATGGGCCTGTCCAAGTCTTTTGCTGCTGCATCTGAAGACTCTTGGATGATATTTAGTTCAGACACATTAGAGGAATCCATGTTATCTATGCAAAGCCAAAGGGCTTCTTTCTGAACAAGTTTTCAAACCAGTCCCTGTATTTTTATAGGGACATACCGAGGACTTTAAGATTAGGCAGGGTTTTTTAACCACCCTGTCCCCAGGGACAGTATGCCTAGGTCCTCTTCCAGTCTGAACTTTGAATGATGTAGCAGGCTAACAAGAGCTTAGGCCCAAGGGCCCTTCAGATTTTCCTCAACTAAATGTGCTGTTTGAGAAATGGTGCAGAGAAAATTCGGTGGACTTCTCCACTCCCTCTGTGAAAGAAATCTCAGATTTTTTTTGTGTACCTATACCTAGTTCTAAACAGGCTCCCTTTGACCATTGACAGTTACAGGACGGCCATTGTTGACACCTTGGGCCCAGCTGGGCACCATATTCTCCAAGCTCAGACCTTAACAGGTTACTCTCCAGTTTTCTCAGGCATCATCCCTAAGTTCCAGGAATCTTCCAAAATGGAACTTTTTCTGTTGTGCATATTGAGCTCACAAAAGCACCCTTTGACCCCATGAAAGACAGTCCTCAAACATCTTCTCTCTCAAACTGCTTTCTGGCTAGCTTTGGCCTCCGGCAAGCACAGCAGCGAAATCCATGCCTGGGTTGCAAACAAGTATCTAATTTAGGCCAATGGGAAAAGGTTACCTTGTTCCCCTCTTCAAATTTTATAGCCAAAAACCAACTAGCAAGAGAAGGTTCTCAAAGAGTGTCTCTGGTGACTATTGCTGCCTTGACTACTATTGTCAATAGACGATTCAAGAAGTCAGGACCTTGTGTCCGGTATGGGCCATGAGATATTATCTGCATCGAACCAAAGACCTGAGAGGGTCTCGATCCCTACCATTTATTATGTCCACCCCACTGGGGGGTGGACAAATTATTTTTCCTTTCTCCGGCGTCCGTTGTCCGGCCTCCAGACGCTTGGTTTCCGCTCATTTGAAGGAAAAGTATTTATCCTACCTTTACCAAATTTGGTATGGGTGTTTATTGGGTTAATAGCTTGCATGGGATTGCTTTTGGTGAAGATAGGTGTATAGCTAACTGAGAAATGGCTACTTAGCTACTTTTGTGTACTTCTTTTGTTTCCGGGCATTTTAAGGAAAAATATTTGACACCTCTTTAGTATGAGCATTACTTAGGTCGATAGTTTGCTTGGGATTGCTTTTAGTGATAATAGCTATATTTGACACATCTTTAGTATGAGCATTACTTAGGTCGATAGCTTGCTTGGGATTGCTTTTAGTGATAATAGCTATATAACTGACTGAGTAATAGCTACTTAGCTACTTTACCAAAAATGGCATAACACAAATTTGCTTCTATCTCCTTAACCATGCAAGACAGAGTGATTTCGTCGAAATTTTGGACCCTCAGGGTATCTCGGCAATGTACTCTTGGCAATTTTCAAAAAATTTTCCCTTTCCCCATAAATGGCGGCGATTTTGAATTTTTGCCAAAAATTGGAAAAACACAAATTTGCTACTATCTCTTTAACCGTGCAAGATAGAGCGATTTCGTCGAAATTTTCGAACCACAGGGTATATGAGCAATGTAGTCTTGGCAATTTTCAAAAAATTTCTCCCTCCCCAAAAATGGCGGCCATTTTGTATTTTCGAATTTTTGCCAAAAATTGGAAAAACACAGATTTGCTTCTATCTCCTTAACCGTGCAAGATAGAGCGGTTTTGTCAAAAATTTTCAACCCACAGGGTATCTGAGCAGTGTACTCTTGGCAATTTTCAAAATATTTTCCTCTTCCCACATATGGCGGCCATTTTGAATTTTTGCCAAAAATTGAAAAACAGAAATTTGCTTAGGCCCAAGGGCCCTTCAGATTTTCCTCAACTAAATGTGCTAGCTTAAAATTTAGAGGATTCGGTGGCTGCTATTAAACCCCCTGGTCCCAATCTTAAGTACCCCGGTAGTTCTATTGGGACAACATTGTCTTTTATTTTGAAGACAAACTACAAGTTTTCAAATCTGTATTTCCCTTCTGCTAGTCATGAGTTTGAGCTTCAGGCTGCTGTTTACTAGGTTCTTTCTGAATGCAACCTGGTCATGGAAATCTGTTCAGACAGTAGCCTTAGACATATCAAACTCAATTTAAGGGTGCATATAAGCAGTCAGAATGATTATGAGGAATTCAGGGGATATACCAGATCTTAAGAACTTAAGAGTTCCCCATTCACAATCAGTTTAGGAGGGACAGGAGTTCCTCCTCAAGGCACCCGTAAAAACACTTAGGGTTTAGGCCCTATCAAATCAGCCCTTTCATGCTCACCACTATCTAGTGGCTCCTACAAGAAACACCCCAATGGGGACTGTGGTCAGACAAAAAAAATTTCAAAGGTCCAGTGTCAAACCAAACAATGTTGGTTGCAACGGACAACTCAACAGTGGTAGCCCACATCAACAAACAAGGAAGAACCCTCTCGGTGGAGATGTGTGCTCTCTTGTGGAAGATCATGACCTGTGCCATCATTACCAGATAACCTTAAAGCCAGACACATTTACAGGGAGTCAGAATGTGATGGCCAGCCTTTTGTCCAGGTCAAACCCAGTTCAATCAACAGAATGGTCACCACATCCGCAGGTGTTCAATAGATCTAAGTGGTTCAACCCTCATGTAGAGCTATTTGCCACTCGTCTGAACCACAAAATTCCACTGTATGTGTCTCCAGTCACAGAACAAAATGCTTGGGACATAGATGCTCTAAACATAACTAGTCGGGTCTCACTACTTATGCTTATGCCTCCTATGACTCTCCTACACAAGGTGATCCAAAATCAGGCAATTTATTTGCCTGATCATTGTAATAGCCCCAGGTTTTGGGACCTAGTGCAGCTCTTAACAGATATCCCACTTCAGCTTCTGGTGTTAACAACTCTTCTCAAACAGTCCCACAATTTTGTGCTTCACAGCAAGCCACAACATGTCAACCTCAGCACTTGGTGTCTAGGAGTGGACAGCTCCAAGAAAAAGACTCCTCTGTGGAGGTGGCAGAGAGAATTGCTGCTTCTCAAAGGTCATCAACAAGGACCACCTACAAGTCAAGTGGGCCCTGTTTGAGAAATGGTGCAGAGAAAATTCGGTGGACTTCTCCACTCCCTCTGTGAAAGAAGTCTCAGATTTTTTTTGTGTACCTATACCTAGTTCTAAACAGGCTCCCTTTGACCATTGACAGTTACAGGACGGCCATTGTTGACACCTTGGGCCCAGCTGGGCACCATATTCTCCAAGCTCAGACCTTAACATGTTACTCTCCAGTTTTCTCAGGCATCATCCCTAAGTTCCAGGAATCTTCCAAAATGGAACTTTTTCTGTTGTGCATATTGAGCTCACAAAAGCACCCTTTGACCCCATGAAAGACAGTCCTCAAACATCTTCTCTCTCAAACTGCTTTCTGGCTAGCTTTGGCCTCCGGCAAGCACAGCAGCGAAATCCATGCCTGGGTTGCAAACAAGTATCTAATTTAGGCCAATGGGAAAAGGTTACCTTGTTCCCCTCTTCAAATTTTATAGCCAAAAACCAACTAGCAAGAGAAGGTTCACAAAGAGTGTCTCTGGTGACTATTGCTGCCTTGACTACTATTGTCAATAGACGATTCAAGAAGTCAGGACCTTGTGTCCGGTATGGGCCATGAGATATTATCTGCATCGAACCAAAGACCTGAGAGGGTCTCGATCCCTACCATTTATTATGTCCACCCCACTGGGGGGTGGACAAATTATTTTTCCTTTCTCCGGCGTCCGTTGTCCGGCCTCCAGACGCTTGGTTTCCGCTCATTTGAAGGAAAAGTATTTATCCTACCTTTACCAAATTTGGTATGGGTGTTTATTGGGTTAATAGCTTGCATGGGATTGCTTTTGGTGAAGATAGGTGTATAGCTAACTGAGAAATGGCTACTTAGCTACTTTTGTGTACTTCTTTTGTTTCCGGGCATTTTAAGGAAAAATATTTGACACCTCTTTAGTATGAGCATTACTTAGGTCGATAGTTTGCTTGGGATTGCTTTTAGTGATAATAGCTATATTTGACACATCTTTAGTATGAGCATTACTTAGGTCGATAGCTTGCTTGGGATTGCTTTTAGTGATAATAGCTATATAACTGACTGAGTAATAGCTACTTAGCTACTTTACCAAAAATGGCATAACACAAATTTGCTTCTATCTCCTTAACCATGCATGACAGAGTGATTTCGTCGAAATTTTGGACCCTCAGGGTATCTCGGCAATGTACTCTTGGCAATTTTCAAAAAATTTTCCCTTTCCCCATAAATGGCGGCGATTTTGAATTTTTGCCAAAAATTGGAAAAACACAAATTTGCTACTATCTCTTTAACCGTGCAAGATAGAGCGATTTCGTCGAAATTTTCGAACCACAGGGTATATGAGCAATGTAGTCTTGGCAATTTTCAAAAAATTTCCCCCTCCCCAAAAATGGCGGCCATTTTGTATTTTCGAATTTTTGCCAAAAATTGAAAAAACACAGATTTGCTTCTATCTCCTTAACCGTGCGAGATAGAGCGGTTTTGTCAATAATTTTCAACCCACAAGGTATCTGAGCAGTGTACTCTTGGCAATTTTCAAAAAATTTTCCTCTTCCCACATATGGCGGCCATTTTGAATTTTTGCCAAAAATTGAAAAACAGAAATTTGCTTCTATCTCCTTAAGTAATAACCGTGCAAGATAGAGCGATTTCATCGAAATTTTCGACCCAACCAATGCAAAAAGGCATGAAGGTGAAATAATTTACATGTATACTAATAAATATTTAAGCATCATTAATATATTTTACAAATGAAACAGGGTCTTGTAAGACTTCTGTACAATTTTTACAAAAGGTTCATGGGGTGGACATTACCCATGATAATGTGTGTTCTTCTATGCTATCCTGTTTCTATTCATATGTCACAGCTACTATCAACAGGGTGTCCTATTTCTAGTTTCCTTCTAAAAAGGACACACCTCAGACATCAGACCCGCTACCTCTCTTCTTGGTTAAAATAACTATCTTACTTTGACCATCAGCCTTGGACTTGGTCCAAGTTAAAGTGCATGACATTAGGGCCTTCACGGTCTCAAAGGCCTTATACGGTTGGGTTTTCATGGACCAAATCATCCAAGCCTGTCACTGGAAAGCTCACACACATTTACAACTATTTTCCTAAAAGACTTTCCTTGGTCAGATAACAACAATATATATCTGGGTACATTAACAGCGGCTGAACAAGTCCTAGACCCTTCCACTCTCTAGTCATCCTCGGGAAGAAAAAAATGGGGGGGGGGCCACACCTACTTCAACCGAGTTTCAGGAGTCTAAATGCCAGGGTCTAGGTAAATGCCTACCTCCTCAGGAGGTTTGGTAAGGTCTTTTAACTTTTTATTCAGACAGTACTTAATATATATAATGTGTTATGTTTTCCCCAGGTGCTCCCATAATCCCCTTTTAGTTTTTATCCAATGGTGTTTCGATGGGCAGGCGGGCGGGCGGCGGGAAAAAGTTTGTCTGGGCTGTATCTCAGAAACCGTAAGGTGTAGGAAGTTGATACTTGGTAGGGACATTGGTTAGGGAGTGTAGGTATGCAGCATCATAGTCTGACCTTGATTTGACCTTTGACCTTACTGTAGTGACCTTGACCTATAAAATCTTGTCCTGGCTATATCTCAGAAACCGTAAGGTGTAGGAAGTTGATACTTGGTAGGGACATTGGTTAGGGGGTGTAGGTGTGCAGCGTCATGCTCTGACCTGGATTTGATTTTTGACCTTGCCATAGTGACCTTGACCTATAAAATCTTGTCCGGGCTATATCTCGGAAACCGTGAGGTGTAGGAAGTTGATACTTACCAGGGACATTGGTTATGGGGGTGTAGGTGTGCAACGTCATGGTCTGACCTTGATTTGACCTTTGACCTTGCTGTAGTGACCTTGACCTATAAAATCTTGTCCTGGCTATATCTCAGAAACCGTAAGGTGTAGGAAGTTGATGCTTGGTAGGGACATTGGTTAGGAGTTGTAGGTGTGCAGCATTATGGTGTGACCTTGATTTCACCTTTGACCTTGTCATAGTGACCTTGACCTTTAAAATCTTGTTGCACCTATTGTTCCAACTTACTGTTGGTTCTTTCTTGATGCAGATTAAGCAGTCATATTAGAATTCATTAAGAATTTTACTTTTACAACTTCTAATTGTAACAGATGGAATTTCATCAAGTGAGCCACAGATTTTGCTCCAACACCACATATAAGCATTCATTGAATGTATTACCACTTCTGTATGCATGGTATATTCAAAACATCTAAACCATAATTCGGCCATGGCAGATGTAGATAAACAGTCTCATAATGTTTAGTTTACTGGTTACTGCTGTCATCTTGTTATTGAATTGTCTTGTTTTAATACTTCATCTTTACATGCATTATCTTTCTCTTGGACATTGTTTTCTCTATTTAAACATTGTTTGGACCTTTATATAACTGACAGTGCTCTGAAAGTATCCTGAACTTTTTACTGATACAGTACTTCTATATCTCATTGTGTTAAAAATATTTCCCTAGGCTGTGGGGTACGGGCATCTCTGATGCTATTTTTCATCTTTTCGTGGGTGGCAAGATGATGAAATTTCCAAGCCAGGGCTTGGCGTCATTGGTAGTGTAGCTCTTGGGGCTATTTATGCCTTTTTTAGTGAGCATGGCTTCACTCCTTCCTTCAAAATCCAGAGAGTATTGGTACTGTCATTTCAATTACCTTCTGGTTTTTACCCCACAGCCCTTAAGGGCTGTCGGGGTATTGTTTTCACCCATGGTGTCCGGATGGGTGGGTGGGTGGGCGGACGGCGGGAAATAGTTTGTCCGGGCTGTATTTCAGAAACCGTAAGGTGTAGGAAGTTCATACATGGCAGGGACATTGGTTGGGGGGTGTAGGTGTGCAAGGTCATAGACTGACCTTAATTTGACCTTTGACCTTGCTGTAGTGACCTTGAGTTTGAAAATCTTGTCCGGACTATATCTCGGCAACCATAAGGTGTAGGAAGTTGATACTTGGCAGGGACATTAGTTAGGGGTTGTAGGTGAGCAACGTCATGGTCTGACCTTGATTTGACCTTTGACCTTGCCGTAGTGACCTCGACCTATAAAACCTTGTCCGGGTTAGGACATTGGTTGGGGGTAGCAGGTGTGGAACATCATGGTGTGAACCTGATTTGACCTTTGACCTTGCCGTAGTGAACTTGACCTATAAAACCTGGTCCGGGCTATATCTTGGAAACTGTAAGGTGTAGGAAGTTGATACTTGGTAGGGACATTGGTTAGGGGGTGTAGGTGTGCTATGTCATAGAGTGTGACCTTGATTTGACCTTTGACCTTGCTGTAGTGACCTTGACCTATAAAATCTTGTCCAGGCTATATCTCAGAGACTGTAAGGTGTAGGAAGTTTATACTTGGTAGGGACATTGGTTGAGGGTTTTAGGTGTGCCATGTCATGGTGTGACACTGATTGACCTTTGACCTTGCTGTATTGACCTTTAAAATCTTGTTGCACCTTTGGGTCTGTCTGTTGATGCAGATTAAACACTGTTAAAGTCATATTAGAATTCATTAAGAATTTCCTTTTGCAAGTTCCCATTGTAACAGATGGAATTTCATCAAGTGAGCCACAGGTTTTTATCCAACACCACTCATAAGCATTCATTGAATGTATTGCCACTTCTGTATGCATGGGTAATATTCAAAACATCCAAACCATAATTCGGCCATTTTTGGTTTACTGATAAGTGCTGTCATTTTATTATTGAATTGTTTTGTTTTTAAACTTCATCCTTACATACATTTCTTTTCCTTAGATATTATTTTCTCTACTTAAGCATTATTTGGACCTTAATAAACTGACACTGCTCTGAAAGTATCTTGAACTTTGTACTGTTATACTACTTCTATATCTCATGGTGTTGAAAAATATTTCCCCCGACTGTGGGGTACGGGCATCTCTGATGCTATTTTTGCTTTCTTACAGCCCAAGTTTTCCAAGTTTTCATCAAAAATTTCATCAAGTTACCTTAAATTGACATCAAACTTGCATCAAAGTGTTCATCAAAGATTTCAATTCATCAAAGTGTTCATGAAAATCTTAAAGTCATCAACACCAGCAGTGGAGTTACACCTACCTGTAGAACTGAGTTAATAAACTTTGAATTAACTGATGTGTGTGATATTTGGCACCATATGCTTATCATACTCCAAGACATACACCTCAAGACATTTATACCTTTGTTTTTACATTGAGTGTGTAACATACATGTGCCAAATTTGAAGAGAATCCGCCCAGTGGTTGCCAATAGAAAATGCGGGAACCAGCAGACCCTCTCTCTGTCAGCTTTAGAATTGAAATAAGTGTCCCATGGCCCTTTTGGGTACACCAGGGACTTAAATAAAAAATCTTTGTTCTTAGCTAAATCTGGAAAAAAAAGTCTGGAAATTAGATGGATTGCACAAAGGGCGACTAAGCTAAGACCAAGATTATCAAATAACCACAGTGGTTTTCTCTGTCATGTAACCTGTTATTTGTAGTCAAAACATTCTACTGGTGACATATATTCTTTAATAAATTTTATATTTGGAACAATCCTGTTTTTCAGTGAGAAAACTTTTTCTATATATATATTTTTTCTTTATTTTCAGACGGTTCATATTTTGAAAAAAAAAAAAAGTTATGGCAACCATATTAAAGTCTTTGTTTACAAAAGTTAAGTCCACTCCCAGTGAGGCTAAATTCTGTAAGCCCAAGACTTAACCAAAGGCTGAAATTATCTGTTTTGTGAAATCTACTAAGTCACTTAACCTCTATTAAAGACAAAAGTCATAACTTTAAGTCTGGGCTAAGTCCTTTTGTAAAACTGAGGCCCTGATTTATTTCCACTTTCGTATTATCAATAAAAAAGCAGCATTTTATGCTTACTTAGGTGAAGTATGAGAATACATACCACATGGAGCCTCCCAGAAGATTCAAGGCACACGAGGCAGAAGCCATCATAAAAGAGGTGCTCAACACACATTTGCAGGATATCAAATACGATGTGATGCAGTGCTCTAGTCTCGCCAAAGAAATCTCTCAAGAAATCATTAATAAGATAAAGGCTCTCAAATATGACAGGTAAATTTAGTCTCCAACTTCTGAAGTAATTTACTTTTTAGTTTAGTAAAATTGACATTTTTTGCGTTAATACATCCTATCCAATGGACAATTGCTAAACCGGTCGGCGCAGACCGGCCCGCCAAACGCCAGAAAAAGACGTCCTGTGTTTCCACCGGCTGGCCGGTCCCAGTACTGTGCATTCGCCAGGTGGTGCATGGTATTTACTTCCTGTCTAGACAACATGACGTCATAGCATCTTTTTTCGTTTGGCGTGTGTACTGTGCAGACGTGTTTTCAACATCTCCAGATATTTTAAGCAAAAGTGTGCATTATGACGGATTTTCAACCTTATATGTGGATATTTTCAGTGTAGAAGTGTTACCTTCTGATCAAGCACGGATATACCTTTAGAAATCTGCTGGAAACGCTCCCTAGTTGACTCAATTTTTTGTTGATGATAGGGCAGTAATCGGCGGGAAATATGAAGGCAGCCATTTTGCTAGTTTCCTCCCATTCAACCATTGTGTTGTTAGGGGCAGATCGACTTTATTGAGGAATTATGGATATACTACTTACAGGTATTTTTATCCGTGTCTTTTGTTTTGAATGTACCATCTATAACCTTCCAGCTACAGTCACCATAGAAACATCTTAGAAATCACGGAAAACCTCAGTCTACGTATTTTTGAGCACTGTAAATAAAGGGGATTCCCCATGAAAGGTGCATTCTTCATCAGAGCGCACTGGTACAGACTTCTCTGCTGTAAAGCATCAGTCACACCAGCCCAGCTCGAGTTTTTGATGTATTTTAATCAGAAGCAATGAATTCTTCAGATTTCTTCAGAGCACACTGGTACCGACTTCTCTGCTGTAAAGCATCAGTCACACCAGCCTAGCTCGAGTATATTTTCATCAGAAGCAAGAGGTGAATTCTTCAGATCTCTTCAACCGACCTCTCCAGTATTTACTACACAGAAGGAATCTTTGTCACTCTCAGTCCCACCCTTATGGACCCGGCCATTGTGTCGGTAGTAAGGGCAGTGGATGGCCAGGAAACTGGTTTGAGTGTACAGCCGGCTGAGAAGAAGAACCGACTTCAGACCGGCCAGGAATTTCATCTACAGAGTGCACTGGTCGAGACTTCTCTGCTTGTAAAGCATCAGCCGACCGGCCAGCAAAAAAGAACGCGACCTCTGACGTCATATCCAGTCAGCCAATCGCGTGCCTTCACGAAGTTGGTCACGTGTTTTCACCGACCAGTCACGAAGTTTATCACGTGATTCACCAAACAAGAAGGTCGGAAGTACATTCTTTGCGCTCACGTCTACTGTGATTCCAGTTTTTTAGTTCCTGTAATCCCTCCAGCGTACTAGTACAGACTTCTCTGCTACAGACATCAGTCGACCAGTAAGCTTACGTTTACTGTGATATAAGGAAAGAACGCGTCTAGTGAGGGCATATCCCCGAACTTGGTCACGTGATACACCGAACAGTTCACGAAGCAGATCGTCATCTCCAATCAGCCAATCACGTTGTCCCTCTGACCAGCAAGCTGGTCACGTGACACACCGACCAACAATTGTTTCTAAATATAGCTCACAAGGGCTTTCCCAGCAACTGTCAAATCTACGGAGAAGACGTGTGTTTAAAAGAAATATTTTAATTAATGGAGGAAACTGAATTCAACACAAAGATAGTTGTAAACTTCATTCAGCAACTGGTTACAGAGTGTACCTACCGGCTGAACAGCCTTGTACACTTGCTTTAGCAATGGGTTACAGAGTGCACCGACTACACAGCCTTGTACACTTGCTTCATCAACTGGTTACAGAGTGTACCGACTAATACTGGCTACACAGCCCTTATACCCTTGCCTCAACAACTAGTTACAGAGTGTACCGACCTGTACCGGCTACACAGCCTTGTACACTTGCCTCAACAACTGATTACAGAGTGTACCGGCCGGTACCGGCTATAAAATTCGTTGCTGACCCCAGCCTGCCAGTTTCTTGCCAGTTACAGTTTTTTATTACTGGCTACAACTGTTACAGAGTGTACCGGCTGGTACTGGCTACACAGCCGTGTACACTTGCCTCAACATCTGGTTACAGAGTGTGCCGGCTGGTACTGGCTACACAGCCTAGTACACTTGCTTCAACAACTGATTACACAGTGTACCGGCTGGTACTGGCTACACAGCCTAGTACACTTGCTTCAACCTACGGGTTACAAGTGTACTAACAGGGTGCTGGCTACACAGTCCTTACTGAATAATGCTGCGAGCCAACTGGTTACAAAAAAAAAAAAAAAAAAAAAAAAAAGAGGCTGGCTAAATATAGGCCAGTAGCTGTCAAAATTGATTGGTGACCCCAGCCTGCCAGTTTTCTGCCGGTTACAGAGAATTGCTGGTTACAGTTAAATACCGGGTATGGAGTCCTGGTACTGGACAGAGTTGCCTAAGGTTAATTTTGGTTACAGAGAATTCTTTGACCGGTCAGTGGTCTTGGTGATGTGACATGCCAGTGTCCCAACCTACTGCCAGGCAACCTTCCCTTATCACATCTCTCAACAACCTGTTATCAGTGCTGGACTTGGCGGGAGAGATAATAAATTTTGTCATGTCCGGCCAGGGGTCAGACATCTCACGAATGACAATTGCTCTGTAAATGCTGCACCTTGCAGGATGCTGGCCCGGGGCGAAGAGTCTATTAATATGAAAAGTTGTGTCAGTCCCACCAGCCCACAATAAGAACAGAGAGACTGTTAACCTGGATCATTGTCACCAGACCGGACCAGTGTCCGGAGGGACAGAAAATGTTTATCAAAATACCAAATGTCCCAAATGTGGCACACAATCGGCCTGTAGGGTCCAGACTAAGCCCTTTTTCGGGAACTTAGGAAGCCTTGGGGGCTGGACCCTAGGTATTACAAATGTTCAAGGAGGGATACTTACTCCCATATACCTATACAAGAACAATCCAGGTAATGCCTGCTATTCGGTTTTGTCCACAGCACCTTTGGAGTTCACTGTGATACCAAAGGAGGTGAAACTTGTGACCATACACAAGGACTTAAGAAGCCACCAGTACCTAGACGACTGGTTGGTGAGAGCCAGATCCCAGGCTTGTCTCCAACATTCACAGGAACTAGTAAATAATGTGTCAGCCACTGGGTTGGCTGATGAACTTACAGAAATCAGAGCGGGAGCCCAAACAAGACTTTGATTTTGTAGGCTACCAGTTCGATTTCAGGTCTGATCGGTTCCGACCGACTCTGGACCGGTGACAGAACCTTCAAGAGACTATGTTAAAACTGCTATCCCTACCGGCTTGCCCGGTCCGGGAATTCATGTCCTTGATAGGTTACTGACGGCTACAGAAAGCAAGTTAGTCTAGGTCGACTTCATATGAGACCCATACAGTGGCATCTCAAACAACTGGAGGGTACCAGAATCACTGGGAAAGGTGATCCAAGTCCCTAGGTCCCTGCACCCCCATTTACAATGGTGGCTGAAGGAAGACGATGTACTTACAGGCCAACCATTATACCCAAGAAAGCATGCTCTGCAAATATTTACAGACGCATCAATAAAAGGGTGGGGCGCTCACTTAAACGAGCACACTGCAGGAGGAACCAGGTCCCTCCCGGGAAGCAAGCTGCACATAACTATCTAGAATTTAAAGTAGGCTTCCTGGCTTTAAAAGAGTTCCAAGAACTTTGCTCAAACAAGATAGTACTTGTAGCAACTGACAACACCACAGTAGTGTCATACATAGACAAGGAAGGAGGCATGAGGTCGGGCCCACGTGTGCCCTACTATGGAGAATCTTGACCTGGTGTACCAGGAAACAAGTGACTCTAAGCCCGACACATTCCAGGCCGGCTGAAAGTGGTAGCAGACAAGCTATCCAGGCTAGGCCAGACCATTCAAACAGAGTGGTCTCTCCTTCCAGAGGTCTTCCACTCAATCTGCAGCAGGTGGCACCGGCTCAAATAGACTTATTTGCTATGAGGTTCAACAACAAGTTGCCTCTGTTTGTGTCTCCGGTACCGGATCCCCTGGCCACAGCAGTGGATACACTCAGTATGTCATGGTAGGATCTGAAAGCATACACCTTCCCACCATCAGCCATATTGGGCAAGTGGTGGAGAAGTTGCAAGACTCCCCATGCAAGAGAATCATTCTGATTGCTCCGGGGTGGCCCAACATGCCTTGGTTTTGGGATCTAGTGGCTACGTCCAGCCAAATCCCACTGAGCCTGCCCAATATGCCCAACCTGTTGCCAGCCATTCAATCAGATCCCTCACAGAAATCTGACAAACCTTAATATCCATGCAGGGCTCCTAGAGCCTCAGCAATCGAGGAGCAGGGCTTGTCTGAGGCAGTGGCAGCAAGAGTTGAGGCTCCTCAAAGGGGATCAGTCAGATCAGTCTATGAGGCAAGTGGGCCATTTTTACAAGTGATGTATCATTCATCAGGTGGACTTCGGGGCCCCTCCTGTAAGTTAGTTGCTGACTTCCTTATGTACCTAGTTCAGGACAGGAAGTTGCAGCCCAGCACCATTGATGGTTACAGGTCAGACATTGCTGATAGACTGGGAAATTCGCCCGTCAATATCAGTAAGGATGAAAATCTCACTCGTCTCCTGGATAGTTTCCACTGAGACAGACCCAAAGGCCGGAAGGGAATCCCCTCCTGGAATCTCTCCCTGGTTTTTTGCACCAGCTGACAAGGGTCATTTTGAACCAATTAAAGAGGCCTCCTTGAAGCATTTGACCTTCAAGACAGTTTTCCTCTTGGCCCTGGGGTCGGGCAAGAGTAGAAGTGAGATATATGCTTGGCAAACAGCCCAGCACCATTGATGGTTATAGGTCACCCATTGTTGATAAACTGGAAATTCACCCTTCAAGATCAGTAAGGACGAAAATCTCACTCGTCTCCTGGATAGTTTCTTCAGAGACAGACCCAGAGGCAGGAGTGACATACCTTCCTGGAACTTCTCACTGGCCGTGCACCAGCTAAGACTCCTTTTGATCCAATCAAGGAGGCCCCCTTGAAGCATTTGACCTTCAAGACGGTATTCCTCTTGGCCCTTGGGTCGGGCAAGTGCAAAAGTGAGATTCATGCCTGGCAAAACTGATATATTGGACACCAATCCGATTGGTCAAAGGTGTCCCTGTATCCATCACCCAGCTTTCTATCCTAGAATCAGCTGGCCATAGAGTGTCCAGTGTGGCCCCTGGGGTTATAACAGCCCTGGCCTCGACTCTGGATAGATCCCTCAAGTCTGACAGGTCCCTCTGTCCGGTCAGAGCATTATGCTACTATTTGGACAGGGCCTCAGACATCAGGCAGAATAAGGAGGTGGTTTTTTGTTTCCTTTAAGAAAGGTTTCAACAAAGACACCTCACCTGCCACTATCTCCTCTTGGATCAAGCAGACTGTGATCCTATGTTATGAGCTCTCTGACCAGGAGGCCCACATTTAACATCAGGTTAAAGCCCATGATGTCAGGGCCTTTGCTGCTTCTAAGGCCTTCCAGTCGGGAGTCTCCTTAGATCCAATCTTGTCAGCCTGCCACTGAAGTCACAATGCCTTCACACAGTTCTATATGAAGGGCGGGGCTTGGGCTGATTCAGAGCTTTACCAATTGGGCTCGGTAGTGGCTGCTCAGCAGATCCACAAGTGGCCCTTAGATTGAGGAGATTTGTATATATGTATAAACAGTTTCTTCATGTACATAAGAATTAAGTGTGGCGTGCTTCCTTTGGGAGGTTTATTGACATTCTGGGACTGAACTCATCCCTCTCTTCCCCTACCTCAGAGCAGGTCTGCAAAAAAAAGGGGGGGGGGCGATGGCAGTATAGCCCCGGGTAACCGGCTGCTGGCAACCGACCATGGCCTTGCAGGGTTTCCTGACCTTAAAGTCAACCCAGGCCTGGACCTCTTGGTCTCCTGACGAAGTCAGCCTAGACCGTAGGTTAAAATTTGCTATTACTTGTGAGTTCACATAAGTCCCTAGTAACTTACCCGCCGACCAAGCGGTAGTTATTCAGCAATTGTCCATTGGATAGGATGTATTAACGCAATAAAATTGCAAATTTAATAAGTAAATTAAATTTTTATAAGTTAATACTAGGGACGGGTCGGTAGTTCCGGTATCTCGGTATCGAGAGCATTTTACTGAAATACCGTGATGAGATTTTACAACCGCCACTTCGCTTGTGAACACATATAATGGAAGGAATAGTTAAAATATTAGAAACCTACCCAAAATCTGAAGAAATTATAAGCTTTTGTCCCATATTTTCCAGCATTTGCAGACTTTATACAGTACTATCGATTACGTTGAGCAGAACTGCCATGTTTAGGTTATGACAATTTATAACCTCAATTTCACTTGTCAGCTTATATAACTGAAGGAAAACTTAAAATATTGGGAACAAACAAGAAATCTGAAGAAATTATAAGCTTTTATCTTGTATTTCGTCCATTTGATCACTTTTATTGTGATGTCGTGAAGAGGAAACATCCATGTTTGTTTGGGGTGTACTAAAACGCGGAATTCCGGAATCGGTACGGTTTTGCATTGGCGACCTCCCGATGTACGTATTTTTCATACCGACCCATCCCTAGTTAATACCCTATCCAATGGACACACAAGACCCTCCCACCGACCCCGCTATCAGCTTACTAGGGGTCTAATAGTTTTAGACAACGAAAAAGATGCTATGACGTCATGTTGTCTAGACAGGAAGTAAATACCATGCGCCACCTGGCGAATGCACAGTACTGGGACCGGCCAGCCGGTGGAAACACAGGACGTCTTTTTCTGGCGTTTGGCGGGCCGGTCTGCGCCGACCGGTTTAGCAATTGTCCATTGGATAGGGTATTAACTTATAAAAATTTAATTTACTTATTAAATTTGCAATTTTTATTGTGTTAATACATCTTACCTAACAGACATAAGCCTTTGGTCCAGCACCAGCTGCAGGGCGTCAAGTTCCTATTTTTTCCTATTTTTTGACTAATTCCTATATATTCCTATTTTCGAGGATAATTCCTATTTTTTCCTATTTTTGGTGATGGTAATGTATTTTAACACACTAATTTTTGTCGATCACATGCAAAATGACTAATTTTGTACCATCATCAGAAAGTATAAGTTTTGCAGTATCATATGTGATTTTGACTGGTGCTTGACACAAAAAGTTTAGTCAAATAACTTCATGTTAAGGCTTCTGGAAAATATGATCTAAGTTATTCTATATGTTTTATTCTTAATTTAGAAACTTACAGTAAAATGATACTACAGGCCCACCCAAATTGTAATTTAGTGTGTAATTTCTAGGGGTGTTGCGGTAGCAATTTTTTCCTTCCGGTTTCCCGTCTTTCACTTCCCGTCTCTTATGTAACAACACATGAGAACCAAATACTTTCCATACTGTAAAACAGGAATTCTAACATGACACAGATGTGTCCTCGATTACAACGGAATATATGGTTTCTGCAAATTATCACTCATTATGGCTGTGGTATTACAGTAAAAAGCAAATAAAAGTGGATTATGACACTTATTATCTCCCGCCGGGCTTTAGCCCGGGAGGGAGATTATGAAATGATGCCTGTGTGTGCGTGCGTGCGTGCGTCCGTGCGTGTGTGCGTGCGTTAGTTAGTCACGCAGATTCCTCCAAAACTACTACAGCTACAGATTTTTTGTAAATTAATTGTCCCAATGAATTTTCACGCCCTCGAAAATTTTTTTGGTTTTATGGACTTAGGCCTAAAGATAACTGAGTAATAGCTATCTTAGCTACTTGGAGTAAAGGGCTCATAACTCAAAAACTATTGCAGTTACAACTTTTTCTTCAAATATGTTGTTCAGCTACTTTGTCCTTAGCTATAAGATGGTACATAGTTTGGGGTCCCATTGCATGCCATAAGTGAGTAATAGCTATTTTCTCATTTGTAGCTAAATAACAAAAGGAGTAAATGTCAAATATCTTCAAAAGTATTAGAGTTACAGAAATCTTTTCAAATATGTTGTTCATCTACTTTTTGGTAAGCTATCACAGACTAAAGTTTCAGACCTGTTGCACCTTGGATAGCTGAGTAATAGCTACTTTGAAATTCTGACTGTTGAGTAAAGCCATTGTATCTCCAAAACTATTGCAGTTAGAGTGTTTTCCTAAAATATGTTGTTCAGCTACTTTGTCCTTAGCTATAAGATGGTACATAGTTTGGGGTTCTATTGCATGCCATAAGTGAGTAATAGCTATTTTCTCATTTGTAGCTAAATAACAAAAGAAGTAAATGCCAAGTATCTTCAAAAGTATTAGAGTTACAGAAATCTTTTCAAATATGTTATTCATCTACTTTTGGGTAAGCTATCACATAATAAAGTTTCAGACCTGTTGCACCGTGGATAGCTGAGTAATAGCTACTTTCAAATTCCGACTGTTGAGTAAAGCCATTGTATCTCCAAAACTATTGCAGTTAGAGTGTTTTCCTAAAATATGTTGTTCAGCTACTTTGTCCTTAGCTATAAGATGGTACATAGTTTGGGGTTCTATTGCATGCCATAAGTGAGTAATAGCTATTTTCTCATTTGTAGCTAAATAACAAAAGAAGTAAATGCCAAATATCTTCAAAAGTATTAGAGTTACAGAAATCTTTTCAAATATGTTATTCATCTACTTTTGGGTAAGCTATCACATAGTTAAGTTTCAGACCTGTTGCACCATGGATAGCTGAGTAATAGCTACTTTCAAATTCCGACTGTTGAGTAAAGCCATTGTATCTCCAAAACTATTGCAGTTAGAGTGTTTTCCTAAAATATGTTGTTCAGCTACTTTGTCCTTAGCTATAACATGGTACATAGTTTGGGGTTCTATTGCATGCCATAAGTGAGTAATAGCTATTTTCTCATTTGTAGCTAAATAACAAAAGAAGTAAATGTCAAATATCTTCAAAAGTATTGAAGTTAGTGAAATCTTTTCAAATACTAGTATGTTGTCCATCTACTTTTTGGTAAGCTATCACATAGTAAAGTTTCAGACCTGTTGAACCTTTGATAGCTGAGTAATAGCTACTTTCAAATTCCGACGGTTGAGTAAAGCCATTGTAACTCCAAAACTATTGCAGTTAGAGTGTTTTCCTAAAATATGTTGTTCAGCTACTTTGTCCTTAGCTATAAGATGGTACATAGTTTGGGGTTCTATTGCATGCCATAAGTGAGTAATAGCTATTTTCTCATTTGTAGCTAAATAAAAAAGAAGTAAATGTCAAATATCTTCAAAAGTATTAAAGTTAGGGAAATCTTTTCAAATATGTTGTCCATCTACTTTTTGGTAAGCTATTACATAGTAAAGTTTCAGACCTGTTGAACCTTTGATAGCTGAGTCATAGCTACTTTCAAATTCCGACTGTTGAGTAAAGCCATTGTATCCAAAACTATTGCAGTTAGAGTGTTTTCCTAAAATATGTTGTTCAGCTACTTTGTCCTTAGCTATAAGATGGTACATAGTTTGGGGTTCTATTGCGTGCCATAAGTGAGTAATAGCTATTTTCTCATTTGTAGCTAAATAACAAAAGAAGTAAATGTCAAATATCTTCAAAAGTATTAAAGTTAGGGAAATCGTTTCAAATATGTTGTCCATCTACTTTTTGGTAAGCTATCACATAGTAAAGTTTCAGACCTGTTGAATCTTTGATAGCTGAGTAATAGCTACTTTGAAATTCTGATTGTTGAGTAAAGCCATTGTAACTCCAAAACTATTGCAGTTAGAGTGTTTGCCTAAAATATGTTGTTCAGCTACTTTGTCCTTAGCTATAAGATGGTACATAGTTTGGGGTTCTATTGCATGCCATAAGTGAGTAATAGCTATTTTCTCATTTGTAGCTAATTGAGAGCTTTCACTTGGTGAAGTTTCAGACCCTTAGCTAATTACTCACCTACTCAAAATGAGTAAATGCGAATTATCTCTAAAAGTATTGCAGATAGCCAATTTTTCTCAACTCATTCACCTACTTTTGGAAGAGCTTTCACATGGTCAAGTTTCAGACCCGTAGCTAATTACTCAAAATGAGTAAATGCTAATTATCTCTAAAAGTATTGCAGATAGCCAATTTTTCTCAAATAACTCATTCACCTACTTTTGGGAGAGCTTTCACTTGGTCAAGTTTCAGACCCGTAGCTAATTACTCACCTACTCAAAATGAGTAAATGCGAATTATCTCTAAAAGTATTGCAGATAGCCAATTTTTCTCAAATAACTCATTCACCTACTTTTGAGAGAGCTTTCACTTGGTGAAGTTTCAGACCTGTAGCTAATTATTCACCTACTCAAAATGAGTAAATGCAAATTATCTGTAAAAGTATTGCAGATAGCCAATTTTTCTCAAATAACTCATTCACCTACTTTTGAGATTTTGAGAGAGCTTTCACTTGGTGAAGTTTCAGACCTGTAGCTAATTATTCACCTACTCAAAATGAGTAAATGCTAATTATCTCTAAAAGTATTGCAGATAGCCAATTTTTCTCAAATAACTCATTCACCTACTTTTGAGAGAGCTTTCACTTCGTGAAGTTTCAGACCCGTAGCTAATTATTCACCTGCTGAAAATGAGTAAATGCTAATTATCTCTAAAAGCAGGGTTCGCGATTACGCCGTCCGAGTATGTTAAACACGCGGTATTTCAGATTTGGACGCAAGTTTCGGTTGTCAGTGCGTCCATCGGGACGCGATTTTTATGAAGAAAATATTTCTGCTTTAGAAGCGAATTTCGGTTGGCAGGAAACGTAGATGTGCAAGCAATATATATAACACTGAAGATAAGCTTTATATTTTAAAATTAAATGGTTTCGAGCAATTTCCTGGCAAGTTGTTTACGTCCACCATTGTAAAGCGAGATATTTCGTAGATCTACACTAGCAAATCTACTCAAAACGTTATATATCGAAAGAAAGCCTGATCTCTGCACGGAAACAGTCGAAACAACAAGCCAGAGCGGTGAATTTCGTGGGAGACAAACTATTTTACTAAATCTCGGAAACTCTTGATATTTAGCCCCGGAAAGTTGCCCGGAAAATAAAAGCTGTAACATTCGAAAATATTTACAGGGGATATTGTAACAAAAAACTATATCTCTGGAACTACCCAATGAATTTTTGTCAAACAAAAAGCAAGAAAAACTACAAATTTTTGTCTTTCAAACAGTATCAGTGCCATATTTGTAGCTTAAATAAAATAATCATACAAAATAAATTTCAATCTAATTGCACTAAAATGAAGTTTGTTGACTGGGGTTCAGCTTTTTAAAATATTTTTAAAATTTATTTATGGACAGATGCATATTATTTATCAGTATAAAGGAAATTGGATAGTGCTTCTATATATTTAAATGTATCCAAATTACGGGAGAAAAAGTATTACTTGCACCCAATTTTCATACAGTGGTACCCCTTTTTTGATGAGCCATAAGGTACAAGGTCCCCGACGTTTCATAACCCTAACGCAAACACTGGACTCAGAAAAAAATGATTGGGACTCCATTTTTCGGAGGACATGTAGTCCGTTGGACTCCATATTTTTGAGGTACTTCGCTAACCCTGAAAAGTATTGCAGGTAGCCAATTTTTCTCAAATAACTCCTTCAGGTACTTTTGGAAGAGCTTTCACATGGTGAAGTTTCAGATCCGTAGCTAATTACTCACCTACTCAAAATGAGTAAATGCGAATTATCTCTAAAATTATTGCAGATAGACAACTTTTCTCAAATAACTCGTTCATCTACTTTTGGGAGAGCTTTCACTTGGTAAAGTTTCAGACCTGTAGCTAATTATTCACCTGCTGAAAATGAGTAAATGCTAATTATCTCTAAAAGTATTGCAGGTAGCCAATTTTTCTCAAATAACTCCTTCACATACTTTTGGAAGAGCTTTCACATGGTCAAGTTTCAGATCCGTAGCTAATTACTCACCTACTCAAAATGAGTAAATACGAATTATCTCTAAAAGTATTGCAGATAGCCAATTTTCTCAGATAACTCATTCACCTACTTTTGGGAGAGCTTTCACATGGTGAAATTTCAGACCCATAGCTAATTACTCACCTACTCAAAATGAGTAAATGCTAATTATCTCTAAAAGTATTGCAGATAGCCAATTTTTCTCAAATAACTCATTCACCTACTATTGGGAGAGCTTTCACTTGGTGAAGTTTCAGATCCGTAGCTAATTACTCACCTACTCAAAATGAGTAAATGCGAATTATCTCTAAAATTATTGCAGATAGACAACTTTTCTCAAATAACTCGTTCATCTACTTTTGGGAGAGCTTTCACTTGGTAAAGTTTCAGACCTGTAGCTAATTATTCACCTGCTGAAAATGAGTAAATGCTAATTATCTCTAAAAGTATTGCAGGTAGCCAATTTTTCTCAAATAACTCCTTCACATACTTTTGGAAGAGCTTTCACATGGTCAAGTTTCAGATCCGTAGCTAATTACTCACCTACTCAAAATGAGTAAATACGAATTATCTCTAAAAGTATTGCAGATAGCCAATTTTCTCAGATAACTCATTCACCTACTTTTGGGAGAGCTTTCACATGGTGAAATTTCAGACCCATAGCTAATTACTCACCTACTCAAAATGAGTAAATGCTAATTATCTCTAAAAGTATTGCAGATAGCCAATTTTTCTCAAATAACTCATTCACCTACTATTGGGAGAGCTTTCCCTTGGTGAAGTTTCAGACCCATAGCTAATTGTTCACCTACTCAAAATGAGTAAATGCTAATTATCTCTAAAAGTATTGCAGATAGCCAATTTTTCTCATATAACTCATTCATCTACTTTTGGGAGAGCTTTCACTTGGTGAAGTTTCAGACCTGTAGCTAATTACTCACCTACTCAAAATGAGTAAATGCTAATTATCTCTAAAAGGATTGCAGATAGCCATTTTTTTGTCAAATAACTCATTCACCTACTTTTAGGAGAGCTTTCACTTGGTGAAGTTTCAGACCCATAGCTAATTTCTCACCTGCTCAAAATGAGTAAATGCTAATTATCTCTAAAAGTATTGCAGATAGCCAATTTTTCTCAAATAACTCATTCACCTACTTTTGGGAGAGCTTTCACATGGTGAAGTTTCAGCCCCATAGCTAATTACTCACCTGCTCAAAATGAGTAAATGCTAATTATCTCTAAAAGTATTGCAGATAGCCAAGTTTTCTCAAATAACTCATTCATCTACTATTGGGAGAGCCATCACTTGGTGAAGTTTCAGACCCGTAGCTAATTATTCACCTACTCAAAATGAGTAAATGCTAATTATCCCTAGAAGTATTGCGGATAGCCTTCACATGGTGAAGTTCCAGACCCGTAGATAATTACTCACCTACTCAAAATGAGTAAATGCTAATTATCTCTAAAAGTATTGCAGATAGCCAATTTTTCTCAAATAAGTCATTCACCTACTTTTGGGACAGCTTTCACTTGGTGAAGTTTCAGACCTGTAGCTAATTACTCACCTACTCAAAATAAGTAAATGCCTATTATCACTAAAAGTATTGCGGATAGCCAGTATTTCTCAAATAACTCATTCACCTACATTTTGGAGAAGTTTCACATGCTTAAGTTTTTTTTATGAATTTTTTAAATAAATTTTAATACATTAAAATTAATTAAATCATGCACTAAATCAATTATAACTTGAAAAGTACTGCATTTAGAGCACTTTGTGCAAATATGTTATGCAGCTACTTTTGGGTCAGCTATAACATAGTAAAATTTCAGACCTGTAGCTCATGGCATAGCTGAATAATAACTACTTTTAGGTTATCATTGTTGGGTAAATCACTTATAACTTGAAAACTTTTGCATTTACATTATTTAGTTTCGGTATGTTATTCACCTATTTTGAGGCAGCTATAACATAGTAAAATTCCAGACCTGTGTCTCATTGCATAGCGGAGTAATAGCTACTTTGAAGTTCTTACTCAACACTAAATCATTTATAACTTGAAAAGTATTACATTTAGAGGATTTTGTAAAAATATGTCATTCACCTACTTTTTCCATAGCAACAACATGGTGAGTAACTTGGGTGTCTATCTGAATAGCTAAGTGAGTAATAGCTACTTTTGGGCTTTTCACTAACTTCCATCATGAGTAAAATCACTTGTAACTTGAAAACTATTGCATTTAGAGAATTTTGTGCAAATATGTTATTCACCTACTTTTGGGTCAGCTATAACATACTAAAATTTCAGACCTCTAGCTCGTGCCATAGCTGAGTAATAGCTACTTTTGCCTTTGCCGGTGGATACATTTTGCATCTGGCCACAGATGCATCCTTGGTCTAGTCTCTAAAAGTACTACAGGTGGGCAATTTCTTCTAAATAAGTCATTCACCTACTTTTGGGTGATCTACCACATAGTGAAGTTGCAGAACTGTAGCTCTTTAGATGGCAGAGTAATAGCCACTAAAATAAGTAAATGTCTTGTATCTCTAAAAGTAGTACAGATAGGCTATTTCTTCTAAAGACGTGCTTTCCTACTTTGAGTTGATCTGCATAATGAAGTGGCAGAACTGTAGCTCTTTGGATGGCAAAGTAATAGCTACTAAAATGAGTAAATGCCTTTTGTCTTTAAAAGTATTGCAATCAAACATTAAACTTGTCACTTCTACATGTGCCTCCATCTCGCAGGAAAATTTATATTCCACTATCTTTAGGACATCTAATTTATACGGCGGGAGATAAATGCATGCGTCAGAATGCTTGTTTTGTATGTAAGGTTAGTAAAGTTTCTTTACATTGAAGTTAATAAGCGGAAAACCGGAAGCTGAACTTTATGACAGTTTGCAATAATTTATTTACCGATACTGGTACTACCGCAACACCCCTAGTAATTTCCATCTACTGCCTGGCTATTTAACTATTATAATATTCGCAGATGACAGTACATCCATTTGACTTGTGTGCATGTAATCTCAAAAACAGTTCCATGGATTTCATTCAAACCACGTTTTTGGGTCAGGAGAGGAACCTTTTCTAATTCTAATTCTAATAGCACTTTTATAGCGCTTAATCTCTGTCAAAAGACAGATTCTAAGGCGCATCACACAAAAACATTGTTCAATATTCAAAAACCAGAGACATTGCAGGGGTCAGCACCGCGGAGAAAGCAGAAGGAGATTGGAAATTTAGGGTGGGTATGCTTTTCCAAAGAGGTATGACTTCAACTTTGACCTGAAAGAGGCAAGTGAGTTTGCAGAGCGGACCTCATCAGGAAGGTCATTGCAAATCATAGGTGCGTCATACGCAAAACTGAGTCCAAAATGTTTTCGAGACTTGAAAACTGAAGCAAAGTGGGGAAATCTCAAGAAATATGCCATCAGATTGACTTCGACGTGTGTTATATGTAGGGACGTCACGACTCCAAATATTTCATGTCGACTAATCGGTAAGTACTATTCGTGCCGACACCGAATAACCGTCTGATTTATGAAACAACCAAAAATATTAAATTTCATATTGTGAAAAGTACTGAAAACGATAAATATGTGAAATAAAATGAAAATATATGTATATAACCTGCAAAAATTAATAAATTTGCTGTTTTCCTGCGACTTCTGCTTCGCTTATTTCAGACAGGAAGTGAGCGATATAAGAGGTATTGTGGCACTTCCGGTTTTACGTGAATGCATAAACAGTACAGAAAACGTGGCTGTTTTGGGATTTTAGCTTATTTTATGTGACAATATGGATATTTTTATTGCGTTAATACATCCTATCCAATGGACAATATGCTAAACCGGTCGGCGCAGACCGGCCCGCCAAACGCCAGAAAAAGACGTCCTGTGTTTCCACCGGCTGGCCGGTCCGTAGTACTGTGCACTCCCCAGATGGCGCCTCGTACTTCCTTCCTGTCTAGACAACCTGACGTCATAGCATCTTTTTCGTTTGGCGCGTGTACTGTGCAGACGTGTTTTCAACATCTCCAGAGTTTTCAAAGAAAAGTGTGCATTATGACGGATTTTGGGAATATATTTAGTGTAGAAATGGTTTCTTCATATCAAGCACGGATATATCTTAAGAAATCTGCAGGAAACTCTCCCTAGCTGACTCAATTTAATGTTGATGATAGGGCAGTAATCGACGATATATATGAAGGCAGCAATTTTTCTAGTTTCCTCCCATTCAACCATTTTGTTGTTAGGGGCAGATCGACAATATTGAGGAATTATGGATTTTCTACTTACAGGAATTTTTATCCGTGTCTTTTGTTTGAATGTACCTTCTGTAACATTCTAGCTACAGTCACCATAGAGACGTTTTTTCTAGTACTACAATGCAAATCACGGGAAACTTCAGTCTACGTAGTTTTGAACACTGTTTTTAGAGGGAATTCCCCTTATGAAAGGTGCATTCTTCATCAGAGTGCACTGGTACAGACTTCTCTGCTGTAAAGCATCAGTCACACCAGCCAAGCTCGAGTATTTTTTCATCAGAAGCAGGAGGTGAATTCTTCAGATTTCTTCAACCTTTTCACTCTCAGTCCCACCCTTGTGGACCCGGCCCTTGTGTCGGTAATAAGGGCAGTGGATGGCCAGGAAACTGGTTTGAGTGTACAGCCAGCTGAGAAGAAGAACCGACTTCAGACCGGCCAGGAATTTCATCTACAGAGCACACTGGTCCAGGCTTTTCTGCTTTAAAAGCATCAGCCGACCGGCCAGCTCAAAAGAACGCGACCTCTGACGTCATATCCAGTCAGCCAATCGCGTGTCCTTCCGACCACTCACGAAGCAGGTCACGTGTTTTCACCGACCATGGAGGTCGGAAGTGCGTTCTTTCAGAACTCACGTCTACTGTGATTCCAGTCCCTGCCTTGCAAACCCGGCCTTGTTGTCGGTAGTGGGGTTTTGTGGACTGTAAAGTTGCCGGTAAAGCATCACACAAAGAACACGTATACTGACGTCATCTCCAGTTAGCCAATCGCGTGTCCTTCCGAATCATGAAGGTGATCACGTGTTTTCACCGACCAGGTCACGAAGTTAATCACGTGATTTACCGAAGAAGGTCGGAAATGGTCGGAAGATCCGAAGCTGGTCACGTGATTCACCGACCAGGTCACGAAGCTGATCTTCATCTCCAATCAGCCAATCACGTTCTCCCTCCGACCAACAACCTGGTCATGTGACACACCGACTAACAAACGTTTCTAAATATAGCTCACAAGGGCTTTCCCAGCAACTGTCAAATCTACAAATAAGACGTGCGTTCAAAGACTGAAATATTTTAATTAATGGAGGAAAAGTACAGTAAGCTGAATTTCAACACAAGATAGTTCATTTACTTCAACAACTGGTTACAGTGTACCGACCGGCTACACAGCCTTGTACACTACCTTGTACACTAGCTTCAAAAAATGGCCTTGTACAGTTACTTCAACAACTGGTTACAGTGTACCGACCGGCTACACAGCCTTGTACACTACCTTGTACACAAGCTTCAAAAGCGACCTTGTAGAGTTACTTCTACAACTGGTTACAGTGTACCGACCGGCTACACAGCCTTATACAGTGGCTTTAACAACTGGTTACAGTGTACCGGCAGGGTACCGGCTACACAGCCTTGTACAGTTTCGTCAACTGGTTACAGAGTGTACTGACCAGGTACCGGTGACACAGCCTGCACTGAACAGCTCACTTCATATTAGCGAGCTACCAGCCTTCTTACCTTTCCAACCAGCACTAAGAGTCACCAACCCAAAGGTCTCCTACCAGCTGACCACTCCTCATCAGCAGCCTATTCACCGGCCTAAGCCTGATGTTGGGCCTAATTATGTGTAGTCCCTGACAGGAAGTTTTTTCCTGCACAGAAACTGCTTCATCTGGTTACAGAGGCCACCAAGCAGTTTCTAGCTATACAGTTTTCAGTGAGCAGTTTTTGCTTCACACCAACCAGTTACAGAGACTACCGACCTGCTATCAGGTGCAATTGCTGTCTGGCCCTTTTCATACTGGTTTCAAAGGACCGGAACCGACCGGCAGACCACTTGGGGGCTTACCTAGTTAGTAGACCAGTAACTAAATTCAGTGGTCAGCCTAGCCTGCCAGTTTTACTGGTTACAGAGTACTATGGGCTACAGACAATTGCTGTGGCCAAAATTACTGGTTACATAGAAATCAAATGGGTCTTCTAAACAGCAAGAGAAAATATGGTTCACAATCGGACAATTTTCATTGTGTCCGGTCAGGGGTCAGCCATCATACAAATGACAATGTTTACATACTCCAGCTTACAGACGGCTGGTCTAGGGTCAAGAGTCTATGTAATGTGAATTGTGTCAGCCCCACCCGGGCTGGACCACAGCAAGAACAAGTAAACTGTTAACTGGTATCACTGTCGCCAGATCGGACCAGGGTCCAGAGGGACAGTAAATGTTTATCAGTCTACCAAGGGTTGTAAACTAAACTAAACTCATCTGAAGCCTTGGGAGCTGGTCCCCAGGTAGTACAATTTAGAAGGAGGGCCACACACCCCCCTTTCCAGACCAGACCAGGCTTGACAAGGACCCTGAACATCATAAGCTGCTATGTCAATCACCACAGGAACCTCTACCTGTCACAGACATTACATCAGCATATATAAAAAAAAAAAAAAAAAAAAATGGAGACACTGGAAACCATCAGATTAACCTTCCTCCAACAAGGGGAGTGTAGTTTTTCAAGGATACCTACTTCCATATACCATTACAGGAACAGTCCAGCAAATATCTGAGATTTTATGTCCAGGGTTGGACATACCTATTCAAAGCTCACTGTTCACTGTAATAACAAGGAAGTGAAACTGATGGCCATGTAGGATATAAAAAGGATATAAATCCACCAGTACCTAGATGACAGGTTGGTGAGAGCTGCATCCCAACAAGTTGGTCTCCAGCATACTCAACATCTGTTGAAAATTTACCAAAACTAGGTTGGCTGGTGAATTTGGAAAAGTGGGAACTGAAACCAAAACAGATCTTCGATTTTCTAGGTTACCAGTCCGACCTCAGGGCCGTTCGGGTCCGACCGACACCGGACCGTTGGCAGAACTATCATACTATAAATACTGTCACTACTGGCTTGTCCGGTCCAGCAGTTCATGTCTGATAGGTTTACTAACAGCCACAGGAAAGCAAGTTCACCTAGGCCGACTTCATAGGAGACCCATACAGTGGCATCTCAAAAACAACTGGAGGGTACCAGAGTCACTAGAAAAGGTGATTCCAATACCAAGGTGTTGCACCCACATTTACAAGGGTGGTTGCAAGAGGACAATGTCCTTACAGGCCAACAATTACACCCAAGTTAAACATGATCTGCAAATTTTACAGATTCATCAAAAGCAGGGTGGGGTGCTCACTTAAACGAACACTGCAGGGGGCACCTAGTCCCTCCTGGAAAGCAAGTTGCATATCAATTACCTAGAACTCCAGGCAGTCTTCCTAGCCTTACAAGAGTTCCAAGACTTCTGTATGCACAAGATAGTACTTGTAGAGACAGACAACACCACAGTGGTGTCATACATAAACAGGGAAGGAGGCATGAGGTCGGGCCCACTTTGTGCTTTACTATGGAGAATCTTGACCTGGTGCGCCAGAAATCAAGTAACTCTAAAAGCCCGACACAGGCTGGCTGAGTGTGGTCGCAAACAAGCTATCCAGGCTAGACCAGACCACCCAAACAGAGTGGTCTCTCCTTCAGGAGGTCTTCCAAGCAATATGCAACAGGTGGCACCGGCCTCAACTAGATCTATTTGCCACGAGGTTCAACAACAAGTTGCCCTTGTTTGTGTCACCGGTACCGGATCCCCTGGTTACAGCAGTGAATGCGCTCAGTTTGCCATGGTAGGATCAGGGAGCATACACCTTCCCACTGTCAGCCATATTGGGCAAAGCGGTGATGTTGCAGGACTCTCCTTACAAGAGAATCATTCTGATTGCTCCGGGGTGGCCCATCATGCCTTGGTTTTGGGATCCAGTGGCCATGTCCAGCCAAATCCTACTGAGCCTGCCCAATCTGCCCAACCTGTTGACACAACCATTCAGTCAGATCCCTCACAGAAATCTGACAAATCTTAATCTCGATGCTTGGCTCCTGGAGCCTCAGCATTCGAGGAGCAGGGCTTCGCTGAGGCGGTGGTAGCAAAAATTGAGGCTCCTCAAAAGGGATCAACCAGATCAGTCTATGAGGCAAAGTGGACCATTGTTACAAGTGGTGCGTCACTAATCAGGTGGACCTCAGGGTACTCCTGTAAAGTCAGTTGCTGACTTCCTTATGTACCTTATAAGGACAGGAAGATACAGCCCAGCACCATTGATGGTTATAGTTCAGCCATTGCTGATAAACTGGGAAATTCACCCTTCAACATCAGCAAGGACAAAATCTCGCTCCTCTCCTGGATAGTTTCCACAGAGACAGACCCAAAGGCAGGAGGGGCATACCCTCCTGGAACCTCTCACTGGTTTTGCCCCAACTGAATAAGGCTCCTTTTGAACCAATCAAGGAGGCCTCCTTGAAGCATTTGACCTTCCAGACCTTATTCTTCTTGGCTCTTGGGTCGGGCAAACACAGAAGTGAGATTCATGCTTGGCAAAACAAAAAACATTAGACACCAATCCATGAATCCAATTGGTCAACGATGTCCCTGTATCCATTACCCAGCTTTCTATCCAAGAATCAGCTGGTCAGGAGGGTCCAGACAGTGTGGCCCCAGTGGTTATAACAACCCTGGCCCCCGTCTCTGGATAGATCCCTCAAGTCTGACTGGTCCCCCTTTTTTTTTTTTTTTTTTTTCCAGCTAGAGCATTGCGCTACTATTTGGACAGGACCTCAGACCTCAAGTAGAATAAGGAGGTGGTTGTTTTGTCTCTTTTAAGAAAGGTTCCGACAAGACATCTGCCTCTATCTCCTCTTAGATCAAGCAGACTGTGATCCTATGTTATGAGCTCTCTGACCAGGAGGCCCACTCTTTACATCAGGTTAAAACCCATGATGTCAGGGCCTTTGCTGCTCCTAAGGTCTTCCAGTCGGGAGTCTCCTTAGATCCAATTTTGTCAGCCTGCCACTGAAGTCACATAATACCCTCATACAGTTCTATCTGAAGGGTGTGGCTTGGGCTGACTCGGAGCTTTACCCATTGGGCTCGGTAGTGGCTGCTCACCAGATCCACAGGTGGCCCTTAGATCGAGGAGATTTGTATATATGTACATAGTATAAACATTTTCTACATGTACATAGTAAAAATGGGATGTGCTTCCTTTGGGAGGTTTATTGACATTCTGGGACTGAACTCATTCCTCTCTTCCCCCTACCTCAGAGCAGGTCTGTTAAAAGGGGGGGGGGGGGGGGGCGACGTCGGTATAGCCCCGGGTAACCGGCTGTTGGCAACCGACCAAGGCCTTATAGGGTTTCCTGACCTTAAGGTCAATCCAGGCCTGGGCCTATAGGTCTCCTGACGAAGTCAGCCTAGACTGTAGGTTAAAATTTATTATCATTTGTGAGTTCACATAAGTCCCTAGTAACTTACCCGCCGACCAAGCGGTAGTTATTCAGCATATTGTCCATTGGATAGGATGTATTAACACAATAAAATTGCAAATTTAATAAGTAAATTAAATTTTTACAAGTTAATACCCTATCCAATGGACACACAAGACCCTCCCACCAACCCCGCTATCAGCTTACTAGGGGTCTAAGAGGTTTAGACAACGAAAAAGATGCTATGACGTCAGGTTGTCTAGACAGGAAGGAAGTACGAGGCGCCATCTGGGGAGTGCACAATACTACGGACCGGCCAGCCGGTGGAAACACAGGACGTCTTTTTCTGGCGTTTGGCGGGCCGGTCTGCGCCGACCGGTTTAGCATATTGTCCATTGAATAGGGTATTAACTTATAAAAATTTAATTTACTTATTAAATTTGCAAATTTTATGGATTTAGACCTTCTGCCATCTTTCACTACATTAAGCGATTATTCTTACTTTAAAATACGAAACTGGTATATAACACTATTCTAACCGTTGTCGATTAGTCGGTTAGTCGTGACACCCCTAGTTATATGCACTATGTCTGAGAATCAGGAAGGGTTCAAAGTATTTGGGGTTACCACTGTGTAGGAACTTATATACCAGCATGGCAGTCTTAAAGATAGAACGGTACTTAATCGGCAACCAATGTAGTGCTTTTCTAAATGGAGTGATGTGTGAGTACTTGGTGGTGTTGGCAACAATTCTGGCAAGGCTATTCTGAACACATTAAAGTTTACGCAGATCTAGAACTGAGAGACCTCTGAACAGAGAGTTACAGTAAACAAGTCGACTTCCGACCAGAGCATTGGCAGCCATAAGAGCCGCTTCATGTGTCAGATGTCCTCGGAGTCGCTTAAGATCCCGGACATGAGCAAAACAAGCCTTGCAGACCTTCATAACATGGCAAGAGAATGAGAAATCTGAATAAAACCAGACACCAAGGGTTCCTAACTGCATCTATTGGTGATATAAGATTACCAAGTATGTTGACCGGGAAGGACTGATTAAGTTTTTCGCGCTGAGACTTTGAGCCAAACACAATGAATTCGGTCTTATCAGGATTTAGCTTGAGCTTATTTGTACAGAGCCATCTCTTTACATCTTCAGGGCAGTGTGACAGCTTATCAAGGGCCGAGGCAACATTTTTATGTGTGAGACGTACATACAATTGTGTGTCATCAGCGTAGAACTGGAAACTATACCAGGATGATTCCGTATGACTTTACTCAGTGGAGTAGTATAGAGTGAAAAAAGGATTGGCCCCAGGACAGAGCCTTGAGGCACACCATACAACAACTTTTTGGCATCAGATAAAATTGACCCAATCTTAATGCACTGAACACGGTCTGAGAGATAAGACTTAAACCAATCGAGGACAACCCGCTCACACCAAACCAGGAGCTAAGAGAATTAAGTAGCGTATCATGATTAATAGTATCAAATGCTGCTGATTGATCCAAGAGAATGACAGCAGTAGCCTCACCTTTAGCAAAAGCCAAATGAACATCATTCTTAATTGAGAGCAATGCAGATTCAGTTGAGTGACCCAGTTTATAGGCAGATTGCCTGACATTCTCTAGTCCATTCAAACTGACATGGTCATTCAACTGAGAAGCAACAACACGTTCAACAAGTTTGGATATGAAGCCCAACCCAGAAACAGGTCTGTAGTTTTTTAAGTCATTGGGTGGTAGTGATGACTTTTTAATCAATGGGGTTACAATAGCCTTCTTGAACTCATCAGGTACAACACCTTCTGACAATGAGCAGTTAACAAGCCTGGTGATAGAGGGCAGTAAAATATCAATACATTCCTTAAGAAATGTAGGCCATGGATCTAACAAACAAGATTTAGTGGGTGACTTCATGATAATTTTTCTACTTTCCTCTTGAGAAACTTGTTTAAAGCAGCTGAAATTGGGTACATCAGGTGGAGGAGGCGGAGTGAGAGAGTCACTAGAGGAAAATGAGTTTCTGATTTTAGCTATTTTGTCACTGAAGAAAGTGACAAACCGGTCAGCAAGACCTTTCTTACATTCATGAGAAGGGAGTACTGCTTATTGTAAGGTGACCTTAAACTCCCAATAATTAAAAAAATTATGGAAACCTTAAGGTCAGAAATTAATTTTTGGGCCACACTTAATGCCATCTAGATGAGAAACTGTGGCTCATGGGCTCAGATTTTTATCTGTGAATACATTACTATATTCTTCCTCAAACTAAAGTAGGTATAACTTGTACATGTGATCTTTGTCTGTGGGGAGTTTGAACTCTGCAGGTTTAATTTTAAAATCACATTAAAGTTTCTAAAATAACCACAGGGACCCAGTTTATACCTTTTAGACCACTTTTTTCTCAGAAACTATGTAACATAGCTCTACCTCTGCCTAATCCCAGTCAATATTAAGATTTATCAGGTGATAATGGTAAGTGATTAATTATTTGTTAAAAAAATTTTTCTTATTTTTATCTTGTCTTGCTCATTACTTCTAAACTGTCAGGAGATAAGTTGGCGTTGAGTCAGTGCAATCTATTTATGATTTTGAACTGAGTAACATGTATACATGTAGTTCAATACTATCAATAGAATGTATTTTTATAAGATTTTCATGCTGCAAGTCAATAAGTATGATGTTCAACTGATGTATTATTTGGACTATATTTTTCCATTATTATAAAGAAGTATAAATAAAGGTAAGTGTAGTGGATCGAGATGATTATAAGAGTGTTGGGAGGCCAACTTTTTAAAAAAACGATTCCTATTTTCACTATATTTTTTCAGTAATATTCCTATTTTATTCCTATTTTTTGACTCCTGAAATTCCTATTTTCTGAGACCCACTTTCAACTTGACACCCTGCAGCTGGTCCTGCTGAATGTCAGAAAAAGAAGTCCCAAGCTATGTTCTGGCTGGACTTGCAGTGTCCCCTTCACCAGGTGGCTAGTACACCCAGCACTCACTAGGTGGAGTAAAGTCCATGCATCTCATCAGTGTTTGTCACAGATCAGTTAACAGCAGAGTAATGGCCAACTGGTTAAGATCCTCTGGTTAACAAAGCTTCCATCCTGGAAAATTTGACAGCCCATTAGTCTTAAGATCCACTAGATTTTGCTTAGTAGCAGAAGAAACGGAGGGTTAATTAGGATTATTGTGCAGACTGTCACTCACCACAGATCCAGATTTCTCCCCACATTTAACAGAAATATTTGAGATGACAGTTACATCAGCTGGATCCAGGAGATCCAAAGACTTGTCCACTTTACTCACCTTTTTCTTACGCAGTTTATTATAAGAAGGAATGGCCAATGGCTGCTGCTGTTTAGGAGTTAAAGAACCACAAATGTGACAGTTCTGACATAAGATGGGGATTTGACACTAAGCATTGTCTTTTTTCTCTGCATCTAGAACACTTTGAGTGGTTATCAAACAAGGCCATAATATGGCTGCATGAACAGTGTTCTTGTCCTGGGGATACCATAATATAGATCCAGATACTGTATAATATCCGCACAACAGAAATCCAGATATTAAAGAATGTAGTTACAGTTAAAAAACCTGTAATTTCCATAAAAATGCTATTGACTGATCTGTATCAAACAAAAAATAAGATGTGTGGGCTTTACGTCACCCAGTAAGTGTTGGGTGTACTAACCTTATGGGGACTGAAGGGGACACTACTGGCCAGAGCATTGCTCGAGACCTTTTTTTCTCACTTTTGGAGGAACTGGCTGGCACTGGACTAAAGACTTATGTTTGTTAGGTAAGATATTAACTTATACAAACTTAATTTAAAATTAATATTTTCAGATTTGAAAAAAGCTTTATTAACCACCCTGAAAGGTTATAATTAGTTTTTTCATTGCGTTAATACATCTTACCTAACAGATGATAGCTATTGTCCGGCACCAGCCGGTCCCGCCAAATGCCAGAAAAAAGACGTCCTGAGTTTCACCTCCGGCCGGACCGGTACACTCCAATCCACTCGCCAGGTGGCCTAGTTCCTGCTTTATTCGCCAGAGGGATGTGACGTCATAGCATCTTTTTCGTTTGGCGCGAGTGTTGAAGTTGTGTTTTCTCTGAAAACTTTGTATTTTGTAGATAATTCTATCAATTCTTTTTGTGTGTGCTTGAACTTTGTCATTTGAAATCTTACTTCATCATGGCATTTTCAGGACAAAGGAAAGGGGCGTGCGGCCATATAATGGCCTCCTTTGACACCCACTCTCGTTGTGCCCGTTGCAGGGACAAAGGCATGGGTGAGGATCCGTGTGTGGCTAAGTTACCCTGTGAATACTGCGATTTGTTAACTCCGGAGCAGGTGATTCAGTTGGCTACACCAACATATAAACTGCGAAAGGAAAAAGCAAAAAGTAAAGAAACTTTAATTGACCCAGCTTCTGTTACGGTTGTAGCCCAAGTAGATCCGCAGGACATGGAGCCTTCCATTTCTACTCATGAACCGTCTTCTGATCTTTCTTTACCACAGCCATCCTTCCGTAAGGACCTCCAATAACTGGATGAAAAGTGGTCAGTTCGCATGGCTCGTCTCGAAGCTCTCGTAACACTGGGACATCGTCCAGCTTCTCAGCCGTCTTTCTCCCCGGTGAAGGCACCGGTTACTCACAAAGCACCTGCCGGATCTATTTCTCAAGCCCCTTTCCTATTGACTTCAGTTCCTTCCGGCCAAGCCGCCCCGGCTTCTGGTCCGGATAGAACTCAGAGGTCTTCTAATGTGGATATGGTATCTCCTCTGGAACAGTTGTACCAGGACTCTGACCCGGAGCCAGTTTTTGCTGGACCTGCTTCTTCCGGCCCGGTGTCTTATGACCAAAGTGTTGAACCTCTGTCGGTGTCTGCCCGGAACGTATCTCCACCAACTCATTTTGAAGAGGGCGAATTGTCGGAACTGGAGGATCAGCCAGATCAAGACAATGTTGAGAGTGACCGCACTATGAGCGAGGATCAAAACTACAAGGAGACAGTGAGGGGCGTACGTGCCTTTATGGGATGGTCACATATCCCGGATTTAGAGTTTTCTCCTTCTTCCAGGGCTGATAATCCGTGGGTAGGACATAGATCACAGCCAGTAGGAAAGGTGTCCGTCAACCTCCCCCCGGAGGATTGGTTATGTAAAAAACTGGAGAATTTAAATCTGGTACTTATTGAAGGCTACCCTTCAAAATCTGCAGAACCCGGAGGTTTACATATGGACCACTATCTCCGTCCCCCTAAATCATAGTCTAGGTGGTATGGGATACATCTGGCAGAACCCAAAGACATCTCCAGACCTGGCAAATATGTGACAACTTGGCCGAATGATGCGGCAAAACTTAATAGTGCCTTTGCCCGCATTGCAAAACCCTCTGTTAATACGTCTCAACCTTCTTCCCGGCCCATTGCTCAAGACACGCTCAGAAAGTGGGAAAAGGCTGCCAAGGAGACTAGTTATATATGCAACCAGTCTGCAGGGTTCAACCGTTGTATTACTAAAATACAGGACAGTGTCCAGGATCAGTTGAAGATTTTACAGAGTGAACTCGGAAAGGGCAAATCATCTCCCAAGGCTCAGGCCGCGTTGGATGAACTTCACTATCTTATGTCATTCAACCAAAATGTGAGTTTTGCGGTCGGAAAATCCCTCCAGCATCTTTCCGATTTTACCTTTGTACAGATGGCCAATCTCACCCTAGTGCGTCGAGACTCTTATCTGGATCATTTGAGGTTAGGCATTAAACCGGACACTTTTTCCGCTCTGCGGAATTGCCCTTTGAACACCCATGCTCTGTTCCCGGATACTGTAATCCGAAAAGCAGAAGATGAAATTGCTCAGTTTGAAACTTTTAAGCGTACTCACCAGCCCGGTCCGGGCCGTGGTGGGTTCGCCGGAAATCAAAAGCGACAACAAGCCAGATATCAGCCTTACTCTACTAACTGGAAACCAGGTCAAGATACCGCTCATACCGGAAATCCCACCGGTAAAGACATGCCGGCTTGGAAGTCCTTTGGGGGTCGTGGTAGAGCAAGAGGCAGAGGCAGAGGAGGTCAGCCCGGACGCGGGACCCGCCCTCCTAGGGATCAAGGGCAGTATAAATGACAATTATTGTGTTCTCAGTCCGGTGGCAGTAGCCCGGCCAAGCAGGAGTGTTTTAAATGTAGAAAGACAAAACTTTTCTGTGTCTGTTCAACAAGCTGTGTTATGTCCTGTTGCCAGTCCTGTACCTTTTGTCTTAAGTGTGAGAGGGCAGTCACAAAAGAAAGACGGAAGTCTCTCATTAAAAGTGAAACAAGAAATAAAATTTGTCAAAGATGCTTTTTCTGTAGATCATTGCGTTTTTGCCCCTGTTGTTCCAAATGCCCACAATGTTGTCAATGCTCATCTGATAGGGGGACGTCTCCAAAAATTTTGGCAAAAGTGGTCCCTCCTGGGTGCAAATCCGAGAGTAGTGTCCATTTTGAAGGACGGCTACATTCTCCCATTCAAGGTCAGACCAACTCTAGTCAGAGATCCGTTGATAGTCAGTGGCTATGCAAACCCCCTCAGGAACCTCTACCTGAAACAGGCTTTGCAGGCCTTACTACAAAAGGAGGCAGTAGAGATGGTGAGGGTTCGAACATCTCTAGCCTTTTTCCACAGGTTATTCATTGTCCCCAAACCAAATCAAAAATGGCGGCCAGTCTTGGACCTCAGTGCTCTAAACAAATTTTTGAGCGTAAAAACATTCAAGATGGAAACCCCAGAAACAATTCGGATTTCCTTGCAGCAAGGGGAATGGGTGACTTCGCTGGATTTCAATCCCGGAAATATCTCAGGTTCCATTTCCAAAATCAGTCCTATCAGTTCCGGGCCCTTCTCTTTGGCCTCTCCACAGCTCCGATGGAGTTCACTTGTGTGGTCAAAGAGGTCAAGTTAATGGCTCAATCCCGGGGTATAAGAATCCACCAGTACCTAGACGACTGGTTGATTCGAGCCCCTACCAAAGAATCCTGCCACCAGGGCACCCAATCCCTCCTCGCCCTTTGCCAGGAGTTGGGTTGGATAGTGAACCTACAAAAGTCAGAGCTAGAACCCAAACAGATTTTCGAGTTCGTGGGTTACAAGTACGATCTCTCTCAAGGACTGGTCTTACCAACTCAGAACCGTTGGGAGTCGATCCTCCAAAAGTTGGAATCCATCCTATCCAAACCAAGTTGCCGAGTCAGGGAACTTATGTCCCTAATAGGCCTGCTTACAGCAACAGAAAAACAGGTTCCCCTGGGGAGACTCCACATGAGACCCATCCAGTGGCACCTAAAACAACATTGGAGAGTTCCAGAATCCCTGGAAAAGGAGATTCCGGTTCCAAGGTCCCTTCACCCACACCTTCTATGGTGGACCAAGGAGACAAATGTCTTAACAGGACAGCCCTTGCACCCTTTGAGTCATGCCATGCAAATCTTTACAGACGCCTCAAAAGAAGGCTGGGGTGCTCACTTAGGAGACTTCACAGCAAGAGGCGTTTGGTCAGTTCCAGAAAGTCATCTTCACATAAACTTCCTGGAACTAAAAGCGGTCTTACTGGCCTTGAGAAGGTTCCAGCACTTGGTACAAGGCAAAGTAGTTCTAGTTGCCACAGACAACACCACAGTTGTGGCATACATCAACAAGGAAGGAGGTATGAGGTCAGGCTCACTTTGTGCCCTTCTATGGCGACTCCTGTGTTGGTGCAATCTGAGACAAGTAGTCCTAAGGGCCAGACACATCCCTGGTCGTCTGAATGTGATTGCAGACAAATTGTCTCGTCAAGGCCAAGTCATTCAGACAGAATGGTCACTTCACCAGGGGGTCTTCGACCTCCTGGTTCAGACCTGGCACCGTCCCCAGGTGGACATGTTTGCAACAAAGTACAATTACAAGCTAGCCCAGTATGTGTCTCCAGTGCCGGACCCCAATGCTTGGGCAGTGGACGCCCTAACAGTCTCTTGGGAAAACCTGGACATGTATGTTTTTCCCCCAGTATCGTTACTGGGCAAGGTGGTCAGCAAACTATCGGACCATCTTTACAAGAGAGTGATTCTCATAGCTCCGGGTTGGCCCAACATGCCATGGTTCTGGGACCTGGTGGAACTGTCGTCTCAGATCCCTCTTTGCCTACCCAGTCATCCCGACCAAGTGACACAGCCATTCAACAAGGCGCGTCACAGGAATCTGACCAATCTAAACCTACACGCCTGGCTCCTAGAGCCGAGGCTATCAAGGAGCAAGGGTTCTCTAGCCCAGTGGCGTCACGAATTGAGGCTCCTCAAAGAAGTTCAACCAGAACAGTCTATGAGGCAAAGTGGGCCATTTTTGTCAGATGGTGTGAATCAAGTCAGGTGGACTTCAGGTCTCCATCTGTCAAACAGATAGCAGATTTTCTCCTACATCTGTTCCAGGAGAAGAATCTCCAACCCAGTACCATTGATGGTTACAGATCAGCCATTGCAGACAAATTGGGCAATTCTTCTTTGAATGTGAGCAAAGATGAAAACTTAACTCGCCTTTTGGACAGTTTTCACAGAGATAGACCAAAGGGTAGGCGAGGAATTCCTTCATGGAATCTCTCTCTGGTTTTACATCAGCTCACCAAAGCTCCATTTGAGCCTCTCAGAAAGGCCTCATTAAAACATCTGACCTTTAAAACGGTGTTCCTCCTCGCTCTGGGTTCTGGAAAGCGTAGGAGTGAAATACACGCTTGGCTGAACAAAAATATTAGACACCAAGCTGACTGGTCAAAGGTGTCCCTTTACCCTTCACCAAGTTTTTTGGCTAAGAATCACTTAGCAAAAGAGGGGCCAGAGTGCGTGGCTCCAGTGGTTATACCAGCCCTGGCTCCTACTCTGAACAAATCCTTGAAGGAAGACAGGTCACTCTGCCCAGTTAGAGCTTTGCGCTACTATCTGGACAAAACTCAAGATCTCAGACAAGGAAAGGAGCTAGTTTTTGTCTCCTTCAAAAAGGGTTTCACGAAGGATATTTCTCCTGCTACGATCTCATCTTGGATCAAGCAGACGGTTATCCTTTGCTACGATCTATCAGATCAGGAGTCTCTAACCCTTCATCAGGTGAAGGCGCATGACGTTAGAGCCTTCGCGGCTTCAAAAGCCTTTCAGGGTGGCATCTCGCTAGACCAGATCTTAGCTGCATGCCACTGGAAGTCCCACAACACCTTTACTCAATTCTACCTTAAAGATGTGGTGTGGGCAGATTCGGAGCTTTTTCACTTAGGTCCAGTGGTGGCTGCACAGCAGATCCACCAATGAACCTTCTAGGCTCCTATTTTGTAAATAATGTACATAATAGTTAAGGTTTTTTACTAGGTTGCCTCAGGCAATGAGTATGAGACCATTATTCCACTCTTACAGGCTAAATGGAATCTCTAGGACGGAACTATTCTCTCTTCCTCCTCTCAGAGCAGAAAGGGGGGGGGGGGGGAAGTGGCACTGCTCGGTAACTTAGGGAGCAGTCTTTGAGCTTCTTTATCAGCCGGGCCAGAGGTTATGTGCCTATTTATAGAGTTCCTTCTAGTCCTGAGGAAGCTGCCCTCCTTCCACTGGGTAGTTATTCTAGCTATCGTCTGTTAGGTAAGATGTATTAACGCAATGAAATTGCAAATTTTAATTAGTAAATTAAATTTTTATTAGTTAATACCTTACCTAACAGACGGGAGATTCCCACCCGGCCTTCCCCGCTTTTCAGCTTCAGTTAACCTAAGTTGGGACGAAAAAGATGCTATGACGTCACGTCCCTCTGGCGAATAAAGCAGGAACTAGGCCACCTGGCGAGTGGATTGGAGTGTACCGGTCCGGCCGGAGGTGAAACTCAGGACGTCTTTTTTTTGGCGTTTGGCGGGACCGGCTGGCGCCGGACAATAGCTATCATCTGTTAGGTAAGGTATTAACTAATTAAAATTTAATTTACTAATTAAAATTTGCAAGTTTGCTTGTAAACCAATGTCTTGCTTTTGTTTCAATTCATATTTTGATGAAAAAAATAGTTCATTGTGCCAAACTATCAAGCTAAGCAGTGGTGCACTCAGAGATATACAAAGGTCTGGTCCCAGTGTCATTCTACACTGGAAGCAATTGTTCGTATAGGTCATGCTTGGACCAGGATGTCAAAATATCTGCAGAAATATAAAGAAATATTTTTTTCACCTTTTACTATGATTATCCCCTGCCGACTCACCAGATGTGAGATTGTGATGTGGGGCTTATGTCATGTTTTTTTATTCAGATAATTACTCTGGACGCTATTATGGTAGATTTTATTTACATTTGGTATGTGGGGTAAACTAAAGCCCTCAGAACAATTGTCCACTTTTTCAGGTTTCAAAGCTGTGCCAAAAGTAAAAGGAAATTGCAGTGGAATAAGGCAGTGGTACTAGTGAACATAGGAAAGTTTGTACAGCAATGGTCTTTATTTCAGATACAAGGCAGTGGTACTGGTAAACATTGGGGAGTGCAAGGACCAGGGCATACGGTGTGGCAGTCGCTGTATCTGGGATGTAGATAGGGACACCTGGGCCTCAGCATCTTACATGAACCAGCATATCTTTGCCACAGCTGAAGTCTACTCCATGTACTACGAATGAAATTATGAAAGTCATGCCTGTTTATTGGAGATAATTATTGTTACGTTGTATTTAAAGTTTATTTGAATAAATACATATTTTATACAACAGAGCCAGTGTTTTAATGATTAGATGTGATGTATGATCCTGAAATGTTAACAGTTAGTAAGTTACAGTGTTTTTAGCAAGACAAAGTACATAGAACTTAGTTTTGGACAACGTAAGACTAAAAGTGTTCCTGTGATAAAACAAAGCCTGTTTTACTACTACATGTAACCTTAGATTTAACACTGAATATTCTTTACATTTCTGAAATAAGTTTATTTTATTTTCAGTTTACATCCCAAATGTCACAGAAAGTACATTTTACAGAAACACTCTTTATTCTGCATTGACAAGATATACATGTCTGTATTTAAACATACAGTTACACACAACTATAAACTTGTTGTTACAGTGACAGGAGGGTTTAGTATTCCCCAATTTGAAATTAGCAGTGACATCGCTCCTCTATTCAGAGTCGGTCTATAAACATGAGTCCATCTATAAACCTCAATATTTAAAAAGCCATTTTTAAGTACTACAAGTCGGCACTCCTAAAGTTAATTTTATTTGACCTGTTATCATGAAAAGCCCCATTGCCCCTTTCTATTGTTAACGTCTTGGTAACCAAAGATCTCAAGTTATATGGTTTATTATGTGGTTTAATCTCTGTGAAAAGATTAATAAAAATTGAGTGTTACACTTAGGGGTGTTGCGGTAGCGATTTTTTCCTTCTGGTACTTCCTGGTTGGTTACCGGTTAACCGTCTCTTATTTAATAAAACATGAGAACCAAATAGTTTTCGTACTTTAATCAGGAATTCTGCTAACATGACACAGATGTGTCCTCGATTCTGATTGGCTAATCGACAAACTATATGGTTTGCTTTGAATTATCTCTCATTATGGTTGTTGTTTTACAGTAAAAAGCAAAGAAAAGTGGATTATGACATTTATTTTGCATGTAAGGTTAGTAAAATTACTTTACATTGAACTTTAAGCGGAAAACCGGTAGCTGAACTTATGATGGTTTGCAATAATTTATTTACCATACCGACGATACCGGTACTACCGCAACACCCCTAGTTACGCTACTAAGTACTGAGGTATAATAAACATAGTCATTCAGTTTTCTTTAACTGAAAGATTATGACTGTTTAATTATGATTTGTAAGTAGTGTACAACTGTTCTGGGAACTTACAGCGTTAAAGTTAAACCTGTTGCATTTCATGGTAATAAGAAGCTTGAAGAGCTTCCTAAAGTGATTACACTGAATATAATAAAACCGAAGTGCAGTGAAGGAAAAAAATAAAAAATCTTATTAAATATATGTATTCCTCTATGAGCCTTTTCCCAAAATCTAAGGTCAGCTTTTTTCTTAAGCAAGTTATTTCCAATTGTCAATTTTTTTCATGATGCTGAAAATGATCTTACCATGTGGACATGGGAATTTGTTTTTCTGTTTCTACAATTTTGTTTGGTATGAGGTCAGAAAAACTGTACTGCCTAACATCCAAATGTATTACTTTGTTTTCTGTTATCTGAAGATGCTTGTTCACTTATTGACATTTCCTATGTCATTTCAATCACCGGAATAATATAGGCAATGCTTTGTTTCAATCTGGTTGCATAAAGTGATATTTTAAAAGCCATGGAACATTTGTAAATCCTTATGCGTCACTTCTTGTCCAATTTTTTAATTAAGTCAATGCATATCAATGTAGAATCATGAAATACTTCTCAGAGAGAAGACTCAAAACAGATACAAAAGTGCTAGAAAATAACTTCCATTGGCTACATATTTCCAGACAATAATGTCACTGATTAACTAGGATGGCTAAAATATAATTCTGGGATAAGGCTAAAATCCCTATATTTATAATGTATTTTTACCTCAGCAATAGCTTTTAAAACAGAAGTTGTACCCATAGCATGTGTATTTATACAATGAAAATATAAATGTAAAAATGTTATACACAGTCTGTCACTGACATAATCTTTCTATGAGTCTTTCTGCTATGAAGTCTGCCTGTTGATTGCTGGTGACTCTGTAGATGTACTCACTAGGTGGCTCTGTCTCTGTTCCCGCGATGTCATTCACTTCTGTCATGTCCACATTGTCACCCACTGCCACCACGTACATGGCTATGCCATCATTCTTGGCACGATCAGCCTCTGGGACAGTGTTTTGTCTGTTTATGTTGGACCTGCCATCACTGATTAACAGCCCAACATTGGGGACCCCGGCTCTGTCCCCATTGTATGACCTGAACATGTCATTGCGCATCCTGTTTATGGCTGCCTGAGTGTTGGTGTCCCCAATGTTGGGCATGAACCTCAAGGCATTGATCACCTCCTCTTTTTCTGTGTACTTGTTCAAGTTGAACTGCACCTGAGCCTGGTCACCGAATGTAATGACACCCACTCTCACTCGCCCAAAGCTCATATCCAGTCCATACACCACTTGCTTTGTGAAGTACAAGGCACGGTCATACTCGGTCCCAGTGGATCCAGACAAATCCAGCAGTATGACCAGGTCCATACTTTTCCTGCAGGCTGTGTAATAAAACACATCAAAACTTGTAAAACAAATCACACAGTGAATATCACAAGGTCCGTGCCCTTCCTACAGGTGTGTAATAAAACATCACATCAAAAGATGTACAACAAATCACAGTCTATGACATGAAAACAGTAAGGAAATAAAGAATAAAGACTATTTTAGGCAAGATACTAGCATCTTGTCTCATGATGAAGTCCCATAAAATTTTTTTTCTAAACTTTTCCAAATGGAAAATTTCACACATTTTCTAAATACAATGACATTTCCATATTTGCTCGAGAACAAAACACAAGAAATATTAATGTAGCTTCTTTAAACTTAATAAAATATATGCTTCCTTATTCCATATTATGTATTAATCGAAAGAGTAAGTTAGCAGACAGTTGATCTATAGTGTATATCACTGGTACTCTCCATTGATTTCCTACTGGACCATGTCTCTGTGCTGAAGACTGCCATACTGCTGTATAAGTTCCTACAAAATGCTTAATAATATCCTAAATAGTCTGGTGGCAATAAGTGTGCCAAGTAGATATAGCTTTGCCCATATGTCACCATCCATTTGATCAAAGATATGCCATCTCTTATTAATTGGACTCAGTCATATTAAGATCCTGAAGATTGATTAATTTGATTCCATTAAACTTTTGTTTTATACTACTATTTGTCACAGATTCTCTTGAAATATGAAATATTGAAGTTTTGTAACAATTTTGTAACCAAACCTCTCCATACCAAGCAAGTATTACTAGACACTCCTCTATAGATCCACTGTTCAAGAGGTACAATTTTGTTGTGTTTATTGAAAAGTTCGCCTATGAATATAGACCAGCTTGGCTAACATTGATTAATTACACCAAAGCTGGTGTTCTTTTTGACCTCTTAAACTATTCTATCATCTAAATTGTGACCTTATTTCATTGTTGTTTTCCCCAATTGTTGTATTTTACTTGTTTCCAGTTTTGTATAACATCTTTGTAAAAATCTGAAAGATGATCAAAATTTGGTATAATTTTCTTTGTATAATTGCTCTGTAATGGTAATGATATTTTTTTTTTCAAAATGAGATGTTTTTTCCTTGAAATAGTCTTTCAATTACATCACTTTGATGGCTTTATCAACTTGTTGAAAACTATGCATGTTTTATCCACCTTTCTCAAGTGACTGAATGAAGATGTTGCGGCTTACTTTTTACCCCACAGCCCTTAAGGGCTGTTGGGGTATTGTTTTCACCCATGGTGTCCGGATGGGCGGGCGGGCGTCCGGGCGGGTGGGCGGGCGGCGGGAAAAGAGTTTGTCCGGGCTGTATCTCAGAAACCGTAAGGTGTAGGAAGTTGATACTTGGTAGGGACATTGGTTAGGGGGTGTAGGTGTGCAACGTCATGGTCTGACCTTGATTTGACCTTTGACCTTGCCGTAGTGACCTTGAGTTTGAAAATCTTGTCCGGGCTATATCTCGGAAACCATAAGGTGTAGGAAGTTGATACTTGGTAGGGATATTGGTTAGGGGGTGTAGGTGTGCAACATCATGGTGTGACCTTGATTTGACCTTTGACCTTGCCGTAGTGACCTTGACCTATAAAATCTTGTCCGGGCTATATCTCAGAAACCGTAAGGTGTAGAAAGTTGATACTTGGTAGGAATATTGGTTAGGGGGTGTAGGTGTGCAGCGTCATGGTCTGACCTTGATTTGACCTTTGACCTTGCCGTAGTGGCATTGACCTATAAAATCTTGTCCGGGCTATATCTCAGAAACTGTAAGGTGTAGGAAGTTGATACTTGGTAGGGATATTGGTTAGGGGTTATAGGTGTGCAATGTCATGGTCTGACCTTGATTTGTCCTTTGACCTTGCTGTAGTGACCTTGACCTATAAAATCTTGTCCGGGCTATATCTCAGAAACCGTAAGGTGTAGGAAGTTGATACTTGGTAGGGATATTGGTTAGGGGGTGTAGGTGTGCAATGTCATGGTCTGGCAAGGATTTGACCTTTGACCTTGCCGTAGTGACCTTGAGTTCGAAAATCTTGTCCGGGCTATATCTCGGAAACCGAAAATCATTGTAAATCAAACCGAAAATCATTGTAAATCAAAAAGGATGAACAGTAAGCACCTGTATACATCACTAGTTAACAACAAAAAAATATCTCCTTTTCAGGAACATTTCTGGATCAAACTATTTGATGATCCAACTATAAATTATAAAGTTCTGTACACTAAAAAAATAAAACATATCAAAGACAAACAAATAGCAGAATTTAATTATAAAATCATAAATCTAATTTTGCCTTGTGAAAAAAATTTGAAAAAGTGGGGCTTTGCCTCAAGCGGCAAATGTGAAATTTGCAATGTGCTTCATGATATTCCCCATTTATTATTTTTCTGTAAAAAAGCAAATTGTGTTTGGAAAAAAATGTCCACCTTCTTGAACATTAAATTGACAATAAAAGATATAATTATATCAAATATGGACCAGACAAAATGCTTCCTTATATCAGTGATTGCGTTTTTCAGTGGGCAAATAAAAATATTTTACAATTTGTGAACTCACAAACAAACACAAAAGTTCTTACTTATAAGCAATTAGGTAAACAATGGCAGAATATAAGTACAATCCTAAAGAATTTTGAGTATCATTGTCAATAAATATGTTTTAACTTGCTATATTAAATATTAATTGTTAGACAGAAACACATGCACACTAGTGTCCGTGTAATATCAACTTTGGTCTGGCTTATTTTAGTATTCCTTCAATATTCAACAAACAGATATGTCAGCAATTTTCTTTTTTGTAAAACACTGTCATCTATAAATTTTATGCTAAAGTTTTCTGTTTACCAGTTTGTACTCAGCGTACAATTTCCTGTGATTATTTATCTCAAAACCAAAGTGTTGAATTTCAATATCAGATATCATGTTAATCAATATATGTCCTGCAGTTACCCTTGTTAATGTGTCTACTAAATAATGTATTTATGTCTGTCAAATAGTTGACTTTTCATACTGTGTATGAAATTCTTTGTAAGGTGCTGATGGGGGGTTTGCCACTCTCGCCCCTCCGGTTACCAAGACATATTGTGCAAAAAGAGTGAATAAATCAAAAATTATCGGAAAAAAAAAAAAAAAAAAAAAAAATATCTCGGAAACCGCAAGGTGTAGGAAGTTGATACTTGGTAGGGACATAGGGGGTGTAGTTGTGCAACGTCATGATCTGACCTTGATTTGACCTTTGACCTTGCTGTAGTGACCTTGACCTATAAAATCTTGTTGCACCTTTGAGTCTGTTTTTTTTTATGCAGATTTAGCACTGTTAAAGTCATATTAGAATTTATTAAGAATTTTACTTTCATAACTTCCCATTGTAAGAGATAGAATTTCATCAAGTGAGCCACAGATTTTGCTCCAACACCACACATAAGCATCCATTAAATGTATTACCACTTCTGTATGCATGATAATATTCAAACCATCTAAACCATAATTGGGCCATGCAGGTGTAGATAAAGAGTGTTGAATTTTAGTTTGCAGAATAATGCTGTTATCTTGTTATTGAATTATCTTGTTTTAGTACTTCATCTTTATATGCATTATCTTTCTTTTAAACATTATTTCTCCATTTAAACATTGTTTGGACCTTTATATAACTGACAGTGCTCTGAAAGTATCCTGAAGTTGGTACTGGTACAGTACTTCTGTATCTCATGGTGTTGAAAATATTTCCCTAGGCTGTGGGGTACGGGCATCTCTGATGCTATTTTTCTGTTTTACCATTCCAAAATTATCCATATAACAGGCTTGTTATTTCCTTATTTAAATCGCTTGATATGTGTAATACTTCCAAGAGAAAAGTAAACTTTGAAATTCCTAGAGTTTTTACAATTAGTACTTTTCCATTCAGAGATAGTGGCCTCTGCTAATCATTCTACTATCAAAATATTACATATATATACTAGTAATATTACTGATAAAAATATCAGTCTGAAGAGTTTCTTCATAAAGTTAAAGTACTATGTTGATATCTTCAAGACTAAAGATTTAGCTCATTCCTTTGTTGAAACTATAGGGTATTTCATAAATAGGTAAGAAATTAAATCGTCAATTAACATTTTTACATACATATATTAGCACACTGTGGTGTTGTATGTGTTGTCCTGCTATGTCGTTGTGTATTGTCCTTGTTCTGTATTTAGAGAGGTGTTAGTAAAATAGTTTGAGAAATATGTTAGTAAAATAGTTTGAGAAAAAAAGTAAGATATTAATATTGTAAAGAATTGTCACTGGTCACATATATTCTGTAGCCTAAATTTTGACATAAATGCATACTTGTAAAATGCTGATAAGGGGTTCTCCCACTCTCATCCATCCGGTTGTCACGGAAAAGAGTGAATAAACTTATATTTTTCTCAAAAAAAAAAAATCACAAATATTCTGAACCTTTCATGAACCTAAACATAGTGTGTACAATACCTGTAGAAGTCAAGCTTATGGTGTGTGGTGTTTGAAGAACCACACAGCCTATGATTAGATCCTAAACTTGCTAACAACTAGGCCACCTAGGATCTCTGGATAATGGATCTTTTTTTTTCTGTATGATACGCCCTAGAATCTGTCTTTAGAATTTAGATAGAGATTAAGCACTATAAATATGCAATTATAATTACACAAGACTGTGCTATTACTTACTGTATTGACAGTTGTTTCCAGTGTTTCCCTCTCTACACAGACAGATGTATCTCTTTAGACTGTCAATGCAAGTCCCTCCATTCTGACAGGGGCTGCTGCTGCACTCATTCACACCTGTACAAAACACAAAAACTTCACAATTAACTACAGTACCATGTGTGCATTTTCATCTTGCTTCCTACTTAAAACGCCAGTAGTCTGATGCTAATTTCTAATCTATATTGGAGTGAGATGTCAAATATAAAAAGCCACAGATATACTTTTAAGGTAAATATTTTTAATTTTGAAGTGACTCCAAATTGTTACTATTTTTGAGGAAATACAAGTGTAAACAAAACTTTTTTGTGTGTACCTCCATTTGCCTTTTTTCCTCTGTGGGTTTCAGAATTGAAAATGGTATAAAAAACAATATATTTGATTTATTATTTGACATTTAGTCAATAAAACAACTTTATAAATTGAGATGCATTTGTGTGCATTTAACAAAAACCTGATTGTACAAATTGATCATCCGTTATTATTGGGACATTAATCACCCTGAGAAAGCATTCTACTCACTTATGTCACTGCATTCTGTTAACATGGATGTTTATATTTGAAAGCTGTAGAGGGAACTGTATAAAGAGGGAAATATTTCCCTTGCAATATGGCAGTTTTTAAAATGTATGTTGGTGCTTTGTTAATGCGATTTTTTAACTGATCGTGTTAAACTGTTTTGATGGTGTTACCTGTTCTTTAATACTGCATGGTTAAGTTTATATTTTAGTCACATTATAGATGAAGCATAACCAGCAATTGTAAATTCTAGTTTACTGATGATAAATCAACATGGAAAAAAATCCTGTTTAACTTAAATAGTCAGCTGAAGATAATCTAACATTTATGGTTACACTGAGAGAGAAGAGTACTTACTGTCGCAGATTTGGCTTGGCATGATCTCCGTGAGACGAGGCAAGTCATTGAAGCTCTCCACACTGAACATGTTGTCCAGCACATCTTCACTGGCCATACCTTGTAGTTCTACACGGTTCAACTGCATGCCTGTCAGTGTGTAAAACTTAATGTACAAAAGATAAAGTTGTGAAAAATTATAATAATAAGTACTCTTTGAGAAATAGTGAGTGCAGCCACAGATATGTAACAATAGTAGCATATCTTGAGTTCAGATGGTTCTGCATGATATTCATTGTGGCACACACAAATTTGTTAGTGTTCTACATGGTAGCAATTAGTGAATGTGACTTAACTTTGAATAAGCTTTAAAGGGTTTAGTGATATTACACGAGGATGACATACCCACAGACACAGTTATAATGTGTACACCATCCACTCTTGCCTCAATGGCTTCTTTGATTGTGTTCTGTTGGTTGATGTTAGAGTTACCATCTGTCACAATGATGGCATAGTTTGGGACAGTGTCTCTGTCCCCATTAGCTGGTGTGAACATGGAATCTCTCATCACTCTAATTGCGGAGGATGTGTGAGTCCGGCCAGCACGGAACCTGATGTATTCTATAGCCTAATAAGTCAGAAATTAAAATGGTACCATATTACCAACTGGAACTGGAACAGTGTTAATGATTTACCCATGGGAGAGTTCTTGCAAATGCAATTATATTGTGTATAGCTAATGAATAAGCAATTCAATTCCTAATCGAAGAAAATAGTTTGAGAAATTAAAAATTTCAAAACTACAAAAAGGTAAAGAATGATTACATAGCCCTTGTACTTAGTTTGTTATTAGTTTCATCAAATCAGCATGATTAAGCTGTACAGAGAATTACAGTATGGCATCTTTTTGGATGCCCATAACATTTAGTAATTATTTACTGCCAAGTTATTCACAAAATATCATGTACAGTTCTCGATAAAGACTGTCACAGGTACCTGAAGTACTCTGTAAAATACATTATATTACGAGGACCTATAGTACTCCATTTACACCGTCAAATGTACCTGTGGTACTCAATCAAATACACTACATCTTGGGTTCCTTTAGTACTTAGTAAATACACTGTATCACAGGAACCTGTAGTATTCGGTAAAATACACTATATCACACAAGTACCTGTAGTACATCTTCCTTGAGTTTGTAGGCATTCAGATGGAAGTCCACAGTGGTCCCATCACTCCATGACACTGCACCAACCCGGGTTTTGTCCTGTATGACCAGAAATCAAACAAATGTAAATAACTATATTTGCTACATATTCTCGTAACTTTTGCAAACTTGAAATAGTACTTCAATAGCTTATTCAGAATACCAGTGAAGCCTACCATTGAGATTTCTAGGTTCTCCACAATTCCTTTAACAAAGTTCTTCACAACTGGAAATCTCTCGCGTCTAATGGATCCTGAAGCATCAATAGCGAAAATGATATCTGCTTCACCACTGCATCCTTGGAAAAAGAAAACAGAAGTGTCACAAAAGATCCTGACAGTATGTGATAGTGAATGTTTGTTACAACCATTAATGTATCAATAACCAATAATGTATCAGCTAACCAATAATGTATCAGCTAACCAATAATGTATCAGCTAACCAATAATGTAGCAAAAATTGACCAATTATATATCATCAACAAATAACGTATCAAAATTAACCATTAATGCATCAATTCTCTAACCAATAACATAAAAATCACTTGCTCCAATAATGTATCAACAAATAAGCAGCAATAATATATCAACCAATAATATATAAGGAAATTTTTCATATGCTAAGGTTTTTCAACAGAACACAATTAAGGGTGTTAGCATTAAAAAGTAATGAAACTTGCCAACGAGCAGTTAAGGCATAGGTTTAACCTCAAACCATAAATAAACCTGTAGTTCCGGGATAGTGTGCTAAGCAAAGATTTGTTACAAGTCTTTGATTACCTTCAAAAATGGGCCACATGTGACGATGTAAAATTCTGTTCTTGTTATACTACTGTTAAACCTGCATGCTGAATGGACTGTTTGATATAAAAGTAAATAACCCATAGGTTGCTGTACTTCAGAGTATCCATGATCTGTTTCAAAGCAACAATGACTGCAGTCAGTCTTTTAAATATGTGTGGAAGTGTATCGCACAATACCCCTGGTTTCCAACAATATTACTGGTATTAACAAATTTGGTAGCAAACCACTGTTAATATATCAATAACAAAGCACACATTCAGGATATATTAACCTAAGGTTTGACTATTAAATAGTGTTTGGACTGTGTTCCATGGAGCATTACTGCATCATTTTAACAAACCATGGAACTCATACTGGTATTCTCCTCCAACCTATGACCGTTCTCTGGTATGTTATGCGGTAGCTGTAACACTAATGGCTTTTCATTTGTTACCTTCACCTTTCAGTATGCAGAGATAAGAAATTGTTAATAGTTCTTGCATATATGATCCAAGCGGTAAGCAAGTTTGGCATCTAATTACAGGCTGTCATCTCTGTGCGTTTGAATCCCACTGTGAATATGACTGTGACTGTTGAATTGGAAGTAAGACCCTAAATTTGATCTTTGAAGCCTATGTATAGCTTGATAGTCTCTTTTATATCTGAGCATATAATTCTTGCCTGAGTTTTAAAATAAAACTAAAACAATTGGAATAAATATTCATTAAATACTGAGGAAGTTGTAAATCACAGAGGATAACACATAAATGCTATCGATCTGTGGGAAATGAGTGTTTAGCATCAACTCAAATGTTGCCTAATACATTAATATTTGATAATAGTTTACACATTATTACTGCTTACTTGTTGATATGTTATTGGAGCAAGTGATTTTTACGTTATTGGTTAGAGAATTGATACATTAATGGTTAATTTTGATACATTATTGGTTGATGATACATATTTGGTCATTTTTTGCTACATTATTGGTTAGCTGATACATTATTGCTTATTGATACATTAATGGTTGTAACAAATGTTCCAATAGAGATAGTAAACAACAGATTTAGAAAAAAACAGACAGAAATTTGTGAAAGTTTTAGAAGTGAAGTATTCTTGTGTAATATTTCATAGAGCGAACTTTATTTTAATACAACGTGCTTCAATGAGTTCATAACCTATCATGTCTTCCCCTGGTCAACGAAGAGGCATTTGCGGCCACGTTATGGCTGGGTTTGACATTGCGCGTGAGGCAGAGACAAGTTGAAGGGGGACGACCCTTGTGTGAGTAAAAAACCCTGCTCTTTTTGTGACGTTCTAACAGCTGAACAGAAGTTGCAAATATCAACCCTGTCATACCAAAAGAAAAAGGAAAAGCGAGAGCAGAAGGCTGCTACTGTTGACAAGAGTACTAAGAACGTGGTCGAGACTTTGGTGGACCCCAGTTACTGTGGTAGGGTTTGCTTCTACTGATAAGAAGGCTGTGAAATCTCCAGATACTGCTGCTAAAAACAAATAGAAGAAGAAGCACTCTACTCCCGTAAAGAAATCTACAACTGATGCAAAACTTGAGGCTTTGGATCACAAATGGTCCAAAAGTTTCAGCCATCTTGCAGCATTTATGCTGTCAAAGTTTCTGGAAAGGTCGGATCCGACTTTTCAAACTATGGACTTTTCAAGCACCCAAACAGCACCCTGTAGGTCCGATAAGTGTTAAGTTACCAACAGATGAGTGGTTATGCCGGAAAATGGACAAGCTTAATATCCACTCTGGTAGAAGGCTATCCATCGAAAGCATCAGAGGCCAGTGAATTACAGAAAAACCAATTTGTTATAGTGGGTAGATCACAAGCCAAATGGTATGGGTTACACCCAAGCACGGACAAACCCAGCTGACTCTGTCCTTCTGGGGAAGTGAATCTCTGAAACTCAATTCTAGTTACAATTGAATTGCATGTTCTTAAGGTCTGGCCACTCCAGCAGCAGCATCACGTCCGCTTAGCCAAGATACACCGAGATAATCAGGTGGCCGGCTTCAGCCGTTGCCTCAGTAAAGTTCAGTCCAGCATGCAAGATCAGCTTCGGAAGATACAGGCAGAACAATCCAAGGGCAAGTCTTCAGAAAGAACACACAACGCCACAGATGGACTACAGTATCGTCTGAACTTTAATTCAAGCATAACTCATTGCATGGCTAAAACCATGGAACATTTGTCAGAGTTTGTGTTTATAAACGTGCGAACATGACTTTGGCTAGGAGGGACGCTTCTCTAGCCCATGTCAAGGCAGGTATTAAGCATGACACCTTATCTGCCCTCAGACAGGCACCTATTCATCTGGATAAACTTTTCCCTGACCAGATTTTGAAGAAAGCTGAGGAGGACATTACACAGCATGAAAACAAAGGTCGTTCAACACAACCTTCCTCCACCTACAGAAAGGAGCGTTTCCACCCTTACCAAAGGTCTGACAAGGGTGCCAGAGATCAGAGGTCCGGCAAACCAGCCTGGAAAAATATTGGCTCCTATAACCAGAAGAGGAAGGACAAGGCCTCACAGTTCTCAACAAGTCTAGCCAAGGGCCAGTCTTCTTATAAATGACAATCAATGTGTAAAGTTTCTGGTCTCAAGGAGACCGGCCGGGAGCAAACAGGCTTTAAATTGTGCTCAGTACCAAGAAACCGGACCAGAGTCCAGACAGACTGTAAAACATTGTAGGCTAGTGGTAAATTTTACAAATTTCTCACATTTTGTTCAAGGGCAGCTACAAAAGAAAGTCCACAAGTCCAGCTACTGTAAAACAAAAGCAAGAATTAAAACGTGTGAACAATGTTTCTTGTGTAGATCAATTGTGGTCTGTCAAACGTGCACCAAATGTCCCACTTGTACAAAATCTCCCTGTAGGAGCCAGACTAAGTCAGTTTTGGGAAACCTTGGGGCTGGACCCAAAGTAGTATAAATGTTGAAAGAAGGGTGCATCTTACCCTTCCAAACCAGACCCTATCTTACTAGGTCACTGACTATCATCAGCTTTTTTGTATATCCTCACAGGAACCTCAACCTGATAGAGGCATTGCATCAGCTGACGAACAAAAATGTTGTAGAGTTGATCAAAAATCAAGATTCTCTGGGTTTTTAAAACCGGCTATTTTTGGTCCTAAAACTAAATAACAAATGGAGACCTATACTAGATCTAAGCAATCTCAACAAATTCCTCAAGGAGGAAAAATACAGACAGGGGAATGGGTCACGTCCATAGACTTCAAGGACGCCTACTTCCACATACCTATACAAAACCAATCAAGGAAATACTCGTGTACAGGACAAAACATACCAATTCAAAGCACTTCCATTTGGCCTGACCACAGCCCCCTTGGAGTTCACTGTGGTGGCCAAAGAGGTCAAACTGATGGCTATGCAGTAGGGTATAAGAATCCACCAATACCTAGATGACTGGTTGGTTCGGGCCAAATCCCACCAAACCTGTCTCCAGCATACACAAATACTAGTAGTGCTTTGTCAAGACCTAGGTTGGCTAGTGAACATGGAAAAATCAGAACTGAACCCAAACAAGTTTTCGACATTGTAGGCTACCAGTTCGACCTGAAAGAGGACAAAGTCAGACTCACCCAAGACCGGTGGCACACACTACCAAAATCAGAGAATTATTAACCAGCCCACCATTAACCATGTCCCTGATAGGTCTGTTGACAGCAACAGAAAAACAGATTCAACTAGGCCGACTCCATATGAGGCCCATACAGTGGCACCTCAAACAGCACTGGAGGGTCCCAGAGTCCCTAGACTCCCCAAATCGCTTCACTCGCATTAAGTTTTATAATTTAAACTTAATATATTTAGTGACGATTGCCCACATCTTTAAAGTCACGATGAGTTTTCGTTGATTTATGAGTTTTCGCATTTAAGTTGGTGGCTGGGGGAAAGCAATGTGCTCCAAGGTCAACCATTACACCCAATAAACATGCTCTGCAATTGTTTACAGACGCATCAAAAGAAGACTGGGGCACTTACTTAAGCGATCACACTGCAAGGGGAACCTGGTCCCTTCCAGAAAGCAAGCTACACATAAATTACTTGGAACTAAAGGCAGTCTATTTAGCCCTAAAAGAGTTCTAAGACCTTTGCCAGAACAACATAGTTCTGGTAGCTACAGGCAACACCACAGTGGTTGCCTATATAAACAAAGAGGGGGGAATGAATCGGTGTGCCTTTCTGTGGAGAATTATGACCTGGTGTACCAGCAAACAGGTTAGCCTGACACATTCCTGGCTGGCTGAACATGGTCGCAGACAAGCTATCCAGGTTAGGTCAGACAATCCAAACAGAGTGGCCAATTCTACCAGAAGTCTTTCAAGCAATATGCAGAAGGTGGGAACCTTTTTGCGACAAGGTTCAACAACAAACTAGCCCAAATTGTGTCACCAGTGCCAGACCCCGAGGCTTGGGCAGTTGATGCCCTCAGTCTGCCATGGGTGGACCTGGACCCATAGGCTTTCCCACCAGCAGCCATCCTAGGCAAAGTGGTGGAGAAATTGCATTACTACCCTTGCACGAGAATCAATTTGATTTCTCCGTGGTGGCCCAACATGCCCTGGGCCTGGGATCTAGTGGCCATGTCCAGCCAAATACCATTGAGCCTGTCCAACCTACTGACACAACCATTCAATAAGACTCCACACAGGAATCTGTCAAACCTAAATCTGCATGCATGGCTCCTACAGCCTCAGCAATCAAGGAGCAGGGCTTCTTTGAGGCAGTGGCAGCATGAATTGAGGCTCAAAGAAGATCAACCAGATCGTTCTATGAAACAAAGTGGACTAGTTTTACAGGACACCCTCTATAAAGGCAGTAGCTTATGTACCTTTTTCAGGACAGGAAGTTACAACCCAGTACCATTGATGAATACAGGTCAGCAATTGCTGATAAACTGGGAAATTCGCCCATTAATATCAGCAAAGATGACAATCTCACCAATCCCCTGGATAATTTCAACAGACAGACCCAAATGACGGAGGGGAATTCCCTCCTGGAACCTCTCCTTGGTGTTGCACCAATTGACAAAGGCTCCAATTGAACCGATTAAAGAGGCCTCTTTGAAGCATTTGACCTTCAAGACTGTTTCCTCTTAGCCCTAGGGTCGGGCATACAGCGAGGGTGAGATCCATACCTGGCAAAACAAGAACATCAGACACCAGTGACACTGGTCAAAGGTGTCCCTGTACCCCCACCCCCCAGCTTTCTTTCCAAGAACCAGCTGGCCAAAGAGGGTCTGGATAGTGTGGCCCCAGTGGTGATACCAGCCCTGGCCCCCACTCTGGTTAGATGACCTAAGGGTGACAGGTCCTTGTATCCAGTCAGAGTCCTGCGTTATTACTTGGACAGGACCTCAGATCTTAGGCAGAACAAGGAGTTGGTCTTTGTGTCCTTTAAGAAAGGTTTTGATAAGGACATCTCACCATGCCATCTCCTCATGGATCAAGCAGACTGTGATCCTATGCTATGAGCTCTCCTACCAGGAGGCCCTCACAATACATCAGGTTAAAGCCCATGATGTTAGGGCCTTTGCTGTTTCCAAGGCTTTCCAGTCGGGAGTTTTTTTGGAACAAATTTTGTCAGCCTGCCAAAGGAAGTCACACAATACCTTCATACAATTCTACATGAAGGATATGGCTTGGGCTGAGTCAGAGCTTTTTCACCTGGTCCCAGTAGTGGCTGCTCAGCAGATCCACAAGTAGCCCTTATATCAAGGAGATTTGTATATATGTACATACTGTAAATAGTTCATATTGTACATAATAAAATAACCTTGTGAAATGCTTCCTTTCGGGAGGTTTATTTACCCTATGGGAGTGAACTCATCCCTCTCTTCCCATACCTCAGAGAAGGTATGTTAAAAAGGAGGCGGCAACATTAGTATTCTCCGGTTAGCTGGCTGCTGGTAGCTGATCAGGTAGTTTTCCTGACTTTTAAGGTCTACCTAGGCCTGGAGAAAATTCATTTAAGGTGCGTTCATTTAAGTCCCTAGTAACTTACCCACCGACCAAGCAGTAGTTATTCAGCAATTGTCCATTGGATAGGATGTATTAACACAATAAACTTGCAAATTTAATAGGTAAATTAAATTTTATAAGTTAAAACCCTATCCAATGGACAGACAAGACCATCCCAACCGGCCCCGCTATCAGCTTACTAGGGGCCAAATAGGTTTAGACAACGAAAAAGATGCTATGATGTCACTCTGTTTAGACAGAATGGAAGTATGTGAATGTACAGGGAGACCAGCTGGCCGGTGGCCGCACAGGACATCTTTTTCTGATGTTTGGTGGGCCGGTCTGCGCTGACCGGATTAGCAATTGTCCATTGGATAGGGTATTAACTTATAAAAATGTAATTTACTTAATAAATTTGCAAGTTACCCCCTTTATCATTGTGCCAGATATTATTCTCCTAGTATTTATACAAACATTAAAAGTATTATTTTTCTGACTGTTATTGCTGAAAACCATGCAATCAGATTTTGGGTCTGTTTTGAAAAATGGCAGACACTAAACGAATGCTTCCATTATTTGAAGTTTACGATATATGGTATTATTACCTATTCCCAGTGATAAAATTATGAGCCTGTTTTGGCCCAATAAAAAGGTGACCAAATACATGCAGTTCATTGTATTAATCAGGGTCACACAATTCTCCCTTGAAATTACTGAAGATTTAATCTCATGAAAAACCTATTTTACCTCTGCCAAGAAGGTTATGTTTTTGGATGCGTTTGGGTGTCTGTGTCAATGTTTTTGTTTGGCTGCCTCTATGTGTGTTTGTGATTACTCCTCAACTAAGAACATATCTTAGAAGATTTTTTATCTGGGTGGAGCCTGAGTCAAGAAAAAATATATAACTTTTCAAGAAATATACAAATCTCATATGCATACTCGGCTTCCAAGTTGGCAGAGGTCTGTGCTGTAGAAGTTCTTTCTAGTTTCATTAAATTTTACTGTTTAGATTCATACTCTGTGACTGTCAATAGGGATTTTCAATTCCCGGGTAGTTCATCTGAGTATATTTCATAGAAGAAAGTGGAGTTCAAAAATTTTTCAGTGTGATAAGTACGCTATACAACTGTGAAGATATAATTTTTTTAACATAAGTTCACAGTACATTAAGTGTCCTGAGTAGAGATATTTTACATAGCAATTAAGGTGACCTCGTGTGTAAATTTATGGAGAAAACATGTGTCACAGTAACAAGAAAAGTATCAACCATAACATGCTAAAATGGCACAAAGCTGAATGTAAATTAAGTAAATTTTACTGATATAGTTTTAACCTTCTCTAAAAGACAACATGAATGTACTAAAAGACACGCTGAAGGTCCGACTATTGCCTCAGAAATGTGTATGAGCTCTGAAGGTCAACTTGACAATATCCTGCCGAAATAATTAGTGGTCACTGATAGATTGTAAAACTAAAGCAGAAATAAACCTGGTATAAGCTGGTAATACCAGGCCATGCTCTTTGAGAGATAATCTCAGTTGTTTTATCAATTCTTTTAAAGCTATTGAAAGTATTTCATGAAATTGCTTGTAATTATACATATAGTCAAAAATATAGGTTAAACATATTTTATCCACTAATAGACAGCCATTGATATAATACCATTAATCAAAGCATTCTTGAATGATAAAATATACCGTGGAAGGATAATTCTAAACCAATCTAATCTACTGCTTTGCAGGTGAAATATCTTCCCCACAGAGGAATTGTGTGGGTTGTGGCCAAGAGGGAAGGAGACTAAGTTCGGAAACTGGAATTGAAGAGGTGCGTGTTTGTCAATAAGGGTGGACAAGGTAGTGTGATATTGTTTGTAGAGAGTATCGACTTGCTTGTAGGGAATATAAATTCAGAAGCAAGGAGATCTGTTTTCATTTTCTCTTTATCAATTTTAGGGTATTTACAGAAGCATTAGTTTGGGATCTAGGGGTTGAGAGATTTAGGGTGAAACTAATTGAAAAATGGTCGGAAAAAGCATCAGTGGTATGGACATTAGAAATATTGTAAATAATTAAATAAATTATTGGGTAGGTATTATTAGATTATTATATTGCAAAAGTAAGTCAGTATTTGTGACTATTGTAAGATTTCTTTCAATAAGCATTGAAATCTTTATTTCCCGCTTTTGCTATGACCTGACCTTGTCTGACAGCCATCTTGTAGAAAGGCTAGAAGTGGCTAGATAAACTTTTCTGAAGTTAAATATGCAGACAGGAAAGTGTTGTTTTTGTGTTTTGGGGTTATATGTGCACTCATTGAAATATACCTTTCATCAGAAAGTAAAAATGGTTGCATTGGCCCTTTAAGAAATCAATGATATTTAAAATTTTTTGAAAAAAAAAAGTCCTTACTCCATTGAAGCAATACATTTGTAGTATGAGTATACTGACCAAAACTGCATTTGAACAAAGGAATCCAACGTAGAATGAGATATTATTTAATGAAGAATTGACATTTCATACCAAAAGCTACGTTTAAAAAGAAAAGAAAAATGTGTCCATGTGTGCTGTTAACACCATTATAATTTGTGTGGGCAAAAAAGTTTCTATGCTTTCTCGGGAAGTAGTTTGATAAATATTATTGCAGTGAACATACCCCTTTCACAGTATTTGCCAGTGTGATGGTCTGTACACATGCATTGAAAGCCATTCAGCCTGTCCTGACAGCCTGCTCCATTCCGGCACTGCTTGTTCTGACACTGTGCATCATCTACAAAACAACTCAAATTAGCAAAGAGTTCTAACTTACTGATCAACTGTTAACATCCCACAAGGAGGTGTATGTAATTGGCTGCTTGCTTGTTTGTTTGAAAAATAACTCTGAAAAGTTGTGGCTGGATTTGGTGATATTTTCAGGGAATATTGACAATGTCCCCAAGAAACAGATGAGGAAGTTGTGTTGGTGATCTGGATCACCATCTGGATATAACAATTTTTAAAATTAATTGACCGTCTGAATCCAGGAATTTTTGGATTGTTTGCAAAATAAATCAAAAAGTTGTGGAAGGATTTTGATTAAATCTTCAGAAAACATTGGCAATGGCACAAGAAACAGATGTTTAAATTTCGGTGGAGATCCGGATGGCCATCTAGATCAAGGAATTTTATAGGCTTTTCATCATTGGACTTGTATGCCATATGAGAAGTATTGAGCCTTGGAGGAGGTTATGTGCTCCTCCAAATGCTTTGTAGTTGCTTAATAAATCATTTTGTTTTTGCTGCAACATGAGTACTTGCTATCTTAGGTTGTACACCAGTCTTGTAAATATTACAATGTGAATGTATAAAGGATTTGTAAATAGTATTGGTAAATAACTCTGAAGAAAACTTTTTTTTGTTTAATTTATTATATTTTATGTTAGAAAAAGCGCTCTAAATTGCTTGGAATCTGTAGATGGCACTCACTTCCACATACCACCTTGGTGATGGTGTTTCTGATGCTGTCGAGTGCATTGAAGTCCTCCACTTTCAGTACATTCTTGCCAGGGGTGTTGGGATAGGATGCGATTGCCTGCAGTTCTCTGAGACGGATGGAGTTTCCTATGCCAACAGAGATGAGCTCGACTCCAGCTTCCCTGAGCCTTCGTGCCTCTCTCCAGGTGTCGCGTTCACTGCCAGAGTAGCCATCTGTGATGACAATGGCGATGTTCCTGGCACTGGGCTGGTCTCCACTGCCCTCAGTGAACATGCGAGTCCTCATAGTGCTCAAAGCCTGTGCTGTCTGTGTCCTCCCCATAGAATAGTATGGCGGGAATGCATTTAAAATGTCATACTTGTTCTTGTACTCCTTCAACTGGAACTGGATGTCCACATGGTCTGAGAATGTAAGCATTCCAATCCTAGATGGACTACTGGAGTCTGTAGTGCCAATTCTCAGACCATCTATTATACTTTTTACAAAGGTGACCACTTTCTCAAAATTTGCTTTCCCAATACTTGTGGATGCATCCAAAGCAAACACTATATCAGCTGGACTAGCACATGCTGAAAATAAATGAAGTTAGGGAATACTTTACAAGTTATAATGGAAAGTTTTAAGATTTCGTCGGTGTAGAAATTTATAAAAATGGTTGTTTTTTACACGGTTCAATAAATCTAGAATGTTCAGTGAGGACTGGAATCATATGTAAGAAGTGTATACATACGCTGGTTGCAGTTGACTCCACCCCAGCCCTCTGCACAGATACAAAAGTAATAACCCAGCTCATCAAGACACTGCACAGCGTTAGCACATGGACTGGAGGAGCACTCATCCTCATCTGCAGCACAGTATCATGTTCAACAGTTCTACATCTACTGAAGCAAATTAGTGAATCAGTATATAGTATACAAATTAGGAAATTAGTATATAGTATACAAATTAGCAAATTAGTATATAGTATACAAATTAAAGCAAAATAACACACAAAATTAACACAAATTCAAATAAAACAGTTAGCATGGTGTCATACTTAAAACCTAGTAAAAATACATCGGTTTATGATAAACCATCAAGTGATATTTTTTGCAGCCAGTTTTGCTTGTTCTTTTTTCAATACAAATATGTGAATATTGGACCAAAGTCTTGCACATTTTGCATTATGGCACTAATTAAAATGTTATTGAATACAAATCCTGGCACTTCACAGACTCACTGTTGCAGAAGAGTTGCGTCATTTCTTCTCTGAAGTCAGAGTTCAGGTTTGACCACTGTCGTAACTCTTTCTTATTCCGTTCATAGGGATGTGATGCAATGGCATTAATTTCCTGTGATAACAGCCATTTTTTTATTTAACGATGCTTTAAAAATGTATTTCACAGTTGTAGTCTAAATGTTAAGTTAAAATTACATTTGATTAAGTGATATAAGCATTTTGTTTAGTTCGAATATGCTTTCAGCACAAATTATTAAGATTTACCAGAAATTTATACACAGTGTCCGCATTCAATGCCACTGTGGAAATTACTGTGTGAAACTTTCATTATAAATAAAGCAATTGTATTAAGAATTGAAATAAAATCTATATCAACCTGTTCATCGTACCAGTTGCCGACAATGGTGACAAATATGTGTATTCCTGCATCTTTGGCTAGCTGAGCCTGTTCAAGTGTTCTGAAAGTAACAAGTGTGTCAGACAACACCAACATCAAGCCAGTACACAAGTTCAATTTGTTCTCTCAAATTATCTTCAAACAGAAACTGCAACAACAACAGAACTGAGTTTCTTTGACATGAATGAATGCTTGTTGAAAATAAACAAATATTATTATTATTGTCTTAACATACAATTTAATTTTTCTTACAATGATGACAGTAGCTCTTGGGATTTTTTTAGCTTTGAAACAGTAACAACTTAAGTATGTGAGACATGAAGCAAATGAATCACAAGGCTGATGGATTACACAGATACCTTTTCTGATTTTCAGAGCGACTGTTCGTGATGAGGAAGATGACATTTTTTGTGCCTTCCCTGTCCCCACTGTCAGATGTGAACATTGACTGCCTGGCAATCCTACAAACACAATCTACACACATACACCACTAAGCATGATTTATTGTACAATAAAATACTCTTCAAAAACAATCATTCAGCTCACTGGGTTTGACTGTATATTACTAATCTTTGCTTGCATGCTTTCCACTTGCGTAAAAATTTAAATAATTTTTCATTTTTAATAAAAAGGTTGTTTTGCTTAAGCATTAATATGGAAAATGCTTCTCAGTACTTACCTCAGTGCCTCAGCTGTGTTTGTGCCACCTGGTCTATATGTAATGTTGTCTATTGCAGATATAATGTCTTTCCTGGATTGATATCTGAAAACAGACACAATAAAATGTTGCATACTATACATAACAAGGGCAATTTATTATTAATGCAAGAGCTATCAACAATTACTTACATCATAGTGTTTCTGAGGTCATGAGATGTACACAACAGATTTCTTTTCCGGTGGAGAAGAATGTTCCTCTATGGCAATCATCATCCCCAGTCAAGTTACAATCCAGGAAATTCGCCATTTGAAACTTGATCTTTTCCGTCATAAAACTGCACCACGATGTTCAGGATGTTTGTAAACCTATCTGGTAGCTATTGCATGCCTTCCCGATAAGTTCAAACAGTTTGAATATATCGTAAACTGTTCCCGATTCTTGTCTTATCTTGCATTTGTAAACCCTATTGCAAACCCATTGTATACATTGTAATATCTTTGGATCATGTATTAGTGCTAAACCCATCTTTTTAATTGCAAGCCTATTGTGAACCTTTCGATCAAAAAATTTTTCTCAGACATCAGATTCTCTCCCCAATGCAATTAATATTGTACAACGTTATAGGACGACATACCAAAGGTAAAAGATTGGGGTTTACAATGAAGATTAAAAAGATGGCATCCCAATGGGGATGGGATTAAAAAGATCACATCAAAGTGATATGATAGTGTATATAAACTGCCCTGATCCAGGCCCCAGTATTCATTTTATGCCAAGATTTCAAAGAGGCGGGATAAATGTGTTGATAATTCCAGGTCAGTTTATGGGACTTAATACTTTGAAAGACTTTGCAATTTTAATGGATGTCAATCATTTTTACTTTTCTGAACGGATATTTTAAAAATATTAGAAAAATGTCTCGAAAGATTAAAGTTACTCCTACCCCTGCTGGTACTGAGACACAAACAAGAGCAAGATCCCAAAAAGTGACACCAGCTGCATCACAGAGACTGAGGGGGAAACTGGGATGAGCTATTGGCCAGGCAGAGGCTAAAGGGGCTACAAGATATACACAGGGTACACAGACACAGGAGACAGCTGAAGATGCTTTTGGTGATGAAGGGGATGACCAAGGAAAAGAGGGCAAGAAATTGGCTGCTGTGGTTTTCAGTGGGGAATAAGAGATAAAAATTATATATTTTGAAGGACAATGAGCTTATATACAGCAAATGACTGGCACTTTTCATCAAAGAGTGCTCTCACAAAACCCGCACTTCAAGCAGGGCCTGATATGGGTTGGCAGATGACCCACTTAGATTCTTAACCATCTGCTGCACCTCATATCAAGTCCCCTCAACTGACCCCACTAGCCACAATCACCATGAGTGAGTCAGATTATCAAATCAAAGTCCAGGAGTAGCACAAGAAGTGTTATGCACTAGTATATAGAATCGACTGCATGATATCCCAGCAGAGCTGGAATGATCCAAGGTCTGTCGCAAGTGGATTCTATCAAGGATTTTCAAAACATTTGCACTAGTACATTACCTTAAATACAAGGACAGGCAGGAGAAACAGAATTTACCCCCAGCAAGCCATCTGCACCATCTTTTGGGCCCACTGCTACATTCACACATCCACTTGTTTCACAAAAACCAATACCGCCCAACAGCAGTGCTGACCACATCAGCCATCTCAGCAGCAGACAATGCAGCACCAGCCAGTGAAACATGTACACCAGGCAGTTCCACAGTGCATGCAGCAATATGTTCAACAGCTAATGCATCAGCCCATTCACAGCAAATTCAGCAAGTGAGCCAACCAGTGCACCAGCAACTCTGTCATGCTAAAAGCCCAATTTCAAGAAGTTGTACCACAGCATCAGTCCAATCAAACAACAGTGCACCATATGCAGGAGCCAAGACCAAGTTACATTTCCTCAACCGACACAACAACCTCAACCACCTTCCACATCCTCATGCCTTCAATGGGCCCACCCTCAACAGCCTCAGTAGATACTTCATTTGGTTCACTTAACTATAGCTTTCTCAACGCATCAGTAGACAGGACCAAAAGCAACAATACTACCTCCCAGCCCCTCCTACCACAAACCAGCAGCGATTGCTCCATAGAAGACGAATGGTAGTATTAGGTGTCATTGTGCATATGTAAACATGTTTCAGCCGAAGCTAAAATTTTCTGCCACTGACCCCCCCCCCCCCCCCCCCCCCCCAAAAAAAAAAATAATAATAAAATAAAATAAAAATGCTAAAGTTAAAATCACACAGGACAGGGGTTAAACTCTGCTTCAACTTTGTCACCAAAACCTCCTACCAGATTATTCAAAACAAGCCCAAGTATGTCATTACCACATGCCCTACCAGGGGGATATGAACCCAAGACCAGGTATGTTTTGGATGTGATAGGGCACTGTCACCGCTTTTAGATTATTATTCATTTTTAGTGTGGCCCAGCATGGCCAAGTTTCAGTTTTATGTCATGAGGTTTGGGGAGATATAAGCAAATAGTAAAAACAATTCTTCATAACTTAGTGTGCATAAGCAATATGATAGCTTTTATAATTCTTCATCATAACATCATTGACAAAATGTATCATAGATACAGTGAACACAACAGACAATACAATACAATGAAATACAGAGTGTATGCAACATGATGTATATAAAATGAATTTCCAATAAAATAATGAGCAAGTGACCAGTTGAAGTAGTTAATATACACTTCCACGCTATTTTCTACATTGTCCACATTTCCACACTGTCAATATTAAATCCTTTGCACTATTGTGTCCATTGTCCATATGGTCCATATCTTACACAATGTCAATATTAAATCCTTTGCACTATTGACACTTCTCGCTATTGTCAGCACTGTCTACATTAAATCCTTTCCACTATTAACACTTCTTACAATTGTCCATATGGTCCATACCGTCCACACTGTCCACATTAAATCCTTTGCAGCTGCAAAACCACAGCTCCTTCACTCCTAAGAAGTCTGCCCAAACACTTCTAAGTGCCTTGCCAGCTTCTGTGGGGTTTCTTCCCACATATGGCAGATTATTTTCTTGCAGCACACCCTGGACATCCACATCCATATGCTCTGGCTGAAACTGTTCTCTGTCCCATCTTAGACTGAGTAAATTGTGCAACACGACACTAGCAGTCACAATCCCCATTATAACACCATGCTCATGCTGCATGGTAGATTGCAGTAACTGAAATCTGCTGGCCAAAATACCAAATGCAATTTGGACACCTCTTCTCCGACAACTGATCCGGTAGTTGAAGAAATGTTCATTCATGTCCAAATTTATGCAAGAGGGCTTCACCAGTCAGTTTCTGAGGGGACACCTCTTCTCCGACAACTGATCCGGTAATTGAAGAAATGTTGAAGGGCTTCATCAGTCAGTTTCTGAGGTTGTCTGCCAGGATATAATAATTCGCCCTAGGCCTGGCATCAATGAGTTACTCAGCTGGAGCAAAGTCAATGGTGTCATCCACAACCTTCCTCCACAAATCACTGTACTGGAAGATATGACCATCTGACTATGCCCCAGTGGCAGCATTGTCATACCAGATGAATTTATAGTCAACATCCGCCAGGGCCAAGGGGACGACTGAGTTGAAGCCCTTACAACTAAAGTAGGTGCTGATCTCTCATCTGGGACATCACAATGGGATGTGCTTTCTAGGGCACCAGTGGCATGCTGCACCTTCCAGTACTTTTGGAAGCCATGCTCAATCTCCTTCCAGTCATCAGGGCTGGTGGGACACAATATCACTTTGTCCTCGGTAGTGCCTGATGATGGCATCACAGACCTTAGGGACGATGCAATTTAAGGTCGACCGTGCCACCCTGTAGCTTAAGTGCATAGAAATATAACTCTCCTGTGGGCAGAGGTCTTAGTGTGATTGTTAACTTGAGCCCTGAGCTGAAAGGTTCTATGAACTGGCCTTTTGTCGTTTCAAGTCTTTGGTTAAGTGCTGCTTATGTAAAGTTTCTAAAAGGGAGCTGATCTTCCTTGTACAATTCAGCTATCAGGATTGGATAATATCCTCTGTCCTCCCGTCTTCTGAGCCACAGCTTGACCCAAAACTGTGGTGCCCTTCTTCTTCTTGGTGCTAATCGTCCTCTAAGCCTCATTATCATGTCTTCCAACTTCATTTGCTTATACATTCCAGGCCAGGGATCAGGGCAAATATAATCAGGGACCTATTGTACACATCGCAAACCCTAAGTCTAATCAGGAAGTGGATCTTAAAGTGCTTACAAAGTTATCACAAACCTTTTCTCGGCAATAAAATTACCTCCCCCACTGTGTCCTCAGTTATAGAAGAGACACGTGATAAATGGAAAATCTTAATTGGGGTGTAGATTTACAATTGTATCGCAATAGTGGAACAACCCTATTAAGGTGTAATATATCTATACTGATATTTATCCCCCCATAAATATTTTTATCTATGCATTTAGAGAAACATAATTAATCTTAATTTTAAATGTGTTTACTAACATCTTTCAAATCCATACCTGTTCAGATGAAACCTGATGTTTGCTCCATCTGAGAATGTCATTAGTCCAAGATGAACCACATCACCATCAATGTCCAGGTCTAGCACTAACGTTTTTAGCCAGGCTTTCATGTTGTTGAAGTTGGAGGCCTGGACACTGCCACTGCTGTCAATTATAACCACAAGGTCCACAGGCTCCCGGCACGCTGTAAACAGGAAGGCAAAAATGATTGTCTCACACATAACACCACCTGAAATTTACAGTACAAGTGAGCACAATCCACAAAATGAGATGTGACATAGCAACCAGTACAGTGTGCTACCAGTATGACATACATGTATTCTGAAATGACTGCCTTACACTATGAACACAGATTAACCTGTGCATCCTACACTCACCTTGGGGTCCTGGCAGGGTGGTGGTTGTTGTGGTGGTTGTACTGGTGGTGGTAGTCACACGGATACACGTCTCCTCCACCAGGATCAGCAGGATGGCTTGCAGGTTTGAAAACTCCTCCACCTGGTACACTGTCTGACCTCCAACTACACCTGTCATAAACACAGATAAATCATACGATACAGTTTAAACCCTAGATCCTGAATCACTCAATAAATAAATTAACAAACTGATAAATTAATAAGTTATCAACTTGAAAGTATTTATGAAGTTCATATATCATGTACATACTGGCATCAGATGCAATGCCACCTAGTTCTTCAGTGTCTGAATCATCTGTCACACCAATAGCAATCATTTTGATCCCCCGTCTCTGTGCAATGCGAGCATAGGGAATGGTCAGCCTGTGGTCTGTGGTAGACACGCCATCTGTAGTGAAACAAAATCCTGTTTTCAACCAAGAGGTCCAGTAAAAATTGGATTTATCTGTTGTGGAGTTCTTGTGATTGTGTGCATGTTATGACCCATCTATGAAATTATCCATATCATCAGATAGACAACCTACCTGTCTATTACATGAGAATGAAAAAATGGCTGTCCATTTCATGAAACAGACAAAATATCTATTGACCGTTTCAAGAAATATACAACCAAATGAACATAATTTAACTTTCACACAGAGTAAAATCTGAAAATTTTTTTACACTTTTATTGAAACATACCACTAGAATACCTTAATTAATAACACATTAACAGTCAAAGGCCAAAGTTGGGGTTTTGTGTTACATTCAACAGTCTGGGTCATAATGGGACATGGCCTCAGCATTGTGACTTATTGGAGTCAAACAAATACTGAGGTGACGGCCTGTGATTAGAACCAATAAGACTTTGGGACCTAAGGTGATAGTTTGGGAATATGGCTGGAGTTCTTAATAATTCCCTTTTAAATTTCCCTCCCTCCACTGGGTAGTTATTCTGCATTTGTCCACTATGTAAGATGTATTAATGCAAAAAAGTGGAACATTTAGTACGGTAAATTTTTATATGTTAATATATCCCTAGTGGATAGGGATATTCCCACCCTTCTGTTCCCAAATAATTTTAACCTGCTGATATTCTAAAGGTAGAAACAAAACGAGGGAGTATGTTGAGCCATTTAGCGAGAGCTGGGGGCTTTATGATCACCTGGGGAATGAACAGGACATAACCAGGCCATGTCAGAACCCAGCTCAGGATGATTGCTAGGCAAATGCATTTGTCCACCAGGTAAGGTATTAACACAATAACAATTTAAGTTACTTATTACATTTTCCAATAAATGTTATCAATTTTAGTTGGCCACATTACTTTTCCTATACCTATATTTGTTGTATCTGTAATACCGAAATATTGAAAGTCACTCGATCAATTCTCACTCTTGAAAATATTGAAATATTGAAAATCTAATAACATCACTGTAAATAGTTTATGAAAAAATGACAATAAGGTAAAGTGTTCAGGTATATTTAAAGTGAAAGGACTGGACATAATTACATATTTTTGTTTGCAATAATCCTCAGATCTAATCATTAAAGGAATGACTTCAAACAGCTATATGGGCATGTATCACCACTGTCTACTGGGATTTAAGTGAAAACCAACATAGTTTTATTTAATAACCTTTGTTACTTTAAGAAGCTCTTTCAAGATTAGTGTACAATAATACCGAAATGCTATGCTAGCATATTTATCAAGTGAACCTGTTAGACCAGTTTCCTTCAATCACTTCTTAAGTAAAAGCTTTAAAAAATATATTAGGCTTTTGAAAAGGACAGAATGATCAAAATAATCTTGAACTTCACTTTGATACCTTTCATACTTGATTTTGCACCAAAAATATCTAGTAAGTTTAATTTAAAATATAAACAGCAAAGTATCCATTTTATCATGAACGTACACTTGCCAAATTTCTTTTCTTCAAGATTGTGACTAGGAAGGTACTCGATTGTGGTTTAAAATGGCTAGGTAAATACGATTTGCACAAACGCATACCTGTGATAACTATGCCTATGTTTGGAACATTAGGACGGTCTCCTGGGTTCTTGTCTGTGAACACCTTGTCTAACATCTGCCATAAGCCACCTGAAGTGTTTGTGTCGCCTCCCACATACCTGAAAACGTGAAAAAAACTTCTTATTGCTCTGACATCGCAGTAGACATATGCATAGAGCATGGCTTCCAAAGTCATGGCAGACATGCTTTTTACATAAATTCTTTTCTGTCTGTCGTAATATGACTGACATATACACAGCAGAAAATAATGCCCTACCTTTCACTAAGGTACGTTTGTCATCATTTAAATTTTATATTTTTGTAGCCAGGTGGTGATCTGGATAAGTCTCACAATTAATCGGGATGTACGTTGGATCAAGTCCCATCTGATTTTTTTCAGGAACATCCAACAAGTAGCAGATCACTCTCAAAACTTAATGGGATCTAACAGTCAGGACATAGTCTGATATTTTTTGTATCCAGGTGATCCAGATCAAACTTTAACAGATAGAAGATGGACCAAGACCCAGGTTCTGATTGTTTTAGAAACAGCCAACCAGTAGTATTTGCATAAACTTGAATAAAACAAGGTACATAATAATAAGCAAATGGGAAAATAGGGATTAGTTTCATATGCAGATGTTGATGCAGATCACTCTCGAGTTTATTGTCATCTAAGTTGGACCTAGACCCATTTTCTTATTCTCCGAGCAGTAATATTTGCTTAATCTAGCCAACAAACAGATAAGCACAGAAATGGACAAATAGATAAACGGCCATATTGGTGGAGGTAATCAATATTATTTCAAATACAACATTGTTTTTCTCAATAAGTATGCATACTGCACTGTGAAGGTAATCTATTTAAAAAAAATCTACCCAATTCGTTCAATGGCATCCACAATGTCAGATGATGTATTGTAGGCATCAAGATTGAACTGAACACTCCCTTTGTTTGAAAACCTGACCACTGCCACTCGGATTTTGTCAGGACCAACCTACAAAAGTGCAAATCTTCAAATGTATCTGTATGTCCTACTCACGACTACAGTATATCATTTGATGTATGATTTATTCAGTATATGTTTAGCTGTCGTTCAAATGAGCACAATACACAGAGAGAGAAAACTTTCCTTACACAGTTTACTGAGAGAAAATGGCTTACATCTAGTTGGTTGACGATGGCTTTCATAAAGTTTTTCATCAGTCCCCAGTTGCCTGGGTCTTTGTCGTTGATAGACCCTGATGAGTCCACAACAAAGCAGAAGTCAGCCTGCAGCCTGCATATCCTGTCTGCAATCAGAAAGCACAAATGCCCTTACTTGTCCACATATTGTTTTAACGCACATGAAAATCACTACAGTGAAAAGATGCTTTGAGGTATGGTTATGCCCCTGTTCCACCACAAGACTAAGGCTCCCGATTAAGGGTTTTTGGGATCGGATTCAGAGTCCTGGACAGTCTGTTTGAGTCTGTTTGGATGTGGTGTGGGTGGTATAAGTATCACGTCATCATGTTTGATATTTTCAACAACTGTAACCACTTCGCCCCTACACATAAATCCCCTCACATAAAGTCTCAGGCTTCCTGAGGCCTCCTCAGAGCCAAATTTACACAATCCTATGTTGTCTGAGGAGTCCTGCGACTCTTAATCCCAGGAATCTTAGTTTCAGGAGGCCTGGACTAAGTCCCAGACCTCAACAAAAATCAGCCATTGCTGTCTTAGGAAATCTGTGGATAGTCCCAGGAGTTCCTCAGGCCAGTCTGAGGCACAGTTGGTATATCCCCGACAGGATGAGGGTTGAAACTGATCACAAAGTTAGCTTAATCGACTTGTCTGACTTGTCTGAGGACGCCTTAGGCTTCCTGAGGACGATCTGTGCTTGATCCCACACATGGATCAAGATTCCATTTTCCCGCCCATTTTTAAGAATTTGTTTCACAGACTCTCAAGGATTAAGGGTCCCAGGACCAATCGGGGATTAATCCTTTGGTGGAACGGGGCATTGCTGTTTTGGTTTTACAGTTGAATATACGCCAGAAATCTTATGCAAATCAAATCTGACCACTTAGCCCATGTTTCCATATAATAGTGTTAACAAATATAGCAAAATGATATGTATGGAGCTTGACATTTAGATCAATGAACATTACATTATATTTAAGTCAAATGAAAAGATAAGTTCACTATGAAATATAATTGCTTTTCTTTCTCTCAATTTACAGCTCCTCAACTTAACATGGTCAAATGTAACACCACTCACCAGGTGGTTGAGCATGTGAGATTTTGGAGATGAAGACTATGACTGTGGTAAAAAGCACACAGCACAGCTCTAGGTGTCTAAGAGTGAACATGGCAGCATCAGGGACTGGTGACCTGCAATAAGATGAGATGATAATACAAGCCACATTTAGATAAAAGACGTACAGTAAAATAACATTATCACAGCTAGCAAAGATATTGACACTGTTGTTGGGGATGATGCCTTCACACAGAATAAATAGGCCTGCTTCTTAAGTTCAGTTGAATCAGGTGCAGCAAACACATTTTCTACACAGTTCTGAGTTCTAGACTGACAGAATATAAAGCAGTGAAATGGCTTACATACAACCAGAAACGTGATAAAAGGCCCTCTGGTTGCGTCAAAGGGCATGCCTTACATGACCATTTCAGTACATAGGGTTTAATAAAGATATAACTTTTATAAACTTTAGAATGTTTCATTTTACAGTCAGCTTTAAAAAATCACCAAATATTTTGAAAAGCAACTCATTTCTTAAACTTAAATTATAGTCAGGATACTCATATTTGCTAAAGGGTTAGCGAAAGGTGAGCCAAAACTTGGTTAAATGTGGTATAAAAAACTCTATCTTTCAGCTGATTTTCCACTGATCTTTGGCTCATCTTTTTTTCTGAATATGAGCTTTGTGTGTAATACTAACTGCAGATGAAAATGCATTTCACTTTTGCATATAAACAAGGAAAAAAATGGTCAATGCATTTTTGCTGAACTTGAAGCTCTCCTCACTCTTGGCTTGTGACCACTTACAACTCCAAGATCCCGTATTTGCAATGGACAAGATGAACATATGAAATCACATGGGTTAAAGTGTGTGACAGACCTTTCTTAGTTTCTAGATCGAATGCTTCTAGGCATGTTACCTAGGCTGATGCTCCAGGTCATCCTACCACGGAAGATGAGTTTGGTATGTCCTTAAAACTGTAAGGACTTTATGATATTCCAGAGCAGCACAAACTGGTGGACCAACTCATTACCAGCCCACACCATCCAGAATAAAAACTTGCTGATGTCACTCCTCTGTAAGAAGGTGAGCTTGCCTCAGATTCTGATCCGGTCTAGGAAAAGTATCTGAGGATCTGTCTTTATATGGAAACAGCCCAGGGAATTTATTTCATGGGATGTAGCGATATCCCAGCTCATCCTCATCTGACACACACTTAAACTACAGGTAGTAATTCAGCTTTTCTGATTACACTGGAGGTGTTTAGGAGACCCATTTTACTCAAAGTCTCAAAAGAAAATTAAGTAGTATGGGCTACATCTGGCAGAGAAAACTACTCAATCTAGACCCAGACGAAGAGTTAAACATTGGTCATAGGATGCTGCAAAATTGATTAATCTTCACTACTATAGTGTATTTTTTATTTTTTATGCATTTTTGGCTATAGCTTCAACTCACCTAAAAGTGTTGGAACATGACCTGGTTAAAGCTATTATCTCCCCAGTAGCTAGAAAGGCCCTCAACAAAATCATAGATCTCTCAGTCTTAACCAGGAAAGTCACCTACTACATGGCCAAAGCTATGCAGCATTTGTCTGACTTGTTCTTTATCTTTAATCTAACATGACTGCTATAACAAGGGACCTGGAGTGATTTGTACTACCTTAGGCCTGGAATTATACAGGATTAAACATGTCAAATGTGTTTCTTTTGTTCCCAAGTCATCTGTCTCAAACGAATCCTCACAGCCAATAGATATCAATTTTACCCATAATCCAAATTCCTTGCTACTTTATCAGCAAAGGCATCAATGATAAAAAATAAAATAATTGACCACAGGAACCTCATGAGTATATTTGGACCAGCTGGGATTAACACTTCAAGATTCATTTTTCTGACATTTTGCGAGATTGGCAGTTGCCAGACATAGGCTATTGGGATAAGCTATTGGGATAATAAAAATTTAATTTAAAATTTTTTATTTTTTACATTTCAAATGATTTTTTTTAGAAGGTTATAATTACATCATGGATAAGATCGTGCAAATATATTCACATGGGACATTTTTACCTATAACAAGGACAATAGTCTTGTGTCTCCTGCATTGTAAATGACAGTATATCGCGAGACATACAAATGCATTATTCTAAGAATATTACCTTGAATATTATGCATCAGAATATATTTTAGTAGATTCTTAATTTGAAAAGATATGTTGATTTTAATGTCATTGTCTATCAAAAATCAATTAATTAAACTCCCGTTTTGCTGCCAAACCTTGCTCATTATATGGCCTTTCTACACGATTAATTACATCTTCTATAGGATATTCTATTTTCTTGAGCTTTTATATATATCTGTATATGTTTAGGTAACTAATAGAATAACATAACAGTTTAGTTGCTATTATTTAGAACATAACCCAGTAAGATATCCCAGGGTTTGAAATTGACTGAAAAATGTGTAGAATTTTTAATTCTGTTCTTTAGTTGTGTTCATATTTGTTTTGAGTTAGGTAGAAGAGGTATGATAATGATTCAACATCTCAGTGACAATTCCAACAAGTGGGTGTATCAGACATGCTCATTTTGTGCAGAGGCTCTTGGGTTGCTCAAGTCTGATGTAGTATTCAATACTGAAACTTTTTGTGATATGAGTTGCTCAAATTTTGAAGCTTAATTGGGACATCCGATTTTATCGGATGTCCTTATGGTATTGTCAGAATAATTTTTTTTTCTTTCCCTTCACTTTTTACTTTTCCCCATTACAGCAAAACGGTTCAAGATATCATCTTCAGGTCTTCTGTGCTGATTTTGGGCAAAATTGATTTAAAAACAGGGCTGCTGGAGGCAATTTTGTAAAACACACCTTTACCAATGCGATGCTAAGTACCACAAAGCTTCAAATGTTTCAAAAATGTCCCCATTGTGTTTTTCTGACATGTTTTATCCCATATAGAACATTTTCCCACATTACAAAAAGGTATGGCTGTTCTTTGTTGTAATAAATTTTGACATTTTGCTGACTCAGAACTTGTCAACTGTATAGTATGTCATTACAGCAAAACCATTGGACATATCCAGTTCAGGTTGGATGTGTTAACGTTAGAGTCAAGGAAGACAACTTATTAAAAAAAATTGTATCCACCATCGTTTTTAAAGATGGCTGCCGCCCAGTTTTAAAGCTTGTGTGCACTCTAAGTCCACACTGATGTAACCGATTGTCTAAAACACTGTACAGTCATTGATATTACTTATTAGAGGAACCCTATTGATTTTGGACAAAATTGCTAAAAAAACATGACCGCCAGTATTGATTTTGTTAAACATGACTTCACTGATGCTATGCTAAATACCAGAAGGCTTGAATCCAAATGTCTAAAAAAATGTTCCTGTTGTGCTTTCCAACATGTTTTACCCTCATATACAACATTTTTGTCATATTCAAAAATATGACTGCTGTAATTAAATTTGAAAATTTGCTGCTGAGCACTGGTCAACTCTATGGCACATCATTACAGCAAAACCGTTAGATATATCGAGTTCAGGTTTAATGTTTTCATTTTAGGGTCAAGGGGAACAACTTTTCAAGAAAAAAATTCTGTCCGCCATCTTGTTTTAAAGATGGCCACCACCCAGTTTTAAAGCTTGTGGAGGATGTCCCAAGTCCTGCAGGCCTTGTTCTAGTTTAAATATATATTGCCAAGATGTGTAGTCAAGGTTTAAATTCATCTTGCCATTTCATTTGAAATTCCAGTTTCTTCAATGTAATTTTTAAATAATCCTTTGGTTCTATTTTTTGTTTTTAAAGAAGAAACCAATATGCTCAGGAAAATAAGATTGTGGAGGTTGCACAAGGTTGTGTCATATTTTTCAGATATTATTCAAGAAAGTTTTTACCAATTGAGTAATTTTTTTTGTTCTAGCTCTTTTTGGCTTAAAATTACTCCTTGATTATCACGAACTCCAGAGACAAAAATTATACCACTATAAAACCATCTAGGGAAAAAAGTGTTTTTAGAATTTTTTGGACTAAACCATAAAGGAGAATGATATAGCTCAGTTTTACTGGTCAGTGATTCATTTTCCAGGATTTGGCCAGGTAAATGATATAGGTATGAAGCAATGGGGTCACCCTGCTTGTATCCTCTTTCTATCTTAAAATTATTTGGTTTGATTCCAGCTTGTATAGCTGATGCATGTATGATTTTGATTCAACGAATAAAATCTTTGCCCCCCCCCCCCCCCCCCCCAAAAAAAAACTTCCAAAATACAGAATCAAAAGCCTTTTCAAAGTTTATCATCATCAGTAACCCTTGATTTTTTTGGTTTTCAGTAAAACTCATTAAATCATATTGATTCTCCTATATTACAACCTTGAATGAAGCCTGTAAGATATTAATGTGTTAAGGACTGGTTTAAATCTTTTTTGCAATGGCTGTAGAAATTAACTTATAAAGTACGCTGACTAATGATAAAGGGCGCAAGTTCTTCAGGAACTGACTTGGTTTATCACCTTTTGGCATACAGTTTATTATAGACTGTTGCATGATAATTGAAAATTATGAATTTTCAAGATCTCAATGTGACCTTAACATTAAAATTTCATACTTCAAATTTGTTGAAAATAAAGATTACAAAAATAATCTATATCTAATACAGTTTCAGACTTCTCGGACTTACCATTTGCAAGTTATAGTGCAAAATATGTGAAAAATGTCGAAGAAGGGTCACTCGGGTAGGTGTTTATGGTCCTCATACACAGGTTAGATGTCTATTTGAACCCTTTATTTCTAGCACATGTAAAAAGAACATATTAATATATTCCCAGATGAGATTTCAGCTCTATCAATCGCATAGTTTGACAGCTATAGGGCTTAAAAGTGGCAAAAAATCCATAAATTGGGTATCTGTGGGCATTTTAGAGACCTCAACGTTATTTTAAAGCTTCAGACTTTAGATTTTCAACACACAAAGATTACATTTAGAATTTATACCTAATACAGTTTGAGACTTCTTGGACTTACCATTTCCAAGTTACAGGGCAAAATATGTGAAAAATGTTGAAAAAGGGTCACTTGGGTGGGTGTTGATGATCCTCATACATTGGTTAAATGTTTATTAAAGGCCTAGATATTTGGGCACATGTAAGAAGAACATATTAATATATTCCAAGATGATATTTCACCTAGATGAGAGACATAGTTTAAAAACTACTGGGCTTGAAAGTGGCAAAAAGTTCATAAATTGGTTCTCTGTGGGCAATTTTGAAACCTTTAGGTGACCTTATAGTTAAATCTACAGCCCTTAAACTTTTCACAAAGATTACATATTAAAGTTTTATCTAGTACAGTTTGAGACTCATCAGAATTACTACTTTCAAATTATAGGGCAAAATATGTGAAAAATGTAGGAAAAAAAATCCCTAAGTGGGGTCTTCATGGGCCTCAAACACAATTTTATCCTCAACTTGAAGTCATGAATTTCGGCACATATACTGAGAATACATCAATGTGTTTTAGGTAAAATTTGAGCGAGATGCGTCTCATAGTTTGTGACCTGGAGTGTTTTAAGTGGGCATAGGTCCATTTCAAACTTAAGGTGGCTATAAGTTCTTTATTACTGAGAGTTTAAGGTTATCTTAAATTAGGGAACTTTCTTTGGCCACCCTTAACATGAATACCAAATTTGAAAAAAAAAATTGATTCGTTTTTGAGTTATTGCGTACACAAAGAAATTTCAACCGTGGCAGTGGCACGTCAGAGCTGAATCCAGTATATCCCTAACTTTCGTCTGGGAATATAATTGTAGAACCTAGACTTATACATTCATAGGTAAAAACATTTAATGGATCAATAGCCTGTGCATGTTCTGAAAAAAAAATTGCGAGCTTCAGCATTAAAATAATTGTGTTACATTTTTGAATAAACTTCAGTTATAGTAAAAATAAAATAAATGAAATGTCGTGAGAACTTCTATTGCTCAGTTGTTAAGCAAATATACCGCAAATAAATGAAAAATTCCTGGATACAGCCGTTGTTCTAGAGCTACACAAAAATTGAGTCATCTGTTTCTCGTGTGATTATTAACATTTCCTGAAAATTTATCAATATCTGTCAGTAACTTTTCGAGTTACTTTGTAAAAAAACAGACTATATGACTGTAAGAAATGTCCACTTACTTTTAAATGTAACTTATTCCAAGATGTGTGATATTGTTTGGCACCTAGAACTCGCTTCAGAAGCCAATACAATGCTATTCACCCATAGAGTGAAGACAACTGACCATCTTTTGTACTTGATTAGAAGTCTATTTTTAGCCATTACATGGATTGAGGCTGAGTGAGATTTATGTCCTGTCTATGGTCACCACTAACTGGGATGTCCAACTTATAGCCTGCCTCCTCAGCCTGCCAACTTTAAATGTCTTTTTTTTCACCACAAATATGTCAGATAAACTGCCTAAAGAAACTTGTTTGTAGTTTTGTACTGATGGCCCTCTTTTTTCACCCCGAGAACACAGGGCCATCAAAGCTGCCAACTTATATAATGGTATATGGACACAACCATGTCACTGAAGGTGACTAATGCTGGGGCAACAACACACAAAAACGGTAACATTTATTTATTTTCGAAATTGACAGGATTCTAGACACTACTTCAGTCAATGATGGTGTAAGTCCAAAGGCAAAGGATTAAAAGACAGACAAAATTACTCATTCCTCAAATGTGATACCAAAGTGAATCTCTTGACATATATCTGGGAGTTAGTACTTCATGAGTACACAAATCAAAGCAGTCAGATCGGTATGAATGTAAGCGTCCATAGAGGAGGTACAATCAAAAGACAAGCCCTCAACAACCGGTTTTTACATAACACTTCTAAATACACAAACAGGGAAACTTAATTGTGTTTCATCCCGGAGCAAAAACAAATCCCATTTTAGCTATGGTTCATAATGTCACAGAAGTCATGTGACAGTCAGACAACCCAAGTTAGAGTAAACAGTCACTCTCTATATGTGTCCCTTTTTAACTTGGTGTGTACTGAGGAACCAAGCATTGTAATCCTGCATTACAAGATTTGTCTTCTGAAAGCGAAAAATTGAACTTTTGACCCGACTTAATCATGTCATCATGGAAATTGACACACACGACCAAACTGATGCAATTCCAAACTCTAAGGCTACAAATATACTACAAAAAGCGAAAAATGAAATTTACAAAGGAACTTTATATACAGAAACAATAACCAGGGACCTTATTCATATTAAAAGACCAGCAAAAGTTGCGATTTTTATGTATCAGCTATTTTAAAACCAACATAATGCAAACTTCAAACAATTCATTTCTGTGGTATTTTCTGATGCTATAGATGGATGGGAATTTAACATGGCAGACGACTGGTGATATGCGGTATGGTCATTCAGTCTGTCACTCTGACTATTTCTATGTTCAGCACTTGTACTACCCGAAACATCCATGCTTCACCACACGAGTATTGGACTCCAGTATGTCGAACTCTGCCTAACACCCTGCTAAACACCCCAAAATTGACGAAATAGATTTCCCTCTTATATATATTTCAGATATTCAGGAGGAACGCTGAGTCTGTCACTTGTGTGGAATGTTCGAGTCAGAAGCGGACCAGGTCAATCAGCCCAGGTTGATTTTACTTGTAATTTTGTCACACTCAGGAGTAGGGGGGGGGGGGGGGGCAGATGAATATCCATGTGGAATGTCTCCTGTAAGATTTGATAAATCTTGATACATGTGGACCAGACAAGACTAACCCATTATCATGTACACCATTACCATTAAGTAGTTACTAGTTTTCAGTAATTGATTATGTGGAGTAAACCCAAACAAATCATTTTATGTTAAACGTGTCCAGAATCCAGATTTTAGGAACACAAAGTCCTTTCAGTAGGTAAGATAAAATTAGTCAAGAGACAAAGCACATTCAGGATTAGATTTCCCTCTTATATAATTAGTCAAGAGACCAAGTACATTCAGGATGTTACGATGAGCTGGATTCGAACCCAAGACCATAGAGGTGAGGAGCAAATAATGAAATGCAAAACTTGTTATGAGGACTTCAGTAACGCCGTGGTAACATCAGCTAAACAAACCGGCTGCTTGATTCTAGGTGTTGGAGAAATACTGCCAAAAGAATATCTATGAGGACTGCACTTTGGATTCCCTGTACATGATAAAGAGAAAACCATTTGTTGTGTGTGTTTGACAGACTGATTGAGTTATTTGCAGAGAAAAATGAGCCCCAGGGTCCTAACCACCAGAATACTAACTACACACTCCAACATTCCAACTCTTTAACAATACAGCCCGCAGGCAGTGTACCGTAGTTTTTTTCTTACTTACAAAGTCAGGTGTTGTTCTTATCAAGTGGAGTGTGACAAGAGGTTTTTACTGTGAACACTTGTAGACATTCACAGCAGAATGATTTACGTGCACAGCATATATTGTGTCACAGTGAACTGGTCATATCTACTGCCTGGCAAACACACCGTCTGACCAAGTCATAGCAAGTAACTCATACCCCATGTATTGTAGGGTCTCCTTCACAACAGAACTGTTGTAAATTTGTTGAAGGTTTTAACTACAACCTTTCAACAGCCAATGTATATTTACATCGACCATATAAATGCCTTCAAAATGTTCTATATGGTCATGTTTCACCCAAAACAAAAACCTTACCACACATGATGGGGGAAATGCAAGAGCAGCCAAAGTAAGTCTCTTTTCTATTCAGATGACTTGCAGTTGTATCCACATTTTAAGACGCCAGTACTGGAAAGTCCATATCCGGCAAGAAGTTCCGCTGAGGCCTGGTGTATTCTAGTGAAACGATGGATGTGCTCAAACATTCTAGCACTCAATCAGGAAATAAACAAAAATTGTCTTGTTTGCCTCTAGATAATGCATGACAAAACGGACTCACTGTTGTAAAAAACATTCAGTCTACATAATTGGTGAACAATAGAAAATACCTGTTTGACTTCAATACCATACATAATGAGGTAAACAAAGTTGTATCCACCTCATGGCTCCGGTTCTGAAACCTCATCCAATAAAAAATATCTTGCACAAAAGTCAACAGAAACCATAATGCCTTTTTGACACCAAAACTTGACTTGAACCAAACCATATTGCAGAATGTGTCAAGCAATTGCTGAAGGGATTTCAGCACATCATTGCTGAAAGAACAGACAGAAACTCCCTTCTTTTACCAATATTGAAATGTATTACCGGTAATTGGCTGTCAGTGAACCAGAAGATTTAGTTCAAAATTCTGTGAATCAGAAACAGACATTATTATTTTCTATGATAAATTTTTTGAAGCTGTTCTTTGTTTCAAATCATTAAAACATGCTTATTCAAAGGAAACTTTGAGAGAAAAATTAAGAGAAAAAAATTGTCCATGCAGAGGGTTTGATCGTGTGGCTATAGAACTGTCTATTATTATATGTAACATTAAAAAAATATTGTGATTCCATTGGTGAAATTACAGTGTGTATACCAAAGATCATTAGTGACCTGTTTCCTATAAACATAGCATTTGGAGAGTGCATACCTCAAGCCAAGGCCCTAAACTTTATACCCCTTTCACACTACAGGCGGTATCATCCGCTGTAACCCGTGTTTGGTAAAACGTCCCTGTCCTTGGATCACCGTCTGACATCTGTATGCGATCTTGCAAGTCAGTGGCAAACCATCCATTAGATGTCTTACAGAAGTTTTTAAACCATTTAAAATTTCCACCTCTGATTTTGGTACCGTGAGCATGCGCAGGCGATTTTGTGCATGCACGTATGAATTTCTGACTATGATAACCTAAGGTGTGTTCCACAGTGTACATAAGGTTGCGATTTGGTTGTCTTTCAGTGTAATACGGTGACATAAGGTGAGTTAAGGTATTGGTCGTTTCACCACGTGTTCGTCCGGCCGCTCCCGAAAGGTGAGTGGAGGTTGCTTCTTAGTGACCACCATTTGTAGTACTGTCATCCTACTGTTATAGAGGGTGGCCGTCTGCCTGTAGTGTGAACAATTAGATGAAATGGGACAACGTGGGGGCGGTTCTGTTGCCGAGAAAAACTTCTAACCGCGGGACGTTTGTAGTGTGAAAGGGGCATTGTTACTGCAATAATAAAAAACTCATTAAAATCATGGATCTAGAAATGATTCTGGATCATGCCTTAAATCTCTGGATTAAAAATAAATTGCATTAAAACAAAACTCACATGGATAGGCAGCAAGAAACACATCCAAGATAACTTTGGGAAGGACAAAGTTTACACTTTTAGGATTGCATTTTCGTAGTGATTTGGACAATATTCCAAATAACAGCTATACTGAGAAAGCTAACAATTTAGAAAAGTTAAATGTGTGTTACAAAGTAACATACAAAGTAACAACCATGCAAACCTTGATTTGCTTTGGATTTAATCAATGTATGTTAAATACAATAAAAAGCACTTTAAAAGTTGTTAAAATTATTTTAGATTTCATGTGGAATGATAAACTAAACAAAGTTAACACGAACGAAACTATAGAAGCTATAAAATGGGTGGTCTAAAGTCTAAAAGTGTTTAACACAATTTTGAAGAATTTGAGAAATACTTAAAATTATCCTGGATGCAACATGTTTTATTATTCAAAAAATGACAACAGCTTTCAAAATTTATCATTGGACGTTTAAATCATCTGAAAATTGCTTTGGAAGGGGTAGTCTTCCATTAAAAACAGTCTAATCCATTCTGGAAAAATGTTTACCAGTATCTGAAAGAATGCCTACTAAAGTGCATCATCAGATGAGGATATATATTGTCTGCTTGTATTAGATTGAACCGATGCACTTTTGTGTCAAAATATTCAAATTTGAAAAAACAAAAACTACAACTTAAGTTACTTAACACAATGAAAATTCAGAACACAGTAACACAACGATCTTCCTTTGATAGACATTTACATCACCATATAATGAGGCTGAGTCTATGTGACTGTGTTTAGACATTAGGGGACAAGAAGAGGGAAAGTTTATTTTCTTAGGAAATTTAATGCAGTTGTATCACACGGGGATAATAAAACATTCCCTTGTCACTATATTATAGTAACTATGGACTCTGTATAGATTTTAATATAAACATCCCAAACTAGGTAGAGATATCATAAATAGTGTCTCGAAAAATTGATCTCAAGTCTATGTATGGTGCCCAGCCCAGAGAGGTTTGAAAATTTTGTGTAAAAAACTGAAAAAGTAATTGAATAATGTGTTACAACAAGATACCGAATTCCTGGTAGTTTCTGAGATGGTGAGCAAGTACTCATTTTGACACCAGTTTGACCCAGAGGAGGTCTATAAATCTGACCTGTGCTCATTTTGACACCAGTTTGACCCATATGGGTGGGGTCTATAAATCTAACCTGTACTCATTTTGACACGAGTTTGACCCATATGGGTGGGGTCTATAAACCTGACCTGTACTCATTGTGACACCAGTTTGACCCATAGGAGAGGGGTCTATAAATCTACATGCCCCTTAGATTCCCTACATATGGTTTCCTATTACCTCCCAATACATTCTAAACCTCTAAATGCAGTAATAAAAGAGATACAAGCCAAAACACAAAATCTGTAATTTTATGACCTAGATAGACCAATGGTATGGGGAATCTGATTAGCCTTTTATATTCCCTGCATATGGTTTGCTACTACCAACAAATAGATTCTATAACTCTTACAGCAATAGACATGGAGATAAAAGCCAAAAAACAGAAAATGAGAAATTTTACGACCCAGTTCGACCCATAAGGGGAGGACAGAGAGTAAACATGACCAGTTTTCTAGACTCCATGCATACACTTTCCTATTACCATGCAATACCAAAGCTCTAAACACAATAATTAAGGAGATAAAAACCAAAAAAGACAAAATCTGAAATTTTATGACCCCAGGTTGAACCATAAAAGGGGGCTGGGGGGGAATCTGACCAGCTTTCTAGTCTCCCTGTATATGGTTTTCTATTGCCTCCCAATACATTCAACAGTTCTAAAAGAAATAATGAAATAAATATAAACCAAAAACTTATGACCCCAATTTGACCCATAATTAGCCGGCAGGGGGATATCTGACCAGTGTTTTAGACTTTCTGAATATGTTTTCCTAAATCCTTCACAATACATTTTAAGGCTCTAAATGCAACAGATAAGGATAGAATAGGGAGGTTCCAATGAATTTATGCTTTCTGATTACTACCTTGCATAAATATGTTCACAAATGGCTCAATTTCATTCCAATCACTCCCAAAAAATCTAATCAGCTAGAAATTTTGAGAGTACATTACATTAACATGCATGTTTATTTATTTATTTGGGGTTTTACGTCGCTTTCAACACTGTACAGGTCATATCACGATGGGTAGTTGGAAGGGCAGAAGAAACCAGTACATACAGTTGGTCAAGGTTCTGTACTGTAAACTGCCGACCAATGGTAAGCAACTACCAGCTTTCCCACTTAAGATAGAGCTGTGAACCGAACCCCGGACTCAGAGGTGGGAGGCGAGAGTGTTACAACTCTGCCACCGTGGCCCCCTTAAGATGCATGTTAAATCACACCCTACTGCAGTAAATAGTTTTGGTTTAACAATGATGATTAGCGGATGTACCAAAAAAACTTCATATAGTAAATATAAGCATGTAGAAATTTTTTTTTTCAGATGTGCCAAAAATGGTTAGAAAGCGCCAACTAATAAGGGAGACCATAATTTTGCAGCAGAGGCAAGGAAACTAGACCCCAAATCAAAACAAGGCCAAAAGGGGTTTCGGTCTACTATTGTGAGCCACAAAGCCATTAGAGATACAAGTTTTGCACTGAAGAGGTCACCCATCCCAGTACTAACGTAGCCCATTGCTGCTTAACTTCTATGAGGAGGCAGGCACTCATCACACTACGCCACAATTTATGAAAGTCACGACACACACAAAAAAAAAACCAGAAAAAAAGTGATTCCAAGAAGTGCAAGCCTCATTAGAGCTTGTTCTTAAAAGGCACTCTTTACAAGGACACTAAATTAACTGCTATGAAAAGTCTGACAAAATTGGTTGATAATTATGCATTCCCTTTTAAGGATATTAATATTTTTGGCTTGTACTTCTATTATCAGAGATACAGCTGACAAGTAGAAAATGATCTAATAGAATAGAGATTAATTACTGTAACAGTGTCTGAGAATGCACAAACCCTCGCTTGCTGGTAATGCTGGAAAAAAAAAACAAAAAAAGGATATTCAATCTGTTATTAGATAGATTCATCTTTCATGATCTACTTTGAGGACCAGATGACGGGTAGACTGAGGTGGAAATAGGACCCAGATCTGATGTGTAGTTTTTAGGTTATGTGCACAGAGAGATAGACAGACAATGTTACAATACCCTAACCACTCCCCTTTTGGGGACTAGGAAAAAAACTTCCATTTAGATGAATGTATTTTTTCTTCAGTTGATTTTGTGGTATTTTATGGGTAGTGTATGTTTTTTTTGTGACATTTTTTTGTTAATTTATACTGTTTCTGTATACTGTTATAAGAAAATAGAAAAAAAAATAATACTTTTGGAGTAAAAGACAGATTATGTCAAGGCGACATAACAGTTTTGAAACATCATAACATTATTGAAACATCATAACAGTGCTAAAACACCATCATAGTCCTAAAACATGACAGCAGTATTAAACATAACTAGAAATTGAGTCAATTCTATCAAGAGAACATCTTGAAAAAGAAACTGTGCCTGCATCAACATGTCAGACACTTATTACTAAAAACAAGGCACGTAATAAAAAATAGGAAACTCCAGATTATTTTTATCCAAATGGAGATCCAGATTGCTCTCTAACTTTATTAGGATCTAAGTTGGACCAAGACCCATCTTTTATTTTTTTTTCAGGAAAATCTAAGCAGTAGTATTTGCATAATCCTGCTTTCAAACAGAGAAACAAACAACTTTCTGATATTTTTGTATCCAGGCAGTGATCTAGATCAGTCTCAAATTTTAAAGGGATGTAACTTGGAGCAAAACCAGTCTTTTGTTGTTTTATTTTTATCGGAAAGATCTAACCAGTAGTATTTGCATAATCCTGGAAAACCAAGGCATCCAGGCTGTGATCCAGATCAGTCTCAAAATGTAACAGGATGTAAGTTGAAGCAAGATCCATTTTATGATTTTTTTTCAGGAAGATCCAAGCATTAATATTTGCATAATCCTGAAAAAAGGCATGTAATAATAGTAAACAGGAAAGTCTGGATTTTGGTATATTTGTTTATTTTAAAAAAAACAAAGGTCAAAGTTGGGGTTTTATGTTGCGTTCAACAGACAGGGTCATATTGGGACAGGTCTTCAGCACTGGGAGTCAAATCCACACAGAGATGACTGTCTGTGATTAGATGCCAAACTTTATAGCCACTAGGCCACTGAGGACCTCTGAAAAAGGGTACATAATAAGTAAATGGGAAAATCCAGAGTATTTTTTGTATCTGGATGGTTGATCCAGATAACTCTGAAAATTTAATGTGGTGTAAGTCTGACCAAGACCAATCTTCTTATTTTTTCAGGAAGACCCCAGCAGTAGTATATGCTAAACCCTGCTAACAAATGGACAAACGGACAGACACACGGATAAACTGTCTTGAAAACAAAAATCCTCAATAATAACAGTCCTAAAACATTATAACAGTATTATACCATCATAAAAGTGCTAAACTATCATAACAGTATTATACCATCATAAAAGTGCTAAACTATCATAACAGTATTATACCATCATAAAAGTGCTAAACTATCATAACAGTATTATACCATCATAAAAGTCCTAAAACATCATAACAGTATTATACCATCATAAAAGTGCTAAACTATCATAACAGTATTATACCATCATAAAAGTGCTAAACTATCATAACAGTATTATACCATCATAAAAGTGCTATTAAACTATCATAACAGAGCTAAAACCTAGCAGTGCTGAAAGTATACCAGAGCATACCAGTGTCAAACTGCTTTTGGGGGGGCATTCTTAAATGGTTTATTCTCTCGCCCATTTTTCAAAGGCTCCTCAAGTCAAGATTTATAATGGATAATGCTGAGGTCTGGATTAAGGCATAGATTAGTTTTACAGCAGTTTCACCCAGGAAAGTATCTTTATGTGTACTGAACTTAGTAATACCTGTATTTCCAGGTTGAAGTCTTATCTTACTCCCTTCGAAAATAAAAAGTCTTTGAATAGAACATGATGAGAAAACATATTCTGAACTTTCAATATTCTGTAATGATATGGTACATAAAGGTCATTATTGCAATATCTGTTATATACTGGATAATATAGTTTGAGACTGTGACATTGCCAAGCTGTGAGATATAGTGTGACCACAAGTCCCTCACAAACCTTTGATGTGAGTTCATCCCGTCCACTTACACACCCACATATACAATTGTGTCCAAGACCTACCCCACGGCAGTCAACCCCTCAGGCACAGTCCTCAATCAGAGGCAGGCCTTTAACTCTGTTACTCTCCACTTGTTAGCAAAGTGCTTGTGTACGGAGAGCTTGAAGAGCTGATAGCACGTCTTCTATGGAGCATTCAATGATTCAAGGAATAAACATGATATTTTAAAGATTTGGTAGTTTATAACAAACAAAATACAGGTGTGTTGATGACACTGAAATAATGACACCCCATTCACATGGATAGCTTGTCTTTGGAGAATGACACTTATGTCACGTACAAAGTTTAGTCTCATTCTGCTTCACCAAACTTCCAAAATTTGAATCAGTGATCAGGAAGTGACAAGTCCAGCTAGGATCTTTGGATAGGTGGACAAAATATCAGCATTATGAAAACCACTATTTGATACATATTAGCCTATATTACTATGGTTACTGGATTTTCACACTGTATAAAAAGGTTTACGCCAACACTCAACAAAACACTATATAAATCCAGGACAGGGTGTTTCACAATATTATTTGTTCAATAGTATTCATTCAATTTACAAACCAACAGTCGCAGTATTTTCTGGTAACACTCTCCCCTTCCACCTCTGAGATCAGGGTTCGGTTCCCGGCCTGACCTCAAGTGGGAAAGCTGGTAGTTGCAGTTTACAGTACAGAACCTTGACCAACTGTATGTACTGGTTTCCTTTGCCCTCCCAACTACCCATCGTGATATGACCTGTACAGTGTTGAAAGCGACATAAAACCGCAAATCAATAAATATATAGTATTTTCCTTTTAAAAAATTCTTTCACAATTCAAGAATGAAAACCACCCGGAAATCTAGAAGCATTGTGTCTACTGTTCCAGTTTGTGACCTGCACCTTTGTGACCTCACCATTGTGTGACATGTAGGAAGAGAATCAGTGAGTTTGAATTCAACTACACAGGCTTGGATGGCATGACTTTTAAGTTTAGAATAGGAAAAGTATCCATTACTTACAAGGTCATTACAAACAAACAACATCATTATAAGCATTTATAATCTGTCTTACCTTGTTGGGGACTTGTAGAGCCAGTGTAGGTTATAACAGGAATAATCCACTAAATAGCTTGGATGTGACCAGTATCCTAACCTCACTACAGAGCAGTCAGTCCACACATTGTGTCCTCATCAACCAGTCCATTTACTAACAAACTCACTGTCAACCAAGCACGTTTGCCACCCTGTTCTATGTGTTTTTTCTGGGTGCCAGAGACTTGGGAGATTTGATTATGTGTGGTGTAGTGAATGTACTGGAGACTTACTTCAACATTTGAGGTGTGTAAGCACTGCAGTAACAAGTGACTGAGTATTGAAGAAGTTCACGCCTCCTGGCGCTCTGCATTAATGGCTGCTCTCATCGTCTGTCCATACACATGCACACCGGGATGGTGGTGGTGGGTGGGGGGGGGGGGGGGGGGTGTCACAATACAGCTTTGACAAATGATGCATTGTATACACAATTGTCTTTACTTCAAAAGACATTCTCGTTTTTTGTTGTTGTTTTTTTAACTTTGTGGGCAAAAAGGTCTTTTTAAAAAAAGAATTTACAGTAATTGTTTAGAATTGGAGAAAGCGATGGGCGAGTAATATTAGGACTTTGCTTATGAAAAACATTGATTCTGTGAGATCCTTCTAATTAGATGTATGTATGCATTTTACTTCTTGTTTTCAATTGATATTTTAATGAACTGTTTCTTCGCTGCCTAGCAGTGACTTTCATTGAGTCGCATATTTCAATATTTCAAACAATTCCACCAAAATTCTGAACGTTTTCTGTATTTTACTTGTAGATTTCGTGTTTATCACTCAAAATGAAAAGTGTAGTGAAAATATATTCTTTTGCAAGACGTGAACCACAATCCATTGTGATAAACGTAAAATAGAACGTTAAGTGCATTAATATTAATTATAAAACAAGTTATTTATCATCATTCGTGTGTCACTGTATAAGTATGTTAAATAAAGCTTATGCTCGTTTGGGGAATGTTCAAATTTTACATTTCCTGTTACATATAAAATGCCATATCACAGAACACAATAGCTCGAGACATCTATATGTCTACGAGGCCCCTTATGTGGGTGTTCCACCACACGACTAAGCTCCCCGATTAAGGTTTTTTGGGAGTCCGTTTCAAATATTTGCTTAGTCCCAGACGTCCTGTAAGGGTCGGTAGTTGTCGGTTGTGGCCGTGAGAGAAATCAAACATGTTTGATATTTCTCACGACTCAAACCGATTTCTATTTCCCGCCGTCAACAAAATGTCCAGTCCCAGGCTTCCTCAGGCCTCCTCAGACCCAAATTTACACAGTCCTATGTTGTCCCAGGCGTCCTGCGACCCTTAGTCCCAGGCCTCTGTAGCTTAGTCCCAGGAAGCCTGTTTGGCAGTCCCCGACTCATAACAGATCTTTGAAGTTTCATGCGTGTGAAAGGGAATCGGTTTCATTAGTCCCGGGAAGCCTTAGACTGTCTCAGGTGTCCTGGGACTAAGAAATCTGGGTCTGGGATTAAGCCCCGACTAAGAAAAGCCGACCCTAACCGATCCAAGCCGGCGTCCTCAGGCCGCCAGGGACAACACAAATTTAGTCTGCGACGGTCTGAGGACGCCCCAGGAGGCCTGGGACTAAGAACTGATTAAGAGCCGACTGTTTTCCGTGCGTCGGAAATTAAAACGAGGCAATGAGGGGGTCTGGGACTATATAAGCAACCGTGCACACATTCTCGTTGTTACTGACTGGTTGGCTACTGAGAGACGTGTGTCTCTGTTTTGTAGGGGTTTTCAGTTTTTTAAATATCGTATAATACTTGAGCTTAAGGCAAATTTTACAGTTAGGAGACACATTTTAGTTTTTCACTTTTTTTTTTTGCTATTGACTGGAGTTATGAGGAAAGAGAAAGGAGGGAAGAGAGGAAAGAAGAAGATGGATGAGAGGCAAGAGGAGAGGGAGAAGGAAAGTGGAGAGGTGGAGGAAAGGATGGAAGAAAGGACGGAGGAGGGTACAGAGGAGGGTACACAAGAGACTGAGGAGCGATTGGAAGTTACTGAGGAAGCTTGCGAAGAAGAAGAGAGGTGTGAGGAGGATTCAGAGAGTCACTCGGCAGCCAAGAGAGCCAGGGTCTGTTCAACTTTCACTGACAGCCAAGAAACTGCAATTGTGGAGTTTGTGAAGGAGCATCCAGAACTCTACGACAAGGAGCATGCACGTTTCCACGACAGACAGAAGAAGGAGGCTCTCTGGACAGAAATCTCTGCAGAACTGAAGCTCCAGCCCTTTGATGTCAGAAGATGGTTCGAATCCCAGCAAACGCGTTATGGCAAGCTGTCAAAACTACAATCTGGCCAAGCCCCAAGGGAGATGACCAAGAGACAGTCCTGGGTCTACCAGCAGATGGGTTTCCTTAAGACCCACATCAGACGAAAGGGGGCAAGCAGAAGTTCAGGGTTCGAGGCCAGTCCAAACACCAGCAAGCAGGATGAATCTCGTGGATTTACTACTGATACAGAACATCTTGAGTCCAGTGTCCTCAGGGAGAGTAGGAGTCAACCTATGTTCACATCTACACCAATTTCAATAGACTTCAAGATACTAGAGCACTTTGACCAGATGAGGACATTGATCTCAGGTTTCCTGCAGCAGAAGTCAGACAGGCAGCCCTTCTTTGACTACGTGGCATCAGAGGCTGAAAAGATGACCCAAGAGGAATTTGAGGACCTCAAGGGCAGAATTTTTAGAAATATTGAAAGCATTAAGAGCAACCGTAGATGTCAACCACTAGCCAGAAGATCAGCCAATATTACCACGGAGTCCCAGAGGGTCGGGATACTGCCAACAACCACTCAACAGGCGTCTACTTCCACCCAAGGAGCAGCTAGCAGCAGTTACGTCTACTACACACCCAGCCCACTTGGCTTTGGCAACCCTCCATCAGTTCTAACAGTACAGGACGAGGGCAGCCTCAGCCTCAGCAGCAGCAGCAGCCGCAACTCTTCACTATCACCACTACAGCAGCGCCTCAACAGCAGCAGCCTCCTCAGTAGCCATCCAGTCAGAGCGGGTCTTTGACCTGCCAGGCCCTTTTCAGGGCCACCCAAATATTCCAAAAACAATTATTCAGCTGCAAGTTATTCCAATTCCCCTCCCAAAACATAACAGTTCAGTACAAATACTTATCACAAAAAAAAAAGTCCAACACCTACACCACCCCAAACATGAAACAAATAACCCATGGTACCACACATAACCAAAAAAGGCCACATAGAAAAAAAATTAAAATAAATAAACTGGCCAATAATCAGCCCATTTTTAGCTTTAAATCCATGGGATTGGTTGAAATCTTTAATAAAAAGTCCAACACTTACATCATCCCTAGAGTTAAAAGGCATTATCACATACTTACCAACCCACAAACACACAAACCCAATACCAAACCTAACCCCCAACTAACCAACACACAAACCAAATACCAAACCTAACCACCAACCCACAAACACACAAACCAAATACCAAAAATAACCACCAACCAAGAAACAGACAAACCCAATAGCAAACAGAACCCACACCAAATAACTAACAAACTATTTGCAAACATAACCCCCCATCATTGTAAAGAAAACCAGTTTGGTGGTTATATTTCCTAAATATTTGTGAAGTGGAGTAAAAGATTTTAATTTTAAGATTTCCAGGAAAACATTTCTGTTTCAAATATTTTTCCCAAAGAAAAAACAAATGTAAGTAAAATTAGGATGTAGCTTTCAAAATATATGCAATATTTATGTTTGACTTTGTGTGTTTCTTTTGATAATTATGTTTAGCACTGGGTTTGTCTGTTTGTTAGTTGGGTGACTTCTGTAAGGCATTTACTGGTGCCTGTTTGTTAGGTGGGTGACTTATGTTGGGCATTGGGTTTGTCTGTTTGTTGGTTGCGTGACTTCTGTCGCACATTGGGTTTGTCTGTTTGTTGGGTGGGTGAATCATGTGGGGCATTGGGTTTGTCTGTTTGTTGGTTGCGTGACTTCTGTCGGGCATTGGGTTTGTCTGTTTGTTGGGTGGGTGCTCCATCATTATTGAAGTAGTCCTTGAGGTAATCCCTCTGTCTTTTGGCTTCTCTAGCAGGGTTTCTGTCTGGACCACCACCAGCAGCTCCACCAATCAGTCGACAATCACCAGGCACATCATCATCTTCATCATCTCCAGGCTCTTGACCACCATGTTGACCTTGATACTGGCTTCTCAGTATATTGTGCAGAACCACACAGGTCATGACCACATCCCTGACTGCTTCTGGGGGTAATTCAATAGTAGTCAACATCCCTCTGAATCTTGAGACCAGGATGCCAAAAGCATTCTCAACAACTCTCCTGGCCCTTGATATTCTGTAGTTGGCAATCCTTTCCTCTCTGGTTAACATCCTTCTGCCATAGGGTTTCATGAGCCAGGTCTTCAGGGCAAAGGCATCATCTGCCAGAATGAAGTAGGGGACATCTCTACCACCCTGGGTTATAGGAGCTGGGTCAGGGAAGCCTATCCTGCCATCCTCAATCCTCCTCTTCAGCTGACAGGCATTAAATATCTGGGCATCTGAGCAAGATCCAGCTGTACCAGCATCCACCTATCTGAATTTGTACTGCCCATCTACCAAGGCCAACATTACTATGGAAAAGAACCCCTTGTAGTTGTGGTACAGGACTCCAGAGTTCTTGGGTTTCTTCAGGGCCACATGCTTGCCATCAAGGGCTCCCAGGGCATGTGGAACATTCCACTTGATCCTGAATTCCCTTTCCAGTTCTTTCCACTCGTCTGGAGTAGTAGGACATCTGAGGTACTCTCTGGTGAACTCATCCTGGATGGCCCTCCAGACCTCTGGTAGAAACTTGGAAATGGTGGATCTGCCAACCCTGAACTGACAGGATAATGATGTGTATGACTCTCCAGTGGCCAGATATCTGATGGTGAGGGCTAACTTCTCCCCAACACTGATTGGAGCTCTGTAGTTGGTGGCCTGCCTGGCTAGACATGGTTCCAGTCTGGTCTTAAAGAATTCTGGGGTCATCCTCATGTAGTTGGTGAATCCTGGAATGTCTGTGGCATACAGTTCAGCCATAATGTTGTGGTAGGCCCCCCTCTCCTCTCTCTGTAGTAGCCATGGCCTGACCCACATGTTGTGCCTTCTTCTAGGTCTCTGTATGGCTGGTGGTGGTGGTGGTGGTGGAGGTGCTGCTTGTGGTGGTTGCTGTGGTCGACGTAGAAATAGCAAATGCATCATTATATGTAACTGAATAAAAACTAAAAAAGCCCTAAGTTGTTGCTGAAGCTGTCTTCCATTAAAAGGTGGCATCCTGCTGTGTTGCTATAAAAGTAATGATAATTAGATCGCGGAATTTATATATATATACCCAGAAAATCCAGCTTTTCTGTAAAACAAGAATCGGCCACATTGGTCTGCGGAAGACTGAGGAGGCCTGAGGATGCCGGGACTTAATCGGGGGTTAGTCGGGGCTTAGTCCCAGGAGGCCTGAGGCGTCCTGGGACCCAGTCACTATGTGTACGACAGGATCGTGGTTGAAACTGACCAGAAAACTGGCTTAATCGGTTTTTAGTCCCAGACCAGTCAGGGACTGTCTGGGGCCTCCGCAGGCTTCCTGAGGCCGATCTGTACTTAATCCCATGCTTTGATACCGATTCAGTATTCCCGCCCATTTTACCATTTCCTTCACCGACTGTCCACGATTAAGGGTCGCCGACAGGATCAGCCCTTAGTCCTTTGGTGGAACAGGGGCATTATACAACATATTTACAATGCTATACTGCCTAAAACATACCCTATAACCAAACCCCCTTATAGGGAAAGGGAAGGAGGGATTTAAAATGATGTTGTTCCTTTGACTTGCAGTTCATACATGACCAAATGGCTATCAGCACGCGGTATATTGCTGTACTGCCCATGCTCCAGGGTCGTCTCAAAAAGTTCCCCCGAATGAAACCGCAAACAAAGGTTTGCTATTCACATCCGTGTGTCACGGTATAAGTATGTTAAATAAAGCATATGCTCGTTTGGGAAATGTTCAAATTTTATTATCATGACGTTACATTTCCAGTTACATATAAAATACCATATCACACAACACAATAGCTCGAGACATCTATGTCTATGAGGCCCCAAACACTAACGGAACAGTGCTGGAAGAGCCTGAGGAACGATTTCCGCCACAGACTCGGTATTTTTAAGGTAATGCCAGATGGCGTCCGATGCCCAAGCTCCGTGGGCCTATAATGTCTAGTGGGACCTCGTGTCCTAAGGCTAAGGTTGCCCCTGTCCTGCGAAATCCATGAAACGTAAAACCCTCCTTACCTATTCGCATTAACCTCATAATCATCATTAGACGTAGGCGTATATCCTTTTCCGTCAGGGGGACCCCTTCAATGTTAATCAATGGGACCGACACTCCGCCCTGAGTTTCCTGAATTGCTCTTGTGAGGGCCCTAGTAGGGCAAACATGAATACGAGCTTTGAGCAGCGGCACTCTCACTACATGTGTTTGGTCTCGATGTTGTAAATTCTTTGCCCAGTTTAACTTGATGGTGGCCCCCACCCCACTTAACATCACATTCGTAACACACAAATGTAACACACAAATGCTTCTGAGGGTCAAACTTATGTATTGCCATTGGAATCAAATTCAATATCCTAAGGAAAGTGAAAAGTCCAAGCCTGGAGTAATCTACGGACACATTCACTATCTCATGACTGAGAAGGGACCCCCAATGAGCTAAGTTATTTTTGAGGATGGACACATAATTCCTTATGGTATGGTATCCCAAACCTAGTGAGACCAGATATTCTATAAATGCCAAAACTGGGCTTAATGCCCCCATGTCACTAATTCTGTGTGAACAACAAAAAGCCAAATAATCTCTGGTTATCCTTTCAGGGATCTTTTGTGTCCTCGTGTGGTCTGCTCCCCACGCTTGCTCATAAGCTGCTGTGGCCTTCTCCCATGCATTGGCCACACCTACAAATCAGAGTCCAAGTGAAAGGCTTCAGTCAAAACCAAGTCAGGGGTTAACTCCTGCAATACCCATTTATTATTCTGTATATCTTGTACTAAGCGTGATAATGCATCAGCTTTCTTATTCTGACAGCCCATGATATGTTCTGCATGAAACTAAAAATTATATTCCGCTGCCAAAAGACACGTTCTGTATGCATAAGGCTAAACATTCTTCGTTAGTTCGTAACATATTAAGAATTTGGACTACCGCCCAACTCACATGTTAATTCAAGTATTCTATTAAAAGCTTTATCTGCGCCTTCACTTGGATTACAGGTGAAAATGTCATCGATATAGTTCCAGACGGCAATTATTTCCTTACGGAGAATCTTTCGGATGGCGTCCGATATGCGCTGAAATATCGCTGTACCATTAACTGGGCCGAAAGCTAAAGACATATCAATGTAATCGCTTCCCCGATGTTTAATCCCTAAGGCTAGCACGTCCCCGGGATCCACCCGCACATTGCAGAACGTGCGCTATATGTCTACTTTAAACACTTTTGGTTTTCCTTAGCACTTAATAACATCTAATATCAAATTGTCCAAAGATGGGAGAGTCAGCTCGAATTTGAAACCATCGTAAACTCCTCTCAGGGAAATATTGTTTACAGAGTCGTCACCAAATGACAGGTCCACTATGATATGTCTACTGGACCCATCCTTGGGTCGAGACATTAATGGGGAAATATTTAAATGTGAAGAAAGTATATGACCAAAGGGGCCCAACATGGCACCTTGTGCAATTTCCTTGTCCAGGTAACCGTCCACCGCCTCCGGATATGCCCTAGCTGATGAATGATGAACTACCCTTTTCCGACACGGTCTCAAGCCCACCATTCCTAACGGTCAACAGCTCTGTAAGTCTGGGATCTCCATGCGCAATTGTGTAATGCCTCTACATTGGTAAATTAAGATCCGACTTCAAAGGTATCTGTAAGAAGTTCACATTGTATAAACCATGCTCCCTAAGATACTCTGCCAATGGCAAGAAACCGGGATCCGAGCCTAGAGGATACTCAATTTGGCTGCTTCCCTGACCCTGTTTTGTCCTGAATTGAACTTCAGGACCTTGCTTAAAACCAACGGGTATCATTGAAACCCTGGGGCTGTACTTGCCCTTAGGGTTTTTAGAACCTAAATCAGAGACATGACTATTATGCAAATCATTATTAACAGAATTACCACAATATAAACACTCACAGCTCACTTTTTTGAGCTTTCACATGAATCAACACTCAATAAAGTATGACCAAAGTAAAAAAACATTTGACCTTGAGCTTTAACGTCACTGTTCATACCCTTATGATTTTTAAAGTCATTGTGCCACTTAACTAGAGTCAGAACATTATCTTCTCAGGGACTGGGGCCATGCCCCCTTCGTAACCCACTCGGTCACTATCATTACACAACACTGCATCTTTAAACTCATTCACATAATACCGCTCACTTCCGATACGGTGTGGTACACACATTTCACTATGGGATATGTCACTGTTCTCCATCCCCGTTGGTCAATAAACTGTCATGGGCACAAACACAGGAGCACTGGGATGAACTTCATGCTGCACATGCCGTTGCCATCCGGGGCAGAAATGTGAAGCCCACATATTATATAGAACTTGGCCAGAAAACAGCTTCCCTCCGGCCACCTTACCCATGCTCCAGTCTGTCAGCTGAATGTAATTCTGACTATGGAGTAAGTTTGACTTACACATCCCATCACCAAATGTACATATAGCGTCTCTATCCCGTTGCCGTAGCCAAGTGTGTGGTCCTAATACACAACTGTGGTCCACTGTGGTCATCCAATGTACCCTACTTGCGGCGTGTGCCATCGTGGGTGTAAGTGATCCCTGTGATAGGGTCAGTATGCTGGGCCCCAAAGTCACAACAGCTTCATGTAGGGAAAAATTTACATACCAACTTTTTCTCCCTGCTCCCTTGAGAGTTAGAGAATACAGCCACATGTGTATGTGTCATGTTTGTGTATGGGGGTCCCTTCTCGGTCATGAGATAGTGAATGTGTCCATAAAATGGTGGGATCTCTCCCGCGCCCGAAGCCGGTCTTATCAATCAATCAATCAGATAGATGTAATGTTTAGGGTCAACGCAGGCTTGCCATCCCGTACCATATACTGCAGCTTTTGTGCTTGGACTTTTCACTTTCCTTAGGATATCGAATTTGGTTCCAATGGCAAGACATAAGTTTGACCCTCCGAAGCATTTGTGTGTTACGGATGTGACGTTTAGTGGGGTGGGGACCACCATCAAGTTAAACTGGGCAAAGAATTTACCACGTCGAGACCAAACACATGCAGTGAGAGTGTCGCTGCTCAAAGCTCGTATTCATGTTTGCCCTACTAGGGCCCTCACAAGAGCAATTCAGGAAACTCCGGGTGGAGTGTCAGTCCCGTTGATTAACATTGAAGGGGTCCCCCTGACGGAAAAGGATAAACGCCTACGTCTAGTGATGATTATGAGGTTAATGGGAATAGGTAAGGTGGGTTTTACGTTACATGGATTTCGCAGGACAGGGGCAACCTTAGCTTTAGGACAAGAGGTCCCACTAGACATTATAAAGGCCCATGGAGCTTGGAGCTTGGAGCTTTAAATCCCTCCTTCCCTTTCCCTATAAGGGGGTTTGGTTATAGGGTATGTTTTAGGCAGTATAGCATTGTAAATATCAATCAGTTGTCCAAGTGCTTAATCTCCCGTATCTACAGATTCTAAGGCACACCATCCAGTTCGTAAGGCATAAATCATCAAGACATTAGACATGTTCCAAGTTGTACCCAGGGAGGCGATCCGGTGTTCGGTAGTTATGCTATGGTGGAAATGATTTCTGAAATAGGTAGGTTTTTAGTCGACTTTTGAAAATATGTTGTATAAGGGGCCTCGTAGACATAGATATCTCGAGCTATTGTGTTCTGTGATATGGTATTTTATATGTAACTGAAAATGTAATGTCATGATAATAAAATTTGACATTCTGTGCCGTGAGCTCCTGAATGACTGTGATATTAAAACAACCAATTGGTGTCAGTTCACGGGCTCTGTGTCAGCTGACTGTGTGTATGGAGTTTCGAAGTAAAAGTGAAGAAGAAAAGGACACAAAAGTTGTGTTATACAAATGGTATTCAGAATAAAGTACTAAGTTAACTATTAAGGTGTAAAATATAGGTGAAAACATATTTAAACAAAATACTGTAAATGCAATAGATTTTGAGTTAAAACTGATTTACTCAACAGTGAGAATCTCAAAGTAACTTTTGCTCCACTATGCAATGAGCTAAAGGGCTGCAATTTTAATATGTCATAGCTGACCAAAAAGTAGGTGAATAACATATCTAAAGAAAATACTGTGAATGAAATACTTTTCAAGTTACAACTGATTTACTCAACAGCAAAAAGTTAAAGTAGCTATTGCTCATCTATGCAATAGGCTACAGGTCTATAGCTGACCCAAAAGTAGGTGAATAACATAAAATACTGTAAATACAATAGTTTCAAGTTGGAACTGACTTTTACTTAACAGTAAAAACCTAAAAGTAGCTATTGCTCAGCTATGCCATGGGCTACAGGTCTGCAATTTTACTATGTTATGGCTAACCCATAAGTTGTTGAACACCATATTCAAACAACATTGTAAATGCAACAGTTTTCAAGTTACAACTGACTTACTCAACAGTGAGAACCTGAAAGTAGCTTTTGCTCAGCTATGCAATGAGCTACATGTCTGCACTTTTACTATGTTATAGCTGACCCAAAAGTAGGTGAACAATATATTTAAACAAAATATCATAAATGCAATGCTTTTCAAGTTACAATTGATTTACTCAACAGTGAGTGAATTCAAGTTACAACCTGTTTTACTCAACAGTGAAAACCTGAAAGTAGCTATTACTCAGCTATGCAATGAGCTACAGGTCTGCAATTTTACACTGCTATAGCTGACCCCAAAGTAGGTGAACAACATGTTTAAACAAGATACTGTTAACATAACAGTTTTCAAGTTACAACTTATTTACTCAACAGTGAGAACCTGAAAATGCCATGAGCTACAGGTCTGTAATCAAGCGTCCCTGAAAGGGTGTTTTTTTTCAGTTCAGTTTCCTCGTCACCGCCGTAGCATTATGGTCTCCCTTGAATATCCCACTTATTATTGGAAGTTTTTAAACCATATTTGGCAGTTATGTACCTTAGTCATGGAAATTTTTTCCACATACATAAATTTAACCTTTGATCTTTATCAAGGTCACATGATCAAACCATAGTTTTTTTGGGTACACCCACCCGTCATCTCTGTTTAGCAAAATCTACTAACCGCAGAGGCTTGTTATTTCATACACATGTTTATACTTTCGCAAACGTGAGCTAATTAGATTTTGGGAGCATTCCGATTTATGAGTTGTTTTCTCACAGGTACCAATCGGAAAGCTTAAAATTCATGTCAGCCGCCCTATTAGTTAGAACCATAAAATGTATTGGGAGGTAGTAGGAAACTATATGTGAAGAGTCTGAAAAAACCGTCAAATACCTCCTGACCCCCCTTGTAGGGGTCAAACTGGGGTTATAGAATAGTGGATTTTGACATTTTGCATTATATCTCCTTTATTATTGCTTTTACAGATTTAGAATGTTTTTAGAGGTATGTGTGGAGAGTTTATATAGCCGGTCAGATTTATCCCCTGATTCCCCTTTATGGGTCAAATTTGGGTCATATAATAGCAGATTTTGTGTTTTTGCCTTATATCTGCTTTATCATTGCTTTTACAGCTTTACCATGTATTAAGAGGTATTGAGAAACCATATGTGGAGAGTCTATATAGCTGGTCACATTTATCCCCTGACCCCCCTTATGGGTCAAGATGGGGTCTTAAAATAGCAGAATTTGTGTTTTTGCTGTATATCTCCTGTTATTGACTTTTGCAAACTGGGGTGTTACATATATGGGCACTGTGTCTGTGCATTATTTAATCTAAGCTTTATATGTTAACATTTAAAGCAAGGAAGTTATTGCTTGTTGTGTTATGATGTTTATTGCTCTATTTATAGATTGGGGGAATCCCTCTAGGCTGACCACAGTGATGCTATTAATAGATTTGGGGAAACCCTATAAGATACCTGTAGGTTCTAGAACTTCCTCACTGCCTCTGGTGACAGCTGTTATGTTCTATAAGATTCTAGAATTTCTGTAAGTATATATAAAGACTGTACATCTGACCACAAGTTAACTTAGTATTCACTGGCTATAAGGAAGGATATTATGTCTTAGAATTAACATTCAAGTGGATATAAACGGCTTGTGTTGCTGTGAATTTTTGCTGGAGTGAACTTTCTACAGTTTGGATAGATCTGCTGTACTTTGGATAATACTTATTACACACAGTATATGATTCCACTAGAGAGTGGATTTACTGCATTTTAGACTGTGCTTGCCCCGTGACCGTAACATGGGGATTTATAATATCACCAGTATTCTTTTTTGTAGCCATATTTTACATCTAAAACAAGTCTTCTTACAAACTTTAGCATTTATAAAATTAACTTTTCACAATTTATGACCATAGAAAACAATATAAAGCTTACATTTTTCTTTCAAAAGTAGTATTTTTTGCAAATCATTTTTGCTATAGGTTGGCTGAAGAGAAACTGTAGCTGTAAATTTGGGATTGTAAATTTTTTCCAAGAGATATTAATCCTAGATTTCTGATGATAAAGATATACTGTATTAAACTATAATTGGCTATTGATAGGGACATTCATATGTTGTATATCTTTGAGGCATTTTATGCCTCTGAAAGTTATTTAATATTTTTATAAGATAAATATGTTTTGAGATAATCCTCCTTTTGAAATCCTTTATTGTTCCATTGTAAAAAGAATACACAAAGTTGTGTTGTCAGATGTTACTGTTAACATGTTTCATTCAGCCATAACTCTATATGTAAATATCACGAAACACTGAGGTGTTTACATAAGCCTTTTTCCATTCTCTCAAAACAGACAAGGCATTCTTTCCACAAAATATAACGTCCATAAGGATCCACTTCCTTGAACCTATAGATAAATGTCCTTGTTTGAATTGTTCACCCTCAAAAAGATTTACTGTAAGCATATCCCTTAATGAAAAGAAATGAATGCATCTTGATATCCCTTATCAACCTTTTCACTCAGTGTGCAGACATATTTTGTAAAACACACTAGCACTCACTGCAGGGCATCAGTGAGTGGGACTTTCCATGAATTTGCCTCAAGATAGATATCACACAAAAGCAAATACAAAGTTGGATAAAAGAGAAGAAAGAGACAAGTCATTCATTTTCAATTGGCTGGAGATATATAATATACTGCACAAGAAAAACTATTTTTGAGAAAGTGTTTTTTCCCAGTCATCTTATCTTATGAAAGAAGTCAAGTTTATACATTTGACCAATTTACATAGTCTCTGTGAATAAGTAGCTAGATCAACAACTCCTCTTGCAAAGCAAAAGCAGAATTAACTAGACCAAGGACGCATCTGTGGCCAGATGCAAGATGTATCCACCGGCAAAGGCAGCTATTACTCAGCTATGCCACGAGCTAGAGGTCTGAAATTTTACTCTGTTATAGCTGACCCAAAAGTAGGTAAATAACAGATTTGCACAAAATTCTCTAAATGCAAAAGTTTTCAAGTTACAAGTGATTTTACTCATGATGGAAGTTAGTGAAAAGTCCAAAAATAGCTATTACTCACTTAGCTATTGAGATAGACACTTAAGTTACTCGCCATGTTGTAGCTATGGAAAAAAGTAGCTGAATAACATATTTTAACAAAATGCTCTAAATGCAATAATTTTCAAGTTATAATTGATTTAGTGCATGATTTCATTAATTTTAATGCATTAAAAATTATTTTAAAAATTCATAAAAAAACTTTAGCATGTGAAAGCTCTCCAAAATGTAGGTGAATGAGTTATTTGAGAAATACTGGCTATCTGCAATACTTCTAGAGATAATTCGCATTTACTCATTTTGAGTAGGTGAATAATTAGCTACGGGTCTGAAACTTCACCATGTGAAAGCTCTCCCAAAAGTAGGTGAATGAGTTATTTGAGAAAAATTGGCTATCTGCAATACTTTTAGACATAATTCGCATTTACTCATTTTGAGTAGGTGAGTAATTACCTACGGGTCTGGAACTTCACCATGTGAAAGCTCTCCCAAAAATAGATGAATGAGTTATTTGATAAAAATTGGGTATCCCCAATACTTTTAGAGATAATTAGCATTTACTCATTTTGAGTAGGTGAGTAATTAGCTACGGGTCTGAAACTTCACCAAGTGAAAGCTCTTCCAAAAGTAGATGAATGAGTTATTTGATAAAAATTGGGTATCCGCAATACTTTTAGAGATAATTAGCATTTACTCATTTTGAGTAGGCGAGTAATTAGGTACGGGTCTGAAACTTCACCATGTGAAAGTTCTCCCAAAAGTAGGTGAATGAGTTATTTGAGAAAAATTGGCTATCTGCAATACTTTTAGAGATAATTCGCATTTACTCATTTTGAGTAGGTGAGTAATTACCTACGGGTCTGGAACTTCACCATGTGAAAGCTCTCCCAAAAGTAGATGCATGATTTATTTGATAAAAATTGAATATGTGCAATACTTTTAGAGATAATTAACATTTACTCATTTTGAGTAGGGGAGTAATTAGCTACGGGTCTGAAACTTCACCAAGTGAAAGCTCTCCCAAAAGTAGGTGAATGAGTTATTTGAGAAAAATTGGCTATCTGCAATACTTTTAGAGATAATTCGCATTTACTCATTTTGAGTAGGTGAGTAATTACCTACGGGTCTGGAACTTCACCATGTGAAAGCTCTCCCAAAAGTAGATGAATGAGTTATTTGATGAAAATTTTCATGTTTCAACAGAATACTCTTCTACTACCCTGCGGGTCCAAAATTCGGTCGAAATCGCTCTATCTCTGACGGTTTCAGAGATATTTGCGATTTTTAATTTTCTGCAAAAATTCAAGATGGCCGCCAAAAGTTGTAAAAATTGAAAACTTTCATGTTTCAACAGAATACTCTTCTACTACCCCGCGTGTCCAAAATTCGCTCGAAATCGTTCTATCTCTGACAGTTTCCGAGATATTTGCCATTTTTCATTTTCTGCAAAAATTCAAGATGGCCGCCAAAAGTTGTAAAATTTGAAATTTTTCATATTGCAACCGAATACTCCTGTACTACCCTGCGGGTCAAAAATTCACTCGAAATCACTCTATCTCAAAAATGGTCAAAGAAACACTGACGGCGGCCATCTTGTTTTTGTCCAGATATCCAGAATAATTCCCAAGGAAGCTGTAACCATGATGAACATATCCTGCAACTTTGGAAAGTGTACATTGCATGCCCTTTGATATACTGGGGCAGCAAAAGTCCCTAAAAATTTGAATGAAACGGCCGTGGCGGCCATCTTGTTTTTGGAAATGAGGCCAAAAAAACTCGGAGGCAAGCTTTTGTACCATTGAACCTATCCTGCAAATTTGAGGCCTCTACTGCTAATACTTTTGGCTGCAGAGGGGTAACGAGAAATCATCTACACACTGCGGCGGTGGCGGCGTACCCCCGCGAAAACCATGGTATCCACCGGATGCATCCGGTGGATACAATAAAAGCTTTTTTTCCCTGAAAAGAAAATGGCATATCTACACAATTCCACAAGAATGTGGGATTTTTTTTAATGTGCCTAAATTGGGAATTTATATTATATGAACACTAATCAGATGCAATATTTTAATAACCACATCAGTGCATGATAAATACATCATTTTTTTTCTTCAAAGATGCCATAACTTCATAAACACTAGGCAAGCTTTGCCAGATAACAGAAATTTTGTTTGAAGTATACATGTGCCAGGTGTGGTTTTAAAAAGTCTTAAAGTAAATGAGGTGGGAGCAAGAACTATATATCTATTATCATGTTAAGATGGACGAAGTCTCTTAAATACAAGAGTTTTGAGTAAAAAGTCATAAAAATCTTCCTTAAGCTTAATCAATGTGTTAAGTTAAACTGATGTCATTGAACTGCAAGTCAGTTGGCTGCTGAAAACCCTCATTTTTACTTCAAGATGGCCGTGGCTGTAATTGTATTGGAAGTAAAAAGGTGGAAAGAAAATAAGAATGTCCCTATTGTCATCTTTAATAAGTGTGCAAAATGTCACTGAGATCAGTCGAACAATACGATAGCTGGAGATTAAAAACATAATTTCACTGTAAGGTGACCATAAATTCATTCATATTGGGACTTTAAGTTGACCATAAAATCAGAATGTCCCTTGTGGCAACCTTTATAAATGTGCTAAGTTTTATTTTTAATAAAACCCTACATTTTAAGTTTAAGATGGCCATAACATTATTAATATTTAAATCATGAGGTAGTACAAGTCTTCTTTTGATCAACCTCAATATCAATATATGTTAGATTCTTTAAAAATGGAAAAATAAAGGGGTCAGATGGTTGTATTCCAATTTTATGACTTTAGGGGGTCATAGCTCTAATTATATTAACAGTTCAAGGTCACCATAAAGTTAGGATAATCCTTTGGTAAATGTTAATATATATGCCAAGTTTAGTTGAAAAAAGTGAAAAACTAAGTGAACTGGAGGGTTAAAACCCTCTTTTTTGACATTACGGTGATCTTAAGATTGCAGATACAGGGCTATAACTTCAGCATGTGAAAGATTATCAAAAAGTAGGTGAATAAGTTATCCAACAAAACGCCGAAATCCTGAACATTTTTGAGATACAAAGTACCCATTTTAAAAAATCATTCAGGCATCTATGGTCCGATTGATCAGAAAATCCTTTCCGACCTGCAGATTTAGGTCTAGAATGTACTTGATAAATTTTGTAGCACAGGTGTGTGGGTGTTGTTTCTGAAACACAATGACAGGGTGTACTTGAAAATGCTTAAGGTTACCTTAAGTAAGGCTTAAGGTCACCACAAAGTATCCAAAAAAAATTTCCCGCCCCTATAGTTTTAAAGAAAGATCAGAAGGAAAGAAAAATTTGAAAGGCCAAGAAGTTTTTCAAGGGAGACCACACTCCGGTGGTGGTGGCGATCAGTCAAACTTACTTGAAAACAAATAAGCGCCCCTGACGGGTCGCTGAATTAGGCTTTCCCCCAGTAACTGGTGGCATGGGGTTCAGAAAATGTGCAAAGGATTGACTCTATGTGATTTAGTGGGGTTTTACACCACTTTCAGCACACTATAGTCATCAGACCAGGCACTTGTGAAGGTTGAGAAAAGGAGCATACTGATCGGCTACTATTGTGAACTGTAAACCTCCAGGTATTCACCCCACCAAGTTACCTACTGGGGTCAGTGATGGGGTGAGTGTGGTGAATGATACATATGTTTTTCCTTAGATTTTATCAGGATGGACTAGTTCAGTGTCATCACAGATTACCAATGTTGATTTAAACTTGAGATATTGTACAAACTCATACACCAGTACTGTCAAGATGGGTGTAAATGCAACTGGTTTGACAACACATCAGACCTGGTTGCATGGGAATGAATACAAATCAGTGTGCAAATAGTCAGTTTATAACTCCAGTTTCTTCCAGAATGACCATATTTCACCATTCTAGGACATTCTACTATGCCTTCAAACTACTCCTACTCCTGACACCCTCCTACCTGTAAAGAATGTTTCCCAGTAGTAAGTAATGTGACAAAGACAGAATTGCTAAGCAGGATGGGGCAGGTTGGGGGTGCTTACAGTGACAAAGATTAAGATTGGCTTACCAACATGTGATTTTACCATGCAGGACAGCAGAACAGGGGTAGCGTGTACAGTAACTAAAGGTGGAGTTTTCACAATTACTGCTGATTGAAATGAAACCAGGTATATTACTGATCATGTTTATTACTGCAGATATTAATACAAGCAGTTACTCACAACAAACAAATGCCAACATGAACCTCCACACACTAAGAAATGCAAACGTTAATGATTACAGCCAGGCTGATAAATTGCTGTTAAAGAGTGAGCTAGACTTTTTGTGACCAACATGTCCAAAATATCAAATCTCTGACAATCAGGGAAATATTATGTATACCCTACAAAATCCTGTTACATTTGAACAAGATTGACTTCTCTGTCTGGCAGACACACAGTAAACTGTAGATGGGTAACTGCACCTCATGTTGCAAAGAAATTTTATACAAGAAAGAGTAGATTTTTATGTAATCACTATAATCTAAGAAATAAATGTAAAACTCAACAAAATTAAAGGTATATTAGCTTTATAGAGATAAAATGCCTATAGGCTCTAAATGAACAGCAAAAACAAGCATAGCACCATTTAATGAAGCAAAGTACACTCTACAAACATACACTCTACAAACATCTGTACAGTTGATTTGTACAAACAAGATGTAAAACAGTACAAATACAATCATCAATAACTGATAGAATATTTTACTGTTTGCGTTTAGTATTGATTTAGTTTTGATTTTTCCCAATAAACATCAGTTTGTTCAAAACAAAATAATGCACAATACTCTTATGTCTTAGATGCGAATATCACACGGCAGCCTCAACAACTGATAACTAACAGACAATACTTTGAAATGTAGATCGTCTGTAACTTGAACCAAATTAAACTTCAAGAGTAATTATGCATTTTCCAAAAAAAAAAAAATTAAATTACAATTACAACTATTAAAATCATCAGAACAAAAGATAATATAGAGTTATAAAACATCAGAACCTTGCCACAAGTGTACATATTTTGCATATAGCAGACGAGTTACAATAGTTAAGTCACATACTACTCACAAAATTGGATGTGTTTGCCATCAAGTAAATGGCTGAATGTAATACAAATTATAACAAAGAGCTATATTACTGCTAGTCACAGATACTGCTATTTTATTAATAAGAGTCCTTGTCAGAATGGGCCAAGTAAAATGTTATATCGTCTTGTAAACTGAATCTAAACAACATATCTCTGTTATAATATTTAAAAAAATAGCACCAGATTTAGGAATGTTACATTATCGTTATCGATAATGACAGCTAGGGTTAAAAAATCACACAAAGCCAACAAATCAGATCAATACTGTTACCCCGTTTATAAAAGATATATATATATATATATATATATATATATAGTTTTAAATGATGTCTTATAATTACAAAACCATAACAGTTGTGCATTGCTAATTCTTCATACTTATCTACAGATCTGTTCGAGCAAGTCTTGCAGAGTCTGTGACACTTCTCCAACATTTCTGAGTCTCAGCACATAGTCACTACTGGGCAGGCTGCTCATCTCATCAATCAGTCTAAAGTTAGGGCTGGTTCCCAATGCTACAGTGTAGATCTGACCACCCCTGCTCTTGAAGGCATCTGATTCAGTTGTGGTGTCTGCCTCATTGATGTTGGCCTTGCCGTCAGACACCAGCACCATAATATCCTGTACTAGCGGTCGGTCTCCTCTCTGGAATACCATCACCTCATTATTCACCATCTGCAGCGCATCATGGATGTTGGTTCGCCCCCCTTTGTAAACAAATCTCATGGAATTAATAAGTGACTCCTTATCCAGGAAAGAGTTCAGGTAAAACATGAGCCTTGCATCAGTGGAGAAGGTGACAAGTCCCACACGTGTCCTAGAGAAGCTCATATCGACAGCATAGATCAGCTGCAGAGCAAATTGTGTGGTCATGTTAAAATCCTCCTCTGTACTACCTGACACATCAAGAACCAGGATCAGGTCTGTGTTACTCATAGAACACTCTGCAAAACAAAGAAGGCGCCACTCGTAGAATACACTACAATATAGAGAAGACTTAGTTTAAACATATTTTATTCACAATTAGGGAACACTTGATTTAACAATTATATCAGGCCTTCTTGCACAATGGGATTTATTTACAATGATAAAAGAAATAAGACAGCACTATCACATCATGAATACCTTGCACAATTAAAACCGCTTGCTTTGAGCAATAAATTTGTGGGCTGCATTAAAAATAACTTTATTTTGATCATATTTTAAATTTCTGCTTTCGTGTAAGTAAATTGGCATTTATTGTTATTTGGCCTTGTATAAAGTGAAGGGATTCTAAGAGATCCTGTCTTATGTTGGCATACAAAGGGTAACTGATGCAAAAATTGGTCAGGATCTTCAATTGCAAATCCACAGAGGCAAGACTCACATTCTCTTACATATTTTTCTTTAAATGTGAGTTTAGTTTACTGTAACCCAGTCTGAGGCAAGTATGGGCAATTTTTGTACCCCTGTCCCCCAAATTGTAAGGTTTTTGTAAATTTTTTAGATAAGGTGATGCTTGTAGCTTGTAAAATTTCAGAACCTCTTTGGGAAAAGAACCTAGTGTTGGGTGATTCCTAATATGGGTGGGTATTTTGTTCCATAACTTAGCCCCAACATATGGAAAGAGACGTTCTTGCAACTTAGTCCTGTTTCTAGGGAATATGAAATCACCTACTGATGGCCTGGTATCAATGTCTTGATGGAACTTCAGATAATCTTGGCAATAAGATGTTTTTCATATAGTTAGCACTTTCATTGTTTATAATTTTATATAACATTTTGAGAGTAAGAATATGCCTACGTGTTTTTAGAGATTGCCATCCTGTCTCTTTGTATAGACTAGATATGTTTGACCTTGCAGGGGCACCAGTTGCAATTCGCATTCCTTGCACTAGTATATTATCTAGTTTAGCAAGTAATTGAATGGGAGCTCCTGACCATACAACACAAGCATACTCCATAATTGGTCTAACATAAGTCAGAAAAAGTTTTTCTAAAACTGCCCTTGACACGTTTAGCGTGAGACTTCTTAAGATTCCTAATAAAGGTAAACATTTATTTATACAAGAAGTTATATGGGTATCCCATTTCAAATTGTTAGATATCCAGAATCCTACATGTTTGTGATGGGGAACATTTGCTATAGGAGTATTGTAAAACACTAAGCATGGAAGATTGCATGCTTTATGAGTCTGGAGAGATATAAACATTGTCTCAGTTTTAGCTGGGCTAAACTTTACCAGCCATTGTGAGGCCCAAATTTTGATGTTACTTAAGTCTTCATTTAATACTTTTGCAGATTCGTAGGTGGAAGAAGACTTAGTAGAGATACAAGTATCATTGGCAAACATCCTTATTTCAGAATGTTTCACTACAGATGTAATGTCATTAATAAAGACAAGAAATAGTAGAGGTCCAAGGACAGACCCTTGAGGGACTCCAGCAATTGTTGGTAGCCAGTCAGAGAACTGTCCATTGATGATTACTCTTTGATATCGATTGCACAAGTAATCCGAAAACTATTTTAAAATAGTGCCATTAATTCCATTTTTCTTAAGCTTATATAATAGGCCTTTGTGCCAAACCTGATCAAAGGCTTTGCATATATCTAAATATACAATTCTGGTATGTTCTCCTTCCTTTATGGATGTACTAAAGTAATGATAGAGTTCTAGTAGCTGTGTTACAGTTGATAATCCTGATAAAAATCCTGACTGCCATTAACTTATTAATGAATTTTCAAGAAAGAAGTTGTAGATATGCTTATAAATTATACGTTCAAAAATTTTACCAAGAATGCAAAGTAAAGACACTGGCCGATAGTTGTCAGCAAGTTGTTTTGAAGATTTTTTGTGGATAGGTACAACATTTGCCCTTTTCCATGCAGATGGGAATACTCCTTGGCAAAGTGAGAGATTGTATAACTGTGTAAGAGGTTTAACTAAGGCATCACTTGCAAGTTTAATAAAGTGAGGGGAGATACTATCAGGACCATATGATTTATTACAATCTAAAATTTTCAATTGGTCTAGTACTTCATCTTCTCCAACTGTGATGGAATCTAGTGACAAATGAATGTCAGAGTTGTTATTCTGTGGTAACGAATCGTCCAAAACCAGACGATTCATCCAAAACAGATGCTGATGCAAAGAATTTATTAAAGTAATTTGCTTTATTGTGATCATTAACAATTATATCCCCATTTTCAGTTGCAAGAAAAGGAATGGTGTTTTCACATGAGGCTGATAAAATCTTTCAAGAGATTTAATTTCATTTTGTAAAGCATCATTTGTTTGCTTTAAGAATTCTTTTTTCGCCTTTAGCACTTCTCTAAAATACAAGTTTCTTACAAGCCTAAAATGTTCCCAGCACTCGGGCATATTAGAAGTTTTAGCTTTGTTATGTAGTCTGTTAAGCTTACGTTACATTTGCCGTAATTGGCTGTTGTAAAATGATTTATCATTAGGTCTTATCATGACAATCTTGTTGGGAATGTATTTCTTAACAGCACTGAAAATTATGTGTGTAATAAGATCACATGATTGATCCACAGTTTTATCAGGACTGAAGCAGGAATCCCAATTATAACTACTCAGAAACCCTTTATAGCCTCCAATATCTGAAGCTGAAAATTTCCAAATTTGCCTCCTATAGGATTTACCAATTGAGTATTTGAATTTCAAATTAAGAAATATAGTGCAATGGTCATTATTGGCCAGTGGTGGGAGGATACCTGTGTTTTTAATGAGTGCAGGACAATTTGTTAAGCATTGGTCTAAAACAGAATTAATTTTTGATCTTTCTGTTATCCTAGTTGGTTGGTTTATATGAATGGTAAGCCTGTTTGAATGTGTAAAAGCTTTTAATTTATTACCCATGTTTGTGTTCAAATCTGAGTTCAGGTCACCAATTATAATAAGATGATGAATTGGAGAGTGAAGAGCAATATCCAAAGAGATTTGGAAGTCATCACAAGAATTTAGAAGAATTGTACTGTGTCACCAGCTTTGGTTAAAGACTGAAGTGGATGAAATTCAAAAGGACAAAAATTATGCTGGACATAAATAGTTGGCTGACTGGCAGTGTTTTTGCAGATCCAGACCATCCTTGAGAAGTACCGAGCCATGGTGAGGCTCCAACATGTTGAAAAATATAACCTAGATCCAATGTACAGGATATGACAAATGGACACAGGCAGACAGAGAGGCAAACACATGAAGTTATCACTTACCAAGTTTTTACTAAATGTCAGCACTAAGCAGGAAATTCAATAAAGTATCTTTTGGGTAACCTACTATTAAACTGCTAGTCATATGCCCATATAAGTTAATGCACTGTGCAACATGGTTCCTGTTTTGTCTGCCTTCTCTGTTTACAGAAGAAAGAAGGAACTTATATTTGTCGGCTATTTTGTGGGACAGCAAACAAGCCAGATCATTGTCTAATCTGGTGGAGTGAAAGGTCACTTAACCCTACAGATCTTCTTCAGGACTGTTTATATGCAAAAAAGTGTTGCAATGGCAATAGTTGCCAGGTAATGCCGAAAATCTAATCAGCTCCAATCTGTGCAGGAGTATCGAATGCATAGAACCCATAAAAATATTTGTAAGTCCAAGAAACAGAAACAAAGTGATGCCATGGCAACACTTGTTGCAAGTTATTGCCGAAAACTAATCAGCTCCAATCTGTGCAGGGGTATGGAATGCAAAGAAGCCATAAAATTATTTATAAGTTCAAGGAACAAAAAAGAGTGTTGCCATGGCAACACTTGTTGCCATGTACTGTCGAAAAACTAGTCAGCTCTCATCCATGCAGGGGTTTGGAATGCAAAGAACCCACAAAAATATTTATACAGGTAGTGTCGGAATGCAAAGAAGAAACCACAAAAATATTTATATATAGGTAGAAGAAACAGAAAAGGTGTTGCCATGACAACAATTGTTGCCAGGTATTGCCAAAAAAACTAAGCAACCCACAAAAATATTTATATATGGGTCCAAGAAACAGAAGAAAAGTGTTGCCATGGCAACACCTGTTGCCAGATATTGCCGAAAAACTGATCAGCTCCAATCTGCGCAGGGTTATGGGATGCAAATTATTTATAAGTCCAAGAAACAGAAGAAAAGTGTTGCCATGGCAACACTTGTTGCCAGGTATTGTCGAGAAACTAGTCAGCTCCAATCCGTGCAGGGGTTTGGAATGCAAAGAACCCACAAAAATGTTTACATGTAGGTCCAAGAAAGAGATAAAGTGTTGCCATGGGGTTTGGAATGCAAAGAACCCACAAAAAGATTTTTAAACCCAAGAAACATGAGAAAGTGTTGCTAAGTACCCACAAAAATCACAATTTGAAAAACAATACAGAAAAAGTATTGCCATGGCAACAGCTGTTACCAAAAACTTACAAAAAAGCATCAATACTACTCTTGTAGTTGAACTTGCAAGAAATATATCCTGAAAATACTGGTTAAAATCTTTGCACGTGTTTTATTTATAAAGATCCCACCAATTTAAAAGTGAAAAACAGCAACAGGAAAAGTGTTGTCATGGCAACAGCTGTTGGCAAATGTTGCCTAAAACCAAATCACAAGTTCCTCTTGTGATGAACATATTTTGAAAGTTTTGAATAATGTTAAATGCCCACAAAATAAAAGACCAAGAAACAGAAAAAGTGTTGCCATGAAAACACTTATTGCAGAAATTGCCAAGAAAGCAATCACATACAAGTTCTTATGCCATTAAATCTCCTCAGTTATATATACATGCAAAATTTTAATGAAATTTCTCAAGTTATCTTCAGTATACTCTATACTATATTATATACTAAATAAAAAACTGAAACTCAACATAACTCTTTTATACATGGGAGTTTAAGGTCATATTAAAACAGGACACACCTTGAATACCAGTTACAACCACATGCCAAATTTGAAATGAATCTGTCAACCCATTTTCGAGATACTGTCTGGAAACAGAAAAACTTAAAATCAGTATAAGTATGTTACTAATGGGAGTTTAAGGTCATCTTAAAATAGGGCATACCTGGAGGACCAGTTACATCCACATAACAAATTTGAATTTAATCCATCATGCCATTTTTAAGATACTGACTGGAAAGGAAGTGTGATGACGACACTCATAATGTGTTATTGCTGGGAGTTTAAGGTCACCTTAATGTGTGTCACTTATCTATGGCCAGTTACATATACATGCAAAATCTGAATGAAATTTCTTAAGCTATCTTCAGTATACTCTACAGAAAAGTAAAAAAAAACTTAAACTCAACATAATTCTTTTATACATAGAAGTTTAAGGTCACCTTAAAATAGGACACACCTTGAATACCAGTTACAACAACATCCCAAATTTGAATTGAATCCATCATGTCATTTTTGAGATACTGTCTGGAAAAGAAGTGTGACGACAACACTGACAATGTGCTATTACTGGGAGTTTAAGGACATCTTAATATATGGCACTTATCTATGGCCAGTTACATATACATGCAAAATTTGAATGAAATTTCTCAAGTTATCTTCAGTATACTCTATGAAAAATAACAAAAAACTTAAACTCAACATAATTCTTTTATACATGGGAGTTTAAGGTCACCTTAGAATAGGACACACCTTGAATACCAGTTACAACAACATGCCAAATTTGTATAGAATCCATCAACCCATTTTCAAGATACTGTCTGGAAACGGAAAAAAATAAAATCAATATAAGTATGTTACTAGTGGGAGTTTAAGGTCACCATAAAACAGGACATACCTTGATCACCAGTTACATCCACATGCCAAATATGAATTGAATCCATCATGCCATTTTTGTGATACTGTCTGGCAAGGGAGTGTGATGACAACACTGACAATGTGTTATTACTGGGAGTTTAAGGTCACCTTAATGTATGCACTTATCTATGACCAGTTACATATAAATTTCTTAAGTTATCTTCAGTATACTGTATGGAATAATAAAAAGCTTAAACTTCCAAATTTGCCAAATTTGAATTGAATCTGTCAACCCCTTTTCGAGATACTGTCTGGAAATGGAAAAACTTAAAATCAATATAAGTATGTTACTAGTGGGAGTTCAAGGTCACCTTAAAACAGGGCACACCTTGAGTACCAGTTACATGCACACGCCAAATTTTAATTTAATCCATCACGCCATTTTTGAGATACTGTCTGGAAAGGAAGTGTGACAATGACACTGACCATACTTGTCCTCCAACATAGCTGTTAGTGACACACAAGTAATGCAACCTTAAACTCATAAGTTTATGAAATATCAGGAATTTACTATAATCTTACAAAAGAAACTTTTTTGGTGTAGACAGATGTACATGATGAATATCAAAGAATAAAATCTTAATTAGCACATCAAATATCTTTTAAACACCAAAAAATTTTCCCAACCTTAAACTCAAAGTTAGTTTGCAGCTGTGAGGGAGTTGAAGGGAATCTTTTCCTGTAGGTTTTGTTCACGGCTTGTTACATCAACAACTTGAAAGATGCTTAGAATTGCACAGTGTTTGAAATACTGTTGAAAAATTGCCAAACTTAAAGTGAATATAATTCTGTTATTACTGGGAATTTAAGGTAACCTTATTGTATGGCACTTACCTGTGACCAGTTACATATACATACAAAATTTAAATGAAATTTCTCAAGTTATTTCCAGTATATTCTATGGAAAAATAATGTACACTCAACATACCTTTTAAATACATGAGAGTTTAAGGTCACCTTAAAATAGGGCACACCTTGAAAACCAGTTACAACCACATGCCAAATTTGAATTGAATCAGTCAACCCATTTTTGAGATACTGTCCGGAAACGAAAAACCTTCAACTCAATATAAGTATCTTACTACTGTGAGTTTAAGGTCACCTTAAATAGGGCACACCTTGAGGAACAGTTACATCAACATGCCAAATTGGAATTTAATTCATCAAGCCATTTTTGAGATACTGTCTGGAAAGTGTGACGATGACACTGACCATGTATGTTTTCCATCATAGCTCCTAGTGACACAAACTAATGCAACCTTAAACACAAAGTTTGTTTGCACTACTGTATATTGTAGCGAGTTTAAGGTAATCTTTTTCTGAAGGTTCCGTTCAAGGTTTGTTACATCCACAACTAAAATATGCCTAGAATTGCACAATATTTGAAATACTGTTAAAAAATTACCAAACTTAAAGTGAATATAATTCTGTTATTACTGGGAGTTTAAGGTCACCTTATTGTATCGCACTTACCTATGGCCAGTTAAATATACATGCAAAAGTTGACTGAAATTTCTGAAGGTATTTTTTTAGTATACTCGTTGGAGAAAGAAAAAAACGTAAATTGGACATAAGTTTTTATACGTTAGAGTTTAAGGTCACCTTAAAATAGGGCACACCTTTAAAACTAGTTACAACTGCATGCCAAATTTGAATTGAATCCATCAATCTATATTTGAGATACTGTCTGGAAACAAAAAAACTTAAATTGAGTTTAAGTATCTTACTAGTGGGAGTTTAAGGTCACCAAACTATACAGCACACCCTCAGGGCCAGTTACATCCACGTGCCAAATTTGAATTAAATCTGACAAGCCATTTTTGAGATACTGTCTGGAATACAAAGTGTGACAACGACGCTGACGACAGACGACGCCACAAAATTGGATGACGAAGCAATCCCTATATGCCACGCAGCATAAATGCTGGTGACACAATAAAATGATGTGACATTTGGTGGATGATAGACTGTGCATAGTAAAAGTTTCTGATTGTTGCACCTTACTTCCAGCCAGAGAGCTTCAAGATTATGACTTCAATGTCGTATCTACGTTTAGCAGCAATTCCATTTTTTACCCAACAGAGAAATCCCCCAGCATGGCTTGATCTGTTTAGGACAAATGGTGGCTGGAATCCTTGAATTTCAAAATTATTTAGGTTGTCGTTATTAGTAAGCCATGTTGTGCACAATGTAATTATATTAAATGACTTTGATATTTCATTTCTGATTAGATCTAGTTTCAGCCTTTCCCCATTGTATGTAGCTTTAATGCTGTGGGCATTTATATGACAGATGCTTAAATCCATCATTGGACTGAGATCACTTTGCGGACCTGGATTCAATTCAATATCCCAAGAAATAAGGACAAGTATGTCTGACCAAGCAAAAGCTTCTGATATATTACCCAAAGGTATTTTAGTTAATATAGAAGCAGTTATCAGCCAAAGATGGAGGACAATTCTGTTGACTTCTAAAACAGTATTACCACTGATAAATGCAGCCCATGCATGTCTACTAAAAGTATTCATTGTAGAATGTAAACAACAAATATGTGCCAAATGCTAATGAAGATAGTGCAGCTGTTGAATGAATGAAACAAAAGGTAAATGTATATGAAAGATAGTACAGTAAAGTAGAACTTAAGAAGGACAAGACCACTGCCGCGGTGTGTATCTCCCACTGAGCATTAAAGGGGAAGAAATACCTTTTCTGAGATATTCACAATTTTTCATTTTCCGCTAAAATCTAAGATGGCCGCCAAAAGTGGGCAAAAATGAAATTTTTCCCCTAGGCACAGAGAATACTGTTGTACTACCCTGTGGGTAAAAAAGTTTGTTCCAAATCACTCTATCTTATACGGTTTTAAAGATATTCACACTTTTTCATTTTCCGCTAAAATCAAAGATGGCTGCCAAAAGTGGCGCTTGGTATAGGTTACTCTTGTACTACCCTGCGGGTCAAATCGCTGTATCTCCTACGGCTTTCAAGATATTCACACTTTCTCATTTATTTTAGAGATAATTCGCATTTACTCATTTTTAGTAGGTGCGTAATTACCTACGGGTCTGGAACTTCACCGTGTGAAAGCTCTCCCAAAAGTAGATGAATGAGTTATTTAATAGAAATTGGGTATCCGCAATACTTTTAGAGATAATTAGCATTTACTCATTTTGAGTAGGTGAATAATTAGCTACGGGTCTGAAACTTCACCAAGTGAAAGCTCTCCCAAAAGTAGGTGAATGAGTTATTTGAGAAAAATTGGCTATTTGCAATACTTTTAGAGATAATTCGCATTTACTCATTTTGAGTAGGTGAGTAATTATCTACGGGTCTGAAACTTCACCATGTAAAAGCTCTCCCAAAAGTAGATGAATGAGTTATTAGATAAAAATTGGGTATCCGCAATACTTTTAGAGATAATTAGCTTTTACTCATTTTCAGTAGGTGAATAATTAGGTACAGGTCTGAAACTTCACCAAGTGAAAGCTGTCCCAAAAGTAGGTGAATGAGTTATTTGACAAAAATTGGCCATCTGCAATACTTTTAGAGATAATTCGCATGTACTCATTTTGAGCAGGTGAGTAATTAGCTATGGGTCTGAAACTTCACCATGTGAAAGCTGTTCCAAAAGTAGGTGAATGAGTTATTGCGAAAAATTGGCTATCTGCAATACTTTTAAGAAATAATTCGCATTTACTCATTTTGAGTAGGTGAGTAATTATCTACGGGTCTGAAACTTCACCATGTGAAAGCTCTCCCAAAAGTAGATGAATGAGTTATTTGAGAGAAATTGGCTATCTGCAATATTTTTAGAGATAATTCGCATTTACTCATTTTGAGTAGGTGAGTAATTACCTACGGGTGTGGAACTTTATCATGTGAAAGCTCTGCCAAAAGTAGATGAATGAGTTATTTGATAAAAATTGGATATCCACAATACTTTTAGAGATAATTAGCATTTACTCATTTTGAGTAGGTGAATAATTAGCTACGGGTCTGAAACTTCACCAAGTGAAAGCTCTCCCAAAAGTAGATGAATGAGTTATTTGAGAAAAATTGGCTATCTGCAATACTTTTAGAGATAATTTGCATTTACTCATTTTGAGTAGGTGAGTAATTAGCTATGGGTCTGAAACTTCACCATGTGAAAGCTCTTCCAAAAGTAGATGAATGAGTTATTAGATAAAAATTGGGTATCCGCAATACTTTTAGAGATAATTAGCTTTTACTCATTTTCAGTAGGTGAATAATTAGGTACAGGTCTGAAACTTCACCAAGTGAAAGCTGTCCCAAAAGTAGATGAATGAGTTATTTGAGAAAAATTGGCTATCTGCAATACTTTTAAGAGATAATTCGCATTTACTCATTTTGAGTAGGCGAGTAATTATCTACGGGTCTGAAACTTCAACATGTGAAAGCTCTCCCAAAAGTAGATGAATGAGTTATTTGATAAAAATTGGGTATCCGCAATACTTTTAGAGATAATTAGCATTTACTCATTTTGCTCTTATGGTTTGTGACATATTTGTGATTTTTCACATTTTCACTAAAAGTAGCAATAAAGTAGCCATTACTCACTTGTACATTGAGCAACAGTTGTGAAACTTCAATATGTTACAGTTCACAAAAAAGTAGATGAACAACATATTTGAGAGAAATTGTGTAGCTGCAATACTTTTGAAGATATAAGCCATTTACTCATTATGGTTATCATTAAAAATTGATAAAGTAACTATTACTCACTTAGCTATGGAGATACACGTCCAAATGACTGACCATGTTGTAGCTGTGGAGAAAGTAGCTGAACAACATATTGCAACAAAATACTCTAAATGCAATAGTTTGAGAGTTATAAGCCATATAATTATATTAGGTAAAAGTGCTATTACTCACTCAAAAGTAGGCCAAAGTTCAGCAATCCCCTTAGCATAGGACATTGTTGTACCACCCTGTGGGTCAAAAATTCACTCGAAATTGCTCTATCTCTTACGGTTTGCGAGATATTTGTGATTTTTCACATTTTCACTAAAAGTAGCAATAAAGTAGCCATTACTCACTTGTGCATTGAGCAACAGTTGTAAAACTTCAATATGTTACAGTTCACAAAAAAGTAGATGAACAACATATTTGAGAGAAATTGTGTAGCTGCAATACTTTTGAAGATATAAGCCATTTACTCATTATGGTTATCATTAAAAATTGACAAAGTAGCTATTACTCACTTAGCTATGGAGATACACTTCCAAACTACTGACCATGTTGTAGCTGTGGAGAAAATAGCCGAACAACATATTGCAAAAAAATACATTGTTAAAAATAACTGGAGTAAACGTGTGGTAACTAGTAGTGTTTGACATATTTACAATTGCTTAAAACAAAGGACAATGGAAACTATAAACTATATATGACTGACTGATAGGGTCTTTGCATTATGGTTATGAGGAAACATGTAGTTAGTCTCATTATGAATATCATTTTACTCTTCAAATAGGTACATCTAGGCAGCTGTCATGGTGATCATAATCTAGAGAGTGAAATTAAAGATATTTCATCTTTCATTTGTGATGGTATTGATGATAATGAAAAACAGTCTGGTAAACAGTTCATCTTGTGAAATGTCCTAACATTACAGATACCTGCCACATGTAGTATATACAATATAGTATGGTTAACATATTAATAGCTGTAAGAACAAAAATCAATGAACATAATTTTTAACAAAATCAGTGAACTATTTACCCAATAGTATCAGTTATGTGAGATTGAAGTATCCATCCCACTTGTTAGTTCAATATGCATTTTGTCATATAAGCTAATGTCTTTTATCATGTTTACTACATTATATTTAGGACACAATATATATGCAAATGTTGGATTGTTATATTCTTGGAAAGTAAATCACCTAAAACACTAAATTACTTCAAGTGTAATATTCTTAATGGACAAGACGAGTAAATAGTGAATGTATCTTTTAGAGTCTCTCACAAGTAATAGAACTATGAAATAGCGAACGTTAAATGTTAGTTTTTAATGACTTGTGGATTTCTTCAAGAAGCGAGCCCAAGACATTTCTCCCTCTCCAATGTTTTTTGGCCCAGATATGGTCATCAGTAAGGGAGAGTCCCACTCCCCAATAGTCATCATTGGGATTAGCTCTGCCAGTGTTGTTGTATTAGTCTTGAGTAAAAAGTCTGCAAATTGTTTGTTTTGGACAAATTTTTCCTTGAGGCCTTTTCTCATGTAATCATCACACACAAGCCTCCAAGCATTCATTTTGAAGTTTTTCACTTGCTTTCCAAGAGATTTTGCATGTTTGGGGTTTTGTGTACGGAGGATGTCACTGGCAGTGTCCATGTCATTAAAATATGATGCCTTACAGTACATGAAATACTGTTCATTTGAAGAGAATGTTTGGTTATCAATGTTGAAATTACATCTGTGGTGGTTGGACAAAGGGGAATCGCCTGTAAAGAAGGCAGTAATGTTGTTCTTGGTTACAGTTGAGGTATTCTGAGGCTGAAGTTCACGTGAAACTTTAGAGATTTCAGAGGTGGTATACAGCTAGCCATTTAAAAGCAACTTGTCCACAACTAGCCTGGCCTTGTATTGGCCATTTGATTTAAATGCTGCATTCAATATTGGCTTGAAAGTGTTTCGTCTCTCTAGAATTTCAGGTGGAAAATCCTCTACCACAATTATTGCTACTTCCCGGAATTTGGGTTTAGTCTTGAGCATCCTTTGTTTGACCCTGAAATGACTAAATCTCACGATGATGGGCGGCTTATTTTGTTTGACCGGTACGGTGGGCCCTGGAAATATCCTTATTTTCTATTTGTACCCCTAGGTCATTGCACAGTCTTAAGATTATTTCTTCACAGTTTTCAGCTGTATTGTGGTCTGGTAAATCAATGTTTAAGAATTTTAGGTTATCTCTGCTCATATGACTCTCTAAACTGATGATCCTGTCAGTAAGGGTCAGTAAGATAGTATCAGATTGTTCCATTTGGGTTGATTTCAAGTCTGCATTTTCCTTTTGAAGTGCATTTAGTCTTTCAAAGCATGTATCTTTAATTGAGGCTAATTGCTTACTCACTGATTCAAGCAGTTCTTTTGTGTTTGTTCGATCTTGACCAGACTGTTCATAGTGGAAGTCAAGTGATCTAGTGACACTTGCAAATTCCTCTTAAAGGGGCTTAATAATTAAGTTCCCCTTGTAATGTAGACTTGATAAAGGCTAGTGAGAATTCCGGTGAAATGGGAGATACCTGATCTTGCTGTCTTTTGAGGGTCTTTTGAGCTGGAACCCCTGAACTAGATTTTCTAAATTTGGGCAAACCTTTTCCAGTCATTGTGTAGATCTATAGCTTGTAATTACAAAGCAAACATCAATTAAGAGTCCTGGTATAGACAGACCTCTCTGCTGTTCCTTACCAATTAGTTTCCCATTGTCCTTCTGAATTTAAGCCATGGTGATTGTTGTTACAACAATCCACAAGTGTGAACACAAAATTTAGTTTGAAATTCACTTTAAATCACTCTCTAAAATAGCTCCTCTTGATATGTGTATGTTATCAGAGTATATCCCAAAAAACTGAAGTATTAATCTAGTTCCACAGAAAAATCAGATTATCCAGGATCTCAGAAAAGCCCTGTTCTCATACACATAACCAACACACACAAAGAGAAGACTTGACTCATAAAGCACTATACAATACACTACAATACAGAGAAGACCAGACTCATACAGCATTCTACAATACAGAGAGTATAACACTCATACAATACACCACAATACAGAGAAGGCCAGACTCATAAAATATTCCACAATACAGAGAATATCACATTCATGTAATACACTATAATATGGAGAATACCACACTGATAAAGCACTCTACAATACAGAGAATGCCACAGTCAGAGAACACACAGCCATCCAGAGAATACCACACTAATAAAACTCACCACAATACAGATGATATTATCAGTTACTCTAGCAAGACAGTCTTTCAAACATTTAACATTTTCCAGTCCATGTTTTTTAATTATCCTCATAAATGTACACAATTTCAATATGGAATGTCTGTTTTTGGAGATTTTTTTGTTCAAGTTACTGAGTGAATGTGTAATTTAGAACAAAAGTTCTTTGCAAAATTATAGACTGATGACCTCAGAATAGAGAGATGCTTAAGGAATATAAATGTTTAATATAGAGAAGTGATGATGCACATAGTGTATCACTTGTGACACATGTATTCACTGGCTGATAATTACTCTCAAAAAACTAGTTTTTCTATAGATTTAGGTCAGTATGAACTTAAAAGATAGTATAGTATTGCAATATTATTGCAGAACTCAGTAAGTTAGAATGTTATTGTAAGTATAATAGTGCTTTTGAAGTATAGAAATTTCTAAATGTAGTGGATATTAGGAAGTATAGAGTTACATTGTCAAAATTATACAGCTTAAAAACAGCTCAATAATAAGTAAACAGGAAAAAACAGATCTTTGATATATTTTTAAAAAATTAAATGGGATCTAAGTTAGACCAAGATCCATCCTGTAATTTTAATGAAGATCCAAGCAGTGGTATTTCAGCAATCCCACCAACAGCAAACAAACAGACAAAATAAACAGTCATGAGTTTAATACTGCCTTAGCACAGGTAATAAAAAATAAATAGAAGTGATGGCATCTCAAAATATACATAGACTATAAACTTTGTAAGTTTTGTATATCACAACTTCATAAAAACATGAAGCATATTTATGGTCAACAATCGAAAATGTGTTAGGTTTTGTTTGGTTTGCATCTTAGTAAACAAACTTTTGGAATTCTGACTTACCAATTTCACAGCTGTATCCAGTAAATCCGCTCACACACTCACAGATATATCTCCTCACATCATCGTAACAGGTGCCCCCATTCTGACATGGGTCACCAATGCACTCATCCACTTCTGTAAAACATTGCACACACCTGCATTTATTACAACTTTGAGGGAATAAATGAAGGCCTCAACAGTTAATATCCAAAAACTTCAAAGTATTTCAAAAGTTTTCATCTTAAATGACTGTGTCAGGTATTGTGCTTTATTAAAAGATAATGCATATTTGTCTGTTTTTCCTTTGACATGGCTGATACATAGTAATACTGTCACACGTTAACAATGAGACTTCATAAGATCATTACATACCCCTTTACATTTAAATATATCCTGGCAGTGACTTTTTGTAGGATAGAAGAAAGTAAGAACATTCATTATTTAGTTCAACTAATGCTTAAGTTTAGGCAGTGAGATGCTGACCATTACAGGTGGCGTCCACAATGTCCATGATGGCATTGGGCAGTTGTGAGAACCTCTTCACTTGAAGCACCATCTGGTCAGTGGGTTCACTGGCCATCCCTTTGATCTCCTGCATGTTCACAAACTGCTGCCCTGTCATCAAGACACATTTTATCTACTATCACTGGCTAGTGCATTACTGGTTACATTGGGACTCTGTTTATAGTTTGCTCAGTCACACTATCAGTGCCCTCAGAATAATGGTGTAATAATGTAGAGTTGGCCTTACATAACTGAATATACTTTTCTCCAACTCTTTGATAACTACTGAGGGTCAACTTACAAATGTCTGAACAAGTATAATAGGCCCATAATCATGTTTGGCAGAAAAATTGAGTATTGACAAGACCAGTGATTAAAAGCATTTAAAACTTACTTGAAAAGGATATACATGTACAACAGTTTTGATTATTTTGGGGGTTTTTGCCTGGTTTAAATGCATGATTGTTCCTGAAATATACCTGTTTCAGTTCCTACAATTCTAGTAATTACATATATTTCATGATTTTTCATTTGTTTGTGTGTAAACCTCTTCTAGTCAATACAGGTGAATTGAAAAAGAAATGAAGGAACTTAAATTTTGCACTGCTACATCTAGTATTTCTAGATGAGGTGTATGGATGGATTTTTTCACTGAGGTAGGCTGGTTGGCAATGTTTTAGAAATTTGTATGTGATGAGGCCTATTTTAAACTGTACCCTATATTTAACTGAAAGCCAATAAAGTATTTAAGCGTGAGCCCTAGCAAGGCATGGCGTGACGAGTGCCTGTCTCTTCACTGAAGCGGCAATGGGCTACACGAGTACTGCGATGGCTGACCGCTTCACTACTTGTGTCTCTGATGGCTTTACGGCTCACGCTAGTTGACCAAAACCCCTTTTGCCCTTGTTTTAAGTATGGGGAAATTAAACGCTATAAAATTCCAATTCGAATTTAAGTGGGGGTGAAATGGGAATACTTGGAAGAATGAATGACAACCTTGCAAAATGAGTTTTGGATGGGCTGCAAATCATCTGAACTCACAGTCGGCAAATGCAAACAAAGAATTGCAGTGAGAGAACGAGATCAGTTTTACATGATTTTTTTTTTGGTGTTTAACATGCAGGGGTCCCTTTAAATCCGTCTAAATTTGATGACTAAATTCAATTGCAATATGAATTGGTAAAAAGATTTGTGCGTTACATATACTTTACAGTTACATGCTACATATGTGGCTTCCTGAAGAACCAGGAAAGTCTTAATACTCGAAATTATTTTAAAATCTACAATTGTTGATGTTACTTAACAGGTTCAGTTGTTGTAAATTTTAAATCTTTTTTTGAGTCAAAATTAAAAATTCTTGGTCTACTTACCAGTATTAACCATTTTGAAAATAATATAATGACCAAAGCACTTTTGACTACTTAAAACCACCAATTAAAACTACCCTTAAAATAACTAGCCAACTGTGCTCATAATGTCGAATTATTTTTAAATAAAGTCACTTAATTAAATTTTTAATATTTTTATTGAATGGTTAAAATACCTTTACCTAATTATGTTGATGTAATATTGCCTTCTGTACTAGAAATGTTCAATTACACTTTGACCATGTTCATGCATGGTAAAATTTAAAATTCAACCAAATTATTATTTTAATGTCACTGAGTGATGTGCAGCAAGAGACTTTGTAAATTTGCAGAAATATGATGAGAATATTGTCTATCTCACCTAGAGGAATGACAACAATGTTGACTCCAGCCATCCTTAGCAGTGCAGCCTCTGCTAGTGTCTCATCACTCCTGATGTTAGAGTTCCCATCTGTAACACAGAACCAGACCCCACTCCAACTACACTGATTGTGCATATCTATTAGCCTGCAAACTGTTATTTGCAATTTTCAGGGAATACGAGTTTTTATGACCAGGGAATACACATATTTCCTGACTAGAAAACATTTATAACCTCCTATATGATCAGATAACATAACTGAAAAAATAAAAATACAACTTTGCCAAAAGGTAGTATTCATGCCTTGTTTCAAATTTGTCTGTTGGCTATTAGCCTGCATCTTTTGGACCAACTTAATATATACTTTGCTTTGGAATAAAATTCTTAGCTTTTTGGTATTTATCATAGTTCTCATTTACATCTGTCCACAGCTTGAGTATCCATAATACTTCACTCCTCTGAGACAGTGTAGTACAGTGTATTAGTTTGTATTCTGGCTTCTAATTTCTGTGAATTAACTGTATTTCCTATTATTGCTCTGATTAAAGAAATATTTCAATCGTTGTTATGAGGGGTGAGTCGGTAGTGGTGGTATACCGGTGTCGACACAATTTTACTGAAATATTGTGACCAAATCAATCGCAATCTCAAATGTCAGCTTATATAATTATTGGGAAACATGAAATATTAAATGCAAAACCTGAATCTACAAAAACACCATGTTTTGGATTATGGAAAATCAATTCCTGTTTGTAGGTGTATTCCCTTGGGAAAATGCTTAAACTCAAACTTTTTCGGTATCCCGAAATCGGGACAGTTTTGCATTGGCAGAATCCCAAACTAGAAAATCTGGTACTGCTGCACCCCTAGTTATTATGCATTTTACATTATAACATATTTTATTTATTAAACAAAATGCATAAAATTTATTAGATATCAGCTTGTCATAGTCATTTTCTCTCAAGTCTTTTTGTATTTATGATACATTCTCAGGTAATCCAATAGGCTTTACACAGTTAATTATTGAACAATATACATCATTTATCAGTTATTAGGTTGTAATATTTGACTACAGAATACACCTGTTACCTCCTAAACTTTATTCATACTCTGAAATTGTAACATTTCCTTCCTGGTATACCTTACCGTGTCCTTAAGTATACCTTAAGAACAGGTGCGAGACATAAACTGTTAGATTTATATGTATATTTCTGGTATAATAATTTAAAGACAGCCCGTTACCCATATTCACTGAGTTTAGTTAAGTGAATATAGGAAGCAACTGCTTGATAAAACTAGGAAATATGTGTATTCCCTGAAAGTATTAGGGAATATGTGTAGTCACTGAATTCTTTAATGTATATGGGTATTCCCTGAAATTTTCAGTGAATATGCTCATTTCCTGATTATGCATATTCACTGTAACATACCTGTAATGTCACTGATTGTTACCTGTATATGTAACACATATGCTTACATACCTGTGATGTCACTGATTGTTACCTGTATACGTAACACATATGCTTACATACCTGTGATGTCACTGATTGTTACCTGTATACGTAACACATATGCTTACATACCTGTGATGTCACTGATTGTTACCTGTATACGTAACACATATGCTTACATACCTGTGATGTCACTGATTGTTACCTGTATACGTAACACATATGCTTACATACCTGTGATGTCACTGATTGTTACCTGTATACATAACACATATGCTTACATACCTGTGATGTCACTGATTGTTACCTGTATATGTAACACATATGCTTACATACCTGTGATGTCACTGATTGTTACCTGTATACGTAACACATATGCTTAAATACCTGTGATGTCAACTAATATTTTGTGTATACCTAACACATGTACTAACATATCTGTGATGTCGCATATTGTTACCTGTATATGTGATAACATGTACTAACATACCTGTAATGATTATAAGGAAGTTCCTGTAGAACTGCCTGTCTCCATTCACTGACACAAACATCTCCTCCCTCACCCTCTGTAGCATGTCTCTGGTGTGAGTCTTTCCCCCAATGAAAGGGGTCCTTCTTATTGCCTGACAGAAACAAGATAGTCTTTAAACACTTGTGTAAATAGACACTGAAAAGCTCTTTATTCTGAAAGAATAAATCTAAATTTATGTGCAAGTTTGGAGGTAATTTACTGTTTCAATATTTTTCAAGATGTATTACAAAGGGAAAACATATTACTAGCACAGTATTTTTTCAAGAGATTGGAATCTGAGCAACATAGTTCAAATTCTTGAACAGCTAAGACAGACAAGATGAAATGTTTGAGTTTGTTTAGTGAACCGACTAAGCACACATCTATATATGCTGTGTGATGACTAATTGCTGTGTTCCGTCATGAGCTCATACCTGTATGACATCCTGCTTGTGTTCATACTGGTTGAGGTGGAACTGGATGAAGGCGTTGTCACTCCAGTAGATCAGACCCACCGCTGTGCGATCAAACTGATGGAACTCAAAGTTCTCTGTGATGTTAGACACAAAGTCTAACACAATGGGCCAGCGCTCATTCCTGATAGAACCACTGGAGTCTAAGGCAAAAATGATGTCCACCTGGTCCAAGCAAGCTGAAAAGTCAGAGATGCTGCATTAACACATAGAGTTGAAAAGACAAAACACATCAGAGGTGATGTGTTATAATGATACAGAAAAGTATGATGAGATGTGACAATATGAACATCATAACTGTGTAATATGAGCTAACAGGTAAAATCTGTAGACTGAGATTGTTTAAAAGTAAACAAGCAACATCAGCAGACAACATTTTTCTGCTAAAATAAGGTGTTGAGTAAATCATCTACATACTTTAGACAGTCTGAAAGATAAAAAGCAAGGTTAATATGGTAAAACAATATCTTTATATAGATTCAAATGTGTCACAAAAGCAACTATATTTTGACTGAAAGAGTAAGTCTGATCCAGTAAATTTACTGTCAGCATTAAAGTACACAACAGACAAGTAGAAACAAGAACTCTAAAGGTAGCATCGTGTAAGTTGTTATATTTATAGTACTTAGATTCAGTTGACATATTACAAGTTTAATAGTCACTAATCTCTAAAATAAAATATAGCACTATGTATGGAGTTGCTAGTGTGATGCAAACTTCAGTATAATTATATCTGTTACAGCAATACACTTTTTTATGAATGAATTAAAAGTGAGTCGGCTGCACCTCTGTTACAGGTGAGTCCTTGGAAGTCACTGAGACAATTGCACTCAAACCCATTCATGCCTTCCACACACGTGCCAAAGTTCTCACATGGATTTGGTTCACACTCCTTCACATCTGAAATTATATTTTGACATGGCTCAAATTAATAATGAAAACTGATCAAAGAGGTTTCCTTAATGAACTGGAAATTCTAAACACTAGGAAAGGACTCGCATGACCTTCGTTATTTATGAAGTTTGCAACCTCTTTATCAAAAAGGCACAACACTCACAATAGAAGAAATCAGTGAGGCATTAAAATCAATTAATATTGTTCCGATATATGTGGGTTTCTAACTGTTTTGTATAGAAATTTTATAATAGTGTACACGAATCCAGAAAAATACCTCTATATCAATATTATGCAAACGTTAAACAAAGCAAGCCAATATCACAAGAACCAGTAAACTGAAAAGGGTGTTTGAGTGAATCCGGTTCAATCTGTTAAACAGGACGGAAATTCATCTGGATTGAGTGTTACATATAAAATCCTTGTATTCTTTAAATCAAGTCAACACGGGTAAATTCACTATTCTGAATTGCACGCTTAGTCTGAACACTCTTAATCTGGACTGAAGGGTTGAGTGTTACAAAACACTCACTATCACAAACGGAGTTCTGAACTTCAGTGATGATGTCCTCATTCAGGCTGTCCCAGTCTACTGCAACATGTATGTTCTGGTCCACTGGACTACTGACCATGCCACGCAGTTCAGATACACTGGCACCCCGACCTATAGCCACGGCCAGAATGTTCACACCCTGCTCCCTGCAAGCCATGGCCTGAAAGACATACCTAGGTGTACACCAGACACTGGAAAACACAGTCTGGAAAAGTGCATATGTCAAAATAACACGGGCATGACTGTAGAAAGCCGTGGGGAGGATTATAGTTAGTCAAAAAATACTACAGATTACTTGGTGACTACACATAACGTTTGTTATCAAATAGATATTTACTTTGCCATAATGACAACATATCGTCTGCTTCTATATTTGAGTTGTTTGTATATCCATGAGTGTGTACCTGTGTCCAGGCCTCTGTGTAGTTGTCAGCCCTTCCATCTGTCAGTATCACTATGTAGTTCTGAGCACTAATTCTGTCTCCATTTTCACTGGTGAACATGGTCTCACAGATAAAGCTGCAGATTAAAAATATATTTACACATCATTATGTATATAAAGAGATCTCAAATTCAAAATAACTATGTTATACTCCACTTTGGACTACTAACAAACTGTTTAGGAAGCTATTTGATGTTTGAGCAAATATAAAAATTACATGTTGCCTTTGTTGTATTAACTATAATATATTCACAAAGTTACAACATGAGTATAGTGTTTACTTACAATCAGAGTGTTGTGTGGTTAATGTAAAAGTTGTACCTGAGAGCTGCTGCAGTGTTGGTGCTCCCACCAGTGTACATGAGATCCAATGCATTAAGGATTTCAAATTTGGTACTGAAACTGTTCAGGTGGAACTCTAGGGATACATCATTGGCAAAGGTCACTGCTCCAACTTGGGTTCCTGTATCCCTGGCATGGTCAATGTCCAGGTCAGACACCATTTCAGAGATAAATACCAGTAGACGCTGGAAGTTAGGCTTAGTAATTGATCCAGAAGAATCCACAGCAAGGACAACATCAGCTGCGGTGGCACATCCTGAAAAATAATGTAGGGTATGGAGAGATCTGTCATTGCTGGTTGTAAAACTGTGTAACGTGAGGAGATAATCAACCATAACTACTAGTGATGAAAACTGTGTGGAAAAAGGAGAGATAATCAAGCCATATAATAAGTGATGAAAACTGCGTGGAAACATAGGGAGCTCCTGAACCCTTCCAACTAGTAACAAAAAAATTGTATGGAACATGGGGCATAAATCAACCATCATGGCTGGCTATTAAACATCTTTATACAAATATAAGAAGACAACCAACCACCAGGTATCAGGTCTCTTGAATCTGATGTTTACTTGTGTGTACAGAGTAAGGTACAAATAAAAGCTATGAAAATACTATGGGAAACCTGAACCAAGAAATTTATAAACCTTATTTTCAATGAGAGTGATGTGAGTATTTTTGGAGTTATCAGTTACTATTCTGGCTAATTATCGAAGAGAGGTCGATCTGACATGTAACCAGTGCATGATCTTATTACAAAGTCAGAATATCTATGTGAATCATCTTCAAGTGAGGAGTGATGACAGTAAGGTTTAAACTTTGACCAGTGCTGTGGACTAGGCGATTTTACATACTAAGACTGAAGTAATCCAGTAAGGACATGTTGTTTTCTCCATGAGTTAATCACAGTCAACCATCACAGCTAGTGCTGAAGACAGTGTGGGAACATAGAAAAAAACATTTAACAACTTAAGCTGGTGCTAAAAACAATGTGGGAAAAAGAGAAAACAGTAAACAGCAAAAGCTGTTTTCAGTATATCCCCCACTCAGAACAAATATTGTACAATTAAATAATTACTCTTACACAGAATGACAATTTAAATATGCAAACACAGAAGATTTTCATAACAGATTAAAGCATTGCAGTATGATTTCTACGTTAGCACACTGACCGTATTGGCATCTCTTGCCTCCAAATCCTGGGGCACACTCACACCTGAAGTAGCCAATCTCATTGTGACAAGTACCACCATTAGTACAGGGATTGCCATTCACCTCATCACAGTCCTCAGTATCTGCATAAAACATGTCCACACATACAGCATCTACACATGTGAAGCATTGGATCATGACTTGAACACACCACACAAAATACTTCTAACTGAATCAGGACTTATCCACAAATATAGAAACAGTACACTATGCAAATCAATGCCACATAGTCATTACAAAATAATGATTTATTGGTCAGGCGTCAGCACAATGCAAAGCACTAAGCAATTGCTTACTCTATATCATGGACTGAGCTCTTGTTGTTTTGAATGCAGATTTGAGGGTCTATACAAGTTGTGGACCAAGAAGAATTATCAACATACCATTTCGGTTGCAAGAGAAATGTGATGTCAACTTGTTTACTTACTGTCACACACAGCATTCCTTAGCATGTCCACTACAGTTGGGAGAGCATCAAAGCTCTCCACTGTAAACATATTGGCATCAGACGGGTAGCTAGCAATGGCATACAGTTCATAGATATTCAGCCAGTTTCCTAAAAGTAGGCAAAGTAATCACACAACTCTGCATTGTAGTTATATATGGTACAACTGTATCATGTTTTGTGTACATGCAGGTTTAAACTAGAACTAAGCATCAGAGAACCGATGTAAATTTGTATCCACCGAAAAGACAACTCACCATAGCCAGTGAAGTATTGTTTGACCCTGAAGGAGAGGTCCAAGGTCAAATATGACCACACCAAAAGATTCCCAGCCCATGATTTCCTATATGTTGGTTTACCATTCCAAACCTCTAGGACCAATAATAAGCGAGTTATAAGCACTTTTAAGTTTGGCTATCCTCGTTTGACCTTGAAGGAGAGGTCCAAGGTCAAATCTGACCACACCAAAAGATTCTCAGCCCATGATTTCCTATAGGTTGGTTTACCATCCCAAACCTCTAGGACCAATAATAAGCGAATTATAAGCACTTTAATTGGACCACACCAAAAGATTCCCAGTCCATGCTTTCCTATAGGTTGGTTTACCATCCCAAACCTCTAGGACCAAAATTAAGCGAGTTATAAGCACTTTTAAGTTTGGCTATCCTTGCTTGACCTTTAAGGAGGGTCCAAGGTCAAATATGACAACACCAAGAGATTCCCAGTCCATGCTTTCCTATAGGTTGGTTTATCATCCCAAACCTCTAGGACCAAAAATAAGCGAGTTATAAGCACTTTTAAGTTTGGCTATCCTTGCTTGACCTTTAAGGAGGGGTCCAAGGTCAAATATGACCACACCAAGAGATTCCCAGCCCATGTTTTCCTATAGGTTGTTTTACCATCCCAAACCTCTAGAACCAATAATAAGCGAGTTAGAAGCACTTTTAAGTTTGGCTATTGTGACCTTAAAGGAGGGGTCCAAGGTCAAATATGACCAAACCAAAAGATTCCCAGCCCATGATTTCGTATAGGTGGGTTTACCATCCCAAACCTCTAGGACCAAAAATAAGCGAGTTATAAGCACTTTTAAGCTTGGCTATTCTCGTTTGACCTTGAAGGAGAGGTCCAAGGTCAAATCTAACCACACCAAAAGATTCTCAGCCCATGATTTCCTATAGGTTGGTTTACCATCCCAAACCTCTAGGACCAATAATAAGCGAATTATAAGCACTTTTAAGTTAGGCTATCCTCGCTTGACCTTGATGGAGGGGTCCAAGGTCAAATCTGACCACACCAAAAGATTCCCAACCCATGATTTCCTATTGGTTGGTTTACCATCCCAAACCTCTAGGACCAATAATAAGCAAGTTATAGGCACTTTTAAGTTTGGCTATCCTCATTTGACCTTGAAGGAGGGGTCCAAGGTCAAATCTGACCACATCAAAAGATTCCCAGCCCATGATTTCCTATATGTTGGTTTACCATCCCAAACCTGTACGACCAATAATAAACGAGTTATAAGCACTTTTAAGTTTAGTTATCCTTGTTTGACCTTGAAGGAGGGGTCCAAGGTCAAATCTGACCACACCAAAAGATTCCCAGCCCATGATTTCCTATATGTTGGTTTACCATCCCAAAACTCTAGGACCACTAATAAGGGAGATATAAGCACTTTTTATGACTGACAAAGAAATGCCCGTGGCAGCCATCTTGTTTTTCAAAAGAGGCCAAAAATATTCCCAGTAAAGATTTTGTAATGAGGAACATATCCTGCGAATTTGAGATCTCTACCTATAATACCCTTTGCTCTAGAGGGTCAACAAAAGTCCTTTCTGAAAGTCGAAAAAACGCCAGTGGCGGCCATTTTGTTTTTCAAAATGAGGCCAAAAATATTCCCAGGCAAGATTTTATAGTTATGAATATATCCTGCAAATTTGAGAAGGCTAGCTATAATATTTTTTTCGTTAGAGTGGTAACGGTGAAATCTCTCTACACACTGCGGCGGCGGCGTAACGAAGCAAAATCTAGCATCCGGTGGATACAATGACATCAGTAACATTTGACAAGCTTAATTCATTGACACAAAGCAGAACAGGAAAGTAATCAATCATGTATTTTAAAAGTACTACCTATTCCCAGAGAGATGAGGTGGATGCCCTGAGTCTTTGTGAGCCTGGCTGCAGTGAAAGTTTCCACACGGTTGTTGGATTCCCCATCTGTGATCACAATGGCCACATTCCTTATATTGGCCTCTGTGGTACCGAATGCCTCAGTTCTCACAAATTCTAATGCATTTGCAGTGAATGTCTTTCCTCCACGATAGTCAATGTTTCTTAAAGCATTGATCACCTCAAGTCTGCTGTTATATTCAGTCAGATAGAACTCATTCTTGACATCGGTTGAAAAAGTGATGGCACCAACTTTTATGTTACCACTTTCCAGATCAAGCTTAAAAAAATAAGAGTTATAACTGAATATTTGCAAAGACATACAGTTAATGTCCTCAAACATCCAGCCTGACAAATACTTCAAACAAATTGACAAAAGACCTTGCAAGGAAGCTAACAATAAACATTGCCTGGACCAATTGTTTCCCTGTCACATTTCATGATAAACCTCTGATTGTAAAAATGGTTGCAAAATAGGCCCAAACTAATAGACATTTTTAACTTGTAATAAGACATTGCAAACAACATTTCTACACATTCAATAGTATTGCTAGAAAAAAAATATTATTTATTATGAAAACTTGCAACACTTCTCAGATTCTCACCAGTGACATTATAATATGTCTCAATTTTTCCAAAAAATGTAACAGATGGAAGAATCATAGCTGTAAAACTCAAGATCACGGCCATTGCTGCAAACTATTTCATAAAGCTTAGATTCAGAAGTAGGACCAAACGGGTTTCCTGAGAGCACGATTGTTAAGAGATATGCTGTTTTGACAGAGTTACAAGCAAAACCAAATATTGTGGTCAAAATAACCAGGACAGGACATAAGACAGGATCACAGGTTCACAACTGAAATGGCAAACGATTCCACAATTGTTTTGTTGATGTGCTGAAGGCTCAATCTCGAAAGGGTTTTTTTAATCAGGCTCTAAGAGAACATATGATTGATGTAGTCAGATTCTAGACCTTAATCAGAACTTATTTTTCATCCAAAAATTGCTCCAAATATCCAATGTATTTAATACAGTAATCTATTTTCCCTCAATAAAGAGGCGACTCACAGACCCTAATTATGTACATGAAATAATTTATCCAAAGGCAAGTATATTCTTGCAGATGAAGCGTTAGAGGGAATTTTATACATAATAGTTAATCAGGATATCGATTTCCAGTTGTTTAGAAATTTCCAGGGCTTATCATTCATTTGAAGACCAAACTTCAACCTAATCTGAATGTAATGGTTATTTGTCCCATAAAACCAATGGATAGATACTCGCAATGAAAATATTCTTTGTCCCCCTCCAACTTTTACAATACATCATCTTCTGATGAGAGCACTATTTATTTATTCTATTAAGAAGCTGCATTTTAGTGAACTGAACTCGTACACCAGATAAAGATTTAACAAAATTTTAAAATCTCCCTGACATTGTCAACTTGATAAAAGAGTCAAACTCTGCAACATAATTTGAATTGTAGACAATTAAATGGCTTACACACATTAAGCACCCATTGTCTTTCAGAACAGTAACATTTCTATAATCCTCCCACCTTGTAATTTGCAAATTTTCAGATAAAGTATTACAAATGAATAGTTTAATTTAACATTTACTTGTCAGATCAATCAGTTAGATACCAAGAAAAAAACAAAATCAAATTTTGGAAATTATTTTCTGTTTAATGTCACTTCAGATTATCGTTGAGGAAGCAAAAAAACTTTCTTTATTTTTTTTCTTTTTTAAAACCACTTGTTTAACCACCCTTTGATTTGTCTTATTTAAGGTTAAAAGTATTGTCATCACATGTTTGGCCAAAGTCATGGCCAAACACTAGCGTCACATGCAAACATATTTAAACTTAACCAATCTTCTGCATGTTGAACTTGCTGCTAATAACATCTTACCTGTTTTACCATATCAATGGTAAAGTTGATGACTTTGTTGAAATTTCTCTGTTCAATGCTTCCAGAAACATCTAAGACAAACACCAGGTTGGCCCGCGAATCACAGGGAGCTGGAAGTAGTGGAAAGACATAAACTACCCTACATGCAAAAAAGACTGATGTACATGCATATGCTCACTGAGAATCTTCAACATATCATTTTAAAGCAAATGATCCACAAATAAATTAATGAAAAAGGAAATGTCATATTTTTAAATGGGATGAGAAAAAGATATGTTGTTCATCAGTTGTCTTATCCTGTATATTTTTGAACTAGGTCACTTGTTTATGTGGTTACATGTAGGAATAATAACTCACCAGTCGTTCCAAAAGGAGAACTTGTTGTTTCTGGTGATAACGAAGATGGTGTCGGAGTAGGTGTTGGTGTGGATGTAGGACTGGGTGTTGGTGTTGGGGTTGGTGTTGGAGTGGGTGTAGGAGTGGGTGTTGGAGTAGGTGTTGGTGTTGGGGTGGGTGTAGGTGTGGTGGTGGGTGTTGGGGTAGGTGTGGGTGTTGGAGTTGGTGTAGGTGTTGGAGTGGGTGTTGGAGTGGGTGTAGGTGTTGGTGTAGGTGTGGCTGTTGGGGTGGTTGTAGGTGTTGGGGTAGGTGTAGGTGTGGGTGTAGGAGTGGGTGTAGGTGTCGGGGTGGGTGTTGGAGTGGGTGTAGGTGTGGGTGTTGGGGTGGTTGTAGGTGTTGGGGTAGGTGTAGGTGTGGGTGTAGGAGTGGGTGTCGGGGTGGGTGTTGGAGTGGGTGTAGGTGTCGGAGTGGGTGTTGGGGTAGGTGTAGGTGTGGGTGTTGGAGTGGGTGTAGGTGTGGGTGTAGGAGTAGTTGTAGGTGTTGTAGTTGGAGTGGTTGTAGGCGTTGTAGTTGGAGTGGTTGTGGGCGTTGTAGTTGGAGTGGTTGTGGGTGTTGTAGTTGGAGCAGGGGTGGTAGTTTTACAGAGTGAATTGATAATTTGTTCTTTCATAGAAAGCAGGCCTTCAAAATCTGTAATTTTAAAAACACTTTATCATAAATAATGTTTATAGACACTGTTGAAATGTCTCGAAAACTATAATAGATTATGTTTTAGTTTCTGTAACCATTCACAAAAAAAGATCTTCAAAAATCAAATTTTCAGAAAATTAAATTTCTGTTAACAGCAGAACAACAGGAAAATAGCTTCAAATTTCATATTTTTAGTAGGTTTCATAAAAACTGAGTTCATTTTTATTAATGATTCATTTGAAATCACTAGGATTTACACTGAAAAGCTACTGTACTTAACTTCTTTGTTCCACTGTCACAGGTTTGCATCATGACAGTTCTGATTATATGGCTGGGGGTGTATTGTTGTCTATCATAAGACTTATGACTCAAGAAGGTGGGAGTGTAAATGTGGCCAGTGTAGACATCTGTCCCTTTTTATAAACCTTTGTGAGTGAGCCTCTCCGTCCTGAATATTTACTTGTGATTTTTTATTTCAAATGTAACGTATGGCTTATATTATCGGTGTTTAATTGGAAGGTCACATTTTTTGCCTTCTTTTGTCAGGAATGTGGAACAGTGGCATAGATGGGAGGATAACAGTTCAAAAAGTCTCAATATACAACTAGATCACCTTTACAACAGGATCCTATCACACTTAGACAACTACTACCCTTAGTTAATGTGATCTGTTTGAAACAAGTCAACATGGACAGAAATACTACTCACAAATAATGCTATTTTAATGGTGAAAATGAAAACTTACCATCTACTGTAAATATGTGATTCTCAAGGGGTTCAGAAGCTATGCTGTTGATTTCATTTTGATCCACTTCATTGCCAACTCCAATTACAAAGATTTCCATTCCTTCATCTCTCGCTTTCTTAGCCTCTCTGAAACCACCATACGATCCTTAGACAAAATGACTTTAGTTTTGACAATGATATTTGCATAAAAATATTATGTGTTTCTAACAATTGTGGAGTAAGATTATTTTAGTAGATCAATTGTGATCATATACGCATGGCTGTAAGTTGAACTTCTATGAACGGAACATGTTTATGGTTTGGTTTATGATAACCAAACTGATATGTGATTCTCTGTGATTCCTTGCAGACTGTTTGCTGTTGGTTCTATCATACTTGTTTTGCTTTTAAGAACATCACTGCGGAGGTTTGAAAATACTTACTCAGCTGTTACATGGGCATCTGTGTTGGTCCGACCATCTGTCATCAGGATGATGATGTCAGAAACGTCTGGTCGATCACCATTCATTTCTCTAAACAAAATCTCTCTGGTCACAGACAGACCGTGTGCTAGGTTTGTTTCACCACCAGTGTATTTAAGGTTCGTGATAGCACTACAACAAATTGCAATAAAGCTTTTTTTTCATTGTAATATCATTATTAGAGCACATTTAATAATGTATTATAGTTGTTTCAAATATAAAATTGAAACACATACAAGCAGACAAGTGCTGATGAGATTATACTTAGACTATACCTGGCCAGAAGATCCTCATCATAATACTGGTTCAATTGAATCATCACATCAGCCCTGCTGCTGAACACTGTCACACCAAACCGTGTCTCTGCTTCACTCACTTTAAAAGAACGCACAACCTGTACTGCAAAAGGTAGCAGCTTTGTGTCCCAGTTTGGTGCGTCAAAGTTTATACTTGAAGATGAATCTATTACCAGTGCAATGTCTGCCTGATCTCCACACTCTGAAACAGAAAATGAGAAGGGATAGAGCAAACCGAGTTGATAGAATTAAGTTAATTGCTTAGTACTGAAACATTTTATTTTCACAAACACCTTCTTGCATTTTGCAACGTTTGCAAACAGAAAGCCAATGTGTCATTGTTATAGATAGAATAATCATGGTTAAAATCAAATAAGTGATTGCTTTAAAAACGATTCAAGTATATTTTTCATAGAACTTCACATTACACAGAAATATTAATGATGCTGTTAAGACTGGTCACATAAGCTGGTGTCCTGAATATCCCAGTAAACATTGGAAATGTTTTTAACATGGTTTAAACATTTAAAAAATGCTTTTAAAACCTATTTAAACCCTATCTTAGGGTTTCCATGTAAATGTTTACGCTGTAATGTTTAAAAAACATTTTATAAACATTCTATATACAAATATTTTTACTGAAAACATTTATTTAACTTTTCTAAAATAACTCAAGAAGCTTGGTTTGATTGGAAACATTTTTCAAATATTTATAAAATAGCTGAAGAAATGAAGGTTATGCTGGAAATGTTTTTCAAGCATTCATCATAAAATGGTTGATAAACAGTACACATAAAATGTTTAAACAACATTATTGACCAAATGTTTCAGAAATATTCTATCGAAAACATTTTTCAAACTCATATTTTCAGAAAGCTTAACCCTTCACCTTCAAACATGCCCAAAAAATGATGGCAGTGAGCAATAATAGGGGATTTTAGAAGACTATCAAAAAGTGCCCCACATGCAATCCGTAAAAGTGCCCCACATGCAATCCCTAAAAGTGCCCCACATGCAATCCCTAAAAGTGTCCCACATGCAATCCGTAAAAGTGCCCCACATGCAATCCGTAAAAGTGCCCCACATGCAATCCATAAAAGTGCCCCACATGCAATCCGTAAAAGTGCCCCACATGCAATCCATAAAAGTGCCCCACATGCAATCCGTAAAAGTGCCCCACATGCAATCCCTAAAAGTGCCCCACATGCAAGCCCTAAAAGTGCCCCACATGCAATCCCTAAAAGTGCCCCATATGCAAGCCCTAAAAGTGCCCCACATGCAATCCCTAAAAGTGCCCCACATGCAATCCCTAAAAGTGCCCCACATGCAATCCCTAAAAGTAAGAATTGAATGGGGAGGGGCACAATTTCTAAGCCACCATCTTACAATTTTAGACATAAAAATAATATTTTCATTAGTGAGCAACCTTGAAAAGATATTGAATTTAACCTCTGACCACAATTTTATTCAGACATTATTACATTCATTTGTAATGTTTTTCTAACATTTATCATTAAACATTTAATAAACGGTATACATAAAATGTTTTGAAAACATTCCACTTTCAAACCCATCATTTTTTAATCCTATCAAATGTTTGTAAAACCCCAAAATGTTTACTGGGATAAGTACATGTGCACATACTGCTGCCTGTGTCTCTTGGCCTGCAGGTCTGGGCTATCAGTGTCTGCAGCTGGCCTAACAGTAAGGTGAAGTTATCTACTCTGATGACGTCATCTGGTGAAGAGGCAATCATTTCAAGCTCACCAATATCAACATCTGACGTCACTCCTACTGTGATCATGGTAACCCCTGATATGTACAGCAGTAAAAAGTTACTAACAGATGTGTCTGATCCACTGTGATCATGGTAACCCCTGATATATACAGCGGTAAAAAGTTACTACCAGATGTGTCTGATCCACTGTGATCATCGTAACGCCTGATATATACAGCGGTAAAACATTACCAACAGATGTGTATGATGCAGTTATTACAAACAATATACAGCAATAAATGATGCAAGGAAACATGGGACACATATAACCACACTCATATGAAAGGGAAAACAAAATAAAAGTGATATCCTTTTGTGAAATGATGTATCGAGAATTTAATAACAGAAAGTAATACTAATCACCTGCATTTTTTAAGTCCTGTGCAGTTTTGTTGAGGGATTCACTTCTGATGTTAGACTGACCATCAGTAATGAGGACCCCTATGTTGGGCACTCCTCCACGGTCACCGTTTTCTGGGATGAAGATATCATTCAGTAAGAGTTCGAGGGCAGATGTTGTATCAGTCTTCCCCGTCACAGCTATCATGTCTCTGATCTCAGCATTGATTTCATCACGAGAGAAGTAGTCATGCAGGCGAAACTCAACAAAGGCAGAACTCCCATAATTTATCAATGCAATTCTAACCTCATCTGTCCCATTTCCTATCCATGGATTAACTTGATTGACAAACTGCTTGAGAAAGTTCTTAAGACTGTCGAGGTCCAACTCAACACTGTCTGAAGTGTCCACCACAAAGCCAATATCGGCTCGCTCACATGTGATGCTGTCCTGAGCCCAGGCCACTCCCAGCCATAACAGCAGTGAGATGCACACCTGGATTCTGGCAGGCATGATGTGCTACAAACAGAGTGAAATGCTAGATACCGTGAGAAGATCAATGACACCATCAGTGACCAGTCAGTAAAATGCTAGATACACTGACTAATATAACTAGAAATAGGACGCCCTGTTGATAGTAGCTGCGACATATGAATAGAAACAGGATAGCATAGAAGAACACACATTATCAGGTGTAATGTCCACCCCATGAACCTTTTGCCAAAATTGTACAGTAGTCTTACAAGACCCTGTTTCATTTGTAAAATATATCAATGATGCTTAAATATTTATTAGTGTACATGTAAATTATTTCAGCTTCATGCCTTTTTGCATTGGTTGGGTCGAAAATTTTGATGAAATCACTCTATCTTGCACGGTTAAGAAGATAGAAGCAAATTTCTGCTTTTCTATTTTTGGCAAAAATTTGAAAATTCAAAATGGCCGCCATTTTTGGGAAAAGGAAAATTTTTTGAAAATTGGCAAAGAGTACATTTCTTAGATACCCTATGGGTCGAAAATTTCAACGAAATAACTCTATTTTGCACGGTTAAGGCAAATATGTGTTTTTCCATTTTGGGCAAAAATTCGAAAATTCAAAATGGCCGCCATATGTGGGGAGGGGAAAATTTTTTGAAAATTGCCAAGAGTACATTTCTTAGATACCTTGTGGGTCGAAAATTTCGACGAAATCGCTCTATCTCGCACAGTTAAGGGGATAGAAGCAATTTTGTGTTTTGCCATTTTGGGGAAAAATTCGAAAATTCAAAATGGCCGCCATTTTTGGGGAGGGGAAAATTTTTTGAAAATTGCAAAGATTACATTCCTTAGATACCCTGTAGGTCGTAAATTTCGACGAAATCGCTCTATCTTGCACGGTTAAGGAGATAGAAGCAAATTTGTGTTTTGCCATTTTTGGCAAAAATTCGAAAATTCAAAATGGCCGCCATTTTTGGGGAGGGGAAAATTTTTTGAAAATTGTAAAGATTACATTCCTTAGATACCCTGTGGGTCGAAAATTTCGACGAAATCGCTCTATCTCGCATGGTTTAGGAGATATGAGCACATTTGCCTTTTTCAGTATTCAAAATAGCCAATTACTCATTTATTTAATTAATTACTCACTCATCTATGAACCAAAAGCAATCCCATACAAGCTATTAACCCAATGAACCTCCATACCAAATTTCAGAAAGCTAGGCTTAATAGCATTCCTTAAAATGTCTGGAAACCAAAGAGATACTCAAAAGTAGCAAAGTAGCTATTACTCAGTTAGCTATATAGCTATCATCACCAAAAGCAATCCCATACAAGCTATTAACCCAATAAACCTGCATGCCATATTTGGTAAAGATAGGATAAGAACTGTTGCCTAAAATGTCTGGAAACCAAGTGGGACGCCGGATGCCGGAAAAAGCAAAAATAATATGTCCACCCCCCAGTGGGGTGGACATAATTATACTGTCAGAAAATATATTCTTTAATCCCTCCTTATGCAAACCCGACTTATTCTGGATAGAAAAAACTTAGGTGTCAATTACTAACTTAGTAAATTTTGTTTGTCACAATTTGGGGGTCAGTTGTAAGCATTGAATACATATCATATGTTTTATCTTATGTTTCTATCAAAGGAGTTGACATATTGCCAACATACTGTTCCTCTAAACAACAAAAGTGTCTATATCAGTTTACTATGGCCATTATCTTTGTAAAGTTCCATTATTTTTATTTTTTTTAATCATCCATGGCTGGTTTAGGGATTTCTTTCATAACTTTGTGTTGTGTGTACAGAGAGTATGTTACACTCTATGAGTCACACAATTCTTATTAAATGCCTTTGAATTTTAACCTAAAAGTATGGCCTATTTATTTTAGGTTATAAAACAACTTCTGTCTGTGTGTCCGTTTGTCACACTTTAAGATAAGCCTTAATAACTAATTTATTTATAAAGATATCTTCACCACATTTGCAAGGAATGTTTATGACTATAAAAACATGTCTGTGCAAAATTTTGGCCTCATTTGGAAAAACAAAAAGCTGATTGTTTGAAAATCATTAAGATCTCTTACACTTATCCTTTAGGTTAGCAGAAAACTAAGTGCAACTGAAAATAGCTAATTAAGTAGCTAAGTACTCACTTGGCTATGGAGCTACGACTCCCAAAAGCAACACCAAGCAGGTACTGACCCAATAATCCTGCATAGGAAATTTGATAAAGATGGCTAAAATACTTTTCCTTAAAATGAGCAGAACAAAGTGTGATAAAAAAGTGATAATATATTAACTAAAAATAGTTATTTGCTATTAAAAACATAGCTAAGGAGCTATAAAACCCCAAAGCTATACCAAGCAAGCTGCAAACCCTACAATCAGCCCAACCAAATATGGCTTATATATCTCCTTTAATTGAACAGAAAACTAAATAGTACTCAAAATAGCTAATTAAGTAGCTAAATGGATCTTACTCACTTAGCTAAAGAACATGACTCCCAAAAGCAATACCGGACAAGCTATTAACCCAGTAATCTTCCATATTTAATTTTGTCAAATATCTTGATTTCTTTTCCTTTATATGTGTCACAGTGGAGACTCCAATTCAGAGGAATCGGCGATTCCGCTTAGTAAGTGGAGATCCTGATAGGAGTTTCTACTAATGAAGACTCTGATCCATTATTTAAGGGCTGTAATCACAGTTTCCACTGGGGGAAACGCTGATCGGAGTCTCCACTAGTGGAATCACCGATTCCCCTGGCTTTGTAGCATTAACACATTAATAACATATGAATAGTAAAATGTAAACTATAGAATATTTTTTGTTATTAAATTTTGTTAAATAACTTCACTATTCTAAAAAGCTGAGCTTACAGTGAGACAAAGTGTACGGTTATGACATTGTTTATTTTTTTAAATTTCAATTTTTATGATATAAACAATAGAATATCCTACATTATGATATTGTTTCATATAACTTTACTATTCTAGAAAGCTAAGCTTATACTGGGACAAAGTTACTGTGCACTTCACTATATAGATCTGTAATTGTTGTAACATGAGTAACATACAAAATATTATAATATATTTTTTTTTTATATAGATCACATTGCCATTACAAAGGTTACTGTGTACACTCTGGCAGGGAAATGGCACAGTATTACAATTAGGCGTATAAAAATTTAAAAATAAAGTATTTAACAAATATTTGACTGTATCTCAATTTTTTATTACAATTATAACAACAACATACTTATTTACCTGAGACCAATCTGTATTTACTATTCTATTTATAACACCACATACAACAATATGGTGGGTTACAAAGAAATGGATTGGTATCAGTTGTCATCATAAATAAATATTTTTTGCATTTGGTACCCACATTTCTCAAATCTAACATTTTCCATTTTCAGATTTGCAACTAATTTCTGCTCGCTATATATCCTCTTTTGTAACATGAGCAAATCCTTCATTTTCAGTTCTAGTCCTTTTCTGGAATTCGAAAATATGTAACTTTTTGTAACCATGATCAGTGTGTTTGATGCCAGTGAATTTGAATTTCGATAAGAATATCCTAATAAAACATCTTCTGGATTAAATTTAATATGAAAGGAGGCTTTTTCCTGTATAACATTTTCTAGTTGATTCCAAAGATGTATTGAATTAGGATATTGAAAAAATAGATGGATTATAGTTTCTTGGTTATTCTTACATAGAGACAGTTTGAAGAATCAGATATTTGCATCTTATATAATGATTTTTGAGTTCCCAAGATTCTATGGAGAATTCTGTATTGAAACCACTTGTAATAAGGATCATGAATGGTTTTGAAACAGATTCTAAATTTTTGTTGCCAGGCACTTGTATCAAGAATTATGCCAATATCTTGATGCCATTTTCTTTGAAAATCTTTTTCAATATTGACTTTGTTAAGTTTATTATAAATGCCTTTTGTTCCAGTTGTATTAAAATGAAGATCAGATAAAGTTTTTAAAATACATGGTTGGGGATGGGGATAAGTAAACATGTCCTCATTTTTAGACTTCTTTACAAAATTATTTACCAAAGTTTTAATACGATGATATTCAAGAAAGTTTACAATTAAAAAGTTAAACTTTTTCTGTATATCCTTTTCTCCAAAACAGCCCCTCTGTTATCAACAATATCTCCCACTGTAACAACACCCTTGTTAAACCATGATGGAAAATAAACTTCATGCTCTGAAATTAGTGGATTATAATATTAATAAGGGTGTTTCCCTAAATTCTGAAATTTTTTCATTTATGTTTCTGTAAGAGGGAGAGGTAAAAGAAATGCAAAAAAACTTTTGATCTACTAGGCTTGACTTAAAAATGATTGTTCCCCTTGAAGTTGGGATAAAATGGAATGAGGCGATGGCCAGTGAAATGCGATCAATTGACAATTGATGATATTCTAGGAATGACTTAGAAATGACTGTTCCCCTTGAAGATGGGCTCAGGTGAAATGAGATTGAGGTTCAGTGAATGCAATCAACTAAAGATCTGTTACTGATTTAAATGTTCCCTTGAAAGCTTTACCAACTCTAATGAATATCTGTGTCCTGATTGGAGAATCCCTTTAATGCATATTATAGTTGTAAAGTTTTCATTTATCTTGTACACTTTCATGCTTTACCTGATACATGTTTTTGCAATTCAACAACAGAAATATTGCAAAATGTATACAATGTTCTATTTATTTATCTCAGAGCAACAATAACCAATGTGATGTAATAATTTTGAAGGATTTTCTTTGGGCCAGGGGAATCAGCAATTCCACTGGTGGAGACTTCGATTGGAGTTTCCCCCAGTGGAAACTGCGATTACAACCCTTAAATAATAGATCAGTCTTCATTAGTGGAAACTCCGATCAGGATCTCCACTAGGGAATCGCCGATTCCCCTGAATCAGAGTCTCCACTGTGACATATGCACTGATACCAAACTGTTACTCAAAATAGCTAACTAGCTATTGCTCAGTTAGCTATAAAGCTACATTAATCAAACAAAATAGCAAGCACGCTATTGACCCAATAATCGTGTATAGCAATTTTGGTAAAGATAGCTAAAGTACTTTTCCTTAAAATGAGCAGAAACCAAGTGACACAAAAGTGCTAAATATTTACTCAAAACAGCAAATAAGCTATAAATAACATAGCTATGGAGCTCTGACAACCCCAAAACTGTACTAAGGAATCTATGGACCCAACAATCCTCTGTACCAAATTTAGTTAAGATATCTCCAGTACTTTTCATTTAAGTGAGTAGAAAACTATAGTGTATTACTCCAAATAGTTAATTAAGTAGCTAAGTGGCTATTACTTACTTCTATGGCTATGACTCCCAAAAACAATACCAAGCAAGCTATTAACCCAATAATCTTCCACATCAAATTAGGTTTGAACATCTTGATTCCTTTTCCTTTAAATCCACGGAAACCAAAAAGCTACTCAAAATAGCTAATTATCTGTTACTCACTAATAGCTTTACAGCTATATTAACCAAAAGCAATACCAAGTAAGCTACTGAACCCCTAATCCTGCATACCAAATTTGGTAAAGATAGCTCTAACACTTTTCCTTAAAATGAGTGGAAACAAAGTTTGACAGCGGACGGCACAGTGGACAGCAGACAACAAAAATAAGAGCAAAAATAATAATATTTATTATCCACCACGCGACTTATTTGCCCTAAATACGGGGAAATACAGACCGGGATATACATTTTTTTGTATACACCAGCGCCCCAGTACTAAGGATAATGGATGTGAATAACTTCCGGTTTTTCAACAATATCTCGGAAAGTGTATTATATATCATTAGAAAGGTGTCCTTACAGCGCTTCTGCTCATGTGAATTACATAAAAATCCATGCAGAAATAATGGAGATATTGCAAGTTAAAGATTGAAGTTTTTATATTCACTGTTCCCTGTGCTTTTTGTTAGCCTTTTTCACATTCTCTTATTAAATATTCACCTCAATATTTAATTATTAGGTGCTTTTAAAATAAAACTAAAATATTAAGTTGTTTCAACCTGATACAGTTTTTAGTTATTAATCCTTTACCCAATATTTTCCATATGGGACACATTTTAGTTGCAAGCTGCATGATTTCCCCTAAAATGAAATGCATATTAATGATTGAAATATTTCTTTAATCAGAGAGATCATAATAACAGTAACAGTTAATTCACAGGACTCAGAAGCCAGAATACAAAATATTACACTGTACTACACTGTCTCAGAGGGGTGTAGTATAATGGATACTCAAGATGAAGACAGTTTTAAAGGAGAACTATTTGATAAATGCGATAAAACTAACAACAATTTTATTCTAAAGGATAAGTATATATTACAAAGTTAGTTTAAATATCTTATGGCCAATAGACAAACTTAAACAAGGCATGAAGACTACCTTTTGACAAATATTTTAGCAACCTTTGTATTTTTATGTTTTCAATTATGGTATAGTGAAAGTTATGTTATCTAATCAAGCATGGGGTTATAGAGGTTATTGACACTTATATTGCATACACATGGTAAAGTTTTTTGTAAAAATGCAAATTTGCTTTCCAGTTAGGGAATATGTGTATTCCCTGGTCATCAAAACCACTCTACATTCAGACGTCCACTGTTAGAATTCTTAACAGCAGTATCATAAGATCTTCTCGCAAAAATATGTAAAAAAAAACAAACTATTCTGAAAAAGCCTGTGGCTCAAATGTTCCCACATGATACTTGAAATATATAATGGTCTAGTATTTTTACAATATTAAATACAATATTAAACCATAGGGCACTGCTACAGTACAGGCTTTTGCCATGATAGCAGAGTATGCAGAATATGATTATGAACATGATTTTCTGAAATTGTAATCACTTCTTCATTTGGTCAGGCCCTACCCACATAAACAATTTCAGAAATGTGCTCATTAGTTTTGGAGTGGTTGCGAACACAGAAAGTCAAATAAATGTACCAAAAACATAACCTCCATGTTTTGGGTAAAATGTAATGTATTTCAGTTACTGTATTGGTGGTACTTTTTTGTTTCTTGTACAACAGTAGTCACACTATCTGAATACATTGGTGATAAATACTGTTGATAAACTTTAACACAGTATGCGACATGTTGTCATAAGAATGTACTACCCCTTGTTCATACTTTAATCCCTTCACTGCTTCATACCATTCACCAGATCATACTCACCATAAGTGTTGTGGACCTGTCGTTACTGTGAGACAAAATACAGGTTGGGATTGTTTGCAAGTGTCATTCTAAGAAAAGTGCACCTGAAGTCAAGTTATAACGTTGTATGCATCTTGTTATCAGGTGGTGTGTCGTGTAACATGACCTGAGACACTTTACACAGAGTCTAGTACACAGTCAAGTAATGTCCTACACTCATACACTACTTCTCGCTTAATATATGATCATGTTTTATGGAAGAGGTGGGAGACTTTGGTAACAGGTTTTTAACACACAGAGATTGTTGTATAAGAATAAACTAATATAATAATGTTGATAGAAACAAAAGTTCCTACTTTCCACCCATTGTGTTTTATGTTGTAAATTGAAACGTCTACCAGTTTCTATAGGGTTTACCAAATATAGATAAGAGTAATTTATATCTGACACACAAATGACAAACATCCCCCTCACAGAGTATTCTGCCACAGAGTCAGGTTCCCCACAGGTCATTTTAATTACCTCAGACATTCCACAAATAAATAACTGAATGTTTTACATGTCCCTCAGATCTTAAGGCGGAGTCACACATACAGGACTTGTGTTATTCAAATAATCAGAGTGAACTACCATGTTCCACTGGTCTCATATATGAGTTCAAATGTATATCCTGTTCAAATACATATTCCTAGTCTATAATACCCAACAAATCTCTGTACATACTCCAAGTTTGACCCACGAGATCTGTCCACATACTCCAAGTCTGATCCACTAAATTTCTGTACATACTCCTAATCTGACCCACAAAATCCATGCACATACTCCTATTCTGACCAAACAGATCTCTATACCTATTCCTAGTCTAATCAACTAAATCTCTGTACATATTCCTAGTCTAATCCACTAAATCTCTGTACATATTTCTAGTCTGACCCACCAGATCTCGGTACATATTCCTAGCCTGACCAACCAGAATTCTATTCATAATCCCATGAGATTTCTGTACATATTCTTGCTTTATCACTCCCACCAGATCTATATACATACTCCTATCCTGAGATGAATGTACACCAGCAAAGGGAAGAGAAAGAGTATTAAATGTACTTGCAAATTAAGGTTCCTCAAATTAAACTGAAAGATAGGTAATTCAAAGTAGTGATTGTTTAAGTCTTTAAAACTACCTAAATCTTGTTACATAAAGTATAAATTTACAGTTTTAAATCATTGAAAACAAGACCACTACTGCGGCATTTATCTACTGCAGGGTATTAAGCAGAAATGTAGGTAGTCTGACCACAAAATAGGGTTCAAACCCCAAGGAGCAACAATAAAGGCGACAAAAGGCCTTTGCAATATGATGACCCAACTGAACCTTGAAGCAGGGATCAAGATAAAATTTGTCACTTGCAAAAGATTTGCAGGACATGATTCCCTTTTGGTTGTTTTCACATGTGAAGCTGCAGAACCAACTAGAATTTTTTGTGTCAATATGACGAAATGCATTCCATCCCCGGTAAAATTCTAGATGGCAGCTCAAATTACAAAAATAACAAACTTTTGTAGGGATACTTTTCAGGGTCTAGAGTACCAATAGGGTAAAAAATTTGCTCTAAATCATTCTATCTTGAATGCTTTTTGAGATAATCGACATTTCCATTTCCAGCAAAGTTCAACATGGCGGCCGGAATGCGAAAAATAAAATTCTCTAATGGTTTTTGAGATAATTGACATTTTCTAATTCCGGCAAAATTCAAGATGGCAGTAAGAATTTGGCATTATATACAGGCTTGTATAGTACCCAAAGGTCCAAAATATGCCCAAAATCACTCTATGTCTAATGCTTTTCAAGAAAATCAACATTTTTGATTGATGCCAGAAACTAATGAAAAAGGCCTGCAGGCCTTGGGACATCCTCCAGAGACGGCCAAAAAGTCAGTTTTCATTATTACAACAGTCATATTTTTAATATGGCAAAAATGTTTTATATGGGATAAAACATGTTGGAAAAACACAATGGGAACATTTTTGAGACATTTTGATGCAAGCCTTGTAGTACTTAGCATCGCATTGGTAAATTACATTTTACAAAATCACCTCTGATGGCCAGGTTTTTTAATCAATTTTACCCAAAACCAATAGGATTCCTTCCATGAGTAATGTCAATGACTGTGCAAGTTTGAAGACAATCAGTCAAAGCAGTCTGGACTTAGAACACACACAAGCTTTAAAAATGGGTGGCAGCCATCTTGGAAACAAGATGGCAGACATCAAAAATATTTTTTCAAAGCTTGTCCCCTGACAAACCCATAAGGACATCTGATTTCAATGGATGTCCTAATAATAACTCAAATTTGACTTAAGAAGGCTGCCACTGGTCTTCTAGTGGAAGCTAAAGCTATGCAATCAGCTACAGATCTGGAATTTAACTATGTTTTGGCTGACCCCAAATTAGGTGAAGAACATATTTCAACAAAATACTCTAAATGCAATAGTTTTCAAGTTAGAAGTGATTTACTCAACAGTAAGAACCTGAAAGTAGCTATTGCTGAGCTATGCAATGAGCTACAAGTCTGCAATTTGACTGTTATAGCTGACCCAAAAGTAGGTGAATAAGATATTTAAAAAAATGGTTTAAATACAATAGTTTTCAAGTTACAAATGATTTACTCAACAGTGAGAATCTTACTACATATTATAGCTGAAAAAGTAGGTGAATAACATATTTCAACAAAATACTCTGCATGCAACAGTTTTGAAGTTACAAGTGATTTACTCAACAGTGAGAACCTAAAATTAGATATTGCTCAGCCATGCCATTAGCCACATGCCTGCAATTTTACTATGTTATAGCTGACCCAAAAGTAGGTGAATAATATATTTCAACAAAATACTCTAGCTGAGCTATGCAATGAGCTACAGGTCTGTAATTCTACTATGCCGTAGCTGATCCAAAAGTAGATGAACAATATATGGGGAAGGAATAGGCTAAGTGCAGTTCTTTTGAAGATATTAGCCATTTACTCTGTCAATAATTAGCGAAAATTAAGAAAAATGCTCTTATTGCACTTATGCACTAGTGCAATAGATCTCCAAAGTACATACCATCTTGCAGGTAAGGAGGTAGTAGCTGAACAACATATTTTAACAAAATAGTCTTAATGCAATAGTTTTACAGTAAGAAGCCATGTATTCAAATTAGCTAAAAGTGCTATAACTCACTTATCTTGAGGGCAGAGTCCAAAAATCCTAAAATATTTTGAAGTTCATAAAAATTCATTTGGACTAGTAATTTACCAAAAATAACATCTGAGATGCCCGTACCCCACAGCCTGGGCAAATAGTTTGCAACGCCATGAGATATAGAAATAGTGAAACAGTACAAAGATACGGATACTTACAGAGCAGGGTCAGTTATATAAAGGTATAAATAATGTTTAAATAGAGAAAATAATATCTGAGAGAAAGAAAATGTATGTAAAGATAAAGTATAAAAACAAGACAATTCAATAGCAGGATGACAGCATTAACCAGTAAACTAAAAATTATGATGCTGTAAAATTTATTAACTGTAGAAGAGATATCAATAGTAGATAGCACAATTATGTAAAAGTACATTTAATAATCAGTGGCACCAATCCATATATCTTTGTCATAAGAGAAACATGTCTCAAATATGGCAGGTGAACACACTTATGCCAAGCCAAAGGTCACACCATGATACATACCTACACCCCGAAAAAGGGTACCAAATTAGTGCCAATCCATCAGTCTGTGACTAACAGAAATACCTTTGGGTCAAAAAGATTAAGCACATGCTAGTCTGGCTGTTGTGAAAGCTGTTCATAAACACAGACCTTCCACAGTCGAATTATGGTTGGGATGTTTTGAATATTGTCCAAGCATACCAAAGTGACCTCCCCAACTTGTTAGGATTTAAAACCTCTCCCATCTTTATATATGTTTTGCATGGTCAAATTACGGTTTGAATGTTTTGAATATTACCCACACATATAGATGTGGCAATACAATGTCCCTACCAAGTATCAACTTTATATACCTAACGGTCTCTGAGATATAGCCCGGACAAAATTTTACAGGTCAAGGTCACTATAGCAAGGTCAAAGGTCACATTAAGGTCATACTATGACGCTGCACACCTACAATCTCCAACGTGTCCCTACTAAGTATCAACTTCCTACACCTTACGGTTTCCAAGATATAGCCCGGACAAGATTTTGTATGTCAAGGTCACTATGGCAAGGTCAAAGGTCAAATCAAGGTCACACCATGATGTTACACACCTACACCCCCTAACCAATGTCCCAACCAAGTAGCAACTTCCTACACCTTACGGTTTCCGAAATATAGCCCAGACAAGATTTTATAGGTCAAGGTCACTACAGCAAGGTCAATGGTCAAATCAAGGTCACACCATGACCTTGCACACCTACACCCTCTAACCAATGTCCCAACCAAGTATCAACTCCTACACCTTGCAGTTTATGAGATATAGCCCAGACAAGATTTTATAGGTCAAGGTCACTACTTCAAGGTCAAAGGTCAAATCAAGGTCATACCATGACGTTGCACAATAACACCCCCTAACCAATGTCCCAACCAAGTATCAACTTTCTACACCTTACGGTTTCCGAGATATAGCCCAGACAAGATTTTATAGGTCAAGGTCACTACAGCAAAGTCAAAGGTCAAATCAAGGTCACACCATGATGTTGCACACCTACACCCCCTTACCAATGTCCCTACCAAGTATCAACTTCTTACACCTTACAGTTTCCGAGATATAGCTCGGACAAGATTTTCAAACTCAAGGTCACTGTGGCAAGGTCAAAGGTCAAATCAAGGTCATACTATGACGTTGCACACCCACACTGCCTAACCAATGTCCCTACCAAGTATCAACTTTCTACACCTTAGGGTTTCTGAGATACAACCCGGACAAACTTTTTCCCGCCGTCCACCCACCCACCCATCTGGACACCATGGGTGAAAACAATACCCTGACAGCCCTTAAGGGCTGTGGGGTAAAAATGTGTAAATGCAGTAGTTTTAGAGAAATCTGCATGACATACTAACTGACATACGGATGGATGTATGCATGCACATACAGGATGCATTTCATAATCTCCTCCTGGGGCTATGCCTGGTGGGAGACAAAAAGAGAACTGAGAATTGTTCATTATAAAGCGGCTTTTTGGGAAAGGCTATTTTTACTTCTCTAAAGAGAGTGCTGATAGTAATCATATCTGAGTTGACCCAAAATGGAATATTAATTTTACAAGTTTCTTCAGATATACAAGATTAGTCTTTATTCCAGTGAAAAACTTCCCAATCTGACAATTTGTTATGTTGTTAAAACATCCTTTATATTGTTAAAATTCTCCCCAAGTTACATAACTATTGGTGACATTTCACTCCATAATCTCTTACATCTCATCTTCTACCAGTATACAGTTGTATCTTGCTAAGAAATATATGATGCACTTATTCGTGTATACATGACAAAGTCACTCAAACACACCCTGCATTACACTTGATGCATTTTACAAGGTGTCTCAAATAGGAAGTCTTCTGAATGGTATGAGGCATTGTTGTGAGCACTTGAGACTGGCTTTAGGGTAGGAAAGTCTGTTATAATGGAAACCTGAGGTGACTTTGTGAATGAAATAACATAGAGTTTAGTGCCCTCTGAACTTCCTCACATGAAAACAGAACAACACACAGAGGCCACTCAAGATAACTGGTCTCCTTGGATTTAGAAATGTTTGTCAGTTTTTAAAATCGTTCTATTGCAATATTCGTCCTAATCTTCTCATTCAGAACAATGCCTGTGGTATGTACCTTTGTTTTTATACAAATTTCCCTAGAACATGAGATCATGCTGTAAATATATTCAGACAGTGGATCAATAAGAACATCAATTTTTTATCAAAATGTATTAGTTATATAGTAGAGGATTGTATTATTAACAAGATTTCATGCCTCATGCAAAACATTCTTATAATGTATTGGTTTTCATTTAGTGAACTCATATGTTCCATAAAACATACACATCATGACAAAAAGGACACACAAAGAAGACATCTAGTGTGTGACTAGACTAAATCACATTATCTTAATTTGATTATCTTATTCCCACACCTTATATTTATAATGTTGCAAACATTTGTGTACTGGACCATCCTAGCTATAGATTGTATATGAATATCCCCAGATTAAAAATCCCTAGATTTTTACAAACTCATGGAGAATCCCCAACATAACATCCTCAAAACAGACCATATACAAATGTTATACTGTGTTATTATTTATTCATTGCTGCTAATTGATTTTATATGATGGGGCTTCAAATTTAGATTTGTAGCCACCCTTCTTTTTGTTATTTGTTAATTAAAGAAACTATTTTACCTGAATTCTTTAGTCTACCTGTACCAGAGTTACTATTTTACCTGTATTCTTTAGTCTACCTGTACTAGAGTTACTATTTTACCTGTATTCTTTAGTCTACCAGTACCAGAGTTACTATTTTACCTGTATTCTTTAGTCTACCAGTACCAGAGTTACTGTTTTACCTGTATTCTTTAGTCTACCTGTACCAGAGTTATGTGGTATTTTTTTGTGAAGTGTGCCCAGTGTTCATTGTTATTCGACAATGCGTGTGGTTTCTAATTAGTGTAATTAAAAAAACAGATATGTAGCCTCCTCTTTCTTTCCTGATTGATTGATTAAAGAATTATTTTATAACTCTATTCTTTAATATACCTGTGTGTGCCCCCAACTGTCCATTGCCATCAGGGAGTGACTTTTGTTTGTCCCATTTTCTACATGGAGGTAGACAGACTCTATGATAACTGCCCCTAAGGAAGTCAAAACTTATTCTACATTTTGGCACTTTAATATATGCTCTGGACCCCAATCAAATACAGTAAAGGAATTTAAGGACTGTTAAGGTTAAACATACTTTCAAACCTACTTAGGAACCATTTCTATCAGAGGAAATGTAAACAACAATTTTTTTAAAACATGTCTTTTAGTTCATTTTAAAGTTTAAATATTCAATACATAAGGACCACATAGAAATGACAATTCCAATCTTCATATTGCAATGTAACTAACCTGAATGTATGTAATGTTATGTAACTCCACCTTTGGAAGATAAGATGTATTGTATATTATTATTAGTCTTAAGTTTAGGGATTTTTCGCTTTGGGATTTTCTCTGTCCCATCTGGGGATTTTCTATGGCTTTGCAAATATCAGGGGATTTTTAATCTGAGTATTTTCAATCCAGGGATTTCCAACATATACCCCCTGGTGGTAACAATATTCTTGTGGAGGGAGACTTCAATTCTTTAGCAGTTAACTATTCTGCAGTTGTGTGCCATTCAATGAACTTCTCTCCTGTATGTTTACATTTTAACATGGCACTGAGACAAAAATGCCAATGGGAATTGAGAATATCACATGGAGCTGTGTGGTCGCAGCTAATTATTTCATTTTAAAAGTCCTGCCTTAAAATGACCATTGTTGGGTGAACGCCCAAGTAATAGACAAAACTACTTTGTAATAGACAAACACTTAGTCTGTCTCTGCCAGTATTGACTTACAGATCTGCATAGGATTAACAGTTCGATCCTTTGTGCTCAGAGCATTACATATTAGCAGAACCTGAGTACATATTTACATGTGTACCAAGTATTGTTTATAAAAGTACAGTACTGATAATGTAGTGAGACACACCTACCTCACTTCTGATATCCAGTATCTCAAACAGTTCCACTATAACTATCTCTCAATTTTTGTATTCACCAAACTTTGTATTCAAATCCAGTATACCACAACGTCACAAGAACTTGTAAGAGCGGAAGTCTGGAAGTGGCCTTCTGTTGTTGACATCTGTGCATCCACTCAGTGTGTCCTGAGGGTTAGAGAATTGTTAGCTGAGAGTGGCTAGTATACTACACTCAGTCTCTCATGCCTAAAATACACATTGCCTTATTAGGCTCTGAACGCTTGATTTAAGTTTTCAACTTAATATTCCACCCTGCACTTTTGTGCATTGTACTAAGTGAGGATATGTTTGTGGACACTGTGTTGGTGTTCTGATCGTGAGCTCTGTGAATCAGCTGCCTGTTTAGGTGACCTCATGCCAGTGAAGACAGAACCTGTTTGTATATTGCACACACCAGTGACTTCGGGTACACCTCTCTCCTTACACGGCCACTGGTGTCTTTTCTTCAGGGCTATTGATCGTCTGGCCATTATTAAGTCGGCGCATCAATCCCATCTGACTGACAGTTATGACAGCCAAGTCTTAGGTTGGTGAACCAGTGACATGTGGGAAAGTTTTCCATTGCTACCTGAAGGTGATGAGGCTCCACTGATGAGCTTTTTACTCAAACCTACACCACTATCTCAAATATCCTTCCATGGTGCCGCCAAAAGTGTCAGAAACATTTATCCCTACTGTGGTGATTTGTGAACTATTTTAAATTACTATACTTAAGTACTCAATTCGTGAATTAGATTGGCTAAAATGAGATTACACTAATGTTAAACTGAGAGCAGGGCCTTGGGACACTTACAGCCTTAAACTCAGTGAAAAACATTCTAAATGAGTGGACCAAGTAAACATTTTTGGGTTTTGTAAACGTTTGAAAAGAAACGCTTGGAAAAGGTTAAAAATTGATGGGTATGAAAACCAATTATAATGGAAGGTTTATCAAACGTTTTATGTATACCGTTTATTAAACGTTTAATGATAAATGTTAGAAAAATGTTACAAATTAACATTATAATGTCTTCATAATAATGGGGTCAGAGGTCAAATTCAGTATATTTATATTTTAATGTCTAACAGTGTAAGACAGTGGCTTAATAATTGAGCCATAATTCAATTCTTACTTTTAGGGATTGCATGTGAGGCAATTTTTGACAAAGTCCTCTAATTGCTCACTGCCATCTTTATGTTGACATGTTTGAAGGTAAAAGTTTAATAAACGTTCTGGAAATATTGGTTTTAAAAACGTTTCTGATAGAATGATTTTAAAACATTTGATAGAAAACATTTCAAAAACGTTTTAAAATGACGGGTATGAAAAGCAGTTGCTATTGAAAGTTTATAAAGCATTTACAGAGCAAACACGTACATTGTGAACAAATATTTTTAAACGTGATGAATGTTTGAAAAACATTTCCAGCATAACCTTCATTTATTCAGTTATTTTATTAATGTTTAAAAAACGTTTCCAGTCAACCCTAGCTTCTTGAGTTATGTTAAACATTTAATAAATGTTTTCAGTACAAACGTTTGCATAGAGAATGATTTTAAAACGTTTGTTTTAAACATTAGAGTGTTTTAATCGTTAAACTTTTTAAAACGTTTCTAATGTTTACTGGGGACCTTTATCAAGCAATAACCTTTCATATATTTAAAACATATTTTAGCTATATTTTAAAACCATAGCTGTTGCTTATTATTAAAATACTACTTTCGACATATGATACATTCACATTGAGCGAATGCCTTCTATATTGTTTACATTTGCATAAAATATTTTTGTACAATAAAAATTTAATGTTTTTGAGTAAAATATCTTGAATACAATATTTTTGTACTATACAAAGTCATTATGGGAATTGTATTTTTACCTCCCCTTTTCAAATATACACGTAGATTAAAAGGCCTTTAATATAAATTGTCAAAATAACCAGTCATATCTGACCTATCTCATACAATGACAGCCTAGAATTGATGCGAGTTTCACAAGCCTTAAGAGCCACAAGCAGGAAGAAGTGTCTGGGCCAATTTAACATAGTGCTGGGAAAATCCATGATCAAATAAAGAATTGACACTTATGATGTATGCAGAGGAAAGGCTAAATCTTTAGTTATTCAGAATATTGTTGTACCTAACTGAGCTGAAAGACAGAGTCATTCCACACTTCCTCGTTTTAGAAAAATTGAATTGTGAAAAAGTATAAAAAATTAGTTGTTTCTTTTGGTTTCTTTTGATGAATGAGTCCTGACAGAGAAGGGGCTGAAATGCTATAAGAGAACTATTGTGATATCATCATCCAGGTATTGATACAATTCCAGTGTCCAATGTGACCCATTACAAAAAGCACTTCAAACATTAGTTCCAGTGTGCTTATGGCAGCGAGATTATTCCAAGCATATGTTCCCAAGCAGTTAAATTACAGATTCCTAAAATGTTAACAAATATCTATATATTGTTATACATTATACAATGACTTTTTGTATACACCACTTTGAAGTCATAGGCGTATTTTACAGACATAATCTTTGGAATCTGGATTCTTCAGATTAACGGATTCTGTTGTGATGTGATCAGAATCTTACAAATTTTAAAACTTCAGCAATTTTTATAATATTTGCAGTGGTTTATCTGACAAGTGTCATTTTTTTTCAAACAAGCCCATGTCACTTCACTCCTTAAAATCAGCACGTGCCAAAGAAGTAAATGACTGGGGTCAAGTGCAGGCTGTCAGGTAAAAATACTTTACAGAGTACAAGTACTGGTTCTTGAACTTATGTACAAGTACAGTTACGTCTGCTTAAGTACAAGTACCTAACAGAAACGCTGTTTGCAAGTACAGTTTCAAGAACAGCAAAATGTAAATAAGAACAAGTACCTAGATTAGGCTTTGTATTTTGACTTGCTTGTAATTGGCCTTTTGAATGTACCTAGGGGTGGATCCAGCCTTTAAGTAAGGTGGGGGTTCACATCAGATGATCAGAGTAAGGTGGGGGTTCACATCAGACATATCATAACTAAGGGGGTCGGGGGGGGGGGGCATGCCCCCGGGAAAAAATTAATATTTTGTAACAATATAGTACATTTCCTGTAAATTAAACACCACTCTCAAGAAATAATTTTGTACTTTGGGTTAAACCCCTTTACATTATTTTTCAAGGGGGGGGGGGGGGGGGGGGGGGTTCGAGCCCCTTGACCCCCCCCCCCCCCCCCCCCCCCCCTGGATCCGCTAGTGTAGTACCACTGTACGGAAAGTGCCCTCTTTGATATACAATATGATCTTCTGAATGTGGCTAATGGGGGTGTTCCACTGGAGCCGACCCTACAATCAACTCTACAACTCTAGGGTCGGTTGCAAAGTAGGGAGTCTGGGACACAAAGCCAGAAAAAAAGCACACAAAAATGTTGAGTCTGTTTCGTCTTCTCAGCAGGATGTAGTACATCAGGGCTTGTCTGGATTTACCTACCGACCTGACTTGGGGTCTTCATGATTTTCTCCACAACTAGACGGGAAACTACCAGGACAAGCCATAAACCCCTAATCGACAAGCCGTATCAAGTGCTGGCAAGCCAAACTAACAAACAGACAGGAGTGGAGCATTTCCCGATACACCCTGACTGGACTGATTTATTTCTGGAGTCGGGAGCGAGAGTCGGGATCGAACCAATAGTATATAAACCCCCTCTAGCTGTCATAAATCACCATTTGTCACTGCACAGAATCCAGCTTTACACCAGAGAAACTTTCTACAGAAGCTTAGGGTACTTTTGTTTTTACTGAGTTTAATATTTTGATTTTATCATGATTTGTAGTCAGAAAAGGACACATCTGACCAAAGACCAGCACCTCCCATACAGCCAGCACCAAGCCATAGCCCCAGCCAGCCCCCAGGAGAAAGAAGAAAGCCACCAAATCCATGCCCTGGATACTTCAAAGACAAGAAAAAGGCTGTTACAGCAACCTCCTCATCGACTTAATGCACACTAATATCCCAGGATACCAGAATTTTGCCAGGATACCACCAGCCTTTTTTGACCTCATCGAAGAACACATACATCAAGAAGTCAGTCACAAATTTCAGGAAGCCTTTAGAAGTTGGATTGAAACTGGCAATAATGCTGAGACCTGACAACAGGAGAGACCTGCACCTCCTTGCAGTATCACTGGCTGGTCTGCCAAACCACCATCTGTAAATTCGCCCCCCAGGTCTGTGCTGCGATACTGACACTAAAGACTGGAAAAAGGTTCAGGAGAAGTTCAGAAACAGATGGAATATTCCCCATGTCATAGGGCCGATAGATGGGAAGCATATCACAATATAGAAGCCAAGAAATCAGGCAGTGACTATTACAACTACAATGGCTTTTTTTCTCTGTTGCTGCTAGACATGGTTGACAAAGAATACAGATTAGTCTGGGTCAATGTGTGGTCAAGTAGATCTTCATCTAATACACAGATTTTCAACAGAAGCGATTTGAAGGAGAAGAGCAAACTATAGGATCTCTGGAGGCAGGAGGGTGGTGGAAATGCGTTTGAAATATTAGTGAGCAGATCCAGGATACTACTGGTCACCATGGAGCAAAGGCCAAAGGTTGTCAGAGACATTGTTTTTACATGTGTGGTGCTGTACAACATACTTAGGACACACCTGGGTGGAGCAGACAGGGCACCAACCCCAGCAAATTATGTAGTGGCCCTAAGAAATGAACAGGTAGTGTATGTACCAGATGACAACTATAGGAATCCTTTGAGGGCTAAACATCATCGAGACTTACTGAAAGACTACTTCAATCATGTGGGGGCATTGGCTGGGCAGGAGGACAGGATCTGAGATGTGTCAACCAAATACTGTGGGAGCAGAAGAAGCTGGCATCTATCAGTCTTTTTCAGGACTAACCAATTATTCCAAAAAACTTTTATTTAATCTGAAGTTGCTCAAATTTTTAACAAATTTCCAAAGAAAATCCAATCTATTTCCAGCGAGTTTCAAAATTATATCAAACAAAATCACAAGTCCCCTGTTGAAAAACTTCAACCCAAGTTATGTAAAGTTTCTGGAAGGTCAAAGGCAAAAGGTCGGATCCAAAGGTCAATATAGTTGCACAAATGTCAAAGTCAAAGTGTTTTCATTTTGTTTTGGCTTTGCCCCATATTTTTCTTTTTTGTTTTTTTCCAAGTCTTTTCAGTGCAGGTCTGAAAAATTTGAAGGTTTTTTTTTAATTTCAAATTTTCATTCACTCACACAAACTCATTTTGTTTTTTGTGTTTGTGGGTAAAGTGTTTATGTGGGGTGGTGTAATGCTTCGTGTGTTGGGATTTTAAGCATGCAGCTATTGTTTTTGGAAGATTCGGGGAATCCTGAAAAAGACCTTTAAATATTTTACAGCAGTGGTCCTGAAAAGGACCAAATGTAGGCAAGTGCAGGGTTTCTACAGGCTGGGCTGACTGCTGCTGCTGATGTTTTTGGTGTGGGGTGGTGGTTGGAGGAGAGGCGGCGTGTTGTTGCGGGTCGGGTGTTGAAAACTGCTGAAGTGTGTCGATCTGATGGTAGCTCATCACTGACTATAGATTCCCAAAGAAGCTGGAGAGTCCTGATATGTTTTTCACCTGTGGCAGAGGCAACTGATGGTAGGTTGAAGTGCTTCATCGGGGTCAGTGTGAAAGTAAGCAGTCCTGAAGGCCCAGGTTGTTAGTCATCAACAACTATGAAAGAAGTCGGCTGCCCTCTGGATTGCTGCTGCTGTCCATTGGTTGGCACTTGGCTCTGCTGAGCTGGTTGGATGACCCGGATTGCTGGCATCTGTTTGAGCCTCTGGGATGGTTAAAATGTATTCCCTTGAAGCTGGTGCTGGTTGATTTAGCTGTTGAGATGCCTGCGGCACAAATGTTGAAGTTGCACTTGAGCTCCTAGAAACTGTCTGTTACTGTGGTTACTGGGGCTGACGGCTCCTATCTACCCTGCTCTGGATGCCACTTAGATGTTTCACAGCCTCATTTCTGAATGTTTGAAAGTCTATATTTGCTAAGGCCTCCACCTCAGATGCCAGGTAGCTATAGAAGCCCATTCTGGTGGTCTCCTGCATTGGCCTTGGTTTTTATTTGTGCAAACTGGTCCATAACCTGCTGGTTGACTGAAGAACGCTGGGGAAACTGCACTAGGACTAGTAACTGTAGGCTGTATTGTGGTTTCTGATTGCATGCTGAACTCCATACTGTCCATGTCAGTTGACCCAATATTTTACTGGACTGTCATGTCTGCAAGATATCATTAATCCATGATTTTCTTTAGTTCGTATTTTATTCATATGACAATCACTTCAAATGGTCTTCTTATTTCCAGCATTTTAATCATGAATATAATGTGGTTGCATTTCATGAGGTAGGCATCTGGGACCTGATCCAAATCTTTACACTGCATATTTTAAGCTTTCGAATTCACATCCCAAACTACAACTTCCTAGGTTTCGAACCCCACTCTGCATTATGGGTCAAACTTGTATTATGTTTTCTATCATGGACATTTAAAAAAAAATTAGAATCCATTGCCTGGGACGCTCTTTAGTATCCAGAGTCTACATTGCCTCAGTCTTTTAGGCATACAAGCTGTTAAGCATAATGTTTTATAGGTTTTATCCTGTAATGTGATGTTGAGGTGCCTGTCGGTCCTAGATATTTCATTAAATCTGTTGCCATTCTCTTTTGGAATGACAAACTATATGGAACAAGGGTTAGGAATAAGGGTCCCGGTATTACTGACATGATCTAATTACTGCACGCAGGGATACAAGGCCGGGTTGCATGATTTAAGTAGTATTCTTATTATTTTCGGAGGAAACATAAAATAAAATGCCCAGTATAAGGAATGAACTCAGTAAATGTCCAATTGCAGGTGTCCCAATAATACTGCCAGTGTCCTCAGTGATCTTTGTGGTTTGTTGGATAGACATGCACCTCAGCTAACTCACCCTTTTACTAAAGAACCTGCTATAGGGCTTTCTGATTCCTATCAAAAAGCCTAAGGCTATCACGTGCCAGTTTGAATGAATCTGACACAGAGATAATTCTTCACAAAATAGGTCCATACTGCACAAGTAGATTGCTTACCTCGGCTCACTGGTCTCAACAAGGAAAAGCTAAGTATTAAACACATCTTGTCTGTGAAAAGGATCATGATGCCTAAAAATTGTGGCAAGTCTTAAGGGTTGGCTTAAGTGTCTCTGAAAACGGTTCTTCCATCTTCACAAAAATTCTACTTTGCGTGTTTTTTCTTTAACAAAATATCCAAGATTTATGATTCATTTTCCAGCACTGATTCTTTCAAGCTTATCTCCTGCTGACTCACCAATATTTCATATTTTCTATCTGTTTCTGAAGATGTAATCCATAGAGACATTAATACATCCCTTACAAAGTCCTGTTTGTTGAACCGATGGCCAACAATTTTTGTGATGGATGTTTGGACATTCATCCATCCATTATAAAGTTAATAAACTATTCTCTAGCTGAGGGTTTGTTCCAGATAGTTTTTTCCCAGTTAAATCATCATGTCACTGTGCATGCAAACAGATTAGACAACCAGCATCTGTCTGCACAAAAGGTGGGCCACTTTAAAACCAGCACTGTTATATGAAAAAGAAGTCTATCTGTCTCTGTCGTAAGTTGGAGCCACTGCTGTAGTACTGCTTGCTCAATTAGCAGTTTGACATAATCGATGATGCAACACTTCCAAATAATTTAAAATCATGGTTTGGTGGTGAGGCATGAATAAGGTATGCTTTGTTCAAATCAGGGACTTGAATCGACCAGGACTGCACATTACATACGATGCAGCTGTTATGGCTGAAAATGCTCTTGTAGGTAATCGATCCAACTACTGTAATTCAAGTCTCTTTGCATTTGATCTTTGAAAGCTGAAATGTATTCAGAACAGCCTTACCAAAATTGTCACCAGGTATTCACAAATAATTGAAACCTGGCCACAGTGTGTATCATACTCACAGAAGTCAGGTGAGGTATTGTTGTTGACGTTCCACAGTTTGTTCCATCAGTACATAAGTCTAATAAACAATTTTGGTCTTAGCTTTACTTATTATGCTCCAATGATCTGGAATGATTTCCTGACGAATGTTTGTCTAACAGCTACCTTTTTTCTCCTTTAAGAAAAAAGTCTTATATCTTTGTAAAAGCATACCAACCCTAGTTTTAGATTTTCTTTTTCATTCTCCGGGTTTGTCTCCGTGGTGCTGACCTCTGCCTATCTGTCTGTTTTCATGACAGAGATTGCACACAAAATTAGTTTAATCTGAATTAGAATGTGTCTCCTCTGTCCCACGGGAGGTGAAAAGTATTGGTGATTGTTTTAATGCATTTCAGTTATTGTTTGATCACTTTAGAACGTTAAAATAAATTTAATAGTACATTTCACTCAGGGGTTTTGAACCAATGGGAAGATTGGGCTTAAATAAAAATGAAGTTGAAATGAGGCTTGGTAAAATGGACAGAAAGGTTTGATAAATAATGCAAATTTAGTTGGTCGTATTTTAAAGTAATTAACTGGTACCTTCAAATAAATAACTTGTGTTTTCAAATAAGTAACTAAGTTGAAGATACGAGGTAGTAACTCTAATATATGAGTTAATGACTGAACTGAATAGGTCAAAAGTTATGTATTTTCGCTCAAAAAATAGGTTGGGCTCATTATAAGGGAAGTTTGTGGTGAAATAAGTCGGTGTTATATATCTAACTGGCCTTATCCGATATTTATATTAATGGTTTAGTCACAAGTAAACATCTTTGCACAGACACTTGTGTGTTGAATCAGTTATAAATACTGCGCAATAACACACGCATGTCACATACTTGAAATAATTTATTAGTCATAAATCTCGGCGTATATTTTATTGGTTTACATAACCTGACGTCAGTCACATATTTCCAAGTATCAAGTGATACTTCTGTGTACGACAGGGAAGTCACAGGCACCTGACTAACCATGTCACTTAAGGCCTGGTTCCATATTCAAGGACTGTTGTCACAGAAGCCCCAAAGGTCCAGTAAAAATAGGGTTTGACCCCAAACAAATTGCAACAGAAACAATTTTGCCACCATTGCCCCCCAAATAATCCCATTTTTAAGAGAAATTTTAGTTGGTGGAACATGGTTTAATTTGCATAAATTCAGTATGGCCGCCATATAAATGAATGACACTGAACAAAAGGATGAATAGTGAAATAAAACTAAGAAAGGGGTAAAATTTACATGAAATATACAAAACACTGTTGTTTATCAAAGGGACTCAGTGGCAAAGTGGTTTCACACACACCTCCCACCTCTTAGGCCCCCAGCTCAAATCCTATATCCTAATGGGAACTTTGAGTTGCTATCAGGAATAGTTACCATCAACTAAATTGATGGAATAGGAAAATGTTGCAGCAAGGAAGTAAGAAAGAAATTCTTGTTTAAATCAGAAACTCAATTTTGTGTAAGTTAATAGTTGCAGCTTCAATTTTAGCATTCCATTAATAAAAAATAAATAACAGAGATGACAGGACAGACGAAACTTCAAATATGAGCACTCTCTAAGCAGATCACTTATTTGTGCTCAGGAATAAAAATGAAAGGGGTTGTAACATACCATCATCACAACAGAATTATAATAAATAATAGATAGAAGTAGGTGAATAACGTATTACTAGCTTATTAACTAAGCTAGTAATAGCTATTTTCTGATTTGTAGCAAAATTAAAAGATGAGAATGGTTCAAATTTCTTTGAAAAGTGTTACACATAGTGACTTTCTTTGAATACATAATTTATCTATGTGGGGCTAAGTTATGACATAATGAAGTTTCATACCTTATCCTTCATACCTTATCCCATACCTGAGCAATATCTATATTGATTTTCTCACTGTTGAGTAAATCGCTTGTAACTTTAAGCTATTGCATTTAGAGTATTTTTTTAAAATATGTTATTCACCTACTTTTATGTTAGGTGTAACATAATAAAATTGCAGGCCTGCAGCTAATTCCATAGCTGAGCAATTGCTACATTGAGGTTCTCACTGTTGAGTAATTCAGTGGTAACTTGAAACTATTGCATTTAGAGAATTTTGTATAAATATGTTAATCAGTTGCTTTTGGGTCAGTTATAACATAACATGTAAAATTGCAGTCCTGTGGCTCATTGTATAGCTGAGTAATAGCTACTTTGAGGTTCTCACTGCTGAGTAAATTAGTTCTAACTTGAAAACTATTGCATTTACAGTATTTTGTTGAAATATGTTATTCACCTACGTTTAGGTCAGGTGTAACATAGTCAAATTTCAGACCTGTAGCCCATTCCATAGCTGAGCAATAGCTACTTTAAGGTTCTCATTGTTGAGTAAATCGCTTGTAACTTTATATTTTTGTAAATTATTGCATTTAGAGTATTTTATTGTAATATGTTATTCACCTACTTTTAGATCAGCTATAACATAGTAAAAGCAGACCTGTAGCTCAGTCCATGGCTGAGCAATAGCTATTTTGTGTTGACCAAATTTGGACCCAATACAAAAGATATGTAGTTGGATCTTGTAATGCAGCAACTTATCAGTAGATTGCAGCCAGATTTCGAAGTTACCACTCATCCGTGCCTGAGTGCTCGTTTGTTTGTTTTTTTTTTTGTATGTTTGTTAGCACGTTCCAGGCCACAATTTTGAAGCTAGGTTTCTCATTTTCCCTATAATATTGTCAGGTGTCAAAATAGTGAAGGACCGAATTTCAACAAAATCGGTAGCATTTTCACATATGTATGACCATTTTAGCTACTCTGAGTAAATGACTTATAACTCTGAAACTATTGCATTTAGACTTTTTCTGTTAAATATTTGTTCAGGTGCTTTATCTTCAGCTATAAGATGGTACATATTTTGGGTCTCTGTTGTATTAGCTAAGCGAGTAATAGCTATTTTTTTTATTTGTATCACAATTTAAAAATGAGAATGTGTCAAATTTCTTCAAAAGTATTGCATAATCTCTTGGAAAGGCATAAGTCCAGTTCCACCTGTGATGAAACTCTTGAGTCACTTATCATTATCTTAAGCCTCATTTATGTGCAGTCTTAATAGCATTGAATTCAAATGTGACAAATGGCTCTACACTAAACCCCCATTTATTTGATGAAACATTTTGATAAAATCCTTTGTGTCAGCATGAAGTTCTTTGGGAATGGGTATATGATTGTTTCTGCAACTTGAAAAAAAACCTGACCAGTTCACACAGTTGAGCCAGAAGAGCAATAGTTTCTCCAGGAGTTTTGCAACAATCTCTTCGACGAATTTATTCATTGCTGTGTAAAAAAAAATTGCCAATTTCTTAGCAGAAGTAACCGTTCCTAAAATAGAAACTAATAAACCAGAAGGAAGCCCCTCATGCAAAATCTGCTGTTGTTTTCTCTTAGAGGTAGACTTTATTCTTTATACCACCACCACCACAACCACCTCCACTTATTTTGACAAAGCTGTTCTTTTTATTACAGACATGTTTTTACAATGACTGTTCATGGCTAATTTAAGATACATCCTTAGGCGACCTTGTATTTATAATTGTCAGTGATGACTGTAACTGGCATCCCGGATCGTAGTTTGGTGACCAGTGTGACCATCTTACAAAGATTCAGGCGTCTTTTAATTTTGCGATTTTTCATAACTTTTTCCACATTATAGTATTCATCGGAATTCATGACTCTTTGTACCTCTTCTTCATAAAATGTTCCTTTAAAGGGCATGTTTGACAACATATATGGGATACTGATGTGACTAAGAGCTATTGACTAGCTGGAACGGTTCCCCACACCATCTCTTATCATACTCATAAGAAACGACCACACAATAATATAAGAAATAAATATCCAATATTTATTTTGTATTTTCGTTAAAAGCAATATTAGCATAAAGTTTTATTAAATTTGAGTTAAACTATATATACAGTTAAACCTGTGAAGAGCAAGGTGGGTGCTTGAAGCAGGTTAGACTGTAAATATTCAATAAAAAGGAGACAATTTTGTGGTGGTTACATATTCCTGACTTTGGTCCTGACTCTTGTAGGAGAATATCAAATACGTTTGATATTTTTGGAAAAATTGCCGATTTTGCTCCCCAACTCCCCAAGTCAGGATCCTTTTCCTATCTTGTCATTATGTCATAACCAGGGAAACCATTGGTGTTAGATAGTAAACATGAAACAGATAGGTTTTTAGAGCAGCCACAGGGCAAATAGTTGTATCAGGTATTATTGGCACTGTAAAAGCTTGATCTAATTATTTATCTGCATAGTTTTAGATCATTTTAGCAAAACACAAATGTTTTAATTTTAATTTGCAATTTTATTGCTTTAATACATCTTACACAATAGACAATTGCTAGAATAACTACCACTTGGAAGGCGGGTCATTTACTAGGGATTGCAAGTGAACTCAGAATTAAAGCAATGGTGGACTCCAGTGGATATTATAGGTCAGTTGCCAGTGTCCAGGTTGCTGGCAGCATACTGATGCCCCCCCCCCCCTTTTTAACAGACCTGCTCTGAGGTAGGGGAAGGGATGTATGGGTTCAGTCATTAAACATAAACCTCCCAAAGGAAGTATGTCAGATTTTTCTTGTAACTTTATACAATATATACATACATACAAATCTCCCCAGTTAAAAGGGCTACTGCTGGATATGCTGAGCAGGTACTCCACGGACCCAAATGGAAGGGCTCTGAATCAGCCCAAGTCATATCTTTCAGATAAAATTGTATGAAGGTGTTATGTGACTAGCTGATAAAAGCTGTTCTAAGTAGTATATATTGAGTCAATATCGAGTCGAGTTTCCCATCAATCATGTCACTTTTTGACAGCTGTGCAGCTGCCTGGGGCAGAGGGTAGACGGATGGCTAGGTAGGGTAGGGGTCGGTACTATCTCTATACAGGTTATTGGGCTCTATACAGGTTCTTTGAGACTGGTTCAATGGGGATCTTTATTGTTTGATAGTTTATAGCTATTACTCAGCTGAATCATCATCATCACACAGCTGTTGCTGCATAATGGGCAAGCTGTTTGTCTGATTTTAATGGGTTTGGCTTTTGTCTGCTAGCCATGTGATAAATGGGGCTTTGTCTGCTAGCCAAGCTTTTCAATGGGGCTTTGTCTGCTACCCATACTACATCAATATTACTTCTGAAAAAAATGAATCATCACACCAGCTGTGGGTTTTTAATGGGACTTTAATGGGGCTTTGTCTGCTAGCCAAGTTTTTAATGGGGCTTTGTCTTCTAGCCTACTGCATCATATTACTACTGAAAAATGAATCATCGCACAGCTGTGTTGTTTAATGGGCCTTTGTCTGCTAGCAAATCTTTTAATGGGTCTTTGTCCCCTAGAAATGTTTAATGGGGCTTTGTCTACTGAGACTGTTTCATGGGGCTTTATATACTGAGACTGTTTTATGGGGCTTTGTCTGCTAGCCAAGCTAGATCAATATAACCTTTGCCAAAAAATCTGAATCACAACTAGCTATAAATTTTTAAAAATGAAATAAATCTAGACAAAGCATCAGCACTTGCATTTGATATCTCACACAATGTATACAAGCTACATTGGCGGTCTGTTGAAAATCCCCATTCCCAATTAAAATTAACGGGAAATTTCGTACCCCAGAGTAAGCACACGAACGCAATCTGTCGCCTCATATACACTCACAGGTTATTGTCCTGCTTTCATGCACACTTTCTGATTAGGGTTAGGGCTTTGGGGTTAGCTGATAATCACTCTATAGTCGCAGTTTACTCTCCTACTTTCATGCACATTTTTGATTAGGCCTAGGGCTTTGGGGTTAACTAATAGTTCTCGCCTGATATACATTATCAATATGACTTGCTTAGTGCTGTGGGTTTATGAAAACAAAAACAAAACAAAAAAAAACAAAAAAAAACAAAAAAAAAACAACTACTCTCTATGATATCTGACATTTTGTACAAGGAATCTTTAATGATATGTCTATTTGGTTAAGGGCTTTGGTGTTAGAGATGATAATGTTAATTGAACAAACTCATACGAAAAAGTAAATCTCATTTGCATCCAATACTTTAATTTTCTTTACATCACAAAGACCATTAAATCAGATAATGCACTAGATAAAAAAAAATTTAATATCAAATCTGAATCTACTCTCCTTTGTTACTCTATTTCCTTTGTATGGTTTCCAGCCAATCTGTTACCCTCTCACCTGTTCCCTTTTATATTTCCCACATCTGCATCTTTGACAGAAGCCCCATTGTTCTATTAATAAAAATGTGTCACTTATTTTATCATAATTTTTACATAAATATTATAGCCCTCACAAAGACCTCCCCAACCCCCCTCAAACCCACCCTTTCGTATTTCTCACCTCTATCTCATTATGTGACTGTCATTAGGAGCTCATACGTTAACTGACAAATACCTGTCTAGCACAAAGACTGCCTTAATTTTATTTTCCTATATTTAAAATTTCTCCTTTCACTCACATCTGTCTAATAACTCTTGTTTTATGTAACACGGGCTATTTATACTGGTAATGAAATGCTGAGCTTGCTTTTGTTTATAAAATTTTTCTCTGACATAAGGATCCTGACACTTTTTTCAACACATTTACTAAAAATGCTGATAAGACTAAATCTTTTCTATAGTAATTATAAACTCCCCAGTCGCTATATAAACCCTGGGAAATCTGTTTTTGTGAAAAATTAAATGCTTATCACTCTTGCGGAATTCTGCAAAAATTATTTTGATATAAAAAAGAATTGTTAGAAATGTCTCAATCAGGATTAACTCTTAGGGATCTATTTCTACAGGTGGGAGATATGAACCTTCAGCACCCAGATTATTTTTTAGAGATGGCACTCAATACCTTTCATATTAAAAATTGTACATGCCTAGGGGTGTCATTGTTTTATGTCTCATGCTTCATCTGGCATTATCCATCCTATACTCACAGGATTCTTCTTACAGCCTTTAGAGCCTACAAGAATAAACTTATTAAATCCTATTTAGGATGGAGAAAGAGGATGAAAACATATTCGACTCAGGCTCAGCAAATGCGAAGAATTATGATTAATAGAATGGTTTCAGGACAGAGAATGCGTAGACAGGTTATGAGACAGATGGGAATGGAAATCAATGATTCAGACTCTGAAGACGAAGGCATTCACTCTGTCTAGAAGTTATTAATCATCTGAAATCTTCAACAAAATCAATAATAATAGCAAGACACTCCCCTATATAAACTGGAAAATCTTCAACATATTATGTTATCTCCTTATATTTTCATATCTGAATACCTCTACCATGGAGTGTAGATGTTCTTTATGTGGTTCTAACCTTCTGAATCAGAAAAATCTACTTCATCACCAGAAGTTTTGTCACCAAGTAACAGATAAGATACAAGAGAAATGCAGGATATGTGATGGACAATTCCATGATAACCAGGCCTTGTGTTTACACCGTCAAAAATGTGGAAAATATATCTGTAGGAGCTGTAATCTTCCTTTTCTTACAACCGAGGCCCTCAACTTTCATGTGGAGACATATCATAAGAAATCTACAGCTGCTAAATCTTACAGATGTGGCATTTGTAAATGCGCTTTTGAGGGTAGGAGGGCACTGTACACCCATAGAATGAGACAACATGGAGACAACAATGATGACCCTGTCCTACCAGCCTTTATTATAGATAATGATGACGAAAATTTACGTGAGATTTACGTTACAAACATAGGTCATATACAGGCTGACCATCAGGAGACTGAACTTAAGAATATCTACAATTTTTCAACCAATAATCTGCATGGGGGTTACAGGGAGATTCGAACCCAGGTGAGGGAAATCTATCAAAGCCTACACAATGCCTTCAGGATTAATCTCGCCTTTGGAACCATTTTATTTAACAATGAAACAAGGGAATACAGATATTTTGTTCCACACTATAACAGTAAGATTCTTCAATATCCTTTTCGAATTTCGAATATGAATAGTATTCGCTTTTTGATGAATAAGTTAGCAGGAATCGATATAATTACACAAGCAAGATCAGATAGACCCTCTACTACCTGGAGCCTCGCCTTCATCACTAATGTGCAGTATGTAATTTTTAAAACAGACTTTCCCTTGGGGAATGCTGAGGACCTGCCAGATTACATCAAACAGAATAGGTACCTGAAGACAATGTATATCGACAAATGGACTGGCAAACCATATACAGACAATCTGTGTTTCTTTAGATGTCTTCGACAACATTTTAAGGCTAACAAGGATTTCCTCGAATATTTTCGTGTATGGATGAATTTTAAAAAATCAGAAAAATTAGGAAATTGTACTGGACAATTTACTGGTGTGACTATGGACGAGATGATGGATCTAGAAAGATGTTTTAATGTTAAAATTTTGATATATTCTCTGTCTCCAGATGGAGTTGTCTCTAATCTGTATAAATCTGTAAATAATTATGATTGTAAGATGTATCTTAATGTACATGAAAACCACCTTAGTTATATTGTAGATATAAATAAATTTGCCAAAAAATTTCAATGTGAGAAATGTCTCAAGTTGTTTACAAGAGAGTGGAACATGCGAAGACACTACAAAGTATGCTATGATAGAACTATCTACCAGTTTCCAGGTGGCTTCCATAAGTCACCCTTAACCATATTCGAAAAACTCGAATCTCTAGGAATACATACCTCTGAGCAATCTAGATATTATAAACTCTTTGCAGTATGGGATATGGAAGCCATGCTTCAAAAAACAAACCACAGCACCACGAGTAAATTGACCTGGATATCCAAACATGTTCCCATTAGCGTGAGTGTAGCCTCCAACATAACCAATTTTGAATCGCCGAGGTGTTTTATCAATCCGGATCCGACAATTCTGATTCAAAATATGATGGAATATCTCAGACTGATTAGCATAGCTGCTCGTAAACAAATCTCCAGCAAGTATTTTCATGTTTTATATGAGCTGGATGAGCTCATTCAGAAATATAAAGAGGATGGGGAGCAGGCGGATTCGGATTTCGAATCAGAGGACTGGGAAGAGGAACTCGAGTCGGACGAATCTGATTCAGAATCCGATATTGTCTTTACTCCAAGTAAAAAGATTCTGTCACATTTCATTTCCAATATTCAACAAGTTAAGAAAGAGTTTCTTACTTATATTACCCAACTGCCTGTTATAGGATTTAATTCAGGTAGATACGATCTTAATTTAATTAAGACTGATATACTCAAGTATATAAGTTTAAATTACACAGAAAATGAAATCTTCACCATCAAAAAAGAAAACAGTTAGGTACTCCACATATGAAATTTTTAGATATTTCTAATTAGGTACTCCACATATGAAATTTTTAGATATTTCTAATTATTTAGCAGCTGGATGTTCCTATGAGAAGTTCCTCAAAGCCTATGGTTGTGACATTCCAAAAGGTGTTTTTCCTTATGAATGGTTTGATTCTCTTGAAAAATTAGACTGCACCTGCTTACCGGAAATGAAAGATTTCTATTCTACAATGAAGATGTCTAACCCATTAGAATCTGAGTCTGAGTATGAAGAGCTTAGAAATCTTTGGAATAAGAATGGTATGAGGACTTTTAGGGATTATTTAATACATTACAATAATCTAGATACTGGACCCTTCTGTGAAGCCCTCACTACTTTCATAGATCTTTATGTATCGGAAGGGATAGATATTTTTAAAGATTACATCACCTTGCCTGGTGTAGCCAGAAAAATGATCTATACCTCCTCAGAGAGTAATTTTGCACTCTTCAATTCAGATAACGCAGACCTATACTATACATTTAAACAAAATATTGTGGGAGGTCCTAGCATAATTTTTACCAGATATCAAGAAAAAGGGGTAACAAAAATTAAAAATGTAGAAAATAACTTATGTGAGAGCGTGGTGGGTTATGACTGTAATGGCCTCTATTCCTATGCTATCAAGCAGCTAATGCCAAGCGGTGTGTATGTAAGAAGATTCCCTGAAAACCATTTTAGACCAGAGGTTAGCGAAAGATACATAGATTCATACGTTTGGTTAGATTATCTCAGCTGTAAAGAGGGAATAAAAATTCGACATAAATTAAATAATCAGAAAGAGGTGAGAATAGGGAACTTTAGGGTAGATGGTTTTTGTTATCAAAATAAAACAGTTTACGAATTTAACGGATGTTATTACCACGGTTGTAAATTTAACTGTTTTATAGTTAAAAATTTAAAAAACAAAACCTGGTCAGAAAGACTGAAAAAAGTGCAACAGAGGGATAAAGCTAGAAAGGACTACATAATTTCACAGGGTTATAAATTTGTCGCTATCCAGCAATGTCAATTTATCTCCAAAATAAAACCCAAATGCCTCCGATTTTATGAACATTACCTTCCATCTTACTACAGAAAAAATAAGGGGACTTTAACAGAGTCAAAAATTTTAAAAGATGTTAAAAATGGAAAATTATTTGGCGCATTAGAGGTGGATATCCAGGTGGAGGAGGGGCATGATGATTTCTTTGAAGAATATCCCCCTTTTTTTGCTACCTGTGAGGTGCCGATGGAAGCAATTGGCTCACATATGCTCTCCTATTGTAACGCCAATGACATTCAATTTAAAAGTAAAAGACTTCTGATCAGCGGGCTTAAGGCTCGCAAAATTTTACTTGCCACCCCCCTTTTGCAGTGGTATTTGAAAAATAACTGTCAAGTCTCAAAAATTTATCAGATAATTGAATTTCAGCCTAAACCCTCATTCACTTCATTCATAGATAAGGTGACCCATCACAGGATTCAGGGTGAATTAGAGGCAGATAAAGCAATTATAGGGGACACCTTCAAATTGATTAGTAATTCCAGTTATGGTTCCTTTCTCATGAATAAAGCTAAGCATTCTAATGTCAGATATCTACTGGATAAGAATAAAGTCCGAAAAATAATAAACTCAAGCAATTTTAAAGATATGCAGGATATTAATGGTGTTTATGAGGTAGAAACTTATAAGTCTAGAATTGTGATGGACAACCCTATACAAATTGGTTTTTTTATTTTACAATATGCCAAATTAAGAATGCTGGAATTTTATTATGACTGCTTACTGAAATACCTTAGACCTCACTCATTTGAATTAACGGAAACTGACACCGATAGTCTGTATATGGCTATAAATCAATCTGATCTAGATCTTTGTGTCAGGGGTAGATACCGACAGAAATATCATAAGGAAATTTTTGATTCCTGTTCTGATGAGGTGAATGCACTCTGGTTTCCAAGACGCTGCTGCCCCCACCATATCACCATAGACAAGAAAATCCCAGGGATTTTTAAGAAAGAATTCTCTGGATTTCGAATGTTATCACTCTGTTCAAAATCCTATATCATAGAGGATCAGGATGGTAAACAAAAAATATCTTCTAAAGGTATTTCTAAAAAAAATTTAACTGATGCTATGGCTAAATTTTCTCACACTCTAAGCACTGGGGAGACGAGTTTCTCCACCAATTTAGGATTTAGAATGAGGGATGCTAATATCTTTACCTATTCACAAACTAAAATAGGATTCAATTATTTTTATTGTAAGAGAGAGGTCCAAGACGATGGAATCACAACCAGACCTTTAAATATAACCCTCTCACCATGGGAAAGAGAATCCCTAGTAGTATCAGAGGTACAGGATCCATTATCTAATCTGTACTATTCTCACATGAGAGTAGACGCCTTATCTTATCATTCAATTGAACAAATGTTTTATCACCTTCTGGCTAAACATTACAAAAATATTACACTTTGTCACAAGATTTTGATGGAAACAGATCCCCTTAATGTATACAATCATCTTGACAAAACATTTATCTCAAAAACTAGAAATGAAGAAATTAAGAAGGATATTATGAACCTATGTGTCTCTGAAAAGTTTAGGCATTGTCAAAATTTTCGAGATCGACTAGAATCTGTTAATGGTAAGGTTATTTTTTATAAGCAGGCTAATTACAGTAGAGAGGATGAGACCTATTGGGGTGTCAGTAACCCCAGTAAACTTATTTCTGTGCTTCCCCCTAATTCTCTAGCCGGGAATAACATCATGGGTGAATTACTTATGGATTGCTGTCGAAAATTATCTACTGAAATCTCCATTTCCAATTAAAATTAACATGATTTTTCGAACCCGAAGGTAAGCACCCAAACGCATTGCCTCTGAAATCCTGTCACTTGTTGCTGCGACAGTACAGACTGAGGAACTCTGTTGAAAATCTCCATTCCCAATTAAAAATAACAGGAAATTTCGAACCCGAAGGTAAGCACCCGAACGCATTGGTTCTGAATACTTGTCACCGTATTGTGACAGTACTGACTGAGGAACTCTTTTGAGCAGGTCACAGATGATTCAAGTATGCAAATATTTTTTGAAGAAATAACAGAGAAAATATATTTTAATCTAATACCTTTATTTCCTATAGTGAATCGTTACTTTACAAAGTTATTATTAAAAAAACTAATGATCATCTCCTCGTTACTCTTTAGGTTTACTGAAAAATCTGATAAAATACTTTGCATGGTTCTTCCTCTGCTACTGTGATAGCTATAATACAAACAAAATAATCCACATGTATCTGTCGGATAATTTTGCAATCTCTTATTATTGTATTTGTATGATAATGCATTACTGAATAAATTATTAACTATGTCTCTCTTTGGTTGTTTTCCTGCTGAATCGAAGTGTTCCACAACCTCATTATTCACCCGATGCAATACCACCCAATGGCTTCCCTTGTCAGTGGAGTAATCCAGATTAACAATAACTAGGGAGGGAATGGGTAGTTTTTTAGGGATAAGGTCTAGGGAATATACCCCATAGAATTGATCTCGAATTTTTTCATCCAACCTCATATACCTTGCAATTTCGTAGCTATCCATCACCCAACATTTACCATTCTAGCTTGATCTATCTTTAACATTTCAGGGAATTTTGCGTAGACAATAATATTTATAGTTTCTGGAAGGGCAGTCCCAAATCTTAGACTTAATCTCACATGTCCACTTCCGGAAGTTGTCATCACCTGACCAGATAGGAAACTCTGTATGTCGAATTGGTACAATGCATATCCCTTGGGATAATCTGAAAGTTGAATAATCAGACCATTTTTCCGATCAGAATCGTTTGGTACCAGACTTAGATAAGAGTCTACATAATCTTTTTCATTGAAATTGGGTTTAAATGGTCTATTTGGTACAGGCTGTCCATCCACACTCAATTCCATATAATTGAGATCCATATTTTGAAAGTTAAACGGATTTTTAGTGTAATCTCCAGAATAGGCTGCATTTGAAACTAAACCAACCACAATCTTGCTGGGAACTTTACCATGGAAGATATTATCAGTCATAAATGTGTGAGATCCTTTTGCAATACTGAAGCTTTTAATATCACTTCTCCAGAAGGGGTAGAGTGCAGGACTTGTTTTCAAAGCCTCATTATGGGCGACTAACATATCTGGATTCAAAGAGATATAACAAACTTTTAAAATAGCCTCTGTGATTTTTAACCTCAACTTTTCTTTCCCATCTCTCATTAATCTGAACTCATTGAAGGATTGAAAAAACTTCAAGGTAACCGCCACCCCATTTATTATAGCCCTGGGTTGATCTATTCCAAAGTCTGTATAGAGTAAACCCTCCACACTAGCCGTTCCTCCACTTCTAGTTGGTCTGCCTCTCTCTGTAAAGCCTGGATTACCCCCTGTGTAGGTGATAGCCTCCATGGCTCCTGGTTGATCTTTATGAAACAATGCTGCCTCACCCTCTGATTGAACCATGTTGTTGTTGGTTGATAGAAGAAAATCAATCATTGCCTTATACGGATAATTAGCACCCACATCTGAGGATACTACTTTTTGATTTAATGCAATATCAACCTGTCTAAAAATTGAATGGAGGGTCAAGTTTATAGGCGCCACCTGGTGAGTAGGGGTTGCAGGTTGACCAGCTGATGGTGGCTTATTATGAATAGGAACCCCCTTCTCATCTGTAATGATGTATTTTACATGTAACCTGGTTTTAGCTAAATTGATATAATCTACTGAGGTCCCTGGGATATTAAATTCTATGACACTGCTATCTGTGATAGCGGCAATTGGATTGAACTCCACCCAATATTCTTTCTGAATAGTCTTATCTATGGGTGGTGGTTGGAAGATGGTTAAAGGTGTTTGAATTATATCCATAATGATTGAGATTTGGTTTTTTTCTTCTTACTCTTTACTTTTAACCCCTTCTGGACAGATGTTGATGCTCTCCTAGTGCTGCTACCTTTCCTAGTTTTATTTTTATTCTTGGAAGAAATTTTTCTTGAGGATTTCTTTGTAATCTTACTCTTTCTAGTCTTCCCACCAGTTTGACCTTTGTGGGTTCCAACCATGCTATTTATACCCTTTTTCAATTTTATCTCACTCTTGGCCTGCTCCACTGTTGCCTCTGTAGGTGTAACTAATGTAACCTCCACGGGTTTGTCATTGACCCTATCTGTTTCTGAATTTTTAGGATTTAATTCATAAAAATTTGGGTTATATGCAACTCTTCCCTCAATACATTTCTTGCAAAAGTTTAAATATTTATCCATTTTCTTTTTTAAGGTGTAATGTGAGCTGTATCTCCCCCTTTAATGCTAGAGCATTGTTAAAGGAGCTATCTTTTATATAGATTTTGATTCGACCTAAATTCGACTGCCTCACCCCCAAATAAAACCTGTCTGGAAATAATTGGCTTCTTTTATTGTTTGGCATTACCATTCTTAAAATTGGTTCTAAGGAATCTCTAACAAAACTATAATCGCAGATATCTGAAAAAACCATGAGGGTCTCTGATATTTTTTCATTTAAAAAAATATCGCAGAGCGCCACTTTCCAATTCCCCCTCAATTCCACTCTCTCAGGAAGTTCCACAGTGAAGTTATAACCCTTGTTATCAGGATGAAACCTTAAGGAATCCTTCGAACTTAAGAAAATGTAAAAGTCTCCCTCTGTCATTCTCCCTCTTTTTCATTCAATTATGAGCGCCTTAATGCAAAGACAGGGCAGCATTGGCTATTTATAGCTCTTCCATATCTGTCGCTGGTATCCAGGAATTAAATTTGTTTGGCCATCCTTTCCATTTTACCAGCACCTCTGATATCCCCTTTCTTTTCCTTTTTTTAAGAATTTTTTCTATTTTGTAAACCATATTTTCATCCAAAAATGCTACTTGTAATTCAGGCTCATAAAAATATGACGTTATGACCTCATTTTGATAATCTTTTAGTTGATACATTGGAATATCTTGGTTTAGTTTTCTATCAATGATTGTAAAAATCTCACCAGACCATTTTTCAGCATATTCTCGATCAAAACTATTCTTTAGATAACTTATTTTAACCCTATCGCCGACCTTATACTTAAATTTCACCCTTTTAGGGTTAGGTCTGGTCTTCTTCATGCTTTTGTCTTTCTTAATACCCGTAGTTTTGAGGCCGTATTGATAAGACCATATATCATATTGGTTTGAACTCTGAGCCTTTGTGGGGGTCATCTTAATAGATCTATGGCTGGCATTGTTGTAACTAGCAGTAAAGTTTTGTAAATTATCTACCCATCTGAAGGATTCTGTAGCTGTTAAATATTTGAATATCTTGAGTTTAATTGTTTTTATTACTCTCTCTGCGTAATTAGCTTTAGTTTCATAATAAGTAAATATCTGATCCACCTTCGAGGTTCTCAAAAATTTGGTCACCTCTGAATTTTTATATTCACTACCTTGGTCACTTCTTATTTTCTGTGGTTTCACCCCTGATTCCTCAAAAATATTAGACATGACTTGCTTCATTTCCTTTCCTGTGAGAGTATACATTGGTTTGGTATAGAGATAACGAGTAAATATATCGATAAAAACCACAAAATAGCCATAATTATCATTCGATTTTCTGTATTTCACCATATTAGCAGTATCTGTATCCCATTGATAATTTTTGGAGAAGGAAAGGACCTTGGGTCTCTTGAAACGTCTCCTGACAGGATGATGTGAAGTATAGGTCTCCTGTTTAGCTAGCCACTGTTTAATAGATCTCTTTGAAATCTTATATTGATCATTTTTTTTCACGAAATTGTACAATTTTTCAACCCCGCTGAAGGAGGCAGGACTACTGGGGTTATAATATGCATCTTTAAGGAGTACCTCCACATCAGGAGAGATTTTTATTCCAGAATTTAATCCATTTTGGTTTGCGCTCTCTGATAGACTCCCTGCTGCCTCCCCTCTGTTTTGTAGCCGTTCCTCCTTGCTGTTTAACCCTTCCTCCAGTTGAATTAGTTGGGGATTTTTCATCATCACTGAATCGTTTGTCTACACTGATCTCAGGTATTCCTGGTGGTGGTGACATATATAGGCTCTCATTGCTTCCAGTCTCAGCCTTGGATGATGTTACAGCATTTTCAGATTGCTCTGATTCCTGCTCAGTAGTTTTGTCTTTATATGCGTTCTGCTTTTCACTCTCGAGATATTTTTTAAATTTTAAAAATTGTTCATGAGGTATCATTACAAATTTATTCATTGTAAAATTTGTTTGATATAATTCCTTATGGTATATAATAAATCTGTAAAAATTCTGTGATGTCTCTTCAGTAATTGAAGCCGCCCTCTAACCCTTCTTAGAAATCGTTTAATCAAGGCAGAATACTTGTCAAATTTTGCCTTGGTCTTTTTACTTAGTGGTAGACGAAAAATATTGAAGAAAATCTCTGCAATGGCTTTTACTTGTGACTGATTAGCCTCTGAGAACATATACTTATTTAAATTTTTATTGTTATCCAATATAACCTTTAGAAAATGCTTTGATCTAAGGAGATTAGAAGACATACTGATCAGTAGTCTTTGATCTAGCAAGTATTTATAGCTATTTATATATAGTTAGGTATTCATCAGGAAATATATGGGTGCGTAACCATGAGCTCTTATCCCTGGTAGGAGACAGATCTATCAGCAAGTAACTGTAAGATTCTGTAGTGGCGTCTTCATAGGCCAGACAGACCTTATCACACATTCCTAACTGATTTCCTAAAATTTTTATTTGATTTATATCCCTAGGATTTTTAAACAAAATAAAATAATGAGTATTCAGGGTAATGTCTCTACTGTACTTTCCAGAATGATAGAGATTTTGTAGTATTAAAAAGACGCTGAGTTTTCTATGATGTGAATCCCTACTAAATAGATTGGTAATGGAGGGACTATTCACTGCTGACATTTGTAAATCATCAATAATAATCAGATTATGCTTAGAGTCAGCAATTTGCTTAATTCGAGTCTCGTCAGGAAGTCCCTGAATAAATTCCAAATTTTCAATTACTTTGTTATCAAAAGAATCCTGCCATACCCCATAAAAATAGTACACCTTATCCACTGGAACATCAAACATAGTATTTAAATTCTCCAATAGCTTAAACACAAACTTTGTCTTTCCAGAGCCCGTAGGACCTGTAATCATTGCAGTAGTGGGTGAAAAAAATCTGAACATTGTTATCACTATCTTATCTCCTTAGTCACACGGTAAACAATCAGAAAGCTGTTTAGTCTCCTCTCTATTTATATTATTTCACCTGCCAAGATTACATTCGCCTGCTTGCCAGATACCCCAATACCTGCCAGATATCCTACACAAAGAGTTTTGCATGTATTGTTCTCATGTACTGTTGTCGCATAGAGTACATACAAATGTCAAAATGCAGACACAAATGTTTATCCTCTTAGCCCTTTTACCCGGATTACTGAAATCTAAAGCTTGTTTCCAGGGAATGTGTAACTGTGAGGAAGATATGGCTGTATGTATAGATGTTGTATGGGTGAAATTTACCTATAATCCAAAAATCTGTATTTTATATTTAAAAAAGTTGGAATTTCTAGATATCTATCTAGTCTTGGAAAATTTTCCTTCTTTAAAATATTGGACAATATTGGATATAATGTACCTCAACTGCACTAGGATTAAAGAAATTCCGGTGGAAATTATAGTAGTCACTAATATGTGCACAGAAAATGTCCAGAAAGGTGAGTATATTATCCTATGTAGTTAAAATTATAATGTAATATTCAGAGAAAAATGCGTTGGGATGCTTACCCTCGGGTTCAAAATTTCCTGTTATTTTTAATTGGGAATGGAGAATTTCAACAGACCTCCACAGTCTGTACATTCACAGCTTACTCTCATTGCGTCCAAACAGGCGCAGTAACAGCAATACCTCATTAATATGTTTATGAGGTGCTTACCTTCGGGTTCGAAATTTCCTGTTAATTTTAATTGGGAATGGAGAATTTCAACAGACCTCCACATTCTGTACATCCAGAGCTTACTGTCATTGCGTCCAAAGCGACGCACTAGCAGCAATACCTCATTAATATGTTTTATCAAGCTTACCTTCAGGTTCGAAATTTCCTGTTATTTTTAATTGGGACTGGAGATTTTCAACAGTCCTCGTAGGTCTGTAATGACAGAGCTAACCTTCATTGGTTCAGCTTTTAGCTATTTCCTGTCAATGGTGAATTATAACAAAGTGTAATTTTTGGCTATTTTTTCTTAATTAGCTACAACAGCGAGAGAGATATGGAATCTTAACCATTCCTCAGTCTCATCAACAGATCTCTGGAATTCCACTAGCACTGCCCAGTATTCATCCAAAGGATCTGTCTATAATATGACAAAAATTACAGCAAACAATAGCTCACACATCCTAAGATGCTACTGGCTTATGTTCTCAACCGGCATCTCATGCATTTTGTCTGCATTTCTAATCGCATGGATCCTAAAGAAAAAATTACTCTGCTCTAGGTTTAACAGAGATTTGGAAAACGAGGGCAATGGGATAGAAATGAGATGAGGACACTGAAATCAACCCATAAAGGTAAGAAATATAAATTAATATTCTTCAATTAATAGTTTTCCTGCGAGAAAACGAATTGTGACGTCACATTACACGGAAACATGCCTCCATAGCTTGTGACGTATTTTAGAAACCCTATGACGTATTTTGACGCCTTGAAATCATATATTTCTGTTTATATTTTACGGAAGGATGGCGTATTTCAGTTTTATTTTGATTTTTGTTTGTTTTCTTACAACAACTACAAACTGTTATCATGTGGAGTGTAATTTCCACGAGGAGACAGGCACATTGCATATTGTGGGCTTGAGGTCGATGCAGGACTTTGAAAATTACGGTGAAAAATGTGGTGATTATGACCTAGACGTTTTGATATATGAGAAATGTTACATTGGAAAGATCATCTTACCCCTTAGGACTATTCTTAAGAATTATGCTAAGCTCAGAATCCTATACTGGAACTGTGAGGGGGAATGTGAATACTCAGATAGCATAGTCACTGTCATTGGATGTAACTCGGGTAAGTGATACGATATATTTAGTCTTATTTTTGGGATGTTTTGGGAGGTTTAATGTCTCCAGGTATATGTAAATATGGATATGTAATTATATATCACCTTAGGCCTTTGATATTATGCACTAGTTATTTTGGAGAGGAATTTATCAGCCAGTTATTTTATTAGCAATGCGCAGCCCTGTTGAAAATCTCCATTCCCAATTAAAATTAACGGGAAATTTCGAAAGTCAGAGTAAGCACACGAAAGCAATATCTCTGAAGATTTTCAGTCACATTTTATGAAAGCAATTCGAGTGACCAATGCTCTCTATGGTATCTCTCTAGTGATATGCATATTAGGGTTAGGGCTTTGGGGTTAGAGATGAAAATTCATCAAATATATTCATAATATTTGAAGCACAGGGTGTAATAGTCAGTTCATATAATATTTTCCTGGTTTTGTGTTTTAGATCAGACATCAGATCATAAAGAAACTGACCAGGACTATGACAATTACGATGATGCTGATGATTTAGATATTGATGATGACGATGATTTGTATGGACTTCTAGTCATTCCTATTCTAGGATTTCTGGGTGGGGTCGCAGTTTTCATCATTCGTCGCTTCAAAGACAGGTTGTTGTTAATACTATTGGAGAGAATATTTGACTGTCTAGGGAGTGATGAGGGAAATGAATCTCACATGGCTGAGACTGATAGCACAGCTGTTGAATCTACCTGTCCTAAGAAAAGATTTGTTAATCTGAAATTTTCATCAGATGAATTAAGTTCCACCTATCCTGAGACCTCAGTATCCGGTGATACCTGGAATGATCGGATACAGACTGATGCTAGGAAAATATTTGAAAATATAGGGGAGGAGAGGATAATTACTACAGATCTATCTTCAAGTATCGTTGAGGTTCTTGATAAGGCCACTCAGGTATCTGACACTAAGTCTACAGACTTTGAGATAGAAATGGATGATCTCTCAGTCCTGAGATCTGTAGATTTATCAAATGATTCTGACCAGGTTTCTGATCTGCAAGAAACCAGTTTCATCGAGACCAGATCTGGTCGAAGATACAAGAAAGTCTTTATATTAAAAAAGTAAAATTATAGACAGACATTTTGTATTGTATTGTATTTTATAGTTAAGGACTTGTCCAGATACTTTAATTTGACGTGATTTCTTGATCTGTAATTCAGAGAGATCTTTGTAGAAAAAATATTATATATTATTATGTAATTTTATATCTTTTGAAGTCAGATATTTATACTAGAAGATTTGTTTTAGATTGATTTTATAATATTTAAATGACATGTGAATGGTTACAGATAAGTTACACTGTAACTTGATATGACTTAGTAAATGAAAGAGGTATAGACGGAGAGAGGTGTTTCTTTAAATTTTATTCTAATTTATCTTTTTTAATTTCATATCATCTCTGACAATTTAGTCAGACATATCTCATCAGAGAATTTTTTTGGAAGAATATTATATATTTAATTCTTTTTAATTGTACTAATTATCATCCTTTGATTATTATTATGTCTCTCTGATATATACATATATGTAATTTTCTTGTGAGAATAGTTCATAAAGAATAACATATGTGATAATTTTCCATCTTTTATTGTCAAATAACCATATAACCCTTTCAAACAATATATACATAAGAATTTCAATAAAAAAAATCCTATACAGGTATCATGGCGTAGAGCATATTAATGATATCTTTAACAGAGGATTCCACATAGAATGACTTTAAAAAAAATTTAAAAAATCAGCGTCACACAGTGAAAAGTAATAATTCAGTCACATTGTATGGAATTGAGGGTGAATGAAATTAGATACCTATGTAATAGACTAAAAATCAATATTAACTTTAAATGGAACCTCTCACAGAGAGTTTCCTAATAAATCAAATTCACGACAGAGTAGAGAATAGATGAAATGTCTAGCAAGTCTAAATATTTACATAGACAATTATTTACATGGGTGTTTACCCATATCTTTTCTATAAAAAAATATACTACTCAATTGTCAAATGAACAAAATTATCCCAGATAATTGGTTATAAATTAACCATGTAATGAACCAGTCACATTGAATGGAATTGAGGTTGAAAAATATTTAAACATATATATAGATTTACTTTGAGTCCATTGATAATGTCTGATGATAGCTCCATATCTTCAGCTTGGTCTGTGACAAGATGATACATTTCTTCTCATTTTTTAAAAAGTATCCACTGCTAGCTACTTCAGACTACTCTGTACAGATTGAGGTTACACAGTATTCCTGGATATGGGATGAGAGGTACACCTATAAAGTCAGACCAAGTTAAAATATTTTAGTGACTAACCACTGGTTGATGCTGGTGGAGGCTGGAGGCATAATGCAACCACTAGGTTCAAACCAAATTTTGATTAGGAAGAAATCTTTTTAAAGTTAACCACTAGTGGTTTATGGTAGAGGGACGGAGCATACTACATCCACTAGGATCTGCCTCCCATAGTGTGTTACAATTTAGACACCTGCTGTTGTGATGTCTCATGTTTCCTGAGATCATCGCCGAGCAGGTGGTACAGTAAAAATGATAGCAAGAGCTCATAAAAGCTCTTGCTAGAGGCAGGTCTATTTTACAGCAGGAGCAGGTCATATTACCCACATGCTCCTGATAATAGGCTCCCCATTGAGGAGCTATCATGTTTTCCACTTCATCAGGGGTTTTGCCTAGAAAAAAGGCGCACCCAAATGCCATTTCAAAATCCCTGTTGGTCAGAGCCTCTATCAAAAGTTGGTCATAATTTGTGTTAACGTATAGAGAGGTGGGAACCCATGTAAACAGGGATGTGGCATTCATTTTTGTGGTTCTGATGGAGTAAGGTTTTGAAAATTTGTGTTCCACTAGGCTGGTGCGACATACAGGGCACCTCAGGTGAGGTTCTGCCCCATCTTGCCACATCCTGGAATACTGACAGGAGCAATCTGCACAGAGTATGTGGCCACATGGATTCGTCAGGATGATTTCGGTCTGATCCAGGTTGTCTTTGCAGACAGGGCACTCGGCAGCTCTCAGGAAATCCCCCACGTACTGCACGAAATCTGGATATTTTCTCCTAAAAATATATATGTCAAATTTTTGAGAATACGTACTAGGCAGGATAATGACATGGCATTGGAAAAACAAAATCTTGAGAAATTGGATACAGTAATTATATTAAAAATTCCGAAATTACCACTGACATTAAATTTCGTTTATATTTACAAACCCATGTGATTTAATGGAGAGGAGTTTAAGGTCAGAATTGCCACCTCAAAGTCATCGACCTTAAATCCACATTTTGCTTAGAGGGTGTATGGAGTCCCCCATTCCTAATTAAAATTAACAGGAAATTTCTAAACATATTAATGAGGTATTGTCTTCTTTGCTTCTGTGAACGCAATGATAGTAAGCTGTGACAGTACATGCTGAGGAACTCTGTTGAAAATCTCCATTCCCAATTAAAATTAACAGGAAATTTCGAACCCGAAGGAAAGCACCTCATAAACATATTAATGAGGCAATGCTTTCTTCTGTGCCGCTCTGGAGGCAATGAGAGTAAACTGGGAAGGTACAGACTGGGGAACTCTGTTGAAAATCCCCAATCCAAAAAATTTAACAGGAAAGTACACATTTTGAAAATAACTAGAGGTTAGCTCCTCAGACATAATAGTATAATATTAATAATAATTTTTCTTATGAACAAAAAAGAAATTAAAACATGCGCTTTATATGCATGCATTTTGATAAAAAATTCCAAAAACCCTCTCTAGCCTTTTGAATTAGAGAGCTCATAAATTATTAAGGACCCCCAATAAGGGTTGATACTCGCAACAGGAGTACGATTAGACTTTTCATGACAGATTGCTCTGCATACCGTCTCCATTACAGATGTCAGAGAGGTGATTTATTATTTTTTATATAATTATTTTTATATAAATTAGTACACAATAATGAGACCTTATGAATCTTCTTAAGTAAAATTACACCAAAGGAAACCATTAAAAGATTATATATTCGGTACTTACACTACAAAGGCTGGCAAGACATCGTTGAGGAACAGGTAGACGACCATCGCAGCCTGGAACTGGCCATTATCAATCAGATTCAACATCTTGAAAAATGTTATCAGATTAGAGATAACATGGGTAGGACGAAATACGTCCATTCTACGGCCCATCTGTACATAATTATCCATCACAACCAATTGAATTAACTACTAGCAGAATAACCAGTGTAAACTGACGAACTTGTGGTGGAGATTCATAGGGCTGGGGTCTTTTATAAAGTATCTATAAAAATCTGTTACCACTATCTCTGATTAAAAAATTCTTGAAAAAAAAATTTAATGGGTTTCTATAAGGGGAGGGGAAATGGTTTGGTTAGGGTTACATGATATATTGTCTCAGACTCCCTTCTCTTTTTAAAGGGGAATTTCCACGTCTACCTCCCCCCTGGCAGATTCATCTAAATGTCCACATTCTTCACAGGTTAACCTATTATGTTGGGGTTGATCTGGTTGAATTAAACATGGAACATATGTATACAGTTCCATACGTTCGCTATACATCTGGTTGCATACTTTCAAAAATTCTTCCCATTCTTTAGGTTTGCAGGATATACCTTCTGTAGTTGGAAATAGGTCTCCTTTAGCATTGGTCTTCCATTTCCTGATACCTACAGATTTATATGGACTATTGCAGGCTACATAATAAGACCCACCTACATGTACTTTCTTCTCAATTGCTTTGTCTCCCTTAACAATAGCTTGCAGCGTTTGGTTAATTATTTCAGAAAAATGAACTAACACCACCAGTTTTGAAATGTTGAGCTTAATCCCTGGCTTAGTAACATTCTGACCGTCCCATTCCTTTAAATGAATAGACTGCACTTGACCAACCTCGCCATGGAACACCACATACTTCTTGGAGCCCAAATGAAAGGTTCTTCTATAGGCGACAGGGAGAGATGACTCTGTATATTTCATTGTCGACATCGTCCCATAGGTCTGAGGTTCTAAAGCAAGATCTTTTTTCTTATTTTTTATCTGTAGTGAGAGATCCTTCTTGTTCTTCTTTAGAGCAGGTTTCCCAAAGACTTGAGCCTCTGCCATAATCCTTGAGTGATTATCTCTTAGATTTTTTCACTAGATTACTGGTTCAGGTGAATGTGTAAGGAGTAGAGCGAGAGGATGGGTTTTTTATAGACTTTGAGGGATAAATATATAGCACGACTCAGCATTTTCTCCTAAAAATGACTAGTCAGCATATGCATTGTGTGGGACTACTTAGTCATCAAAATGCATTGTGTAAAGGTTATTCTACTCAGCAAAAGCTTTGTGTGGAAAAAAATAATGCTTTGTGGGGAGACTTAAACCAGACTAATATATCTACGAATTAAAAGACAAGAAAAATACAAGAGTGATTAAAACCAGATTTTATTGATACAGAGGTACTTAATAATTGTAAAATCACTAGACATCTGCCCGTCCTTTATATCTGTGTCCAGGTATAAAAATATAACTAAAATTCTAATAATAAGTTTCTAAGCAACACATTTATTCCATGCACCATATAGACAGCTGTATAAGGTAACATCTTCTCTTGATCACATTTAACTATTCAGTTCTTCAATTTTTCAATGTTTCTTTAATAGTTATTCATCTCTTTTATCTTCAGGGTTCATGTCTGCCATCTGTCTTAGGTAGAGTATTTTTCAAAATTCACAGATGTCTGTCTTCCATCTGTCTTAGGTAGAGTATTCTTCTAAAACATCACAGGTGTCTTTCTTCCATCTGTGTAAGGTAGCATCTCGTAACTATTCAATTCATTCACTTATTTTAATGTCTCTTTATCTTCAGGAGGTAGGAGAGAAAAAACTATTTTTAGGCATTACCATTTTCACAAATTCACAGGTGGGTGCATGCCTCTTATGTTCATCCATTGGTACATCATATGTCTCCCATTCAATAAGAGATATTTTACACCAGGGGCAGGTAACCTTATCCCCCTCCCCTGTATAGAGGAAACCAGCACGAGTTAGGGCATCTGGGCGAATGGGGTGAGACTTCGGCCATGTTCTAAATGTAGCATATCTCTCATCATATCCAGAATAATCAGGAACCTTAAATATCCATCTTCCCACATAGGGTGTGGGTTTATGACATAAATGTAACCCAGCAGAGTTACCACAGGGTGGTTGAATTCTTGGATTGGAGTTATATCTAGCTGAAGAATTCAATGAAAAGCCTCCAACTGAGGCTGCAGATTGAGTAGAGGCAGACTGTAGATAAGATGTCCTAGCATCAGTCTGGTCTTCAACTGGTTTACTTGCTGGATGAACTATCTCACTATCCCTATCATTTATGTTGGATGCAGTATTAGAAAACATGTTGCTAGAAGATGCTGTTAGCTTGATAGTTGGAAAACCTATTGAGTTTATAACCTGATTTTTAGCGTTTATATAGACTGATAAAATTCTAGTATTCAGCAGTTTTCCAAAGAAAACCCAGGACTCAGTGATTATTAGTTAACCCCAAAGCCCTAACCCTAATCAAAAGTGTGTATGCAAGTACGAGATTGAAATGCGACTGTATATGAGGCGAGTTAACCCCAAAGCCCTAACCCTAATCAAAAGTATGTATGAAAGTACGAGATTGAACTGCGACTGTATATGAGGCGAGATATTGCGTTCGTGTGCTTACTCTGAGGTTCGAAATTTCCCGTTAATTTTAATTGGGAATGGGATTTTCAACAGACCTCTGATGTAACTAGCATACATTGTGTGACAAATCAAATATAGCTTTGGTGATTCATTTTTTCACAAGTAATACTGTTCTAGTAGGGTAGTATACAAAGCCCCCCATTAACTGGCTAGCAGGCAAAGCCCCATTAAAACAGTTCCAGCAGACAAAGACCCATTAAACAAGACAGCTGTGCGATGATTCATTTTCTCTAGTAATATGATGCAGTAAGCTAGAAGACAAACAGGCTTGGGTTAGGAGACAAAGCCCCATCAGCTGACAAAAGCCTATTAACAGCTTGGCTAGCAGATAAAACCCCATTAAAGCATCACAGCTGTGTGATGATTCATGTGTACATAGGTAATAATGATCTAGCTTGGCTAGCAGACAAAGCCCCATTAAAATAAAACAGCTGTGTGATGAGCAGACAATCAGCACCCATTAAAACCCACAGCTGTGTGATGATTCATCTGAGTAATAACTATCAAATAGGAGACAAAGCCCCATCAGCTGACAAAAGCCTATTAACAGCTTGGCTAGCAGATAAAACCCCATTAAAGCATCACAGCTGTGTGATGATTCATGTGTACATAGGTAATAATGATCTAGCTTGGCTAGCAGACAAAGCCCCATTAAAATAAAACAGCTGTGTGATGAGCAGACAATCAGCACCCATTAAAACCCACAGCTGTGTGATGATTCATCTGAGTAATAACTATCAAACTAAAAGTCCCCATTGTTAGAACCCGATAACCTGTATAGAGCTAGTATCGACCCTCCCCAATCTAACCATCCACATCTACCATCTGCAGCAACAGCTGTGTGATGATGATGATTCAGCTGAGTAATAGCTATAAACTATCAAACAATAAAGATCCCCATTGAACCAGTCTCAAAGAACCTGTATAGAGCCCAATAACCTGTATAGAGATAGTACCGACCCCTACCCTACCTAGCCATCCGTCTACCCTCTGCCCCAGGCAGCTGCACAGCTGTCAAAAAGTGACATGATTGATGGGAAACTCGACTCGATATTGACTCAATATATACTACTGTTCTAAGGAGACTCCAGAATGGAAGGTCTTAGAGACAGCCCTCACATCATGGGCCTTTAACCTGATTTAGGGTGAGTGCCTCCTGATCAGAGAGCTCATGACAAAGGATCACTGTTCCTTGATCCATGAGGAGATAGTAGCAGGGAACTTATCTTTTTCGAAACCTTTCTTGAAAAGAGACAAAGACTAACTCCTTGTTCTGCCTGAGGTCTGAGGTCATATCCAAATAGTAGAGCAGGGCTCTGACTGGACACAGGGACCTATCAGCCTGGGACCCAGGGCTGGAATAACCATTGAGGTCACACTGTCTGGACCCTCTTTGGCCAGCTTGTTCTTGGAAAGAAAGCTTGGTGTGGGGTAAAGAGACACCTTGGACCTGTCTGACTGGTGTCTGATGTTCTTACCTAGCCTAGTATGGATCTCAACTCCTACATTTGTCTGAACTCAAAGCTAAGAGGAAGACAGCCTTGAAGGTCAACTCTTTCAACAAGGCCTCTTTAACGGAATCAAAGGGAGGCTTTGTAATCTGGTGAAGCACCAGGGAAAGGTTTCGAGACGGGATCCCCCTCTGACCCTTGCATCTGTCTCTGTTGAAACTATCCAAGAGACAAGTGAGATTTTCATCTTTGCGGTCAATGATGGGTGAGTTGCCAAGTTTGCCCACAATAACTGATCTGTAGCCATCAATAGTACTTGGCTGCAACTGCCTGTCCTTAAGCAGATACAGCAGAAAATCGGTTATGGACTTTATATAGATTTTGCAGATTCTTGTATTCCAGACTGAATGGCTGGGTCAGCAGATTGGGCAGGTACGACAGGTACGTTGGGATCTGACTTGACATGGTCACTAGGTCCCAAAACCAGGGCATATTGGGCCACCCTGGAACAATCAGAATAATTCTTCTGCAACTTCTCCATCACTTTGCCCAAGATGGCTACCGGTGGGAAGGCATAGGGGTCCTGATCCTCCAAGGGCAGGCTGAGTGCATCCACTGCCCAGGCTGGAAATCTGGAACTGGTGACACAAATTAAGACAATTTGTTGTTGAACCTCGTTGCAAACACATCTACTTGAGGTTGGTGCCACCTGTGCATATCAACCGGAAGACCTCTGGAAGGAGAGACCACTCTGTCTGGATGGTCTGGCCTAGCCTGGATAGTTTGTTTCTTGGAGTACCAGGCCATGATTCCCCAAAGGGCACACAGAGGGCCCTTCCATGTTTATATAGGCAACCACGGTGCAGTTATCTGTAGCTATGAGCACTATTTGGCTCAAGCAGAGGCCTTGGATACACTTTTAGGGCCAAGTGAGCGCCCCACCCTTGTTATGATGCGTCTGTAAAGATTTGCAGAGCATATTTGAGGAGGTGCAGTGGTTGACGTTGAAGAACATTTTTTCCTGAAGCCACCACTTTAAATGAGGGTGGGGTGACCTTGGAATAGGGATCACCTTTTCTAACGATTCTGGTACCTTCCTGTTGTTTTTCAAGTGCCACTGTATTGGTCTCATGTGGAATTGACTTAGGTGGACTTGCTTTTCTGTAGCTGTTAACAAGCCTATCGGGGACATCAGCTGCCAATGCTCTAGGGTGGGTCTCTCTTTCAAGTTGAACTGGTAGCCTTTCAAAAGTTGAAGATTTGTTTGGGGTCCAGTTCTAACTTGTCCATGTCTACTATGCAGCCTAGTTCCTGACATAGAACTACTAGAGTTTGTGTATGCTGGAGACAGGTTCGTTGGGATCTGGTTCTGACCAACCAATCGTCTAGGTACTCGTGGATTCTTTTTCCCTTGTGTAGAGTCATCAGTTTGACCTCCTTCACCACCAGCGTGAACTCCATTGGTGCTGTGGACAGGCCAAATGGAAGGACTGACTCTGAACTTGAAAACGCAGGTATTTCCTGGACTGAGTGTTTATTGGTATATGGAAGTAAGCATCCTTGAAATCTATGGGTATTTTCAATTCATCTGTTTGCAAGGAGGTTCTTATATTCTCTGGTGTTTCCATCTTGATAGTCTTTGATTTCAGATATTTGTTCAGTGAGTTCTGATCTAGGATTGGACTCCATTTGGTTTCTGTTGTAGAAAGCCAGAGATGTCTGATTCTGGATCTTTTCTGCTGCATGTCTTTGAATAAGTGCATGTAGTGCCTCCATCAGGTAGCTGTTCCTAAGAGGATTGACACAGCCACTTATTGTTGCTAGAGACCTGGTCAAAGTTGGTTGGTTCCGGAAAGGGAGGTTGTAGATTCTAATAACCTTGCAGCTGGCCCCAAGGGCAGCCCAAGTTTTACAAAACTTTTCAAGTCTGGCCCCGACAGGCAGATTTTGAGCAATAGTGCAGATATTTTTGAAATTTTGGAAAGCAGACAACTGATTGAGACAGGAAACACCGTTCACATATTTTAATTTCTTTCTTTGTTTTACAATAAAGGGACTTTATGCTTTTCTTCTGTGGCAGCCCGGTAACAAAATCTACTGGATCTGCATCAACATTTAAAGTCTGACAACTTTGGTTTAATGTCTCTACATTTAAAGTCTGAAACTTTCTCTTTTGTCAGCCGTCTCTGCATAATCCCACTTGTGAACACAATAATTGTCATTTATAAGAAAGATTATTCTTGGCCAGTCACTGTGACGTGAAGTCCTATCTTGGACCGTGCTTGCTGGTGCCCCTGTTACTACGAATTTCTTATCGGCTTCCAGTGCATGCTTGCCAGACTGGTGATATGGGTGATACAGGTCAGATTTCTTGGCTGAGCCATCAGTGTAGCGTTTCTCATCATAGTGGCTGTCATGACCTCCTTTTCTGCATTAGCTATGATACTATCTGGGAAGAGTGTGGTCATATGCAGGGGAGATGTTTGTTGCTGCAACTGTGTTAAACTTGACCCCTGGCTTCAACAGGTCCAAGTAACTGTCCCTTCTGAATAGGGTAACATTAACCTTGTTGATGGAAACGAACTCTGACAAGTCCCACATACTTCTAGCAATGGCTTGTGTGATACTGCCTCCTGTGTCCTTGAAGCTGACATCGCTTTCATTTTCTCATCCTAGACTACTTTTACATAAATGACCATACTGTCTTGTTCTCTAGTTAAGCGTCGACTGAACCCAGTCACCTGATTACAAATAAACAGAGCGTCCCTGGCTGATCTCTCCCCCTTTCTAAGAGTCTCTTGTGAAATGGGTCTAGAAACCAGTATCTTGGTGATAAGATTAGGTTGACAAGTCTGGTAAAGGTACTGTTAAGCTTTGCTGGTTCTTTGTCCCAGTACGACACTTTGGATCTAGTAAACTAGGTCTAATCAGTCTAATCCACGTGCACATCGTACCACCTGTGTGATAGGGGGACCTTGACAAACTGACCTTTCAACAGACCATTAGTATCAGATCCTCTAGCAGGGTAACCTTTGGACAGGGTTAAGTTTCTCTGGCTCCCGACAAAGCCACTCGTTTGAAGGTAGTTTCACAGAGACTTTCCAGGTGGTGTGGAACCGACAAATTGGTGTACAGGCATAAAATTGGGCACAGATGTATATTAGGACATAGTGAATCAATTTTATGAGGGTACTAAAGCCAATGGTCTTTTGTAATGTCATACCAGTCAGTTCAATATGGCAACTGGTCATTATTGATTATGGAATAAACTTAAGAGACAGGGGATTACGCAAATTGGTCTACAGGCATAAAATTGGGCACAGATGTATATCAGGATATTTTGTAAGGTTCTAAAGCCAGTGGTGATTAGTAATGGCATACTGGTTAGTTCAATATGGTAACTGGTCAGTATCGATTATGGAATAAACTAAAGAGATAGGGGATTGTGCAAATTGGTTTAAAAATTGGTCATAAAATTGTTCACAAATGTATATTAGGACACAGTAAATCCATTTTGTGAGGGCGCTAAAGCTAATGGTTAGTAATTGTATACCAGTTAGCTCAATATGGTAACTGGTCAGTATTGAATACGAAATATACTTAAGAGACAATGGATTGTGTAAATTGGTCTACAGACATAAAATTTGGCGCAGATGTATACTAGGACATAGTTAATATATTTTGTGCGGGGATATGTATTTTAGAGTACTGTGATTCCATTTCTTCAGGACACCAAAGATGATGGTCATTGGTGATGGCAGTGGCCAGTCAGTTAAATTTGGCCACAGGTCAGTTTGGTACATACAACAAGCTTAATAGAAAAGGAATTATGCAAATTTATGGAGAGGTATGAAATTTTGTAGAGATGTGTTACAGAGTGTTTCTATTCATTAGGACCCCAGAGCCAGTGGTCATTGGTGATGACAAAAGTTTAACACTAAAAATCATACAAAAGTGACAGGTGCAACTTATTTTGGTTTAAGTTTTTGTATTGTATTTGTATTGTGTATTTATACTCAGCGCAATATCTTGATATACTACAGGACTCAAAGCCATCCGACTACACAGGTACAGCCCCAACTCACAAGTAACTGACATTTCCCTAAATGGAAGATAGAGTCTCTAGGATGACCATTTATCAACGTCCTTGAGGTTCTTTAGCCTGCCACTGGAGATAGGACCCAGTGACAGATGACCACCATTTTAAGTGGTCATCCGAGCCTGTACCTGAGTTTGAACCCATATCCTCTGAGTTCCTGGACAAGTGTGCTACCCGCTAGGCTACAGTGGCAGATGGCACAATCACAATTGTAGTTGCTTACAACGGCAATCATGTTAGCAACCTTATCGGTATTAATATTCTTATTTTAGTAAATCCAGTATATTAGGACATCAGTGGCCAGTTAGTAAGAACATTTTTACCATGATAGATCTAAATTAATCTTAATCATAAACATTTTACTTTAACATATGAAATACTGAAGTCTTATCTGAACATGATTTTCAGATATCTATAGAGTCTACTCTAGCAAACATCTTCATTATTTATGCACCCACTTATTCAGTGGTGCCTGCTATACTACATTTACAGTTGCTTGTGCTTGATTTCTCACAACCACAGCATGCAAGAAGGGAACAAACTATGCTTGCATCTTCGTGACATATCCAGTGTGGTAACCAGTTTTCTTTCTTCCACCTACCCTGCTCACTAAAGTCTGGGACTTCCTGTTGTACAGTGGTTGCTTATTTTTGAAAATATTTTGGTTGTTATAGCTTCATTACCAAGCTTAAGCTAAGACAGATGTTACCTTCATAATTTCTGGAATTTTTACACCAACCAATCCATATTTATTTATTACATTGGCAATCATGTAAGCAACTATATAACTATAATATGTAAAGTTGTTTTATCAATTACTATGGTAACATGAAATGAGTATTGTCAATTGTAAAAATTGTACTGAAATTTAACTTTCTGTAAGTTAAATACTTAAAAATCCACACTAGTGCTCTATGTTGATGGGAGAAAAACATCAATGACAAACCAAAATTTAAAAAAATGCTTGTCAGTATTGCAGATATTGCTAATGCACATGCACCATTTCCCTAGTTACTTGTTATTTTTCACATTTTATTTTGGACTTCTGTTTCTTGTTATTTTGGTTGTATGAAGAAGTTGGAGATTGTGAATAATTAGTACTAATTAGATTTCTTGGGTTGGACGACTGATGTTGGAACATCTTCTGTCTTTTTGAAAAATTTGTTCCATCATGCGTTCAGAATAATAGGAGAAAATAAGCCCCTAGGCATGAAACCTGACCTCAACCAATTGTCTTTATGTTCATGCAAATGTGGTGGCCAAATTGCTTCAAGTTGTGTCTCTTCTGGTAATTGGAGTTTACAAGCCATTGTCATTGAGGAATCAGTTATACTTCTTAATGTCAGTCTGCTGAGTGAGCTGAGTGAGGAGGAGTATTGGATATAAAGAAAGCTGTGTAGTTCTTCAAACTCTCTCTTGAAGGCATTGTCCCAGGAATTCTTGCAAGCTTGTCGACTTTCTGTTATATTTGAAGTACACTTCTCCAGCATACAAAAAAAATTAAATAAAAAAAGCAAACTAATAAACCTTAGCATTTAAATTTTCTTTTCAGTCTCCATAGCCATGTATTGCTTTGTAGGCACAGAAATAAAAACGAAACTGGGGAAGCTTTAATGATGTTATGATGTCACAGCGAGCAATCTTCTTTGACTTTGGAATCATACAGAAATGTGATCACATTACCCTTGTGTAAATCAGTGCCAAATTTCATGCCTGTGGACTAATCATTTCTCTGTGCCATGTGCAGTACTGTCCAATGTCCACAATGGACTGACTGGTATGCAATTACAATTGACTGTATCCCTAGGGACCCTCAAAAATGGAACCACTGTATCTTAATCTACATCTTATCCAAACTTCATGCCTGTAGGTTAATTTGCACAATCTTTCCTCTATCCCATATTCAATACTGACCACTTGCATACTGACCAGTATGCCTTTACAAATGACCACTGGTTTTAGTACCCTCACAAAATGAAATCACCATATCCTTATCTACATCTGTGCCAGGTTTCATGCCTGTTGATCAATTTGCACAGTCCTTTTGTAGAGCTATGTTCAGCTCTGTCCAGTGTCAACAATAGACTGACCTGTATGCCATTACAAATGACTGTTGATTTCAGCACCCTTGAAAAAGGAATCACAATGTCCTAATGTATATCTGCACCCAATTCCATGCCTGTAGACAAAATTGCAAACTGCATTCTCTGTTCCATGCTCAGTACTGACCACTTACCATAGTGAAATGATTGGTATGCCATTACTATATGCTAATCTAAATCTGTGCCAAATTTCATGCACAAATCTGTATCAAGTCCCTAACAGCCAGGAATAATTAAGGAGGGAATACAAAAAGAAGAGGAAGGAAATCAATGGGGCAGAAGTGATAGAATTAGAGAATGTGTGTGCAGAGGAAGAGAAGTAGGAACAGGATGAAAGGGAATATATGAGTGTGTGGGAGGAGGGAGGAAGAGCAGGAGGGAATATGAGTTATGATGATGAGAAGGAAAGAGAGTATATAAATACCAGAAACTTTCACAAAAAATCACTCGTTAAAAATGTAAAAGTGTATTAGAACTATAACTGACAAAAACTCATCTCACAAAATCATTTGAGAAATAACTGTAGTAGGCAACAATATATAAGTCCTAATAACAACAAAACAGTACTGCTATCATATCATTTTGTACAAAAATTCTAGACAATTAGGAAAATGTTCAGACATTAATAGCCTTAAATCAATGAAAAGCTACGATTCTGACTTTCAGGTGACCTTACTTTGAAAAATATATCTTTTTTTTTAAAATGCCAGTCTTATTCAAGATTTAATGGCCCTGATATTAAAAAATATATATTAAATCTAACATTTCGGCTTTTCAAAAAATTCTCAAAAATCAGTCATTCAACCTACATTGACTAATTAATTTGTATGGAAGGCTACGAATATAAACGTCTGATCTTTATTTCATGAAAATTCATTCAGAAATGCCAAAGTTATTAAAAATTTTACAACACCCTGTCACAAAAGAGTAAAAGTATCCTTATATGCACTTAGCAATAATTGGTTATAAATGCTCAAAAGTTTCCTTTTATAAAAAGACACATGCAAACGTGTGGATTGCATTGGTTTGGTATATCATACAACAGTTTGTATTAAAATGCTTTTCAAACAATCAATACTTTCTTTACATTAAAGAAATATTTAAAACTGCTTCCTGTTCTTCAAAGTTATGCGGGTGTTTTTTTCCACTGGAGCTGGCTTGTCGGTAACTAGGTAATTTTCGAGGGTTGGGAGCAATGTTTATAGAGTTGGTTAGGGTCATTGTAGTTTCCCGGCTTGTCACATGGAGTGGCAAAAAATCAAACATGTTTGATATTTCACCGACCCTTCACAACTCAGTATCCGGACCTTGGCCCGCCCACCTGGAAACCGTCCTGTCGTGGATCTGTACGGCTTGTCGGTTACACTTCCTATCTTGTCCTATACTGTTACCATCTTGTCTTGAAAAACTTACCATCCTGTCTTGGTTAATTACCAGGACTCCATCTCCAGACAGTCTGTCAACACTAACCGATCATACTTGAAAGCAAACAGGTCTGTCATAAATCTAACTGACCTGACTTGGATGCTTCCCAATAAAAAAACTCAAATAAAACCAAAAGTCCACTAAGTTTATGTAGAAAGTCTGTGATGTGACAAATAATTTTTTTTGTCAGTCAGAGGGTTTATATGTGGTTGGATCAATCCTGAGTCTGTATCCCGACTTCAGGTTTTAATCAGTCCAGATGGGGTGAGTCTTGAAAATACTCCATTCCTGGCTGTTTGTCAGTATGGCTTGTCGGGACTTGCTACAGCTTGTCTGTTAGCGGTTTACGGTTTGTCATGGTAGTTTCATGTCTTGTTGTGAAGAAATTGATCCTGACCCTAAGTAAGGTCGGGATCTTGATCCAGACAAGTCAGGATGTGCTACATCCTGTCTGAGAGATATACCCGACCCAGCATTTTCACATGCTTTTTTGTGATTTTCGTCCCCAATTCCATGACTTTTGCAATCGACCCTAGAGTCGTAGAATCGATTACAGGGTCGGTTCCTGTGGAAAACCCCATTACTTCCTACACCTCTCGAAGTTTGACCCAGAATTGTTATGACCTGTTACCCCATATATGCTCTTTGAAACTGTGAACTCACTTATTATTGTAAGAAGGGGAGTTGGCACCTGGGTTAGGGGTGCATTAAGATGACACTATCTCACGCAAATATATTAATGCCTGCAGGGTACAAGGTGGGGAATGCCCAAATATAAAATAATTCTTGGCCTCTACGGCCTTTGGTGTCATTTGGGTTGCTGGATTCCCTCATCTTGTGCAGCACAGCAAACACCATGTTTTTGCTTGAGTGATTAGGACTAGAGAAGTGTCTAGACACTGGTGTGGAGTTGTTTAACTTCTTATTCTGAACACTTCTAAAGTGTTCATACATTCTCTGTCTGAGTGGTGTGTTAGTCTCTCCTATATATGGGAGACCACTTTCTGAACAGTTGATGATGTAAATTAAATTACTAAGTTCACAAGTAATTTTACATCTTGGTGGGAGATTCTTGCAATTAAATCGCTTTTTGGTGTAGAAGATAGTGATACTGTCCAATTTCTTTATTTTGGGGCAGTATGTGCATTTACCTAGTCTTGTGCAGACTGGTATATGGCTTTTGACAGCCAATGGTTTTTCTGTGAGGGGATATCTGATTGTGGTACATGTCAACTGAGGTTGGGGAGTCTTCTAAAACCCATAATTGGTTTTTCTGGGAAGATTTGGTTTAATTCTTCTGTGTTTTGGATAATGTTCCAGTTATCCCTAATGAGTTTTGTCACATTGGGATTTTTTTGAGTGAAATAAATAACCATGACTGGCCTTGAGGTTTCTGGTTTAGACTTGACCTCCAGTAATTGGTCTTGAGTGAATTGTTTTGCTCTCTGAAAATGTTTCTTCAGGGAATTAATTGGGTACCCTCTTTCTAGGTAGTATCCAGTAAGGTTGAAGGCATTAGCCTTAAAACCTTCATCAAGGGAGCAGATGCGCCTTAATCTGAGATATTGGCTGTAAGGTCCCTTGGTAAGGATGCTTTCCTGATGTGCACTTGTGTAATGTAAGTATAGGTGAGTGTCAGTAGGTTTATTGTAGAGGGTGGTAATTAGTTCCCTCTCTGAATTGAACTTAATTGTGGTGTCCAAAAAGTTTTTAGAAGAGTGACTGTATTCATGAGTAAATTTGATAGAAGGGTGTAGGGAATTCAGGTAAGTAATGAATTCCACTAGAGCTTCTTCCCCATGTGTCCATATTATGAAGATGTCATCTATAAACTTAGTCATGTTAGAAGTTTGAGATGGTATCCAGCTAATGCTTTGGATTCAAATCTGTCCATCAACAGATTTGCATAGTTTGGTGCCAATGATGTGCCCATGGCTGTACCTTCAGTTTGGGCACACTTATCATTGTACTTCATATGGATTTGAATAAAACTGTGTTAAATCAAATGACAGTTTCTGGTATTTTAACTTTTTGCTGATAATAAAATATTGTCTGTTTAATTCCTAAATGAAAAAAATAACTGAAATTGGAGAACAAAGCCAATTATCAAAAAGTCGATTCTTCAACAAAACAATTTGATAATATTTGGCATACATGGAAAAGCTTTCCATTAACATTTAGAAAATCAATATTCTGTCATCAATATACTATGTTATGCTTATTTGTTATAAAAGAGAATTTTCTAAGGATTTAAATACAGTTTGTGCCACGTGGGGATAAGTAACCATAATGTATCCCTGACATATGAACACTTTTATTATGCATTCCATCCCAGTAAACATTGGAAACATTTTTAAAAGTTTAAACCTTTGCAAAAAAACGTTTTTAAACGCTATCTCTGGTGCTACTTAACTTTCCCGAAGTTTTGTTTACATTGTAATGTTTAAAAATGTTTGACACACATTCTCCATAGAAATATTTTTGCTGAAACATCATTAAACATTTACAAAATAACTCAAGAAACTGGGGTTTGACTGGAAGTGTTTATAAACATTTATAAATTAGCTCAAGAAAAGAATGATATACTAAAATGTTTTTCAAACAGTCATAATTAATTGTGTGCTAAACAGATACATAAGCATTTAAACAATATTTGTTAACAATGTTTTGCAGATGTTGGTTCTGAAAACATTTTGTTCCATAGCAAGTGGGTTTCATAGCTATCATTATAAAACATTTTTCAAATATTTTCTATCAAATGTTTTGACAACATTCTATCACAAATGGTTTCTGTGCCCATATTTTCCGAAGACTTATTAAATGTTTACCTTCAAACATTTGCAAAGATGAAGGTGAACAATAATACTGGATTTTACAGAACTTTATCAAAAATTAGTCCACGTGTAATGCCTTACAGTACAATTGAATGGGGACACAATTTTTAAGCCACTTTCTTACACAGATCAAAGTTGGGGTTTTATGTCACGTTCAACATCCAAGGTCATATTGAAACAGGTCTTCAGTGTTACTTGCTATGCCAGGTTTTGAACTGTTTTGGTCGTTTCACACCAGCCAAATAAACCTGTTAGCCATGTCAAAACCATCTCACCAGTTTCAACCAATCTGTGCTTTCAATACTGAATTAAATGTAAACAATTTAAATTGTTGTGAATCTGTACCTACACTAATATATAATTTCTATTATACTTTTATAATCTTCAAAAAACAATTCTGACAAGCAGTCTTCAAGTTTTAAAAACTTATGGAATTAAAGCTTAACAATTGGTTTAATTACTTTTGCGTAGATTTAATTTCAATAAGCATGCATATACTGCTGGATTATTTTATCTGTGTAAATGGACACTTCAAAGAAGTTAGAATTTAATTACATATGTTACAATTTCCACTTCATTGAATGTATCAATAGACATCTTTTTGTTTAAAACAATTAGTATCATAATAGCCCTCTCAGCATTAAGTCAATTGACTACAGTTGATTATAAAGGGATTGAACTAATCAGCTTAAATGCATGAATTAATGAGGGTAGAGACTCAGTCTTTATAATTTAACCTAATTATACCTAATCACTTTAGCTTATTGTCCACTAATTTCTGAGATAAACAGAAACATATTAACATTGATCAAAGTAAAAAGTACAGGAAAATCTTAATTTAACAAATAAATTCGTTAATTGCATATTACATTTTTCATTGGAGATCAACTGGTATATTTGTTACAGATAAGTTTACACTTGTTTTTAACTTTTCAAACTTATTTCTAATATTATATATTAATTTTCTATAATTATTAAAGCTCTTTAACTCTTTGATTAATTATAAAAAAGCTCTATACAAATGAAATCATGAAATAATAAAACCAATATTTATATGCACTCTGATCAAGTAGGTTTTGAAATGGCCAGGCTGTTTCTAAACCCAGTGAGATTTTGAAACAGCCAGATAATTTATTGTGTGTTGCAAAATGGCTTATGGCCCTTTTGAAACTGCCAGAGTTGTGACATGGCCAGGAATATTCAGCATTGCAACCTTTGGGAGTCTAACCCAAACAGAGGTGACTGCCTCTGATTAGATGCCAAACTTGCTAACTACTAGGCCACCGAGGACCTCACCACTTTCTTACAGTTCTAGACATAAAAACAATATTTTCATTGGTAAATAACCTAAAAACAGGTTTTATTTTACCTCTGACCCCACTTACGGTTAATAGTGGTAAGCAATACAGAATTAACATCTCTGTGACATTGTAATGTTTATTTGTAATGTTTGTCAAACACTTTTCATCAAACATTTAATAAATGGTATAAATAAAACATTTAGATAACATTCTAATATGAATGGGTTTCATACCCATCATTTTGAAACATTTATCATCATCATTATTATTATAATTATATACAAACTTTTAAAGTGCTTAATTCTGATGATGTATAAAAATTTTAAGGCAGAAAAGAGCCAGTATCAGAAAGTGTTTGCACAACTAGAGGAGAGGGTACTAAGGAAGATAGGCTTTGTAAAACATGTGAGTTTTAAACTCGCACCTGAAAGATGCCAGTGTTGGGGCAGATCGTACAGAAAGTTGGATTAAAGGCAGGAGCAACTAAAATATTAAGGCAGCCAATGAGGTACATCACTCATTCAAATTGCTCAATTAATCTTATCAAGATTCTTACTTCGAAAACCACACAAATTCAACTTTATTCTGTACCAAAACAGATTTCCACATAATTAACACCTTTAAAAAGAAACACTCATAATTTATTAACTTTCACTTTGATAATATCAGAGGATTGTCAAAGTCAAAGTTGGAATTTACGTCCCGTTCAATAGCCAGGGTCATATATTGGTACAGTTCCTCGGCATTGCCACTTGTGGGACTCGAACCCACAGAGGTGACAGCCTATGATTAGATGCCAAACTTGCTAACCACTAGGTGACCGGAGACCTGCTCAGACGATTGCAAATTAAACCTTTGTTTTACTAACAATTTTGTAGGCTCTTAATTTAACTCTTAGTTAGCAAACTCTTGTGTGAATAAAAACCTTATTTATTTACTGTTGGTTAAATTTTTCATATAAAACCTCGAATTGAAAGATAACTCAGGCCCTGTCATAAAGTATTAGTTATGTAGTTCGGACACTATTGTTAAGTATTAGTTATGTAAACCCTCAGTTCTCTACATCTAACTAAATATAAAGTCAATATTATTGTATTAAACAGTTATTGACGTACAGTATCCTTCTATTTACTCCTTGAATTCTTTAGTAAAAGTGTTGTTGCATTGTCTTTGGGTATTAGTCAGTTTACTATTTTTACGAATGCTTCCATTTACAGGCTCCAGATTCACCTGGTTGATGAGATGTCCCATTCCCGAGAATAACCCCCAAAAAAGTCCGAACAATATTTCAAGACCTAATATTCCCCAACATGTAAACAGCTGTGGACGTCACAAGTGAACTCTCTACCTGAAGCTAATATCATGTCATACACCAGCGTGAGATATTTATATAATTTTGTAATAATATTCATTCTCACTGTCACTATTTTGGGATAAAGTGAAAAAAGTGGTGCATTCAGTCGAAACGCCACTAAAACATGGGTCGAGTCGGGAGATCTTCTGTCGGTTTGCCGAGCGGCGCCTCTATCTTCACTTGTCCCCTACTGCCTGGCCACCAATTATGGTCACGTCTGTGTAGGAAAATTAATTCCTGTGCTTCAATAAATGAAAATAACACTACAGATATTAATTAGTGTGTGTTTATTTTACTAATCCAAAGTTTTGCCTTCGTTTCAGCACAATCCATTTCCTCTGTAGACTAGTGGTGGTGGACCAGTTCACGCCCGGGTACCAATTCACGCCCACCCCTAAATTTATCCAAAATAATCACAGTTAAACAATAAATTACAAATGTATATGATCAATTTGATGATTATCTATGATGTGGTAAACATCTTCTCTGTAAAAAATTATAAATCTTCAAGAAAATTGAGGGTGGGCGTGAATTGGTACCCGGGCGTGAACTGGTCCACTACCACTACATGTACATTGCACCAAAAATGCCCAATTATCACCCAAACAACTGGAATTTCTTCATACCAATTATGGTCACCCCGTTATTTTAGCCACTGATATAACAGAAAAATAATGTTTGATCTGTGGTGCTCTGCAAATATAACTTAATGTTTAGCCTTTAAAAATATATTTTAATAATCTTTTGTTATTTAGAATAGGATTACTCTAGCTGTGTACAATTACTTCATGTTTTCCTCACCATGGCATTTACTTTTATTTGACCGGCTGGGGGTGACCATAATTGGTACACTGACCATAATTGGTGGCAAGGCAGTATTTTGTTCATCAGCACGCAGTGTCTGTGAAGTGCCGAATTTTCATCAACCAGTCCTACTTTGCTCACACTGTAGTATGTCGGCTGTACACGGGTGGTCACAATTATGTCTGGGTCATAATTGTTTTTTCGTTTTTTTAAATTTTTTAAATTTTTTTTACTAAATATGACAGTCCTCCGTTCGGTAGACTGATTAATCTGTCTCTCGGCCAATATTTTAAAAGGCATATTTTGGGACAGAAAACTCAGTCTATCCGTTTGGCTGTTGGTTCAATTTTGAAAAGTTTCATGAAATAAAATCGATCTCACAGGAAATAATTTGAAAAAAAAATTTAAAATTCTGTTTGTAACATTTTAAAAACTCGGACATTATTATGAACCGAACACAATTACGACCACCCGTGTACCGTACGGGGGGGGATTCGCCCAGAAATAAATCAATGTATGCCTGCTTCAGATTATGAATGAAAAAAAACCCACTTAAAATATGAAATTTTCATTTAAAATGTTATATCCTGTGCAAACAAGCAGAGAGAGATGTGCTTCTAACAATAAGCCTAATCAGCATTTCGAGTACGCATGCATGAAGTAATTGTCCCGACTTCTGTTTCGGGATAAACAAATCTACGTAGATGTGAACCAGTAAGTGATTTTTACATGAAGAAAAGAGGAATACATTATTACTATTATATTATTATTATTATGTATTTATACTCAGCGCAATATCTCCATATACTACAGGACTCAAAGTGCTATTTAACCAATCCAACTGTACAGGTACATAATGTCTTGCATAAAACATATTTTTTATAAAAAATATACATAACAATCTATAAAGCAAAGATTTGTCACCCGGAAAAGATATTTTAAAATATAGTGTCAGGGGCGGATCCAACCTTTAAGTAAGAGGGCGGTTTACATCAGAGTAAGATGGGGGTTCACATGAGACATACCATAACTAAGGGGGGTCGGGGGGGGGGGTGGGGGGGGTGTTCGAACCCCCTGAACCCCCCTCCCCTGGATCCGCTAGTGAGTTTTTAGCCTTCTAGGATGAACGAAAATAGGGTTTGTTAACATGTACAGATATTACATACTGAAGATGATTTTTCATTGATTATTTAAATTAAATTTATATGTTAAACTATTGTTATTTCAGATATCTTTTTTTATTTGTAATAAACGTTAAAATATTAGCTCATATATTTGGAAAATGGTTGAGAACACCATCTTCTGACGGGTAGGGTCAAAATTTTTGAGAATGGTAACTTACGGAGAAAGTATAACCTCCAGCAGGTGAATGCTGGGGTTCACACGTAGAACTTCAAAAAACACATTCTCTGTGTCCTTGATTGAATGGTAGGCATTTGTTGGGGTTATATAAGTATTTTGATTTATAAAAATTCCAATTACAATAAAAGTAACCAAATTTTGACTTGTAACTTGTAAACTATTGCATTTAGAGAATTTGTTAAAATATGTTATTCAACTACTTTTGGGTCAACTATAGCATAATAAAATTGCAGACCATTGCATAGCTGAGCAAAAGCTACTTTGAGATTCTCAATGTTGAGTAAATCAGCTCTAACTCGAAAACTATTGCATTTTACAGTATTTTGTTTAAATATGTTATTCGCCTATTTTTGCACCTTAATAGTTAACTTGGTACTTTACTTCTCAATACCAGTTGCGGGGCACAACTTTTGTGTCAACTGACACAGAGCCTGTTTGTGGACACTGATTGCTTGTTGGATACTTGATTATCTTAGGTGTGCCTGGCATGCTAAAAGTTTTCCACTTGCTTATATTTGAATTTTGACCTTTGTCAAGGTTGCATCATTAGAAAGAAGTTTTGAGGGGTTCACCAAAATAAGTTATTGAATTGGGGTCTGATTTTACAAATGTGTTAATGCTATTGAAATCTCTTAAACACATAAACACATACTGTTAAAATTTGATTTGTCAATAAGCATCCCTGAAAAGGATGCACTTATCAGTGGCTACTATGCATACATGTGAAGCAATGCAGAGGTGCTATTTGTTAACCATTATAGTGGCACTGGATACATGTGAGTTTTGTAGTGGTACTGTAGATATATGTGAAGCATTGTAGAAGCACTAGTGATACTTAAACATCAAGGGGCACTACGGATACCGTGAAGAATTGTAGTGGCACTGTGAACACGTGTGACGCATTGTACACCCCCTACGCCCTAGCTGTGAAACATTGTAGTGTTGCTAATACCCCTTTCACACTACAGGCATTATAACCTGTGGTTATAATCGTTTGATAAAAGTTCTCCTGTTCTTCAACTGCTTTCTGATGTCCGTATGCAAACTTGTGATAGAGTGGCCCGCCGCTCCATTCCTTGAGCATCCCGCAGAAGTTTTGAAATGTTCAAAACTACCACCTTTGAAATTCTAACCATTACTGTCATTCACCATGACACCATCACTGACTTTCTTTTTTCTGCCCTGTCATACAGAAACTTAAATAAGATACGACTCGCGCAATCGCTGATAGCACACATATAACCATCAGTAACAGTAGCATGAGAGTAGTGCATACATTTTTCACCATGAGACAATCTCCATTTTCTTCTGTTAACATTATACAGCCATCTGAAGAACACCTGAAACTGAAGCAGGACTGAGTCACAACCTTCCATAAACTGCGAACAACACCGTCATAGCACAGTATCAACCCCACGGGTACATGAAATCTCAGAAGTTATGAGGCGTCCTGGGAGGCGGTTTCGCTGCCAAGTAAAACTTCTAGCCACGGGTTATACCGACTGTAGTGTGAAAGAGATATAAGGTTACATTCAATGAGTTGTGTTGTAGTGGCACTGGCAGAGACTGTGGGACGCGTTGACTGGGGATCTGCACCCACAGGCTCCCAAAGAAGTCCCCATTCTGGCCTCATTGTGCTTCTATTCACTCACTTTTATTTTGGGTAAGTTCAGTTTACATGTTTGCACCCAACCATTTTACAACACATGTAAAGCCCACATGTTGAATTCCCGGAATTTCAGCTGCCATGTTGAATTCCCGGAATTTCAGCTGCCATGTTGCATTTTGGCAGAAATTGAAACTGTTATTTATCTCGAAAATTGGTAGAGAAAGACCTGCCGTAGTGACCTTGAGTTTGAAAATCTTGTCCGGGCTATATCTCGGACACCGTAAGGTGTAGGAAGTTGATACTTGGTAGGGACATTGGTTAGGGGGTGTAGTTGTGCATTGTCATGGTGTGACCTTGATTTGACCTTTGACCTTTCCGTAGTGACCTTGACCTATAAAATCTTGTCCGGGCTATATCTTGGAAACTGTAAGGTGTAGGAAGTTGATACTTGTTAGGGATATTGGTTAGGGGGTGTAGGTGTGCAACGTCATAGAGTGACCTTGATTTGACCTTTGACCTTGCTGTAGTGACCTTGACCTATAAAATCTTGTCCGGGCTATATCTCAGAAACCGTAAGGTGTAGGAAGTTGATACTTGGTAGGGACATTGGTTAGAGGGTGTAGTTGTGCAATGTCATGGTCTGACCTTGATTTGACCTTTGACCTTGCCGTAGTGACCTTGACCTATAAAATCTTGTCCGGGCTATATCTCGGAAACTGTAAGGTGTAGGAAGTTGATATTTGGCAGGGACATTGGTTAGGGGGTGTAGGTGTGCAACGTCATGGTCTGATCAGGATTTGACCTTTAACCTTGCCGTAGTGACCTTGACCAATAAAATCTTGTCGAGGCTATATCTCAGAAACCGTAGGGTGTAGGAAGTTGGTACTTAGTAGAGACATTGGTTAGGGGGTGTAGTTGTGCAACGTCATGATCTGACCTTGATTTGACCTTTGACCTTGCCGTAGTGACCTTGACCTATAAAATCCTGTCCGGGCTATATCTCGGAAACTGTAAGGTGTAGGAAGTTGATACTTGGTAGGGACATTGGTCAGGGGCCATAGGTGTGTATTATCATGGTGTGACCTTAATTTGACCTTTGACCTTGTCGTAGTGACTTTGACCTTTAAAATTTTGTTGCACCTTTGGGTCTGTCTTTTGATGCAGATTAAGCACTGTTAATTCATATTAGAATTTATTAAGAATTTTACTTTCATAACTTCCCATTGTAAGAGATAGAATTTCATCAAGTGAGCCACAGATTTTGCTCCAACACCACACATAAACGTTCATTAAATGTATTACCACTTCTGTATGCATGGTAATATTCGAAACATCTAAACCATAATTCGGCCATGCAGATGTAGATAAAGAATGTTGAATTTTAGTTTACTGATTAATGCTGTCATCTTGTTATTGAATTGACTTGTTTTAATACTTCTTCATCTTTACGTGCATTATCTTTCTTTTAAACATTATTTTTTGCATTTAAACATTTTTTGGAACTTTATATAACTGACAGTGCTCTGAAAGTATCCTGAACTTTGTACTGGTACAGGGCTTCTGTATCTCATGGTGTTGAAAATATTTCCCTAGGCTGTGGGGTACGGGCATCTCTGATGCTATTTTTCAAATTCTGGCAGACATCCTGAATTTTGCCGGAAATTGAAAATGTCGATTTTCTCAAAAACCGTTAGAGATACAGTGATTTAGAGCAAAATTTGAACCAATCCAAAAAGGCATGAAGCTGAAATAATTTACATGTACTAATTATCTAATCATTGTTGATATAATTTACAAACAAATCAGAGTCGTTAAGACTAATGTATAATTGTTGCAAACATTCATGGGGTGGTCATTAAATATAATAATGTGTTTTTTTCTATGCTATCCTGTTTCTTTTCAGATGTTGCAGCTACTCTTAACAGGGTGTCCTAATTCTAGTTTCTCTTTATTAATTCACTTGCAGTTTTGTAATCAATATAATGCATTTTGAAATAACTGGAAAGCATAGCCTGGGATTTTAAAAAATATGTCAGATTTGCTCCCCCATGTTTGTGTGTTTTTGTTATTTGAGGGATCGTGTATAAATATATATATGTATCTGGTATATATGTTATAATGAATATATAAATTTTAAGGAATACACATCCTTTTTGTATAAATTTTGTGTAAATATGTTATTCAGCTACTTTTCAGTCCTCTATAACATAGTGAAATTGCAGACCTGTAGCTCATTGCATAGCTGAGTAATAGCTACTTGGGGGTTCTCACTGCTGAGTAAATCAGTTATTTCAAAACTATTGCATTTAGAATATTTTCTTTACATATGTTATTCACATACTTTTCAGTCACCTACAACACAATGAAATTCCAGACATGTAGCCCATTGCAGAGCTGAGCAATAGTTACTTTCAGGTTCTCTTTGTTGAGTAAATCAGGTGTAACTTGAAAACTATTGCATTTAGAGAATTTTGTTATGTCAGCCGACTTGTCAGTCAGCTGACATTATGTCGTCACTCTGCGGCATTGGCGTCCTCATCCGCATGAACAACTTCTCCAAAACTCCAAGGCCTAGAGACATGCTGTTTTTTATGTCAGCTGACTTGTCAGTCAGCTGATATTATGGCATCATTTTGCAGCGTCTACATCCGCATACACGTCTGTGTCCGCGTGAACATCTTCTTCTCCAAAAGTACAAGGCCCAGAGACATGCTGTTACTTTTAAAAGATACCTTAACTATCGAGGATGATAAATCGTAAAATTTGTGCGGATCTGTCCGTTCATCTGTTCCCCAGAGCTGTTAGAAGCGAGGTACCCCACCCAAAGTGTGAAAATTTCAACACTTTATCACAATTTTCTCATTAACTATTGAAGGGATTTCTCTCTTATTTTGCATATATGTACTAGGCCACAGGTAGATTCTGTTGTGTCAGTATAAGACCTGGATCCTTCTTAATTATTTTTTTATGAATTTTTTTAAATAAGTTTTAATGCCTTAAAATTCATAAAATCATGCACTAAATCACTTATAACTTGAAAAGTATTGCATTTAGAGCATTTTGCTCAAATATGTTATTCTGCTACTTTTTTCATAGCTACAGCATGGTGAGTAACTTGGGAATCTATCCAATAGCTAAGTGAGTAATAGCTACTTTTTGACTTTTTAGTAACTTCCATAATGAGTAAAATCACTTGTAACTTGAAAACTATTGCAGTTAGAGAATTTCGTATAAATGTGTTATTCAGCTACTTTTGGGTCAGCTATAACATTGTAAAATTGCAGACCTATAGCTCATGGCATAGCTAAGTAATAGCTACTTTGAGGTTTTCTCTGTTGAGTAAATCAGTTTTAACATGAAAACTATTACATTTAGAGAATTTTGTTTAAATATGTTATTCATTTACTTTTGAATTAGCTATAACATTGTAAAATTGGAGACGTGTAGCTCATGGCATAGCTGTGTAATAGCTATACTCAGGTTCTCACTGTTGAGTAAATCAGTTGTAACTTGAAAACTATTGCATTTAAAGTATTTTCTATAAATATGTTGTTCACCTACTTTTGGATCAGCTATAACATAGTAAAATTGCAGACCTGTAGGTCATGGTATAGATGAGCAGGAGCTACTATGAGGTTCTCACTATTGAGTAAATCAGATGTAACTTGAAAACTATTGCATTTAGAGTATTTGGTTTAAATATGTTGTTCACATACTTATGGGTCAGGTATAACATAGTGAAATTGTAGACCTGTAGCTCATGAAATACCTGAGCAATAGCCACTTTTAGATTTTCACTGTTCAGTTAATTGGTTGTAACTTGAAAACTATTACATTTACAGTATTTTGTTTAAATAAATTATTAACCTACTTTTGGATTAGCTATAAAACAGTAAAGTTGCGGACCTGTAGCTCATTGCATAGCTGAGTAATAGCTACTTTGAGGTTCTCACTGTTGAGTAAATCAGTTGTAATTTAAACACTATTTTCTTTACAGTATTTCTTTAAATATATTATTTACCTACTTTTGCATGAGCTATGTCATACTAAAATTGCATCCCTTTAACTGATTGCATAGCTGAGCAAAAGCTACTTTTAGATTCTCACTGTTGAGTAAATCAGTTGTAATTAAAAAACCATTGCATTTGCAGTATTTTCTTTTCAATATGTTTTTAACCTACCTTTTTACACCTAAACAGTTACCTTTTTACTTTCCTTCTGAATACCATTTGTAGGGCACAATTTTTCTGTTCTTTTCTTCTGTCACTTCTACTCTAAAACTCAAAATGCACAATCAACTGAAACAGAGCTCGCTCATGGGCACTGATTGCTTGTTTAATTATGTTGTTCACCTACTGTTGGGTCATCTATAACATAGTAAAATTGCAGACATGTAGCTCATGGCATAGCTGAGGATTAGCTACTTTGAGGTTATCACTGTGGAGTATATCAGGTGTAACTCGAAAACTATTTCATTTAGAGGTTTTTGTTTAAATATGTTATTCACCTACTTATGGGTCAACTATAACAAAGTGAAATTGTAGACCTGTAGTTCATGGCATAGCTGAACAATAACTACTTTCAGGTTCTCATTGCTGAATAAATCAGTTGTAACTTGACAACTATTGTATTTAGAGTATTTTCTTTAAATATGTTGTTCACCTACTTTTGAGTCATTGCAAAGCAGAGCAATAGCTACTTTCAGGTTCTCACTGTTGAGTAAATCAGTTATAACTTGAAAGCTATTGCATTTACAGTATTTTGTTAAATATGTTGTTCACCTGCTTTTGCATCAGCTATAACATAGTTGAACACTAGACATGTAGCTCATGGCATAGCTGAGCAATAGCTAGTTTCAGGTTTTCTCTGTTGAGTAAATCAGTTGTAACTTAAAAACTCTTGCATTTCCAGTATTCTGTTTAAATATGTTATTCACCTACTTTTGGGTCAGCTATAATGCAGTAAAATTGTAGACATGTAGGTCAAGGCATAGCTGAACAATAGCTACTTTCCGGTTCACACTGTCGAGTAAATCAGTTGTAACTTGGAAACTATTGCATGTAGAGTATTCTGTTTAAATATGTTGTTCACCTACATATGGGTCAGCTATAAGATTGTGAAACTGCAGACCTGTAGCTTATTGCATAGCTGAGCAATAGGAACTTTCAGGTTTTCACAGTTGAGCAAATCATTAGTTACTTGAAAACTATTACAGTTAGAGTATTTTGTTTAAAAATATTATTAACCCAATTTTGAGTCAGCTATAAAATAATAAAATTGCAGACCTGTAGCTCATTGCATAGGTAATAGCTACTTTCAGTTTCTCAGTGTTGAGTAAGTCAGTTGTAATTTGAAAACTATTGCATTTGCAGTATTTCTTGAAATATGTTATTCACCTTCTTTCGGGTGAGCTATACCATAGTAAACTTGCAGCCCTTTAACTCATTGCATAGTGGAGCAAAAGCTACTTTGAGATACCCACAATGTTCAATATTGGCGGTTACCCATCGGCCCGAGTCTGCGAATTTCATCTCCAGACCGAAAACGATGTGCACTGAGTCAGTCCCGATGTCCAGAAACTTTTAACGTAAGATATATCCACATATATTGCTGAGTTTTTCAACATATTAGGGGATTTTAAAGCGGTAGCCATTATTGTAAACAAATATTGTCATCACATTTCTTTTCTCTCTTCTGATTGGCCAACGTCCTCTACCATCGACCAATCAGACCATAGCTTTCAAAATGTAGCAGTGCTTTTCAGTGGTTTTTTTTAACTCGTCTTCTGCACATGTTGTACAGGTCAAAACAGTCAAAACATCTACTGACCAAAGAAATTCGTTTATTATCGTAAGCGACGACTTACATATTTCCTCATAGAAATGGGTGAGAAAGACATGGAAGTGAGTTTATTAAGCGTCCCATGAGGGACGCTTGTTTCTATATAGGAGAAGCAACTCTGCACGATCCGCCAGATTCGCATTTTCTTTTCGCAATAGCTTTGCAGCTGTAAGGCAGATTCTTTTCATATTTGCCAGGTGTATGCAGTAGCCCTGGAAAATTTTTTGGAATATGCTGCGATGAGATTTTCACCAATCAGAGAGGTCACATTACCAAAAATGCATTTTTTGGAAGGGCGTCCTTGTCCGGATGATAAGTTATGTTTATCTATCCACCTGAAATTTAGCAAATACTTTCCTCATATAAAGATCTGGCAACGTTAAATTTTGGCAGGGATAGGTTAAGAAATGACTGAGTAATTGATGATTAATTAAGCATTAACAATTTTCTTAATGAGTAAAACAAAAAATTGCTTGTATTTCCTTAACTGTGTTAGATAGAGCGATTTTGTCGAAATTTTTGACCCATAGGGTATTTTAGCAAACTACTCTCTCCAATTTTCCAAATATTTTCTCCTCCCCAAAAGTGGGAATCATATTCAATTTTCGAATTTTTGACAAAAAATGCAAAACACAAAATTGGAAATATAGGCCCATAAGGTACACATACAGAACAATAGTGATATATGACTACTTTTTGAAACCATTTTCTGCATAAAATAAAAATTTACTAGTGGGATTTCGGCAAAATTTTTGTCCCACAGGGTATCTGTGAATACTAGCCTTTTCAAGATTCACTTTCCAAAAATGGCACCCATTTTGAATTTTTTTTTTCAAAAATGCAAAACACAAAAATCCTTGTATCTCGAAAACCGTGCTAGATAGAGTGATTTCAATGAAATTTTTGAACTGTAAGGTACTTCTGAGTAGCTGACCCAGTTTTCAAAATTTTTTGTCCCGCCAAAAATGCCGGTCATTTTGAATTTTCGAATTTTTTACAAAAATGCTTGTATCTCGAAAACCGTGTGAGATAGAGTGATTTCGGCAATATTTTTGACCCACAGGTTATCTGTGAAGACTAGCCTTTCCAAGTTTCAAGGTACATTTCATGTGCCAAAAAGTGGTGGCCATTTTAAATTTTCGAATTTTGAAAACCGTGCTAGATGAGCAATTTTGATGAAATTTTTGATCTGCAGGGTAACTGCTAAGTAGGTGACCCAATTTTCAAAAAAAATTTTGTCCCACCAAAAATGATGGCCATTTTGAATTTCGAATTTTTTTCAAAAATAAAAAAACAAGAATGCTTGTATCTCGAAAACAATAGAGCACGACAAAACTTTTGACCCTTGGGGTAACACTCCTGAATAGGCTAACCAATTTTCAAAAATTTTTGTCCCACCAAAAATGGCGGCTATTTTGAATTTTTGAATTTTTCGCCAAAATTGCAAAAACACAAAAATGCTTGTATCTCAAAAACCGTGCCAGATAGAGCGAATTCGGTATACTTTTTGACCCACTTGGTATCTGTGAAGACTAGCCTTTCCAAATTTCAATGAATATTTCACTCGCCAAAAATGGCGTCCATTTCTTTGGGTATGTAGGCAGACTACTCTACCCCATTTTCCAAAAAAAGTTACCGTGTCCAAAAATGGGGGTCACTGTCAATTTTCAAATTTGTGACAAAAAGTGCAAAACACCTTAATTGTCTCCTTAACCATGCAAGATAGAGCAATTTCATCAAAATATTTGAAACACACTGTATCCAAGATAACTACCCTGGCCAAGAATAACTTTTCCTATATTCTGGCTTGAGCTATAAGCAGAACTTTCTTGATTAAGCTGCCATTATTTCTCCTTTTCGGGACGGTTTGTTTTTGCCATGCAAAAACAATCGCTTTGTTTTGCAAGCGATCCTCTAGTTACAAATGATGTATGTCTTGTATTAATAAAACTCTGGCTGACAAGAAATGTGTACAAGTTACAACTTGTACAAGAAATGTGTACAAGTTGCTACTTGTAGAAAATCTCAACTTGTACATAACATATATATATATTTGTGGTTCAATATTCTTATGGTCAAATTTGAGGTATTTCATCAGATTTTAGCCTTTCATATGTGATGAGTTAGAAATTATTTAAAGTACACTTTTCAAATTTGGTATGTGGGTATGTATGGGTAAGGCCTCAAGGCTTCTCATTGGGTGGCCTTGGTCTTCCACTGCAAGACCAATGGCAGCTTTCTGGCACAAATTGAAAATATCAATAATGAGGGTTTAAACCTGCGTTAGAGTGTCTGTTGATTATCTTGAAAGCTGCAAAAATAGCAAATTTTGGCCAAAATTTGAAAAAATAAAAATTTCTCAGAGAAACTTTATACAAGCCAAAAACTTTGTTAGAAATCGCCCTATCACACAATTTCGAGATAATTGACATTTTACATCTGTGCCAGGAGGCCGCCATTGGTCTTGCAGTGGAAAACCAAGGCCGCAAAACAATAGACTTTGAGGCATTACCCATACATACCCACATACCATATTTGAAAGGTCTACCTCAAATATAATGTTATATAATGTAAAGTTATCACATACTAAAGGAAATCTCTGCAGCAACGGTGTGACCATGATAAATCCAAAGTATCCCTGACTTTTGTCTGTGGATATAATAATACTCGTAACAAAGTATTTTAAACAAGGTTTGTGCTTTTTTGTTGCATTAAAATCCATCCACAGTTCACAGAGAAAAATAATTCTTTAAATTAAACTTAATATTTGTCACTATTTCCTGTACTCTAGTGTACAGAACAATTTTTGTAATATCTTTCTCAATATACAGCCAATCTTCCTCAAATAAAAACCAACACAATCTGCAATAATTAAGCGTCCCTTGAAAAGGGGACGCTTATTGTTTTCACCCCCGGTTTTCAGGCGCCGCATTATCGTCTCCCTTGAATATCTCCCTTGTTATTAGGCCTATCCAAATGATATTTGGCAGTGATCTCCTTTAGGCGTGGGAAAATTTTTTGACAGGCATAAATTTGACCTTTATCAAGGTCACATTATCAAAAATTCAAAAAAAAAATTACTTCCTTTTCACCAGATTTCCTCAAAAAGTACCGGGTGTGGGTCAACCAAATTTGGTATACACATTCCTGACATAAGAATCTAGGCACCAGTCGATATTGGGATCAATTGGGCCATAATTGACCGGTTGACGGGCGATTGATTATCGGTTGATAAAAAATTTGCTAAGATTAAGCCTCGAACTCACTTATTATTGGTCCTAGAGGTTTGGGATGGTATACCAACATATAGGAAACCATGGGCTGGGAATCTTTTGGTGTGGTTACATTTGACCTTGGGCCCCTCCTTCAAGGTTAAACGAGGATAGCCAAACTTAAAAGTGCTTATAACTCGATTATTATTGGTGCTAGAGGTTTGGGAAACCAACATGTAGGAAATCATGGGCTGGGAATCTTCTGGTGTGGTCGGATTTGACCTTAGGCCTCTCCTTCAAGGTCAAATGAGCATAGTCAAACTTAAAAGTGCTTATAACTCGTTTATTATTGGTCCTAGAGGTTTGCGATGGTAAACCAACATGTAGGAAATCATGGACTGGGAATCTTCTGGTGTGGTCGGATTTGACCTTGGGCCCCTCCTTCAAGGTCAAACAAGCATATCCAAACTTAAAAGTGCTTATAACTCGCTTATTATTGGTGCTAGAGGTTTGGGATGGTAAACCAACATGTAGGAAATCATGGGCTGGAAATCTTCTGCTGTGGTCAGATTTGACCTTGGGCCCCTCCTTCAAGGTCAAATGAGGATAGCCAAACTTAAAAGTGCTTATAACTCGCTTATTATTGGTCCTAGAGGTTTAGGATGGTAAACCAACATGTAGGAAATCATGGGATGGGAATCTTCTGGTGTGGTCACATTTGACCTTGGGCCCCTCCTTCAAGGTCAAACGAGCATACCCAAACTTAAAAGTGCTTATAACTCGATTATTATGTCCACCCCACTGGGGGGTGGACATATTATTTTTGCTTTTTCCGGCGTCCCACTTGGTTTCCAGACATTTTAGGCAACAGTTCTTATCCTATCTTTACCAAATTTGGCATGCAGGTTTATTGGGTTTATAGCTTGTATGGGATTGCTTGTGGTGATGATAGCTCTATAGCTAACTGAATAATAGCTACTTTGCTACTTTTGAGTAGCTCTTTGGTTTCCAGACATTTTAAGGAATGCTATTAAGCCTAGCTTTCTGAAATTTGGTTTGGAGGTTCATTGGGTTAATAGCTTGTATGGGATTGCTTTTGGGGGGAATTGCTTCATAGATGAGTGAGTAATTAATTAAATAAATGAGTAATTAGCTATTTTGAATACTGAAAAAGGCAAATGTGCTCATATCTCCTAAACCGTGCGAGATAGAGCGATTTCGTCGAAATTTTCGACCCACAGGGTATCTAAGGAATGTACTCTTTGCAATTTTCAAAAAATTTTCCCCTCCCCAAAAATGGCGGCCATTTTGAATTTTCGAATTTTTGCCAAAAATGGCAAAACACAAATTTGCTTCTATCTCCTTAACCGTGCGAGATAGAGCGATTTCGTCGAAATTTTCGACCCATAGGGTATCTAAGGAATGTATTCTTTGCAATTTTCAGAAAATTTTCCCCTCTCCAAAAATGGCGGCCATTTTGAATTTTCGAATTTTTGCCAAAAATGGCAAAACACAAATTTGCTTCTATCTCCTTAACCGTGCGAGATAGAGCGATTTCGTCGAAATTTTCGACCCACAGGGTATCTGAGCATTGTATTCTTGGCAATTTTCAAAAAATTTTCCCCTCCCCAAAAATGGCGGCCATTTTGAATTTTCGAATTTTTGCCAAAAAATGGCAAAACACAAATTTGCTTCTATCTCCTTAACCGTGCGAGATAGATCGATTTCGTCGAAATTTTCGACCCACAGGGTATCCGAACATTGTATTCTTGGCAATTTTCAAAAAATTTTCCCCTCCCCAAAAAATGGCGGCCATTTTGAATTTTCGAATTTTTGCCAAAAATGGCAAAACACAAATTTGCTTCCATCTCCTTAACCGTGCGAGATAGAGCGATTTCGTCGAAATTTTCGGCCCACAGGGTATCTAAGGAATGTAATCTTTGCAATTTTCAAAAAAAATTCCCCTCCCCAAAAATGGCGGCCATTTTGAATTTTCGAATTTTTGCCCAAAATGGCAAAACACAAATTTGCTTCTATCTCCTTAACCGTGCGAGATCGTCGAAATTTTCGACCCACAGGGTATCTAAGGAATGTAGTCTTTGCAATTTTCAAAAAAATTTCCCCTCCCCAAAAATGGCGGCCATTTTGAATTTTCGAATTTTTGCCCAAAATGGCAAAACACAAATATGCTTCTATCTCCTTAACCGTGCGAGATAGAGCGATTTCGTCGAAATTTTCGACCCACAGGGTATCTAAGGAATGTAGTCTTTGCAATTTTCAAAAAAATTTCCCCTCCCCAAAAATGGCGGCCATTTTGAATTTTCGAATTTTTGCCCAAAATGGCAAAACACAAATTTGCTTCTATCTCCTTAACTGTTCGAGATAGAGCGATTTCGTCGAAATTTTTGACCCACAGGGTATCTAAGGAATGTACTCTTTGCAATTTTCAAAAAATTTTCCCCTCCCCAAAAATGGCGGCCATTTTGATTTTTCGAATTTTTGCCAAAAATAGAAAAACAGGAATTTGCTTCTATCTTCTTAACCGTGCAAGATAGAGTGATTTCGTCAAAATTTTCGACCCAACCAATGCAAAAAGGCATGAAGCTGAAATAATTTACATCTACACTAATAAATATTTAAGCATCATTGATATATTTTACAAATGAAACAGACTACTGTACAATTTTGGCAAAAGGTTCATGGGGTGGACATTACACATGATAATGTGTGTTCTTCTATGCTATCCTGTTTCTATTCGCATCTACTATCAACAATTCATCCTATTTCTAGTTATTGGTGCTAGAGGTTTGGGATGGTAAACCAACATGTAGGAAATCATGGGCTGGGAATCTTCTGGTGTGGTCGGATTTGACCTTGGGCCCCTCCTTCAAGGTCAAACGAGGATAGCCAAACTTAAAAGTGCTTATAACTCGCTTATTATTGGTGCTAGAGGTTTGGGATGGTAAACCAACATGTAGGAAATCATGGGCAGGGAATCTTCTGGTGTGTCGGATTTTAGGCAGCTATAAGATAGTTACATTTGCAGACCTATACCTCATTGCATAACTGGGCAATGATGTAACTCAAAACACAGTCAGCCGATGCATGACCCATTCACAGGCACTGATTGTTTGTTTGGTTTTAAGGTCGCTCTTGTGACCCTAACATAATCGTTTCAGCAGAATTTCTCTTCACCAATAACATTTAACTCTTCACATTGGTCCTTTAGCACTTAATATAAAATTTCTAAGCTGTAGGGACGCTTTGTTTTTGTGTACAAAAACTTTTGTCTAGTTTGAATTTAAATTAGTATGAATATCATATTCCTCAGAGACTTAAGCAAAGATGTTTTAAAAGTAAATAACGTCCTAACAGTACTGGAAATTCTTTTAGGTTTACCCTGCATGAAAAATACTTCACTGCAAATGCTTAATATTCTGATACTTTTGGCAAAGTAATACATATATATGTCAAAAAATAATGAAAAACCTATTCTAAAAAGTACATTTTATAGAAAGCTTTACAGAAACATATCTTGTTAGAATGAAGAATAACAACTTTATGATCAGAACATGTGAAAATATATTAACTTTTGTTGATAACCAGTTAAGGGACACTTAAATTTATTAACCCAATTGTTATGGTTCTAAATGTCTTAGAGGTGGATCGATTCTTGTACATCAGGTCATAGTACTGTATATTTTGTCATTGTACTTGATACCATAATGTTCAATAAAAAAGATTCAAAAAAATCATATTCCTGGCTTCATTGAAACATTTATATTGTCGCAATTTTTACCACATTCCTGCATGTACAGTAGCCACCATAGCAGTAGCAGTACTGCCAACAAGGATATTTTTTTTAAAAATTGAGTTGGTCGTTGATGTTTGCTGTCACCAAGATATAGCAGTAGTGAGACTAAGGTAAGTATTTAACTTACAAAAAATATTGAAATAAAATTTTTATTTTTTTTACAATTTCTGTTTCAGGGTGTGTGTACCAGTTGTTTCTATTTTAAGTTTGTTGTTTCTGTTTCAGGACGTGTATTTAGGGCATCAGTACACCGTTGGGCACCACCAACCTGGCGGTCTTACCTGTGTGATCTGGTCACCACATTCCAGCTTCTGGCCTGCAGCCTGGAGAATGGTCAGCTGCGTAAACACTATGGGAACACTGCTTACCTATGTGTGCTGTGTGTTGTTGGCCTTTACTCCATGCTCACCATACAGGATGGCTCCTCCGCCAACCCCGCCACTCACGTTGTCAGCTATCTGCAGGGTCAGCAGCATAGCCTGGGAAAGGTGGTCCTCAGGGTGCTTGCTCAGCTTCTGGGGGCCCTGCTCAGTTACAAGTATGCCAGGTAATGAGGTTTCCTAATTTCGATACGCCTCTGTTTTTCAGACAGCCACCACATTATGGAATATCTCCGTTAATATTAGGCATATCAGAATAATTTTCCAGTTAACATAAGACTAGCGCTTCTTCACATCAAAATCTAGGTGCAAATCGATTGAGATCAGTTATGCCATAATTATATCCACCGGATAGCATCCGGTGGATACTATGATTATGCCGCCGCTGCAGTGTGTAGAGATTTTCACGTTGCCCCTCTTAAGGCCAGGATATTATAGGTAGACTTCTCAAATTTGCAGGATATATCTATAGCTATAAAATCTTTCCTGGGAGTATTTTTGGCCTCATTTTGAAAAACAAGATGGCCGCCACAGGCTTTTTTCGACTTTCAGTAGGGAGTTTTGTTGGCCCCCTAGAACAAAGGGTATTATAGGTAGAGATCTCAAATTCGCAGGATATGTTCGTCATTACAAAATCCTGACTGGAAATATTTTTGGCCTCATTTTGAAAAACAAGATGGCCGTCACGGGTGGGTTTTTTTTCAGTCATGAAAAGTGCTTATATGTCGCTTATTATTGGTCCTAGAGGTTTGCAATTAGAAACCAACCTATAGGAAATCATGGGCTGTGAATCTTCTGATGTGGTCAGATTTGACCTTGGGCCCGTGCTTCAAGGTCAAATGAGGGTTTCCAAACTTAAAAGAGCTAGTAACTCGTTTATTATTGATCTTAGAGGTTCGCACTGTGAAACCAACCTATATGACATCATGGGCTGTGAATCTTTTGATGTGGTCAGATTTGACCTTGGGCCCCTCCTTCAAGGTCAAACGAGAAAACACAAACTTAAAAGTGCTTCTAACTCATTATTATTGGTCCTAGAGGTTCGCAATGTGAAAACAGCTTTTTGAAATCATGGGCTGGGAATCTTTTGATGTGGTCAGATTTGACCTTGGGCCCCTCCTTCAAGGTCAAACGAGAAAACACAAACTTAAAAGTGCTTCTGACTCATTATTATTGGTCCTAGAGGTTCGCAATGTGAAAACAACTTATAGAAAATCATGGGCTGGGAATCTTTTGATGTGGTCAGATTTTACCTTGGGCCCCTCCTTTAAGGTCACATAAGGATAGCCAAACTTAAAAGTGCTCATAACTCGCTTATTATTGGTCCTAGAGGTTTGCAATGTGTAACCAACTCATAGGAAATGATGGGCTGGGAATCTTTTGATGTGGTCAGATTGGACCTACGACCCCTCCTTCAAGGTCAAATGAGGACAGCCAATCTTAAAAGTGCTTATAACTTGCTTATTATTGGTCCTAGTGGTTTGCAATGTGAAACCAACTTATAGGAAATCATGGCCTGGAAAACTTCTGATGTGGTCAGATCTGACCTTGAGCCCCCTCCTTCAAGGTTTGACCTTTGGCCCCTCCTTCAAAATTTGACCTTTGGCCCCTCCTTCAAGGTCAAACAATGGTTCACTGGTTCAATTGATGTATGATTCATTATCATTTGGTAAACATGCTCGTATTGACCTTTCAGGTATATGATGTGCCTATCTACTAGTGTTGGGGACGATTAGACGTGTGCTCGATTAATCGTCGGTGATAGTGTACATTCACGATCGGTCATTGTTGTTTTCTAATTATCAGCTTAAATCTTGGCTTAAATCTTACCTTTCCTAATGTACCTCAATATCCACGTAGTTTTAAAATATTTTAGGCATTATTATTGTGTACAATCAGAGTCGGTCATTGTTGTTTTCTAATAATCAGCTTAAATCTTACTTTTTATTGCGTTAATACATCCTATCCAATGGACAATTGCTAACTCCGGTCGGCGCAGACCGGCCCGCCAAACATCAGAAAAAGACGTCCTGTGTTTCCACCGGCCGGCCGGCCCGCCAGATGGCGCATCGTACTTCCTTCCTGTCTAGACAACCTGACGTCATAGCATCTTTTTCGTTTGGCGCATGCACTGCCTGCACGGATTATTTTGTGTTTGAAATATTTTAAAGTTATTCTGAGTCTATGGAAGTTTTTTGTTTTACAACTTTATTATTCACTTCCATAGACCTTATAGATCATTATGTCTTCTCCCAGCCAGCGAAGTGGGGGTTGTGGCCACATGATGGCGGGGTTTGACCCTCACTCTGTCTGTGCGCGTTGCCGCGATAAGAAGAAGGGCACAGACCCTTGCGTTGAGAAGCCAGAGAAGGACTGTAAACTTTGTCTTGCCCTAACCCCAGAGCAGCTCAACCAACTGTCCACCCCCTCTTATAAGCTTAAGAAGGAGAAGAGAGATGCCAAGTCATCTACACCTGTTAAAGACCGGAGTTCAGACACTCTCAGTCCCACCCTTGTGGACCCGGCACTTGTGTCGGTAGTGGGAGTCGTGGATGGCCAGACAACCTCTGGTTTGAGTGGTCCGGCAGAAAAGAAGTCTAAGAAGTCTGAGGTTAAGAAATCTTCATCATCTTCATCTTCCAAGCTGACCAAGCCAGAAAAGTCAGTGAAGCTCTCCTCTGGCCGACCACCGGCTGCCTCACCTAACCAGGGAAAGTCCACCACCTCCACTACCGACTCAAAGATATCTGAACTGGATAAAAAGTGGGCAGACAGGTTCAACAGGTTGGAGGCGCTTCTTCTAGCCAAGACTGTAGACCGACCTCAGGATCCCACTTTTGGCACGGTGAAGGTGGCTGCCACTCATACACCACCGGCCAACGTGGTCAGATCCGACCCATTTCTGAAACCTCAGTCTTCACTTGTTACCGACCGACCTGCTGCTGACTCTCCAACCACCGACCCTTCTCAGCACATCTCTACCAAGGTTCCCTCTTCATCTCAGCCGGAACCGGCCACTGCTCTGTCTCAGAGACATTTGTCTAGTGCCTTTGACACTTCTAGGAAGGAAACTTCCTCACCCAGTGATTCTGATGCTGACAGCTTGTAGTGTTGTTAACGGTTTACCGGTATGCGGAATATCGTTTTGTTTTGGTAGAAAAAACGAAATCTGCAAAGAATATTTGGGAACCGGTTTTTGAAGACGTTATTATTTTAGGCTTTCTAATGGCCAATACTTCATCAAAACGACAAAACATATACACATTTTGTAAAGTATGTGACATTTTTACCTTATATTGAGGAAAAATCATTTTTGCATACATAAAAACATCTCGCGAAAGCCACTTCCATTTACAAGTTATCGCTCATGTACACCCGCGAATAATTTATCAATGCACAGAAAAAGCGGAACGGATTTCGTTTCGTTTCAAAGCCCCGGTAACCGGTTTTGATTTCTGTAATCGATGCCACCACTAACAGTTTGTCATCGGACCGACCAGCCCTGGACATTTTTCTGGAAGAGGGCGAGCTCTCTGAGGACCAAGAAGCTAATCTGTCGGATCATGATCAATCCCTCTCGGAGGAACAATCATATCGTGAAACTATGAGAAGGATAAGATTTTTTTTGGGTGGAACCACATCCCGGACGTTGATTCCAATGCCACCACTTCGACGACATCCCCTTATCGGGTTCCAAGCTACACACACCGGGCAAAGTGTCCGTAAACTTACCCACCGACGAGTGGCTGTGTAAAAAGATGGCCAAATTGAATTTGACTCTAGTACAGGGATACCCCTCACATACATCAGAGGCAGGAGGACTGCTCCGGGACCAATTTGTGCGGCCACCCAAATCACAAGGAAAGTGGTACGGTTTCCATGCTGAACCCAAGGAGGTATCTGACGACGTATCTTCCTGGCACACCGGCTCCTCAAGACTGAACAGTACATACTTACGGGTTGCCAGACAGGCCGGCATTGCTAGTTCTCCTCCCATGTCCCGCCCGATTTCTCAAGAAAATCTTCGCAAGTGGGAGAGGTCTGCACGTGAATCTACAGTGATTTGCAATTAAGCAGCCGGATTTAACCGATGCCTGTTGAAGATCCAACAAAGTATGCAGTCCCAGCTTAAGGCTGTCACATTGGAGTCGAAAGGGAAGACACCGGCCAAGGTAGCAACAGCAGTAGACGAGCTCCATTTCCTGTTGGACTTTAACTCCAGTGTATGTCAGGCCATGGCGAAATCTATGGAACACTTGACGGAGTTTGTTTTTGTTAACATGGCCAATGCTACCCTACTGAGGCGGGATTCATATCTCTCCTACCTTAAGGCCGGTGTGAAGGCAGATACTCTGAATGCTCTCCGGACAGCTCCACTTCAACTGGACACTCTGTTCCCAGATAGCACTGTGAAGAGAGCAGAAGAGGACATCAGTGATTTTGATAAGGGTCGGTCATCCTCAGTATACAAGAGCCGGAGATATCACCCGTACGAGAGACAAGAGTCAAGGTCGGATAAAGGACAAGATAGACCAGCTTGGAAGAATCTTTCTAGGACTCAACGTAGAAAGAACAAAGGAAAGCAGCAATACTCATCCCGACCAGCCAAGGGCCAGCAGTCGCGTAAATGACAATCAATGTGTAAGTTTCTTACCTCTACGACTGCTGGCCGGGAGCTCACCACAAGAGACAATGAACACTCTTTCTGTTGTAAAGTTCAATGTTGTACATCCTGTTCCTTCTGCGCCCGGGCATTCTCAAAAGAACGAAATAAGTCCCGGGGCAGCAGATTGTCAATCAAAGCAAAGCAAATTAAAATTTATGAAAGGTGTTTCTTGTGTCATTCCATTGTCTTGTGCAAAACTTGTAATAAATGCTCCCAATGTTGCCACTTGCCACAAATCTACCTGTAGGGGCAAGACTCCAATACTTTTGGAAAAATTGGCTGGATCTGGGGGCCAGTCCAAAGGCAGTTCAAATCCTCAAGGAGGGGTACACCCTCCCCTTCCGGACCCGGCCGAACTTATCAAGAACTCCCACAGTCATAAGCTGCTATGGCAATCCCCAAGACGAAAGTCAGGGATATATTGGATTCAGGTCCATTGCGCCACTGCCACCATAGAAATTTCCTTGTGTACGCGATAACTCAAAAATGGGTCAGCATTTTTTTTCTAAACTTGGTACACATGTTAAGGGTGCCCAAAGGAAGATCTCTATTTTAAGGTGACTTTAAACTCCCAATAATAAAGAACTTATGGCCACCTTAAGATCAGAAATTTGACTTTTGGCCATTGGAATCCCTCTAGGTTACAAACTATGAGGCTCATCTGGCTAAAATTGTATCTGAGAACACATTAATATATTCTTAGTACATGTGCTGAAAATCAAGACTTAAGTTGAGGATAAAATTGTGTTTTCACATATTTTGCCCTATAATTTGGAAGTGATAATTCTGATGAGTCTCAAACTGCACTAGGTATAACTTGTATATGTAATCCTTGTCTGTGAAAAATTAAGGGCCCTAGATTTAACTATAAGGTTGACTTAAGGTCTCAAAATTGCCCACAGAGACCCAATTTATGGGCTTTTTGCCACAGTCAAGCACTGTAGCGTTGTGAAACTATGTCTCTCATAGAGGTGAAATATCATCTGGGAATACAGTAATATGTTCTTTTTACATGTGCCACACATATAAGCCTTTAATAGAAATTTAATCTGTGTATGAGGACCATAAACACCCACCCAAATGACCCTTTTTCAACATTTTCCATATATTTGTCCCTATAACTTGGAAATAGTAAGCCCGAAAAGTCTCAAACTGTATTAGATATAAGTTCTATATGTAATATTTGTGTGCAACAAATTTGAAATCTGAAGCTCTTAATTTTAAGGTCACATTGAGGTCTCTAAAATGCCCACAGATACCCATTTTATGGATTTTTTGCCACTTTTAAGCCCTATAGCTGTCAAACTATGTGACTGATAGAGCTGAAATCTCATCTGGGAATATATTAATATGTTCTTTTTACATGTGCCAGAAATAAAGACTTTAAATATACATCTCACCTGTGTATGAGGACCATAAACACCCACCTGAGTGACCCTTTTTCAACATTTTTCACATATTGCTATAACTTGCAAATGGTTATGTCCGACAAGTCTCAAACTGTATTAGATATAAGTTCTATGTGTAATATTTGTGTGTGGCAAATTTGAAATCTGAAGCTTTAACTTTAAGGTCACATTGAGGTCTCTAAAATGCCCACAGATACCCAAAAAAATCAAGGCTTTAACTTGTGTATGAGGACCATAGATGCCCACCCAAGTGACCTTTTTGAACATTTTCCCTGTAATTTCGAAGTGGTAAGTATGACAAGTTTCAAACTGTATTACCTATAATTTCAATATGTTGTCAAGCTGGGTACACATATTAAAGTAGGCAAAAGAGACATTGGCTGTGTTAATTTTGACACAGGTCCTGCAGTTATGAATTTATTGTATCCACCGGATAGCATCCGGTGGATACTATGGATTTGACTTTGTTACGCCTACGCCGCCGCCGCAGTGTGTAGAGAGATTTCACCGTTACCCCTCTAACGAAAAAAATATTATAGCTAGCCTTCACAAATTTGCAGGATATATTCATAGCCATAAAATCTTGCTTGGGAATATTTTTGGCCTCATTTTGAAAAACAAGATGGTCGCCACAGGCGTTTTTCGACTTTAAACAAGGACTTTTGGTGGCCCTCTAGAGCAAAGGGTATTATAGGTAGAGATGTCAAATTCGCAGGATATGTTCCTCATTATAAAATCTTGACTGGGAATGTTTTTTGCCTCATTTTGAAAAACAAGATGGCGGCCACAGGCGTTTCTTTGCAGTCATGAAAAGTGCTTATATCTCCCTTATTATTGGCCCTAGAGGTTTGGGATGGTAAACCAACCTATAGGAAATCATGGGCTGGGAATCTTTTGGTGTGGTCGGATTTGACCTTGGACCCCTCCTTCAAGGTCAAATGAGGATAGCCAAACTTAAAAGTGCTTATAACTCACTTATTATTGGTCCTAGAGGTTTGGGATGGTAAACCAACCTATAGGAAATCATGGGCTGGGAATCTTTTGATGTGGTCGGATTTGACCTTGGACCCCTCCTTCAAGGTCAAACGAGGATAGCCAAACTTAAAAGCTGCTTACAACTCGCTTATTATTGGTCCTAGAGGTTTAGGATGGTAAACCAACTTACAGGAAATCATGGGCTGGGAGTCTTTTGGTGTGGTGGGATTTGGCGTTGGACTCTTCCTTCAAGTTTAAATGAGGATAGCCAAACTTAAAAGTGCTTATAACTCGCTTATTATTGGTCCTAGAGGTTTGAGATGGTAAACCAACCTATAGGAAATCATGGGCTGGGAGTCTTTTGGTGTGGTCGGATTTGACCTTGGACCCCTCCTTCAAGGTCAAACGAGGATAGCCAAACTTAAAAGTGCTTATAACTCGCTTATTGTTGGTCCTAGAGGTTCGGGATGGTAAACCAACCTATTGGAAATCATGGGCTGGGAATCTTTTGGTGTGGTCGGATTTGACCTTGGACCCCTCCTTCAAGGTCAAATGAGCATAGCCAAACTTAAAAGTGCTTATAACTCGCTTATTATTGGTCCTAGAGGTTTGGGATGGTAAACCAACTTACAGGAAATCATGGGCTGGGAGTCTTTTGGTGTGGTGGGATTTGGCGTTGGACTCCTCCTTCAAGGTTAAATGAGGATAGCCAAACTTAAAAGTACTTATAACTCGCTTATTATTGGTCCTAGAGGTTTGAGATGGTAAACCAACCTATAGGAAATCATGGGCTGTGAGTCTTTTGGTGTGGTCGGATTTGACCTTGGACCCCTCCTTCAAGGTCAAACGAGCACAGCCAAACTTAAATGTGCTTATAGCGCGCTTATTATTGGTCCTAGAGGTTTAGGATGGTAAACCAACCTATAGGAAATCATGGGCTGGGAATCTTTTGGTGTGGTCGGATTTGACCTTGGACCCCTCCTTCAAGGTCAAACAAGCATAGCCAAACTTAAAAGTGCTTATAACTCGCTTATTATCGGTCCTAGAGGTTTGGGATGGTAAACCAAACTATAGGAAATCATGGGCTGGGAATCTATTGCTGCGGTTGGATTTGACCTTGGACCCCTCCTTCAAGGTCAAATGAGGATAGCCCAACTTAAAAGTGCCTATAACTCGCTTGTTATTGGTCCTAGAGGTTTGGGATGGTAAACCAACATATAGGAAATCATGGGCTGGGAATCTATTGCTGTGGTCGGATTTGACCTTGGACCCCTCCTTCAAGGTCAAACGAGGATAGTACACAAAATCATGTGCTGGGAATCTATTGCTGTGGTCGGATTTGACCTTGGACCCTCCTTCAAGGTCAAACGAGGATAGCCAAACTTAAAAGTGCTTATAACTCGCTTATTATTGGTCCTAGAGCTTTGGAATGGCAAACCAAAATCTAGGAAATCATGGGCTGGGAATCTTTTGGTGTGATCGGATTTGACCTTTGGCCCCTCTTTCAAGGTCAAATGAGGATTGCCAAAATTAGTGTTTATATCTTGCTTATTCGTATTCCTAGAGGTTTGCAGTGTCACACCAACCTATAGGAAATCATGGGCTAAGAATCTCTTGATATGGTCAGATTTCACCTTGGGCTTCTCCTTCAAGGTTAAGCGATGTTAGAATGGCTTTGGTGAGTTTTCTTCTGGTGGATACAATTTGCATCGGTTCTCTGATGTGATAGGTCTAGTTTCAGTTGATAATCACACATTTATAAATCCCATTATACAACAATGTGGCTTTAATAATTTATATATAAATCTGGAGGTATAGTTTTTCTGTTGGACATTTCTTGGTCATATATTTGATTTTTTCATTGCTAATATAATTAACTGAGCTTTTTGGGGCAAGTTTGTAAAATGGATAGACTGAACCATTGATGACTTGAGTATTTTTATTACCCCTTTTATATATATTAGAGTGTTTGATATCTCATACCATTCATATGTAGTATCAGTGGTTCTATATAGACACAAGTGTTGGTGGAGGACTTCATTACCTCATTAGATCAAGCAGGTAACATTATAGTGGATTTATTTACACTCCTAACTCCCTCCTCCCACCCCTTGCCTTATTAGGTAATGGAGTCCCTTCCCTCACCCAGCTGTCTGTGACAGTTGAATCGAAGTATAGAAATGACAACAGATAAGAAAGAATAAAACTATGCTGCTGAGTGGGTATAGTGTGGCATATTTAATTACATGTATGTATGCACAAAGCATACATCAGATTTCTACCATATCTTTTTTTTTCTGTACATAGATATATTGAAAAAGCACTCATCCTCTTTGTTTAAGCAGTATGGTGATGTAAAACCTGGCATATGTAGCACTATACAAACTAAAACTTCATTTTGTTTGCAAAGTACTGAGAAGTGATATTGTCAGCTGATCAGTTCTTACTGTTACTTCTTATTATAAATGAAACCGTGAAACAAACTTTAATTTACTTTGTAAAAGACTTGGAAGGATATATGTCAAATTATGAAGAAAAAGAAAGCAAAATTGTAAAAGTATAACTTAATTAGTTGGGATCTAATCACATATGTGCTTTATAATATTTCATCTATCCACTAAAATACTTAAAACATAGAAAGAGATAAACTTGTGTGTGGACCTTTGCCCACAAGGAGTCTTGCCCATAGTACCTTTACCCAGAAAGGACTTTACGCACCACGTTTTTGCAGCTGAGGAACTTTACACAAATTAATGATATGAGACAATATAGCAAATTAACTTTTTAATGTTTTTTTTTAAATTTTAATTGTACAATATTCACAAAATTAACTTTTTAATGTACAATATATACCATGATCACAAAATTAACTTTTTAATGTTTTACTGAAGTATAAGTGTACAATATCTACCATGTTAAAGGTCATCTTCTTATTATGTTATTGAATTATAAGTATGTAATGTTTACAATATAATAATATTCTCAATGAATGTTGGACTACTTTGAAACCTTTTTAGTATCCATGTATACTTCCTTGCAAAGGTTTTGGCCGACTCAGTTTTTTTAAATTTTATGCAGCACTGTGTAAATCTGTCAATACTGAATTAAATGCTAATGAAATCAGCTTATATACTTTATATAGCGTGTTAGGAAGTACAGTTAATGTTTATTGCTTTCAACACTATATGTCCTGAGTAGTTATCTAAGGGAACTATTGATTGATTAATTGATTCATTGATTGATTGATAAAAATGAAAGTGTCTATGTAGTAAGAAAAATTTGTATTGTGGGTGGACATTCTACCCTGTAAAGATTGTGGTGGGCAAAGGTCCTGCGGGTAAAGTTCACATTGGGCAAAGTTGTTCTTGCGGGCAAACTTCCTGGATTCAAATCTGTCGTCTGGGGATATAATTTTGCTATGAAAAATAAAAATATTTTAGATTGAATTACTTAAGTACTTGGTTGATTATGTTTTCCTCAAAATTTTGTCACACAGAAGATGGGTCCCATGGAAGATACCCAGTTAAAACATTTTGTTGCTTGAGTGATGACCTGTCTGGGGATATGTTGGCGCCGAGTTGGCCCAATCTAGTTAGTGAGCAGATTCTAACCATTTTTGGCAGTTTAACACCTTAGGCGTGGGAAAATATTTTTCCACATGCTTTATCTTTGACCTTTATAAATGTCACATGATCAAAAATAATTTTTTGGGGGACACACCCATCAGCGCTGCTCAGCCAATACTACTTACCGTAGTTACCATAGGGTGTTATTATCTCCCGCCCGGCTCGCCGGCGGGAGATTATAATTTGCACCATGTGTGTGCGTACGTGCGTGCGTGCATGAGTGTGTCACAAAGTTTTCTCTGAAACTACTACAGTTACACATTTTTGGTAAATTACTTGTCCTAATGAATTTTTACGCTCTTCAATATTTTTTGGGTTTGGTGAACTTTGGTCTACTTTTGAGTGAGTAATAGCACTTTTACCTAATATAATAATATGACTTATAACTCTCAAACTATTGCATTTAGAGTATTTTGTTCCAATATGTTGTTCAGCTACTTTCTCCACAGCTACAACATGGTCAGTAGTTTGGAAGTGTATCTCCATAGCTAAGTGAGTAATAGCTACTTTGTCAATTTTTAATGATAACCAAAATGAGTAAATGGCTTATATCTTCAAAAGTATTGCAGCTACACAATTTCTCTCAAATATGTTGTTCATCTACTTTTTTGTGAACTGTAATGTATTTAAGTTTCACAACTGTTGCTCAATGTACAAGTGAGTAATGGCTACTTTATTGCTACTTTTAGTGAAAAATCACAAATATCTCGCAAACAAGAGATAGAGCAATTTCGAGCGAATTTTTGACCTGCAGGGTAGTACAAGAGTATCCGATCCAAAGGAGAAACAGTTCAATTTTCGCCACTTTTGGCGGCCATCTTGGATTTTAGCGGAAAATGGAAAAGTGTGAATATCTCGAAAACCGTAAGAGATTTCAAGTGAATTTTTGAGCCGCAGGGTAATGCAAGAGTATCCTTTGAAAAGGGGAAAAATTTCAATTTTCGCCACTTTTGGCAGCATTCTTGGATTTTAGCAGAAAATGGAAAAGTGTGAATTTCTCGAAACCGTAAGAGATAGAGCGATTTCGAGCGAATTTTTGACCCACAGGGTAGTACAAGAGTGTCCTATCCAAAGGGGAAAAATTTCAATTTTTGCCACTTTTGGCAGCCATCTTGGATTTTAGCAGAAAATGAAAAAGTGTGAATATCTCGAAAACCGTACAAGATAGAGCGATTTCGAGCGAATTTTTGACCCATAGGGTAGTTCAGGAGTGTTCTATGCAAAGGGTAAAATTTCAATTTTCGCCCCTTTTTTGCGGCCATCTTGGATTTTAGCGGAAAAGGAAAAAGTGTGAATATCTCGAAAACCGTAAGAGATAGAGCGATTTCGAACGAATTTTTGACCCACAGGGTAGTACAAGAGTGTTCTATGCAAAGGGAAAAAATTTCCATTTTCGCCACTTTTGGCGGCCATCTTGGATTTTAGCGGAAAATGAAAAAGTGTGAATATCTCGAAAACCGTAAGAGATAGAGCGATTTCGAGCAAATTTTTGACCCACAGGGTAGTACAAGAGTGTTCTATGCAAAGGGGAAAAATTTCAATTTTCGCCACTTTTGGCGGCCATCTTGGATTTTAGCGGAAAATGAAAAAGTGTGAATATCTCGAAAACCGTAAGAGATAGAGCGATTTCGAGCAAATTTTTGATCCCCAGGGTAGTACAAGAGTATCCTATGCAAAGGGGAAAAATTTCAATTTTCGCCACTTTTGGTGGCCCTCTTGGATTTTTGCGGAAAATGAAAAAGTGTGAATATCTCGAAAACCATAAGAGATAGAACGATTTTGAGCGAATTTTTGACCCACAGGGTAGTACAAGAGCATCCTATCCAAAGGGGAAAAATTTCAATTTTCGCCACTTTTGGCAGCCATCTTGGATTTTAGCGGAAAATGAAAAAGTGTGAATATCTCGAAAACCGTACGAGGTAGAGCGATTTCGAGCGAATTTTTGACACGCAGGGTAATACAAGAGTGTACTATGCAAAGGGGAAAAATTTCCATTTTCGCCACTTTTGGTGGCCATCTTGGATTTTAGCGGAAAATGAAAAAGTGTGAATATCTCATAAACCATAAGAGATAGAGCGATTTCGCACGAACTTTTGACCCACAGGGTAGTACAAGAGTATCCTATGCAAAGGGGAAAATTTCAAGAGTATCCTATGCAAAGGAGAAAAATTTCAATTTTCGCCACTTTTGGCGGCCAAAGGTATTTCTTCCCCTGTAATGCTCTGCGGGAGATACATACCATGGCAGTGGTCTTGCATTGAGTATATGTCAATACTGTCTCAAGCTGATTTTTGAGCAATTACACCATAATAGAGTGATTTATGAGCGTTTTTATACCAGGCAGTAATCAGAGATTTTGGAGAGATTGGACAATATTAGAGCGATTTATGAGCATTTTTATACTAGGTAGTAATCAGAAAGCTTAAATTCATCAGAACCCCCCCACCCCCCACCACACCCACCCCCATTATCTCCTTATCTGTGACATTTAGACCCATAAAATGTATTGAGAGGTGATAGGAACAGTGATGCTCCTGGAGCTGGGATACGCAATATCTCGTGAGTTTTAGTACTAACCCACAATTCCGTAGATTTGGCGTGTTCAGTAGAAGACACTATCCGCATTTTTACAAAATGGAGGGGCACTGGTCATTTCCGAAATATCCTTTAATTTTATGATATTAAAGGCTATATTTGTCGTTTTTTCAGTGAAAATGTTATATTATATGAAAACAAAATGGATAGTACAAAGTGGATGATTCAAACGTCAGATACTAACAACAATACTGTTGAACCAGTTCATAGAGTATGCATTTATACAGAATGATGTGGCTTTTTCGCCACTAATTTAGTTTGTAACATCATTTTGGGGCCCTGAATGGGTCAGGTTTTCAGTTATTGCTTTGTAACTTCTACATTATTGAACTTGACGCTTTGTAATGCATTGGAGAAAATTGGAATTCGCACTTTCTGTGGGACAATCTCTGTTAAACTAAGAATTTGGTTTTAAGTCAGAATTTTTTTCAAATTTTCAAATCAAAAGTCAGTGAATTTTGTTTTTACAAAATGAGTGTGAAACGTGCCTTGAGATTGGAACCCATTATTTTCAGGTTATTCTGGTACTTGGAGTTGACAGAAAGCCACATGACTCGCTTCCATCAGCTGCACTGTTTGACTGACCTGAATGTGCCACTGGCACTGGGTCTGAGTTTGGAGTATGGAGGCTCTGTCCTGGACCATCTGGTGTGGACTAACACCCTCTCCAAGTTCCACAATACAGAGATGTTCTGCAAGTGTGTCTTTGGAGCCTGGCTCACTCTGTTAAGTATGTGGTACCCAAGGGTGTGATTACTCCTCTCATCTAGGCCCTATTTTTGGCAGTTATCAATGTATTTGATGAATGAGAGCCACTAAGGCAACCAAATTGATATCTTTCTTTGCTACTCAGAAAAAATGCCCCAATCTTGATAAAAGTTGGGAAGATGATGAAGTTATGGTTGATGAAATTCCCAGGCTAATTTATCCCATGTGTAATGTCTGTGGTGACCATTCAATAGTTCTAGATGTTTATTTCTACTATTTAGAATACCAGTATCTGCCACTGGTTGAAAGCAATTTTTCACTCGAGGCTAAAAAATGGAAAAAAATGTTTGGTCAGGTTTAGGTATTTATTTGTTTTTGAAGTCTATTGTCGGAGGATTTTGAATAGCGTGTTGTAGACAATTGATGAGAACTCTTTCCAGGCAGCTTTCTGTGCTCCGCTTTATGTGCTCCTTTACTTTCAGATGTGGACTTTACTGGCTGGTATCTGAACCCACTGAATGCGAGCAACCAGACATTTGGGTGTCATGGTAGTGGGCTATTTGAGCATGTGTTGGTGTACTGGTGTGGGCCACTGTGTGGTGTGGTGACTGGAGTTTGGTTACAGAGCAGGTTGAAACAGTGGAAGAGAGGTCAGCTGTACACAACAGACTATTTCAACACAGTGCGTAGTAGCCAGCCCCACAGCAAGCACCAGTAAATGACCGCTGAACGCTTAAACTTATATGAAGCTTCTTAAATAGTAGAACACTTTCACCATTCCCCTTTGCAAGTTTTATAAGAGCCATGTTGTACTTCAGGTGAAGAGCCATTTCACAGATTTAATATGATTTGAGTGTATAGACTCCTTGCTTCTAACAGTCCAGTATTCCATATCGTCATTTCAGCACTTGAATTGATTCCTGCTGCTTCTGTTATTTATGTAGAAAAGGTATTATGTGTCCTGGAACAGTTGTTTGGTTTTGTGTAACAAATGTTCACGTTATGTGTAAAAAGCAAATAATCATTGACTGGAGTTTACAAAATCCATTTAGTTACAATGGTTGTGGCTGCTATTTTTAGTTATTTCTATTAGCATGTATGTATATTGGACTATTTACAGAGAGTTGATTTTGTTGCTATTAACCATGGTGTTCATAGCCTGTAATATAGATGTAAGTTCAGAGCAGCCTTATTTCTCTAGTGTACACCTGTCTGTGATAACTGTGTATGGAGCATGTGTTGTGTGATACAGTGGTTTGCACTATACATGGGAAGTTTTCTGTGTTTAAGTTGTTATTTGGAATGTTTATTTTTATCAGTGTGGTTCGTCCACTTGGTTCAGATAATTTCAAATTCTTCCTTTAGAGCCCTTTGTCTGGACCCTGTTAAGACATCAGTCCTCTGTAATGATGCTTATATCTGGCATATCTCTGAATTGCTGTAGACATCACACACAAACAGGAAGTTAACATCTATCATCTTATCAAAAAGGGTTGTATTTGTAGTAGCTTCTAGCCTATTGCTTCTGGGTTGTTTTCTTTTTTCATTCAGTATGTTAACTTGCCCTGTATTTATTCTCATCTCGTCAGGTTTTACACATGTAACTGTAGCAAACTGACAAGCAGGTACTCAGAGTATTAACCACTGTGTGCAGGTCTGCTGGTGCATCCACACTTTATGCATTTACACTCCAATAGTCTACTTTGACTTTTGGTCACCCAAGCACACTTTATTCTGTCGATAAAAAAACATTGCTAGCTTACATTTTAGGGAACTGGTGTCTCCTGTTGTTTGGTGAGAAAGTCTCCAATGGTTTCTGAATTGTTTTGAATTTTGGATGTGTTCATTTTGCACGCTGGTTAATGGTTGAGTATGAGTCCATTGTATCTCCAGTGATGGATATTCTTGAACAGCTCTTGTTCAATATGTCTGAGTGTCTGCATTGATGGTGTTGGTTCCTGTGAGTCTGTTTGGTTCTGTTTATGTATTAGTAATTTAATCAGCTCAAACACAGATTATTTAATAATAAATAAACTATATATGTAAATTAAACAGGTCTTTTGTAAATATCATGCTTTTTACCCCACGGCCCCTTAAGGGTTGTCAGGATTTCGTTTTCACCCATGATATTCGGATGGGGTGGGGGGTGGGCAGGCATTCTGTGGGAAAAAGTTTGTCTGGGCTGTATCTCAGATATCATAAGTTGTAGGAAGTGGTTAGGGGTTGTAGGTGTGCAACGTCATTATGTGACATTGATTTGACCTTTGACCTTGCCGTAGTGACCTTGAGTTTGAAAATCTTGTCTGGTCTATATCTCGGAAACCGTAAGGTGTAGGAAGTTGTTACTTGGTAAAGACATTCATTTGGGATTGAAGATTTGCAACGTCATCTTGATCTGACCTTTGCTCATGCAGTAGTTACCTTGACCTTTAAAATCTTGTCCAGGCAATATTTCTGAAATCGTAAAGTGTAAGAAGTTTATACTTGGTAGGGACATTGCTTAGGGGATGTAGGTATGAAACATCATGGTGTGATCTGGATTTGACCTTTGACCTTGTTGTAGTGATCATCAGTTTTAAAATCTTGTGCAGGCTATTTCTTGGATTCAGTAAGGTATAGAAGGTTGACACTTGGCAGGTCAGGGGGTGTATATGTGTATCATTTTATGACCTTTGGCTTAGCGTAAGCGTGTTCACCTGCCATATTTGAGACATATTTCTCTCAGACAAAGATAAATGGATTGCTACAACTGATTATTAAATGTACTTTTACGTAATTCTTCTATTTCCATTGACAGCTATTCTCCAATTAATAAATTTTACAGCTTCATAATTTTAAGTTTACTAATAAATGCTGTCTTCTTGCTATTGAATTGTCTTGATTTAATACTTTATCTTTACATACATTTTCTTTCTCTTCGATGTTATTTTATTGCGTTAATACATCCTATCCAATGGACAATTGCTAATCCGGTCAGCGCAGACCGGCCCGCTAAACGCCAGAAAAAGACATCCTGTGTTTCCACTGGCTGGCCGGTCCCAGTACTGTGCATTCGCCAGGTGGCGCATGGTATTTACTTCCTGTCTAGACAACATGACGTCATAGCATCTTTTTCGTTTGGCGCGTGTACTGTGCAGACGTGTTTTCAACAACTCCAGATATTTTAAGGAAAAGCGTGGATTATGACGGATTTTCTACCTTATTGGCATATAATTAATTGTAGAAGTGTTACTTACATATCAAGCACTGATATACATTTAGAGATCTGCTGGAAACGCTCTCTAGTTGACTCAATTTGGTGTTGATGATAGGGCAGTAATCGACGAGAAATATGAAGGCAGCCATTTTACTAGTTTCCTCCCATTCTACAATTGTGCGGTTAGGGGCAGATCGACAATATTAAGGAAACAATGGATATACTACTTACAAGGTATTTTTATCCGTGTCTTTTGTTTTGAATGTAGCTTCTGTTACCATCTATCTACTATCACGGAAAACCTCAGTCTATGCAGTTTTTAACATAGACGGAATTCCCCCAAGAGATGCATTCTTCTTCAGAGCGCACTGGTACCGACTTCTCTGCTGTATAGCATCAGTCACACCAGCCAGCTCGAGTATTTAATGTTTTTTCAACAGAAGCATGGGATGCAGTCTTCAATGTCTTCAGAGCGCACTGGTACCGACTTCTCTGCTGTAAAGCATCAGTCACACCAGCCTAGCTCGAGTATTTAGTGTTTTTCATCAGAACTTCATATCTACGACATAGAAGGAATTTTATCTTCAGTCACCCTCAGTCCCACCCTTGTGGACCCGGCTCATGTGTCGGTAATAAGGGCAGTGGATGACCAGGACACTGGTTTGAGTGCACAGCCGGCTGAGAAGAACCAACTTCAGACGGGCACCGACCAGGACTTTCATCTTTAGAGCGCACTGGTCCAGGCTTCTCTGCTTTAAAGCATCAGCCGACCGGCCAGCTCAAAAGAACGTGACCTCTGACGTCATATTCTACACGAAGCTGGTCACATGATTCACCGACCAGGTCACGAAGCTGATCACGTGTTTCACCGACCAGGAAAGTTGGAAGTGCGTTCTTCAGAACTCACGTCTACTGTGATTCCAGTCCCTGCTTTGCACACCCGGCCTTGTTGTCGGTAGTGGGGTTTTTGGACAATCAAAATACTGTAAAGTCGCCGGCTAAGTATCACACAAAGAACGCGACCACTGATGTCATCTCCAATCAGCCAATCATGTTGTCCTTCCGACCAGCAAGCTGGTCACGTGACACGCCGAACAACAATTGCTTCTAAAAATAGCCACAGGGGCTTTCCCAGCAACTGTCAAATCTACAAATAAGACGTTCGTTTTTAAAAGAAATACTTTAATTAATGAAGGAACCCTACAGTAAGCTGGATTCAACACAAAAGATAGTTGTTAAATTGTTTCAACAACTGGTTACAGAGCATACCGACCGGCTACACAGCCTTGTACAGTGTACCCCACCAACTGGTTACAGCTGGTTAAATTGCATCAGCAACTGGTTAGAGTGTACCGACCGGATACCAGCCACACAGTGTACCTGGTTACAGAGTGTACCGACCGGATACCGGCTACACAGCTTACCCAACCGGTTACAGAGCCCTCTGACCTGGTCCATTCAACTATGGGTTTATTCTGGGGAGGCAGACAGCAAGCATCTTCAATATATGGCTTCAACCGACCGGTTACAGAGTCTATCGACCAGCCACACAGCCTACACTGAATAGTTTTCTTCACATTAGCCTATTACAGAGCCTTCCTGCCTGTTACCAACCAGCATCAAGAATCAACCAACCCACAGGTCTTGGAGGTCCGGCTGGCTACTCTTCATCAGCAGCCTATTTACCGGCCTAAGACTGATAACAGGCCTAATAATGTGTAGTCCCTGACAGGAAGTGTTTTCCTACACAACTGCTTCAACTGGTTACAGAGCTCACCAACCGGTTACCAGCTATACAGTTTTCACTGAGCAATTGTGCTTCACACCAGCTAGTTACAGAGGCTACCGACCTGCTACCAGGTGCAATTACTGTCTTGCCCCTTTTGAATAGGGGGATCTCCTAGTTAGTAGACCGGAACACAATTCAGTAGTCAGCCTAGCCTACTAGTGTTACTGGTTACAGAGTATCACAGGCTACAGAGAATTACTGTGGCCAAAAATTGCTGGTTATGGAGAAAACAAATGGGTCTTTTGAACAGCAAGAGAAAAGGTGGTCCACACTCAAACAATGTGTACATGCTCCACCTTACAGGTGACTGGCCCGGGACCAAGAGTCTATAAAATGTGAAGAGTTGTGTCAGCCCCACCGGACTGGACCACAACAATAACAGATGGACTTTCAACTGTTTTCATTGTCACCAGGCCGGACCAGTGTCCGGAGAGACAGTAAATGTTTTTCAGTCTACCAATATCCCAAATGTTGCACTAAATTTACCTGAAGGGGCCAGATCAAATCACCTTTGGGAACTTAGGAAACCTTGGGAGCTGGACCCTAGGTAGTACAATTTTGAAGGAGGACTACACCCTCCCTTTCCAGACCAGACCAGGCTTACAAGGACCCTGTACATCATAAGCTGACATGTCATCTTCCGCAGGAACCTCTACTGGCTGCAGACATTACATCAGCTTATGAACATAAAAAAAAAAATTTTTTTTTGGAGACACTGGAAACCATCAGAACCTCCCTCCAACAAGGGAGTGGGTTGCCTCTATACTTTTCAAGGATGTCTACTTCCATATACCAATACAGGAACAGTCCAGGAAATATCTGAGATTTCATGTCCAGGGTCGGACATACCAGTTCAAAGCTCTGCCTTTCGGTCTGTTCACAGCACCCTTGGAGTTCACTGCAATAACAAGGAGGTGAAACTGATGGCCATACACAAGGATATAGGAATCCACCAGTACCTAGATGACTGGTTGGTGCAAGCCAGACTCCACCTGGTTAGTCTCCAACACGCTCAAGAACTAGTGAAAATATGCCAAGAACTAGGTTGGCTGGTGAATTTAGAAAAATCAGAACTGGAACCAAGGCAGATCTTCATTTTTTGTAGGCTTCCAGTTCGACCTCAGGTCCAACACCGGACCGTTGGCAGAACCTTCAGGACAAAATACTGGAAATACTGTCACTACCGGCTTGTACGGTCCGGTAGTTCATGTCTCTGATAGGTTACTAACAGCCACAGAAAAGCAAGTTTACCTAGGCCTACTGCGCATGAGACCCATACAGTGGCATCTCAAAATCTACTGGAGGGTATCAGAGTCACTAAAAAAGGGGATTCCAATTCCCAGGTCCCTGCACCCCCACTTACAATGGTGGCTAAAAGAAGACAATGTTCTCACAGGTCAACCATTACACCCAATAAAACATGCTCTACAAATATTTACAGACGCATCAAAAGAAGGGTGGGGCGCTCGCTTAAATGAACGCGCTGCAAGAGGGTCCTGGTCACCTCCAGAAAGCAGGCGGCATATAAACTATCTGGATCTTAAAGCAGTCTTTCTGACTTTAAAAGAGTTACAAGACCTTTGCTCAAACAAGGTATTACTTGTAGCAACCAACAACACCACAGTAGTGTCATACATAAACAAGGAAGGAGACATGTCGGACCCGCTTTGTGCCCTACTATGGAGAATCTTGACCTGGTGTACCAGGAAACAAGTGACTCTAAAGCCCGAAACGTTCAAGGCCGGCTGAGCGTGGTAGCAGACAAGCTATCCAGGCTAGGCCAGACCATCCAAACAGAGTGGTTTCTCCTTCCAGAGGTCTTCCACTCAATATGCAGCAGGTGGCACCGGCCCAAAATAGACTTATTTGCCACGAGGTTCAACAACATGTTGCCTCTGTTTGTGTCACCGGTACCGGATCCCCTGGCCACAGCAGTGGATGCGCTCAGTCGGCCATGGTAGGATCTGAAAGCATACACCTTCCCATCAGCCATATTGGGCAAAGTGGTGGAGAAGTTGCAAGACTCCCCATGCAAGAGAATCATTCTGATTGCTCCGGGGTGGCCCAACATACCTTGGTTTTGGGTTCTAGTGGCCATGTCCAGCCAAATCCCACTGAGCCTGCCCAATCTGCCCAACCTGTTGACAGCCATTCAATCAGATCGCTCACAGAAATCTGACAAATCTTAATTTCCATGCAGGGCTCATAGAGCCTCAGCAATCGAGGAGCAGGGCTTGTCTGAGGCGGTGGCAGCAAGAATTGAGGCTCCTCAAAGGGGATCAGTCAGATCAGTCTATGAGGCAAGTGGGCCATTTTTACAAGTGATGTATCATTCATAAGGTGGACTTTGGGGCACCCCCTGTAAAGTCAGTTACTGACTTCCTTATGTACCTGTTTCAGGACAGGAAGTTGCAGCCCAGCACCATTGATGGTTACAGGTCAGCCATTGCTGATAGACTGGGAAATTCGCCCATCAGTATCAGTAAGGATGAAAATCTCACTCGTCTCCTGGATAGTTTCCACTGAGACAGACCCAAAGGCCGGAAGGGAATCCCCTCCTGGAACCTCTCCCTGGTTTTGGCACCAGCTGACAAGGGTCATTTTGAACCAATTAAAGAGGCCTCCTTGAAGCATTTGACCTTAAAGACAGTTTTCCTCTCGGGCAAGCGTAGAAGTGAGATACATATTTGGCAAAACAGAAATATTAGACACCAATCCGACTGGTCAAAGGTGTCCCTGTACCCATCACCCAGCCTTCTCTCCAACAATCAGCTGGCCAAAGAGGGTCCAGACAGTGTGGCCCCAGGGGTTATAACAGCCCTGGCCCCAACTCTGGATAGATCCCTCAAGTCTGATATTGCGCTACTATTTGGACAGGACCTCAGACCTCAGGCAGAATAAGGAGGTGGTTTTTGTCTCCTTTGAGAAAGGTTTCGACAAAGACATCTCACCTGCCACCATCTCCTCTTGGATCAAGCAGACTGTGATCCTATGTTATGAGCTCTCTGACTAGGAGGCCCACACTTTACATCAGGTTAAAGCCCATGATGTCGGGGCCTTTGATGCTGGTAAGGTCTTCCAGTCGAGAGTTTCCTTAAATACAGTCTTGTCAGCCTGCCACTGAAGTCACATAATACCTTCACACAGTTCTATCTGAAGGGCGGGGCTTGGGCTGATTCAGAGCTTTACCAATTGGGCTCGGTAGTGGCTGCTCAGCAGATCCACAAGTGGCCCTTAGATTGAGGAAATTTGTATATATGTATAAACAGTACTTCATGTACATTAGAATTAAGTGTGGAGTGCTTCCTTCGGGAGGTTTATTTGCATTCTGGGACTGAACTCATCCCTCTCTTCCCCTACCTCAGAGCAGGTCTGCAAAAAAGGGGGGGGGGGGAGGCGACGGCGGTATAGCCCCGGGTAACCGGCTGCTGGCAACCGACCATGGCCTTACAGGGTTTCCTGACCTTAAGGTCAACCCAGGCCTGGGCCTATAGGTCTCCTGACGAAGTCAGCCTAGACCGTAGGTTAAAATTTGCTATTACTTGTGAGTTCACATAAGTCCCTAGTAACTTACCCGCCGACCAAGCGGTAGTTATTCAGCAATTGTCCATTGGATAGGATGTATTAACGCAATAAAATTGCAAATTTAATAAGTAAATTTTCTCTACTTAAACATTATTTAGACCTTTATATAAGTGAAACTACACTGAAAGTATTTCGGTCTTACTGTTTCACTACTTCTATATGTCATGGTGTTGAAAACTATTTCCCCAGGCTGTGGGGTACGGGCATCTCTGATGCTATTTTAGCACTTGAATTGATTCCTGCTGCTTCTGTTATTTATTTATGTTTCTCATTATTTTCTGTACTTAAACATTATTTGGGCCTTTTTATAACTGACACTGCTTTGAAAGTATCCCGATCTTTGTACTGTTTCAGTACTTCTTTATCTTATAGTGTTGAAAACTATTTCCCCAGGCTGTGGGGTACGGGCATCTCTGATGTTATTTTTCTGTATGACTTGACAGAGAATGTACCTTTTCAGTTGACATGATTTTATAAACAATTCTTCAGTTAAAAGTGATGTTTTTATTTCATAAAAATGTAATATACCCTACCATATGAAAACACTTGGGTTAAGCTTGGCTTGGCGTTTGGCGACTGCCACATACACCATACATAGAATTTAAACTATGAGGGAAAACCCTCTTTAAACCTATGTACTTGCTACTCTTTGACCCCTGGTGACCTAATTCACTCTGCCATGCGCAGTGCGTTTTTGCTACCTCATTAAGACCTGCATTTACACGTTTTTTTGATGCTCTGTTAGTACACTTAAGCTGTTTTATTCACTCTTCCTCCATTTTATTTTCCTTTTACTTTGATTTCTGGTGAATGTATTGTCTATTTTGTGCAATATTTTTACGTATTTGTCAGAGTTCGTATTATCGCTCATCGGGTCACGTGGTTTCAGAATGTGGGATTTCCTTTGGAGGAGTTTTCCTGGAGGATATTTAATCCTCCATAACTGTCTATGAAGCAATGTGGAACTGCTTCAAAAACTTGTGAGAAACATGCTCACTCTGCCATGTTTCAACTGTCCCTTTTATTGCTGAATTTTCCTGTTTTGGAATATTTCCTCAGGTAATAGGGATACAGGTCAGCTCTCTCCATTTAGTACTTGGAGTTGGGTTCTTATAAGGAGCTTAGAAGACTCATTTAGAGCTTCTTTAAGTTCAGGATAAGGGTAGTTGTCACCTACCTGCTTGGTACTTAAAAATTGGTTCGGCAGGCTCTTACCAATGCTTCTCTTGAACCCTTTTCACTTGCTGAGCTTTTTCACATATTAGACAGTCATTCTTACTCCCTTGTTTTTGGGAAGGAGAAGGAGTGAGTTTGTTTCCTTTAAACGTATCCTGTCACTGTCTAGGGATGGCCTAAGTCATCCTTAAGTCAGATCTTGCTTTCCTGGCTTAAGCCAGTTACCCCCAGAAGCCTGTTCCTGCTTTGACTTTTGTCTTGGTCAGGATGACTTAGAGGATTTTTCTTTCCTTACTACCAGATTCCTTAGATACTATCTATCTAGCTATCCTGACTATCTTAGGAGGATTTCTACTTTGTCTTTCTTCTAAAGTCCAAAGAGGATGATATTGCTGCTCAGACAATATATTTTTGGATTAAAATGTTATCCTTTATTCCCTCAAACTTTGTTCCACATGTGAAGGTCCGTGATGTTTTTGCCCAGGCTTCATTCTGGTGTTTTAGGTGGTTTTCCACTGCTTCACATCATAGGAAATTCCTCTCAGAATTCATGCACTTCACTTACTTTTTCTTAGAGATGTTGCACTTAAGAATCTTTATGATTTCTTGAGTGTCCTGGACTTAGTTGCACTCAGCCATTCCTCTCTCTTCTGCTTAAATTCCTCAATTTAAGACAATCTGAGACTTTCAGTCTCAGAAAAAGGGGGGTGGCATTTCCCTTTTAGGGAATCTGTTCTTCATCTCTATTTTCAGAACCGTGCTTCTTAGTGCCTCTTGGCATGTTCCTATTCTGAGCACAGTGGCATTATGCCTCTGCTTTGAGCTGACCTAATAGGGTGTAAACAGCAGTGCTGAAGTTATTACAGTGGTTAATTCTACTCACTTAACTCAGTAGAGTTATCTCTTCAGCACAGAGGTTTTGGGTTCAATTGCACCAGGAAATTTCCTCTTAATGCAATTTAACCTTAGGGTGGTTTTCCTCAGTCTGTCTTTTTCCCACCATCCTTCCTAGTGGGCATTCAACCCAAGTGTTTTCATATGGTTTTCATTACATTTTTATGAAATAAAATTTCATATTTTTAAATGTAAAATACATTTTTATGAAGAAAAATGTATATACCTACCATATGAAAATGGCAAATCACCCTCCCGCCTGTGCCGCTTTTTAAAAGACCTTTTTCCAGCATTTATGTTTATTCACAAAAAGAATGAACTATTTCTGTATTACTGCACATGGCAGAGTGAATTAGGTCACCAGGGTTCAAAGGGTTTAAAGAGGGTCTCCCCTCATAGTTTAAATTCTATGTATGGTGTATGTGGCAGTCGCCGAACACCAAGCCAAGCTTAACCCAAGTGTTTTTGTATGGTAGGTACCAGTATATACATTTTTCTTCATAAAAATGTATTTTACATTTAAAAATATGAAAATTTAATAATGCTAAATCTGATAATACTTACTCCTTAAATTGGAGAAAAAGGAACTCCAAGAAAAAGAGTTGCATAATTCACAGTCTTTTTTCTAGTGGAGTGCTACGGAATCAACCAGTTTCAACTTCCACACACAATGTAGCTGATCCTATTGTATCCCCGGACGAAGTTGGGGACACTTAGGATTCAGTACGGTCACGCCGCCGCCGCAGAGATTTCCTTTTGAACGCGATAACTTAAAAAATATTTTAGTTAGATCTTTCAAATTTGGTATGTGGGTATATATAAGCAATGCCACGAACGCTATTGTTTTGTGACCTTGACCTTCAATTTCAAGGTCACTGGTGGCCTCTTAAAGGTCAGATTTTGGCCATTTTTCGCATTTTGGCGCAGTTCTCATATACAGAAAGTTAGATCATCCTATGGCTTGTGTATACAATACATATATGTCCTCTATAAGCATGCAGAAATTTGACCTTGAAGCTCTTCATTGAAAGTCATCCACAGGTCATCTAAAGTACCTAACCGAGGCCATTTTTGGCCTTTTTTGAGATATTTTCACATTTATTGCTGACTATATTGCATGGAAACTATTGAAAATGGCTTTGGAGGTTGAGTACATGATGGAGTACCAGTATCCAGACTTACTGGTTAAAGAGGATAGTTGGTTACAGAGAAAATCGGCTGATTCCACAGTTATGGACAGGAAGAAGGCAGTTGTTTCATATAAGCCTACCCCTGCTGAGATGTCGTCTAATCTTGCCCAATTCTGCCAGCTCCTATGAGTTTTCGCAGAACTGTGGAGCCAACAGGAATGCTTCACCTTTCGCCAGTTAGGCCCTGGTACTGGGCAGGTCCAAAGGACTGGCTAACAGACCAGCAGTAGCCTTTTAAGGGTCCAAGTGGCCATCTCAGATCAACCAGTTACTGGCCGAGGAAATTGGTTACAGAGAAATTCTTATACCAGTCATTGGTCTCGGTGGGAGATGACTTGTCTGAAACTACCACACCACTCAGCCAGCCTACTGTCGGGACCTCCTAGCTGGTCGAAAGTGCTAGACCAACCAGTTACTGCCGAGGGAAATTGGTTACAGAGGAATTATTATACCAGTCCTTGGTCTCAGTGACATGACTGTCTCAACCTACCAGACCAGTCAGCCAGCCTACTGTCAGGACCTCCTAGCTGGTCGAAAGTGACTAGATGAGAAGACTTTCCTAACAAGATTTGGTCAGCCTACTGCCAGCAAGAAGTCTGCTGTATCAGTTACTGTGGAGGTTCATCAAGTTTTTCTTACGGGTTCCAGTGAGATACAGTGATCCACCCTCCTAGACTGGCCACCCAGCTTGCCTTTTACTCAGCCTGTGAGCAGCATCAGTTGATACCTGGGGCCTGAGTTTCCAAACTCTGCGTTCCCCTCAAGATTATAACCCATTTGCTGGTTTCACAACTCAAGCAATGGTAAATTTATCTGTTAATCAGAACTGGGGTCACAGTTCTCATAAATAGCTATTAGTGTTTTCCACAGTGAGGTTGTGTGGGTTACTGACACCCATACAGAAGCAAGTCCACCTAGGTCGCCTCCACATGAGGTCGATACAGTGGCACTTGAACAGCTGAAGGGTACCAGACTCACTAGAAAAGGTGATCCCAGTTCACTCCACCCCATCTAAAATGGTGGTTGTAGGATGACAATGTGCTTCAAGGTCAACCATTACACCTACTTAAATATGCTCTGGAAATCCTTACAGATGCATCAAGAAGGGCGAGTGCTCATTTAGGGGAACAAATTGCAAGGGGAACCTGGTCCCTTCCAGAAGCAAGTTACACATAAAGTATGTGGAACCAAGGCTGTCTTTTGGCCCTAAAGAAGTTCCAAGACCTCTACTTGAACCTTATTGCTACCATAGCTACGGACAACACTGGTGGTTGCCTATTTAAGGAGGGGCGGGAGTAAGTCGGGCCCCCTTTGTGCCCTACTATGGAGAATCCTGACCTGGTGCTCCAGGAAAAAGGCTCAAGCACGACACATTCACGCTTCAACCATGTCCCGTCTGGGGATACACTGTGTTGAGACGCAGTGTCTAGTTTTAGCCAAAAGTGACCCTTGAGTTCGACTTAAATTTGCACTTACATACTTTGCAGTTTCAACACTGATTTTGTAGCATTTAAAATATTTTAGTTTTGCTTTATTTTCTATTCCATCTTGAAAATGTTCATTCATTTTTATGTCAGCTGACTTGTCAGTCAGCTGACATTATGGCATCATTCATGCAGTATATGCGTCCATGTACGCGTGAACAACTTCTCTTCCAAAGGTACAAGGGCCAGAGATATGCTGTTACTTTTAAAAGACACCTTATCTATCGAGGATGATAAATCGTAAAATTCATGCAGATCTGTCTCTTTGTTTGTTAGAGCCATTAGAAAAAAGGTACCCCCACCCAAAGTATGAAAATTTCAACACTTTATCACAATTTTCTCATTGAGTATTGCAGGGTTTTATTGCGCTACAATAGCTTACCATGTGGAACTGAATGCTTTCTCGGGAGGCCGCAGACATCCGGCAATCGTCAATACTAAACGTCTATTTTTCTTGGACGTTGACTCAAAACACATGGTCAACTGACACAGAGCCCATTCACGGGCACTGATTGCTTGTTGAAAAAAATGTTTCTGAAGCATAACTCTGGTTTATTAATTCACAATTTATGACCTTATGTTCCTTGTTCAAAGTGCACAGAATGTTCTAATACAAGATCCATTTTAAAAGCTTGAGCCTGTCTGGGGACATAGTAACATCTGATTGTATAACTGTGGTATACTCGTACAGTGTACATATTTCATGTCAAGCCATCCAGTATCTGCCTGTAAAGCAAAGTATGTGTTTTGTTATGCTCACAAAGTATCTCATTGCCCGATATTGAAGGTTTTGATTAGGCAATGTGTTTATTGAAAACAAGTTTTTATTTCATAAAAATGTAATATACCCTACCATATGAAAACACTTGGGTTAAGCTTGGCTTGGCGTTCAGTAAGTGCCACATATACCATACATAGAATTTAAAATATAAAGGAAGACCCTATTTAAACCTATGTACTTGCTACCCTTTGACCCCTGGTGACCTAATTCACTCTGCCATGCGCAGTATTACAGAAATAGTTCTTTCTTTTTGTGGCGGTTGAAGTATCAACAGGCGTTTTTGCTACCTCATAAAGACCTGCATTTACACGTTTTTGGTGCTCTGTAAGTACTCTAAAGCTGTTCATTCACTCTTCCTCCATTTTATTTACCTTTTACTTCGATTTCTGGTTAATTTATTGTCAATTTTATGTAATATTTTTACATATTTTTCAAAGTTCGTATTATTACTCATCTGGTCACATGGTGTCAGAATGTAGGATTTGCTTTGGAAATAATCATTTCCACGGTGAATTAATTCATTTATTCACTTCTACTGGCATTATAATTGCCAATTTATGTTTTCCGTCATTCTTAATACAAAAACCTTGGTTTCACCGCGTTATTTCACCATATTTTTGAGCTTTTTACGAATACACTCACCAGGTCACATGACTATGTCATGTCAGAAATGGAGGTCAACCGAATGGTTGTTAGAAAATATTAATTTTCTCAGTGATTACAACTTTATTGTGCTACAATAACTTACCATGTGGGACTGAATGCTAACTCGGGAGGCCGCAGGACTCCAGCCAACGACCAAGAAAAATGGAAGTCTGGATTTGGCCGAGTCCGTGGTTTAGTATCTACCATAGCAGTGTCATTTGGTAATTTGTCTATTTTTCTCTCGTTGACCGCCATATTGGAAAGACGTTTGAAATATCTCTCAATAATTTACTGTTTTCTCAGCACATAAGTATTGTTGGATGTTATTATTCAGCCATTTATTTTCTTCACCTCCACATCCCCAACCCCTGCGTTTCGAATCTTTGTCATTAAAGATGCCACATACTGTCCCACCCACCCCAGGTACTGCATTGCAGAATAAAATAGAAAGTAGGCTAGAAAAATCCCTGGGTAGTACATTTAACATCCAACTTAAACAAGAAATGGGGGTTTTCCAGGCGTCCATGTTGGAGGCTATGAAGTCTCTCAGAGATGAAATGCTTTCTTTCAAAAAAGCCTCCGAGTCGGATGTGGTACAGACATCCGACTCTGCTAAAACTGGACCTTAACCTGGACCAAGGAATCAGCCCAACCCTATTCCAACTCGGACTTCTATTTCCAGGGCATCCGACCACTCGGATGTTCAACCTATGGACACTGACTTTTATGGACCTCCACTTCCTCCCAAGTCTTCTCAAAATGTCCAGTCCGAGCATGCTTCCAAGCAATCGGATGTTGAATCCGACCACTCGGAACATCATTCTGAGTCGGAACACCCTAAAAAGGTGTGTCCTAAAGCAAAAGGTGTGTCCTAAAGCTTCAAGAACTTAATATCTGTATCTCCAAAGCCCTCTGAGGTCCCTGGGCAAGGTTCCCCTACAAGTTCTAAAGGAACTTGAAAATCAAGCTAGGCAGAATCTTTCTACCATCAATTCTACAGCTACTTTTGCTAGGACTGCTTCCTCCTGTAACACTGTTATGGAGAAGTGCCTACACAGTGCCAAGGCTACCTTCAAAAGGGTCAAAAATCAAATTCAAAAGGGTGCCGACCCCGAAAGAGCTGCCAGACGTGGTTATGAAAATGCCTGTGACTTTTGATCTCATGAATAAGAGAATTCTTATTCAACAGAGAGCCTTAGCTTGCCTTAGCAAATCTGTAGCCCACATACTCCAAAGGGAGCTTTATACTATGGGCAACACTGGCCTTCTGAGACGAGAGGCTGAAATGATCCTTCTTCAACCACATCTAGGGGACTCAAGACGTCAGGAACTGAGGAACTCCCCCTTCTGGCCTACCCCTCAAGTCTCAGTTAGTGTAGGATGGAGAGGACTACCTCCTTAAAAAGGCACCCCTAAAGACTCTCAGGGTTTTAGACCCTATCAAAACGAGACCTTTCGTGGTCCCCAACACAACAAGAAAAGAGGCTCCTACAGGAAATGCCCCTATGAGGACAATTCCTCTCAAAGCAGTAACCAATCGTTTTCCTCAGGTAGGGGGAAACCGAACTTCAGAGGTTCCAGGGGTCATTTTCGAGGGCATGGAAACCCCTCCTCCCAATGACTCCTTTGAAGCCTCCCTCAGTCCACCAGCAGGAGGTCGCCTCCGTTCTTTCATAAGAGACTGGCTCACAAACAAATGTTCAGACAACGTGTTAAACATTATCACCAATGGTTACATTCTTCCATTCATCTCAAAACCAAATTTAGTCAGAGCCCCTCTGATCCAGTCAGGTTACAAGGCCCTTCAAAAATAACTAGCTCTGACCTCTTGTATCCAGTCTCTTCTGTCAAAGCATGCAATAGAAAGGGTGCAAAATGTAAAATCTCTCGGGTTTTACAGTCGCCTGTTTCTTGTACCCAAGCCTCACCAAAGGTGGAGGCCAGTAATAGACCTAAGCAGGCTCAATACCTTCCTATTAGTAGAAAGGTTCAAAATGTAAACACCAAAGTCTATCAGGGCCTCTTTGATTCCAAGGGAATGGGTGTTGTCTATAGACCTGTCAGACGCCTACCTTCACATCCCCATCCACCTAGCCTCAAGGCAGTACCTACAGTTTTTCCATGGTTCTCAAGTGTTTTGGTTCACCTCCCTTTTTCGGCCTAGCCATGCCCTCACAAGTCTTTACAGTGATTGTAAAGGAAGTGAAGCTGATGGACGTCACAAGGGGAGTCAGACTTCACTAATACCTGGATGATTGGTTTATCAGATTCCCGTCTCAGGAGGAGGCACAAGCAAACAGGCAGATGTGAGAGACCTAACACAGTCCTTAGGATGGATAATCAATCAAGAGAAGTCCAAACTCAAACTCACTCAAGTGTTTTCGTTTGTGGGTTATGAATACCACCTACATTCACCCTTGTAAAACCCACTTGAGAGATGGCTCAAACTTCAGGATTTGATCCTGCACTTGAAGTCATAACATGTTTTGACTGCAATATGTTTGATGTCGCTAATTGGGCTGCTCGCCTCAATGGAGAAGATGGTCCCGGAGGAACACCTTCACATGAGACCCTTTCAGTGGCATCTCAAAGAGCACTAGAGATATTCTCAGTTGTTGGAGATCCTCCTTCCTTTGTCAGGGACCATTTCAGCTCACCTAGAATGGTGGCAAAATCCTTGAAATGTGATTAAGGATGAAGTCCTTCACCCCAAAGACCACAGTATCCAAATCTGAGCAAGCCTCTACAAAAGGTCTGTGGTCAGACAGGGAAAAAAGGCTACATATAATTGTTCTAGAGTTGAAGGCGGTATCTCTGGCTCTGAAAAGGTTCAAGGAGCAGTGTCAAAATCAAACAGTGTTGATTGCTACAGACAACTAACAGTAGTAGCCTACATAAACAAACAAGCAGGAAACCACTCAGCGGAGATTGTGCTCTCCTGTGGAAAATCATGACGTGGTGCCATCATTACCAGATAACTCTAAGGGCCAGGCACATTCCAGGGTGCCTGAATGTGAAGGCTGACCTACTGTCCCAGTTGAAACCAAGTCCAATCAACAGAATGGTCACGGTATGAGCAGGTGTTCATCTGAATCACAAAGTTCCATTGTACATATCTCCAGTCCCAAACCAACATGCTTGGGACATAGATGCTCTGAACATAATTTGGTGGGGTCTCACTGCTTATGCTTACCCTCCCACAGCTCTCCTTCACCAGGTGATCCAAAAAAATCAGGCAATACAATTGCCTCATCATTCTAATAGCCCCAGGCTGGCCAGGGATGCCCTGGTTTTGTGACCTAATGCTGCCCTCAACAGAGATTCCACTCCAGTTACTAGTGTCAATGACACTTCTCAAACAGTCCCATAATCAAGTGTTCCACAACAATCCACAACATCTGAACCTCCAAGTCTGGTGTCTAGGAGTGGACAGCTCCAAGAACAAGACTTCTCTTCTGAAGTGGCAGAGAAAATTGCTGTTACTCAAAGGTCATCAACAGGGACTACCAATCAAAGTGGGCCCTGTTTGAAAAATGATGCAGAAAAAATTTAGTGGATTTCTTTACTCCGTCTGTGAAACAAGTCTCAGAATTTTTCATGTACCTGTACCAAGATCTAATCAGCCACCCTTCAACCATTGATGCTTATAGGAAACCTTAGGCCCAGCGGGCACCATACCTCCGACCTTAACAGGTTACTTTCTAGCTTTCTCAGGAATCGTCCCAAATGTTCCAGGAACCTTTCTAGCTGGAACCTTTCTGTTGTACTTAATGAGCTCCCAAATATGAAAGACGCAGACCTCAAACATCTTACCCTCAAAACTGTTTTCTTGCTAGCTTTGGCCTCCGGCAAGAGCCACAGCCTTGGTTGCAAACAAAATATCCAATTTAGGCCAATGGGAAAAGGTAGCTTCGTTCCCCTCTTCAGATTTCATAGCCAAAAACCAACTAGCAAGAGAAGGTGCTGAAGGTGTGTCTCCAGTGACTATCCCTGCTTTGACTAGCATTGTTGATAGACAATTCAAAGAAGACACAAAACAAAACAAAAGAACTGAGAGGATCTCAATACCTACTCTTTATTTCCTTCAAGAAAGAACATAATCCAGACATCAGACCCACTATTCTTTCTTCTTGGTTAAAACAAACTATCCTACTATGTTACGAACAAGCAGATCAACAGTCCTTGGACTTGGTCCAAGTTAAAGCACATAACATTTGGGGCCTTCGTGGCCTCTAAGGCCTTTTATATTGGGGTTTCTGTGGACCAAATTATGCAAGCTTGTCACTGGAAAGCTCACAATACATTTAAAAATTTTTACCTAAAACACTTTACTTGGTCAGATAACAACAACGATATGTATCTGGGTCCAATAGTAGCAGCTCAACAAGTCCTAGACCCTTCCCCTCAGACTAGTCATCCGCAGAAAGAAAAGAAGGGGGCACATCCACTGCGACCAAGTCTTCAGGAGTCCAATTCCCAGGGTCTAGGTATACTACTACCTCCTCAGGATGTCTGATAAGGTCTTTTTTCTTTTATTTTTAACAGTATTTGATAGGTATAATGTATTATGTGTTTATCGAGGTGGCCCCATAATCTCATTATTAGTCTTAATCCTATCATCAGTGGCAAAGTTGATGAGATTTTCAAGCCCAGGGCTTGTTGTCATTGTTAGTGAAGCCCTTGGGGCTATATATGTATAACTATATACATATATTTTTTTTAAAGTCAGCATGGCTGCACTTTCAAAAATCCAGATATCCAGACAGTATCTGTACTGTCTTTTCAGTTTAGATTTTAGGTTTTTTGGCTTCTTGCATCCCCAGTTTTTACCCCACAGCCCTTAAGGGCTGTCGGGGTATTGTTTTCACCCATGGTGTCCGGACTGTATCTTGGAAACCGTAAGGTGTAGGAAGTTGATACTTGGTAGGGACATTGGTTAGGGGGTGTAGTTGTGCAACGTCATGGTCTGACCTTGATTTGACCTTTGACCTTGCCGTAGTGACCTTGAGTTTGAAAATGTTGTCCGGGCTGTATCTCGGAAACTGTAAGGTGTAGGAAGTTGATACTTGGTAGGGACATTGGTTAGGGGGTGTAGTTGTGCAACGTCATGGTCTGACCTTGATTTGACCTTTGACCTTGCCGTCGTGACCTTGACCTATAAAATCTTGTCCGGGCTATATCTCGGAAACCGTAAGGTGTAGGAAGTTGATACTTGGTAGGGACATTGGTTAGGGGGTGTAGTTGTGCAACGTCATGGTCTGACCTTGATTTGACCTTTGACCTTGCCGTAGTGACCTTGACCTATAAATTCTTGTCCAGGCTATATCTCGGAAACTGTAAGGTATAGGAAGTTGATATTTGGTAGGGACATTGGTTAGGGGGTGTAGGTGTGCAACGTCATGGTGTGACCTTGATTTGACCTTTGACCTTGCCGTAGTGACCTTGACCTATAAAATCTTGTCCAGGCTATATCTCAGAAACCGTAAGGTGTAAGAAGTTAATACTTGGTAGGGATATTGGTTAGGGGGTGTAGGTGTGCAACGTCATGGTGTGACATTGATTTGACCTTTGACCTTGCCATAGTGGCCTTGACCTATAAAATCTTGTTCGGGCTATATCTCGGAAACCGTAAGGTGTAGGAAGTTGATATTTGGTAGGGACATTTGCTAGGGGGTGTAGGTGTGCAGTATCATGGTCTGACCTTGATTTGACCTTTGACCTTGCCGTAGTGGCTTTGACCTATAAAATCTTGTCCGGGCTATATCTCAGAAACCGTAAGGTGTAGGAAGTTGATACTTGGTAGGGATATTGGTTAGGGGGTGTAGGTGTGCAATGTCATGGTCTGACCTTGATTTGACCTTTGACCTTGCCATAGTGACCTTGACCTATAAAATGTTGTCCGGGCTATATCTCGGAAACCGCAAGGTGTAGGAAGTTGGTACTTGGTAGGGACATTGGTTAGGGTGTGTAGGTGTGCAACGTCATGGTGTGACCTTGATTTGACCTTTGACCTTGCCATAGTGGCCTTGACCTATAAAATCTTGTCTGGGCTATATCTCGGAAACCGTAAGGTGTAGGAAGTTGATACTTGGTAGGGACATTGGTTAGGGGATATAGTTGTGCAACGTCATGGTCTGACCTTGATTTGACCTTGGCGTAGTGACCTTGACTTATAAAATCTTGTCCGGGCTATATCTTGGAAACTGTAGGGTTGAGGAAGTTGATACTTGGTAGGGACATTGGTTAGGGGCTGTAGGTGTGTATTATCATGGTGTCACCTTAATTTGACCTTTGACCTTGTCCTAGTGACCTTGACCTATAAAATCTTGTTGCACCTTTGGGTCTCTCTTTTGATGCAGATTAAGCACGGTTAAAGTCATATTAGAATTTATTAAGAATTTTACTTTCATAACTTCCCATTGTAAGAGATAGAATTTCATCAAGTGAGCCACAGATTTTGCTCCAACACCACACATAAGCATTCATTAAATGTATTACCACTTCTATATGCATGGTAATATTCAAACCATCTAAACCATAATTTGGCCATGCAGATGTAGATAAAGAGGGTTGAATTTTAGTTTGCTGATTAATGCTGTCATCTTGTTATTGAATTATCTTGTTTTAATACTTCATCTTTATATGCATGATCTTTCTTTTAAACATTATTTGGACCTTTATATAACTGACAGTGCTCTGAAAGTATCCTAAAGTTTATACTGATACAGTACTTCTGTATCTCATGGTGTTGAAAATATTTCCCTAGGCTGTGGGGTACGGGCATCTCTGATGCTATTTTTCATTTTCATAACCGGGACACTGTAAGGGGGACTCAGACTGGTAATTAAGCGTCCCTGAAAAGGGCGCTTATTTGGTTTCGCGTCAGTTTCCTCGCCGCTGCCGCATTATGGTCTCCCTTGAATATCTCCCTTATTATTGGAAGCTTTTTAACCATATTTCGCAGTTATATACCTTAGGCGTGGGAAAATTTTTCCACATGATTAAATTTGACCTTTCATCTTTATCAAGGTCACATGATCAAAAAATAGTTTTTTCGGGTACACCCGCCCATCATCGAGTTCAGGAAAATCTACTTTCCACAGAGGCTTGTAACTTCATACATGTGTTCATACTATCAAAAACGCGAGCTGATTAGATTTTGGGAGCAATCCGATGAAAATTAACCGATTTATGGGCGATTTTCTCATAGGTACCAATCAGAAAGCTTAAAATTCATGTGAACCCCCCTATTATCTTCTTAAGTATTGCATTTAGAGCCATAAAATGTATTGGGAGGTAGTAGGAAACCATATGTGGAGAGTCTAGAAAGCAAGTCAAATTTCCCCTCCGACCCCCCCCCCCCCCCCCCCCTGTAGGGGTCAAACTGGGGTCATGAAATGGCCAATTTCGTCTTTTTCCCTTATATCTCCTTTATTCTTGCTTCTACAGCTTTAGAATGTATTAAGAGGTATTGGGAAACCATATGTGAAGAATCAAGATAGCAAGTCAGATTTACCCCCAGACCCCCCCCCCCCCCCCCTATGGGTCAAACTGGGGTCATAAAATAGCTGATTTTGTGTTTTTGCCTTATATCTCCTTTATTCTTGCTTTTAGAATTTTACAATGTATTAAGATGTATTGGGAAACCGTATGTGAAGAGTCTAGATAGCCGGTCAGATTTACCCTCTGACCCCCCCCTTATGGGTCAAACTGGGGTCATAAAATAGCTGATTTTGTGTTTTTGCCTTATATCTCCTTTATTCTTGCTTTTAGAATTTTACAATGTATTAAGATGTATTGGGAAACCGTATGTGAAGAGTCTAGATAGCCGGTCAGATTTACCCTCTGACCCCCCCCTTATGGGTCAAATTGGGGTCATAAAATAGCCGATTTTCAATTATATCTAAATAGAAATGAGCATTATTCATAAGATATAAATAGGCTTGTGGGAACATTGACCTTTTATTTACTCATTGGGATAGATGTGGTCACAGCATTGTGTCATAAACTTCTTGCCTTTCCAAAGGCTCAAATTTTACTATGCCTTTTTCTAAAATGTAAATAGGTATATGGCATTTATAAAGCACTGTTACTCTTTAATTAAGTAGTTTTATGGTGTAATTTTCAACCTACTATAAGTATTGATGCTTTATGCTTTCTGAGCCAGAGCATTTATTCAATTAACTTTTCATAATTTATAACCATAGAAGACAAAATAAAGCTTAAATTTTTCTTTCATGTTAATGCATAAACTTCCATACTGTCTGCTTAACTTTCACTTCTTCTCTCTGCACTGCATGTTTTTGTTTTCAAAAACCTTTTTCTACTGTATATTATATTGCGGTGAACCTTTTTGGGACGCTTAGTTTTTGTTAGCAAAAACATTCTTCTAGTTTTTAACATGTATTTTAATTTAATTCAAAATCCAAGAAAACTGACAAGTACCTCCAGCATTAAGTTTCACATTGTAGTGCAAATAAAATGAAAATTTTAATTACTAAAATGTAGCTTTTATAACCTACAAGCTTACCTTGTGGAACTGGAGAGTGTCCCTCCCTGCCTCGCCGCTGTATTACAGTTGAGGGGATACAGGCAAAAGTTCAAACTCGAAGAAGGAAGTCTCACAGTATGTTACTATCGAGGTCACCTCAGTGTTGAAGGCATCAGGCTAGTATTATACATCTATTTTTCTTACAGTGGCCAGATGCCATGGCCATCCACAGTAATCTTGTAGCTTATAAAAGCTACATTGAAGTAATTAAAATTTTCAATTTTTCCCACCCTGCCTCCCCGCTGTATTACAGCTGAGGGGTAGGGATGAAAGTTCCAACTCGAAAAAGGAAGTCTGGTGGTATTTCACTTTCCTGGTCATCTCAGTGTTGAAGGCATCAGGCCAGTAATGCGTCCATTTTTCTTGGCGTATGTTATGACTCGCTGCGGCGATCCGAGATACCATTCAGTTCCACATGGTAAGCTTGTAGCTTATGAAAGCTACATTTAAGTAATTCAAATTTCAAATTATGGTATTTTCTTTAAATATGTTTTTCACCTACTTTTTACATCTTAACAGTTCACTATGTCCTTTACTTCTGAATACCATTTGCAGGGCCCAACTTTTGTGTCCTTTTCTGGTTTCACTTCTACTCTGAAACTTTAAACACACAGTCAGTTGATACAGAGCCCGTTCAGGGGCACTGATTGCTTGTTTAAAAGTGAAAGTCTTTTCCCAATTTCTGAAATTTCTCGAAGTTCAAACTGACTTCAAATAAGTCAAACGTGTAAGGTCAAAGTGTTTCTTTTTTGGAAATTTCTCAAAGATCAAAATATTTTTTAAAATGTGACATATCTACCAGCTTTCATATAATGGAGGAAATGAAAATATACAGAAGAAGACTGCTTAAAACAGGCGATTCTCATTCCTGCCTAGCAAATGTAGATAGCCTTTTTCAGTAAATTGCTGGTCATGTGACCCTTCAAATATGCATACAATATACCAGCCTCAACAAGAAGGACATGAAGACTGAGAGCACATACAAGCCAGTTACAGAGCTTACCAACCAGTGGCCGGCTACACAGCCTGCACTGAACAGCTTGCCTCACACTAGCCGGTTACAGAGCCTACCGACCTATTGCCAACTACTCAGCCTGCATTGAACAGCTTGCTTCACTGAAAATTGATTGGTTACAGAGAAATCTCGGACTGGAAGAGCTACCTAGGGCCCAGCTAACTAAAATACAGGCCAGTAGCTGTCGAATTTTCATTACAGAGGATTGTTGGTTACAGAGGAAACTACCAAAATGCCAAACAACTAACTGGCCACTCTTCATCAGCAGCCTGCTCACCGGCCTCAGACTGATAACTGGCCTAGTACTACCAATCAGCACCAAGAAACAAGCCATCAACCGGCCACTCTTTTTCATCAGCCTGCTCACCGGCCTAAGTCTGATAACTTGCCCAATGCCACCAGCGCTCGCCAACCACCATCGAACCATCTGGCCACTCTTCAACAGCTGCCTGCTCACCAGCCTAAGATTGATAACAGGCCTAGTAATGGTGTTGATTCTGACAGGAAGTTTCCACGGAACAACCAAAGGACTGTAAACTTGTATCAGTGTCACAGGACCAGACCAGTGTCCGGAGAGACAGTAAATTGTTGTCAGTCAGCAATAAATGTAAACTCAGTTGTTGTAAATCATGCACATGTTGTTCAAGGGCAGCAACAAAGGAAAGGCGTAAGTTTTGCTGTTGTAAGACGTCGGTTATTAAAATATGTGAACACTGTTTCCAGTGTAGATCAATTGTGTTCTGTCAAAACTTGCACCAAATGTCCCAAATGTTTGCACAAAATCTGCCTGTAGGCGCCTGGACCCAAAGTAGTACAAATGTTGAAAGAGGGTTACACCCTACCTTTCAAGACAGGACCAAACTTGATAAGGTCACAGACAATCATCAGCTGCTATGTGCATCCCCACAGGAACCTTTACCTGGTGGAGGCATTACATCAGCTGACAAACAAAAATGCAATACAGTTGGTCAAAAATCAAGAATCTCTGGGCTTTTACAACAGGCTATTTTTGGTCCCAAAACTAAACAAATGGATACCTATACTAGATCTGAGCAATCTCAACAAATTCCTCAGGGCAGAAAAATTCATAATGGAGACCAGAAAAGATCCGGACCTCCCTACAGACAGGGGAGTGGGTCACGTCCATAGATTTCAAGGATGCCTACTTCCATATACGAATACAAAACTTATGTGGGTGTTCCACCACACGACTAAGGCTCCCGATTAAGGGATTTTTGGGGTCGGTTTGAAAAATATGCTTAGTCCCAGGCGTCCTGTAAGGGTCGGTTGTGGTCGGTTGAGGCCGTGTGAAAAATCAAACATGTTTGATATTTCTCCCGACCCCAACCGATTATTTTTTCCCGCCATAAACAAAATGTCCAGTCCCAGGCTTCCTCAGGCCTCCTCAGACCAAATTTACACAGTCCTATGCTGTCCCAGGCCGCCTGCGACCCTTAGTCGCCGACCCTTAGTCCCAGACCCTCTATACCTTAGTCCCAGGCTTCCTGCGACCCTTAGTCCCATTGCAAAGCAAAAATCGGCTATCTCGGTCTGGGGACGCCTCAGGACACCTTGTGGGGTCGGGATTTAATCCTGGGTTAGTCGGGGCTTAGTCCCAGGAGGCCTGAGGCGTCCTGGGACCCAGTCGGTTTGTCTACGACTAGAAAAATGGCTTAATCGGTTCTTAGTCCCAGACCAGTTGGGGACAGTCTGGGGCCTCCTGGGGCGTCCTGAGGCCGATCTGTAGTTAATCCCAGACCTTCATACCGATTCTGTCTTCCACCCCATTGGTCAATTTTTTTTCCATTTTTTCCAAGACTACCCATGATTAAGGGTCGCAGACAGGATCGGGGCTTAATCCTTTGGTGGAACAGGGGCATAATAAAGAAAATATCTGAGATTTCATGTTCAGGGCAAAACATACCAGTTCAAAACACTACCATTTGGCCTGTCCACAGCTCCTTGGAGTTCACGGTAGTGACCAAAGAGGTCAAACTGATGGCTTTGCTGAAGGGTATAAGAATCCACAAGTACTAAGACGACTGGTTGGTCCGGGGCAGATCCAAGCTTGTCTCCAGCATTCACAAACACTAGTAGCTCTTTGTCGGGACCTAGGTTGGCTAGTAAACATAGAAAAGCCAGAACTGGACCCAAAGCAAGTCTTTGACTTCATAGGTTACCAATTTGATCTTAAAAGACGGCAAAGTCTGACCCACCCTAGAATGGTGCCAGACACTGACAACCAAAAGAATTATTAACTTGACCGACCTGTCCGGTCTGGCAACTGATGCCCCTCATAGCGCTTTTAACAGCAACAAAAAAAACAGGTTCACCTAGGTCAACCCCATATGAGGTCCATACAGTGGCACGTGCTCCAGGGTCAACCATTATACCCACTAAAACATACTCTGCAATTGTTTACAGATGCATAAAAAAAGCTTGGGCGCTCACTTAAATGATCATACTGCAAGCGGAACCTGGTCCCTTCCAGAAAGCAAGCTAAACATAATTACCTGGAACTAAAGGCGGTCCTTTTGTCCCTAAAAGAGTTATAAGACCTCTGCCAGAACAACATAGTTTTTATAGACACAGACAACACAACAGCGGTTGCCTATATGAACAAAGAAGGGGGGATGAAATCAGGCTCTCTGTGTGCCCTCCTGTGGAAAATCCTGACCTGGTGTACCAGCAAACTGGTTACTCTCAAAGCCCGACACATTCCAGGCCAGCTGAATATGGTAGCAGACAAGACTAGACCAGACAATTCAAACAGAGCGGTCTCTCCTTTCAGAGGTCTTCTAGGTAATATGCAACAGGTTGCACCAACCTCAAATAGACCTTTTTGCGACGAGGTTCAACAACAAACTAGACCAATTTATGTCACCAGTGCCAGTGGGCAGTCAATGCACTCAGCCTGCCATTGGAGGAGCTGGATCCATATGCCTGCCCACCAGCAGCCATCTTGGGCAAGGTGGGGAGAAGTTGAAGGACTACCAATGCAGGAGAATCATTCTGATTGCTCAGGGGTGGCCCAACATGCCCTGGTCCTATGATCTAGTGGTCATGTCAAGCCAAATCCCACTGAGCCTGCCAAACCTGCCACTCAGCCATTCAACCAGACTCCTCAAAGGCATCTGTCAAACCTAAATCTGCATGCATGACTCCTAGAGCCTCAGCAATCAAGGAGCAGGGCGTCTCTGAGACAGTGGCAGCACGAATTGAGGCTCCTCAGAGAGGCTCAACCAGATCAGTCTATGAGGCAAAGTTGGCAGTTTGTACAAAGTGGTGACTCAGTAATCAGGTGGACTTCAGGACACCCCCTATAAAGTCAGCTGCTGACTTCCTTATGTTTTAATACAACAAGTTACAGCCCAGTACCATTGATGGTTACAGGTCAGCCATTGCTGAAAAACTGGGAAATTCACCCATCAATGTCAGCAAAGATGAAATCTCACTCGTCTCCTTGATAGTTTCCACAGAGACAGACCCAAATGATGGAGGGAAATCCCCTCCGGGAACCTCTCCCTGGTATTGCATCAGCTGACAAAGGCTCCATTTGAACCAATTAAAGAAGCCTCTTTGAAGCATTTGACCTTCAAGACTGTATTCCTCTTAGCCCTAGGGTCGGGCAAACGCATAAGTGAGATACATGCTTGGCAAAACAAGAACATCAGATACCAGTCAGACTGGCCAAAGGGGTCCCTGTATCTATCTCCCATCTTTCTTTCCTAACATGAGCTGGCCAAAACCTCAGACCTCGGGCAGAACAATTAGTAAGTCTTTGTCTCCATTAAGAAAGGCTTTGACAAGGATATCTCACCTGCCACTATCTCCTCATGGATCAACAGACTGTGATCCTATGTTATGAGCTATCTGATCAGGTGGCCCTCACCTTGCATCAGGCTAAAGCCCATGATGTCGGGGCTTTTGCTGTGTCTAAGGCCTTCCAGTCGGGAGTTTCCTTAGAACAAATATTATCAGCCTGCCACTGGAAGTCACATAACACCTTCACACAGTTCTATTGAAGAATATCGCTTGGGCTGATTCAGAGCCTTTTCACTTGGGCCCAGTAGTGGCTGCTCAGCAGATCCACAAATAGCCCGTATATTGAGGAGATTTGTATAAAAAAAGCCTGTCATGTGCTTTCCTTCGGGAGGTTTATTTCCTGGACTCATCCCTGTCTTCCCATACCTCAGCGCAGGTCTGTAAAAAAGTGGATGGTTTTTTCTGTTGTTTGTCGGGGCCAGTCACGCCGACTGGTTAAGCAATTGTCCATTATCTTCAAACTTATTTTCAGTTGCATATTTATCAATTTTTGAGCCTAAAAATGGATCCTAATTTCCTAAATACAATGCTAGATTAATGTGTGTTGGTATTACAAATACTGGAGCTGGCATTTTGTTCTTACTGTGTTACTAAGTTTTAATGAGCTGTAAAGTAATGATATTATAATCTCAAACTGGAGACTGCCTATCTTGTGGAGTGTGAAGAATGTCCACTTTAACTCCTGGTATTTCCATTATACTGAAAAGAGATTTTTGTGTTTACCTTGGCCATGGCCATTACCGAATACACAAGTGGTTTGCCTTATCAATAAAGCAGATCAAGTTGGTGAAAAGTGTTTCCTCTGGCAGTAAGTTTTCTACACATTTGTACATCTGGAAAGCCACATATACTTTTGACAATTGATCAACCATTAAATTACATTGTGAAATGTTTAACTTATTTGGTGTTTATTATTATAGCTAGAAACAATTTCAATCTGATAAAGATTCATTTTCAATTTATTCAGCTTGAAAGATTAAGCGCATTAAAATCCAGTATAGAATACAGTAAGACTACTTTACCTATGTGTTTTTAAACGAATATAATAAATGAATCTTTTATTTGAAAAATAAATAGTTGAAAACAGGAATATTATAGCAAACAAATTCAAATAAGTTTATACAGGCGTGAAGCTTCAATGACAGGAGCCAAGATACTTTTAATTCATGGTGTTTTGTTTATTGTGGCAACTAGATGGTTGCATTTATATAACAATTGAATATTACTGTAAATTCCAGTAAATAGCTAATTATTATGCTAGGAAATATCCAACCTAGGTTATAAATTAAGTTTTTATAGCGAAATACCCTTACCATTTCCTAACAGTGGCTATTTGTTGGAGCCATCCAACCCAATGGCCAACGCAGAGATGCGAATTTAAGGTTATATCACAACCTTAACCAGGCCACTGGGTTTTAGTAGTCCGTCCTCCCGCCAAATAAGTCACATGACCACATTGTTTACTTCATTATTTTTGTTGGCCATCAATAGTTTTGTCAGGGTTTTATTTATTTGTTTTATTTATTTATTTTTGTTGGCCATCAACAGTTTTGTCAGGGTTTTATTTATTTATTTTTTGAAATTTTAAAGTAAATCTCTTTTCATATTTACATGTATTTGTCACATAACTTATATATATATATTTATTGGATCTTCGAAGGTATGTTATGATATGCAAATAAAGGACTTTTGGATGGTGACATCAAAAGTTCGATCGTCTTCAACTTCTAGGAATTAAATCAACATTAAGAGAGCAAGATTCAATAATTGTATGTATAGCTTGCCAGTCGTTTGGTTCAGTTTCCTGGACATTGGAAGCTATAATTTTGCAGCATACATACCTAGAAAGGATGTAATAGAAGAACAAAAACACTTATGGATGACGCCATCTTGGATGACAATAACAATTCGATTGTCACCAATGCTGTTCACACGTCGGGTTCTAATAGCCAGGCATTGGCAGCATGTTTATCACAATATGCTTCCCAGTCGAATAGATTGTCGACTCACCAGAAGGTGGAATCTCCCTTGGGGGCTGCCATTATTGTTTGCTGTGGACACTGCACTGTGGAGGAGTTTTGAATGCAGGAAAAGACTGCCTCTTCTGAAAATACTTCTGTTGAGGTTCAGTCGAAACATTTCGTGGAGGAAAATACCTGCATGACGTCATCCAAGGATAATCGAGTTTTATACCTCCCAAAAGGTTTAGAATCGGGTTGCCAGATGATGGGGATTGTGATTAATCTCAAGATACCACAAACCTAGTCCATAATTTTCAGACGCTTGGCTGACTGTTAATGGCTTGAGATTGATATAACAGACGGGGACAGTGTGAATGTTCCCTCTGTTTTGTTACAGTTACCTATATCAAGGAATTGCCACACATTCTTTGGGTATACAACCAGCAGAGATTGTAGCCAATTTTTGGGTTTTCAAGCTTCTGGTGCTTCTAAAGAGCAGGAGAGTTTTAATTACTGCTTATTCAGGAAGAATCTTTTGTTGTGGAGCTCATTGCTTAATAACTTTCCTTGACAGCTCCTTAGCTCCAGGAGGTCTGCAGGAATATCACCTTTCCACAGTTTTCAGTCACCTTTGGAAAAAATTTGTCTTGTAGGAGACTTTAAGAGAGAGCAAACATGTGTTGACTCACTTTTTTAGTTCAATATCAACTAATCTAAAATAATCTAGGAAATCTAAAAGAATCTAGGAGATGCCTTAAACTTTGTGCAATACGGTTGCATTGCAGTCCTCAGTTAACCAGTCTTTGAAAATCTGTGGTGTTCTTGTTGGGGTTTGACCATGTCTTCAAACATGTGGCTCAACAGGAGGGATATTTATCTGAATGTAGTTCTATAAATATCTTAATTCATGTTTATCATTATCAGGCATTATCACGCCTAATGTTGGGTTTCTGCTGGACATATCAGATGTTCACAGGAACTTAATTCAGTGTATTCATGTAAATAGGGATTATTATTTTCTAGAAGGGAATATACTCCTTGATATGGCTAGGAAGGGGACAACAGGTCTCAGAGTGGATTGTTTTCCCTACATGTGGCTCCCCAACCAATAACAGGGGGTGAGGACCTTATTTATCTAGGCCCTGTAGAGGCAGGTGTGGCAACAGGTCATTTCCTGTGTTTAGGAAGCCGTTATTCAGTTTTGGCAGTCTTACAAGATCTCATTCTTAGACTAAGAGGATAATATTCAACCAGACCTTTCAGAAGTGAGGTGGGCAGGAGTAAAACAAAAATCCCACGACAAACAGCAATTTGATAAAAGCTGTTTATGGAATGATTGACAAAAGGGCGATAACACCAGTCAAAGTGTCACATTGCTGGAATTTTACAGTTTGTTTCTTGTGACAAGCAAGGAAAATGGCAGCCATTAATTATTAAGGTAAACAAGCCTTTGCATGTACTTTCCTTAATGTGAAACTGTTACTGGAATATTCGGAATTTGTTACTAGAGGGCGTGTGGGTGACGTCACTCGCCCATATATATATATATATAGGGGGCTCGGTGGTGTAGCGGTTAGAGTTCTCGCCTCCAACCTCTGAGGCCGCTGGTTCGAATCTCGGGCTGGGCGCTTCATGTTTGAAAGTTGGTAGTTACTTGCCGATGCCTGGTGGTTTACAGTGCAGTATGCACTGGTTTCCTCCACCTGTAAACTACCCGTCGCAATATGACCCTGGCTGTTGAATGTGACGTAAAACAACAAATAAATAAATAAAATAAATAAATAACACTCGACCTTATAGGTTCCATCCTTTACCGATGCACCCAGCTGTCAAAGTTTTCTTTGTTTCAATGGAGACTACAGATTCTACCAGTTCACTGCCTTACCCTTCAGTATTGCTACAGTGTTTCTCGAGTTCACCATGGTAGCAAAAGAGGTGAAACTGATGGCTCTCGCAGAAGGCATCTGTATTCACCAGTATATAGACGGTTGGCTAATGAGAACAAATTCAAAACAGCAATGCCAAGAGAACCCCTACTGGTTGGTTCACCTTTTCGAAAGCCTAGGTTGGATCAAATATCTAGAAATCAGATTTATTTCCAACTCAAGCAATCTAATTTTTGGTTACAAATTCGACCTCAGGGTAGGGCTAGTCTTCCCAACTCAAAAGGAAATCGGTGTCTTCTTGGAAAGACAGCTACCATGTTGAAAGCTTCTCACTCATCTCCAAGGAAGCTCATGTCACTTTGAAAGCATGACTTCAATGGAGAAGACTATACCATCAGGTTGTCTGCACATGAAGTCACTCCAATAGTATCTGGAAACACTGCGGATATCCTCAGTCTTCAGATATCCCACTTCTTGTGTCTCTGGTTCACAGTGATCATCTTCAGTGGTGAACCAATCATTCAATTTTGAAGGAGGACTCACCACTCCTTCAGAAGGAGCACAGTCTCCTTCCTTTCACAGAAGGGTTGGGGTGCTCACATGAAGCATCCACAGCCAGTGGTCTATGGAATCAGGAAGAGTCAAGGCTCCACATAACATTCTAAAGCCAAAAGCAATGTTAAATGTTGTTAGCTTAAAAATGATTCAGAAATCAGCTTCTGAATCGAAATCTGTTGATTTTCACAGACAATTCATTAGTGGTTGCCTATATGAACAACCAGGAAGGCATTCACTCTCAGGTAATATGTACCTTAATCTGAAAAATCATGGTTTGGACGAATGCCAGGATGATTCAGATTCAGGGAAAGTGCATCCCAGGGAATCTAAATGTTCTGGCAGATTCCTTGTCCAGAGAGATAAGGTGTTCCAAACCAAAGGGGCTATGAATCATCAGGTTTTCAATCAGATTAGCCATTGCTGCCATCAATCAGTGGTTGATTTGTTTGTAACAAAGATGAATCACAAGCTTCCTATGTAGGTCTCCTGTCAGGCTTGGGAAACAGATGCTTGAACATCTCTTGTGAAGGTCTGGACGGACATGTGTTTTGCCCAGGGCATTGGTCCTGCAGATGATGCAAAGGCTGTGTGTGTCTCATGTCCCAGCCAGTCAGGCTTGGGAAACAGATGCATTGAACGTCTCTTGGGAGGGATTGGTCAGTTATGTGTTTTGTCCAGTGGCCCTCATCCCTCAGGTGATTCAACAGATGACCACCTACAAGTGCAGGATCATCATGATTGTACCTGTGTGGCCAGGGATGTCTTGGTTTTGGGATCTGGTGAATCTGTCCACAAAACTCATTCTAAGACTTCCATTGTGGGTGAATTTGTTGACTCAGCATGTTTGGCGTCGGGAGTCAGTCATAAATATTCAGGAAGATTCCCAGAGAAAGTGGTGAAACTATTAAGGAGCCTTAGGGGTACTCCTCAAGGAGAATCTATGAATCAATTGGTCTATTTTGGGAAGTGGTGTGAAGAGAGTCAGGTATAAAGCTCAGACCCCACTATTCCAGATGGAGCAAATTTCCTGAACTACTAGTTTAAGGAAAACATCCTAATACCATCCACTATTGCGGCCTATAGAATAGCAATTGCAGATGGTTTGGGGTTTAAAGGGTCAAGAAGTGTCTAAAAGATCTTGAGATGAGTAAGACAATTAGCAACTATTAGTTAGAGACAAACCAATAGCTTTGGATTTTGTCATTGGTCCTACATGCTCTTAGCAAACAACCTTTGAGGTTTTGAGGAAGGTTTCCTTGAAGTTATTAACTTTCAAGACACTCTTTGATTTTGGCTTCAGGTTAACGAGTGACATTCATGTTTGGACCCTTTCCTTAGTTATAGGGAGAATTGGCCACAAGTAACTCTGGCCCATTAACTGCCTTTTTGGCCAAGAACCAGTTGGATTCAGATGGGCCTACTGAAATGAAGCCGGTGGTCTTAGTCTCTGTGGACTACAGATTGACTCAACATAGGTCTCTCTGTCCTGTTTCGGCTTTAAGATATTTTGGGTTGGATTAGACAAAAGATTTCAGATAGAATAAGATCTTTTGTTTTGCTGCCATTGAGAAAGTTTCTTACAAAACTTATCTCTTGGCAACAATCTCATCTGGATTGAGTCAGATTATTTGCCTTATGAGATGTCTCTTTGGAGTCTCATCATTGGTCTTAGATAGAAGCTAATAATGTATGTTTTGACTGCATTTTTATTTTTTAGGTTGTTTTTTCCTTACACGAGTTTTGGAGACAGGTTATAGGAAATTCCATAGAATGTTTACCAATTTCTGTCTTAAAAATCTCTGTTGTCATAGGGTCAGATTTGAAATCGGTTCCTTCAGTTTATGCTCAGCATTTTGTTACTTTATAAGTATGTTTTTGATACTTATATTTGTACATTTGCAGGTTGTGGCTGGTATGTCTGCAATGCTGGATGTATTTGTAGTAGACATCAATGTTGCCTAAATCTGACTTGGAAAGGATTAGGCATTATGCTGATGACACTTTCAGGTTGGTTTGACCTTGTCTTGGGGTCGGATGTTACAATGTAGATGGGTTATCTATTTATGACATCCAATTGCAGCACCAACAGTGTCAGCATTTGTGAGAACTACAGCTACATACTGCCATTTTTGGGGAGTTGTATGTTGTGAATGTTGGAAGTTTATATGTTCATTAATGCATGTAAATTCCATTGAGAAGTTCTCATGATGTTTAGTTGTAGGTTAGGTAGTGGTTTTCTTAAAAGAATTCCCTCCATCCTACAAGGCTGGATTCAGCTACTGTTAGGAAATGGTGAGGGTATTTCGCTATAAATTTGGAAAATTCAATAGTAATTTAAATTTTTATAAGAAATACTTACCATTTCCCAACAAATGGATTTCCCTCCCGCCTCCCCGCAAGTCATTCTTTACTTGCAACAAAAATAATGAAGTAAACAATGTGGTCATGTGACCTATTTGGCGGGAGGACGGACTAATGTAACCCAGTGGCCTGGTTAAGGTTGTGGTATAATCTTAAATTTGCATCTCTGCGTTGGCCATTGGGTTGGATGGCTCGAACAAATAGCTACCTTTAGGAAATAAAATTAAGTATAAAAAGTAGTATAAAGTATAAAAATAATAAAAATTTAAATTACTATTAAATTTTCCAACTTTGTAATCTATATCAGTATTTCATATTTAATTATTTATACATTCCATGTCTTGGGTCATTGAATGAACACATTCAATGATTTTAGCCATTGAATCTACACATTCCATAGCTCAGCCATTGAATGTACACATTCAGTGCTTTGCCAATTGAATGTACACATTCAATAACTTCACACATTGATTTATTTATCTATTTGGGGTTTTACGTCGCTTTCAACACTGTACAGGTCGTATCACGACAGGTAGTTGGAAGGGCAGAGGAAACCAGTACATACAGTTGATCAAGGTTCTGTACTGTAAACTGCCGCCCAATGGCAAGCAACTACCATCTTTCCCACTTAAGTCAGGCTGGGATTCAAACTCTGATCTGAAAGGTGGGTGGTGAGTGTGTTACCACTCCTCCACTGTGGCCCCGTTTCACCACATTTAATACAACATATATATTCTGGACTGAGTGTAAAATACTGATGTATGGAAAATTGCCCTCATAAAAAAGTCCCTCCTCCAATTTATATGGGGTGGAAAAGTACCCTTTCGGCATGGTTATTTATTTAGAATAAATTCACTTGAGATTACTTATCGAGAAAATAAATTTTTTCCTATATATAATATTAAGGTACAGAGCCAAGGAGGGCAATTTTCCTTCTCCACAAAATTAGACTTGCTCCAGGTTTTTGTATTTGTATCGGTCAGTAACCTGAACATTTAAATTTAATTGGAAACTTACAGGAGTTCATTATACCACAAGCATTCTGGAGTAAGGTGGGTAGTCAATGAGAAAACAGGGCTGGCTGTTTCTTCAAAAGTCATACAGTGCCCATGTGTGTCACAAAAGACCAAAGGACTTGGTGAAAGTCTACCACAAAATTGAAGGACAGTTTTCGGGTGTGTGTGTGGGGGGGGGGGGGGGAGCTTTTCCGGCAAGCCAATTTCCGGCAGGGCAATTCTCCTGGATTTAAAATGTTCGAATATGAAATATTCCCATACAAAATGTTTGTACCTCCCACCCAGTCTGCCTCTTTCAGAAAATCCTGAATCAGCCTCTGCAAATGGAGACCTATTTTCCGGCATATCAAAGTTCGACAATTCATGCTGCTAGAAGGGTTATAACTAATTTGCACTGAAGAAGTTACTGGGGTTTTTGCCCCCAAGTCCCCTCCACTGAAAAAGGTCATTTATGGGTACTATTCACTGTGACCACAACAACTGATTCACACTGTCAGTTTTGTGAGTCGCTGAATCTCAATCCGGGAAAGAGTTTGTAGACACAAAACAGCTTCACACTTTTCACTAGAGTGTGTCTTGGAAAATAGTTTTATGTTTTTGTCTGTTTTTGTTCAGTGTTAGCACAACCGAAAGATGAGAACCAGCAAACTCAGTCAGAGTTGAAACTCAGTTTACATAAGCAGCTTTTTGCTGTTATTTGTATCAACACTGTTGCATACATCAAACATCTAAATATAACCAGGACCTGGTACAGTTGTGGTTTTCATCACTCTTATTGATTTCCATCTATCATATGATGTTTTTAGTTCACTCGGGCTTTGATGTTCTTTTGATGTATATAAAGATCTTTAATATTACTTTGTTGTGATGAAATATTAGATGTTCTAGAGTTTTCCAAAAAGTTCGTGTTTTCTTTCAGTATAAACAAAATACCAAAAGTAAATTAGACATTCTTCACACTCCACAAACTATCTGACTTTCTTTACAATAGAGTTTACTGTCTCTTCAATGCCTCTCTTTATTATTGTTTCAAAAACTGATAATTCATTCAGTCATTGTGCATAATCATGCAATAAAATTCATTTTAAATCCACTCGTGCATGCCTTGTAAGTGGGTATCAAAGTTTAAAAAAAGAGACGTATTTTCAGAAATTATGAAACCTTAGCCACTTGTTTTTGAATTTTGGTAAATTTAGACAATGTGGAGACTTGGTGTTTTGTGTGGAGTCTAGATTTTGAGAGTTGGTGCCTTACCATGTCAAAACAGAAAAAAAATGGTCAGCTGAACAAAGTGAACTGGTCATATGTTCAATTTGACCATAAAATTGCCAATAAACAATTCCAAATATTCTAAGATTGATTTTCAAAGCAATGCTTTCATTTCCTGACCTGGTTCCTGGTTCCACATTGCTGAATATTACTCTGAAGGACTATGTATGAGTTTGAATGAGGTTTTGCGAATTTTGCTGTAGAGTTTTGGACTGTGTTTGTGGTAGTCCAGTGCATTCAGAGAGTTTGTATATATTTCTGTAGAAAAAATGTATAATTTGCAGAAGCATTCCTCGAAGTTATAATTTTAATTGCATTGGTTTGTGATGGATAAGATAGCTATATAAGCAACTGTGCGACTGGATCCAACATACTGCAATTCAGTATAGGATCACTCTATAATTTGTACATACACTTACAAATGTTATTAATGCCTACACGGTCGCTGTGACCAAGTTTACAACCTAAAAATGGGGTTCCTTAATGAAAAGACTTATTGATTCCCTCTGCTTTGACCAGGGACATTACCATACCTTAATGCCAAACAGGGGCGGATCCAGCCTTTAAGTAAGGTGGGGGTTCACATCAGAGTAAGGTGGGGGTTCACATCAGACATACCATAACTATGTCAGTCAGCTGACATTATTGGCATCACTCTGCGGCGTCCGCATCTGCATCCGCATGAACAACTTGTATTCCAAAACTACAAGATCCAGAGACATGCTATTTTTTTAAAAAAAAGATACCTTAACTATCGAGGATGATAAACCATAAGATCCATGTAGATCTATCTGTTCGTCTGTTCCACAGAGCCATTGCAAGTGAGATACTCCCACCCAAAGTGTGAAAATTTCAACACTTTATCACAATTTTCTCATTCACAGGGATTTTTCTCTCATCTTGCATACATGTACTAAGCCACTAGTAGATTCCCTTGTGTGAGTATCAGGCCTGGATCTTTCTTAATTATTTTTATGGATGGTTTAAATAATTTTTAATGCATTAAAATTCATGAAATCATACACTAAATCACTTATGACTGGAGAAGTATGACATTTAGAATTTTGTTAAAATATGATATTCTGCTACTTTTTTCATAGCTACAACATGGTAAGTAACTTGGGTGTCTATTCCAATAGCTAAATGAGTAATAGCTACTTTCTGACTTTTCAGTACCTTTCATATTGAGTAAAATCACTGGTAACTCGAAAACTATTGTATATAGAGAATTTTGTATAAATCTGTTATTCAGCTACGTTGGGGTCAGCTGCAACATAGTAAAGACTTATAGCTCATTGCATAGCGGAGTAATAGCCACTTTGAGGTTATCACTTTTGAGTAAATTTCTTGTTACTTGAAAACTGTTGCATTTAGAGAATTTTCTTTAAATATGTCATTCATGTACTTTTGAATCAGCTATAACATAGTGAAATTGCAGACCTGTATGTCATGGCATAGCTGAGCAGTAGCTATTTTTAGGTTCTCAGTGTTGAGTAAATCAGTTGTAACTTAAAAACTATTGCATTAACAGTATGGTGTTTAAATATGTTATTCACCTACTTTTCTGTCAGCTTTAACATAGTGAAATTACAGACCTGTAGCTCATTGCATAGTTGAGCTATAGCTACGTTCAGAGTATATCTGTTGAGTAAATCAGTTGTAACTTGAAAACTATTGCACTAACTCAGTGAAATTTACAGACCTGTAGCTCATTGCATTGCTGAGCAACAGTTACTTTCCAGGTGTCACTGTTGAGCAAATCAGTTGTAGCTTGAAAACTATTGCATTTAGAGTATTTTGTTTAAATATGTTACCTACTTTTCTGTCAGCTATAACAGTGCAGTCCTGTAGCTTATTGCATAGCTGAGCTATAGCTACTCTCAGAGTATAGCTGTTGAGTAAATCAGTTGTAAATGTTATTCAACTAATTTTTGGTCAGCTATAACATAGTAAAATTTGCAGACATGTAGCTCATTGCGTAGCTGGGCTATAGCTACGTTCAGAGTATGGTTGTTGTAACTTGAAAAGTGTTGCGATTAGAGTATATTGTTTAAATATATTATTCACCTAATTTTTGGTCAGCTATAGCATAGTAAAATTGCAGACCTGTAACTCATTGCATAGCTGAGAGATAGCTACTGTGAGGATTTCACTGCTGAGTAACTCAGTTGTATATCTTGAAAACTGTTGGATTTAGAGAATTTTGTTTAAATATGTTATTCATCTAATTTTGAATCAGCCATAACAGTGAATTGCAGACCTGTGGCTCATTGCATAGCTGAGCAATGCCTACTTCCAGGTTCTCACTCTTGAGTAAATCAGTCGTAACTTGTAAACTATTGCCTCTAGATTTTTTGTTAAAATGTGTTATTCACCTACTTATGGGTCAGCTATAACAGAGTGAAAGTTTAAACCTGTAGCTCATGGCATAGCTGAGCATGAACTACTTCTAGGTTCTCACTGTTGAGAAAAACAGTTGTAACTTGAAAACTATTGCATTTAGAGTAAACCCACCGGGAACAGTTTAAGAAAAATTCAAACTGTTTGAAATTGTTGCAAACCTTTTCCGATTCCTATCAGATTTATATCATTGTAAACCAATCGTATTGTCATTTTTTTAAATCATCTTTTTAAGCAATCTTTAATTAACCTATCTTACAGTCCTAAAGCAATTTTTTTCCAACTTATCTGTTTCATTTTAAGAGACCCATAAACCAATTGGATGGATCGGGAAACTATCGCAAACCTATCGGAAGAATTCCTGAGGTAATGGCAACACCAATCGGGAAAATGTATTGGGGAACACATCCTAACGCCATTGTAAACTATACCCTGGATCGTGCATTTTTTATAATTACAAATCATAAACCTATCATAAAACATACTCGCAGAAATGGAACAGGCCCCTAAGTTTGTGTTTTTGTACACTTTTGATGTAAAGATATGCCCAACACTGCCAAACTAAGTCCTGGACAAAATACAATTTAACGCTTGAAATGTTACCACCTTTGTGAAGTTATTCCCTGAAATCCTGGGATTTCGCAGATTTATACGCCTGTGTAGGAGATTCCCTTCACACAGATGTTCTGCAGAGGGGGAGATAACAGTGTGTGATAAAATGAGCCTTCCTGGAAACAATCCTTGTTTGTTTGGATGGTGTTGTTGTGGGAGAGTCGGGTTTCTGCCTCCCACGTGGAGGGTGTGAGATAGACGAGGGACAATCCCCCACCTTTGCTTGCCACTGTGTGAGTTCTGCTAACAACACCCACGTTTCTACAGTAAACAACGCAAGGGGAACTGTCCGCTCTCGCAAGCCGGAAATTCTCAGCTCTTCTGTTAGGTTTTGTTTGGCTCTCTTGAACTTCCAAATATCCCCATCCGGTTTACTGTCAAACTCACAGCTCATCCCACTGTGCTGTAACTACATCGCCTAGCTGACAAAACTGTTGGTTAATCCACTTTCACAGGTCAGGTTTTCAAAGGACCCAAATGTGCAACAAAATCCATAAAATATATCACTTATCTTTGTGAAGAATTTGAAATAAAACATTTAATGAGATCTGTATGCCCGTGTGACAATGGAGAGAGAATAAGCATATCAATACCGACAGCCACAAACTATAACAAAGAGTGTTCTGCGGAATAAGTCATGTAAACTAATAAAAACTCTCCATTTGGTGTGGGACCCCAGTAAACATAATTGGTTTATAGCCAGAGTAAAACAGAAATCAATAAAGTAAAAAGGTACATCCAGGATGATAAATGCTCCATGGCTTATTTGATTGAAATTCTTTGCTTATTTCTGGAACTCCATATATATCCACATCAAACTTATCGTCTCCGTTTAAATTGTATGGCGCTTTCCTTCACAAGCTAAAAATGGGGAGGGCTTTCTCTCCAAACTTTGGAGGAGAAATTTTGAAGGCTATTTTTAAGCTGTAGCGAGGCCCGCGCTTCTAGGAATCAACTTGTTTTCGCTTTTGTTTTTTTTTCTCTCCAGAGTTTCATGAATTGTGGCGCAGTGTGATGAGTATCTGTCTCTTCACTGAAGTTAAGCTGCAATGGGCTACATTAATATTGGGATGGGTGACCATCTGAGTTCGACACCAACTATGGGGTGTGTTTGAGTTGGAAATTCTTCTTGTCGCCAGACTTTTGGTAAATTCTAGTGCACTTCTTGTGTCTCTGATGACTGTGCAGCTGAAAAGTGTGTAGACAGAAAGACATTCGGGCCTTGTTTTGTGTGGACTTTAGTCCAAGAGAGCTTTCCTCCATCTACCTTTCACAATGAGACAAACTGGTGGCATTGACACATTTCTGTGACCCTGTAAAAAGAGCAGTTACACAGGTCTCTTGACGTTAACCAGACTATTTGACCAGGCGTATCTCATTCTGTAAACACAGAATTCTACCACATTTTATCATTTTTTTCTGAGATTTTTGTTTCCAAGTTGAAAAATCAAGTCACCACATGCCACTCTCTGCGCTCAAATTCAAATCAAAAGATAGGGTGTTTTCAATTGTCGATTAATTCCCCTTAATCTGTCTTTCATTCTAACATAAAAGGTTGGGCATCAATCAGAAGATATGTGTGTAAACAGCATCCAGAGGAGATGAAAGGCAGAGGCTTGCAGAGACAGAACACTCATCCTCATTTGATGCCCAGGGGTGACTGAACTTCACATCAGTGATATCCTTGCGAAGTGGATCATCTTGTCCTCGCCTCTTCTAATTGCACTGATGTGGGTTTCATTAGCCTGCTCCCTAATCAAGTGTGACTGATATGACCACAGGGGGTTGCTTCATGTGCACTCTCCCATTACAGACAGCTCAGATCCCCGGACCATTTTACGTCCCAACATTAAACTGAGTTCACACAGTCACGGATCAGAAAGTACTGAAACACGTCTTTATGGGTAGACTTTCCTCAAGTCCTTCTGTCTTAGGTATTATATGAGGACTTTTTTACTTTTGGAATAAGAAATACAAAGACCTGGAGCACTACTGAACATACTGGTAAGTGCATGAAGGGGGGTACAAGTCGAACTCGACCATTCATTTCTTTATTGCAAGTTTGATATTTGCTTAAGTTTTTTTAATTCAAATTATATAAATAAGAAAGATATAACAAAATGTTTTATTACAGGATGGAGCTGGATGTTAACAAGTATTCTTTTAAAAGTATTTTGTCACAAGGCACTGTACATTTTTTTCTAACCATGGATATCAGGCTCTGTTTTTATGTTCTTAATTTTTTCCCAAAGGATTCGCGATTAGCCATCATTTTGGACAATTATGGTTGGTAGTTACCCTTAACAATAACAGTATGGACAAAAAACTAACAGAACATGTTTTACTCAACTTATAAGATGCACTTCTTAATATTATGTCTTATTTTATTGCATAAACCTTTTGGATAAAATTTAATAACATTTGTCTTATATAAAAAAAACGTGCATCAGCTTAAAGGTTTAAACCATCCATTATTACTCAGAAAATAAATTTTCTATACTTTTAAATAATAACCAAATCAAATATTATTTTCTTTTCATTATCACTATTTGATCTTATGACTCCGATTTCAATTATAAAGCTAACCTAACCCTATACAAACCAGACATAAGTAATTTGATTTATTTTGAAAAAATACTATAGTTCTTGATTCACAACCACAATGCACCGCAGTTTAGATAGACAAGGTGAAGGTCATTGTAGGTGATACCAGGCCGTTTTTGTTGTGGACTGGTGAAGAGCATAGATAGTACTGACACTTGTTATGGGATGAATACTAAAACTGACATCAACAAAACAAAAAGGAACGTCTGACTTTCGCTGTGCAAGTTGATTTATATAATTGCCTTTTTTTTTCAATTTTGTTTTGTAACGGACAAGTAATAACAACTGAATGTTTGTTGTTGTATTGGGGTTGAGACTGCTTAGAAAAAGGTAAATGGATTTTTGCACGAAGTTTATATTATCTACTGCAATAGTGCTTGTTTGATATAGGAATTTTGGCTGTGTGTGTTGTGGCCAAACTTAGGAGTCAGCTCATCGTAAGATGGGTTATCGGCTAACTTAGGATCCTGAGTTGGGTAGCCTATCTTAAGATGGTTTAGAACATATCAGCCCAAGTTAAGATAATAAAATTAAGGAATTATGTTAAAGCTTAACATAATCTCCAACAACATTTCAATTTTATTAATACAACAACCCAACTACATTACAAGTTGGGCAAATATCCTAAGTTGGGCTGTAATGTTCCAGCCCATGTTAAGATGAGCTAAGTCAATCTTAAGTTAGGCTACCCAACTTAGGATCCTAAGGTGGACTGACTAATAAGTTGGGTTCCAAACTGTGAATTGAAGTATAAAGGATCTTCTTGCATAACTTTTCGGTTGATCTGAACACGGAATTGGATCTCCAGCTGTTAGAATCTACCATTTTTCCAGCTAACGAATTCATCATTAACTTGTTTACCACCAACCTATTTGAGTTCAGTCACAAATAGATCAGACAGCAGTAGTTGGGAGAGAAAGGTTCATTTCTAAAGTTTTAAGACACTGGGCAGAAGCCAATTCCCAAGTGAAAAGATAAGTCACACAACCACTCGCTCCTGGCCACATTGTTGTTTTTTCGCAGATTATACTAATGTCATATTTGAACTGAATTAACAAAACACTGCTGTTTTTCAAATAAAGAACATACAATGGTAAATGAAATATATAAGAGATTGTCTACTTCAGTGAGAACTATCAATGTGGAAAATTCTAAATTATAACTATTTCCTTAAAAGTTTCCATGAAATTGGAATTTTGTCAAATTTTCACCATTTGTTCAGAAATTCTTGTGTGTGTGACCAAGGATGTTTGTCTATCTACTTATTCAGAGTTGACTTCTTTCTTTTCTTGATCATGTTGATATTCAAAGACACATATCTATTTGCGTGAAATGAGTGCGTGAGAAGTGTGACACCTGAGATGATCTATGTGTGTACACACCTGCATCAAGTCACGTGACCATAATCCAGCTGCAGGCCTGTCAAAACTGGTATGCGAACTGTCATGTCAGACTCCACTGGAGATAAGCCATGTGCTGTGTAACGGTATGTGGGGATCCTCAATCCAACATTCTGGATATACTATTACATCTGGGGGACTGCATATCCAGTAAAGCTTACAAGACAGAACATTCGAAACAGCTCCACAATTTTCCTTCTCTCTCTCTCTAGGTCATCCGTAAGTTACGGCTAAACGTGACCCGTATTGACATGAAAATTGCTCGGGAGTCACACTGCCCCGACTTTGTTTTTTAATTGCCTTTGTCTTTCTTTTTGTGACAAAAGACATTGTAGAAGGTAGCGCACAAGATTCTGAACTTCAGTATTAATATTAGCCTTGCTTATGGCTCAAATTTGCATGATATCTTTTCAAACATGCACACACTGCCCCGTCTTTGTTTTTTAATTGACCTTGTCTTTCTTTTTGTGACAAAAGACATTGTAGAAGGTAGCTCACAAGATTCTGAACTTCAGTATTGATATTAGCCTTGCTTAAGGCTCAAATTTGCATGATATCTTTTCAAACATGCACACAGAGATTTAGCATTCATAAAGCACTCATACATGTTAAGACAAAGAATTGTATCAGCCATAGATTTTTTTTCTCCTGGCTGTATGCTGCTCTAAAAGTCAGTACAGGTATGAGTACTGTTATGATAGAAATTTCTCAAAATTTCTCTTACCTTTGTTCATTAAATAATTGGTTCAGAAATATTCCATTTATTTCATAATATATCCAATAATTAAAATTTGTTTCAAATACTCCATTTATTTTATAATATATCCAAATAATTAATGATATAATTATATCCCGTGTCATAACATACACAAATTAAATTATATCCTGTGTGATAACATACACCAATTAAAATTTATGTATCCAAGTGACAAGGTATCCACATATGTGTATCCATGGTGTCAGTCAGTTTAAAAAATGTTGTTTTTTTTAAGATATCCAAATGCTTAGATTTATTATATCCCGTAGATAAAATATTTAATTTAAATTATTTCAGATAAAGCCAAATCACCTATGTTATATTTTCAAAATACATTCTCAGTATCATATCCTTTGTGAGAAGATATCCAAAATTGTACAAGTCCAAATGTGAGCAAAAATCTGCTAAGTGTTTGGACATCTTGTTTTTGTCACACAGCTAATTAGACCTGTCTTATTTGCTAGGATGATTTCCTCCAGTCAATATCCTTTGTGATTTGTCTCCAAATCTCCTGGGGGGCGTTTTTATAGAGTGAGTAATTGATCCCTACAGACCCCCTCCATATTGTAAAATTCCCCCAGTATTGCAAAATTTCTCCTCCCCATTATTGCAGAAAAATCTTTAATTTTGAGCAATACTCTTTAATATTGTTATTTTTAACTGCGTAGTTAATCTTCTGTATAAAAACCCGTGTAATTAGCCTTAACAAAGATAACACGGAGCTGACAGATGGATACAAACAGTGTTATGGGATTAAGCTCCTGGAAACTAGTAATTTGAACTTAGAATATTTTTACATGGTTTGGACTTAGAAAATATCTGTCCTGTTGGACTTAGGAGAAATTCACCTATTTGTGTCATGAAGAAAAGTGTTGTAAATTTGGAGACAAGAAGTTGTATCAACAAAACCTGTAACATGTTTTGGGAATATTTTATGAAAATCTAAAAGACAGATAAAAAGATTAAATTTGGATAAATGTCTCACATGTGTTGAAAAATTGGATATGTTGAATCAGTAATGTTTATTATTTAAAAATAAATTGATTGGATACTATTTATTTCTTTTATTCTTGTTTGTGAATATTACGGATAGATATTGGGATATACACAATGTTGGATAAACAATTATGAGAGGCGAGTACTGATTATTTCTACTTTCTGTTTAATTATTTCTATTTGGATAAATTTGGCATCTACAAATATTTTATTGAGATTACTAGTCCTTATATGAGAATAAGATCCCAACCCCTAAGAGTGTTGTGACCAAGGAAAAACGGCCATAACAATTTGGTGGAGCCATGCCGGGTATTCTCAAGGACATCCAGGTAATCTGAGACACATTTAAATATTAAAAACAAATATGAAATAAAGACATTTGGATATGTTTATGGAAATTTGGGTACTTTTACTGCTGTTTGAGTGATCACGAGGGCTAAGTCGTAATATTTTCAAGAACATTCATGTGAGAAAAAAAAAAAATTTGCCCACTTTTATCTGACAATAATAATGTCAAAAATAGTATCATCTACAACATTTCCATACTCAAAATCAGATGAAGATCTTCTGCGTTTGACCAGTGAAGGATCACACGCACTTCACCACCTTGGCAATAATGTAATTTCTACCACATCCTGGACATACAATTGTGTACATTGCAAGTTTCTTCATTCTAATAGGAAAATTATGATGAGTCATGTGATCAAATCTCACAAAAATATTGTACCTGCTTATGGAGTAGATATTGAGTAACAAAAAAGAGGGAATATTACATAAATAAATAAACAAAAGTTTTAGGAGCAAACTGGATCCACCAAAGAAAATTGTTAAATCAGCCAGTGGAAAACTTACATCGCAAAAGGGTTATATACTAAGGTCAGACATGGCTAATTTGGACGCTTTGGTTCAAAATATGGATCAGCTGAGAACCCAGGTTCAAGGGCTTATACACCAAAATGATCAGCAAGGCGCTGTCCAGGAACAAAATAGGATAAGAATACAACAAGCTATACAGCAACGGGGAAACCAAGCTGAAGCATCGTCATTGAGGCCAGCTTCATTTAAAGGGCTTGCCAGTGAAGATGCAGATCGCTGGATGAAACGGTTTTTAAGCTATTCAGAATTTTGCAACATGGATGACCAGAGAAAAGCCAGGATATTTCGTTTGATGGTGGAACAAGCTGCAGAGGTTTGGTATAACAGCCTACCGGAGGCTGTGAGGGGAAATTGGCAACAACTGCAGGAGGCCTTTAACCAAAAGTATATTAATGCAAATAACCTTCATTGGTTGAAGGAACAAGGATTATTTGCCAGAGTTCAGGGACGTGAAGAGAGTGTTGAATCCTACATTACTGATGTCAGACAGAGGTGTAGCCAGTTACAAAAGGGTGAAGCAGAGACTAGGTCAATCATTCTCAGAGGTCTTTTGCCAGGGATTAAGGCCTTTGTGATTGGTCAACAACCAGCAGACCTGGAAGAAGTCGAGCTGAAGGCAAAATTGGCGGAAAGCATAGAGAACTTGAAGCCAAAGGACGCCAGTTCAGACCGGGTAAATCTGATGCAAGACACATACAACAAGAGTTTGGGTGACTTGTCTAAGGTCATAAACAACCTAGAAGGTATGGTTCGACAACAAGGAAGGGATGTCCAGTTCATGAAAGTTAATATGAGAAGCCAACCATTTCAGGGGAGAAGTCCACAAGGACAGAATCCAGTGGTGAGAGGGAATTTTCGCTCCTACTGTCAAAGGTGCCATAGGTCTGGCCACACAACTGTTAACTGCATTAGGAGGCCTCAGCCATCTGATGCTATATGCTACCAGTGTAACAGAAGGGGACATTTGAAGAATGACTGCCCACAACTAAAACAGAGACAATTTAATCAGTGGAATGGAGCAAAACGGCAATCTTTAAACTACCAAAACGCGTCTCAGAATGGGGCTGTGACGCAGCCAAGAAGAATGTAAGTGTGGAAACCAACCCCAGCCAAGTAAACTATTTAGGACATGAGGACAAGTGTTTGTTTAGTAAGGAGAACATTACAACTGAGAAAGGATTGTCCTTTATGAAGATTTATTATGAGGAAGTTCCGCTGTATGCACTTATTGATTCTGGATCAACCATTTCTCTGGCTGGACCAAAACTTTTTCAACAATTCCCATCTTTGAGACAGTTATTAAAACCTTATGACTGTGAAGCCTTAACTGTTTGTAATTCAACATTTAAGTTTGCTGGACAGTTAACTTTTGCCTTCTCAATAGGCCAAAATAATTTCTGGGTTTGTTTAAAATATGTGGAGACAATGCCATATTCTGTGTTACTTGGAGCTGACTTTTTGAAATCCACTGGGATTAATGTTGATTTTGGAAGTGGAATAGTTACAATTCCAGATGTCTTGGAAATATCTGCACAACAAACACAAACCTTAGAGCCAAAACAAAGAAGCATACTTTATGGCACTTTACCACAAAAACCCTGTGTTGATGTATTAGGACTGATAGTTCCTTGTGTCAGTTCAGAGCTAAATGGAGTTGAACCTGGCAGTACAGTGGTACAGGTGACCAGTCAGAACTGCCTAGTACCAGTTTGTTTAGTGAATAACACTGAAGTGCCTTGTATTATAGAAAAAGGAGATAATATAGCAAGTGTACAGTTATTGAAAGGAGGTGACAGTATTTGTGAGACAGTTCTCAGTGTCAAAAATATTGACTCTGGTGCCAATAAACAAGTGACTAATGAATTTGTTGACAGACAACAATTTGATGATCAGTTTATGTTGGATAAAACTGTTCTCACACCAGTCAAAGTTGAGGATTTGCAGCATGTACTTTGGGAATATGCTGACCTTTTTCAAATGCCAGGACAAGGTCTGGGTCACACAAATGTATTGAAACATACAATTAGACTAATGCCTGGGAGTAAGATTATCAAAACTGCTCCTTACAGGTGCAACCCAAAGGTGAGAGAAGAAATTTCAAAACAAGTCCAAGATATGTTAGATCAAGGGATTATTAGACCTTCAGAGAGTCCGTATGCATCACCTGTTGTCATGGTAACAAAGCAGGATGGTACTCTTCGTTTCTGTGTTGATTTTCGCAAATTAAATGCTCAGACTATAGCAGATTGTCATCCCATAGGACGCATTGATGATTCTCTAGATTCACTTGGAAATGCTAGAGCAAAGTACTTTTCCAAAGTTGACCTGCTGAGTGGTTTCTGGCAAATGGAGCTAGACGAAGACTCTAAACACTTGACAGCTTTCTGTTGTCATGAAGGACTATATGAATTTGAGAGGTTATCTTTTGGCATGAAAAATTCACCTTCAAGTTTTGCTAGACTGATGCAGGAAGTTTTGAGAGGTCTAGTTTGGAAGGTCTGTCTCGTTTTTATAGATGATGTGATCATTTTCTCAGACACTTTCCAACAACACTTAGAGAATCTTAAATTGGTGTTTGATAGATTCAGAGCTGCCAATCTTAAATTAAAGCCAAAAAAGTGTGAATTTGGGAAGAGCAAAATTCAGTTCTTAGGACACTTAGTTAGTGAAGAAGGAGTTGAACCACTGCCTGACACATGCAAAGCTGTACAGAACTTTCCACGACCCACAAATGTGAAGCAAGTGAGGTCATTCTTGGGACTTAGTGGATTTTATAGGAAATACATTGAGCACTATAGTAAGATTGCAACACCTTTGACAAATCTTACTAAGAAAAATGTGCCTTTTCAATGGGATGAATCATGCCAAACTGCCTTTGAACTGTTAAAAAGTGCACTTTCTTCGCCACCCATACTTGCCTATCCAAGGTACCAAGAACCATTCATTTTGACAACCGATGCAAGTAGTGATTCAGCTGGGATGGTTCTTAGTCAAGTTCAAGATAGCAAGGAAAGAGTAATCGCTTATGGTGCAAAAAAAGTTCACAAGAGCTGAGATGAACTATGGTATTTCAGAGAAAGAAGCTCTTGCTGTTATATTGGCTGTACGACACTTTGAGCCATATCTTAAGGGCACAACCTTTAAGCTGATAACAGATCACTCAGCTTTGAAATGGATGTTTGGACAAAAGACTGTTAGTGGTAGAATAGCCCGTTGGATAGCTTACATGCAACAGTTTAATTACACTGTAGAGCATAAAGCTGGCAAATCCCTAGGAAATGCAGATGGTCTTAGTCGACAGGGACAAGGTGATCTTAGGACCACAGAGGACCTTGATAACATCACAGATGACATATTGCCACCCGCTATCAACAATGTTGTTGAGGAGGAGGACAAGCAGGAAGTTGAAACTTCATTGAAGCTAGATGTAGAGTTACCAGAAGAAGACCAGGATCTGAAGCTGACTGCAAAAACCTCAAATCCATGGATAAACAGGCCCAAAGCACCAGCAGATGTAAGACCAAGTCTAACAGCAAAATCTCTAAGGAAGATGCAACTTGCAGATGAAAATATATCTCCCATTATTAGGTACTTAGAAGAAGACATTGTGCCGACAAATGTGAGAGATGCAAAGAGACTAGTTGCAGTTTCACAGAATTATGAAATCATTGATGGAGTGCTTTACCATATGTGGTATCCAGAAGGACTTGGGAAAAACGACCGAATAATAATTCAGTTAATAATTCCAAGGGCCTTGGTCCATGAAGTGCTCACAGCTGTGCATGGTGACCCATCAGGAGGCCACTATGGAATCAGGAAAACATATCACACAGCAAAGTTGGATTATTATTGGCGTGGAATGTTTAGAGATGTACAAAATTGGGTGTTATCTTGTCATCACTGCTGTTCATCCAAGAAGCCTACAAAGCCATACAAATCACCATTGGAACCATTACCACCTTTTAGAGTGGGCAATGTTTGGGCAGTTGATATATTAGGACCTTTGAAAGAATCATATTCTGGAGCTAAGTACTTGATAGTTTTCATGGAATATGCAACCAAGTATGCAGAGTGTTTTCCAGTCATGGAAATAAAATCTCACATCATTGCAAGACACTTTGTGGATGAAATTGTGTACAGGTATGGTGCGCCAACCCACCTCTTGAGTGACATGGGCACTCCTTTGATTTCACAAGTTTTCAATGAAGCTGCACTGATGATGGGAACTAAGAGACTAGTGACCACTCCTTTTAGGCCAAGTACAGATGGTATGGTTGAGCGTTTTAACTACTCTATTGCCAAACAGCTCTCTGCATATGTTGACTCAGCTGGAAAGGATTGGTGTAAAATGATTCGAGGAATGGTTTTTTCATACAATGTCAGTGTTTCTGTAGAGAGCACACACTATCAGCCATTCTATTTGATGTTTGGGCGAACTCCAAGGAGTCCAATAAGTGTGGCTTTGCCCGAAGTACCCGATGTACCAGGTGAAGTAAACAGACACTTTGTAAGTGATCTTGTCACAGGCCTTCATCATGCACATGAAATTGCCCAATCAAACATGAAGTATCATAAGGAGAAAATGAAGGAGCAATATGATAAGAAGGCTTACATAAAAGAATATGAAGTTGGACAGAGAGTCTGGGTATACTTCCCTGCAGTAAAAGTGGGAGAAAACAAAAAGCTGAAGAAGCCTTTCAGTGGACCATATATAATTACAGAGAAAGTTAGTAATAAAAACTTTCGACTAGTCAGGGGTCATGATCTGAAACCATTACGTAATAAAGTACACATTGATCGCCTACGACCCTATATTGACCGTACAGTAGTGCCTCCAGTAGATGAAGAACTACGCCAAATTTTAGCTGAAGAAGATGAGCTAGATGAATTGGTAGAAGAGGACCAGGAACTAGTAGATATTGATGAAGCTGAGATAGAACAGGGAAATATAGGTGAGGCAGTCAATCAGGAAAATGCAGAAGTTTTAGAACCTATGAATGAAGAAACTGAGAATCAAGATGATACCAGTGATCCAACCCATGACCAAGGGCAAAACCTGAATGATGTTCAGTCTGAAGAAGCATTAGATGACACTAGGGTGACTGATGAAGTAGTACCACCACTAAGACGTTCAACCCGGAAAAGGAAGTTGAGGTTTCCCAACATAACTAAGCTGAACAGTATACCGGAGGAGGACTTAGAAGAACAGTATGAGGTCAGCCGTATAATTAAGGGGAGATATTCAAAGTCAGGAGAGCCTGAGTATCTCATTGAGTGGGCAAACTACCCAAAGGAATCCCGCTCGTATGAACCATGGAGCAATTTAAGTGAGACAGTGAAGCAGTATATAAAGACACATGATATCCCAATGGTGGGAAAGCCACCTAACACTTTCACAGTTTAATGTCCCATTAGAAAGTAATGAAGCTATCTTGATACAGTTCATATTGTGTGTTAAACAAGAAATAATATGCTTTATTTCTCTTGTAGAGAGATGAAGCAACTGCCAGCTGTTTGAAGAATTAGTGCATTTGAATACACAAGAATCATGACAGCCATAATGTGGAGTAGGCTGGCCACCTTCTTCTTTGGCTTCAACTTGATTCTAGGAGGATATTCAGATGATTTAGGACTTCCGGAAGTCGTTGTTAAGGAACATCTAGGAACTGTATTCAGAAGAGTTGCAATGTTGGATAACTCTATCTCTTATTGGGGACATACAATTGTAGTTCCATTACCAGATTTTTCTGCTCTGAGCGGTTATAGTTCATTTTGCACAGAGAAGTCTTATCCTGGACAGGAGGACTTTGTCATAGAGCTGTGCCGTAATTATGGAGATACATTGGGGATATATGATTCAGTCAGAAAATTATTGAGAAAAGACTTGAATAAAAAAATAAATATTATGAATGGATTAATACCAGCTGGCAAAGTGATAAAACAAGCAGACAGTTTAAATGGACAAAGGCGTAATAAGAGGTCCCCATTGGATTTTATTGGAACTGTATCTAAAAACCTGTTCGGGACGGCAACTGTGAAAGATGTTGAAACACTAAAATCTCATATAATTGCTCTAGAAACTAACCCTGAATCATTTAAAGGATTTAGAAAATTTCAAAAACAATTATCTTCATTGGAAGTGGAAGCTCATGAGAATTTCAAACTTTTACAGGATGGTGTTAATAAAAACAAAATGTTGATAAATGAAAGTTTTCATGAAATGGATAGACTGCAGTACTATTGGTCTCAAGAAATGGAGGATGTGAATGCTAATGTGAAAGCATTGGGTCAAGTGTCCACGATTATGCACTCAATAAATGCTCATGAAGTGTCCACAATGTTACTGATGATAACTGAAATGGATAAACTCATAAACAGTTACAATGTTTTGCTAAAAGGATACCTGCCATTGGATTTAATTCCACCAGCCAGGATACAAACTATTCTGAGGAATATTACTGACTACTTAAGACTTAATCACCCCACATTCAAAATTTTACACACAAATCCAACAACATATTATCACACACACAGTATAAGCTTTGCTAGAACAAACCACAATATATACATCAAGTTAAACATTCCAATCTCAAGCACTAATTTACTTTTCAATATATATAAACTTGAAAGTATACCAGTGGTAGCAGGGAATAGGAACCAATCATTCACATATATAAGTGACTTACCACCTTATTTTGGAGTTACCACTGACAATAACTTTTATACTGAGATAGATGAAGTTACTTTCCAAGCCTGCCCTGGCACCTTTTTGAAAAGATGTCAGAGCACTCTTAAAATCTCAGAAAGTTCTCAGCCAAGTTGTGCTAGTGCTTTATTCACAAATGATCTGGGAAAAATCTATGATATCTGCAAAATTATTCTGGACCCAAATCCAGATCCAAAACAGAGTTATTTCATTGATCTAAATGATGACAAAGTATTGATTAGTACTCTAGATACTAATTGGGTTGAGACATGTGAATCAATACCTCCAAGAATTTTTGAGGGGTGCACAAATTGTGTTGTAATTCGTAAGTGTTCCTGTAGTCTGAAAGCAAATTCCTTCTTTTTACCACCAAGCATTCAAAGTTGTTCTTACCCAGGGTTTCAGAACCAAAAACAGGTTCCAAATATTTTAGCCATATGGAGTTACTTTAAGTCGGTTGATAATGAAGCAGATTTAGTGTCTAATATGTCTATTTTAGATAATGATCATTTTAGTCTTCCTAAAATCACTTTAACAAGAGCAAAACTTGGACCAAAACTCACTCTGATAAATCATGAAACAACTGTACTTGATTTGAAGAAAACTTTAAGTGCTATTAATAACAATAAGACTTTATATGCAACTCCCTTTGATGCTTTCTTTGGACAGACTCTGGAAAGTTTGAATGAACCAAGTCTTACTAATACTATCTTGAATTCCATTTCACTTTATGTAATTCCAATCATACTAGCACTTGAGTTTGCACTTATACTTAAGTTGTATAAAACTCAGGTTATACTTAAGAGAACACTCACTCATAGAGTAGCTGAGTACATGACCCTTGCAACACTTGCTCCCAAAACTGCAGAAGCTTTACCTTTGATTGACCTAAACCATACTTTAGAAACAGAGAAAGAGCTACTTTATTTGTTCCTTGTGGTATTGGCCATTGCCAGTATTTCCATAATAATTCACTTGATACTTTTTTGTATTAGGACCTGCATTCAGCAGCATTCCAAGTTAGTTCCAAATGATCAAGAAACCATAATTAAGGCTACCTTAACAGATTTGAACAGTTCTTTGGACCTTTGTGTTAAGAACGTACCAGTTCCAAGCTCCCAATTGTCTATTGAAGTGACACCTGAATTAATCAATACACCCAAGTTGTTTCACCAATGTGTAATATTTCCACACATTAAGTTTGAATGGGATTTCTTAAAGTTAACCCTAACTGAACCTGTTGCTACTATTGAGTTACCTGGTGAATTTTTAATTTCACCAATATCTGCTTTAAAATATTGGAAGATCAAGGGGCATGCCTTTATTTTTAGAATTACAATTCAAACAGGTGATCAAGTACAAACCATATTATCTCAGAAAATGGACCCTTTTGGAATGCAAGCTCAATACATTCCACTACAACAAATGAGTCCATTACCCCAAAATCAATCAACACCAGTTTAAAAAGGGTTTGCTATTTTACAATATTCCCACCCCACTTATATAGCTCAAGTAGACATGTTAATAAACTAATTTACCAACCCAATTTGGAAAACCACCCTTTAATGACTATCCATTGTAAATGGTCTTCCTCAGCAGGAAGTGTCCCCATTCAAGTGTCTTCCCCCTCCTCTCCAAACCCCATTGACCAGCTGTGGACATATTTCTGTCAAGCTGTCATCACATGTTCCTGACCAACAGAAAACATTGTTATAACAGAAACTGCATGTTGGTCAATAAAATTAAATAGGGTCAATATATTTCACACTGCAGTCAAGTCAATACTCTGTCAACTACCTTGTGTCACTTATTAGGACATTCCTCCAGTCACATAAGCTGTTCTAGCACTAATTCAGAGGATACCATTGGGAGACATTTAATTTAATTTACTCTAACGATTTCTTACAATCCCAACAAAACATATTGTTGCTTATTTCTTCTCTGTATGGTGTTTACCCAAGCTGTCATTGACTGGAAGGAAAGCAATTACTGTGACGGACAAAAGAGGAACTTTATATTGGTACACTACGGTGATCAATGAAAAGGACCCAATATGTCATTACCAGCATCACTATGACTAAATAGGTTGCTGTGCTCGTTTCTTTATTGATTATCAGGGATTTTGCAAATTAATCAGCTCTGCATGGTGATTGACAGACGTAGCCATCACAAAAACAATAAACATAGATAACATTTTTCTTTTGAGGATATGCATTTATATACAACAAAATCTTTTGTCTCTGGAAACACTAACTTATTTTGTGAAAGTGTTTAATACAATGACATTTACATTATACAACAACTGTGTCTGGAAATACTGGGATATCTTATCAAGACATGATGAGTGTTGTTTCATTGTGACAATTAATTATTTTCTGGATTGTGTATTTTTCTCCGATAGTCATGTAATTCATGTATTATGCATTTATTTGGGAATGTCAAGTCTGACACTGTATCTATTTTGGTATGTCATTTATGACATCGGTTAATTAACATGCTTTTGGTTATATTACTTGTGTGTTCAGTTTCAATTCTAATAGACTGCATTTATTTGGGTGTGTCTTTTGACACCGGATAGGGTAGTGAACTATCTAACCAATATACAAATATAGGGTAGTCAATTATTTAATCCATATAGAGGGTAGTGAATTATTTACTCCATTTATGTTGTGATGCCATATTATCAGATCAAAGAGGGCGACACCCTGTCTTTCGTTAAGAGTCAAGGGGCTGGTCCCCGCAGGGTAGGACTGTGGTTTGGGTATTTTACAGTTTGGGCATTATGTTGTCTTTAATTCATTCTTTTTACTGTTCTTGATGTTGTTGCAAACAAAAACTTAGTATCCAATCCCTCAAAAGCTGAGGACAGCTTTTCTGTGTGCCCAGGGTATTGTTATGATAGAAATTTCTCAAAATTTCTCTTACCTTTGTTCATTAAATAATTGGTTCAGAAATATTCCATTTATTTCATAATATATCCAATAATTAAAATTTGTTTCAAATACTCCATTTATTTTATAATATATCCAAATAATTAATGATATAATTATATCCCGTGTCATAACATACACAAATTAAATTATATCCTGTGTGATAACATACACCAATTAAAATTTATGTATCCAAGTGACAAGGTATCCACATATGTGTATCCATGGTGTCAGTCAGTTTAAAAAATGTTGTTTTTTTTAAGATATCCAAATGCTTAGATTTATTATATCCCGTAGATAAAATATTTAATTTAAATTATTTCAGATAAAGCCAAATCACCTATGTTATATTTTCAAAATACATTCTCAGTATCATATCCTTTGTGAGAAGATATCCAAAATTGTACAAGTCCAAATGTGAGCAAAAATCTGCTAAGTGTTTGGACATCTTGTTTTTGTCACACAGCTAATTAGACCTGTCTTATTTGCTAGGATGATTTCCTCCAGTCAATATCCTTTGTGATTTGTCTCCAAATCTCCTGGGGGGCGTTTTTATAGAGTGAGTAATTGATCCCTACAGACCCCCTCCATATTGTAAAATTCCCCCAGTATTGCAAAATTTCTCCTCCCCATTATTGCAGAAAAATCTTTAATTTTGAGCAATACTCTTTAATATTGTTATTTTTAACTGCGTAGTTAATCTTCTGTATAAAAACCCGTGTAATTAGCCTTAACAAAGATAACACGGAGCTGACAGATGGATACAAACAGTGTTATGGGATTAAGCTCCTGGAAACTAGTAATTTGAACTTAGAATATTTTTACATGGTTTGGACTTAGAAAATATCTGTCCTGTTGGACTTAGGAGAAATTCACCTATTTGTGTCATGAAGAAAAGTGTTGTAAATTTGGAGACAAGAAGTTGTATCAACAAAACCTGTAACATGTTTTGGGAATATTTTATGAAAATCTAAAAGACAGATAAAAAGATTAAATTTGGATAAATGTCTCACATGTGTTGAAAAATTGGATATGTTGAATCAGTAATGTTTATTATTTAAAAATAAATTGATTGGATACTATTTATTTCTTTTATTCTTGTTTGTGAATATTACGGATAGATATTGGGATATACACAATGTTGGATAAACAATTATGAGAGGCGAGTACTGATTATTTCTACTTTCTGTTTAATTATTTCTATTTGGATAAATTTGGCATCTACAAATATTTTATTGAGATTACTAGTCCTTATATGAGAATAAGATCCCAACCCCTAAGAGTGTTGTGACCAAGGAAAAACGGCCATAACAGTACATTATAGAAACTGAAACTCCATTATCTGAACTAAAAACTTTCCCTAACTGCAAGGAAACTTGAGCCTTCAGCAAGGCTATATTAATATATGTGCCACTTTTACTTTGGCATGGGGGTGTCTAGGTATCCGGGAACAAACACAACTAAACTTTCCAGATTTTAATATTTTATTTTCCAATCGAGCTACTGTGTTAGACTATATTTATTTATTTTATTTGGGTTTTTTTACGTCGCTTTCAACACTGTACAGGTCATATCACGACGGGTAGTTGGAAGGGCAGAGGAAACCAGTACATATAGTTCGCTAGGGTTCTGTACTGTAAACTGCCGACCAACGGCAAGCAACTACCAGCTTTCCCACTTACGGCCATGGCGGGGATCGAACCCCGGACGCAGAGGTGGGAGGCGAGAGTGTTACCACTCTGCCACCGTGGCCCCTTTTAGACTATATTTCAACAGCAAACTGTCAACAATACTTTCTTTCACAACACATTAACACTACAATACTAAACAATTCTTTCACTAAATCTCTACTACTGCCCCTGCTCTTTTTTTTCTTTCTCCAAAACTACATAAGACATAAGACAAATTTTGTGGTGTAAGCAGGTATATAGGTTTAGTGATGCGTTTGATAGCCACCTAACGTAAAATAATTTCCGTAAGAGATACGTTGTGTTTAAAGTGGATGTGTTTATCACTTTAGGGTTTAGCAATACGTCCACATGGACACTACAATACTAAATAATTCTTTCACTAAATCTCATGAAGATTAGCAATATAATACTCGTGTTACGCACTCGTATAATATTGTTATCTTCATTCCTAATATATTTTTTTCTGTATATCTCATTTGGAAAGTTTTCCTATAATATTACATGAAGGTCAGTTCAGAAGCTAATTACAATTCTAATTCTAATTGGACTTTTATAGCGCTTAATCTCCCCAATACGAAGGGGGCTCTAAGGCGCAACAAAACAAAAACAGGCAACCAATCTCAATATCCAGGGACAGAAAAAAGTTCAGCACCACGGAGGACACCAGGGTGAGTAAAACTAAGGAGGGTATGCCTTGGTGTAAAGGTGGGTTTTGAGCCGTTTTCTGAAGGAGGCAAGAGAGGGGGACACACGAATCTCATCAGGCAGAGCATTCCAGACAGTGGGAGCATCGAAAGCAAAACTATGACCAAACTGTTTGACAGATTTATGGACTGAGGGTTGAAACTTGGGAATGACAAGGAAATTACCACCACTCTGACTGCGCCTGGTATTGTAGGAGCTGCTGTAGGAGGAGATGTAAGGAACAAAATACTTGGGAAAACCAGTGTGGAGAAACTTATAGACAAGGGTAGCTGTTTTAAAGACTGACCGATGTTGAACAGGAAGCCAATGCAGATTCTTAAGAACAGGGGTTATACTAGTGTATCTACTGGTATTTGATACGATTCTAGCAGCACTGTTTTGGATGCACTGTAATTTGCGAAGATTGAACTTAGAGAGACTCCTGAAAAGTGAGTTACAGTAATCCAACTGACTACTTAAAAGAGCATTGGCCACAAGTATAGAAGCATCACGAGTAAGGAAGACAAGACATTGCAAAGCAAATATGGCAAGATGCTGATCAGGAGCGGGAGACTGGGAGAGTATGCAGAGAGCACTCCTGTAATAGCCAGACATATGAGCCAGATGCTGTTGAAAGCAAAGCAATTAATGAATGGCTTGTGATTTTTTTGGCTCTAGAGTTTTCTGTAAAATTGTTCTGTCTTTATATGAATTTTACATAAATCCGTCATAAAATTGTTCAATAGGAATAATTATTTTAATTAAATCTAATTTTCAAAATAACTTTTGTGGTACATATGAAACATACCAACTCAAAGTGTCACTGAATGTGCGACACATATTTACTTAAGAGATTCGTATCTCTTCCAGGGCTGATACAGGAGCTGTGTGGGACTGGAAGTGAGTACATTAATGTCCCCCTGAAATGCTTACCTAATAACAAGGAACGATTACTATTACGCCCCTATATGTTAAGTATCTGCCAAAAACCTGCAATGGTCATAGGCCATGCTCAAGAATATATAAATTCCTGTATGTCACTGGACCAATCCCAGTAGGCCACAATCAATAAGTACTGCTCCTGAACATACCATAAATCTTCCCAGACAGTCTGAGTATTTCTCCCTAATGTTGGCGGTCTATATAAACCCCTGCTTTTTCCAATGAATCAATCATTTTCATCAGTACTACCAGAGGGTAAGCATCATTGCAATTTTTGGGGAAATATTTTCAACATATTTTCAAAAGATGTCAGTAAGAAGAAGAGAGGTGACAATAAGAAGACAGACAAGGACTGACATTAAGTGGACAAGGACTGAAACAGAATGCACTAAGAAGCACTCTCAGGTCCATGATGCCACAGTCAGAGTCACAATCGCTGCCACACCAGCCAAGTCCTTCTTTTTCTGCCACAGCCAGGGCGCCAGATTATGACAGTGATGAGCCATACCCAGGGTCGCAGTAGACAACACTGTACTAGAGCACGACCTCTCTAGAGAAACAACTTCCCCCACCTCATCACAAGTTGTGTAGAAGAGGTGGTCTTACACTCCTGCATCTTCTGTCATGCCCGCCCTGCTGAAGGATGTCATAGAGAAATCTGAGAAGGGTTCGAAAATAACAGGGGCCATTGCTGGCAGTGGCGGCTGAGAGGTCCAGCTTCAAAATGCATTAATTTACTTTGCCCAAACACAGCTAACCCCAGGTAAGTATCACAAGTCATGCCACCCCAGCGCATTTCAACAGCCAGTGCAGTCAATACAGCAGCCATTCCAGACAATCTTTCAGCCAGTCCACCAGCCAATGCTGCATCAGTCTTTGCAAATAGAAAGCCAATGCAGAAGCAGTCTCAGCAAATTCAGTAGCCAATGCGGCACCACACACAGAAAATACAACAGCCTCAGGATGCCAAGCAACACAGTATGCTCATGCTACCCCGGAGTGTGACAGTTCTGGCTCCAGTTGTGGTACTCCAAGACCTTTCACGAACACAGCAAATACAAACAACTGGTTCAACCCCAGCCCAGCACATCTGGTTCCACATATTGCACAATGCAGTCACCAACACCTACCACCATTGAACTTCATCAGTGTCCTCACTCTCGAAGATATCACAGTCTAAACCAGTAGCACAACAACCACCTCCCCAGTAACTACTTCTACGATGGCCACCACGACAAGCACTTTTGACAACAGTGCTCAGTGACTTATATCCAAGCAAGAGCAGAGATTGTTCATATGTTATTTAAAGTGACGTTGATAATAGCGGGAAAAAGACAGAAAAATGACAGGAAAAGAAAAATAATGTAAAAATAAGAAAAGATTCAAATGTTGACAAAAATAATGAAAAGCAAAATGCATGTCCATCCAAAACAATTAAATTACCTCCATCCACACCGCAACACCTTGCTTATCTAAGAGCAAGCAGTCCTCAATATCTAACAGTCCCACTTGGAAATGTAAAACATATTTTGAATGTCCCTATAGTGTCCCCTTTATGTACCCCTTCATAGCAAAGATAGGTTAGAACCCCAAGCCTTCCCAAGTAAGGCCAAACGTTAGGCTATCTGACTGATAAGGACTGCCCCCTACATAGACAGTATGGGGATATGTTTCGGGACATCCGGCTGCATTTAGGTACATATGTGGACATTAGGGAGCAAACTCAAGTATTGGCCACAATATTTTCACCTCATCAGGTAGTGGGCAAAGTACTGGAGCAGTGCATAGATGTATGTGGAGGCACTGAGAACAGATAAGGAAGGGTTGAAAAGAAGACAAAACCAACTACATTCCTCCTGAATTGCCCCTGTCCCGTTGGAATGCTGATCTTGTCCCAGACCATCCACCAAAGTGGAACTGCCCCATAAGTATTTGGTGTGGTCAGTAAATCTCTTACTGTAAGGGACTTCTGCCTTCATTTTTAGCACCAATTGCAAATAGTTCTTGGACGATATGGGTGGCCCTTATAAGGACTGATATATTTCAAGTCCTTTTTAGGCTAGCAGGCTCTGGAGGATGAAACAGACACTGGAACTTAAAAGGTGTAGCCAATGGGTCAGTAGAGATGTGTCTGCTGGACGTCTTAGTTGGTGAGGCGGATGTGGAGGATATGGCTGTTGCTGTTGCTTTCATGGCTTGTTGATTTTCTTCTAGGTCCGTGAGAGCCTGTGGTGTGTTAAAGTTCCCATGGTATTTGTCTCCAGCAAGAAAGTCTGACAGAGATGACTGGTTGTAGATGTTTGATCAAACTGATTGGATGTCCCCAAAAATACAAGGACTAGGTGCTGGAGTTTTTTACTTTCTTTCTTTTAAATTTTTGCTAATTTTCTGTGTGACCTTATTTTCATCTAACTTCACTAATTTCACCTTTCTGTGACCTTCAGTGGAGGTCACATGTAAGTTTTGCATTTTCTACACTCGACCACAGTGCTTCGTTGTTGGAGGTAATTGTGCACTCTACCCAATGGCCTTCAACCTTTCTTACTGTCAAAGTCAGACTTGGCTCCCATAACTTGGGTTTATTAGTAAATCCTGTATTGTGTGTATTATTTCTTAAATGTATACATATCAAACTTGATCTATCATCTATCATTTATTCTCTGAGATATGTAATTATTTGTAGATTTAATCAATGCTTGCTGTATTTGTTTTGTTGGTGTATTTAAGTGATTTGGTCTCAGCTCTTATTGAGCTGGTGTAGTAACAATGTATGTCACTTTTGATCAGCCGTCAAAAAAGCTTGCAAAAGTAAAATTGGTATTCTAATATTATAGATAATTGCACTGACAGTTATGAAAAATATAGTGATCTCTATAATACTGTACCTTTGATACACCTTGATGTAACAATTTAACTATGAAATTAATGAACATATTGTTTTGTTATAATACATGTAATCATTTTCTTGGTAATCATATGGAAATTGGTTAGGTATCAAATCACAGGCTGTCAACTCTGAGTTTGATTCCAACAAGTTATGAAGCTTAGGACCTGCTTGTCCCAATATGGCGCCAGCTGTTGAACAGGGCGAAAAACCCCAATTTTGACCTTGAATGCCTCCTTCACCAACTGTGAACCATGGTAATAACCATGTCCCACGTGAAAGAAAGCCCCGATTCACACACCAATCAAATGGTGTGTTCTAACAGTACCCTGAAGGATTTTTAGATTATTCATTTCCTCTGTCGCATCTGGGTATAAAGGTATAAATACTGAGGCACAGACCATCTGTTCTCACACTGTCCATTGCTCAAGGATGGAGATATCATTTTTACCAATCTAGTTTTAGTTCCTGATTCAAACACTTCCTTTCAGGGGAATGTCTTGTCCTCCTGCTACTGGTGTTGCTGCTGCTTCCTTCCTCTTCTTCATTTCTTTCTTCAGAATTATATTTAACAAGGCCACTGCCGCAATGATTATCTCCCGCCTTAGAATCAGTAATAATGGAGAAGTAAAGGAGATATAAGGTCTTTGTAGTGAGATAACCCCACCTGACATTGAAAAAGGGGTCAAAGGTAAAAGTCAACAATTGGAAAAGAATCTCAGGCCTTGACTTCCTTGATGTTGTTTTCACATTTGGAGCCTGTAGTAGCGATGATAAGTGAGATATAAGGCCTTTTAATAGGATAACTCATTTAAAGTGTGATATGATGGCCATTTTGTTTTCGAAACTAGGCCAAACTAGAAAAAGGTTTTTGCTGACAAAAACGAACTGCCCGGATGGAGACTTGGGTTAATAAAGCTGTAGTAGTTGCAGTATGAGACTGTAAGCAGAACGTAAGCTTTACTGTGTTTTGTATCTGATGAAAGAGTGATTATTTAAAAACTGTAGCAGTTGCAGTATCAAACTATAAGAAGAATGTGAGCTATTACTTCCAGAAGGATCCACTTCCAAAACCTAAATATAAATGTCCTTGTTTGAATTGTTTACCCCCAAGAAGATTTACTGTAAGCATATCCCTGAATGAAAGGAAATGAATATATCTTGATATCCCTTATCAACCTTTTTAACTCAGTGTGCAGAAGGGGATAAATAGCACAGCAGGCCACCATAAGGGAGTCAGTGGGACTTGCTATGAATGTGCCTCCAGATAGATATCACACAAAAGCCTGGCAATCTTTTCCAGGTGTTGAATTTGACTTTGACCCCTGCTTCAAGGTTGAATGAGGTCATCACACTAAAACGTCCTTTTTTCTCCCTTATTATTGGTGCTATGGCTTCAGAATGCAGACCATTAAAAGTGAAGGCCATGGACGAGAGATTGTAAAACGCCATCCATACGTTTGTACATAAACATACATAAACCTTAACATCTCATTCATTTATAAAGATATCTGCAACAAATTTGCAAGGAATGTTTATGGCTATGAAAACCTGTCTGTGCAAAATTTTGGCATCTTTTTGAAAAACAAAATGGCCGCCATAGGCAATTGCTTGAAAATCTTAAAGTTGCTCCAAATGTCGAAATATTTCAGCTAGCTTCATCAAATTTGCACAAAAGATGTATGGCTAGAAAAGCTAGCCTGATAGTAATTTTGACCTAGTTCTAAAACAAAATGGCCGCCATTTCACATGTTTAATGTCAAATGGGGTGATTCTATTAAAAAGGCCTTTTATCTCCCCTAATATTACCCCTAGATGTTTGGAATGTGAAAACAACTTGTAGGAAGTCATGGGCTGGGAATTTGACCTTTGACCCCAGCTTCAAGGTTAAATGGGATCATCACACTAAGATGTCCTTATTTCTCCCTTATTATTGGCGCTATGGTGCTCTAAAACTTGAAATATTGCACCTAGGTTCATCAAATTTGTGCAAAAGATATATGGCTAGGTTATGGCCTAGTTTTGAAAACAAAATGGTCGTCACATCACTAGGGGGTTGGGGGGCATGCCACCCTGGGAAAAAATTAATTTTTGGTAAAAAGATAGTGCATTTTCTGTAAATTTAACACCACTCTCTAGAAATAATTTTGTACTTTGGGTTGAACCCCTTTACATTATTCTTCAAGGGGGGCTCAAACCCCTGAACCACCGCTCCCCCCCTTGGATCCGCTAGAGCTAGGAGTTCCAAATGTGAAAACAACTTAAAGGAAGTCAAGGCCTGAGACTCTTTTCCAATTGCTGACTTTTACCTTTGACCCCTGCTTCAATGTCAAGTGGGGTTATCTTACTACAAAGACCTGATATCATCTTTAGTTCTCCATTATTACTGATTCTAAGACGGGAGATAACCGCTGTGGCAGTGGCCTTGTTTTGAATACATCTCAATCAAATTTTTGCAGAAATTTTTAGGGATGTGTATTTACTGACCAAATCAGTAAATACGTGTATTTAATGGTAAATTTTGGTAAATATAAGTATGTAAGTAGCTCTTCCATTATGACGATTGGATCGTAAACCTAGCTTTTGATTCAAAATTTCCCAGGATTGTCTATTTTCTCTGTGATTCATCACACAGTGGGTGGTAGCAGAAAGGTTTGCAATGGGTTTGCAATCCAGTGACCGATCACATTTCAGGATTTGCCACTTGTGTGATAGCCTTACAATCCGATTTGCGATTAAATTGCAAACTCATAAAAAAGTAAACAATTTGTATGTGATGCCTGCGATGGAAATGCAATGGCCGCAATTATCTATATGATTAGAAAGATGCATGCAGGAAAAGATTGTGTATGTGATAGTAAAAGGATCATTAATGGCATATTCCCGATCCCCCGAAGATTTTGTCTTCCATGCAGATTCTTAGACTTGCTCCAAGTCTTTGTATTTCTTATTCCACCAAATCTGACATATATGGAATCATTATGAACTCATCATGATGGGTGGGGAATTACTGAGGGATGCAATACAAACATACTTTTGTCAGCTCCACATCTGGCCAAAAAGTCATTCAGTCCTCTTATATTACCAAAGACCAAAGGACTTGAGGAAAGTCTAGAAGATTCTATGTGTGTGCTCTATGTTGAGGTAAAATGAAAACAAACCAATTTTTTTTTTAGTTTTATCAAGCCTTGCTGTATACGAAGTTTGATTGAATTTTGTCGACCATCAAAAGACTTTTTTCTGATAAATGTTTTCCAACATCAACTAAAATAGTTATTTAACAAGAGAAATAGAGTGACAGCGTGGCACAAATTATTTAAAATATGAATATTATTGAACTCAGGAGTCATTGCATAATTTTGCAGTTCAATATATTGTAAAAAATAAATAAGATCAAAATCTAAAAAGAAATTAAACATGTAAACGCAAGAACTAGTTAAAATAGATTAAAATATGTACAATATCAAAAATACTTGCACAGTAAAAATCCGAGAAATGAATTTATTATTTCTGCTTTTTTGTTTATAAAGAAATCATTTTTACAATATAACTAAACAAAAGGGGGGAGTTTGTAAACTACACTTTTGACTCCAAAGGAACTGTGTCAGAATCAACAACACAGTGAAAATGGTTGTAGTATAGTGACTGATGACTTATCTTTAAAATGTCTACAAAAAAGTCACAATGGTTGATTATCAAACTTGGTTCTGAAGGGACATCACACATTTTTTAACAGATTTACTTCCATCCATGTGTTAAAAAGTAATAAAGATTCTAATTTCTCATTAAAAATTAGCTGAGTCAGCATTTATAAAATGTTCACAACACCTGTAAAGATTGCTTCATAGATTTTTAGAAGTTTTTAGAAATTTTGTGACCCCTACTTTTTATGATTTATTTTTGATTAATACTGTATGAACTTTGTTTGAATGACATATTTCAAAATTCTTAATGTTAGAATTATCATAAATTACCTTTTTGTCTGAAATTAAGTGAAATTTAGTCAGTTATTCAGTCCAATTAGTAAAGCTCCGTCACGGCTTTCCTTGAGCTGCAACTTCATTCACTTGTACTGATCTTTAAAGGTTTTGTTTATTTGTATAGAGTTTAATGTGCACTATGATATTGCAAATTTATATTTAAAATTAATGAATTATATCATGGAAAAATACAAAATGTTTTGCCTTCTCCTTTCTAACTTCAGCTATGTAAATTTCACTAAATCTGAGAAATTATGGATCTTCGCCTTGCTTCAATAAAAAAAGTTTCATCAGTGACCCCCTATTTTTCAATGTGGAATAGCAATTATCCTTGAAGTAAAAATAGAAGACAACACAGAACCCCACCCCCCCAACCCCACCCCCCAGCACAGTCCCTTGTGGATCACCGGCCCGAAGTCCACTACTTTATCCTTGGTGACGACGTCTTCCCACTGAGAATATGGTTCATGAAACCCTTCTCCCAAAGAAGCAAGGACATGAATGACAGGGTCTTCAATTGCAGGATCAGCCAGAGGAGAAGGGTTGTTGAGAATGCTTTAGGGATATTGGCCAGCAGGTTTCAGGTGCTCCAAGACCCCAATGCAACAGGAGCCAGCGGCGGTGATACATATCATGACTGCTTGTGTAATACTGCACAATTTGCTGAGGATGCGATCCGACAGGGACCAGAGAACATGGGTTTGAATGTGGATGGGATTTACCAGGGGAATCACCTTTCATACCAGGGTAGAGAAATCACAGAGGCTGCCAAGACTACTTCAGGAATGAAGGTTCAGTACCTTAGCAGTTTGATAGGATATAAACTGTGGACGCTAATTAGCTGCCATAAGGACTGTAGTTGTAAAGAAAAAGGACTCTTTCAGCAAGTTGATTTTGTTACTTGTTGAACATTTCATTTGGATATTTACATCACTGGTTATGTTACTTTCTTGTATGTAATGATACTTCACGATTTTATGCTATATGTATATAAAATTAAAGTTTTTCTTAGAAATCACATTTTACATGTTATAAAATTTTCAGTAGCTATATTATTGAATCAGATTATTGTGTTGACAGTACCTTTATACATTTAAAATTAACACGATTTTTTTTATTTTTTTCATTTCTTATGTTATTTTAACTTGAGAATTATAAATCGAGTTAGTGAAAGTTGTTTGGACATTGTATGACACAGGTGCGATAGGGTTCGCACACCCCACCCCCATTCAACAGGAAACTTTTTGGACATTGCATGATAGAGGTAAGGTGGGGTCTTTTTGGCTGAGAGACAAGGGGAAGGGTTCGAACCGTGGATATGTTTAAGTTTAATTTTCTGTTTGTTTATTTGAGGTGTTAGTCCATGTGGCCCAACTTATTGGCTGAGAGACAAGAGGGTGGATTTGGACCCTTTATATGTTTAAGTTTATTTTTCTTCGGGGGGTTAGGGGGAATGTTTTATCTTTGGACAATTATTTACAAGATATTTCTTGGTAGGGGGTTTGCAGTGATTTGTGTATATGAGGCCTAATGTTTGTGCGATTGTTTGTGACTTGGCGAGATTTTTTCATATTTTTATATTTTTCAACACAGCAGCTTAATAATTGTTTTTGGAAGATTTGATAGCCCTGAAATGGGTCTAAAAAGTTTTCAGCTGAATGCTGGCTGGCTGGCTGGCAGGCTACTGGGTGGTCACCTGCAGATCATCGGCCGGAGAATCATCTCTGCTGGTGCTGTTGAGTTTGCTGTAGGTGTCATCTTATGACATTTGTGGCAAGGCGCTGATGACTGACCCAAATGAGGTGTCTGCCGAGGCTCTTGACAGTGGGTTGTGTGATAGAATAACAAGGTGTATATATGTTTGTACAGTCACAGGCCTCCTCTGCTGATGTCTACAGCAGAGATATTACACTTACTGACCTACAGTTTCATATCCTGATGAATGTGTTGTTCATAAGGAAGTGTGTTAAATTGTGAAATGGTGAAATAGGTGAGTTGCAGTTTTAACAAAAACAGGATTCTTTCCAAGAAATGTTTATCATGAGTAATTAATGTAAGTATAAGTTTTAGGGTGTTAATCTCTTAGAAAATATGTATGTTGTAATGGTAAAGTTCCTGATCACTCCTCTATATAAGCTGGACATATCACAGTTACAGATTAGCATTGCTGGGACAGGAGTTCTATACCCCAGATGATATTGTATTGCCGACTGGAAGCTTTGAAAGATTGTTAAACAGTCAAAAGACTTTTAACTGAAGAACCAGTGTGGTAAAAAGGACACTATCCAGCAGATTAACTGGGACTGAAGTCCACCAGAGCAAAGAAGTCGAGCACAGCAATAAAGGGGAAGACCTTGGAAGACCTCAGGGGCAAGAAGTCCAGCATAGTGCCAAGTGAGGAAATTCTTATGTCAGTGACAGTCAGTCACATTGTTCTCGAAACTACATCAACCAGAGGCAGTAAACTATTCAGAGCTGTTTGTTACAACTGATTCAAGACCAGGTGACTACACACTTTCATGTGATCAGGCTATAACTTCTATTTTGAACATTGATCCAGCCATATGGACTATAATCTGTGAGTGATCAGTAAGAAACTACTTAAGTAATCTTGTAATATTATCTAAAGTTTTTAAGTCATTAACAGGTGTATAAGTTTGATTTATTATTGTTTTAAATGTATATTCTGATTTGGTTGGTTTAACACTGATTTGTATATATTGTAAATAAAGTAATTTAGTTAAAATAAATTCTTTCCTTCCCGTTGTGCAATTTTCTCTGGCTAACACACTAGTAGGTTGGGGTCTGACCGTGAGAGGAAGAATTGGGGGCTCGTCCGGGATCAATAATTTGATTGTGTATAAATCAGTGTTAATATAAATCAGTAATGGCTGACATTAAAGCTTTTGTTGAAGCACCCTCCCTTGAAAAACTAGAAACATTGAAAAAGGCTGAGTTAATAGAAGTGTGTAAATTGCTTGAGGTTGAAACTGAAATTAAAAGATCATTTCGGAAGGATCAGTTGAAGCATATTATTGTTGACCATTTGGTTGATAATGATATTGCTCAGTGGGGAGGCACGTGAAAAGTACCCACTTCCACTGATGTGGAATCTCCTGGGTTATCTGAGCTTAAGCGGCTTGAGAAAGAAATCAGATTGGCTGAAAAAGATTTGGAAAAACAAGTGATATTGGTAGAGGTTCAGGCTGGAAAAGATTTAGAAAAGGTTCACATTCAAGTTCAAAAAGAAATTAAACTTAAAGAACTTGAGTTAAAAGAAAGAGAATTGGAGGTTAGGGAAAAAGAAATAGAGCTTAAAAAGACCCAAGGAGATCCCGCAATTGGAAAGTTCGATCTTAGTAAACATGTGCAAATGGTACCTGTTTTTAATGAAAATGAGGTGGAAAAATACTTTCAACACTTTGAGAGAGTGGCAGTTAGTTTGGAATGGCCATAGAAAATGTGGCCTGTATTGCTACAAAGTGTACTAAAAGGTAAAGCACAGGAAACTTACTCTTCCCTTTGTGAGGAAGAATCATTTGATTATGAAAGAGTCAAAATGGCTATTTTGAAGGCCTATGAGCTGGTACCAGAGGCATAGAGACAAAAGTTCCGAACTTTCCGAAAACGTGAAAATCAAACATCTGTTGAATTTGCCCATGAGAAAAAGACATACTTTGATAGATGGTGCAGTGCCAAACAAGTCGGACATAAATTTGACAGGCTAAGGCAGGTTATATTAGTCGAGGAGTTTAAAAGGTGTGTCCGTGATGATATGAAAGTTCACTTGGAAGAACAAAATGTGCAAACTTTGGGAAAAGCAGCCTCAATCGCTGATGATTATGCCCTTACTCATAAGAATCACTTTGGCAGAAACAAAAACAATGGGTCTCCCAAATCAAATTCATTTGGTGGTAAAAATCCACAGGGATATGTATCAACAAATAGTCCCAGTGCTCAGAATTCCCAGGCTTCTAGCCAATCGGACAGTATGGGTAAAAACCAACAAAATAATTTTTTCCTACTTGTGGCCATTGCGGAAAGCGTGGTCATGTTATGTCAGATTGCTGGTCGCTGAAAAGGAAGAAATAAAATCAGGCAAGCCCGAATGCATTTGTTTCATGTAAGTCAAAATGCTTAGTACCGAAAGAGGTAGACAACTGTGAAGCTTCTGCTAAGACAGAAGAAATCAAGCAGGAATTTCAACTATTCATTTCCGAAGGGTCAGTGTCAATAGACAATCTGATTTTGCAAGATACTGGAGCAACCCAGTCCTTGTTGTTAGAGGGAGTTTTACCCCTTGATTCACGTACGTCCACTGGAGAGGAAGTCATAGCCCAAGCAATAGAGGGTGGCTTTGTTAATGTACCCTTACATAGAATTTATCTCAAATCAAATTTGACTTCTGAACCTGTAGTAGTGGGAACTAGACCCACTTTGCCTATAAAAGGTGTCGCTTTACTGTTGGGCAATGATTTGGCAGGTGGTAGGGAAATTGCCAATCCAAAAGGTTACTTCTAAGCCAGTCACTTTAGAAAATGTTGAGAAATTAGAAGAGGACAGCCCGGGTTTGTTTCCCTCTTGTGCAGTAACACGAGCTATGGGTAAAAAAGCCACCGAAGAGCCTAATGCTAATAAGCAATCAGAGGATATCTTAGTTGATCTCTCAGAGACATTTTTAGCAAATACAGATATTGATACTGTGACAGAGTCCCCTAAAGAGGTCAAAATTGATTGAAGAGCAGGAGAAAGATCCTGATTTAGCTCCCTTGTTCCAGTTAACCCTTCCAAAGGAACAGTTAGATAAGGTTGCAACAGGCTACTATGTAAACAATGGTATTCTTAGGAGAAAATGGAGACCTTCTAAGGTCCCATCAAATGAAGAATAGTCAGTATTGGAGCAGATAGTGGTACCAAAAGCATTCCAGGATGAAATACTCAAACTATGAATCTCCTATGGGTGGCCATTTGGGAATCAACAAAACTCTGTTTAAAATTACCAGACACTTTTACTGGGCCAAAATAAGGCAAAGTGTGGTTGAGTTTTGCAGAACCTGTCACTCATGTCAAGTAGTAGGTAAGCCAAATCAAACAATTCCAAAAGCCCCTTTGAAACCTATTCCCGCTTTTGAGGAGCCTTTCAATCGGGTTATTATTGATTGTGTTGGACCTTTACTGAAAACTAAGACTAGGAATGAGTACATATTAACCATCATGTTTGCAGCCATAAGATTCCCTGAAGCAATACTACTCTCAAGTATTAGTGCGCCAAAGATTTCTAAGGCCCTGACAAAGTTTTTCACTTTAGTAGGTTTACCCAAAGAAATTTAGTCTGACCAAGGATCAAACTTTATGTCTCACTTATTCCAACAGGTTGTTCATCAACTAGGGGCAAAGCAAATTAAGTCCAGTGCCTATCACCCTGAGTGACAGGGTGCTTTATGAAGGTTTTACTCAACCTTGAAAAACATGATTAGGACTTATTGTTTTGAGCATGACAAAGATTGGGATGAAGTTTTGGATCTATTGATGTTTGCAGTGAGAGAATCCTATCAAGAATCTTTAGGGTTTAGTCCATTTGAACTAGTTTTTGGTCATACGGTGCGTGGACCTTTAAAATTGGTAAAAGAGACTTGGTTATCTGAGAATCCTCCAAATTTGCATTTACTGGATTATGTTGAAAGATTCAGAGGTAGGCTGCAGCAAATTTGTGAATTAGTTCAGGCAAACTTGAAAGATTTCCAAGACAAAATGAAGAGGCTATATGATCGAAAAGTCCAAAAGCGTTCATTCAAACCTGGTGATAAAGTATTAGTCTTGTTACCTGTTCCAGGGAATGTTCTGAAAGCAAGGTACCAAGGCCCATATGAGGTTGAAAGAAAAGTTAGTGAGTTAGACTATGTGATTAAAACTCCTGGTCGTAAGAAATCTACTCAGTTCTGTCACATAAACATGGTGAAACCCTACTTTGATAGGTCAAGGTCAGATCGGGTGTTAGTGGTAAATCACAATACTGTGACAAGCTCACAAAATTTTGGGGAACTCAGTGATCCAAAAATGGAACCACTAGATGGCACTGAATACAAACCAAAGCTGAACAATTCTGATATCTTACTAAACTTGGATAGAAAAACTTGAACATTTAGATCTGAGTAAGAAGGCAGAATTAAGTGAAATGATCTTTTAGTACACGGGTCTGTTTCCTGATGTGCCAAGTAAAACTATCTCAGTTCAATAAGCATAAAAGAAATTATTCCATTATTGAAAAAGAAACTTTGGCACTAGTTTTGGCATTGCAGCATTTTTAGGTGTATGTGTTTTTATCTCAAGGGCCAACTTTGGTGTATACAGATCATAATCCGTTGACATTCTTACACAGGATGAAAAATAAAAATAGGAGGCTGTTAAATTGGAGTTTGTTGTCACAGGATTATAATCTGGAAATCAAACATATCAAAGGTAAAGATAATGTTTGTGCAGATGCACTGTCTAGATGTCAATAAGTGTGCTCCATTTAATGCAGTTAATGAGTGTGTATTATGTATAATCAAGATATTTTGTTTGAAATGTATTCAATAATTATGCATAAAATTTGGTATGCAGCTGTAATGTTGTATTCTTCTAAAGTATAAGTGTATTTTATCAATTACAAAACATTAGTATTTCAGAAATTTTTGAAATTAAAATTTCAAAAATTTTCTTTAAGGAGGGAGGTTTGATAGAATAACAAGGTGTATATATGTTTGTACAGTCACAGACCTCCTCTGCTGATGTTTACAGCAGAGATATTACACTTGCTGACCTACAGTTTCATATCCTGATGAATGTGTTGTTTATAAGGAAGTGTGTTAAATTGTGAAAAGGTGAAATAGGTGAGTTGCAGTTTTAACAAAAACAGGATTCTTTCCAAGAAATGTTTATCATGAGTAATCAATGTAAGTATAAGTTTTAGGGTGTTAATCTCTTAGAAAATATGTATGGTGTAATGGTAAAATTCCTGATCACTCCTCTATATAAGCTGGACATATCACAGTTACAGATTAGCATTGCTGGGACAGGAGTTCTATACCCCAGATGATATTGTATTGCCGACTGGAAGCTTTGAAAGATTGTTAAACAGTCAAAAGACTTTTAACTGAAGAACCAGTGTGGTAAAAAGGACACTATCCAGCAGATTAACTGGGACTGAAGTCCACCAGAGCAAAGAAGTCGAGCACAGCAATAACTCGTGGAAGACCTCAGGGGCAAGAAGTCCAGCATAGTGCCAAGCGAGGAAATTCTTATGTCAGTGACAGTCGAACACATTGTTCTCGAAACTACATCAACCAGAGGCAGTCAAATATTCAGAGTTGTTTGTTACAACTGATTCAAGACCAGGTGACTACAAACTTTCATGTGATCAGGCTATAACTTCTATTTTGAACATTGATCCAGCCATATGGACTATAATCTGTGAGTGATCAGTAAGAAACTATTTAAGTAATCTTGTAATAATATTTAAAGTTTTTAAGTCATTAACAGGTGTATAAGTTTGATTTATTATTGTTTTAAATGTATATTCTGATTTGGTTGGTTTAACACTGATTTGTATATATTGTAAATAAAGTAATTTAGTTAAAATAAATTCTTTCCTTCCTGTTGTCCGATTTTCTCTGGCTAACACACTAGTTAGTTGGGGTCTGACCGTGACAGTTGATAGGGACTACTGGCATGAGGCTATGGAAAGTGGTGACAGTTTCTGCAACTTGTGCTCAGGCTCTGCATTGGTGTGGGGAGCTGTTGCAGATGCGCTGATCGCAGCATCTGCTGTTAGCTGGGTGACTGCATTGGTGGTTGCTGCACCTCGATCCTGGGGAACTTGTTGCTGCATCCGCTTAAGAACTTGTTGCTGCATCTGCTGGGGAAGTGGTTGCTGCATATGCTGGGGGACTGCTTGCTGCATCTTCGTGGAAACTGGTGCCTGCATCAGCATAGGCTGGAAAGTCTACTGCGATCTAGCCTGTCTAGTGTGGCAGGAGTGACATTGGATGCTGAGACATTCAAGGATGTGTAAACTGTCCAGTCGCACGGAAGATGGTGACTATGGCCTGATGCAATAAACTTTGTTGTTGTTGTCTTTTCGTATCAGGTTTTGTATCAATGCAAAGGTCACCTGAAAGTCCATGAACAACTCTGTTGACAGATTCTTAAGTTCTGTTTACAGCCAATCACAGTGGGTGGCTGTTGGGTCGTTCTGTGTATTCTAGAACAACATCCACTCTTATTTGTCTTCCAGTAAGTCCAATTTCTTCTGCCTCTTATGGACTTCTTGGTGGAACTCAGCCTCACTAGTAGTTATGTAAGACAGGGTTGAGTACTTGGTGGGCTCTGTGATGGGGTGGGGGAGATGCCTGATATTTTCCTGGGCTCATCCATTGAAGTGTGTATGCCACTAAGGGGTAGCGACTTTTCTAACATGGTGTCTGTGGCTGCAGGCTGATCGTGATCCTCTGATGGCCTTGCATCAGGTGGCTTGGACACTGTGGCCTCACATGGAGGTGTGAAGGCACTCTTGGACGAGAATACACATACAATGTGTGAAAGAAGGAAAAATTTCTTTCAACTATTTCTGCCTATCCATAAGAAGTGGTGTACCTTGGCCTGATGTGGTTTGCATTAGTTTGCCGTATATTGTGCGTTGACTCTTGAACCAGTGCTTGCAGACATCCTTTTTCATGTTATTTTCAGTACAGAAAGCACCCCACAGTGCCTCTCACTTGTTGGAGTCTTTGTAATCTATTAGGCATTTATTGTACAAAAGTTTGTTGTCTTTTAGAAACTCCACCAGCTTTATCTCCTGTTCCCTTGTGAATGCCACTGCAGGCGCCCTGCCGGATCATCCCCCTTCTCAGTACAAGCTTCCTCAGTCATCTCCTGTATATCCATCTCTGAAGACTTTCCTCAAGTACTTTTGTCTTAGGTATTATATGAGGACTGAATGATTTTTTGAGCAGAATGTGGGACTGACTTGTATTTCATTCCTCAGTAATTCCCCCACCCATAATTATTCCATGTATGTGTCGGGTGGAGAGTTTGACAATTAATGTATTAAAATTCAAATATCTTCTAGGTTCTCTTTAATTTTAAAATATCAACAACAAAAGAATAACAAAGTTGTTGCAACATGCTGGAGCTAAATATTTAATAATAACTCTTTTAACAGCAATTTGGTACAAGGCTGTCTTTTCTATATCTATACTGTGTGGTGTTTTTCTGATCTTTCCTCTACTTCTTCTACCTCTGCTTGTTGTTACTAGTTGTTTCTAGTTGTTTCTACATCTTCTTGTTCTTACTGAATTTTGACTGCATGTGCTGCTGCTTTTATATTAAGCTTTGGAATGCCAAAGATGACAGAAGTTTTTTGTTGTCAGCCTGGTCCTGATAGGTTTTCACTGATGGCTTGATGCCAGCATGGGCCTCCAAAATTGTCAGGTGGAGAGTTTGACAATTAATGTATTAAAATTCAAATATCTTCTGGGTTCTCTTTTATTTTAAAATATCAACAACAAAAGTATAACAAAGTTGTTGCAACATGCTGGAACTAGATATTAATAATAACTCTTTTAACAGCATTTTGGCACAAAGCTGTCCTTTCTGTATCTACTGCATGGTGTTTCTCTGATCTTTCCTCTACTTCTGCTACCTCTGCTTGTTGTTACTAGTTGTTTCTACATCTTCTTGTTCTTACTGAATTTTGACTGCATGTGCTGCTACTTTTATATTAAGCTTTGGAATGCCAAAGATGACTCACAGTCATTACAACCTCTGGAATGTGAGAGGAAGTGGTGGTCACATGACCTATGTTCTGGACAAATTTAGAGATTTTACTTGTGCTTCCCTACTTCATTTCCTAATAAGGTATGTCATGTGACTTAAGATCTATGGAACCTATTTCCTGTGAACCATAGATATGTTTGAAAGACAGCAATGCACACAAAAATAACACACACTCTGATAAGAGTACGCAGACTTCTATGTTACAGCACAAGTTCTTACATATAAACACATACTGATATTTATCTACTTTTTGCTGTGCATCTTGATTTATATAATTCACACGTTCTTTTGAGCATTTTCAATTATCAATATAACTGAAACAATATGATTAATTGTACAAGTAACAATAATTTCAAAATTCAATTAATTAAGCGGTTTGCCTCCCCAATATATGTCACATTTGATGGAATAAGAAATACAAAGACTTGGAGCAAGTCTAATCTCTGGAGCCTCCTAGGTTAAACTGCCAACCTGGACTTTCTTTTGTTTCTTCCTTGGTGGCATTTTAGATGTGTTTTGAACACTCTATAAAAATCAACTAAGGAAAGCTTGAAAAGAAATGCCAGTAAATAATATCCAAAATATCTATAAAGTATTATCTCCCATAAACTATGTCCAATTTGATCAGACAAATGTCTGTACTCCTCAAAATGTAGGCATGAAATGAATGCTGAGTCCTTAATTAAGGGGTTTACATACACTATCGCATACTTTTTATGTGATCTTTCCTAAGCCATTTGGAATCTCATCTTTTTAATCACATCTCCATCTTTTACATGGCTTTTTAAACATTTCAAACCTTTTACTGTGATCGCACAGGCAATCTCATTGACTACTTTGAAATCTTTCAAAGGTCACAAAAAATTTGTGATAGGTATGTGATCCAAATACAAGAGATAAATGCAAGATCAGATAAGAATCAGGAAAGGTTTGGGAGAATTTCAAACCTTTTGAAATTATTGCCAACTTGTGCGATAGCTATGCAAAAGGGGTGTGACCCCAGAATTCACCGCAATCGATGTTTGCGATGAAAAAGAGAAAAAAGATTGGGCTTGCGATCAAAACAATTTTCCAGTTTTAATATAAAATTTAGTCCACACATCAAATAAACCATTTAACTAATTGCTGTTCATGAGAAAACTGCTTGCAGTGAGTGTTCATTTTCTGGGGTAAACTCTGTATCACAACTTGGCTCTCACTATCCTGGTGGGAATCCAGCAAAGTCACGTCACAAACATCTGTCCACCATGATATGTGCAGATGTTGAATGAATATATAACCATAAATAAATATTTTCTTTCTCTTTAAATTTACCTATTTCAGTTGAAAACATTTTGCTAACGGTCAACAAAAAATTTAAATATTTAACTTTGTCCACATTTCCTGCAACACAGCATACTCTTTCTTTCTTGCAGTCCTCTTGGGGTTTCGGTTTCACCGAAATGTATGACGATTATATAAACAGATCAACAGTTATACATGCGTTGTCACATTTTGTGGTGTGTTGCAAATGGGGGGGGGGGGGGTGTTCCACTGTAGGCGAACTCTGGACACAACAACTCTAGGTCGATTAGCTGAGTTGGGGACAAAAATCCAGAAAAAAAACGCTGGAAAAATCTGGGTCACTTTCACTTCCATGACAGGACGTAGTACATCTCAGCTTGCTGGATCTAGATCCCGACCCGACTTGGGGTCAGTGTGTTTTTCTCCACAACCAGACAAGAAACAATTGTTATGACACATTTTCCACAGAATATTATTGTATTGGTTTACCTCTTATACAAGCGTATATGGTACTTTGGTAGAATTGTTTATTAATCAGAGAAAGCTATTATGGTCAAAGACTTTGCCATAGAAACCAGATATTGATTTTCTAATCTAATGTAATCTAATGTGGACTTTTATAGCGCTTAATCTCCATCACTGATGGACTCTAAGGCGCATCTAAACATAAAGCAAGGCAGTTAGCGTTAATCAAGGGACATAGCCAGATTTTCCCAGCAGTGTTCAATACAGCAGTGTCCACCAATAGCCATGTAATTGCTTCCACTCAAATCTGTCTCTTAGCAACTCTACTATGAGCTTTACTAATGGGATGACACGTGGCAGCATGTGGTTATTTAGTGTGGTTATTATAAGCATGAGGTCATTGCTAGATTTAGATGCTACGTTGCAAAACATATTCCTTTGTCCTAATTAACACTGCACAGTTCGTTTGGCTTTAAAAAACCCTGCTTCTACTGAAATTAAGCATTAGGGCCGCAGAAGGTGAAGAAAAGCAAAGGATAAAGATGAAGAAAAAGAGGAAAAAATATGGATATCTCAGAGCTGAATATTTGGATATGTTGGAGCCCAACTTAGGATCCTAAGTTGGGTAGCCTATCTTAAGATGGGCTAGCCCATCTTAAGATGGGCTAGAGCATATCAGCCCAACTTAAGATAATAAAATTCAAGAATGATTTTTATGTTGAATATAATATAAACTATTTGCAGGGAAATTATTTTTTCATGAAAAAGATGACATTAACATTGATAAACTTAACTGACCCTTGCACAGAAATAATTTGTACTTCATTTTTATTTTATATAAATATATTCAGCTTATCTAACCTCAACAAAAAGTATTTAATTGCAGAAACTAAAATGAATTGTGTTTCCTGAGCCTTGAAAGCATTAAAATATTCCTTTGATGTCGATGTCATTGTCTTTCATTGCAATGATTTCTTTATTGGATTTGTGCCTATTGTTTCAACATTCTATTGATGTTGATTTGTTTCACTTGGGGTTGGTGAAGTACACAATAGGGAATACCCCAAATCATAAAGTGAAACAAATCAACATCAAAGTAATCTCTAAATATATTGAGGCTTAATTGTATCAAACCTATTAGGGGGTAATTCTAAGACGAATCCAGTTACCAATTCACACACATAGTCAAACAAATCAACTTAAAAGAATTGTTGAAACAATAGATATATCACAATCTAATCCAGTTGCCTAATCACTCCCCACAAGTGAAACAAATCAAGTTGAAAGCAATGGTTGAACAATAGACACCTTTTGACCTAATGACCCTCCAGTTGTCAGATTAACTGAGGCAGTGTCTTGAAACAATAAGGGAATTAACATTAATACTATCAATGCATAATGAGGTAAAGAAAAGAAGTAACATTTAAGTAGAAAAATAAGTAAATAATATTTAAATTTCAAAAATAAAAACTCTGTGTGCAAATTATAAGTTGGGCTAATATTTGTTACCAAATCTTCAGATGAGATAAGCACAACAAATGTTAAATAATATTTCACAAATATATACTGTATAATTGAAATATAAGGATTTAAATAAACTAGCATAGTTATATTCAATTTCATGATTAAAACCACCAGTGGAGTGTGACATAATAAATTAATTTTAAAATAGCTGGTTAATATTAAATTTTAGTTTTAAAATCATTCCTGTGTTTTTGTATCTTAAGTTGGGCTAATATGTTCTAGCCCATCTTAAGATGGGCTTAGCCCATCTTAAGATAGGCTACCCAACTTGGGATCCTAAGTTGGGCTATAGCCCATCTTAAGATGGGCTGACTCTTAAGTTGGGCTCCAACAGATATACTATGTATGACTTAGACAAAACATCCCCACACGAAAGTGTGTGTTATCATGGTTATGGCCTGATCCCATCGCTTCTTCAACACCAAAAAAGGCCATAACACAAGCCATAGAGGTACAACAGACAAGTCATAGGCTGTCACGACAAGCCATAGTGACAAACTGACAAGACTGGGGAAGTTTACCAACTCACCACCACCAGACTTGCAGTAAGTATTGCCAGACCATTTTCCATGCAGCAATTTCTGGGGAAAAGAGGGATCAAGTGTCGACCAATCGACAAATCTAAAACTAGGTAAATACTAAATATTTGGATTTCAACACATGCCCAGCACTTCAGCATGTTTTGACTTACATCCAGAATTGTGTGTTTCCCAGAGACTAGGATTTATTTGCTATAAATTTGCAGAGAAAAATTGCTCACAAATTTACAAGCTGTGTTTCCCACAGGTCCGAATTTGAATTACAAAAGCCTGGAACATGCAACAGGGTTGTCATTGTCATGTGTGTTATTCTTAGAAGCACATCTCCCTCTGCTTGTTTGAATTGGATGCAATACTTTACAAATAGAAATTTTCCAAATTTAAGTAGCCATTTCTGTTGTATAATCAGAAGCACAGAGAGGTTGGTGTATTATTTATATAATTTTAAAGCCTAACCCTGAAAACCATAATTAAAAAACACCAAAATGTCAATGTTGTACATTTGGTCAAGTGATAGAATCCGAATACATGTAGTATTGACCTATTTTTTGATTGGTCACTTGATCCCTCTTTTTCCCCAGAAAGTGTGGAATTTTATTAATGCTGAGAAAATATGATCACGTGATGGGATCCAAATAGTCTGTTTTCTGTCCTTGACCAAATTTATCCATTTTTGATTGGTATACACTTAATCCCTTTTTTCCCCAGAAATTGTGGAATTTTATTACTGTTTGATCACATAAAAACACTTTTTTCAGGTTGCTTAATATTTACGCCATACATGTGGACCTTTTTACCTGTTCACTTAAAGATTATGATTACATCCACTGTTTTTTTTTCTCATTCTAACATAATTTCTGATCATATTTTACCTCACATCATACTAGAAACTGACTGCAAATGAGCAAGACTTAAGTGAAAAAGACAAGCCGGATAGCCAAGATAGGACAAGACTGGAAGTGACAAGGACATCACTGGAAGTGATTAGGATAATGACTGGAAGTGATAAATTAAGATTGAAAATGATCAGGACTAGTCTGGAAGGGTTTAGGATGAGTCGGTTTCTGACTCCGGTCAAGATCAAGAGTCAGGGAGGGTCGGTGAAATATCAAACAAGTCTGATGTTTTGCCAACCCACTGCAACAAGCCAGGAAACTACAACTGTCCCTAGCCGACTCTGAAAACACTGCTCCCAACGCTCAAAAATCCACAGTCACCGACACGATGGCCCCTGTGGAACACCCCCATAAAAGCATTGAGAAAATTGGATAAGACCTGATAAAACAACGCGTACTGAACATATGAAAGTGGTAAAATATCAGCCTGAGTTCAGGCGCAATGACTAGGCAAAAATCTGATGTAGGATCAAGTCATTAGTCCGTTAAAGTTGTGTTCCGCATTGGTATGGCGATAATTAAAAAACAAACTGCTGAAAGGAGACAAATATTACAAGACTAATGAGCAAATACAAAGGAATGCAATAAAATCATTGCTAGATAACAACATCACACCAATCATTGAACCAAAAACCTGACTGTTGTAGATTTGACACTTTGTGAAGGTGTTCCTGTGTGGAGCGCGAAGTAGCAATGTAGGATTGTTTAGGACTGGAAATCTGCTGGAAATCTCGGTTTCAGCAGGGTTAGATATTGCAAATACAGTAGTGGCTAGGAACACGGTGCTTACGAAGGGATAAACTTTCTTCTTTTGCTCTGGTAAGCAGTGTAAATAAACAACTGATGCGGACAAGTATCAAACACAAACAACGTCAAACAGGCCTGGGGCATTTGAGTAGAGCTCAGTTGATGAACGGCCCGCCCAGTTTGTGAGACCGATTCTTTGGCGAGGAAAGGCCTTACATGTAAACCCTATTTAACACTAAACAGTAAACTCAGAGCATTTGGGTAAAACTCAGTTGTATGTGATGGCCAAAAACGTTTGTAATTTAATTTGGCAAAAAAAATCTATACCCCAGTTTTGATTAATAAGTGGGAGACCGTGGACATTTAAGAGACAGGGATATTTATAAAATACAAATATTACTAATAAAGAACGGAGTAAGTTCATTTATAACCTCACATATTACATATTAAATACTGATCCAGTTATGGGGGAGCGCAACTGTTCAAAGTTCTCACAGTTACAGTGATTTACAGTGATCTTTTTAGCAGAATGTAGGTGTGAAATACTAGAACCAGTTATGATTGACAGCCTGTTTGGCCACTTGGGGTCTAATTAGATCCTGATTTGTGCCAACTAATGACTTCTGAGATTCCACTATGAGATTGTGTGTTGACTGTTGCCAGTCTGTTTATCCTTGGAGGAAGCTGGAATGTCAACATCAGATAACGGACTGCTGTGAGAACGGCGTAAGTGGGCTGTGTGTGAGAGGGAGATAGGTCTTTCTGGTCCTGTCAGCAGCAATTACAACAATACATGTCAGAGGTGAGAGAGGTGTATCTGGTGAAGAGATGGGTCAGTGGATGTGTAGAGGAGAAGGGACAGGAGAATGCTCATCATGTGACATCAGAGATATCGGGACCCACTGCAACCAATAGCTTCTCTCACCAAACATTGAACAATCCGTGAATCTACACACACTTGTGAATGGTGTACTCAACAAAACAGTTTTCTATCGCTTTTACACCACTTATTTTCAACGGCTTTTTTTTCTGAGTTTTGAGTAGTAGTCTGAGTAGGTCAAGATTGTTACAGGCCAGTAATTCCAAACTAAACTGTGCCTTGAAAAGAATGTTAAATGTGGCATTTTAAATACGTTATCTTTGATTCTTGTCTGACTCCAGGCTGTTCTATCAGGTCTGCAGCTCTCTCTTCCCACAGATGCTGTCCAGTGTACCAAACGACGTGGCTTTTTCTGTGTGAATTTTTCCCGCCACCACTCTTTTCCCAATTAGTTCATTAATTACCGCTAATACACTTGTCTAACTACCCTAGCAGTCCGGGTGAATGAGGAGAAAAAATTAAGAAAACAGGCGAGTTCTTTCTATTCCTGACTGGCTTGATTTTTCTGCACAAACTAATTGTTCCTCTCTGTGGATGTGGGTGAGGATGAAAGGCCCGTGTCGGCAGGGGGGCGTGTTGATCCACGTGCTGAGAAGAGCGGCTGGTTGCTGAGCTGTTGTTTAACTTGAGGCTTTGGGTAAACACTGACTAATGTGCTGCTTGTTATCATACTGGTCTCTACAATTACAGCCAGTCTCTTCAGTCTGTTCACCACTCACAGATACCAGACTACAAACCCAGGTGCTCTTCTATGCAGGGACATCCTTTTTACTTTCGTCTGACCGGACACTATTTACATGAATATATTTGCATATCTTATATTCAATCTGATTTGATGAAGGCCGCACTTAAAAGATAGACTTAGGCATGTCTTCACAAACACACGAAGTATCCCTGCATATTGGCGATATGAGAATGAATTTATATCAGAATATCCCGGTTCCACATGTCTGATTCAAATCACTGAGTATGCACCCTGAGTATGCAGATTGGAACAAAATCTGCTTGGTCGTGTGACTTACCTTGGCATACATCAAGATCAGAAGCATAACGGAGTTAAGAATGTTCAAAAATCTCTATAAGTGAGATTCTCCATTCTGCCCACTTGTGATCGATCTTGTCAAATCATAACTTCATTATTCCGACTTATCTTTTCAGTAGTACAACTTTTTTTGAAAGAAACGCCTGAAAAGATAAGTTATGATGCAGTCATGTGTCCCATTTGAACTTCTCTGTTGCTGTTGCTGATGCCAAAATTTAGTTTGCAACATTCAGAGATCACCACGTCAATTTTGCCTGATCAAAAATAACCCAGGAGATATGTTGTAAACCACCTTAGGTCAGTTTCAGAAAAGCCAAACCTTGTTGACAGAAAAGTGAGGAGTGTGTCATGGTCAATGGTGTTGAAAGCCGCCTACAGGTCAAGGAGGACCAGGGGCCTGGGCATACCCTTGGACAACGACAAGTTTTCTCATTGTGAATACACAACAGGGCAATTTCCGTAGAGTGTCCAGCTTTGGATTGCCTATGATTTGCCCCCATGGAATTCCCCCCACTGATTGTCCCCCATTTTTTTACTCAGTTATGGTTTCCCCCCTATGATACAGTGATTTCCCCCATTTATATTTTAGTCCGTTGATGCCATAAATATTATATTTTGAGTTTTCCCCTATATATTTTAGTCATTTAGTGCTATAAATATACATTGAATTTAGTTCCAAGATTTCTGTCTAATATGTAATGAAACTTGGATCAAAAACCTTCACATCATTGAAATCTCTTCAGGTTATTGTCCATTATTAACTTGTCAAAGAATAATCATGCTCTGGAACTTGGTTCAAAGATTTCCATCTGATGGACTATTGTCCACCTTTGTCCATAGTTACTCTGGTTGTACAATTATAGGCTTAACAGTTAAACAGTGAAGACTGTCATCACAAATTCTGCACATGATCAAAGGTTACAAGTTAATTGCACTTACTTGTCTGTATTAGTTTGTGTTTGTGTAGACAAAGCCCATGGATAATCTGACACATTAAACAGATCATTAATTTTGTTAACGAATTTAAGGGATTTTATATTTCATAAGTAATAAAGGTAATAAATGAATAGAAGACATCTTGAAAGTTATTAATATTCCAAGTATATTAGTAAAAACCATTACTTATAGATTGAATCTACATTTCTTCATGAGATTTGAACCATAAATTGTTGATTTAGCTAAAGTTAGTAACACTGACTGGATAACTGAGGTAAAGTTTTTTATGTCCCCCCCCCCCCCCCCCCCCTCAAAAGTGCACAACTTATGTTTGGTTTTTATATTTCTGTTGAAATGTAAAGGGGGGAAATCATGGTATAACAGGGGGAAAACCATGTATTAGTGGAAAAAAGGTGGACAATCAGTGGGGGGAAATCAGTTGAGGGAAAATCAACGTAGACCCCCGCTTTGCAGGCTGACTGGAAAGTGTTGCTGAGATCATTTGTGAGTCAATGTGAAATCTTGTTTGAGCAGCAACTATACAATTAACAAACTTTGACAGGAAACTTAGCCCGGAAACCAGCCGATAATTCGGATCCAGGAGAAAAGCCCTCACCAGAATCGCTCTGTGGAGAAAAACCCTCAGGAGAAAAGCCCTCAAATTTCTCCTGCAGGAGAAAACCCCTCAGCCAGTTTTGCAGTCTGTGGAGAAAAGCCCTTACCCTTTTGGGGGCATGTGGAGACAGCATATAAGATATATAAATGTATTCAATTTTCTAAAAAGCCCTCAATTTGCTACAACAATCGTGTATGTAAGATATATAAATGTATTCAATTATATTGAATGTGTTCCTGGCCGTTTTGAAACCCTGGCCATTTCAAAACGGCCATTGGCCAAATTATTTACTTGGCCATTTTGAAACCTTCCTTGGTTTTGAAATGGCCTGGCCAGTTCAAAACCTGGTTTCAAAATGGCCAAATCAAAAACCTGGACATTTTGAAACCTCACCTGATTTCTAAATTTTTCTACAGCATGTGTTTTTGTGTGAACTTCAAATCTGTCCTTTGATTATAAAAATAATTTCCTGAGCAGGGGCTTTCTATAATCATAACTTGTGGAGTAGATACTCAGGTATGGGGGTAGCTACAGTTAACCTGCGATCTTTTACTTGAAAAGATTTCTTTAAACAAATTGCATTTTGTTGTTGTATAACACAAAGTCTGTATCATAAAAATTATCTATCTCATAAATCTATCTGCATGAAGGTGCTGTATATTTAAACCTGTTTGTTTGACTTGTCAGATTAATAAGCCATAAGGAAGCCATGATAAATATTAACTCTGTGATGTTGATTTGTTTGCCATTGACTGTCAGAAGTGCTTAATTGGATTTATTCCTATTGTTGCAGCTCTCTTTTAATGTTGATTTGTTTCACTTAAATATTAGTGGGCTGTTTAAAAGGTAAATATGAAAGGTTAAACAAATTCACATAACAGGAAGATCAATCAAGGAGAGATTTATTGTTTGACTTTTCAAAGAATTATAGTAGATGAGCTAGAATAAATTTGCTTTTTGGCACCTTCTTTACTTAATCTTACTCAGTTAATACTGACATACAATTGTAATGATTTGCTATTATTATTACTTTAGAAGATATCTCTTGATGTTGATTTGTTTCATTTGCATTGGGTGGGGTGCATAAAAGGGATTAGTGATAAAATATTATTTAATTCTGTTTCATTTTACGCTTCCTTCTTTTTTCTCTTCTTAATATTGATATATATTAATAACTATGCTTTTTACAAAAAAGTTTTTGTATACACTAATAAATGTTGTTATATGTTCTGTTCAATATATGTTTCACAATAAGCCAAATGCAGTTCTAATAAATATATACGTTTTTATTGTATTACAACTGTTACATTTAAAAGCAACAGAACAAACCTGTCCACCAATGTCAAACTGGTGAGGTATCAAAACGGCCAAGAGGAATAGTTGGCTGTTTCGAAACGGCCAAGCCATTTCTACACCTTGCAAAGGTATCAAAATGGCCGTGGCTGTTTCGAAACGGCCAAAGGTTTTGAAACAGAAGTAACAAATGTATTAATGTAAATGTATTAGATTATTTGGTTATAAATATATTAAAGCATGTAATACAGTAATATGCTAAATCAATTTATAAAATGTATTTAATTATGTTTTGAGTTATTGTTATAAACTTCAAAGGAACCAATAAAACGACTATAAAGGGAGCCATCTTTTTGGAAACATGCTCAGGATTGCCCTGCTCAGCTGATTGAAGCAGGCTCAGGATTGCATTGTTCTGGTGACTGGTCAACTTGATACCACTTTTAAATGTGGTTGAAGTTTTCTTATGATTTATTGTTTTGAGTGCTAGAAATCCTACTATTTATATAATATGTAAATGTAATGTTATAAGTGTTAGAATTATTGATGTGAATTAAATAAAACCTGAATGTGTAAGACGTAGATGGAATAAGTGCTATAATGTGTATATAAATAAAAATTATGTTTTAAGTGTTAGAAGTGCTACAATTTGTGTAAAATGTAAATGTAATGTCACCATTGTTAGAATCATTGATATGAATTAAATAAAAAACTGAATGTTAATCTCAACTTAGTTAAGGGCTTTTTATAAAATTATGGGCTTTTCTCCACATGCCCCCAAAAAGGGTGAGGGCTTTTCTCCACAGGCTGCAAAACTGGCTGAGGGATTTTCTCCACAGGAGAAATTTGAGGGCTTTTCTCCTGAGGGCTTTTCTCCACAGAGCGATTCTGGTGAGGGCTTTTCTCTGTCTCCCGATAAGTCTTGAGATCCATCTTGGACAAAGAGGTATTCTTGATAAGTGGTGTAACTATGGCATTTTCGAAAGGTTATTTAGAAAGACACCATTTTGAATAGATAAAGTGACTAGTTTAGTTAATGATGGGAGGAGAATGTCTATACATCTTTTAACCAGAAATGTAGGCCAAGAGTCTAAGGAGCATGTTTTTGCTGGGGATTCCTTAATAAACTTAAGGGACTTCACTTTCAGAAACTAACTGAAAAGAACTGAAAGAGGGTGGCTTCTTTTCTAAAAGAACACACTTTGATGTACAATTTTTGAAAGTGTTTCTGATTTTGTTGATTTTGTCTATGAAAAATCCACCAAACCGGTTAGCCAATGATTTTTCATCAGTACATGACAAAAGGGTAGAGACCACAACTTCTTGCCATACCCACTATTTTCTTTGACTAAGTCCTGGTAGTATTGTCCCTTATTCTTGTTCAGTAGATGGTTACATCTATTTATGTGCTGTCTTAGACAGGCACAGTTTACTGGGGCTTTGTCCCTCCTCAGGTTTGGTGAGGCACCTCATATTCATGGGTACATGAACGTCTTAGAGATAAGACAAACTAGATAAATATTGTTCATAGAGTGTGTCAATTTCGTCTCATGGATAGGCAACAGATGCAGAGGCCACTAGATCATCTTTAAAGTCTATCAATATTAATTATCACCACTTTATCCTGATGGTTTGCCACAGATGGAAAATCAACTAAGCAAGAGACAATTTTGTGATCACTGATGAGACATGAACCATGCACCTCTGATATAGCTGAAAATTCAGTTGGAGCAAGAAGTAAGTCCAAAGTGCGACCATGAAGATGAGCAGGAAATTTATATGTGGAGTAAGACAGCAGGAATTGACCACAGACTCGAATTCTAAAACCAAAGAAGATACACAATCAGCATGAAATATTAAAATCATCACCAACAAAAAAGATTAGGATAAGGACGACAGAAAACCAATATAAGACAGGTTTGTACTTTATGACCTCTGTCTATAATCCACCAATCAAACTAGACCTAGCGCATCAGAGAACCAATGCAAATTGTATCCACCGTAAAGACAATGCAGCAAAACCTCTAGGACCAATAATAAGCGAGTTATAAGCATTTTTAAGTTTGGCTATCCACATTTGACCTTGAAGGAGGGGCCCAAGGTCAAATCCGACCACACCAGAAGATTCCCAGCGCATGATTTCCTATATGTTGGTTTACCATCCCAAACATCTAGGACCAATAATAAGCGAGTTATAAGCACTTTTTAGTTTGGCTGTCCTCATTTGACCTTGACCGTGGGGCCCAAGGTCAAATCCAACCACACCAGAAGATTCCCAGCCCATGATTTCCAATGTGTTGGTTTACCATCCCAAACCTCTAGGACCAATAATAAGCGAGTTATAAGCACTTTTAAGTTTGGCTATCCTCATTTGACCTTGAAGGAGGGGCCCAAGGTCAAATCCGACCACACCCGAAGATTCCCAGCACATGATTTTCTATATGCTGGTTTACCATGACAAACCTCTAGGACCAATAATAAGCGAGTTATAAGCACTTTTAAGTTTGGCTGCCCTCATTTGACCTTGAATGAGGGGCCCAAGGTCAAATCCGACCACACCAGAAGATTCCCAGCAGATGATTTCCTATATGTTGGTTTACCATCCCAAACCTCTAGGACCAATAATAAGCGAGTTACAGGCACTTTTACCTTTGGCTATCCTGGTTTGACCTTGAAGTAGGGTCCTAAGGTCAAATCCGATCATGCCAGAAGATTCCCAGCCCATGATTTCCTATAGGTTGGTTTACCATCCCAAACCTCTAGGACCAATAATAAGCGAGTTATAAGCACTTTTAGGTTTGGCTGTCCTCATTAGACCCTGAAGGAGAGGCCCAAGGTCAAATCCGACCACACCAGAAGATTCCCAGTGCATGATTTCCTATATGTTGGTTTACCATCCCAAACATGTAGGACCAATAATAAGTGAGTTATAAGGACTTTTAAGTTTGGCTGTCCTCATTTGACCTTGAAGGAGGGGCCCAAGGTCAAATCCGACCAAACCAGAAGATTCCCAGCCCATGATTTCCTATATGTTGGTTTACCATCCCAAACCTCTATGACCAATAATAAGCGAGTGATAGGCACTTTTAAGTTTGGCTATTCTCGTTTGACCTTGAAGGAGGGGCCCAAGGTCAAATCCGACCACACCAGAAGATTCCCGGTCCATGATTTTCTATATGCTGGTTTACCATCCCAAACCTCTAGGACCAATAATAAGCGAGTTATAAGCACTTTTTAGTTTGGCTGTCCTCATTTGACCTTGACCGTGGGGCCCAAGGTCAAATCTAACCACACCAGAAGATTCCCAGCCCATGATTTCCAATGTGTTGGTTTACCATCCCAAACCTCTAGGACCAATAATAAGCGAGTTATAAGCACTTTTAAGTTTGGCTATCCTGATTTGACCTTGAAGGAGGGGCCCAAGGTCAAATCCGACCACACCAGAAGATTCCCAGCACATGATTTTCTATATGCTGGTTTACCATGACAAACCTCTAGGACCAATAATAAGCGAGTTATAAACACTTTTAAGTTTGGCTGTCCTCGTTTGACCTTGAAGGAGGGGCCCACGTTCAAATCCGACCACACCAGAAGATTCCCAGCCCATGATTTTCTATAGGTTGGTTTACCATCCCAAACCTCTACGACCAATAATAAGCAAATTATAGGCACTTTTACCTTTGGCTATTCTCGTTTGACCTTGAAGGAGGGGCCCAAGGTCAAATCCGACCACACCAGAAGATTCCCAGCCCATGATTTTCTATATGCTGGTTTAAAATCCCAGACCTCTAGGACCAATAATAAGCGAGTTATAAGCACTTTTAAGTTTGGCTGTCCTCGTTTGACCTTGAATGAGGGGTCCAAGGTCAAATCCGACCACACCAGAAGATTCCCAGCCCATGATTTCCTATATGTTGGTTTACCATCCCAAACCTCTAGGACCAATAATAAGCGAGTTATAAGCACTTTTAAGTTTGGCTGCCCTCGTTTGACCTTGAATGAGGGGCCCAAGGTCAAATCCGACCTCACCACAAGATTTCCAGCCCATGATTTTCTATATATTGGTTTACCATCCCAAACCTCTAGGACCAATAATAAGCGAGTTATAGGCACTTTTAACTTTGGCTATCCTCGTTTGACCTTGAAGGAGGGGCCCAAGGTCAAATCCGACCACACCAGAAGATTCCCAGCCCATGATTTCCTATACGTTGGTTTACCATCCCAAACATCTAGGACCAATAATAAGCGAGTTATAAGCACTTTTAAGTTTGGCTGTCCTCATTTGACCTTGAATGAGGGGTCCAAGGTCAAATCTGACCACACCAGAAGATTCCCAGCCCATGATTTTCTATATGTTGGTTTACCATCCCAAACCTCTAGTACCAATAATAAGCGAGTTATAGGCACTTTTACCTTTGGCTATCCTCATTTGACCTTGAAGGAGGGGCCCAAGGTCAAATCCGACCACACCAGAAGATTCCCAGCCCATGATTTTCTATATGCTGGTTTAAAATCCCAGACCTCTAGGACCAATAATAAGCGAGTTATAAGCACTTTTAAGTTTGGCTGTCCTCGTTTGACCTTGAATGAGGGGTCCAAGGTCAAATCCGACCACACCAGAAGATTCCCAGCCCATGATTTCCTATATGTTGGTTTACCATCCCAAACCTCTAGGACCAATAATAAGCGAGTTATAAGCACTTTTAAGTTTGGCTGCCCTCGTTTGACCTTGAATGAGGGGCCCAAGGTCAAATCCGACCTCACCACAAGATTTCCAGCCCATGATTTTCTATATATTGGTTTACCATCCCAAACCTCTAGGACCAATAATAAGCGAGTTATAGGCACTTTTAACTTTGGCTATCCTCGTTTGACCTTGAAGGAGGGGCCCAAGGTCAAATCCGACCACACCAGAAGATTCCCAGCCCATGATTTCCTATACGTTGGTTTACCATCCCAAACATCTAGGACCAATAATAAGCGAGTTATAAGCACTTTTAAGTTTGGCTGTCCTCATTTGACCTTGAATGAGGGGTCCAAGGTCAAATCTGACCACACCAGAAGATTCCCAGCCCATGATTTTCTATATGTTGGTTTACCATCCCAAACCTCTAGTACCAATAATAAGCGAGTTATAGGCACTTTTACCTTTGGCTATCCTCATTTGACCTTGAAGGAGGGGCCCAAGGTCAAATCCGACCACACCAGAAGATTCCCAGCCCATGATTTTCTATATGCTGGTTTACCATCCCAAACCTCTAGGACCAATAATAAGCGAGTTATAAGCACTTTTAAGTTTGGCTGCCCTCGTTTGACCTTGAATGAGGGGCCCAAGGTCAAATCCGACCTCACCACAACATTTCCAGCCCATGATTTTCTATATATTGGTTTACCATCCCAAACCTCTAGGACCAATAATAAGCGAGTTATAAGCACTTTTAGGTTTGGCTGTCCTCATTAGACCCTGAAGGAGAGGCCCAAGGTCAAATCCGACCACACCAGAAGATTCCCAGTGCATGATTTCCTATATGTTGGTTTACCATCCCAAACATGTAGGACCAATAATAAGTGAGTTATAAGGACTTTTAAGTTTGGCTGTCCTCATTTGACCTTGAAGGAGGGGCCCAAGGTCAAATCCGACCAAACCAGAAGATTCCCAGCCCATGATTTCCTATATGTTGGTTTACCATCCCAAACCTCTATGACCAATAATAAGCGAGTGATAGGCACTTTTAAGTTTGGCTATTCTCGTTTGACCTTGAAGGAGGGGCCCAAGGTCAAATCCGACCACACCAGAAGATTCCCGGTCCATGATTTTCTATATGCTGGTTTACCATCCCAAACCTCTAGGACCAATAATAAGCGAGTTATAAGCACTTTTTAGTTTGGCTGTCCTCATTTGACCTTGACCGTGGGGCCCAAGGTCAAATCTAACCACACCAGAAGATTCCCAGCCCATGATTTCCAATGTGTTGGTTTACCATCCCAAACCTCTAGGACCAATAATAAGCGAGTTATAAGCACTTTTAAGTTTGGCTATCCTGATTTGACCTTGAAGGAGGGGCCCAAGGTCAAATCCGACCACACCAGAAGATTCCCAGCACATGATTTTCTATATGCTGGTTTACCATGACAAACCTCTAGGACCAATAATAAGCGAGTTATAAACACTTTTAAGTTTGGCTGTCCTCGTTTGACCTTGAAGGAGGGGCCCACGTTCAAATCCGACCACACCAGAAGATTCCCAGCCCATGATTTTCTATAGGTTGGTTTACCATCCCAAACCTCTACGACCAATAATAAGCAAATTATAGGCACTTTTACCTTTGGCTATTCTCGTTTGACCTTGAAGGAGGGGCCCAAGGTCAAATCCGACCACACCAGAAGATTCCCAGCCCATGATTTTCTATATGCTGGTTTAAAATCCCAGACCTCTAGGACCAATAATAAGCGAGTTATAAGCACTTTTAAGTTTGGCTGTCCTCGTTTGACCTTGAATGAGGGGTCCAAGGTCAAATCCGACCACACCAGAAGATTCCCAGCCCATGATTTCCTATATGTTGGTTTACCATCCCAAACCTCTAGGACCAATAATAAGCGAGTTATAAGCACTTTTAAGTTTGGCTGCCCTCGTTTGACCTTGAATGAGGGGCCCAAGGTCAAATCCGACCTCACCACAAGATTTCCAGCCCATGATTTTCTATATATTGGTTTACCATCCCAAACCTCTAGGACCAATAATAAGCGAGTTATAGGCACTTTTAACTTTGGCTATCCTCGTTTGACCTTGAAGGAGGGGCCCAAGGTCAAATCCGACCACACCAGAAGATTCCCAGCCCATGATTTCCTATACGTTGGTTTACCATCCCAAACATCTAGGACCAATAATAAGCGAGTTATAAGCACTTTTAAGTTTGGCTGTCCTCATTTGACCTTGAATGAGGGGTCCAAGGTCAAATCTGACCACACCAGAAGATTCCCAGCCCATGATTTTCTATATGTTGGTTTACCATCCCAAACCTCTAGTACCAATAATAAGCGAGTTATAGGCACTTTTACCTTTGGCTATCCTCATTTGACCTTGAAGGAGGGGCCCAAGGTCAAATCCGACCACACCAGAAGATTCCCAGCCCATGATTTTCTATATGCTGGTTTAAAATCCCAGACCTCTAGGACCAATAATAAGCGAGTTATAAGCACTTTTAAGTTTGGCTGTCCTCGTTTGACCTTGAATGAGGGGTCCAAGGTCAAATCCGACCACACCAGAAGATTCCCAGCCCATGATTTCCTATATGTTGGTTTACCATCCCAAACCTCTAGGACCAATAATAAGCGAGTTATAAGCACTTTTAAGTTTGGCTGCCCTCGTTTGACCTTGAATGAGGGGCCCAAGGTCAAATCCGACCTCACCACAAGATTTCCAGCCCATGATTTTCTATATATTGGTTTACCATCCCAAACCTCTAGGACCAATAATAAGCGAGTTATAGGCACTTTTAACTTTGGCTATCCTCGTTTGACCTTGAAGGAGGGGCCCAAGGTCAAATCCGACCACACCAGAAGATTCCCAGCCCATGATTTCCTATACGTTGGTTTACCATCCCAAACATCTAGGACCAATAATAAGCGAGTTATAAGCACTTTTAAGTTTGGCTGTCCTCATTTGACCTTGAATGAGGGGTCCAAGGTCAAATCTGACCACACCAGAAGATTCCCAGCCCATGATTTTCTATATGTTGGTTTACCATCCCAAACCTCTAGTACCAATAATAAGCGAGTTATAGGCACTTTTACCTTTGGCTATCCTCATTTGACCTTGAAGGAGGGGCCCAAGGTCAAATCCGACCACACCAGAAGATTCCCAGCCCATGATTTTCTATATGCTGGTTTACCATCCCAAACCTCTAGGACCAATAATAAGCGAGTTATAAGCACTTTTAAGTTTGGCTGCCCTCGTTTGACCTTGAATGAGGGGCCCAAGGTCAAATCCGACCTCACCACAACATTTCCAGCCCATGATTTTCTATATATTGGTTTACCATCCCAAACCTCTAGGACCAATAATAAGCGAGTTACAGGCACTTTTACCTTTGGCTATCCCGGTTTGACCTTGAAGTAGGGTCCCAAGGTCAAATCCGATCATGCCAGAAGATTCCCAGCCCATGATTTCCTATAGGTTGGTTTACCATCCCAAACCTCTAGGACCAATAATAAGCGAGTTATAAGCACTTTTAGGTTTGGCTGTCCTCATTTGACCCTGAAGGAGGGGCCCAAGGTCAAATCCGACCACACCAGAAGATTCCCGGTCCATGATTTTCTATATGCTGGTTTACCATCCCAAACCTCTAGGACCAATAATAAGCGAGTTATAAGCACTTTTTAGTTTGGCTGTCCTCATTTGACCTTGACCGTGGGGCCCAAGGTCAAATCTAACCACACCAGAAGATTCCCAGCCCATGATTTCCAATGTGTTGGTTTACCATCCCAAACCTCTAGGACCAATAATAAGCGAGTTATAAGCACTTTTAAGTTTGGCTATCCTGATTTGACCTTGAAGGAGGGGCCCAAGGTCAAATCCGACCACACCAGAAGATTCCCAGCACATGATTTTCTATATGCTGGTTTACCATGACAAACCTCTAGGACCAATAATAAGCGAGTTATAAACACTTTTAAGTTTGGCTGTCCTCGTTTGACCTTGAAGGAGGGGCCCACGTTCAAATCCGACCACACCAGAAGATTCCCAGCCCATGATTTTCTATAGGTTGGTTTACCATCCCAAACCTCTACGACCAATAATAAGCAAATTATAGGCACTTTTACCTTTGGCTATTCTCGTTTGACCTTGAAGGAGGGGCCCAAGGTCAAATCCGACCACACCAGAAGATTCCCAGCCCATGATTTTCTATATGCTGGTTTAAAATCCCAGACCTCTAGGACCAATAATAAGCGAGTTATAAGCACTTTTAAGTTTGGCTGTCCTCGTTTGACCTTGAATGAGGGGTCCAAGGTCAAATCCGACCACACCAGAAGATTCCCAGCCCATGATTTCCTATATGTTGGTTTACCATCCCAAACCTCTAGGACCAATAATAAGCGAGTTATAAGCACTTTTAAGTTTGGCTGCCCTCGTTTGACCTTGAATGAGGGGCCCAAGGTCAAATCCGACCTCACCACAAGATTTCCAGCCCATGATTTTCTATATATTGGTTTACCATCCCAAACCTCTAGGACCAATAATAAGCGAGTTATAGGCACTTTTAACTTTGGCTATCCTCGTTTGACCTTGAAGGAGGGGCCCAAGGTCAAATCCGACCACACCAGAAGATTCCCAGCCCATGATTTCCTATACGTTGGTTTACCATCCCAAACCTCTAGGACCAATAATAAGCGAGTTATAAGCACTTTTAAGTTTGGCTGTCCTCATTTGACCTTGAATGAGGGGTCCAAGGTCAAATCTGACCACACCAGAAGATTCCCAGCCCATGATTTTCTATATGTTGGTTTACCATCCCAAACCTCTAGTACCAATAATAAGCGAGTTATAGGCACTTTTACCTTTGGCTATCCTCATTTGACCTTGAAGGAGGGGCCCAAGGTCAAATCCGACCACACCAGAAGATTCCCAGCCCATGATTTTCTATATGCTGGTTTACCATCCCAAACCTCTAGGACCAATAATAAGCGAGTTATAAGCACTTTTAAGTTTGGCTGCCCTCGTTTGACCTTGAATGAGGGGCCCAAGGTCAAATCCGACCTCACCACAACATTTCCAGCCCATGATTTTCTATATATTGGTTTACCATCCCAAACCTCTAGGACCAATAATAAGCGAGTTACAGGCACTTTTACCTTTGGCTATCCCGGTTTGACCTTGAAGTAGGGTCCCAAGGTCAAATCCGATCATGCCAGAAGATTCCCAGCCCATGATTTCCTATAGGTTGGTTTACCATCCCAAACCTCTAGGACCAATAATAAGCGAGTTATAAGCACTTTTAGGTTTGGCTGTCCTCATTTGACCCTGAAGGAGGGGCCCAAGGTCAAATCCGACCACACCAGAAGATTCCCGGTCCATGATTTTCTATATGCTGGTTTACCATCCCAAACCTCTAGGACCAATAATAAGCGAGTTATAAGCACTTTTTAGTTTGGCTGTCCTCATTTGACCTTGACCGTGGGGCCCAAGGTCAAATCTAACCACACCAGAAGATTCCCAGCCCATGATTTCCAATGTGTTGGTTTACCATCCCAAACCTCTAGGACCAATAATAAGCGAGTTATAAGCACTTTTAAGTTTGGCTATCCTGATTTGACCTTGAAGGAGGGGCCCAAGGTCAAATCCGACCACACCAGAAGATTCCCAGCACATGATTTTCTATATGCTGGTTTACCATGACAAACCTCTAGGACCAATAATAAGCGAGTTATAAACACTTTTAAGTTTGGCTGTCCTCGTTTGACCTTGAAGGAGGGGCCCACGTTCAAATCCGACCACACCAGAAGATTCCCAGCCCATGATTTTCTATAGGTTGGTTTACCATCCCAAACCTCTACGACCAATAATAAGCAAATTATAGGCACTTTTACCTTTGGCTATTCTCGTTTGACCTTGAAGGAGGGGCCCAAGGTCAAATCCGACCACACCAGAAGATTCCCAGCCCATGATTTTCTATATGCTGGTTTAAAATCCCAGACCTCTAGGACCAATAATAAGCGAGTTATAAGCACTTTTAAGTTTGGCTGTCCTCGTTTGACCTTGAATGAGGGGTCCAAGGTCAAATCCGACCACACCAGAAGATTCCCAGCCCATGATTTCCTATATGTTGGTTTACCATCCCAAACCTCTAGGACCAATAATAAGCGAGTTATAAGCACTTTTAAGTTTGGCTGCCCTCGTTTGACCTTGAATGAGGGGCCCAAGGTCAAATCCGACCTCACCACAAGATTTCCAGCCCATGATTTTCTATATATTGGTTTACCATCCCAAACCTCTAGGACCAATAATAAGCGAGTTATAGGCACTTTTAACTTTGGCTATCCTCGTTTGACCTTGAAGGAGGGGCCCAAGGTCAAATCCGACCACACCAGAAGATTCCCAGCCCATGATTTCCTATACGTTGGTTTACCATCCCAAACCTCTAGGACCAATAATAAGCGAGTTATAAGCACTTTTAAGTTTGGCTGTCCTCATTTGACCTTGAATGAGGGGTCCAAGGTCAAATCTGACCACACCAGAAGATTCCCAGCCCATGATTTTCTATATGTTGGTTTACCATCCCAAACCTCTAGTACCAATAATAAGCGAGTTATAGGCACTTTTACCTTTGGCTATCCTCATTTGACCTTGAAGGAGGGGCCCAAGGTCAAATCCGACCACACCAGAAGATTCCCAGCCCATGATTTTCTATATGCTGGTTTACCATCCCAAACCTCTAGGACCAATAATAAGCGAGTTATAAGCACTTTTAAGTTTGGCTGCCCTCGTTTGACCTTGAAGGAGGGGCCCAAGGTCAAATCCGACCACACCAGAAGATTCCCAGCCCATGATTTCCTATATGTTGGTTTACCATCCCAAACCTCTAGGACCAATAATAAGCGAGTTATAGGCACTTTTACCTTTGGCTATCCTCGTTTGACCTTGAAGGAGGGGCCCAAGGTCAAATCCGACCACACCAGAAGATTCCCAGCCCATGATTTCCTATATGTTGGTTTACCATCCCAAACCTCTAGGACCAATAATAAGCGAGTTATAAGCACTTATAAGTTTGGCTTCACATTGCAAACCTCTAGGACCAATAATAAGGGAGATATAGGCACTTTTAAAGTCCGCTATGTGGGTTACTTCGGCACTCCGTGGATGACCTTGAATAAGGAGCTTCAAGGTCAAATGTGTGCAAGGTTATAGAGGACATGTATATGTGTCATACATATCACCTATGAAGAGATTCAACCTTCTACCTATGAGGAAGAGCCAGTAGAAAAATGTAGATTATTTTTAAAGAAATGCCCGTGGCGGCCATCTTGTTTTTCAGAATGAGGCTATTTTCCTTCCCAGAGAAGCTTACCCCTCAATGAAGATATCCTGCAAATTTGGTGAACCTAGCTGCTGTTGTTTTCCTCTTAGAGCGTTAACGCCGAAAATCTCTCTACGCGCGGCGGCGGCGGCGGCGTAGCAGACGCTAAACCAAAGTATCCACCGAATGCTTCCGGTGGATACAATAAGCCCTTTTTACAGGAAGTGTGTTCGGTTGAGTATCGACAGTAGCAACAAGTCTCAGTCTGTACATCTAGTGCCAATAATAGGTACGACCTCAAGCTCCCCTTTTAGACACGACCTCAGTCTGGCGTGGTGAGGCCATTTTTAAATCAGTTTGAAGTTTGCTTTCAGGGAGTAAACAGTTTTAATTTTAATTAGAGTTCTTAGGACATTACTGCTTGTGCATTGGAAATTAGAACTGTACAATTTCAAGGGGATACTTGTGACACCCAGTTGATTCACATTACAGGATTAGAATAGACAATATGTCAGCAAGTGGTTACAACACCAGGGGCAGGTTAAGTGCAAGCAGAGGCATAAACCCCCAGTAGGAGCCTCATGTACGAGGCTGAAAGCTGTCAGGCCCCAGAAAACAACTACGGTGGAGGCGTCCACCAACCATATTAATCTAGGTTCAGTGGATACAGCCTCGGGATTGGCCTCCGAGAACGCAGTCACGGCAAAATCAACCACGGTGGGTCAACCATCAAAGAAGAAACACCCGTCCACGTCGGAGGCGATGGAAAAGTTGGATACCGTCCTGAACAGGTTTGAAGACATTGAAAAACGGCTTGATAACCAGGAGAGGCGTAACAGCAATCTATCTGTCCTTACACAACCCTCTGCGCACAGCTCCCCCAAAAGAAAGGGATCCAGGTCAGCAGGGCATTCTCGTCATTCACATAACTCGGGGGAACTACCCTCTATGGACTACCTATGAGACGACAGTCGTGTGCAGGCAGAAGTCGACAGAAGACTTAGGCAATACCAGAATCTTAGCAGAGAGGAACCGACAGGTACGTCCAATAAGTTTAAATCAGGCAGATACCGCTTAGGTGACCAGAGGGTAAGACATATGGTTCATTGGCCCCACGAATTTTTCACAGTCAATAAGAATTTTAAAATGCCAACGTACGAGGATGTAAACATATACCAATGGGTTTAAGGCTTCGCTCACTGCATCTTACAGGAAACTGACCCCTGCACTAGGACTTATATGTTGGAGTACCAAAGTCACATAATGCAAGATGCGCAAGAACTTAACTGGCCCACAACCAAACGCGCACACGCTGCTGTCCTCACGGAAATCGAAAGGGGTCACGCTCGCTGGGGAGATCAGGCATCCATAGACAGATAAGACAGTGTTTCACACAGCGTACACTCAAGATGCAGAGTGGTCAAACTGAGGAACAGATCAAAATTTGCAAACGTTTTAATGAAGAGACATGCAGCCAGGCAAAAGATCATGTAGAAGGGAAGATCACCTATAAACATGCTTGCTTTGCTTGCTTTAAGGCTGTGAAGAGACATTATGGCCACCCCGAACTTAAATGCAACAGGGCAAAAAGACTAGCAAGCCAATCAGTGGAAAAACAGTGTGTTTAAGACCCAGGTAGCCTGCCCTCAAGTCAGTAATTATGAGCCTCTGTTTGCAAAGCACCTAGGAGTATGTACATGTAGCTGGTGCTTGACTGGGAATGTGTTTTTAAAAAATGCTCACATTGGACAATGTGAATGCCAATGGTGCAGAAAAGATTTAGCAAATAGGGCAGGTGAACCAGATGTACAAAACTTTAATTTTAACTTTATCTTGAACAACTCGTATACAGACTTTACCTATGACACGAGTGGCGTGTCAAGTACCACTCATACAAATAACACCATTTTCTCAAGCCTCACACAGGACCTCTACGAGAAAGATTCTACAGTTGAATCAGCATGCCAGAGTGGGGGTGACATCTCGACAAGTTTTCTAACCAATAGTTCACACAGCCAAGATTCAAAGTGGGACTCAACAATCCAGGGCAGCACCCACAGTGATGTTAACTCATTTTCAGGTAGTTTGCAAAACAGCCCTTATAAGGGTAATTTTGGCAATTATAGCCTAAAAACAATTGAGGGGGCAACCTGCAATAATTCAACCCTCGACCAGGTCGACAGAAGAGAAGGCAAGCATGACATTATTAGTGGATTACACGTGCAATGGGGCTTGCTATTCAGAGCCCCCCTCCCAGCACTGGCTAACACTAGTGGCATTTCGATTGAACATTCGAGCATAGAAGAATGGGTCCAATTAGCTTATAAGGAAACAAAAGCACACAATTGCCCCAATTATGCAGGGGCCAGAGTCAGGGTTATTTCCCAATTAAATACTCGACAATGGAGAATGCTTCTGAAAGACTACAAATACAACAGAGTGGCAGATTATATTGAGCTCGGTTTCCCTTTGTCACTCGACTACGATGTGTTCCAGTACAACAATCAAATAGAAAATCACGCGTCAGCCCTCAAGTTTCCAACACATGTAAGCGAATACCTCCAAACGGAGAAGCAATTTAAAGCTATTGCAGGTCCATTCGACGAGCTCCCCTTTGACAAACTTCACACTTCTCCGATGATGACTCGGCCAAAGCCAGACGGGAGCAGAAGACTTATTGTAGACCTGTCCTGGCCCCAGGGGGCTAGTGTTAACAGTTCAATCCCGGATGACGTGTTTGACAACATTGATTGCAAATTGAAATACCCCACACTGGACACTATAGTGGAGGCCATCTCAAGGATTGGCGAGAATGCTCTCATCTATAAAGTCGACCTCAAGAGGGCTTACAGAAATTTAAGGTCAGACCCCCGGGATTTTTCGGTACTAGGCCTAAGCTGGCAGGGCAGACAGTACGTGGACGTCAGCGTGCCCTTCGAACTCAAGACGGGGGCCTCGGCGTGCCAGATGGTTACAGACAGTATCTCCCACCTGATGAAAGAATCCGGATATTGGACATGTGCCTATCTGGACGATATAGTGGGGGTGAGCCCCCCAGCAGCGCTCACAGTGCCTTTTTATCAATAAATAACTTGATCACATCCTTGGGTCTCCCCATTAACCAGGACAAGGTGTCCCAACCGGTTCATAGTCTCACTTGCCTGGGAATCAACATTAATGTAAGGACAGGAACACTCACCATCCCAGAGGAAAAAATCAGGGAAGTACGACAGCTGTGTGAGGACTGGTTCAGCAGAACCTACGCGACAAGGAAATCCCTCAGAGACTCGTGGGTCATCTCATCTACATCAACCAATGAGTACAACCTGCGTGCCTGTTCATGAATAGGATACTACAAACTCTGAGAAATTCACCAATCAAGGGCAGGATTCCCTTAACTGAGGACTTCCATAAGGATATCAACTGGTTTAGAAAGTTCATGGTCGCATTCAATGGGATAACCAAGATACACAACAAAACCTCAAACCCAATTCACTTGTATGTCGATGCGTGCCTTTCTGGCATAGGAGGACACACGAACGTGCACGTCTACTATCAAGATCTTCCCTTGTGTTATCGAATGAGGCTGTCGATAGTCCACTTCGAGATGCTAAAGTCATGGTGGCATTCCGTCTGTGGGCCCACGCTTGGGTGAACAACAAAGTGGAGGTTCATTGCGACAACGCAGCCGTGGTCAGTGTTATTAACAGTGGCAGTAGCAGAGACCCTTTCCTCGCCGCCTGTACCCGCACATTATGGCTAATCAAAGCTCAGTACAATATTATAGTTTCAGTTTCTCACATAAGGGGCAAAGACAATGTATATGCGGATATTCTCTCGAGATGGCCCAGCATGAAACATACCAAGTCTCCCGTGATACATTATTTAAGGTCTTGTACCTGGCATACTGTAAACACCAATGATCTTCAACCAGATTTTTCGATTTAATTTCAGATTCCACCAACACCCCCCACCCCCTCCCCCCGGCAGCTCTGTCAGCCGGCTTCAACCACAGAGTCGCGAAAGCCTTCAGACCAAGAACTCTTCAAGCATACACAAGCAAGTTCAGGCTTTATCTGGCGTTCGTGGTGTGTGTAAACCCAGGCCCAGTGGACTCGTTCTCTGCTGTCTCACTATTCGTGGAGTACCTAGCCCAACAGGGTCTTTGAGCTCAAACACTCAACAACTACATGACAGTGTTAAAGCACTTCTTCCTGATATACAAAATGGATGACAGTGTCCTAGAAAACAGACTTTTAAAACTAACAATCTGCTCTGTGGCACACAACGCTCCTTTATCATTTCGGGTCAAGGGTATCTTTACAGTGGACAAACTACGACAATTGATTAAAGCAATGAGAGGCATCCCGAACGAGAGCATATACAAAGCTGTGATGTTGATGGGGTTTTTCGGTTTCTACCGCCTGTCTTCACTCGTCCCCCCCTCCAGAGCCGCTTATTCGACCTCCAGGTATCCCACCCATGGAGATGTCATATGGGGAGCCCCTGGGGCTCATGTGATCACCAAATGTGCCAAGAATATGCAGACGTCAGGCCACTCTCAAGTGGTCCAGTTTACAGTACTTCAGGACAAATTAATTTGCCCAGTTTCCGCACTGAAGGACATTGTCTCGAACCGACAGGCCCACAGAGACCTTCCCCTTTTCACAATTACAAACCAGGCCTGCACCCAAGTCCTCACAGCAACCAAAGTGAGATTAGTGCTCAGACAGGCTGTGTTGAAATTGGGTCTTCAACCTAGTGAATTTGGATACCACTCATTTCGTCGATCTGGGGCCTGTTGGGCCTTTGATCACAACATCGACCTCAATTACATAAAGACTCATGGTGGCTGGAAATCCAATGCCATATGGAAATACTTCATTAAGACTCCACAGGCTGCTAGTTCAGTAGCCCGGACTTTTCAGAAAATTCTCAACTAGGTGCCTACTGCGACTCCCTACGTTTGACGTTTGGCAGCTTATATTCATCCACTCAATACATGTAAATAGAAGTAGCATAGAAGTAGTCCTAACATAGTTCCTATTCACTTAGGGTCACCTTATCTTGAATTACAGTTGTGGTAAAATACCTAGTTTAAGTTAGGGTCACCTTAGGTGTATGCTCATTAATATATGGTGAAGGTTGTTAAATAAAATAAATGCTCCAAACGTTAAACCAGTTTTTCATTTGCATTCAATGGAAGTAGTGTAAAGACTGTGTTCGGTTGAGTATCGACAGTAGCAACAAGTCTCAGTCTGTACATCTAGTGACAATAATAGGTATGACCTTAAGCTGGTCACCCCCCCCCCCTTTTAGACACGACCTCAGCCTCACTCTGGCGTGGTGAGGCCATTTTTAAATCAGTTTGAATTTTGCTTTCATTGCCTTCCTCCCTCCCCACTTATGTAACAGCCTTTACGAGGCTTTTTAGTTTTTTATTGGGTCCTGCGTGACCCCGCACGATGTATGTTATCAATTTTTCAGCATACACCTTATTTTACTTTGTAATAGGCAGCTTATATTCATCCACTCAATACATGTAAATAGAAGTAGCATAGAAGTAGTCCTAACATAGTTCCTATTCGCTTAGGGTCACCTTATCTTGAATTACAGTTGTGGTAAAATACCTAGTTTAAGTTAGGGTCACCTTAGGTGTATGCTCATTAATATATGGTGAAGGTTGTTAAATAAAATAAATGCTCCAAACGTTAAACCAGTTTTTCATTTGCATTCAATGGAAGTAGTGTAAAGACTGGACAACAATCTCGGCACTTCTGCCAAAGATTAGCTGACAAACTTTAGATTACCATTTACAAATAGATTAGAAAATGCATTTGGATACTGTCTGGACGAATGCATCTTACCTAGCGTTCAGACTAGTGTTTCAACCCGGGTTGACACAGATTGAAGCAGATTGGGATTAGGTGTGAATGTTGGGCGCGAAGTACCGATCCGCGCCATCTCGAGATGGTACTTGCGCGATCTCGTCATCAAAAGATCACGCGCCCATCTCGAGATTGCTCAAACAATCTCGAGATGGAGCTGCTCCATCTAAGGATGATTTTTAATTATTGATTTCGAAAGTACAGAAAGTATCAGGTATACTTATTATATTACTATTATTATATAAGTAGGTGGTTGTATGTACAATTTACTAATCCACTATAATTATAACTAGTGGTGGCTATGGGGGATTATGGTGTGAATCAGTATGGCCCTGGCTAGGAAGAAGCAGCCTGTAATGGCAATTAGAATAACTTCTAAACACTTTGTCACCATATAGTCTTGGGTTGAGTTTAACCATAGCCCAGGGACAGGAGAGAGCCTAAGAAATTGCAATTGACTAATCACTAACTAATTCTAGAAAGCCCTGTGTCACCAGGTCCATGATAATAGGAAATGACTCCTTTCATGTTGATTTACTACTGTCTTAACAGTGATAAGTTGATTGCAATTAATCTTTGACATCTGATCAGTCAGTATTAGACAGAACAATAGCTGAAACTGTAAGACCTTAAACTGGGCTGAGATCTTAAGATCCCTAGATGCCCTAATAAAGTGTGTTATAAAATTGGCCAATCAGTGACCACTACAAAAATAAATACAGCCAATCACATCAAGATTCTGTGATACAAATCATTGTGAGTTGGAGCAGCTCCATCTCGAGATTGCTTGAGCAATCTTTTGATGGCGAGATCGTGTAAGTACCATCTCGAGATGGCGCGGATCGGTACTTTGCGCCCAACATGAACGCTCACAATCCGGGTTGACAAGGGTAAATCTCAACCCCACTCAAGAGGTGGATTGAAGCAGATTGATTCAACCCCCTTTATAGTGTGAACCCTCTCAATCTGGGTTGACAAGGGTTGAGTGGACTTGTACTGTAAACAACTGACTTATTGCCTTGCAGCAATTGTTAAACCTATTTCCAATGTGTCAATATATCTTCTTTAATCCTTTGTTAGCAAGAGTTATTAACTGAAACAAATGACATCAAAATTATTTGATTGGGGATTTGTGCATGATTGCAATTAACCATAAAATGTAAATTTACAAATATAACATGATAATTGAATGAACAGATATATTCCAAACAATTGCAATTTATCACATAATACTTAAATTATCAGCCTATTTCAACAGAGCAAGTTCTGGAACTGAGAGGGCCAGTCTGCCTCAATCTGCTTCAGTTTACCTCTCGAGTATGGTCGAGATTTATTTGTGTCAATCCAGATTGAGCCCGTTCACATATCAAGACAAAATGACAATGTATTTTAACCAGTCTGTAACAAATAGTAACTGGCGTACTTCTGGATGTATACAAATGACCTTGACAGTGCATCGATGCAGCAGGCAACTGGTAGTGGCAGGTACCGCGAGCCGGATCAGTGGTCCAAATCTCAGCAGTGTTGACTTCAGGTCAGGGCTGTGAGACCCCAGTCTGTGGATAGAATTACAGGACCTTGTGTCATATCTTAGCCTTCTACCAGCCCAGCTTTATTTCACCATAACACACAGATTTGTAAATGTGAAAAATAAACAGATTTGACAGCAATTGTTATCCTCAGTAATGCAGACATTTTCACATTGGCGATTATGAGATGAAAGTATAAATTAAATGCAATAAAACCGTAGACTATTTTTATCACATTGAAACATTTTCAGAATTCTAGGTATATTTGTACTCCACTCTCATGTACATTAGTCACTTGTGGTGTTAGCAGTCAGGGGATTATCTCTATTGACATAAATCAGTTTCCTGTTCCTCACACGTACATTAGATTTTGATGACAAAGGCGTTTGCTGGAGCACATAAAAAAGGGCCTCAGCCTTTGAAGTTGACAAAGTAGCCTATCCATCCTTGAATGAGGTGAGTGTAGAGGCCATGCTTCTGCCCCCAGTTTAGTGTGGGGAGATAGCGAGCTGGCACACCTGATTGACGAGCTGCTGGTGTTGATGAGGATGTATGGGACAGGTGAGACAGGCCGTGCGTGCGTGAGAACACACGACAAACACCAACTCAGTCTCTAGCCTGACTACAGGCTGAAAATCTCATTCACTGGGCTGCAGGTTGTGTAATCAAGTACTTATGTTGGGCGCCAACTCGCGGCAGTGAGTTGTGGCTAACATCTCGAGATGTACGCGCCATCTTGAGTTGTGGCTGCATCAACTTTATCCCCTAAAGTCCAGTAGTGGTCAGTGACCATATGGTTTGTGATTGGCTGATTATTGACTCTAAAAGTGGCTTTTATCTTAAGTTGTGACTGCACCAACTTAATCCTCTAATATAATTGGCTAATTATTTAGCTGCAAGTAGTCAAGTACTAGAAGACAACCTTCTAATTGCAATTAAGTTTCATTAAGTTTCTAGATATATTCAGTGTGATATTCATGATTTATCTGTACTTATTGTATGTTTATATTTTTACTGTAGTGACATGGATATTTTTTTTTACTGTATACAAAAATGTGTCATTTTATATAAAGCTAAATTAACACAACACTGATTTCAAATAATATATCTATGGATAAAACTGGAGAATCGTTTTTTACATAATATGATTGTTTAAAACACATAAAATTTCATATAAGTGTGCATAAATTCGCTTATGTATTAATATGTGTTAATAGTTCATACCAAGTCACAATCTTATGACAAAAACAATCTTACAACAATTAAGAGACAAGCAAATTATGGATGTCACCCATTGTGCTTCATATTTAGATGAAACCAATCCACATCAAAAAAGCTTGAGAAATCCCCGAATGCAATTAAGAAACATCAATCACAGTAGTCATCGAACTTCACCACTTTTGATTATCTACTATGACATTACTTCTGCAGAGATTAAGTTCTGTAAAAGTATGATTTGATTGAATTATAGGGTAAAGTTGGCGCAGCACCCACTCAAGATGTGGAAGTACATCTCGAGATGTTTGCAACAACTCACTCCCGCGAGTTGGCGCATGGCACAACTCGAGTTGTTCCCTGCCGCGAGTTGGCACTCAACACTAACACCCCTTTCCCACTACATGTGGTACACTCCACGATTAGAGGTTTTACTCGAACCACCTCCCAGGACACCTCATTTTTCTGCTAGTATCTTCTCCCACGGTCATGTTACTGTCATGTCACTGGTCTCTGTGGTTTGTTCGTGGTGTAAGGGAAGGTTTGCCACTGTCCTTAATGGTGTGCAACATTAGGTTACTCTGACAGCTGCGTAAGGTGATTGAAGGTTAACAAAGGTCGCCCTCAGTGATATACCTTTGTACTACTACCATCCTACTTTTACTGACAGCCGTGTCTCGTCTACAGTATGGCTCCCAAATGTCTATAAAACGATGCATCACAGTGGACCACCATTATTTCCTTTTGTGAGTTCTACTGACAAACATCGCTATGAATATCCAGCCAGCTGGCAGATTAAGACTGCTTGGTGGTATTCTCATTCTGTAACTTCAGAATGATAGACTTATACAAAATGTTGCTGTTCATCTTGATTTGGCCCGTCGATGAAGACGTAGACACCTGAGACAGTGTTGGGTTCGAAACTGGATACTGGAGAGGCCACTCTTTGGGCAGTATGAAGTCCTGATGAACCAGTTGCTGAATTCTGACTGATAAGGCCACAAAAACTTTCTGAGATTGTCTCCACAACTGTTTAGAGAGCTGGTTGAAAGAGTTGGATCAATAATTCAGAAAGAGAAGACAAGATTCCATGAGCCATTTCCAGCTGGGTTCAGCAGAGATACATGACCACAGGGGACTCCAACAAGACACTGACATATGAATTTAGGGTGGCTTACAATACCATCTCATTCTTTCTGCCAGAGATGTGTGAGGTAATGGGGATGGCAGGGATACACCATACCTTAATGTGGGTTATGATGCCTTTGCACTGAGAACTTAGTCAATGAAGGCTTTCTTGCGTCGTGTGAAGGAATCTCAATAATGGGGACATATCTTCTATTATAGACTGTCAAGAGCAAGATGGTGGTGGAGAATGCTTTCAGGATCTTGGTCAATCGTTTCAGATGCCCACTGACCACAATGTCACAAGGGCCACACGATGTCACATCTGTGGTTCTGACTTGCATGAGTTTACAGGCGCCAGATTAACACCAGAATAAAATGCTTCTGGAATCTCCCCAGGTATTCAATTAATTCAGCTGTGCTTCAAATCGCACATATTCACACATTTTAGATTTATCTTTTGTTTTATGTCTCATTCAACAGCCAGGGGTCATATTGCGATGGGTAGTTTACAGGTGGAGGCACCAGTGCATACCTGTTGGTCAAATTCCTCACTGGAAACCACTTTCCAACATGAAATGGCCGGTGTAGCATCAGATAATGTATTAATTAATTGGGCATTGATGTAAGACTCTTTAAATAAATGTGTTTTCGGGGTGATACTTTACATGTTTATTGAAAAAGACAGGGATTAATTTAATCATAATTTTCAAATGTTCTTAAATAGACAATTAATAGGCAATTACCCATTAGGGGTGGGTCCAGTAAATTTGTATTCATATAACCTTATAGAAAACTTAATTTTTATGTTCATATGACAAAAATTCATCAAAATAACTTGTTTGATTTGTTTACACAGTTTATAATTCTTTGTTAAATTTTATAATCAGGCTTACCCATAAAATCATACTACATATTTGTGTGGCCCCATATGCATTTTAACCCTTAAAGGTTTGACAGAATTAAGCCTCATTATACTTAAAGATTACTTTGATGTTGATCTGTTTCACTTTATGATTAGGGGTATTCCCTATTGTGTACTTCACCCACCCTAAGTGAAACAAGTCAACACCAATAGAATATTGAGACAATAGACACAAATCCAATTAAGAAATCATCTCCCTGAATGACAAATAAATCAACATTAAAGGAATATTTTAATACTTCTCAGGACTCAGGATACATAATTCATTTTAAATTCTGCAATTCAACACTATTCGTTGAGGCCAGTTAAATTTAACATATCTAAAGCTTCTGTCTAAAGGTCAGTTAAGTGGATCAGTATTTATGATATCTTTGTCATGAAAATGTCATGTAATTTTCTTTTATTTGCACATGCTTCCTAATAGTTTTTATCAGATTCAGTATAAAATTCATTATTGAACTTTATCAACTTAAGTTGGCCTGATATGAACTTAGGTTTCCCCATCTTAAGATAAGCCGACTCCTAAGTTGGACTCCAACATCTATAGTTTCTTTTAAACAATGTGTTTAACTTTTTTGGGTCTTGTTGCATAAAAAGCTTGTACAACATGTTATTAAATTCTCTTTTAAGAGCAGCATGTTGTAGAACAACTCAATGATTATATCTTGTTTTCATACAATTGGGCTTAATGTAACTTGTCTCAATCTCCCTCCCCAAAGGCCACTTCAAAGGGATACAGGTTTTGATGGGGATACATTATTTGATTGTCAAATTGTGCACCCCCTTAATCCCTCTATTGTTGGGGATACAAAATATTCTGTATCCCCTAAAAGATCAAAGAAGGGATACATAATTTGATGGGGATACACAATTTGATGTTACACCGGGCCGAGATTTGAACTGGCGACCTCAAAGGTTGAAAAGAAGAGTACTCTAACAGCTACACCACCGAACCCCCCTTTCACACATTGCAACTCATTGACAATAGGACACAAAGCTTTCGGACTGGTGGATAGATATGTCTGAGAATATCAATGAAAACCTAGTACTTAAGTCCAAAGCAGCGTCTGTCTAAACCTATTGTTTTGAGTAAATGCTTTGGTGTGTAATAAAATATTATCTCGCATGTCTGCATTGGACGAACAATGTACATATTTGCCTGTGGGATTTCCAACATGTTAGCAGACTTTCTCATCAGTCAATCTAAACCTGGTCTGACCCTGACATGCCATGTATATTTTGTTCACGCATCTCAAGCCAGTCTAAGACTATGGTATTTGAATATAAAGATATCACGTCATAGTAAAGCTTCATTCTGCACTACATCTACTACCAGGTTTCATCTTAAAAAATTTACTCAAAACTTGAATCCTACAAATAAAATTTGTGGTCTGTTAACCTGAAGTAGATCAACACTAGAACTCTGAGCACTTGTGAAGTCAGAAAACTCACTTTCGATATTTGTCTTAAAGTAAAAATATTTCTCCTCGGTTTGGTCAGTGTACAGGGATTTTAGAGTCATGTATATATGTTTCTGGAACGCTATTTTTCCAATTATTCTCTCGCGATTAACTCTTCAGTGTACATGCATATAATTGACAAAATATTTAACAACATCTTTTCAGTCAATATTTTATTTAACATTGTAACGTCAAATGCATATATAAATATATTTACAGTACTTGATTAATATGAAAGAAATGCTAAAGACAGAGGCCTATACATGGGTATCATATGTGTAAACTATGGACCTCCAAATATAACCCGGCAACAAGTAATGCTACAAATTACAATTAATGTCTCTGTTTTGCATTTGATACTTGCTTGACAGAGTCTCTGCTCTTCTGTTGTCCGAGGTCTATTTCTACACAATTATTTAATGCTAGTTATAAGAGAGAACATAAAACCAATCTGCCAGGTGATATTCCAGTGGGCACACACTGTCCATCAGGACACCTGTTGTAGATATGAATGTATACCTAGTGTTAAGGGCTACAGCTGTAGAGGTGCGAGATGGGATTATATGGTCTGTGTACACTCACTTAACCTCTCTACACAAGAGTCCAGTACTCGAGTCTCTGATAGCAGCTCTCACACCACTTCAGGCTGTCCACTTGAAGCCTCTCAAGTGTGCAGGTGTCTGTACTACACACCCCACCTCTCACGTGTCCACCCAATCACTCCAAATCTACTAAACGCACTGATCCTAAATCAGTGCTCTTTTAATATCAGAAAACTAATAACAGAAAGAATAAGATTGCCTGTATAATGGGCTGATAACATGGTGCTTTGAACTGGTATGCTTGTGATAACAATGGCTAGATATATGTCATAAGATGCGAGATAAGACATGTGTAGAAGTTAGCTTTCACTACAGAACAGTCCATTGATCATAGACATAACACAATATACATGTATACCTAAAACTGTACTTCAAGTTTAACTTTCTCATTAGCGCATTTTTCATTTTACTGTAAACTTTGAAAGACTCAGTAACATTTCCTGACACAGACGTATCAAAACACTACATCCAGAAATACTTTAGTGTATCACAGTTTCCCCACTTTTAGTCAGTCCACGCATTTCACACAACGTAACAAGAAGTACTTGCTGGTGACTGTACTAAGTTGTCTATGTAGTTGATTGTAAGGCACTGAAGTGACCACATGACAGACACTAAACCACACACCATGTGATTGCAGCTTTCTCAGACCTGAAACACAGAAACGTTTTGCATTTAGTCACAGAATATTTTTGGTACATATTGTACAGTCAGATGAAATGTAATTCGGACATCCTCAAACAGAACCTAGTGCAATACGTGCACCCCATTTTCAGAGCATTATGAAATATAAACAAGCAATCAATACCCGTGAACTGGCTCTGTGTCAGCTGACTGTGTGTTTTGAGTTTCAGAGTAGAAGTGACAGAAGAAAAGGACACAAAGTTGTGCCCTGCAAATGGTATTCAGAAGGAAAGTAACAAAGTAACTGTTTAGGTGTAAAAAGTAGGTTCAAAATATATTTAAAGAAAATATTGCAAATGCAATAGATTTTAAGTTACAACTGATTTACTCAATAGTGAGAATGTCAAAGAAGCTTTTGCTCAGCTATGCAATCAGTTAAAGAGCTGCAATTTTAATATGGTATAGCTCAAGCAAAAGTAGGTAAATAACATTTAAAGAAATACTGTAAATGAAATAGTTTTCAAGTTAAAAATGACTTACTCAACAGTGAGAAGTTGAAAGTAGCTATTACTCAGCTATGCAAGGAGCTACAGGTTTGCAATTTTACTATTTTATAGCTGACCCAAAAGTACGTTAATAACTTATTTAAACAAAATACTGTAAATGCAATAGCTTTCAAGTTACAACCAGTTAACTGAACAGTGAAAATCTCAAATTAGCTATTGCTCAGCTATGCCATATGCTACAGGTCTACAATTTCACTATGTTATAACTGACCCACAAGTATGTGAACAACTTATTTAAACCAAAAACTCTAAACGCAATAGTTTTCCAGTTACATCTGATTTACTCAACAATGAAAACCTGAGAATAGCTGTTATATACCTATGCCATGAGCTACTCTGCAATTTTACAATCTTATAGCTAATTCAAAAGTAGATGAATAAGATATTTAAACAAAATTCTCTGAATGCAATGGTTTTCAAGTTAAAACTGATTTACTCAACAGAGAAAACCTCAAAGTAGCTATTGCTCAGCTATGCAATGAGCTACAGGTCTGCAACTGAACTATGTTATAGCTGACCCAAAAGTAGATGAACAACATATTACAGAAAATACTTTAAATGCAATAGTTTTCAAGTAACAACTGATTTACGCAACAGTGAGAACCTGAGATTAGCTATTACATAGCTATGCCATGACCTACAGGTCTCCAATTTTACAATGTTATAGCTAATTCAAAAGTAAATGAATCACATGTTAAAAAAATCTTTAAATGCAATAGTTTTCAAGTTACAACTGATTAACTCAACAGAGAAAACCTCAAAGTAGCTACAGCTCAGCTATGCCCTGAGCTACAGGTCTGCAATTTTACTATGTTATAGCTGAGCCAAAAGTAGGTGAATAACATATTCAAAGAAAATACTCTAGATGCAATAGTTTTCAAGTTACAACTCATTTACTCAACACTGAGAACCTGAAAGTAGCTATTACTCAGCTATGCCATGACATACAGGTCTGCAATTTCACTATGTTATAGCTGACCCCAAAATAAGTGAACAACATATTTAAACAAAATACTCTAAATGCAACACTTTTCAAGTTACAACTGATTTACTCAACAGTGAGAACCTCAAAGTTTGCAATTTTACAATGTTATAGGTACTGAAAAGTCAGAAAGTAGCTATCACTCACTTAGCTATTGGGATAGACACGCAAGTTACTCACCATGTTGTACCTATGAAAAAGGTAGCTAAATAACATATTTTAACAAAATGCTCTAAATGCAATACTTTTCAAGTTATAAATGATTTATCCATGATTTTATGAATTTTAATGCATTAAAAATTATTTTAAAAATTCATAAAAAATAACTAAGAAAGATCCAGGCCTGAGACTCACACAAGGGAATCTACTTGTGGTCTAGTTCATATATGCAAGATAAGAGAGAAGTCCCTGCAATAGTCAATGAGAAAATTGGGATTAAGTGTTGAGATTTTTGCACTTTGGTTGGGTGGTACATCACTTGTAATGGCTCTGGGGAACAGATGAACGAACAGATCTGCATGCCGTTAACACTTTTTCATCCTAGGTAGATAATGTATCTTTTAAAATTAACAGCATGTCTCTGGGCCTTGTAGTTTTGGAGGAGAAGTCGTTCATGCGGACACGCACGCGGATGCGGACAGGTACACAGACGCCACAGAGTGATGCCATAATGTCAGCTGACTGACAAGTCAGCTGACATAAAAAAATGCATGATTAAAATCAAATGTACATTTTGCAAAGTATAAAACTGATGCACCATAACATATGTATTTGCTTTCTGAAAACTTATTGTATGTTCACATAAACTTTTCATATCGCCAGTCTGAGTGTTGGAGGTGAACTTATGATCCACACCATCTTGAGATGGGACTTGTGCAATCTTGTCATCAAGCAATCATGTAGACATCTCGAAACAATTTCAAGATGGAGCTGCTCCAACTCAAGATGGGGCTGCTCCAACTCAAGATGTGGGCGGTCACATGTTGTTTAGTTATTCATTTATTTTGTGTATTTATTGATTTAGTATGATATTACTATTGGACATAATATTTTTCTGGCGATAATACTCTAAAACAGATGCTTTTAAAAGGTTTACATAAGTAACTAGACCTATCGCATCGGAGAAAGGATGCAAATTGTATCCACCAGAAAGAAAACTCACCAAAGCCATTCAAACATCCCTTAACCTTGAAGGAGAAGCCCAAGGTGAAATCTGACCATATCAAAAGATTCTTAGCCCATGATTTCCTATAGGTTTGTGTGACATTGCAAACCTCTAGGAACACGAATAAGCAAGATATAAGCACTGTTAATTTTTTAAAGCAAGATATAAGCACTGTTCATCATTTGACCTTGAAAGAGGGGCCAACGGTCAAATCTGACCACATCAAAAGATTCCTAGCCCATGATTTCCTATAGGTTGAATGACATTGCAAACCTCTAGAACCAATAATAAGCGAGTTATCAGCACTTTTAAGTTTTGGTATCCTCTTTTGACCTTGAAGGAGGGGTCCAAAGTCAAATCTGACCACACCAAAAGATCCCCAGCCCATGATTTACTATAGGTTTGTTTACCAGCCCACACCTCTAGGACCAATAATAAGTGAGTTATAAGCACTCTTAAGTTTGGCTATCCTCGTTTGACATTGAAAGAGGGGTCCAAGGTCAAATCTGACCATACCAAAAAATCCCCAGCCCATGATATTCTATAGGTTGGTTTACCATCCCAAACCTCTAGGACCAATAATAAGCGAGTTATAAGCACTTTTACATTTGGCTATCCTCGTTTAACCTTGAAGGAGGGGTCCAAGGTTAAATCCGACCACACCAATAGACTCCCAGCCCATGATTTCCTATAGGTTGGTTTACCATCCCAATCCTGTAGGACCAATAATAAACGAGTTATAAGCACTTATAAGTTTAGCTATCCTCGTTTGACCTTGAAGGAGGGGTCCAAGGTCAAATCTGACCACATCAAAAGATCCCCAGTCCATGATTTTCTATAGGTTGGTTTACCATCCCAAACCTCTAGGACCAATAATAAGTGAGTTATAAGCACTTTTACATTTGGCTATCCTCGTTTAACCTTGAAGGAGGGGTCCAAGGTCAAATCTGACAACATCAAAAGATTCCCAGCCCATGATTTCTATAGGTTGGTTTACCATCCCAAACCTCTAGGACCAATAATAATGGAGATATAAGCACTTTTCATCACTGACAAAGAAACGCCTGTGGCGGCCATCTTGTTTTTAAAATGAGGCCAAAAATATCCCCAGTCAAGATTATATAATGAGGAATATATCCTGCGAATTTGAGATCTCTACCAATAATACCCTTTGCTCTAGAGGGCCAACAAAAGTCCTTGCTTAAAGTCGAATAAACGTCCCTGGCGGCCATCTTGTTTTTCAAAATGAGGCCAAAAATATTCCCAGGCAAGATTTTATGGTTATGAAGGCTAGCTACAATACTTTTTGGTTTGAGCGGTAACGGTAAAATCTCTCTACACACTGCGGCGGCGGCGGTGTGGGCGTAACGAAGAGAAATCCATAGTATCTGGATACAATGATATGGGAATACATTCTATTTTAAATATCGGATTCCCCATAGTTTTTTTTAAATGTAAATGGGGAGTTCATACATTAATATCTCCTTTTAAGATTGGCTAATGTAACAAGACCCATCTTAAGATTGGGCACTCAATGTTTAAGATTGGTAGCCATGCTAAGGAGACTAAGTTGGGCTAGCGCCAACATAAGGACTACCTACTAAAGTAAGCAAACAACATATATAACCTAATCCATAGAACGTCCAATTTGCAATAAGTTGATCTCAGTTAATGAACCAATCACAGCCCTAGGCAAACATCCTGAGTTTATCCAGCTTCATTTCGAGATTGTTCACGCAATCTCAAGATAGGTGTGCAATGCTTTGATGATGACAGTGCCATCTCAAGATCCTGCAGATCATACTTTCGCACCCAACATAACTGATGTTATGTCCTGGTCACACATTGGAGAGGGTGCTCTGGCGATCTTTGTGAATAGATGAGAATAAGGTGATTTCAAATTCACCAGAATGTCATTTGGATAGGCCCAATATCAAAGGGAGATATTCAAGAGAGATGATAATGTGGCGGCTGACTGAAAACTGTGGGGTGAAAACAATAAGCGTCCCATTTTCAAGGGACACTTAATTACTATTCACAGATATTTGCATTAAAATTCGCCACTGTCTGACCTGGGCATTAGATTCTACCCTGTGTCAGTTGTTGCTTTTTGATTTGCCACCAGCAGCTAGTGTGGTCAATTGTAAATAAACCTTATGTGTCTCTTGCGTGGACGGAGACATGCGGGGTGGGGGGTCTCTCTAACTGGTTTGCAAGGTTGTGTTTGAACCTTGTTATTTTTGACAAAAAGTTATGACATCTCCATAACGAAAAATTCGGTGGTTTTTTTATAATTTGCAGGGTAGTGTGTCAGCAGATGGTATTCGTAGCGAATCTGTAAACAGCAAACTCACCAGTTTTTGCTCATTTACATGCAGTATGAGGTAAAAATACTTTTATGTATCAAAAACTCTGTAAAATTACCTGCAAATTTCCTATGTTTTCACTTCAGGCAAGAACGTCATACATAAAATTCCTGAAAGGTTTTCATACTTTAGGAGCATACTGCATCTCACTGTTATTCAGGATACACAGTAAAACCAGATAATGCAGATACGGATATGTTTGCACCAAAAGAAAACCCTCAAAGAAACCACAATGAATTCTGGGAAGTAAGCTAGATTTGCAGTTGTTATATTGATACATATATAGATATCCATGTAAACACATTTAATAAATATATATCTGTTATTATTATAATACATGTAAAATATTTATTGGAAAATATATGAAAAAGAATAAAGGAATGTAGTGTGTGTGAGGTCCTCAGTGGCCTAGTGGTTAGCAAGTTTGGCATCTAATCATAGGCTGTCACCTCTCTGGGTTCGAGTCCCACAAGTGGCAATTCTGAGGACCTGTCCCAATATGACCCTGGCTGTTGAACGGGACGTAAAACCCCAACTTTGACCTTTGTAGTGTGTGTGTGTGTGTGTGTACAGTGGACTGTAGACACAGTGGTTTCTGACAGATACATTCCTTCAGGAATAATAGAGAATGCACAAGTTCATGATAAATACAAACTCTAACCAATGAAGGTCTGGATTTGAACGTGCAACCAAAGAGTTGAGAGCCAAGTCCAGCTTGTTATCAATTAGCCACTGAGTCACCACTGTTCTTGTATTATTGTTATTACTATTACTTAATCCGGCATTAAGTTGTTTAGAGACAAACCTCAACAAATCATGTGTGTTATGAATTCACTTTCATTTGACAGTTCTAATGGTTAAATATTTAAAAGGGATTCAGACTCACATTTAAGTACTTTCTCTTCAAAACTGTGTTATCAGAGTCGTTATGTTTTTCCATAAGAAACGAATGTATCTTTGTAATCATTAGGGTTTTTTTTTCATTTTTACAACTGTTCGGGGCATCACAAATATCTTAATGGTAATCCATATTACAGATTGCAAATAAAAATGAGTATTACAAATTATACAGGTTACACGTATACTTTATATGTTGACACATTATTCAGACCCTCTTAACACTGGCTTGTAAAATCTGGAGTTTGGAATGTGAACACATCAGTAGATGATAAGTGACTACCCCCTGGCCGGGCTGACACTGTGTTAGTATGAAAGGAATGAGAAATGCTCCAAACCAGCTCACACAGTCAGAACACACCTCTACCTGTGAGTTATCATGGATCACAGGCCCTATCCCTGGAAATAAACTGGCCTTTTATCCCGAGGACAGCCCGAGGACAGGCTTTTTCATCTAAGGTTGTCACCTTTGAGTAGGAGGTGTGAGGGATTTTTGGGGAGGAAATTACCAGAGTAGAAATGACTTAAGGCAGATATTCCTAACCACAGCACCACAGCCTTAATCAACCATGACTAATGGTGCAAGTCCCACAGATTCACCCCCCTCCCCCCCACAGATTCACCTCTGCACCAATCTAAAGCCAATTACAGGCACAGGATGAAGCTGTGCTGTGTAAACGTGTTAGCTCCAAACACACAGCAATAAATGTTCCCTAGTAGTTCAGTGGAAGTCGACCAACAGTCAAACCAACAAAATGTCTAAGATCTTTACAGTATAATTGGTAGAGCGAAATAGGAGATATCACACATCAAACTTGAAATCAGCGCCAACCAAACTTAGGGTATTAAATTGAGTTTGTTTTGTTGGAGCCCATCTTAAGATGGGCTAGAACCTATTATCCCAACCAAGGATAAGTAACTCAAGAATGATTTTAAAGGTCTTAAATTCTATAATTTAATACTAGCCAGTTAGTTTAATATTAATATTCCTGACCATTTCGTAACTCTGACCAAAAACGGCCAATGCAGTTGCCTAATTACTCCCCACAAGTGAAACAAATCAAGTTGAAGGCAGTGGTTGAACAATAGACACCTTATAACCTAATGATCCTCCGAATGTCAAATTAATTGAGACAGAGTCTTGAAACAATAAAGGAACTAAAACTAATCCTACCAATGCGTAATGAGTTAAAGAAAATTAATATTTAAGTAGAAAAATAAGTAAATAATATAACTTCAATTTCAAAAAGAAAAACAAAGTGTGCAAATTTATAAGTCGGGTGAATATCTGTTACTAAATCTTCAGATAAGATAAGCACAACAAACCTAAATAATATTTCACAAACATATACATGTACTCTATAATTGAAATTTCAGTATTTAAATATACTAGCACATGATTAAAATGTCCAATGTAGTGTGGCACAATAAATTAATATTATACTAGCTGGTAATTATTAAATTTTAACTTGAAAAACATTCTTGAGTTGAATTATCCTACATTAGGCTATTATGTTCTAGCCCGTTTAAGATGGGCTTAGGCTTAACCCATCTCAAGATAGGCTACCCAACCTAGGATCCTAAGTTGGGCTACATCCAATCTTAAAATGGCCTGACTCCTAAGTTATCCAAAGTGTTAGTCATTTGACAAAAACAATCTTAGACCTAATGGCAATTAAGAGACAAGCCAATTATGGTAGTTCCCCATCACTGATGCATTACATTACACATTAGTTTGCCTTTGTTTAATGTGCATTACACATTACATTACATTACTTTGGAAAATGTAATGCATTACAGGGCATTACACATTACGCATTACCATTACCCCAGGCCTGCCCATCAGGCTTCCTATTTATGTAAAAACTCAACATCAAATAATTCTGAGAAATTTTTAAATGCAATTAATTAGCACCAGTGAGAACAACATAAGAAAATAGTTTCTGCACTCCACCACCTTTGATAGTCTACATACATACAGAGTTTAAGCTCTATGAAAGCATGATTAGGTCGGCGCAGCACCCACTCAAGATGTGGCAGTACATCTTGAGATGTTTGCCACAATGTAACCCATCCAGTTGGCGCAAGGAATAATTTAAGTTGTTTCCTGACCCGAGTTGGCGCCCACCATAGAGTTAGATTGCATTAGCTTAATTATAGGAGTGTGGTGTTTAAAATCTTCAAACAGAGTTCAGCACACATCCTTGGAAATAAGGTATTTGTTGCTCTCATACAAATCTTCCTAAAATCTGTCTTCTATAGAATCAGGCATAGTTTTCTTTTTAAATAAAGACTTAATATATAAAAATTACTGAGTTTTAAATCACAATATCTGACAAATGTCAATGTCACCACTATAAATTTCAGTTTATTTGCAAAGAACTATAAATCTTAACGAGTTACAAGTTCTTTTAACTTTGGCTATCCTCGTTTGACCTTGAAGCAGGGGCCTGAAATCAAATCTGACCACATCGGAATATTCCTAGCCCACGATTTCCTATAGTTGGTTTCACATTGCAAACCTCTAAGACCAATTATAAGCGAGTTATATGCACTTTTCACTTTGGATTTCTTCATTTGACTTTGAAGGAGGGACCCAAGGTCAAATTTGACCACATCAGAAGATTCCTAGGACATGATTTCCTATAGGTTGGTTTCACATTGAAAACCTCCAGGACCAATAATAAGCAAGTTATAAGCACTTTTGTAGTAGTTTTGAAGTTACAACTGATTTGTATGCAATGGCTACAGGTCTGCAATTTTACTATGTTATAGCTGACAGAAAGGCAGCTGAATAACATATTTAATCACAATTTTCTAAATGCAATATTTTTCAAGTTACAAGTCAAAATTTTTGATGCTTTGACCCCCCAGAGCTCAAGTTTGACTCCTGGGCTGAAAATAGCTATTGCTCGCATGATATTGACCCCAGGCCTACAAAATATTAGTGTGGTGAGACATCATACCCCACAATTCATGCACTACATATAAAATAAATCTGAAAGACACTGTGTCCTAAAGCTTGAACACAAGCAATAGTCAAAAGTTTTGGCTCCCCAGAGCATAATTTTGACTCCTGGGCTACTTGCGAAGTTTAAAAGAAATCCCCAAAGAAATGTGGCTTGTAGATTGAACACAAGTAATCTCTGCAGACGTGGACGCGTATATGGACGTGCATGTTCCATAGTATCCATGCTTTTCTGGGTTATAATAAAGGAATAAGAATAAGCTGATGAAATTGTTACAATTATGCCCCTTATCTAGTTTTGACAGGAAAAACCATCACCAAAATACAGTCTTTATGCTGAGTTTTGTGGTTCTATTTATTGTGTTATGTACTTGTACATTGAGGGTTTATAAACTTTTTGATAAATATCAAGTGCTTACCCCTGAAAAGGCAATCCCGATTCAAACTATAGCTACCTTTTTTATTATTATTCATGTTAATTATAAAGAAACTCAACCTCTAAAATTTCACAATTTTCCTGGACTTCAATGAGAAGAATAGTGTAAAATATTAACAGACATTCCTGAAATGTCATGAAATTACTGAGAATTTTAGGAACTTCACGAAAATATTGTCCAAATCAGTTTTCTCGCAAAATCCCAAAATCCATCCAGAAATTTCTCTAAATTCACAGTAAATACTGGTTGCACAACTTTACACACCAGCTGTGACTACCTAGTGAATTCTTCAGCCAGAATATGAGAAAACCAGAACAAACCTGGCATGTCAACAAAACAATCACCCCAACTATTTTAACTACTTTTCAAATATAGACCAAGTCTATACACTGGATGGGTTGTGTTTGTTTTGGGATCCAGTCTCCACAGCTCACAGCACAGAGGAGACAGAGCCTGTACAAACAACCCCTGCTGACTCCACTGTATTGTGAACAAATTCACGTGTCTAACCAAACAAACCATCCTCAGTCAGCTTCTTACTGATGTGTTAACACCGTCCAAAACACAAGGCTACCATCCTTCATGCCTGAACAGTGCCAGCTCCAATTTCTTCACGACTGTCAGTGACTTGTTTTGTGAGAGAAAAATTGAAAATGACCTGTGTCAAAATCTAAGACGCCCAATATTACAGAGTGGTATACCCGATAAGCAGTGCCAATGTCTCAGTAATTATATATTCTGCTATATATAGCGAGGAATCTCTGGATGAGCCAAAATAAGAGCCAAAAATAGTACTAAAGGAATGTTGTTAAAAGTTTGTAAGAAATCTGGCTTTGTGATTTTTTTTTTCGACTGAAGTGTTGTTACCGGTATCAGTGAATTCGAGCTCCTTTTATTACAAAAAAAAAAAAAACAAAAAAAAAACAAACAAATGTCTTTACACTTGTCAGAAACTGATAAAATACATGAAATGTCAAAACGAAGTCCAGGCTTATTTATTGACAGCCTATAAACGTTCTTTATTAAGGTGATTTTTTTCAGAGTTAGCACTTGTCCAGAGGCATGGGTTATAGCTAGTGTTTCATAGATTATGTGTGAACTTGATGTGAGAAAGACTTACAGTCAGTGATGTGCTCCATTCATCTGCCATGCTCCCTCCATCCTCCACACACTGAAGGCATAGCTGAGGCGCTCCCTGGCCACATAACTGCAGCTTGGTGGTATCTTTGAGTCCAGGTCATCACTGCGCAGGATCTGGTAAAGAAAGTCTATGTACCTGGAGGCCAGCTTAAGAGTTTGGATCTTGCTGAGTTTGTCTGAAGGCAAAGTTGGAATGATTTTACGTAGTGAGGAGAAAGCATCATTGAGTGACTGAGTTCTTTGCCGCTCCCTCACATTGGCAACAATGCGTTGGCTCTGGAGGTCCTCGTAAGTCTGGGGCAGGGCTTTGAGTTTCTTGTGTTTGTTGTCAGGACTATGTGCAGAATGGTTGCTGTCTTGGGACACACATTCACTGCTGTATTGTGTGTCCTCTACCAGTCTCCGTTTTCTGCTCGTCTGGTCGGGGGAGCCACTATGGTAGAATGTGCCCATATCTGTACAGTAACCTAGTTCAGGTTTTTGCTCATCTCCAGGTGATGATGTGTGTCCCTCCATGGGCTGGATGATTAGCGGGTTACTGGGGCTACTCGCCAGCTGGTGACTCTCCATCAACTGTAAATACACTCGACAAATTGGCAACATTGTATAAATCCATTACAACTAATACTGTTGTATATACTGTCTGCAAGAAAAGTAGTACTCTGTAGAAACATGGTATTTTTTACATTTTCCATTCAGGTGTGTTGCTCAAGATATTGATGACGAAAGAGTCCCAACATTACTAGTGTATAATTATTCCAATAACTATTTTGAATTTAATGTATAAAGTATGGCAGAGGTTATTTACACCACGGTGGTGTACCCACGGTAGAATTCAGTGCTTGAGGCATTTTTTCCTAGTCACAAAATATTCAGGAATATTCAAGTCGTGTTGTACCCAAAAGTATTTTCCTGTGTTGCGTTCACCGCCGTGGTGTAAATAACCAGATTGTATTATGTACAATATAATTACGATCAAATTAATAATACATTTAAAAGAAATATTTATAAAGAAGCAATAAAATCAACATATATTTTGCAAAAACTGACAAGGTATCAATTCTTCAGATATGGGCGAAATTTGAACAATCAACTAAGGTAGTTTTAGTTAGCCTGATGTCCTAGTCACCAAGTCGTTTAAACAGCCAGCTGGGTGAAGCAGCATGTGATACAATACATTTGTAGGGATAAAGTGTATTTTCCGAAAATTTCAGAAAATATGTGTATTTGTAATTTAATGTGCACTGGGAAGTTTCTGAATATAATGAAATGGATAAAACGTTCCAGAAAGAGATTCCAACAGACACGGATAAATAGGATCTATACTTATTGAAGAAAAAAGGAAAAATAAAGTCAAGTCTAGAATTACTCGACGGGATTGAACACAAACTTGAGAGGTCAAAAAGCATTCAAAATCAGTCATTTCTCAGTCAAATGAGAGGCTGCAGTAAAACATGTTACATATACACGGCAAGTGTCAGATAAGTGACGTACCTGTCAAAGCTGTAACACAGATATGAATATAGAGGTTTATAGATGACGTCACTGTGCAATACCTCAGCAGCGAGTTGGCTTTGTTGATTCTTCTAGATATAAATTTGCCAAGATTGAAATTTAATGAGATTTTTGTCCCGTATACACCGCATGTATTCACAAGTTAACTGGAGAAAAAGTTTAGGGTTTGCATAGAAAATGTAAATTTCGGCGAAACAATAAAAAACTTTCTTCCAAAGCTATGATTGTTTTGAGGTAAAATGAGTTTAATGTAATTTTAGTATTTTTCTCTTTGCTTTTGCTACCTTATTGTTACAAGATTACAAGTATGGATACTCTGTGTATTGTGTCAAAATAACGTGACCTTATACAATTACAGACACAATGTGTCAGTGTAGGAGGTTTAGCAGAAAAATTTCTAGGTCTACTGAAATGTAACGCAAAAAAATGTTACAGTTAGGTAGCAAAAGTTCTCAGTCCCTATTTCAAGGTATGTTACATCAATATGAATTTCAAAATTGAGTAAGTTTCAAGTGCAAAAGAATATATGGTTTAATGCTATTTTTTCACAATGGCAAGAATGTAAAGAGAAAAAACCTTGCCAATTTCCGCACTGAAAAAAATGAACAATTTTCTTAAATTACAGGAGATCTAAACCTGTACTGATAAACTTTAGAAAGATACAGGTCTGTAAGAAGAGTTACCAGTCTCAGACCGGGTAAGTGTTCATTTTGTACAATGCATTGTGCTTTGGAAGAGTTTTTAAGTCAACAAAATATGAGGTTTGTATTTCGAAAATAGACGAAGTATGGTAATTCAATATTCAGGCCAGTCGACTATGTTCCTTAACTTGTTTTACCTAAAACCTGATTCCACATATTTATTGTGACAAAAAGTATAGAATAAGATACTGTGACTTGATCTGGTATACCTTACTCTCCTATAAAAAAGTTTAATAGTCATGATTTATCCTTCAAATAGATATAAAACAGAAAATTACAAGCAGAACACAGTACTTGTAATAAAGTCATACCGTGCCAGAGAAAAAGGTTTGTTATCCGAACTTTGCACGTCTCTATAATCCAATGTTTGGTGAGTGTTTTACTGTCAGTGGTCTGTGTATCCTGGGTAGGAATGTTACTTTGTATCTGTCAAGTTTCACAGGTTCTTCAGCTGCCTCTCCTTGTCTATCCACCTTGTATTTGTGATCCAGAAAGATGACTACAGTCAACACAAACTACACACCTGCACCTCCTACACACAGCTGTTGAGAAATGTCGTCTGCTTGCATCTCATTAGGATGGAAGATGAGTGGGATACAGCCACAACATATAACTACTTCTGGTGAGAGATCTGCAACGAGAATCTGGAGAGGAAGAAAACTATACGGGGTCTTCTCAAAAGAATGATAACCAACTACTGATGGCAGAAATATGACTGGTGTTTAAAATGAAACATAATCAAACTTGTTAATGTACGGTTAAATTCCAGTTCCAAATTTCACAGGTCAAAGAACATTTTAAATTGTTTTCCTCCTCTGTCTAATTGTTCTAAAATAAACAAACATATGCATGGTCTATACAATGTGTACAAAAAGGCTAATTTAGAATTTGCTGTGGAACTTTTTAACAGCAACACATGTGTTAATGACTGTATACGGTTATAAATTGACTTCAGGACTTCCGCCTTTGTAGTCTGAAGAAAGAGTAAACAGCTCTGTCAAAAATAGAATTTTGTCAGGGACTGAACATTAACATCAGGCATTTTGTACATTTTGAGCTGCCCCCTGTTTGTATCTTAGCCGCCAATTGTTTGCGAGTTCTCACTGATTGGCCGATTTAAGTGAACTGCGCATTTCCAGATGATGATAGATAGCCAGTCTCTACACGGCTGGTGTGTAAGATGTTCCCTAAACCACGCCCATAATATGAGAGAAATGTCTTCAAAACCAATCTATCTCCACAAGTCAGTGGAATTGTTTATGTTTGAAACTTTGTTTCAGCCCCTGACTAGACTTTCCTCAAGTCCTTTTGTCTTAGGTATTATATGAGGACTGAATGACTTTTTTACTAGAATGTGGGGCTGACAAAAGTCTTTCAGACAAGTCTGTGTATTGCATGGATTCATATTGATTCCATGTATGTTAGATTTGGTGGAATAAGAAATACAAAGACTTGAAGCAAGTCTAGCCCCTGACAGATTCCACTGGTTACCACGTGCCCTATAAATTCTGTCAAAATTAGTTTTCATTCATGTGTAAACCATACTTTTGTTTAATAATTAGAGGAGTTTTGGATGCTTTATGTCGAAATACATTTCATTCAGTGCAATGTTGGCAAAATCTTGCAGCTACACAAATTTACTGGAACAAGTGGAGGAATGCCACTTCATGACGTCCCTTCAAAGACATGGTAAAGTCACATATTGTCTCACAGTTCTGTTACCCACCATTCACAACAGGAGAGTTATTTAGGATGACCTGGATTGAACTATAATAATAAGTCAGTCTAAATATAGAAGTTATGTGTTAATTGTCGTTTTGAAACCATTGGCCGTATCGAAACAGCCAAATAAAATGATATCCATTTCAAAACCTGTAAGAGGTTTTGAAATGGCTTGGTCGTTCCAAAACCATATCACTGGTTTTAACCAAACAAGTGTTACTGTTGGAGCCCGACTTAGGAGTCAGCCCATCTTAAGATGGGCTATAGCTCAACTTAGGATCCTAAGTTGGGTAGCCTATCTTAAGACGGGCTAGAACATATTAGCCCAACTTAGGATAACTAAACTGAGGAATGTTTTAAGCTAAAATTTAATATTAACCAGCTAATTTAATATTAATTTGTTATGTCATACTCCAGTGGCAGTTTTAATTATGAAATTGAATATAACCGTGCTAGTTTATTTAAATACTTGAATTTATATTTTAGATTTTTGTGCTTATCTCATCTTAAGATTTGGTTACAGTTATTAGCCAAACTTATAATTTACACACATAGTCTTTATTTTTGAAATGAAATGATATTATTTACTTATTTTTCTACTTAAATGTTACTTCTTTTCTTTACATCATAATGCATTGATAGGATTAATCTTAATCCCCTTATTGTTCCAAGACTCTGTCTCATTTTAATTTGACAATGGGAGGGTCATTAGGTCATAAGGTGTATATTGTTGAACCACTGCTTTCAACTTGATTTGTTTCATTTGTGGGGAGTGATTAGGCAACTGGATTATATTGTGATGTATCTTTTGTTTCAACATTCATTTCAAGTTGAATTGTTTGACTATGCCTATGACTCCGGAAACTGGATTAGTTTTAGATTTGCCTTTTGTTCTAGCTTTCATTTGTACTTCATTTCTTTCACCTCTGGTTGAGTGACTAGCTAACAGGATTAATTGGGCATTGTTGTAAGACTCATTTAAGGTATTTAACAGAAAAAAAAACAATTTTATATGCAATGTGTATCTTATCATTTTTATCAATTTTATGCATCAGTGTGTTGTTTGACTAAATTAATCAAATTAACTTGTTTGGATTTAATTACATTTTCCAATTAATTAATGTAACTGAGCTCCAAAGACAAAGCGCTTTATAAATGCTGTTTAAATGCTATTTAATAATACAAAATAGTACTTTTATTAATTTGTTGTTAAACTTAAAATATATAATCAGGCTCACCCATAAAATCACCCACTATATTTGGCTTCCCCCCTTATAGGTTTGATAGAATTAAGCCTCATTATATTGAGAGATTACTTTGATGTTGATTTGTTTTACTTTACGATTTGGGGTATTTCCTATTGCGTACTTCACCCACCCCAAGTGAAAGAAATCAACATCAACAGAATGTTGAAACAATGGGCACAAATCCAATTAAGAAATCATTCCAATGAAAGACAATTTAGCCAACATCAATGGAATATTTTAATGTTTTCAAATCTCAGGAAACAAAATTCATTTTAGTTTCTGCTATTAAACACTTTTTGTTGAGGTTAGATATGTTAAACATATTGATATAAAATAAAAAAGAAGTGTAAAATACTTCTGTACAAGGGTCAGTTTAACTTATCAATGCTAATATCATCTTTTTCATGAAAAATAATTCCCTTGTAAATAGTAAATATTATATTCCACATAAAAATAATTCTTGAATTTTATTATCTCAAGTTGGGCTGATATGTTCTAGCCCATCTTAAGATGGGATACCCAACTTAGGATCCTAAGTTGGGCTATAGCCCATCTTAAGATGGGCTGACTCCTATGTTGGGCTCCAACATTACCAATACAGATTTAAAAGTATATAACCTCAATTGATATGAATTTGTAGTGGCACTAATCTATAATCACCAGTATACTTTTTATACAGAGTTTTTATAATCTTTGTAATGCAATTTTGATGTCCAGCTTTAAAAAGCTCTGCGATTGAAGAAGTGTTTAAAACAGTCTTAATCCTTTTCTATAATTGAAGGTGTTCTCTTTGATTCCCTAATAACAGGGGAAATCCAATCAAGTGATATGTTAAAGAGTGATTAAATAATCACTATAAAATGAATAACTACTTTTAAGAAACACAAGGTCAGGGTAGGCCATTCTTTTCATCTGGATTGATTTTGAATGTTAATTGCATTTAACTTTAGTTATTGTCTGGTCATAGACCAACCACAACCCATCATTATATTTAAACAACAGGCATATTCAGGGCCCAAGTAAGATCATAGCTTAAAGGGTTACTACACCCCAAAAACAAAAAGCCTTTAAAACATTTATTACAATATGGTAAATCATTTCCCCAAACAGAATTTTGAAACACAGCTTAATTTACTGAGTAATCAGCAATTAAAGAAAATACACCTTTGCTGCTAAAGTCAAAAAGTTGTACGACTTTTTCATCGTAGGGGTTTTGAGTTAAATGGCCTGTCCAGTTTAAAACCTAATTGATGATATTAGGTAAATCTTTCTTGAAAATAATTTTCTCAGTGGGCAATTAGTGGAAGGGAGCAGGCTATCTTATTTTTGGTGAAGCGAGAAGCTGCAATTAACCTTTACAGCTACAGTTAAGCAGTGATTTTAAGTTGGACCTTTAAAAAATCACTAAGTAGGAAATTCGGTAAACTGAGTAGCTACAATGAACCTTTGAGCTTCATTTGGGGCCTTTGAACTGAAAAGATGTCCTGAGTAGACAATGAGAAAAGTTACAAAGGCATTGCTCCCGCATCCAATGTGTTCAAAATATCTGGACTGTACTAGGTTACCCCACCAAAAGCTGTTATGAAAGGCAACATTCGTACGGTCAATAGCTGATAGAATTCTACCATATGATTTCGTAAAAATTGCTTCAATATCCATGTCTAATAACAAATATTATTAGTAAATTTCACTATTGAAGCTGTTGGAAAGTCTTATCATGTCATACAGTTTTCTGGGTAATCACACTGTAGTTGGTAGCCTTGCTTAAGGCCTATATGTGTATAATATGTTCAGAATAGGTGCAAAAATATTTGGCAACCATAAGGTACGCATTCAGAATTTAGAAGCAAGAAGGCAAGCTCTTCTTGGGATATAGAAATCTATAAGACTACATTATGAAAATGTAAAAGACAAACTTGAGCCTTGTGCAAAAGACAAACTTGAGCCTTTAGCAAGGCTATGTAGTTGGTCAAAATTCTACACTGTGCAGTGCTGACGCTTACCACATAACTGGATTAGTTTTAGATTTGCCTTTTGTTCTAGCTTTCATTTGTACTTCATTTCTTTCACCTCTGGTTGAGTGACTAGCTAACAGGATTAATTGGGCATTGTTGTAAGACTCATTTAAGGTATTTAACAGAAAAAAAAACAATTTTATATGCAATGTGTATCTTATCATTTTTATCAATTTTATGCATCAGTGTGTTGTTTGACTAAATTAATCAAATTAACTTGTTTGGATTTAATTACATTTTCCAATTAATTAATGTAACTGAGCTCCAAAGACAAAGCGCTTTATAAATGCTGTTTAAATGCTATTTAATAATACAAAATAGTACTTTTATTAATTTGTTGTTAAACTTAAAATATATAATCAGGCTCACCCATAAAATCACCCACTATATTTGGCTTCCCCCCTTATAGGTTTGATAGAATTAAGCCTCATTATATTGAGAGATTACTTTGATGTTGATTTGTTTTACTTTACGATTTGGGGTATTTCCTATTGCGTACTTCACCCACCCCAAGTGAAAGAAATCAACATCAACAGAATGTTGAAACAATGGGCACAAATCCAATTAAGAAATCATTCCAATGAAAGACAATTTAGCCAACATCAATGGAATATTTTAATGTTTTCAAATCTCAGGAAACAAAATTCATTTTAGTTTCTGCTATTAAACACTTTTTGTTGAGGTTAGATATGTTAAACATATTGATATAAAATAAAAAAGAAGTGTAAAATACTTCTGTACAAGGGTCAGTTTAACTTATCAATGCTAATATCATCTTTTTCATGAAAAATAATTCCCTTGTAAATAGTAAATATTATATTCCACATAAAAATAATTCTTGAATTTTATTATCTCAAGTTGGGCTGATATGTTCTAGCCCATCTTAAGATGGGATACCCAACTTAGGATCCTAAGTTGGGCTATAGCCCATCTTAAGATGGGCTGACTCCTATGTTGGGCTCCAACATTACCAATACAGATTTAAAAGTATATAACCTCAATTGATATGAATTTGTAGTGGCACTAATCTATAATCACCAGTATACTTTTTATACAGAGTTTTTATAATCTTTGTAATGCAATTTTGATGTCCAGCTTTAAAAAGCTCTGCGATTGAAGAAGTGTTTAAAACAGTCTTAATCCTTTTCTATAATTGAAGGTGTTCTCTTTGATTCCCTAATAACAGGGGAAATCCAATCAAGTGATATGTTAAAGAGTGATTAAATAATCACTATAAAATGAATAACTACTTTTAAGAAACACAAGGTCAGGGTAGGCCATTCTTTTCATCTGGATTGATTTTGAATGTTAATTGCATTTAACTTTAGTTATTGTCTGGTCATAGACCAACCACAACCCATCATTATATTTAAACAACAGGCATATTCAGGGCCCAAGTAAGATCATAGCTTAAAGGGTTACTACACCCCAAAAACAAAAAGCCTTTAAAACATTTATTACAATATGGTAAATCATTTCCCCAAACAGAATTTTGAAACACAGCTTAATTTACTGAGTAATCAGCAATTAAAGAAAATACACCTTTGCTGCTAAAGTCAAAAAGTTGTACGACTTTTTCATCGTAGGGGTTTTGAGTTAAATGGCCTGTCCAGTTTAAAACCTAATTGATGATATTAGGTAAATCTTTCTTGAAAATAATTTTCTCAGTGGGCAATTAGTGGAAGGGAGCAGGCTATCTTATTTTTGGTGAAGCGAGAAGCTGCAATTAACCTTTACAGCTACAGTTAAGCAGTGATTTTAAGTTGGACCTTTAAAAAATCACTAAGTAGGAAATTCGGTAAACTGAGTAGCTACAATGAACCTTTGAGCTTCATTTGGGGCCTTTGAACTGAAAAGATGTCCTGAGTAGACAATGAGAAAAGTTACAAAGGCATTGCTCCCGCATCCAATGTGTTCAAAATATCTGGACTGTACTAGGTTACCCCACCAAAAGCTGTTATGAAAGGCAACATTCGTACGGTCAATAGCTGATAGAATTCTACCATATGATTTCGTAAAAATTGCTTCAATATCCATGTCTAATAACAAATATTATTAGTAAATTTCACTATTGAAGCTGTTGGAAAGTTTTATCATGTCATACAGTTTTCTGGGTAATCACACTGTAGTTGGTAGCCTTGCTTAAGGCCTATATGTGTATAATATGTTCAGAATAGGTGCAAAAATATTTGGCAACCATAAGGTACGCATTCAGAATTTAGAAGCAAGAAGGCAAGCTCTTCTTGGGATATAGAAATCTATAAGACTACATTATGAAAATGTAAAAGACAAACTTGAGCCTTGTGCAAAAGACAAACTTGAGCCTTTAGCAAGGCTATGTAGTTGGTCAAAATTCTACACTGTGCAGTGCTGACGCTTACCACATAACTGCGGACTTCCATGCTTCTGTTAAGGTTTGGTAACTTCAAAAAAAAATTCAGTATGTTTAAATATAAAGAGATTTTAACTGGTCTATTTCAGTTCTAATTTACTCAAGTGTATGATAATACGGTAGAGTCAGAGTGTGTAATCAGTAATAAGGCTGAATGGATGAACAGAAACGAGTGTTTTCAATGTATTCATTGCCAGGGATTTTCAAGTGTTATAATGTGGATACCAAGGAACTAGTGCAGACAAAATCCTCTACAAATCCATCAAACAATAGAGCAAAGGTCTGGTTCTGATTAGCGTGCGCACGGATGGTTCTACTTATGAACATTGGCTATGATTAGAACCACATGGGAAGTTCTAGTTTGAAAGTCATTTCTCTCAATATTGATGCCAGAAGTGATAGCATCAGACAGATTTGTGTGCAAACTCTGCATACAGCTGTACTGCAGATACTCTTCTATTGTTCAAAGACTGGCCATTTAAAGTATACCCATGTAATCATTTCATATACACACTCTGCATCAGACAATACAATTTTCAGTGTAAATTGAAAGTAGGGTTTTACAGCAACAGCTAAGTTCACTCAAAGTTTCCCAGAATAAAAGTTTAATAGAATATGGACAAAGAAACTAAATGAATGATATTTTAACTGGTTGCATGTGTAGCATATTTTTTAACATAAAATGGCTCATGGTTTACACTTTGGTGCAAGAAAAATCTTTACCATTCTAAACAGATTGTCTTTTCGCATGCATAGTTCAGTGATAATTGTTCAGCCCTATTCAGCTATCAAGAACATCTCAAGATGTACCATGCACCAACTCTCAATCTTGAGTTGAGACACAAAGCATAGTTATCTATTCAATGCATGTGTACTAGCTTCTCGGTCGATTTAATGAAGGGGCTATATAGTGTTTGCCCAAACTATTAGTTACCAGTTGTTCTGGCACGAACCGTTTTTTCTGTTTTTATGTAAAACAAAAAAAAAAAACAATAAAAATCAACAGCAAAAAAGTTATAAATTTTAAACCTTTATATAACTGTGATTTTAATGCTACGAAAAGTTATATTGTATTTGCATTATATATTTATACTCAGTGCAATATCTACAGGTACTACCGGGCTCAAAGTTGCATGTGAATTGCTGTAGAATTGCTAAAGATTAACTATCATTCCACACACACACACATGTAATATTAGCATTCTTTTCCAAACAAGGAACAAATAAAAAGTTGGACACGCCTGACTGCAAAACAAAAACTTTACATGTGCAATTCATAATCTACAACTCAAGAAACTCACCACACCAACATAACACTTTTATTACATTATTAAACAGCTTCCCATTGAACATATTTGTATAATCCTTCACAAGAGTTTAGAACCCACACATTTGAGCTTCCTCTCAACACAATAGTGATCAGCGCAAAGGACAACTCAAGATGTATTGCCCCCAAATGGTATTACATCATGTTTTGTCTTGCAGACCATTCCATTTCCACGTATAAGCTCCCATATTATCCCAAATCATGAAATACCGAAAATTTGCATTTTTTTTTGCCAATCGTGGACATCTTGTAAGCCTCTCTTAATGATCCGTGATCATTTTTGGATGATTCATTTGATATGAATACATTCATAACTCATCCGGGGGTAGTGTGTAAGCAAGTATGGGAGCTACAGAGGAGAGTGGGGGGAGTGTAGTAAGTACTTTATTATTCTTTATCATCCAGTACTCAAACAAGGTGTGCTTCCCCCACTTTTCTCCCCAAATTGCTTTGGAACCTGAACGATGGCTTCCTGAATGACAAGTGTTGCTTCCATATATATCAGGTAACTGGCAAGTACATAGGCTAGGCCCTAATTACACTCCCGAATGTCCCCAGTCCCCAGGAGAACGTCAGACGCCAATGGGAGGAACTGGACTACCAGTCCAAAGTGGCCCTATCGCTTCATTTCGCCGACAACCTGGAGAAGCTCGAGGAGTCAATGGCCTCCCAGAGCTCCAGAGAGAGCCCATCCAGGCCAACCCAGGCAAAGGAGACCCAAAAGAAGACCAAGACAAAGAAGGTGAACAAGGCCAAGACCAGCCTCCCTTCAGCACCACCAAAAGGTCACCTTGAAGAACTGGCTGAAGCCCCAACCACCAAGGACCAGGAGCCCCCAGCAGCAACCCAGAGGCTAGCGGAAGGGATGACCTCCACCCCCACCAAAAGACCCAGGGCTGCCGACTCCTCAAAAGAAGAAGACGGGTTCACTACCATCCAGAGGAAGAAGAAAAGGGGTAGTGCCAGCCCTCCCCAGGCCAGAAGACCAACCACGGAACCCACTCCGAGGACCACTCCGGAACAACCAGAGGAGAAGAGGACCCGACCAACCAGAATACCGCCTCTGGTGATAGAAGGACCACTAGTGGACAAGATGGCCTCTCCCACCGAGCTACGGAAGGTGATAAAGATTCCTGAGAGAATCAGGGTCACCAAGACCAAGGCTGGAACGTATCTTCTCCACTGCAGGACCGAGGACGACCACCTAGAAGCCCTGACCCATGGTTCGAAACACACCAGCTTCTGCGTTCGCCCAACAAATAGGACCACCGAAGAGCACCGGGCCTCCGCCCTCCAGGTCGTGGTAACAAGATTCCCAACCCACATCAAGGCAGAAGACATCAGAAGAAAGGGGAACGAAAGGTTCCAACGGATGAAGTCGGCCAAAGACAACAGAGAGATAAACAAAATAAAGATTACAACCAACAACGAAGCAGAGAGAGACTACCTACTAGAGAATGGCTTCCCTTTTGAAGGAGTCAGGTACCACTGCGAGGAATACAGGTCTCAGAAGGAACCAGTCCAGTGCTTCAAGTGCCAAAAGTTCGGGCATACAACCAAGGACTGCAGAGAGACCAAAGACACCTGCAGAAAATGTGGAAGTAGCCACCGAACCTCGGACTGCAACCAAGAAACCAGGAGGTGCTCCAACTGCCAGGGAAGCCACCCCACCACCTACCCAGGATGCCCCGCCAGGAAGGCCGCCGACGCAGAAAAACGTACCCAGGCCCTGACCTACGCCCAGGCCACGAGGAAGACAGATGAGCTTGACAGCCTGAAGCTCACCTTAGCTGTAACGGAAGCCATCGCCTCGTGCCTAAGCGACCACACTGGGATAGAATGTAACATTGAAGACACAGCCAAGATCGTGACAGCGACCTTCAACAAGATCTACAGACAAGACTACAACCACACAGCCGTCACCAGATTCCTCACCAAGAAGCACTAATAAGACCGTCCCCGTACTACCAAATCCAATATGAAAGTAATCTGCCACTGGAACATCAACGGATTCGATTCCAAGAGAGAGCAATTAGAACTCTACCTGGACCACAAGAAAGTCGATGTAATTTGTCTCAATGAAACCAAACCCACGCACCGCACCACTTTCGAGATAGATGGATTCACACTAGCCGCCCGACGGGACAGAGCAAACCTGGGCGGCGGAGGAGTAGCCATACTGGTCCGCAACTACATGGATGCCACTGAGATAGACCTGGACACAGATGACATCTGCGCCATAACCACAACCATCGACGGGAAGAAGACCTGCATTATAAGCTGTTACTGGGGCTTCGCGCACAGAGGGCTACCCAACCTGGACACCCTGAAAGACCTATTATCTCGCCACAAACACTCAATCGTACTAGGAGACTTCAACGCCTACCACCCAACGTGGGGCCACCAGCAACCGAATGAGAGAGGGCGAGCCATAAGACGACTATGCAAGGAATTCGACCTACACCTATAGAATAACCACAACCAACCTACCTTCCACAACCACTCGTCAGACCGTCACTCCATACTGGACCTTGCACTGGCTTCCCCCGCAGTCGCACGGAGCATAATGAAAACGGAAGTCCAGGAAGCCATACACGAAGAGAACACCTACCACTGCCCACTGGCCTACAAATCAGGACAAACATCAAGGACCACCCAATCTGGACCTCAAAGAGCCTCAACAAGTGCGACTGGGAGAAGTACCAGCGGAAAATAATGGAGAACTTCGACAGGATCCAAGGAAGAGGTCCTACTAACTCAGTAGCCTCGATTGACAAGCACGTAGAAGAGGTCACTGAAACCATCGCCTCATGCCTCCATGACAGCTGTCCCACCATCAAATCGAGACAGGGCCTCATCAAAATCAGCAGAGGCCTACTGGACAAAATCAAGCTGAAACGGGACATCCAGAGAGAAATAAGGCAGTTCCCCGACTATGAACCTCTAAAGCTAGCCTACAGAAACATCACCAAAGAAATAAAAACCCAACTACATGAGGAAAAAAAGGCCGCCCAAATGAGAGAAGTAGAGGCCCTGAATCCCAAGGACAGTCAACAATACTGGAGAACAATCAACAACCTCACTGGGCAAACCAAACCCGAGAAGAAACCTATAAAACTCATCAATCCATCAACCAACACCAAGACCAAGACAGAGATGGAAACCGCCAACACATTTGCAACACAACTGGCAAAGATCCACAGAACCCACTCAGACATATACTTCAACCACGAGCACAAAGCAGAAGTCGACACATGGGCCGAATCCATGAAGGAGCACCTCACCCCACGCAGCACCCCGTCGGCCCCCTCGGATGAGTACTCCAGGATCATCACCAGCGAGGACACACACAGGGCACTGAAATCACTCAAAAATAAAACCAGCCCAGGCGAAGACACCATTCCATACATAGCCCTGAAAAACCTCCCGGAGCCTGCAATTGACGAACTCACAAAGATTTTCGGCACCTGCCTACAAATAGGATACTTCCCAAAGAAGTGGAAACACGCCATTGGGAAGATGATCCAGAAGCCAAACAAACCAAAGGACAACCCAGCCAGCTACAGACCCATCAACCTACTGAACTGCATGGGAAAACTGTTCGAAAAAATCATCTCCAACCGGATCCAAGAGTTCATAGAAGACAACAACATCATCAATCCCTGGCAACGGGCATACCAACCCCACAAGGAGGCAAATGAACACATAATGATCATAAACGAGTACATGAAGAAGGTCAAAGAAAACAAAAAACTAGCAGCCCTACTGCTCATGGATGTAGAAAAGGCCTTCGACGCCGTATGGCACAATGGGCTACTCAAGAAACTTCATGACATGGAACTCCCGGGCGACATCCTCAGGATAATCTCCTCGTTCCTCACAGACAGAACCATTCAAGTCAGAATAGGAAACACCCTCTCAGAAGTAGTGAAACTACTGGCAGGGACACCCCAAGGGAGCATACTCAGCCCACTGCTCTTCATCCTATTCGTCAATGACATTCCAGTAACACCAGCTTGCCAAGTAACTCAGTACGCGGACTACATCGCCATATACACTAGCCACCACAACCCTAGATACCTAGAGGCCCACCTCCAGAAACAGGTGGACGAACTGGAGGACTGGTGTGAAGACTGGTTCATCAAGCTGAATGCCAAGAAAACCCAGCTAATGATCATCACACGCCAAAACTCAAGGAAAATGATTCCTATCACAGTCAGAAACAACCAAGTGGAAATCCAAGACTCGGCAATACTACTAGGGACCACCCTAGACAGAACGATGAATCTGAAACCACACATCACCAGCCTCATAAACAAAACAGCACCAAGAATAGAAAAGCTAAGACAGCTACAGCTCTGGGGAGCACACCAAGAGGCACTGAAGACCTTCTACACAAGCATGATCAGACCAATCCTAGAGATCGGATACCATCTCACACATGACCACAAACCTAGCCTAGAGGCCCTACAGAAGGTTCAGAACAAATGCCTCAGAATGATCACATGGACCAGCCCACATGAATCATCGAAACCAAGCCACGAAATTCTTCAGCTACCTTACATACAAAGCTATCTTGAACAGTGCAGAACCAAAGCACTGAAACGATACGAAGACTCCGAGCTCCAACAGCACCTGTCGGAGGTTCTAGAGGCCGTTTAAATATTAAAAGAAAAAAATACTAAAAAAAACACTTGTATGTAACATAACACCCACCATGGGGTAAAAGCCGGGGCCTCCTTGAATGGGATCCAGGTATTGATCGCTAGAGACGGCCCCCAAGTCGGACCCAAATGGGTCTGACCCCCGGGGGCTGACCGGCTGAACTGCCTGACATCCCGCACAACGGAGGCACCTGAGCCTAACCCCCGCTGGTGATATTACTAAAAGAAAAAATACTAAAAGAAAAACAAGTGTAACTTAGACAAAAATAAATAAAATTTTACTCAGGCTCACCTGGTAAGTTGGTATGTCACAAGATACCCGGTAAGTTGGTACGGTGATGGTAAGTCAATAACCTTCACTGGTAAGTCGGTAAGTCACGGGTACCCAGTGAGCCGGTACCTCAAAATGGTAAGTCTGTAACCTTCACTGGTAAGTTGGTAAGTTACACCTGAAAAGAGTAATTCGCTACCTACGGTAGCTAAAACAGAAAACAACTTATTTAAGCAAAACCTTAGGGTTTCAGCCCTTCTCAGGGCTACCACAGGTGCAGTTCTCTCGAACTCCTGTGGTTGAAGAAAGAAGAAGATGAAGAAGAAGATGTCCTGAAACAAGAACAAGAATAGAAGCCAGACACACAGCCTTCCGAAACCCGAACCTGCAGCACGGGTGCCACCAACACCCAAAACAAAAGTCAGGCAAAAGGCACCACCCCTAAGGTGCCAGACCTAATCCGCCTTCGGCGGATACCATAGAACTCACACTCCCGAATGTCCCCAGTCCCTTAGTGGGCATGTAGCATTCCTGTAGTTCCCCAACAGCCTAGACTTGCTCCAAGTCTTTGTATTTGTATCCATCAGTAACCTGAATAGTTAAATTTAAATTTGAAACTTACAGGAGTTCATTATACCACTAACATTCTGGAGTTAGGGGGATAATCTCTGAAAAAACAAAGACTTGTGCCACCCATTTAGCTTCAACTGTAATGAGGGACACATTTATGCAGATTGTATGCACAACAGTATGGAGAAATCTCCAACATATTTACATACTGTTATTTATATGATGGGGGTTTCCCTCTTGAAAGCATGCTGCCACAGCTGTCATGCTGGGTTTCTAACTGTGGATCTCTGTTATTGTAGAACACAAATACAGGTATATACAGCCAACACTTGGAAGCCTTTTATGTATATACTTGTTGAGACTTTACTTTGACAACATCAGAGTGAAAAGTATGTCAACGAATTAAATAGGTGTAATAATTTCCCAATAGAGGGGGATCAGCATAGTTTCCCATTTGTGTGAATATTATCTTGTTTTAGTTTTGAGATTCTAAATTTCCATGGTTTTGAACATATTGTAAAAATTGGTAAAAGTCCCTAAGAGGGCTGTTCCATGTTGGCGATCCAATTGGATACCTTGTTTCTAGTTAATTGGAAAAATTTAAATTGTTCATGATCCATGGATAAAGAGGGTATATTTTACATTAGCTTTCCAAATGACATTTTGATTGGTACTAAAAAACTTTTGATTGGTTCTTAAATCTCTCTGAATCACTTATGAACCTTATGAAAGCCTCGCCAATACCAGCATAGGATGGAAAAGATTGATATACAAACTTTATAAAGATAGCTTAGAATTGTGTTCCTAAATGTAAGTTCTGCTAATGATAATAGAGGATCACAGAAAACTTTTGACAAATTTAAACAGTATGAATTTATTGGGGTCACAAACGGTTCTTCTCTACCTCAAGTTTAACCATTGGTTCCAGGCCAGTCCTGAGGGCTCTCAAATGTTATGATCATTGTTATGGACCTCAAAATGAAAAGTTTGACTTCCGGCCCAACCCTTCCAGACTATTTTCAGGACTTGAAATATATCGCAGAGGGGGATCAGCATAGTGGAACAGCCCTATTAGACTGTAAATTCCATTTGAAAGATTATCAACAAAATATAATGTAAAGTGTGCTTGATGGAAAGATGTTTTTTGTGGTGTATGGAAAAATGTGTCCTGGACAATATGTCCTGGAAAAAATGCCTGCTGCATATTTTGTATCTCTGAAAAAATGTCTCCTAAGAAATAAAAACAAGTAATATAGCTAGACCAAGGTCGCATCTGTGGCCAGATGCAAGTTGTATCTACAGGAAAAGGGCAACTAACATGGTTTTGTAGATAAACTGCATTTTTTCAAGATGGTAGACAGAATAAGAAAATTCTAAATTATTCACAGACATTAAAGGAGTAGTCCTTGTTATCCAGTGGGCCAAAGTCACTTTATATGTTATAGTTTTCAAGATAAATAACAGTTTCCATTTCCGTCAAAATTCAAGAATGCGGCCAAAATTTGGAGAAGTCATAATTTTTCAGAGGTCCTAGAGGAGTAGTGTACTAAGTACTAATGCAGTGCAACCATTCCTAAAATCACTCATATATTACGGTTTTGGAAATAAACAACATTTTCTATTTAGTTTCAAGAAAAGTAACCCTTTAAACTATACCAACTATGACAAGATTTAAACTGAATGATGCTGATGTTATTACATGTTATTTGTACATATTTAGTATGTTTTACCATGGTGGTGTAGTGGTAACACACTCACCTCCCACCTCTGAGGTTGGCGGTTCAAACCCCAAACCTTATGTGGGAAAGTTGGTCATTGCTTACCGATGATTGGCAGTTTACAGTACAGAACCTTGGCCAACTGTATGTATTGGTTTCCTCTGCCCACAAAACTACCCATCATGATATGTTCTGTATAGTGTTGAAAGCAACATAAAACCCAAATAAATAAAGTATGTTTTTTTCAATTCCAAAGATGGGTTTTTATTTGCCACATCCCACTGTGATATTTTTGCATAGAAAAAAAATTGTTTATAAATATTTTTCTTTGGCAGCATTTTTTCTGGAATACAACATATGCAGGATTTATTCTTTCGAGGAGGTATGGTTTCAGGAGGTATTCTTTCTGGGAGATCTTTTACCAGTAGACATTTTCGCTTGATTTGTTTTTCCTTAACAACTAGATCTAGAAAATTGATAATATACCTTCACACCCCAACTGTAATGAAATATGCTGAAACAAATTCATTTATAAAAAGACTACAAAATAGTGACAATTATTATAACCTATTTATAAGGTATTGACAGAAGAAAATTTTATGAAACTTTATGAAAAAGGTTTCGAGCTGCATATCCTGGGGAGAGAAGTGAAATGTGAAAGAAATTATTCAAAAGAAAAACAACTACAATTTTAGACTACAAACATAAAAAATACTCAACACCTCAATTCCCCTTTTATTTAGACATACATGATACTGAATCACCCATGATATGTATCATATATATACTGATAAGCAGCACATTCTCTTGAAAGTGCATTTTAAACTACATGGAAATGAGAAGTCCCACAGAGCTCATGGGGATTATATTTTACACACACCAGTATTCTGGAGAATGCAACTGTTGGATTAAATATAGAACTATGCTATGGATATAAGAGTGGGGCTTTTTTATTGGCTTAAAAAGTGCACAGGAATTCCTGAGTTCTTTTGTTATTTTTTTTAACACTAGGCGGACAGTCACTTCCTGAAGTGAGTGAGAAAAGTCCTTTTGTCAGGGCTGACTGTTTCTTCAAAAGTCATACAGTACTCATATATTTCACAAAAGACAAAAGGACTTGGTGAAAGTCTACCAACAGCCCAGCCTTCCACCTGTTGGCCCCAGTGTAACCACATACCAGTCACATATCACTCCAGTAGCTCGTGGATATTCAAATGCTTCCCCAGAATGTTGCCAGTCCAATTAGGTACCAATCCTATAGTTGCTGAACCTTCTAAGCCTCATGTTATAGTTATACCAGATATTGGCCTATACAAATTCCCGCATTTCTGCTGTGACAATCATTTTTATGTGAATCTAAAGAGGTAAACAAAACATTGTATTCTACTTTGTGGAAATATTTTGGATATATAGTTGACATGCCATTGAAGATGAGAAGGGGAATTTAATTAAGAAACCCACCACCTAAGCCAGATGGAACACAGTAAGGGACACATGAGGAGGATGGAGACACAGATGCACTCACAACCCAAGTGGAGAGGGAAACTTTAGTGATTCTTGAGACCAAGATGCCAGAAATGTCACAGGGTTTCACCAAAAACCACCAAAGACCCTGGCGATAGCAGTGCGGCCAGCAAGACGGAGGACACCCAAGGGCAGCATCAGAAGAAGAGGAAGAAATCTGCTGCCAATTTTTCTTATGAACAGGAGCAACAAGTGATGGTCTTCATCAAGGACCCAAACCATGACCTTTTGTATCACAAGATGTGGAAGGACTAAATGGAGGGAGAGAGCTTAGCATGAGCTGTTGCTGCATTTAGATGTCCCTGTGAAACTGATGAATTGTTTTCCATACAAAGGTTGGTCTATAGGAAGCTAAGCTGCACCAAGCCTGGGCAAGGTAGAGAAGAAGTGAGAGAGACGTAGCAGTGGGTCATGCTCAACTTTGAATTCCTGAAGCAATATATCAAACAACAGAGTTTTCAAAGAAGCTCTCAAAGGCCTGTGATACACCAGTCACATCCATCCGGCTCTGTGACGGCCATGGTTTCCAGACTTCCCAAAGAGTGATGATCAAGATCCAGGCTGAGTAGTCAACAATACGGTCATCATACATGACCAGTCTGTTGAGATGCCCTCCCAACTCCATCACAATTCAAGAAGAGACAACCTTTCACCAATTCTTCATCTGTCTAGCCCTCCCTCCTGAAGGAAGTGATAGAGAGATCTGAGAAGGGGTCCAAATTATTGAGCAGTTGGGGTCGCTGCTGGACATGAGCAGTCCACTGGCCTCAAAGAAAACTGGCTCCTTTTGTGGCATGCAAAGACATTTCCCAAACACAGCACAGACAGCCACAGACACGACCCTAGCTCAGTGCAACTCCATTGACATACCACTCACTACAGCCTGCAATGTCCAAAACAATGACAAATACCTTAAACACCTTGTCTGTGTGGTCACTTCTCAGGGGTTTTGACAAAAAGTTGGCAACAGTAGCTTCCTAGTCAACACTCCATACAGTTTTGCAGTGCCACATGCCACATTTTGATGACGAAAACTCCAATAAACCCCATAGATCCAATGGCTCCCGATTAAATATGAGAACCCCAGCCAGTAGCATGCACCCCAGATAAACTTTTATTATTATGCATTGGTGAGCAAGAAGTAGCACCATAACTCAGTCGTGAGGCCAGTAGTTATTTCTGTCAACCGTAACCAGTCAGTAATTAAACTAGTGGACACCAAGCAGTCTCGGTCTGACACCAAGCTGCCATTGTTATTCAGTTTAAAATAAGTCTTTGTGTCGACAGGAGTATTTTTAAATAAGAGTGGTTTTACTTTTACTCGATAGTAGTTCAACTACTTAACAAAAAATATTATTATTATTTCTTGTGACATTATTATGGCAGAAACTGGATATGAAACCAGGAATAAGGTCGCTTGTGTGAAATGCAAACAAAGACATAAACCTCCAGTAGGGATATCTTGTAAGCGTGTCAAGGCAGTTAGATCCAAACAACAAACACACAAAGATACAAGGAGTAGCCTTACCACAGACTCTCTTGGGGTGGTCATGGATGGAAGTCAGCCAGGTACAAGCAGCCAGGGCACTAGCGAGCCCCAGGGTGAGTCTGATATACAAATCACTCAAAAACCTGCCAAAAAAGCCAAGAAACCCACAACAGCTGATGTCCTAGACAAATTGAACGTAGTGATGGAGAAGTTTGGAGACTTTGAGAAGCGTTTAGAGCAGCAGGAGCGCAGGGGTAGTAGTTCAGTTTCTGTATTATCACAGCCCTCTTCACATAGCTCTCCTAAGCACAGGTCAGGGAACCTCAGTACATTGGATAGATCTGGCCAGCAGCAAGGGCGCAAACCTCTGCCATCAGTGGATTTCCTCAAGTGAGACAGTGAGGTACAAGCGGAGGTCGACAGAAGGCTACGGCACTATGAGGATTTTAATCGTGAGGACACAACAGGTACATCTACAAAACTTAAGTCGGGGTGTTACCAACTGGAAGATCAGAGGGTGAAACACCTGGTCCACTGGCCCCAGGAGTACTGTTCAAAGAAATGGTCTACATCAAATGAAGACAAAAAATGTAAGTTGTAATGTACATAAAAGGGTGGGGGGGTGTTGAGAATAATAAAACAGTTCCCAGCAAGTTGAAAGAAAGAGGACATGGGATTTAAAATTTATTCTTTAACTTTGTAAAACTACTTGATGTATTTAGAAAGCACATACTAAAATTTTACAGTTTATATTGATATCCATGTATGACCTAGGCTGGCCAAGCAACCTGCCAAACTAGGCTGAGTATGAAAGGTCAGGTCCAAGTAACAAAGACCTACAGGTCAAAGCAAGGTCAAGCCAAGCAAGACAGTGGAAGGGAAAGGCAGACAGATTGTACAGCAATGTATAACTGATTTTTAGAGTTCATTGATTAGAATAATTTACTCTGTCCAAATCTACCTGCCAACCCAATAATAAGCCGTACCAGACCAGAAATGAAATTAACCCGAAAGGTCATAGATAAAGGACCTGCAAGGTCAAAGTCAGGTCAAAGTCAAACCGACGACCTGTAAGTAAGGGAGGTAAGTTGGCCAGCAAATAGTCAGTGTATTCCAATAAACTGTTAACACACTGAGATAATGTATAAGATCTTTAAGAAGTTTTGATATTAACATTTATATGAGTAATCTTTCATTCAGTGTGTATACAAGATCTAGCAATAAAGAAGCACCCAAACCCCAGTAGTACTAGGGAAGTAGTTAACGTTGAAAGGCGAGGGATACAGGGTTGGTAGCAGACACAGAGGAGGAAAGATAGGTCCATACTGAATCTGATTTTCAGGTCCCATGCTTTATGATATTTTCAACTGGGACCCCATGATGAAAAGCCCACGAGGCCCCAGCCCTCCTGAAATCGTGAAAGGTTAAGGCCTTATGAAGGCCCAGGGCCTTGTAGATGTCTTTTAGATGCTTACGGTCACCGAGTCAGTTAATGGTACCCACTTTTTCTGTCTTGGTATCATAAAGACAGGATAAGTGGAACCCCCAGGGGAAACCTGCAAAAGGCTCCTACGGGCAGTGACAGGACAGAGAGAACCCCCTTGAAGATCTGGTAAGGGAATTGTAGTAAATTCTTTTCTATTTTGCATGGTCTTAGACCAAGTGACTACTAGCACCGCTCCCTGTTGCCCAAAAATGACACCCCCTTTTGCCAATTGCCTAGTATGATAAAAAAACTTACAAAATGTGGCAACAAATTGGACAATCTCATAAATGAGAAAAATGCGACCAAGTAAAGTGGTTTAAAGACCACAGGGAAGGAAAAATTTTTGCATTGGGACACAATTATCTGCAACAATTCAATGTCCAATGAGAGCACCAACTTACGTTTGAAAGGGGCCTGTAGCCTAAGTGATTTTATGAACAATGGCAAACGCTTATCTTTGAATGCACTGGTTTCCAAGCCATGCACAATATATAGGGCCCTGAGGGCTGTAAGATAGTTTGAAATTTGGCCAGAGCTTAAAGCATTGCAATGTAAGAACTCCATAAAAGAGAGTAACATTTGAGCAGTTACCTGAGTAGGCAGCAGCCCAGCTGCCACCTGAAATGGTAAGAAATCTCTCCACATTCTGCAGTATTGACTCAATGTGGAGGGACGAAAGCCTGATAACAATCTATCAGCAGCAGAGGTGGGCAGCTGGGCTGCCATGCCCAATGAATCTGTAACATACAAAGAAGAAACATAGTTTTAGATATCATGATTTAAGAGAGTCAGGTCTATGTGGGTTTGAACCCAGATTGGTTGGGGCAAAATCTGCAACAACTGTGTATAATTTGCAGCTGAGAACTGCCATATGGACAGCAAGTCTGCCAATGTGTTGTCCTTCCCTGGAATATGGCAAACAAGTATCTGTATATTGAAAAGTGCACAGGTTAACCATACATTTCTGGCCATCAGAGCGAGAGTAGCATCTCTGGCCCTACCTTTCTGGATTACCTCAACAACTGCCATATTGTCACAGTGTAGTTTAATTCGCCTGTTTGACCAGTGTACAGCCCATACTTTAAGGGCCACGACTATGTTAAGAAGTTCCAAGTGCACTATATTATAATTGTTATGATTTTTGGGTATGGGTAAAGCATACACCATGGATTCAAAACTAGCTCCCAGGCCTGACAAGCAGGCATCCAAATGTACCTCTGTGTGGCAATAATTTGTATCATAATACGTAACCCCATTATATTGTGTTAAGAATTGGTTAAACCAAGGTAAGTCCTTTCTGAAATCTGGGGTAATTAGAATTTTGCGACTTTGAACATTATTTCTAAGCATTTGCAACATTCTATTCAAGAAGTACCTGGAGTGTTTAACGCATCTGGTAACATAAAGCAAAGATCCGAGAAGGGACTGTAAATCTTGTTTGCTGCAATATGTTTTTGTAGTCCAATACGCGCATAACTGTATAATTTCTTGCAACTTGTCTGCAGGGATAGAAACAGCTTTAGTGATAGAATCAACTAGGATGCCTAGACATATTACAGAAGTAGATGGAGGTACTAGCTTTTTCAGGCTGATGTCAAGGCCTAGTTCTAACAATAATTCCTTCAAAAATTTGAATGAAGAGTGTATTTCAGAGGGCAATCCAGTATATATTAGATCGTCAATATAATTAAACAAGTTAGGGAAGCCATTTTGGGTCATAATGTAGCGAATGGCGTCTGTACACCTCTGAAAAATTAAAGAGCCATGCCTAAATCCAAAAGCCACCAATCGATCAAGGAAATACTTATCTTGAAACTGTATGCCAAGAAGATCTATATCTGCAGGATCGACCTTTATATGGCGAAAAGCCCTGCTGATATCGATTTTATACATTTGAGCAGAAGTGCCTAAAATTTTCAATGAGTTAGTTATGGTGTCAACAGACGGGTAACGAAGGTCATATTCTGTACCTAAGTATACATCTTTCTTCACTCCATCATTTACAGAGGCAACCTTGGGCCAGCTAAGGTCCATAATAGTTCTTTTACTGTTAGAATTTTGCTTGTCCCTAACTAAGAGGGGTGAAACATGCATACGTATGGGCTTAGAATCAAAAGGACCTAACATGGCATTGTGATCAATCTCTTCCTGAATAAATTGGCTGATATGCTGTGAATTCTGAATAGCTGAAGTGTGGTTTACTTCTGTGGAATTCCGAGTACAATTCCTATCAAAATCGAGAGGGAATCCGAATTCTAATAAGTCACATAGTTGCTGGTCCCAATAGTTGGACAAGTGTGCCCTCCAGGCCTTAATATTAAGGCCAGATTGCACAGGAATGAGACATTTCATGTAATTGGGGATTTTTGTGGCCTTAATTAGTTGATGAGCCTCTAAGGTATTTGGAATATTTTGCCAGTGAACTACCTCCCCAGTATATACTTGTAAAGGGGCTTTAGGTATGAAGCCAAAGGTATTTGCAACTGTCTTGCCAATATCTGGCTTCCCATGTGTGAGAGAGATAACTTCATTTTCACTAGTAACACAAGACTCAAAGATAGGGTCTATATATTGCGGTTCAGAGTTTCTGGATAGTATCTGTTCACCAATAGGCCTGTGCATGCTAAATTCTCCTGAAAGTGTAGCCTGGCAGACATTTGTACTCTCTAAGTGATTTTTTGTATAACAGCCTTCAGATATTCCCTTTGCCAAAAAACCAGTTTTTTTCCCACCAATAATTAGTTTTCTTGGGAAGCCAACAAGGGCTTAACATTTGACTGTATACTTTCTGCATTCACAGCTTTTGTAACGCTGTGCTTGTCATTATTCTGACCTTGCAAAACTACCTCTAATTGAGGCTCAACATGGTTATCCCCCATTAACAGGAAGGGCTGAAATCTATTTTGTAGTAAAACTGAAGCCCCACAAGGGCGGGCCCTGGCCACAGTGACACCAACATTTTTCCTACAATCAGTTTTTGCTACACTTGTTTGCAATTTTTTGTTGGAGGAAAGATCAGAGCGGTAGCGTGAAACAGTACTTGTAATAGCCAAACTTGTATCGATGGGACTGAAATTTTTATCATCCCTCCTACTGACCCTAGCTGCAAGTGGAGGATTTCTGTGTATAACCTCTCCACTAAAATTCCCGCCTTTTTCATGTACTGCGTATTGCGTTTACCAGTGCCTGAGCATAAGATTTCTTTTTATCAGTTGTTTGAAAAGCTTTGTTGTATGCAAACCACTTGAATACTGTACTTTTACTAGCATTTATTTCAACTTGGGACATTGAAAATTTGTCATTATATACAACTCTGGACCGAATTTTTTGGGTGGGAACAACATTTTGTCCCCCCCAAGTTATTCGTTTTTTGACACTGTCTTTTTTGTATTTCTACTTCTACAATTCTGTTCAGAATGTGGGTATGTTTTGCCATTTTGTTGAAAACAGTAGTTGTAAATGTGCTTATACATGATGCCTTTGTTATCATGTGATCTTTGATGGACACATGTGCCCTGATTGAAGTATGAGCAAGTGAGAACCTTAGTACTTTTGAACTTCTTTTGAAAATTTTGAACCTCATTTGGTGAGGTGGTCACATGTCTTTGAGCGTTAGCTCTGCATATTCTATCCAACTTATCAGTCTCACCATAACCTTTGACCTCTCCTTCCATCCTACAAAGCAGGACTGCGTGGCTGGCCCTTGCCGCATCCCAAGAGAAGTCATTAGCATCCTCCGTCAATGTTATCAGATAGTCTAGCATGTGTTCACTAACTTGAGGACCTTTTTCTTCTCTTAGGATCTGGCAAAAACCAGCCACCCATTGTACAACAGAAAGGTTATCGTATTGTATCCGTTCTTTCTTAGATCCGGATAGGACAAACTCTTGTGGCTACTTGACCCGATTTGGGACCACAACCTCAATGGGACCCCCCTCAAAGATTTAATTTTTGTACCTGAGTTGTCATTGTTAGCAAGGTCTCTGAGTCTCTGGTCCACCTGACTTTGAATGTATGCATCTTGTCTGATTTTGTATAAATCCGGTAATTCAACCTGTGTTGGTGGCACTGTGACCGAGGCAGCCTGCGAAGTGGTTTTGTTTTTGGAAGCTCCCTTCATTTTTTTCGGATCCGAGTGTTTCTTAACATTATTTTTCTCCAGGACTTGCAACCTGTCACTAATAGATGAAAGTTGGGACAAAATTTGGACATTAATCACCTGCTGAATGGCACCATCCGACAGTGAGGTATGTGTATCAGAAGTACTGCGAGAAGTACTCGAAGTACTTTGTATATTTTGTTTATGTACCTGTTCACTGTCGGAGTTCTCAACAACAGCACTGCAATTCAAATCCAAATCAGAAGAATCACCGGAATCCGAATCATGATCATTTTGAAGCACTTTGTGCAGAAATTCAGAATCATTTGAAATATGTATATGAGCTGGGAGCTTAGCCGAATCAATACCGGAACGCAGGTTATAGTGTTTCTTTTCAATCTCTGCCATTTGTACACAAGTAAAATGTAAAAACTAAAATAATAAAATACTAAAACCACTTAAAGTTGTCATGTGCAAGGCTTCAACAGTCAAAAATTTATTTTTCTAGATGTGATCCCATGTGCCTCCAACTTCAAAATGGCAGATTGCAATCACTGACCAGAGTGACCAATCAGAAAATGCCACATGTACAATCGATGATCAATATGAAAAATTCAATTTGTCAGTAACACAAATTTTTAAGGTAACACCAACTTCCCCAGAACTGACCTCACCCACACCCACATGTGGGTACGAACTGTGCAATTTACAGTATGAAGAGGCACCAAACAGCCAAACTCAAGAAATTAGGTGATGTGAGAAAGTAAAAGAAACCATAGACGGTTGAGCAGGTAAATTTTGGATGTACTTCCATACAGAGTCAGACTGCCGGGTACCATGGTGCATACTTTGGCTAAGGGGAACACCAAGGTGGAAAGCTCAAGTGGCACCAGATCTTCTGAAATCATAAAAAGTGAGATGAGGCGAGAGATTTACAGCATTTGACAAGGTGTGAAGGTGCTTACGTGCCACAAAATCAGTTAAAGTCCACAGTGCATGAAAAAAAGTTTCTTTAAAATTTTGTATGTGTATGCCAGTGAGTAAGACATTCCCAGCAATGAAAACTAGATATCAATCAGAGCATCCCCACTGAGATACAGCCTCTCAGAATGGCATATAGAATAACATCCCGGAAAACATGTGTGGAGGAGTTGTGACGAAACACAAGGAACACAAGTGTAGATTTGCTGTGGTTTTTGTTATAAATGTTATTGGGAAGAATTGGATGTAACTGAATATGTAGCTGATTTAATTGCATTTGGAAGTGACTTTTTTAAAGTTTAACTTTAACTGAATAAGGATCATTTTGCTTGAAAAGTTTTTATAATTTAATATGATAATTAGCATTTATTCTTTAATATGAAAGCTCTCAATCAGACTCCATCTAAAACTGTCAATGATTAGAAAGAGTGTGTGAGAGTGAGGATTCTGTAGAGATAACCTTTTAAATATTAACCACAAATAATGTAATTCTAAGAGCTGGTTGGGTTACAGTCATACATTTATTAATGTGTATCAATTATTGTTAGTAAAGTGTTAGTTTTTTTTTCTTTTGGCTTGGGTTGTAAAACTTTCAATGAAATTTTTGAGTATAGTCTTTAACTTGGTTATTTCTTGCATACAATGCCACCAAAGTACATTAAAATGTTTTATAATCAACAAAGTACACTACTCTTCTCTATGACAAACAAGAATTTCATACTTTAAAAGTATTAACTTTCAGGTGCAAATTTACATGAACATTGCAATCTGACCCCTACAGCTATTAAAAGTAGATATCATGAAAGACACACTGTTGTCAATAAAATGTCAGAATGTAGTTCAGATCTCCAGTGTATTAAACTCTACATCCTGGTACTAAACCAGTGTGCTTAGTTCAGATCTCGAGTGTATTAAACTCTACATCCTGGTACTGAACCCGTGTGCTTAAACATTTGGTCATTTCAGCCTGTTTACTTTCAATATTGGCAGCAGTGTAGCCCAATATAAAAGAGCCTAATACACCGAATCTTTTGCAGTGTGTTTTGACCAGCTGGTTTTATAAATTGTCACTGTCAGTTCTTAATGGTCAACTAGATCTAGTAATGAAAATTGATATGTTCATAAGAACTAATACAATGTAATATTGACTATTGAACCTTGGGGCTAACTCTTTCTGTTTTGATAATACAGAGTTTGGATAATCAAGGGTGCCTTATTTTATTTTATCACATTTTGAGAAAATGTGGACAAGAACTGGGTGAAAAACTTGCTTATCAGTTTATTTAAAAACTGACACACTATCAGAAGCTGCATTGTTACACTAAAAGCTACACACTTATTCACTATTTTGAACACAAGTTACAGTCAAATTGTAGAGTTAATTATTATAAGAAGAACCATTATATGTGTGTGGCCACACAATATTTCAAGTTCATTTCATAGAGGAATCTTTGCACTAAGTGTAGGAATTTTTTTTTTGACTGAAGCTGACCGTTTCCAAGCCAGTTTATAAAACACTAATTTCACTTCATTTTACACTATTTTGTATTGTACACACATAGATCAGAGTGGGAAATCACCTTGTGTGAAGTGGCACAGTTTCAGAGAGAGATCTGTTTTGTTTTTCCAACTGTCAGATTTAACTGGCTTTTAATGTGCTTTCTAGTGGGAGTTTTAAGATGGGACTTGGCAGGTGTGTTGTTACACACATAATCTGTACAATAATGCAAAAAAAATTTCATGCACTGTGGTCTTTAAAGGAACAGCACCATGAGACCAGGTAATCTGAAATAAAAGAGCATTGGAATGACCAGATGAAGACTCCAAGAGAAGGCGCAAAGCTTTTGCTGGACACAATATTGACAAGCCCAGAATGGGAAGGCTGATAGTTCGAATATCCTGCCTATTTTGGATGGTCTTAGGCCATTTCACCACCACTAGAACTTGGTCCTCAGCAAATATAATGTCACTTCTTGCAAGATGACGTATGACCTGAGACAGTATGTGGGAGTATATTGGAAAGTCTAAGGAAAGAAAAGTAGGCCAAAAGGTAAAGGGCCTTGAAAAGATTGAGGTGATTAAGTATATCAGCAACATGTGTGAGATTTGTCTAAAGATGGATATCAATAGTTTTGTGAATTTTAGGCTGAATAGGCCTGTTATTTTTTATGATTTAAGAAAGTACTGAATGTGTTGATGCTGAAAGTAAGTAGTGTCCAAATCAAAAACTATGCACTGGGCTCTAATCCCTACCAGATAGTTGGAAAATACTAGAGGGGGAAACTTGGTTCTGGATCATATAGTTAAGTAAACTAAGATGATTTACCTTGTTAAAGTGGAGTCCAGTTACCACCAGGAAGCCAATGAATTCTTTGAACATGCAGAGATAGGCCTTCTGGGTGACTGGCAAATTGCAATCTGGCTTGAGCCCTGGTGGCCTTCTGGGCTGTTGTGAAATATATTAAATGTCATAATAAAGTACTGTTAGATTAATATGGGTATTAATCCATATAAAATGTGGCAACAAATTTTTCTTCTGGATTAACTGTACTAGTCCAGCTAGATAATAAGTCTGCTATATGGTTCGTTTTACCAGGGATATGTAAAATGACAAAGTGGATGTTGAAAATGGCAGTCAAAAGCCAAAAAAATTCTGGCACAAAGTGCCAAAAACAGATGTCTGGTCTTGCCAGAAGTAAGAACCTCGACCACTGCCAAGTTTTATCACTTAATTTTGACCTTTTTGTCTTGCCATTAATTGGCCCAAACTTCGAGTGCCACCACTATATTTAGCATTTCCAATAGAGTCACATGGAGATCTTTAAAATGATCTTCCAAAGGAAGTGCACAGACCATTGGGCCAAAGTTGGCACCAAAACCTGTAAGGTAGGCGTGGAGGTGTACATCAGTCATTGTTTTTCATCAAAATAAGAAATACCGTTGTATTGACCTAAAAAGTATTAAACCAATTTACATTTTGATGAACTGAATGAGTTTAGGAAAAACGAGATTTTTCAGTATTTTCTCAGAGTACCTGCAACATTCTATTCAGAAAGAACCTTGCAGGGCGGACACATTTGGTAATGTAAAGAAGTGAGCCTAGTAAGGACTGTAATTGAGTCTTAGTACCACATTTTTGACTTGACACTGGATTCACATACTTTTAATTTCGTATAATCTCTCCTGTGGTATTGAAATAGTCCTACTGTATTGATTAAGATCCCTAGACATACTACAACTGTAGAAGGAGGTACTAATTTTTTTCTGACTGACTTCTAGCCCTACGTCCTGTAACAAAGCTAATAAAAATTCATAGGACTATTGAATTTTAGACGGCAATCCAATATATATGAGGTCGTCAATGTAATTAATTGCTGCACCTCTCAAAAAATCCGGATCCGAGATGAAATCCAAGTGGCAGAGATCCGTCAAGACACAGATTATCAATCTTGAATTTCTGCTTGAATAAAAGTTATTTTATTTTCCACTGAGATCCATTTTGGTGAGATAAACAATATAGGTTCATGATTTTCAATAATGCCCAATTATCGATTAGTAATCCCTTGTTCTGGTTGTGGTTATGTAAAGCATCTCTATGCACATTTATGGGAGCTAGTCATATTAAACTAGCTAAATATTTGTATACAATTTTAAAACAAAAGAATCAGTGAAGAATTAATTATATTTCATGTAAAGTTTTCACTAAATAATTCTTCATCGTTATAGCAGTATTTGAGGCCTGTGTGTGTGCAAAAAACTGTGTGGTGTTATAAGTATTTTTCTTGCACTGACGATGAAAATCTTCCAATGACATGTCAGTAAATGTATGGGCATGTTCAAAAAACAATTGTGTGGTCTCATAAATATTTTTCCTGCACTGACGATGAAAATCTTCCAGTGGGAAATAAGACATACGTAACAATATTACATATTAATGGGAAATGAGACATAGGTAACAATATTACATCTTAAAATTACATGCACTGTTAAACTGGATTATCACTATAGATAATTAATGATGTTCCATGTAAAATTTCATTACATATTTCTTCATGGTTATAGCAGTTTTGAGGCCTGTGTGGGTCAAGCTTAACTGTTTGTGATGTAAAAAAGTATCTTTCTTGCAATGAGAATGAAAATCTTCCAGTGGGAAATGAGATATAGGTAACAATCTTACATGTTATAAGACATATAGATTAAGATACACCATTTAGTATTCTATGGAAAGCTAAATTTATAACAGCTGAGTTAAATCAAAGCTGTATTACATGCAATGTTAAACTGGATTATTTCTATAGATATTAAATGACTACAGAATTTTCGAGGTCCATGTGGGCTATTTACTATTTCTACTCAGTTAATAATTTAAAACAAAACAAAAAAAGAATGGCAAATAGTGAATTTGTCAGTACAGCTCAGCTCCAGCACAGCTGCTACTTGTTCAGTATAAGGCTAGCACCTTATGACTTGTTATTTTTTAATTGTTATTCTTCTTTTGTACGTAAATAGTGTTTCTTTTTCATGGTCAGCCAGATATGTTTGTATGATTATGTCAATGTTTTATCTTATACCAGTAATCAGCTCCTTAGAATTTAAGTCTGCGATAAGGGTACAATTTGAGGTTACCTTAACTCTACAGCAAATGAGATGATAGTAATTGGATTACGTGTCTCAAGTTGAGGTGTACTTAAGGTTGTATGCCAGCTAACATCAGGTGACAGTTGTTGAAATAAATGCTCCAAACTTATGTTCATGTGTTTATATGTGTTTACATTGATTTCGCCACACTTCAATCAATCAATCAATCAGTTGTCCAAGTGCTTAATCTCCGTATCTACGGATTCTAAGGCACACCATCCAGTTCGTAAGGCATAAATCATCAAGACATTAGACATGTTCCAAGTCGTACCCAGGGAGGCGATCCAGTGTTCGGTAGTTAGAAGGTATGGTGGAAATCATTTTTAAAATAGGTAGGTTTTTAGTCGACTTTTGAAACACGAGAGATCTGGAGCACTGCGGATATCATGTGGAAGATCATTCCATAACTTCAGGGCATTATATGAGAAACTGTTGTTGAAATGGACCTTTGATTTATGGATGGAAGCACAATAATGAGGAACCTGGAGGAACAAATTTTGGGGGTTGGAACGTCTTGTATTCATGGCAGATTTGTACAAGGAGAGATATGGTGCAAAATACTTAGGCTGGCCAGTAGAGAGGTACTTATAAACCAAAACTAGGGTTTTGAAGATAATACGTTGTCTGATGGGTAGCCAATGAAGTGTCCTTAGGGTGGATGTGATGTGAGTGTACTTTGAAGCACCAGTGACAAACCGTGCAAGAGCATTTTGAACATATTGGAGCCTGGTAGCATTATGGGATGACAAACTGCGAAATAGAGAATTCAATAATCCAAACGACTACTGACCAGAGCATTTGCAATCACCACTGATGTATCAACGGAAAGAAACCTCCTGATACGATGAAGGTCCCTGAGGCTAATAAAACAAGATTTGATGACAGAATTTACGTGATTGGTGAAACAAAACTTTGCATCAAACAGAACACCCAAATTGCGTACAACATCTGTGGGAGAGAGACAATTACCCAGGATATTGACAGGAAATGAGTCACTGAGCCATTTGTATCTGTCTTATTTTCGCCACACTTGATTTCGCCACAGTTTTTTCAGATACATTGATTTCACCACAGAGGTAGATTGATCTTGTCACACTTTTTTTGCCAGGATTAGGGTTTTCCACAGTAAAAAGCCACACTGTTTTGTCACAGTTTGTTGCTTTTTTGCCAAACTTTGTTACCTTTTTCCTACTCTTTTGTTGCCTTGTTTTGTCACAGTTTCTTGCTGTTGTTACTTATGGCCTTTTTAAATTTTGACTTCATAAATTTTACATTGATTTTTATTAATTTGTAACATCTTCAAATTTAATGGTAAGAAAAACATTAAGCTTTCATTTCACATACATTTTATGTTCATTTTTGCCACATTTTGTTGCTTAAGGTATTTTTTTGTTTCTATCAACATGGTTAATTATGCTACTTGTTACTTATTTTGTACTTTAACTTAATTTCTCAGATTGTTTACATGAAATAAAAGGTAATGAAAACTTTAACAATAAACGTAGAAGCCACATCACCAGATCAATTAGGATTATTCTAATTAGGGAATGGGTTTATATAAAAAGTTTATTTGTTTCATAATCTACTTTGATGTCCATCAAGGGCAGCAACATTACTTACATAAATTGTCATTGAATGTAGAAGGCTTATCAGTGCAGTTAGGATTATACTTAATTAGGAAAAACACTAAAATCACTTATCACCTTTTATAATTATTGATAATCAAAGAATACTTAAGCTCAGTGTCACTAGCCATGGCTCAATATGCATTTGGTAAGGCCCCAATGAAAAGGAACCAGAAAGTCTATGCTAATCTACAGAAACGGCTTGGAAGATTAGTGAAGGTTTTCATTGAAAACAAAAAAAGATACCTGACTTTCTTACAAGGAGTAGGACAAAAAACTTACAGTATAACTGTTAAGACGATATGGGAATAAATAATTGCCAAAAATAGTTGTGTTTATGAATTTTACTTAAATTATTTCTGTTGTCATAGTACTGCAGTATTATTAACTCATTGGTGCTGCTCCATTTCGGTGATATATTGTAAACCCTGCTCCCGATTGTTAATTTTCAGAAATTGGGAACTGAATCCATTGTAAACCTATTGTGTACAAAAAATACGGTAGTTTGCGATGGGTATATAATAACATTACTCAGGAGTCCATCGGGAACAGTTACGGCAATTTTAAACCGTTTAAAATTATTGTAAACCTCTCCCAATCCTTATGAGATCATCTAAACCAATTGTCGGGTCATTGTAAACCTATCTTTTGCAATTTAAGTCCATCGGTCGAATGGATCGGGAAACTATTGCAAACCTATTGGAAGAATCTTTGAGGCAATGGCAACGCTATCAGGAAAATATGTTATACTTCAGGAATGCATCCTAAACCTAATTGTAAACAATACTTCGAAAATCTCAGACAAGAATCTTTAAAAATAAAAACTATAATATAGCCTTTGCATGATATCTTTTCAAACATGCACACAGATATTTGGTATTAATAAAGCACTCATACATGCTAAGATATAGAACCTAATCAGACTCTTAGCTGTATGCCTTTAAAAGTCAGTACATGTATGAGTACATTATATAAACTGACACTCCATTATCTGAACTGAAAACTTTCCCTAACTGCAAAGAAACTTAAGCCTTCAGCAAGGCTAACTATAATAATAATATAGAAGAAAATGAAAGCCACTTTCCTTGAACCCAATTAATTGTCGAGTCAACACACATTTATACAGGTAGATTAATTAAGAACGCAGTTATAAAATAGTTCTTCAATGAATTAATCAGAAAGAAAGGGGATGACCATAAATCTGGGTTTTTAAATTCTAATTCTAACAGTACTTTTATAGTACTAAATCTCCATCTATTGACAGAGTCTAAGGTGCATGATACTAGAAAATAGAGATCATAATCATTAAGCCAGAGACATTGTAGGAATCGGCGCCAGAGAGAAAGACCAAGACAAGACCAGAAAGCCAGAGTGGGTATGCTTTTGCAAAGAGAAAGGTTTTCACCTTCTTCCTGAATGAAGAGAGAGATTTTGCTGAGCAAACATCATCATCAAGTAGATCGTTTCAAATCCTTTGGGCATCAGACACAAAAATGAGGCCGAAATGTTTTACAAACTTACATATTGCTTACATATGCAAAGTCTGGGACCTCTAGCAGCATGCCATTAAATTGACTTCTTCGAGTTCAGCACAATTGACTTCAAAATACGAGTTAGCTTACTTGAATATTCAAGTTAGATAACTGGTATTTTCCAGTTAGCTTACTTGCATATTCAAGATATAATATATTCAGTTTCTAAC